>CM057150.1:17729974-19118907 GCA_029964075.1 Patiria pectinifera | reverse complement strand
CGAGGTATTGGAAGTTGACAAACTGATTCCCGAGGCGAAGCCGAGGGAACTAGTTTGTCAACTTCCAATACCGAGGAGAGTTAATATCGACTGTCCACCCGAAATAAACCATGTTATATTTGTTTTACTATACCTCATTCATTCAGTTGCCGATTTTTGTATATATATGCACCTAAAACAAAATTCGGGGAAACTTGTACAGCTCACCAAAAGAATATTGTTGCTCAACTTCAATTAGGCCGAACAAAAAAAATGGTGTGTTTACGGTAACCCGACCGACCTGGAATTTTTTCGGCCAAATTGCCGACCTCAAACTTTTTATTGCCATTTTGAAGGTTGATAATTGACAAATTTCAAACATTTCAAGTACTTTTAATTATTTGCCACGATTAAAAAACATTTTCCACACTTGAATCTGACCATGATTTGACACAAACATACCTGTGTTAAACGTGCGAAAATCACGACGATCTCAAAACTTGAACTCTCAAAACTACGAAGTACGATTATTTTTGCACAAACGCATCGGGCCGGGTACGCCTGGCTGGCCGACGGACGGCATGGTTCTCCCCACATACAAACGTGCGTACTGCGTATCTGCCCGATACGCTGGAATTGCGGCCGGCCCGATACGCCGACAAAAAAATGCCGATCACATTTTTTAGCCCCTGATACGCACAATATAATTATCATACACGTCATTAAAATGCACAATTTGATCGTTACATATGCCATTATTTCAAAATCTTGACCAAAATCCTGTTTTTCCGATGCATGTGTGATCAAAATGTACACATCGACCATCAGCAGCACCCAGCTAACATACAGCATGGTGCACTGGTTCCTTTCGCCAGCTAACGGAATCAATGCTGTGATGAAGGACCGGAACCAGTGACTACTGCCTCTCTCCGGTCCATACTTCGTATCATACAGCATGATGATGTAGTGGGCCGAAGTTGGATCGTAAAAAAATATTACCAAACAAACATCGCTGGAGAAAGAGAATTTCTGCGAATTAATTCACAGAACGTGATCTTTACTTTCTGTGTATGTGTTTTCCATTAAAATGACGAGATTGCAAAGCTCGAACTTGTGGCGAAACATCGTAGCGTGTTTCTGCAGTAGTGCAAGATTTTCGGCCACGTGGGCCATGAGCACGGTGCGATGTTCGGCCAGCCAGGTGGAATGTTGGTGGTGCCAGCGGCCGTGATGTAAAGTATAAAGTGGAATCACCGACCTCAAATATATTTTTAATTAGGTGAGGCAAGTTCTAATCACTTCTGATAGCCAGTCTTGATAATTTTCGTGGCGCAAATGAAAATAATCCAGGCACAAAATAAACATGATTCCTTGCTCTATGATTAGTACGAATGATGCTCCATTAATCAGCACCCAAAAAAATTGGCGAAATAATTTTTCGACCTACTGACGCTATTTTGAAAGGCATGTAATCGGAAGCAAAAGTTGTTTTTTTCTCCACCTTAATTTCTTAATTTGAAACTTACATGTAAATGTAATGCATACTTTTCTAGTTAGGAAGCAATGAAACACAGGTTGTGAAATGTTAATTTTTTTTAAGTTAAAAATTTTGATTTTTTTTTCTTTAATTACACAAATATAAATAACCTACAAGATCTCCTCTGAATTTCAAGGACAAATCTTAAGATAAAGACCCCCAGATTTGCTCTAAAATGCACCAGAGAGCTTCTAAAGTTCAAACATTTTCGGGTTGTTGAATCACAGCAAATCTTCCCCCACATGTTTGAAAAAATCCTGGGGAGAACCCTGGCCGACGAAACAAATTAATTTGGATTGAAATGTATCGATTGAATATCTTCAATGCTTGAATAGTGGTTTTATACATTTTTTTGCGAAAGAACACACATGGGCATGCAGAACTGAAATGAAAAAAAAAAATTACAAAATAAAATTATTTCCCTACCTACCTACCTGGATTTTTTTCAGGCCGTTATCGTAAACACACCATTTATTTTGTTTGGCCTTACTAGTTTGGTTCGTTTTTGCAGTAGTATACAGTTACTACAGTTGTAAATACAGTTGTTTGTGTACAACTTTCTTTTGTACAGGAGACATCTTTACACGGTTCATAAATTTTCTTCAGTACGGCATCATTGAGCCCTGGAAATTGACATTTGATAGGCGCATTATTCTTTGAGACATTGCTTTAATACAAACCTGTGGCAAGCTGTTTGTTTTATAATCAAAGAACTTTTGTCAACATTGTGCTTAGCTTTTATTTGTTCTTACATGTTTGTACTATGAAAAGTAAAAAACTAAAGTGTCTCATCACTAGCCATTGTGTCCAATCTTGCCAGTATCTTTCTACTGTTTTAGTGGCATTAAATGACTGAGAATATTGTTATTTTGCCTGGATGGAATGCCATTAGCAGGTTACTCCCTGGTATAATGCTGGTACCCATGTACTTTGTATACTCCTTGGTGGAGAGAGAGAGAGAGGCAAGTTGGGATGAAGTGGCTTGCCCAAGGACATAACATATGTGACCAGCAGCTGGATTCGAACCCCTGACCCTCTGATTATGAGTCACAAATCCAAACCATTAGGCCACATTTCCCCATGCTACAACTAGATTATTATCCACATTTACCTTTTTTATCCACAGAACTCTTTCGCCAGATAGAAAATCGGGATGATGACCAATCCGTCCAGAGCATCCTGGATGAACTGATGAAGAAAGACATCGTGGAGAGCAGCTTCAAGAAGGATCTGGGCATCGGAGCAGAGACCAAGAAGAAGAGACATGACCCTAGGACCACAATGGCTGCAAGACAGCAAAAGGTAAGGAGAATATAGTCTTATAAAGACTGATCCTTATTACATGTAGCATTTCCCATTTCCGGTAGGTACCCCCCCCCCCTCCCCAACCCCCACCCCACCCCACCACGAATCATCCAAAATCCTAAATGGCACATTATTTTTTTTAGGTTGGGGGGGGGCATTACGGCTGTCTGATATACCAAGCACTTTTTTCGTTGGCAATTCATTGTTCCCGCCCTTATTTTTGAGTAAATGAATACTATTTTTAATTTTTTTTAACAAATAGCGCTAGGGGGCATCAAGCCCCAAATCCTTCAAAATTCTGGCAATCCACCCTTGATATTCTAAAACTGATCTTCGACGCCTGTTTAGCAACTCAAAATACACACATGTAACAAACAAACTTGTTCCCGATGGCTGAAAAAAACCCACTATTTTGTCATTTTTGGACTCTTGAACTTGCAGTTAACATTATTAGTACTTGAATGATTATTATAATCACCCATAGGACTCTATGTACTGATACCTCCAAGAATATTGAAAGTACTATGGCACCAGATATTATTCGTGTACAGGCACCAACGTTTAGCGTAAACCTCATCTTGTGTGACATACACCAAGTATGCATACACAGACTTTTTGTGAATGGTTAACTGTTTAGAGTGCAGTCTGTGTGTTCTTCTTTTTATTTGAAAGATTACACAGTGACTTCCTTTTTTTTCATTCAAAACTTAATTATCACCTTTGCAGGTGAAGGAGAACAGAGAGAAGAGACAGCAGTCGAGAGAGGCGCAGCTGCGGCAGCAGCAGCAGCACAAGGAGGCCCAGTCCCAAGCACGGCAGATGGTCATGAAGGAGGAGCGCAGCAAGGCGATGCAGAGGCAGCGAGAGGAGGCCCTCATGCAGCAGGAGATGGCCAGGCTGAGGAAGGACATGCAGGAGCAGAGGAGGATGGCTGAGGAGGCCAGGCAAAGGTGAGGCTCAGCCTCGGAGGTACATGTGTTGCGAAAGTGACAGGAAGACATAGGTGTTGTTCTGTCCTAGTGACATCTGTCTGTGAAACAGGGAGTAAAGCCGGCAGTGAGGTTCAGCCCCATAGGCATGTTGTCTTTGAGGTTCATTTTGTTGTGCCCCATAGGCACATGTGTGTTTGAGGCTCAATGGCGAGCCACGTGTGTCTCTGAGGTACAATGACGAGGTACATGGAAAACCTCACATGTATCTTTGAGGTTCAATGGTGAGACACTTGTGGCTCTGAGGCACAATGGCGAGGCTCTTGGAAAACCTCACGTTATGGAAACCACATGTTATTTTGTTGAATTCAGAAAGGGGATTCAAGGGATATTATTTATTGGACAGGCTGAGGCAGGACATGTTCAGGCAGGATGGGCTGGCTGAAGAAGCCAGGCAGAGATGAGGAAGAGCCCCTTGAGGCACACACGTCTGTGAGGCGCAATGACGAGGCATGTAGAAAGCCTCGCATTATGAATTTTTTTACATGTAAACTAAAAGTTTAGTGCCCAAGATTTAGGTGTCGAAATAATTATGATCATGATTGAACACAAAAGGTCTGCTTAGTAGGGCTTTGCATTAGAACCGGGTAGCCAAGTGCCCAACCGTTGATGTAAAAAAAGCGGTCCCATTTTATGGGATCGGGTACCTGTAACCAACTTTACAAATTACTAACTAACTTCTCCTATAATGAAAAAGAAAGGTTTGGATGAATTTGGATGAACAAAAACCGGGATACATAGGAAAACATCGTAAAGCTATAAAGCTCACTGTACACACTTGTATCTTGCCGTATTGAGCCACCAATGTGGCGGTATTATCGTGCGGACCTTTGTGAAGAATATAAACAGTAACTTCTGAGATTTTAATTTTGGGATTGGGTTTCTTTAACGGGTGGTTCCCATACTACCTGTTATTGCACACCCCTAGACTGCTTCTGTTTTGTTGTTTCAGGGAGAAGGAGATAGAAGCCAGAAAACACGAAGAGCTGAGGCAAGAGGAGGCGAGGCGACGGCAGGAGGAGCTGCACACCAGACTGAACGCGGAGTCCCTCATCCAGGAGGAGAGACGCAAGATGGAACAGAAGCTTGAGAATGCACGGGCAATGAAGGCAGGCCAGGATCTGAAGGTATGTCCTACAATGAAGGGGCTGGTTTAGATTATGGAATATGAACAGGAAAAGCAGATTGGGACTATAAATGTGATGCGATCAAGCTGCATGAGTCGTTTGTCGGGAATTTTTATTTGGAGATACAGGCCAAAACAGGGCCACTTCATCACATCACTTCATCACATCTCTTGGTGTTCCGACTTCCATAATTTTTTAACTAAAGTATCAGCATGTGGTTTTCACAGCATTAATGCTGATATTATGCTCTTTTCAAATCTGTAATAACATTTTTTTTTTACCAGGGTCGACAAACAACTCAATAGCTTGATCGCATCACATATGGCCTGCTGTTATTCATTTTTTAGGGAATAAATATGAGCTTGGCTGGTTTTAAACACTTATTTTACCAGCAAATCGTGATCGTCATGGCGCCTGTTATTGCACAACTTATCAAGGTAGTATTATTATTATTATTATTGCACAAGACACTCGCAGCTTTGGGTTTGAAGTAAATGAATTACTATTTCACTCGTGACAGCTTTTAGAGTGACCACACGATTCAGAAAAAAGTCAGACAATAATATTTTCAAAATGGCAGGCTGAAGTGACTCAACGACTGTTTTGCGATTGAAAAAAATCATACACGAACAGCTTTCATAAATGCTGTTACTTTCCTCGTCCAAGATGTTTAGATTATTCTAAATGTTGCGCAGCTACGCCAAGTTTCGTGAAATCGATAGTAAGTTTATTGCACCGCTGCGCAACAAATATGTTGCGTAATTTCTACACATGGTGCAAGCTACGCACTCTTTGTGAAATCTGCTGCAGCAGTGGCTTTCAAGTATGTGGCAAAGTCGAAAGCACAGTAATTGCCTGTTGAAGTCTTGGGTTAAGCATTTCTTGAACAGATACACTTATTCTCTTGTACAGGGTGAGTAAAAAAAACCCACAAAACCCAAACGTCGGGACCGTTGTTTTAGTGACGTTCTGCATGTAGCACTTTCAAAATCTGAGATACGAAAGCCCAATTCATATAAAGCTTTCTTTTAGTACAAGAATCACTCAAATCACTCATGTACTTTTCAAGTTACGGAATTTTAAACGCAACCATCGTTTCAAAGTTCTGTCCACAGATCACAAAAAGGTGTGCATTTTTTCAGCAAACAAAAACCATTCACACACATCCCTACGTGAATTGTTTTCATTTTGCTGAAAGAGCACTTACGTTGTGTTCAAAATTCTGTAACTTGAAAAGTACATGAGTGATATGAATGATTCTTGTACTAAAAGAAAGCTTATGAATTGGGCTTATATACCCTAGATTTTGAAGGTGGTACATGCAGAACTTTTTTTCGAATCATGCAGAACTTTTTTTGTCGAATGTATTTAACATCTTTTTTCCCCAGAGCTTGCAGAGGCATTTCCATGCCTGGTACGAGCTGGTCCTGAGCAAGCGACTAGCCCTGGGCAAGGCCCGGGCTGTGGCTGATTGGCGGACGCTACTCAGGGCCTGGAATGCCTGGCGGGCCTACGTCAGGGCTAGCTGGGCCGAGCGTGAGACCAGGGAGGTTGAAGAAAACTTCAAAGACCTCCACAGGTACTATATTGTTATTTTAATACAAGGTTGAACAAAAGAAATGAAGAGATATTTCCAAAATGCGACATATCTATTTGACAATGGTGAAAATTTTGCACGGTAGTGAAACTTTAAAGGGAAGATACAACATTTGCAAATATCAAAAAACGAAATGATCAAATTATCATGAAATATCTTACTGGATTGCTTGGGGATGACAGTCCAAAGCATCCTGTAAAATCTTGGCCCCTGGTGTGCTGTCATTTTCAAGAAAACTTGTATTTTTCCAACGCTGGTCGGCCGACCAGCGTTGGAGAAAACTGATTTTTTTTTTGAAAAAAGGGCTGCTAATTTTTCATATTTAGTTATTCTGCATTTTCTTGCAATTGATTATACACCTGTGAAGGGGTACAAACCTGCTAGACTGATTCTCTGACCTTACAATTTCCCAAAGTCTATAAATTGGTCTGTTGCATCTTGCTTGGGGTCAGGGAACCAGACTACAAAAACATGGTTGGTTTTCTTGGATTTTCCAGCATCTCCGAGCCCAAAACGTGAAGCAACTCAGTTTAACAATATTTGCTATTACATGCTAACCCTCCAAATCCATTTATCTCTGAAAAATGCAGCAAAGGCACATTTTGTACATTCCCTTTAAAGGATAATATACAAATAACGAATGTTTGTGAGTGTAATGGTAAGAATAATATCATGAAGTGAGAGAGGAATGTTTCATTCCACGAGGGGAAGCCGAGTGGAATGGAACATTCGTCGGTCACCGAATGAAATTATTCTTTCCATTGCACGAATGTGAAACATTTATTATTTGTTTTAAATTTAAATTTATTTCCGCAAACTTCCAATAATACTTTTTCCTTTGATTGGACTTTGCATCATTCGGGACGCCTGCAAGTTTCAAATAAAAGAACTATTAAATGACGAACATATAATTTTCTTGCTGAGCAAAAAACCAGCTGGGAACCTGTCTGAGATATAAATCAATATTATACAAATATTGAATGCTTCGAGTGGTGTAGTAAAACTAGCCTCCCGAGGTGATCCATGGACCATTCTATTAGAATGGTCCATGGATCACTGAGGGAGGCTAGTTTTACTTCACCACGAGATAAAGCATTCAATATTTGTTTTATAACACTTCTCCCACAGATTCTGCTTGATTTTAGTATTTTACATTATTTAAATCTGAACACAGTTGAAATAAACTTCAATTTCAATACAAAATTGGTGGAAAATGTATTTCTCTCTTAAAAACTAACCCTTCACGAAATGTTTGAACCCAAGTCTGCGGCGCGCTCTCTTTGGAATAATACGCGCAACGCGCAACGCGCACACCAGCATGCATTTGCACACAAATACCGCGCCGTGGAAATAGTACTTTGGTTGCTAATGGTATAGTACTTTGGTTGCTATGCGCATAGTACTTTTGGCCGTGCACAGAAAGATAGCAAAATTAGAAAGTAACATGTGACTCGCTCTCGGCCAATCAAAACACAGAATCTGTGGGTGAGGTGTTATAACAATACATATCCGTTGCAACAATTAGTGCATTTTTCTTCATAATTTTTTTTATTTATATTTATCATAATTTGTTTATTGCCCTGAACAATTGTAGGAAAAAGCAGATCGCCGCCGATCACTACCACCGTACAATCCTGAGAAAATATCTCTCTGTCTGGTGCCTGTGGCTGCGGCAGGAACAACACAGCAGGGAACTGGAGCAACAGCAGCACCAGACCAAAAGCAAGATGGCCGCCTTCCTGGAGGCGGCAGCCTCTGGGAAGCTGTGGACCAATAGGAGTGAGGAAGAGGGAGATGGTGATGCCAAGGCTGGAAAGAAGGGGGCCTCTGATAGGCCCGACTCAGTGACACAAAAAGTGGTTTGTGGATTTTTTTTAATATTTTTTTTTGGTCGATAACAAGATGAAATATCTACCAAAATTAGGTTTTGCCCTTCACAGACGTATTAACACTGTATACTCAGTGTGTTACCTTCCTAGTGAAAGTTGGAAAAAAAACATCACTCGGGTGGGACTCAAACTCACGACCTCCTGCTTTCTAGTGCGGTGGTCTTGCCACTTGACCACCGAGCTTGCGGCATCGGTTGGCTGGTTCGAATCTGATGTAGATGTTTATATCTGAGTACACAGTGCTTATACGTCGTTGAAGGGCAAAATCTAATATTGATTTGCATCTACCCTGCCACCTTTCCGCCTTGGGTGGCCCTACCAGGAGTACAAGACTCTGATGGTATAGCTCCTGGATCATCGAAGCATGCAAACATGCCCATCGTCAATAAGGTTGTAGTCTCGTCGGGGGTGGTTGCAGGACTTTACCTGAGGCCCAAAGCCCAATTGAAGTAAAAATAGCAATATGCGGCATCTGGTTTTTGTACAGGATTTGGAAATGTTTGTAACAAAATTGCCTCTGAGAAGAAGGGTATAAATTGTATTATCCAAACCCATTGCAACAGTCATCGTGATTTTTGTCTGGCTTGCTTAAAGGATTGTGCAAAATGTGGTCTAAATGCACCGAGAAAACTCAGCAAAGGGAAATTAATGAGGCAGCCATCGATAACACTTGTGCTTTTGTTTTGTTGAAGTGTCATTATGCATTGAGCAGTTGTCCTAAACATGGCGACTGCGTTGATTGACATGCCATAATTTGAAGGAATGTCAGTGAAGTACATGTACCATTATTAATCTTTGAATCAATTTGTTCATTTTTTTAGAGCAAGCTGTACAGGGTGGTTCAAAATAAAGGCCACCCACTTTTGACAGCAATTTGCACCTACTTAAAGGGAAAATACAACATTTGCAAACATCAAAAAATAAAACTACCAAATCATTTTGAAATACCTTGCTGGACTGTTAGTGAATGACAGTGTAAAGCATCCTGTAAAATCATGGCACCTGGTATACTATCATTTTCAAGAAAAGTGGTATTTTTGTATCAATTTCCAACGCTGATCGGCCGATCAGCGTTGGAAAAAACTGGCTTTTTTTCATATACTGGCCCCAGTTGACCATCGCACTTGTTTGCAATCGATTACACACCTATGGACGGGTACAGCCAGCTAGACTGGTTCCCTGACCTTACAATTCCCCAATGTATGTAACCGCTCTGTTTCTTCTTAAATGGAGTCAGGGAACCAGACTACAGGAAAATGATTGTTTTTCTTGATTTTTTTAGCATTTTCGAACCCAAAACCTCAAAAAAGTCAGTGTAACTATATTTGCTATATATTTTCAACCCCCCAATTCCATCCATTTCTGAGAATTACAGCAAAAGCAAATGATGTATATTCCCTTTAATGAACTTATTTTAAATATTTTTTTCACATAGTAGTGAAATAAAGGCCTTTTACCATGCATGGTGGAAAAAAAGCTTAGTGAAAGTCGCAAAAATAGTGATATTATGCTAATTTGAATACAAGTCACCAGAATCAGTCTTGTCCACAGGTTATTCTATGCAAATTGGACGTTTTCGTAGTTCATAAAAATTAACAAACCTTCCCACCAAAATAAATTTTTCGCCCTGGTAACTTTTATTGAAGCTCTCCAATTATTTATGCCGGTGTTAAGATCATCTACTCAATGAGCTGTCTGCTTAAGTTCATTGTTGCATAACATTACATAACATTACATAACATACCCCCAGTCATGCCCTTTCAAGTAAAGCTCCGATAGCTGAGCTCAGTCAAGCAAAGGGAACGTATACCTCCGTGGACAAACAGGTTTCGCACATGAAATGTTCAAATAAGCATAGCTCAACGACAAAATTTGCAAATGCAATGATTTTTTTCGTCACATTTGCTTAAAGGCCAGTACTTTATTAGCTACTAATCAACAGTTAAAAATAATTTTTTAAAATAGGTGAAAATTGTTGTCAAATGTCGGTGTCTTTTTTTTTTTAACCAACCCCCCCTGTATATTATGTTGTAGTGATTCTATCAATTTTTCCTTCAATGCCCAGGATGACCTGTTCGGAGAACCAGCCCGACCAGTTAACCCCAAAGCTTCAGTCCCAAGCACAGCACGCAGTGATGCCTCCACCATGTCCGAGACCAAACGTCAACCCAGCCACTCCGCGGGTCCCGGTAAGCCCAAATACGCCTGGCAGGTGATGCGCAAACATGTGGACCTTCCAGTGGAGGAGATTCTAGCAGCCGGTGAAGATGACGACAACGCGGAGTGCCAGCCGAATCGGAATCAGAATAATGCCGTCGACAACGGTAAGTCCTACATTTCCATGATAAGGCAGGAAATATACAGTACAGAAAAACTGACATGTGGGTCTTGGTAGAACCTGAAGAAAAATCAACATGCAGTTGTAGTAATTTATAGGTATTAATTTTTATTATAAGATGGAATTTTGCATCGGGTTGATATAAATCAAATTAGGTTTTGCCCTTCACCGACGTTTTTTAAACACTGTATACTCAGTGTGTTACCTCCCGAGTGAAAGTTGGAAAAAATCACTCGGATGGGACTCGAACCCACGACCTCCTGCTTTCTAGTGCAGATGTCTTACCACTCGACCACCGAGCTAACGGGATCGGTTGGCCGGTTCGAATCATCAGATTCGAGTGGTAAGACATCTGCACTAGAAAGCAGGAGGTCGTGGGTTCGAGTCCCACCCGAGTGATTTTTTCCAACTTTCACTCGGGAGGTAACACACTGAGTATACAGTGTTTAAAAAACGTCGGTGAAGGGCAAAACCTAATTTGATTTATTAATTTTTAGTCGGGCAAGATGGCCTAATAAGTGTTTTTAGAGTTTCCACGTTGCAACGCGTAAAGGTAAAGTAGATCATTTGTGCATTTATTTCGTATGGAGCAACAAAAGTGCCCAAAATCTAAAGACGGGTGTTTAACAACTAACCTGATGAAGTTGTAGCTCTATGAATGCTGTATATTTGGAGAAAACAGTATTCTAGGATCTCAATTTTAATTCAAAAGTTGCTGAGCCGCATTAATTGTGCTCAAAATCGGCATCTGGGAAAGTTCTCATTTAGCCGATTGCAACTACGCGATGCCTCTCGTCCATTGTGGCATCCATTGACTTTGTTTGTACATGTATGATGGACACAGTGCACCAAGTTAAAGTTGATGATTGTTCACTTTTTGTTCACTGCAGCAAATCCAAAGACCAGCGCCTCAGGTGCAACATCGAAGAGGTCCATAAGCTACAAGCCCAACTCCTTCGAGCACCGCTATGCCGCGCAGCAGCGTGTCCTGCAGGAGCAGCAGCAGCAACTTCGCGAGCAGAAGCGCTTGATTGAAGACCTGCAGACGGCGCAGAGGCAGCAGCTGCTGCGAGCGCAGCTTGGAGGAGGAGCGGAGGCAACTAGTGACGTGACAAGGGATCCAAACGAACTTCCTGAAGGACTCCCAGATAGTGGAAGGTAAACTTTCAGAGTAAATATGATTGAATCTTATGGACCAGAAGGGCCAGCCTATCGTCCACTAACTGACTGACTCACCAAGTCACTGACTAACTAACTGACTGCTGACTGAATTTTAACTCTTAACTACCTGCAGGGCTATTGATAATTTGTTGTATTGATTTTCTTTAATTGTGATCATCAAATATGCAACCATTATTTCTGAGGGGTTGAATAATGTGCCTTTTGTTGGGCACTATAGCGACTAGATGAAATTGATTTTTAATTCCCCCCCCCCCCCCCGGGTAATTGTAAGGCACAATTTTTAACACTCAATTTAAAGCAATTTTTATGCTCTCCGATTTTAAAATAACGTTTTACTCTGCAATGTTAAATATAGGTTACACACATGTATATGATTTTATCTATTTCATTTTAATGTTAAAATAATGTTTTATTGTTTTATTACTCCTACTGGGACCCATGGGAGATCAGTCCTGGCAAAAGGACTGAATGGGCAACCCAGTATAAAGAAGAAATAAATAAATCAATAAATGAGTCAGTCACTGACTGACTGACTCCCCAAGTCACTGACTGACTGACAGAGTCACTTACTGACTGACTGACTCCCCAAGTCACTGACTGACTGACAGAGTCACTTACTGACTGACTGACTCCCCAAGTCACTGACTGACTGACAGAGTCACTTACTGACTGACTGACTCCCCAAGTCACTGACTGACTGACAGAGTCACTTACTGACTGACTGACTCCCCAAGTCACTGACTGACTGACAGAGTCACTTACTGACTGACTCCCCAAGTCACTGACTGACTGACAGAGTCACTTACTGACTGACTTACTCCCCAAGTCACTGACTGACTGACAGAGTCACTGACTGACTGACTGACTCCCCAAGTCACTGACTGACTGACAGAGTCACTGACTGACTGACAGAGTCACTTACTGACTGACAGAGTCACTTACTGACTGACTGACTCCCCTCCCCACTGACTGACTGACAGAGTCACTGACTGACTGACAGAGTCACTTACTGACTGACAGAGTCACTTACTGACTGACTGAGTCACTGAGTAAAAAAAAAAATCCTAAACTGAGTATTGCCGGTCCAGCTCATCTAGGAAAGTTGGTGTTTTTCATGTAAACCGTTTAGCATTTGTATTACATTGTACTACACTGTAGTCACTCCTTGATGAATTCATAATACCATAGAGTACTTGGGTGGTTTAGGGCGGTATAAGGAGTAACGGGCAGGCAGGCGGTACAGGGACTAATTGGTTAATTCATTTTGGTTATTAAACCAAGTAGTCAAGTGCACAGGCAATATACCTTGAAAGCCAAAAGCAGTGTTGTAGTCATGTCCATTCATCGCAATTAAGTCCTTTCACAAGTCCAGTCACAAGTCCAGTCGCGAGTCCTTTCATGAGTCCACACCCAAGTAATCCAATTAGTTTGGAGAGCCCCTCGACAGAAAGTTGTTATGTTTTCTGTTATGTTTACTACTCAGTGTTATTTGTACATGAAATTGTGTTGTCTGTAGTTCACTGTTTGTAATATCCCGGAAAATGAAATAAATAAATAAATAAATAAGTAACAGGATGAACAATGACAAAGGAATGCTTTTGTAACAGTTCATTTGAATAGCTAGTGACTTGACTTGAGACTGAAGGACTAGTGATGGACTTGTGATGGACTTGTGATGGACTTGTGATGGACTAGTGATGGACTTGTGATGGACTTGTGATGGACTTGTGATGGACTAGTGATGGACTTGTGATGGACTTGTGATGGACTTGTGATGGACTTGTGGGGACTTGTGATGGACTCACCTGGCCAGAAGAAACCAAGAGAGAAAACCATAAAGATTTGTTTAGCTTTAGGCAAGGGTGTTTACTTGACTTGAGACTAGATGAATCATACTGCAAGTGACTACTCAGGCCAACAAAAATAATGGTTCTGCTTCCGGTTACCCGACCGACCAAATTTTTAGGCTGCGACCCTAAAAATGTTATCGGCAATTCCAAAAAAAATAAATAATGATTGAATAAATAAAAATAAAAACCTGTTGTCTTTTCTGTCTTCACAAAATACCTCTCAACAACCCTTTTGCGTAAAAAAAACCTTTTACTTATTTGTTTTTTTACTTACATTCACTATTTTTTCAAAAGAAGCCTCCGTTATTTTTACAAATTCGCTTCACAATTCCATGTCACGGTGACTATACATTGTAATCACGTGCGTAAACCCAGCTCAATGCGGCCATGACTGGTTCACGCCGCGCCAATTTACAGCTTTCGTAGTACCATAGAAATAGTTCAGGCTAAAACTTTGTATATGATTGAATACCCCATTCAATCTGCCTAAAAAAAATTGGCCAAAAAAAATTCTTCCGACCGACCAACCCTATTTTTGAAAGGTATGTAATTGGAAGCAAAACTTTTTTTTTTTTCAGCCTCAGGGCTCGACTACATGCTCTGAAAAAAAATCACGTTCTTTGCTTCAGCCATGGAGCCCATTGTTATTTGTTATAGTGTTTTACCAATGTTTACCTGACTCAGAATTGGGCTCAGCCTCATTGGATCAAATACTCGCTTGTCGATAATGTTGGTACCACAAGTAGAAATACTCGTTTGCGAGCATGCTCAACTAAACAAGGCTGAGGAAAACAGGGGCCAGCACTTGCTCCCTACATCATGGGTTACGGGTGCTGTTTTGGAAATTCATGGGCGCTATTTTTTCACCTGCACGCGTTGGTTTGAGCCCTGGTTTATGCTCTTGTTGCAGGTCACAGCCTGGAGCTGGCACGGCGCCGTCCACTGGACGGTCAGACCACAGCGATTCCAGCACGACCAGCGCTGGAAGTAGGAACAAGGAACCCACCAGGCCACCACTGCTCAAAGGTAGCATTGATCGTTTCAGTTTTCTTTGTGGTGAAACAGTTCATCAGTGTTTTTGTTATTGCCATATGATCTGTGTTGTTTTTGACTGTGAATGAGTAAGGCAACAGTAGGACAAGTTTGCATTCATTAAAGAGGTTGTGGAATGCTCAAAGACATTTCCGTCATTTTTGGGGTACATGTAGCCTAAGGTGTGATGAAATAAAAACGACTATTGTTTCTGTCATGAAATGAGCACAAAGGCTACTTTTGAGAGCTATTTTTTAGGTCTTGTTTCGACCCGAACGTGCAATTTGTGTAAAAGTCGTCGTTGCGGGCAGCAAACAAAACACAGTAAATCGTGACGTAATAAACAGGACTCGTTTATGCTACTCTGCATCGGGAGTCCTGTTTATTACGTCACGATTTACTGTGTTTTGTTTGCTGCCCACAACGACGACTTTTACACAAATTGCACGTTCGGGTCGAAACAAGCATGACAGGACTTGAAAAACAGCTCTCAAAAGTACCTTTTGTACTCATTTTATGACAGAAACAATAGTCGTTTTTATTTCATCACACCTTAGTCTACATATACCCGAAAAATGACTGAAATGTCTTCGAGCATTCCACAACCTCTTTAACTGGGTCCTGCGAACGTGCCAACTCCAATTGGACGAAAATTGCCCTGTGTGCCAACCCTACAAGTGTAATTGTTTGGATTGCAACTCTTAAAATTATAGACAAGTGAGGTGACACTGGTGTTGGAACTTTTTTCAAATTATGAACTTGGATGTTGAAAATGGAAAATTTCAGTTCTCTACTTGGGAATTGAAAATGGAAAATTTCAGTTCTCTACTAGGGATTTTATAAATGGAAAATTCCAATTTTCAATTTTCAGTTCTCTTCTGGGCTTTTGAACTGGTAAAGAATAGCACCTTCTATTGTTATTGCACCGAGTCCATAGGGCCATTTTCAGTTTCTGCACCATGCGTAAAATGTGATTGCCATGCGTCACTCCAATTAACCAGTTCGCGCCGGGATTATTTTGACATGGACCGGACCCAGGGGAGGGATTGTTTTTTAAGAACGTCAATGCCAGACGGGTTCAGGTCGTCATCTGCTGGTAGCACACCCTGATATTTCCGGCCACGCTGCTGCGAGTGGGTCGCTGGCAGATATTTACGGCCTCGCCCGTTGCGTGTATATCCATCATGCCTTCTGAATACCCCAAAACCTTTATCTGTATAAGTAAGATTTGAGGCTTTGCATGGTGCAGATAATAAATAATGAAAGGTTTGCGGAAACACCATGTGCGAATAATTTCTCAACTAAGAGAATGGTTCTGAAAAGAACCAGAGGTATAAACTTGACGTTCCGGTCAGTATGCTCTGACCGTCTTCACTCTCCTGAAGACGGTCAGAGCATACTGACCGGAGCGTCGAGTTTATACCTCTGGTTCTTTTCAGAACCATTCTCTTAGTTGAGAAATTATTCGCACATGGTATTTCCGCAAACCTTTCATTATTTATCTGTATACACGTCATCCGACATGAACTGGTTAAAAAGATTCAAAATATTTTCTTTTCTTTCATACTTGTGTTGTTGACCTCAGGCATGAAGGACAGGGAAGCAGCACGGCTGAAGATGAAGGCAGACAGGGAGGAACGACAACGCAAGAGAGAACAGGAAAAACTGGTAAATTACAAAATGTACCTATAGTTCAAATGAAGTTTAAACATTTTTTTATACTTTTTTTGCTATTTAGACCTTAAAGACCTTTCAGACCCTACTATTTAGACCTTTTGAACCTTGACAGGGAACACGGTGCTTGTGTTCTTGGGCAAGCCACTTTACTACAATTGCCTCCCTCCAACCAGGAGTATAAATGGGTAGCTGTGAATACCAGAATGCGCTGATCTCCATCTGCCAAAAAACTGGTCTCATGGCCTCTGACATTGGACACTGATATCAACCTCAGCTCTTTTTGTTTTGAAGTGGAGAATGAGGTCAACAGAGTATTACTTCAGGTGCATATACTGGTTCTTGAGGACTGACAGAATATTTGGCATAGAGATAAAGAATTCGTAGACTCTTGTACAATTTAAAATTAAAATGTAAATTTTGCATTATATACACCGTGCACCAGTTTGTACACCTGCAATTCCATTCATGCAAGTGCTTCGATATTGGGTTAAAGTTGTCTTGATGTCATTTTTAGGCTGAGATCAAGGCTAAAGAGGAGAGGCAGAGGCAGGAAGAGGAAGACGAGAAGAAGGCCAAGATGGAGAAGAGACGAGAAGAGAAGAGACTAGCCAAACAGGTAGGGTAGTATACATGTACTTGAAATTCTTCACATGGGATAGTCCATTATTTTAGGTAGAATAGTATGCTAAATCGGGTTGGATGCACTATACAGATACCTAAAGGTATACCTATGTTAAGATATAAAACACTTTGGGGTCGAATAGAGTACGGATGCTTTCATTGGGAAGGCATAGCAATGTTCTAAAAGCAGATTATATTAAATATATACTGATGTGGGATAGAATACTAACGCCTGAGGTACGATGGTGTACAAATATTTATCAAGGAGGGATATACGGCCTACCTATGGTGCAGTGTAACGTCGCTACACTGAACACCGCTATGCCGAACATTCGGCTATACCGAACATCATCTTTGGCTCCCGATTTTTGCAAAAAAAAGCCCGCGTACCGAGCATTGCTAAATGATTGTTGTTGAAAAACGTGCACAGAAAAGCGACAAGTGGCTGTAATTTCCTCAAGGAATAGAAGGGGAAAGCCACCCATGCTGTAGGTAGTAAGCTCAAAACTGTGTAATTACATAATTCAATAGTCGGCACGTGTTCAAAGTCGTCTTTCAGTAACTACCAGGGCGTGCAGGGTGCAGTTCTGAAGGGCGCTATTTTAATAGTGAGTATTATAACACCTCACCCACAGATTCTGTGTCTTGATTGGCCGAGAGCGAGTCACATGTTACTTTCTAATTTTGCTATCTTTCTGTGCACGGCCAAAAGTACTATGCGCATAGCAACCAAAGTACTATACCATTAGCAACCAAAGTACTATTTCCACGGCGCGGTATTTGTGTGCAAATGCATGCTGGTGTGCGCGTTGTGCGTAGCGCGTATTATTCCAAAGAGAGCGCGCCGCAGACTTGGGTTCAAACATTTTGTGAAGGGTTAGTTTTTAAGAGAGAAATACATTTTAAACCAATTTTGTATTGAAATTGAAGTTTATTTCAACTGTGTTCAGGTTTAAATAATGTAAAATATTAAAATCAAGCAGAATCTGTAGGTGAAGTGTTATAAAACAAATATTGAATGCTTTATCTCGTGGTGAAGTAAAACTAGCCTCCCTCGGTGATCCATGGACCATTCTATTTTCCCTCGGCTTCGCCTCGGGAAAATAGAATGGTCCATGGATCACCTCGGGAGGCTAGTTTTACTACACCACTCGAAGCATTCAATATTTGTATACTGGGGTACTGGAGTACTTGCAGCTTCAAATCGCTATACCGAACGATCCCTATTACAAACAATTTCTGTGGATCCCACGATGTTTGTTATAGTGGCGTTCCACTGAATATAGTTTTTTTAAAATACATACACAGTTGGAAATATTCAATATCAATATACAGTAAACTCTGGCCAAGTCGGCACTCTCGGGACCCGGAAATTTGTGAGGATGCCGACATCTGCTTTAAGTCGTCATTTTGCCGACTTAACATGAATGGCCATTTTGCACATTACGTTTCATTGCACTAATTGGCTTCGATTTACCCTGGTTTATCTCCTTAACCCTAACTGAACTCAACCCATCAAAGTTCAACAGCAGGTTTTGTTTAAAACCTGTTGGGATAGGCACAGTACCCCTAAACTGATGGTCTTTTACACTGGGGTTGGCATACCTCCAGAAACTTAAGTCCAACAGTGTGTGTGTACAATTTCCCATGTGGGTGATGGAATTTGCCAGAATGGGTATGGTTCCTAGTAAATTAGGCTGAGGAGTTAGGGTTAATGCTTGAGTTGATTCCAGCAAATTAATCCTCAAATTTATCATCACGTTTGAGGTATTGATAGTGAAGACCACGTGTACAAAATAGTAAAACATGTTCATTTTGTACGTGTACAGTTACAGGACTTTAGTCAGACGGCCAACTTGAGCGATTTGACGAGTTGTACGATGTCAGCTTGGCCGGAGTTTACTGTACCATGATATTGGATACAATGTTTCACTTGCATTTTGCCAGGTTTGCCAATAAGGCCAAAAAAAAAAGTCTCCAGTTTCTGGTATGCGCGCGCGTCGCCGTAGCCATGCGCGTCGGCAAAATGAAAACGTTTTTTTTTTCAATAAAAGATGATGTCTCAAAACCGCCAAACTCACTGGTTTGACTGGAATTCTGCTGCTGCACACAATTTTAACGTGTTTTTAGATGGGGTTATGATCGATAATAAGCTTTATGTGGCCTCTCTGGTCTCCCATAATATTTGCACTAAGTTTAGTCGGGCACCATTTGCAGTCATCAGCCGACATTTGAAGCAAAAAAAAACAGGTAAAAAAAAAAAAAAGCCGCGTCGCCGCACCACTTTTTGGGCAAGCTCCATACCAGAAACCGGAGACTTTTTTGGGGGGCCTAATAGACCGATTTGTATTTTTTCTCCATCTTCTAGAGAGAGTTGGAGAAACAGCAGCGCCTTGAGCATCTTCAGCAGCAAACCTGCAGAGCAGACGAGCACTACCGACAAACCCTGCTCAGACGCAAGGGTCTGGACCCCTGGATGAGGCTGGTCCACATGGCCAGACAAAACATGCAGGTAGGTGGGAGACCAGACTACTTTTGCCGCCACTCCTGTAGCAGGTTATCCTTTAATACCGGTCAAATGCTAGGGCTGTGCTGAATAAACCCAATATCCGTATATTCGATCATCCAGCGAATATACAGAAAATGTGGAGTGCTGTGGCCTCGTGGTTAAGGGCACTGGATTCGTGGTCTGTGGGTAAAGCTGTGGGTTGTAGGTTCGAGTCCAGCCGGGGTCATGGTGCGTGTGCCCTTGGGCAAGGCACTTTGTCACGCATTGCTTCTCTCCACCCAGGAGTAAATGGGTACCTGTGAGGGTAGAGATGGTTATTGTGGTTAAATAAGCTTGCTTGCGCTTAACAAGCAGCATCCAGCTGTATACTCCTCACGGAGCTGAGATGGTATTTGTAATGTTCCATTGGCCCAATGATCAGGAGTAATAATAATACTGTAAGCGCTGTGATTCAGTTTACTAATAAGAGCGTTCTTAAATGCCGATTATTATTATTATTATTATAAAATGTGAGCCACAGTGTTATTTTAATCGTATAAGTTGCATGGTTTCATTGTTTTCAGAGGCCACGCTTATTTTGAAAGCCACTTTACGCTAATGTTTTTGAGAACTTTCGCAAGGAATATCATAGCTCAAATTGCTTCTTTCAAATCAGTCTCATATCAGCCATTCCTCTAGTCTAAGGATCAGACATTCACGTGTGCAGAGCCACGGTCGAACATTTGACACATCCTAACATGCAAATTTAATGCGACCCCGTGCGCCAGCCAATCAGAGTCAACTATAGAAATTGTGATGTTTGTTTCGATCAGAAAGGTGGACTAAGCTGTTGATTGGTCAATTTGCTTGCCATGTTTTTGCAATGCAACAACGGTTACCGGAGACCCGATATAGAAAGCGCCAGCTAAATAATCAGAATCTCGAGGTCAAGACGCAGTCTTGTTTTGCATAATTAATCACCAAGTCTGCTTGCATATCATGTACCCTTGCTGTGTTAAGGGCATATTCCATAGACTACCATCCCCCCCCCTTCAAAAAAAAATTGTACACACATAGTATTTTTACATTGTTTTTGAAGCTCTTTGCCAATTTTCCACAAGCGCAGGCGCCAATTCCTGATCAGTGGCAGTTTTGCTAGAGGATGTAAAACTTGATCATGGCATTTAGAATATTCAAGTGTTCGACCCAGTCCAAGTTGGAATAATCAAATACTAAATTATTTTGAAAATGCACAGCACTATGGCAAATAAAAGAAGTTCAGCAAAGAACAAGATGACTTCAGTGACTAACTTTAGTTTCTAAAAGATGACACAATATTAGTAACAAAGTTCTCAAAACATTTGGATAATTGCTCACACTTGATTCCTGAAATCAGTTTAAATAGCACCTTTTTTTCTGCTGTAGTTAGCACAACTTCCTGCCAACTGTTGAAGTGTGTCATGAAATTGATTCCAGATTTAAAAAATGATCAAAACTGTTTCCTGAATATCCTGATGTATTTCATACACTACTTCTGTTGAAATATTTCCAAAGCTTTTACATGAAACACATTTTTTTTCATTCCTTGAATGTTTGACAAATTTAAGGTTGCTGAAGATCACCATAGCAGTGTGCTACTGAAGAAGTGCCTGTTACCGTGGAGACAATATGCAGATGAGGTCTTGCAGGACAAGGTTGCCATGGCAGAGCAGCAGTACGAAATCATCCTTCTGAGACGGTCGTTTCAGTCTCTGAAGAGGGTGAGCATGGCGTTAGCTTTGTTGATATTGCATCACCTTCCTAATCAACATCACTATCTCAGAGGAAAAACTGTCACCATCATGAGCATTGTTGCCACTTTGCCACTTATATCTTTATCGAGTCATGTTGGTTGAACAACTTGTATTAAATTGTATTACATTGTATTTACTCATCAATAAAACCATGGAGTGCTGGGGTGGTTTGAGGCAATATGTGACCTGCCATAGCATAATGAGGAATAACCTCCATCTTTGACTTTTCAAGTTGTATACATTATGTTAAGGTGCAAATCATTGGCTTTCCAATGATACCAAATTTATTTCTGTAGCTGAATTTATGCCAAAGATATGTCGCAGGAACTTAACAATGTTCTGCCAATCTTCGCCAACCTTATTTTGAGAAAAACGGCTTAAAACAAAAAAAATGCATTGCGCCGCCACCGGCAGTGATAAACGTTCTTCAGTTTTTCCACTTTTGGGGGTATTTTATTTCCTTAACAAAAATGCATAGTGTGAATCTTGGATACCTTGGCTACTCAAAAATACAAAACAACCGTTATCAATTTTGACATGATTTTTCTGCTATATCCGACTTCAGGCGTCGATTACTCAAAACAAGGTTTTGGGGGACATTCCTCATTTTGCCACAGTAGGTCACATATGAGGAGTAACAGTCAGGGTGGTATAGGGACCCACCCCAACTACTAATCTACTCATTTGCCGCACCGACAAGAGAATCCATTTAGGAAAATGCACATGGAATGAAAGAGTGGAGCAACCTTGTTAAAGCTTCAGATTGTGGTAGCTGCATTGGTCTGTTGACTTTTTACACAAGCGTCATGAGAACAGAAATGCAAAACAGTGTGTACATTTCTACATAGCCCCCGAGGACCGACACACAAAGGGAAGAACAGCAGATCCTTTCAGTCCTCGGGAGTTCAAAACGGTCCTCTGTGTAGTTTTGTGTGCTCAGTCTATGGGAGAGTGTTATATTACCATTGTAATATCCCGGCAATCGACATACTTGTTTGGCTACGTAAACGGTTATTGTGTACTGTCATGACCCCTGACCCGCGTACTGAACTCTGTTGCATTCGGACTGTACACTCACACGCGGTGTATACATTTTCTCACTGTACACGATTTGTATGCATGGCATGTTGTAGTATTGCAATGTTGAATAAATAGTGCTCTCTAGTGCCGAGCCAAGAAATTGAGAATAAACCAGGTTTGCACAGTACATTACAACCATGATTACAGGGACAAAGGGAAACACAAAGCATTGTCCTCGAGTGTATAGTAAAACAAGAGTGTATGCACCCCCTGGAGTTCGCAAGAGAAGGCCTCAAAGTGTTATCTGTTGTTTTGTCAAGAAGTCATGTTCAAATTGTTTGTTTCTCTTTTTTCTCAGTTTGAACAAATAACCAACCAAGCTGTTTCTTTGGGGTTTTTTTTTCAGTATGGTCATCTGCAGTCCATTCAGCTCCAGAAAGCTCGGAGGCATTACGCGTTTACTCTCAAGGGGAAGTTGTTCCAGGCCTGGCAAAAGCACGTCACGGACGAGAAACTCCGGATGTGGAAGAACGAAGAAGTTGCAGAGGAGCACAATGAGATGTAAGCTCGGCGGTGAAGTGTCATGTAGCTTTTTTTATAGACTCTGTGCCAGTGTTGTAGTCGAGACCAGATAGTCCAAGACCGAGACCTGAAGTTTCCAGACCAAGACTGAGACCGAGACCAGCCCCTTCAAGGCAGACCGACACCGAGACCTATATGGTCCGAGACCAAGACCGAGACTGCGGATAATAAATAACAATAATCTAAATAAAAAACAAGACACATAATGACAGTTGTGAGTTGTAACCTTTTGATTCACGAAGATTACAGACTAAATTTTGACCAGTGGCAGCGTTGAAAAATTGATGTATACATGACACCTTACTTTAGCAAGAAGTGGTTACATGTGCAGTCCGAACCAACCAAGATATATAAAGATTCATTAACAAGGTCATGAAGGTTGACATCATGATCTACGGGCTAGCAAATGTTGAGACCAACAAGTTCTTTTTCTTTTAGAACAGGACTGTTCTTATCAGAACAAAAACTACTTAGCGAGAGGTGATAATAAGCAGGACAAGTTCTATTCAGAACTAAATATCTTCTAAGCAGTAGTTATTACTACATGGTGTTACCGCAAACCGAAACGATAAGGTCTTGAAGGTTGACAACTATCAACGGAACTGAAAGAACTCAACAAAGTGAACACAAAGTAATCGATCGAGCTGTAAATGCTACATATTGCGACATATATATCGACTCGAGGCCAGCCAAAATATCGAGACTGAAGCGGTCCGAGACCAAGACCGAGACCACAGCTTATGTGACCGAGACCAAGACCGAGACCAGCAAAAAGTGGTCTCAAGACCAGTCTCGAGACAGAGACCAAGACCTACAACACTGCTCTGTGCACTATGGTTTCTCCATTGAAAGGGCCTCGTGAACCCATGGTTCCCAACTCTTGCAGCTTATTTCACAAAACAGTGCATAACGTACACCACGCGTAGGACTTGTGCAACAAAATTGTTGCACAGCTGCGCAATAAACTTGCGATCAATTTCATGAAACTTGTCGTAGCTGCGCAGTCTTTTAAATTATCTAAACGTTGTGGATGAGGATAATAACAGCATTTACGACGGCTGTTTGTGTACTATTTCGTTCATTGGTTGAATCACCTCCACCTGCCATTTTGAAAATATTTTTGTTCGATTTTCTTCGGAATTGTGCAGCAACTCTTAAAGCTCCGTCACGCGTAAAACAGCAATTATTTTACTTCAAACACAAAGCTGTGTGTCTTGCATAAGCCTTGATAAGTTGTGCAATAACAGGATCCCTTAATTTTCCCTTTTTTTTCCTCAGACGCATAATGAAGACATCATTTTTGGCCTGGAAGCGGTATCCACAGATGCTGAAAGCCGAGCGAGCACGAGACAAACGACTGGAAGACATGAGGAAGAAAGTGGCCTCCATCCTGCCCGATTTTGGAGACAGCTGATGATTGGTTCTTGGTTTGTCTATCTCTCACTAGCGTGGCGTGGGAGTTTACACAGGAGACCAGAAACACTGGGCACAAACCCTTGTCTTAGCGATAAGTGTCACTGGCTTCTTATTGGATTACACAACACATGGGACCTAGGGCTTTACATCCCATCTGAAGGACGAAGCAATAATGGTTAAGTGCCTTGCTCAAGGGCACAAGTGTCCACCCGGCAGGCTCGAACCCACGCCACTGTTGCCTCTGAAACACCAGAGCATGAGTCCGGTGTTCTTAACCGGTCCGCTAGGCAATAATACTCCACCTGTCATGATGATGTGATGATGTGCATCGATGGAGGAAGTTTGATGGAGGGTGATGGGTCGACTAGCGATTAATTTTTGATATCTGCACTTTACAGTGTGTCAACATCTCTAGTCAGACAGTGGTCAAAACATCAGCTATAAATGCTTGGTCCTGGCTCCATGCTATGCATTATTATCATGCACATGGGCTCCTTGCGCCAACAAAAGAGGGCGCATTTTTACCACTTTTGAGAGCTCCGTAGACTGGACTCACAGTGTGAGCGTACTGTACTGTACTTGTTTGTTTGCCTGCGAAGTACGCAGGACGTCCTGAATGTGCAAAAGCTATAGCCACAGCGTCTTCGCGTGATGAGCGTCGGGCTTTGTCTGCGCGCGGAAACGTTTGAATTTAATTTGCGATCTCCCAGACTAGTCTCTGCCCCAAAATAACTTTGGATCATTCGAAATGTGCAGTGGATGGACCAGGAACCAGTCTAGGTCTCCCCAAATTCCTCTTTTCTGGCCGATGAAGGCATACTTGTACACAAAGCCCGTAGACCCCTCTCAAATGACGTCACTGCCTCGAGATTGTCACGTGCATCGGCATTTTGGGCGTCAATTTTTCATGACGTGCATCGGCTTTGCACACTGTGCGCACAAGTACCTGATGGCGTTGAATGGGGCTCGTTCAGTGACGGCCATCTCTGTAGGAGAACTGCAACTGCGTATTTTACGCAATCAAGCACGCATTGCGCAGTGTTGAAAATGTTTCAAACACGGGCGCTTGTTGCTCGAAATGTGTTCGAAATACGACACACCCGATGTGCGTTATGCAAGTTGACGCTCAAAATGCCGATGCACGTGGATGGTCTGTAGGAAATGAAGTCATTTGAACAAGACCTATACACAGTTGTAATTTGCATAATAATAACGGAGTCTTATATAGCGCACGTATCTACCAACAATTAGGTACTCAAGGCGCTGGAAATTATGTCAATTATTAAAGAAAGGTAAATAAAGTTTATGTTATCCGCATTTTCTGCAAGATATGAGACCCATTTAGCACCTTATAATGGTTTACAAGTTGCTGCGGCGCACATTGCAGCCACTGCCAGAAACACCGGGGCAAACCCCTTCTCTTAGCGATAAGTGTTACTGGGCTCTTTAAAGTGCATTACACAACACACGGGACCTACGGCTTTACGCCCCATCCGAAGGACGAAGCAATAATGGTAAAGTGCCTTGCTCAAGAGCACAAGCACCATGTTCCCACAGTCAGGATTCGAACCCATGTACCACGGCACACGAGTCGAACACCGTAACCATTGGACCACAGGGCCCCACAAGGCATACTTGTGCACGGAGCCCATAGACCCCTCTCAAATCAAATTAATGACGTCACTGCCTTGAGATTGTCACGGTATTATTATAGATACACAGTTGAAATGTGCATAGACGAGATGGCTGTGTACGATAGGGGTCTATCGGAATCAGCGCTGCCATCAACCTCAGTAGGCTGCTTCTGAATGGTGGAGGTGACTATAGTCAATATATAGTCAACTATTCATTTCTTTACATATCCCTTGGGAATATTTTTGATTTTTGTTTGTCAATGAAGAAATCCCTTGGTTCTAATTTAGCGTTACCCACATTTTGTGCATGATGTGGAGTTATCTGTAATATGTGTCTTTAAACGATATACCACAATACCCATTCTTCACCCGACACTAAGAGCCCGTCTCATTCACATCCGGGACCAATTCCGAACAAGTTGCGGACATTGTATCAGGTATAAGTTGCAGGATTCTGAACAGCTTCCCCGCAGTCTTCCCGCAATGTAGTTATCAGTAATGGCGAGTCAAGCAATTGAACATTTTTTCTGGTATAAATTGGGGACTAACGCAGAAGCTTCTTCTGGACAAAGTGAAAGTTTCTACAGGCAACTCGTCCAGAACTCGTCCTGGATATGAATTCAGGCGATTCACAATGCAGTGCGCCACCAAGAGTTTGCCATGGAGAGTCCGTTTTTCAAATTGACGGTCGACAAAACATGGCCCATTTGAATCAGTAGACAACTTTAGCCAATTAGTTATAAATTGGGGCGTAGCGTTCTGCTGCCTTACTAAATTACCATATTGATAACTAGAAAAGAAGAGGGCATGCAGATCCTCGAATCACAGTCGACCATCTCCCACAATGCACTGGAAAAAAATGAACTCTCCGTGGCAAACTCTTGGTGGCGCACTGCATTGTGAATTGCCCGAACTGAGACGGGACCTAAAAAAGGTGAAATACATGTATATTGCCACGTCCAAAATTACTTGGGTACGGTTTGCAATCACGGATGCCTCTATGGAATTTGGAAGCAGCTGCACCACTTCCAGATAAAGTAATTTAGATGCCAGTATGGGGTACCGAAGTGCGACGTCATTTAGAACCAGAAAGTGTAGTGCAAATGAATCGAGTACGCGCGCGTGTTGGTTTGCGGTCTGAATCACGCGCTAATGTCTTTCACACACATTTTGTGCGCGTGACGTATTCACTTCGGTACTCCATAGTTCATTAGGTCAGTCTCTCAGTTTAAAAACATAATGAAACTGTTTTGTTTCTCTCAGGATAGTGTATATGCCTGCCCATTACACGTTACTCGACAGTTCGTACCTGAAAGTGTAGTGCAAACGAATGGAGTACGCGCATGTGTTGGTTCTCGGGCTGAATCACGTGCTAATGTCTTTCACTCACATTTTGTGCGCGTGACGTATTCACTTCGGTACTCCATAGTTCATAAGGTCAGTATCCCAGTTTAAAAACATAATGAAAATGTTTCGTTTCTCTCAGGATAGTGTATATGCCTGCCCATTACAAGCTACTCAACAGTTCATACCTGTACCCATTCATACCTGGCTCCAGAGAGGCACATTGGGGTGGAGTGGCTTGCCCAAGGAAACACAAAAAGGCCAGCAGCTGGATTCGAACCCTCACCCCTCTGATCACTTACCCTAACCACTGTGCTGCACCTCCACATTTTGCCTGGAAATGAATACAAACAACTGTCTTTGAATGCCAAGAGAACAGTTGACAGGTGTGTTGATAATGTAGCAATACTTATTATAAGATGGAATTTTGCATCGGGGTGATATAAATCAAATTAGGTTTTGCCCTTCACCGACATTTAAGCACTGTATACTAAGTGTGTTACCTCCCGAGTGAAAGTTGAAAAATCACTCGGGTGGGACTCAAACCCACGACCCTCTGCTTTCTAGTGCAGATGTCTTACCACTCGACCACCGAGCTAACGGAATCGGTTGGCTGGTTCGAATCTGATGTACATAGCAGCGAATCCCACCCGAGTGATTTTTTTCCAACTTTCACTCGGGAGGTAACACACTGAGTATACAGTGTGTAAACGTCGTTGAAGGGCAAAACCTAATTTGATTTGTACCAATACCTTTGTCTTCTTTAGATATGGTATTAAAAACAGGAATTTGCAACAACAAAAACAGGACCTATTAAGAACCGGCCCATTACTGGGGAGTGAATTCAAGTCGTTGTAATGCTTTGCAGATTTATGAAGAGTATCTTTTCCTCAAGTCCAAGAGGTCCAGCTTGGCGTCCTCTTTGTGTACAGTGATTCCATCTCGAAAAGTCACACCTCAGGAAAATGGACTCAAATTTCGAGTTATACAGAGTTTAGAGTTAGCCAAAGTTCCTCTGTTTTTCAAGAATTACGTACATGTACGCCCTGTTTCTCCTTGTGAACATCTGATCCCTTAATTTTTGATTAAAAGTCCATATCTCAGTGAAAAGAATCTTAAAGAGATGTTTCACGGACATTCACATGGGGCTTATAGAGGACTATTCCTGTAAGGGTATTTTCACGTTTTTTTAATGACCCTGGCCACCGAGGATTATCATTGGTTATACATAACGGTACACTGGGTCTATCTCCATGGGTAAACACAGGACTTTCTTATAAGGATGTTTTCACGGACTTAATTCTGGCTTAATATGTTGAAAAATCTGTGAAAATTTAATTAACTGTAATTTCAAGGGAAAATGCTCTTTAACGAATTTTCAAGGGATGAAGATGTTTATTTAACTGACTGACCGACTGTCGCTTGTAAGCCGGGCAGTACTGTTGTATAGGATTACCCTATTACACCAATGAATAGGCTAGACCAGATGCATGAGAAGAATTTCAATGAATATCTATTCTGATTTTTTTCAGGACTAGCTTTACTGTCTTGTCTTGTGGAAATTGGCAATAGAACCCTTGGCCATTTTTAAATGTTTACCATGACTGCTCACAGGGATTTGTATATCCTTTGACATTTTATGTACAGGTTGTAATTTATGTAAAGCGTAAATTAACAGAGTTCATGAAAATAAAATTCACTTGACACCAAAATTGGTCTGCTTTGGATTTTACTACAAATTGTTTTCATCTAATACAAAGAAAGTTCAGTGAAATACTTGTACATTGAAACTCAATTAACTGTCGTGGAGCACGGTCGGTCAGACTATGAAAAGATCCATTCAAATTTTCCTGTACCAAAATATCTCAATAACGTATCGAGCTAACGCTATCCAAAATGCTGGTTGACAGCAAAGTGTCGGTTTTACACATGTACGTATATTATCCTGTATATTAACTGTTTCATGTCTCTTTTATTGAATACAAAGTACTTTGCTGTAGCAGCAAATGTTTGCTAAACTCTCAATATTTCTGCGGACGTTTGGAGATTAACGTCTGTCATGACTGTACTGGATGTTTCAATAGTCTGCATCAACAGAATCCGAGTATAACAACGATAGCCTTTACGTGCAAAGTCATTGCCTAGTTTACAGTTCCTTTGTATGCCCTAAAAGAAAAATCATATATTATATAAAAATGTTGGTTCAGTCGATGGTGAGTCGGTTTCTGTGGACTTCCTTTCTCATCTTTGTCGTCTCTAGTGACCCGCCATCTTGCGTTTCTTCAAGGCCGCCTCGAGCGACTTGATTCGGCGATCTCCGGCCTTTGGTCTATCTGTAAATGACAAGAAAACTGTGATGATAATACGAGCAGAGATTGTATTTAGTCTATCCAAATCCGAGCAGACATTCACTGTACATCAAAGCATTGCCCAACTATTGTATATGTACATGCGTGTGAGTCAAACTGCCCGGACAGAATGTCGGAATCAGATTGTCTGACTAATAGCTGGCACAGTATGTTTTAGCTATTGAAGGAAAATCAAGGAGAGTACGTACGTACAGATGGTGACTGAAAGTCGTGGTCAGATGGATGAAATATTGAGACCCAAGAACGTTTTTTTCGAAAGGTATGAGTTGCTCTACGACTAAGAACCTTAACTTTGGAAATTTTTGTCCTGAATGAAAAGATAATCTCGATCGAAATCTCAAGCAAAAAAATTACATCAGCAGCAAAAAAAAGTCTTTTTTTTGCATTGGGCGTCTGGCCGTACTACAGAGCTTGCGATAGTACTGTACGGCCAGACGCAGTCGGGCTAAAGTGACATCGTGCTAGGGACCGAATTTGCAGAAAGGCCACACACACAAAAAGTTCCGGTTTCTGGTCTGCGCGCGTCGCTGTAGCCATGCGCGTCGGCAAAATTAAAAAGGTTTTTTTTTCAATGTAAGATGGTGTCTCAAAACCACCAAACTCGCTGGTTTGACTGGAATCCTGCTGCTGCACAATTGTAACGTGTTTTTAGATGGGGTTACGATCGAGTATAAGCTCTATTTGGCCTCTCTGGGCTCCCATACATTTTGCACTAAATTTAGTCGGGCACCATTTACAGTCACCGGGCGAAGAAAAAAAAAGGCCGCGTCGCCGCACCACTTTTGGAGCAAGCTCCATTCTAGAAACCGGAGACTTTTTGGCGTAAAGCTCCAGATTATTAAGGAGGAAGCAAAGCGACCTATAGAGGCTCAAGCTACCATAATTTTAGAATGCAGTGTTTACATTTCGAGGAATACATACACCATAGTGCTCAGACGCCAGATCAAGGTTAACTTGATTGTTAACTCTGGCCCTTTGTCACACATCCACGTTAACATTGCATACCTAGCGTGGACATTATTGTTTTCGTGTAGTGAAGAAAACCTATGAAAATGTAATTGTTATCACACTTTGAAAACTCTTTCAACCCAATTGTTTATCACTATGAGCCCTTCGAGTGTTTTTCTTCATTTTGCAACGGATAAACCTAACCCAAAATGCCTCTTAACCAGGGGGACCTTGTGAATATAACGCTTGAACAAGGAAGCTGTTGTAATGCGCCACTGAGATATCGTTTTGGCCCATTGGCCAAAAATTATTTGTGGTCTTGGGCAATGGATATATTTTTCCGAAATGGTGGTGCGGTGTCTATGTATAGGCTATCTCGCGTTGTTATTTTCTTACCCTCTTTCTCATCCGGCTTCTCGAACCAGGAATCGGGGACCCAGCTGGGCAGGGAACCCCAAGATTCCTTCCACTCCAGATCGGAGAAGTCACTGGACCACGAGTCCTTCCACTCGATGTCCGAGGAGAAGCCAGACCCCTCGGGCTCGGGCTTCGGCTGCTCCGGCTTCGGGGCGCGGTTGTCCTTGCGTTTGTCTTCTGATTATGATACCAGTGAGGAAAGGAAACAAAATAAGAAGGCGATTAATTTAATTGAAGTGAAGTCCACGTCCACGACCACGTAGCCAGGCCATTTCATTGACCCCAGGCAGCCACGTTTCTAGGTCATTAATTAGGAAAAGTTTTGGTGTCAAATGACCCCCTCTTGGTCAAATCGGGAGGAGACATTCAGGTAAAATCTGATTCGCATTTGTGTTGAGTCCGACCAGGAACTTTATAACTATAACTATAACTTACAACATTTATAATGCGCTTTCCACCATGTTTCAATGTAGATGAAATGGCTGTGGACCGGATAGATACGAGCTTCTGGAGGTATGATGGGGCAAGGCTGTGAATGATTTTGAAAAAACAAGAGAAGTGTTTTGAAGATGATGCGTTAGAGTTTGTTTACGTTACGTTGTAATGGATGTTTTGACTTTGGCAAACCGGACAACAGGCTGTTACAGTAATCAATGTGAGATGTAATAGAGTTATGTGTTTTGGTTTTGTCTGAAATTCGCTTATATTATATTGCGATTAGATATTGCCTCGCGTGTTGCTCTCATGGAAATGCTTTGATTTGAAGCTTGATCGTCGAGTATGAACCTGTGTAATAATTACACCTGTCAATGGCGGCGGAACGTTTCTCCACAAAGGTGTCTCTTTATAAGCGAGGTATATATTAAACTAAGGGTAGAAAAAGGTATGTAATAGACCATTATACGTGAGCAGGTTTACTGATTTATTAGGCAAGACAACCGCCTCTTGCCCTCTAGATTTTGACCAATCCAGTTTGTCCTTCTTGAGGGGTGACTCGGATTTGCCCTTGAGGCCACGCTTACCCTCAGCTGGAGATACCAAAATGAACATTGAGCGTTTCAATTCGTGGTCTGAGTGACTCATTGCATTGACTAGTGGTACGACAGGTCATTTCGTTAATGAAGTGAGCAAAATGGTATCTACACGTTCACACGTATTTTCATATTAAACCACAATCGAGATCTCCCAACATTTTTACCTGTCATGTGACGCTTGAGGGCGCGTGTCTTCTTGGCGCGTTCCCGGAGTTTCTTGGCCAGTTTGAGTTTCTCGAGGGTCGACAAAGATTTCTCGCCCATGAGGCCACGCTTGCCTTCATCTGGAAACACATAAACATGAGCATTGACCGTTTGAATACGTACTGACTTAAAACCTGACTCATCATCCTAATACACCTATCCGATTTTCAGATAGCGGTTTCGATTTCAATCGCCATTAATGGGACGCTTCTATACACCTGAAGGCCAATCGCAAGTTCGTTTCGGAGAACACTGCACGTCACAAAAGTAAGTGCCTTATTGAAGGACCAAAACGAAATGTGGGGCCTTCCGGTAAAGCTGCTAGAAGGCCTCCCTAATTATCACAAAAAGTGGGCAACTCGGATCGCCATATCGGTCTGCTTGACCAACGGACTTTGTTGTTCAAGTATAGGCTTAGACGTACGGTAAGGATAAGCTGCCATATCTTTGCATTATGTTTGTTGGGTAAGGGTTCCCAGTAAAAGACAATTTGATCATGAATGAATGGTAAAAGACGTGTGCACTCGTCTCATGCCGTTTTTGCACGTGTGCAATTTGTTGTCAGCCAAACGTGCCCTTCAACTGTATGTTGGAGAAAGGTGGTTCTTCTCCATCTTAATACTTAATAAAAATGTCTGAATCATAATTTTACCTTCCTCAACAGGTTCCTCGAGCATGGAATCAGGGACCCAGCTGGGCACGGAACCCCAGGAATCCTTCCATTCCAGATCGGAGGACCACGAGTCCTTCCACTCGATGTCCGAGGAGAAACCAGACCCCTCAGACTCTTCCGGACGGGGCATCGGCCGGTCAGGCCTCTGGGGGCGGTCGGGTTTGGGCGGGAACGGGAGGCCACCTTCCTCGTCTTTGTGCTCTGCTAACTCTGTTATCAGTGAGGAAGACAGTCCCGTTACTAATTATTGTCTTCGAATCTGTGAGTTGGTTTGTGTAAACAAATACTTTATCTCGATCATTATGATAACAAGGGCTAAAGTGTTTCTGTCACGGACGTCTATCGGTTTTTCAGCAAGCTTTATTGTGGAGTCTAACTCTGCTAAATGCCCACACCTGGAAATGGCGGTGCAACATTTCTGAAATCTTAGTACACAGTTAGGTATCTCTGTAGCCGGTCGAGGGTGAAAAAGGGGGAATATCAAAACGCAGGGCGGGGGTGGGGTGGAGATAGTCCCTGGGTTCCCACCTCCGCCTACCATGGGATTCAGGCAGTAGAGCTACATTGTGTTGATTTAGGAAAATCTACACCGTTCCCATGGTGTCGAGCTGCAGTACGCTTCCACCACAGACTACAGGCTCTATCACCCTGGCATTGGATTTGTTGCATGTTTAAACATCTTGCACAAGTATGTAAACTAGGAAAAGTCGTGTGCCCGATTATGCCTTACATGTAAAAAAAAAAGTTACAATCTTATCCAACCAATCATGACGTGTCACACAATATTTTATCAGCAAAATAAAAAAAACACACATTTATTTTAGGTTAAGTGGACGTGATAATTCACAGTCAACGTCAGCATGTGTAATACTAATAGACTTTGGAAATATCAATAATAAAACATAACAAGTGCACGAAATAAATCCTTTATTTGCTATTTCTGTATCCAATCAGGATACAGGATGAATGATTTTTCCGAATCCAGGGGTTACTATTGGAAACGTGGTTGAAAGTAAAGTAATTCCTAAGGACAAGATTGACATAATACCGATTTTCGCTCGTACCCCGACCTGCAAATATGACGCTGGGAACGCCTGATGTCTTCGAGCTCCCATTGGATAGATTTTGATTGACCTGTTACCTAGCACGCAGGACAACTCGCTGCAGCTGAAACTAGCGCGCGCTTGCTGCATGCGATGCATGCAAATGTCTTGATAAGTATACCCAGAATTCCATGCGTACTTCCTTCCCAAGCTTCTGTGAAGCTCACCAGCCCTTCCCAGCGTCCTGTGTGCAAGGTGGGGGTACAAGCGAAATCACGATATTGCAACTGCCCCATACCTGCCATGAGACGCTTGAGTGCACGTATCTTCATGGCTTTCTTCATGAGTTCCTTGGCCAGTTTGGCTTTCTTGAGGGCCGACTCAGATTTGCTCTTGAAGCCACGCTTGCCCTCACCTGCACATACCAAAATGAACATGGAGCGTTTAATAATGTGCACTGCTCGAACTCATGATGCATTGGCTATAAAATAACGCACATTTCAGTAATGAACAAAGTGATCTACACTTTCACATGCATTTTTATTTGTATAGCTATATTTGGATTCATACATCAATCAGATTTGAAATTACTGTTTCGATTTCGATTGCACGCTTCCATATCTAATGATCGACCATCACAGGTGCATTTTGTAAAGCTCTGAATACTTCACTTAAGGTGAGTGCATTGTGTAAAAATCTCTGCTTAATAGGCCAAAACAAAAAAACGGTCTCTGGTCAGACGGAAGTTCCGGCATTGATGCGGCGACGCGTTTGTTTGTTTTTTTTTGGTTTTTTTTTTTTTCAAGCTTGAATTGTACAGACAAGGTGGGTACTATTTTGTTGTTTTTGTGTCCTCATTACACATTGGTGTCCTCCATTTGCCTTGGTGCCCTTTATCATTTACCTTGGTGCAATTTCCCCATTCCTTGGTGCTCCTTTGTAAAAAAAAAAATGAGGAGGTGCGGCAATAGAGGGCGCTGTTGTAGCTTCCGTGTTAATTTGAAGGGAGAAAAAAAAGTTGACGCGCATGATTAAAACCGACGCGCGCGCTGACCAGAGACCGAGTATTTTTTATTTTTTTTTGCCTTAGTTCTAATCAATTACCTTCCTCTTCGGGTTCCTCGAGCCAGGATTCCGGGACCCAGCTGGGCAGGGAGCTCCAAGAGTCCTTCCACTCCAGATCGGAGAAGTCACTGGACCACGATTCCTTCCACTCGATGTCTGAGGAGAAGCCAGACCCCTCTGGCTCGTCTTCCGGACGGGGTTTGGGCTGCTCCGGCTTCGGGAGGCGATCAGAAGGCTTCGGGCCGCGGTCGGGTTTGGGAGGGAGACGACTGCCCTCGCGTTTGCTCTCTGCCTCTGTTTTGGGCGAGGACATTTAAGGTTTGTCAAAACTCTCTCACATCATGGACGTGATATACATGTAGTTTTAAGTTTTTAAGTTTTAATTGTGGAGTATACGTCTGTGCTCAATGTATTCCTGAACATGAAAATGGCGCCGGAATGTTTGTACTGTGGCATTGTAATGCATGTTATGGCTCTGTAGCGAGATATCTAAAGGAGGGTGGAAAGGGGTAAAATGTTCCCCCGACGATTTTGCCGTCTTATATCTGGACGCTTGTACCGATTCTGTCTTGTACCGATTAAGGAATCCGATTTTGGGTCATTATGCCCTATGTTGAACCCCTCTATATTACACTGGGGAAGTATCCATTGGAGGGAACCTCTGCTTGCAACATGTTCACCCTTTGCAGCCGTGAAGCACAAGAAGCACAAGCTAAAACAAATATATGTTATAACCTCGCAAGCGAAAAGGTCACCAAAGTTGAACGCCTTCTAAAAACACACTTTGCGTCAAAACGACAGATATTTTCAGTTGGGTTTCTCGTGTGGACACTTGATGAATTGAATTTATTAAATCTGCTGTGTTTCACCTGTTAATTAATAATAATAATAATAATAATAAAAAACAGTTCTTATATAGCGCATAATACAATTAAGTCTCTAGCGCATAATACAATTAAGTCTCTATTGGAACAGTGTCCGCAGTATAGATACACGAATTGCAATTTTGGACCCGCCTGAAACCACAATCGCGATCTCCCAACATTTGTACCTGTCATGTGACGCTTGAGGGCGCGTGTCTTCTTGGCGTGTTCCCGGAGTTTCTTGGCCAGTTTGAGTTTCTTGAGGGTCGACAAGGATTTCTCGCCCATGAGGCCACGCTTGCCTTCATCTGGAAACACATAAACATGAGCATTGACCGTTTGAATACGTACTGACTTAAAACCTGACTCATCATCCTAATACACCTTTCCGATTTTCAGATAGCGGTTTCGATTTCAATCGCCATTACTGGGACGCTTCTATACACCTGAAGGCCAATCGCAGGTTCGTTTCGGAGAACACTGCACGTCACAAAAGTAAGCGCCTTATTGAAGTACCAAAAACGAAATTTGGGGCCTTCCGGTAAAGCTGCTAGAAGGCCTCCCTAATTATCACAAAAAGTGGGCAACTCGGATCGGTATATACTTGGCCAACATACTTTGTGTTCAAGTACAGGCTTCAACGTAAAGGTAATTTCTCTTGAACATAATTATTCGCATGACCGCCTTCTTAGAATTATTGTGTTTTTTCTCATTTACCTGCATTTTTGTGTGAGAAAACTATCCTTATTGAATGTCAGGGTAAGGTTCGGATTCTTCGTCTTAAAAAAAACCAGTTTGCTTAATCACATACATTCTTCCTCTTCCAGTTCCTCGAGCCAGGATTCCGGAAACCAGCTGGACAGGGAACTCCAGGATTCCTTCCATTCCAGATCGGAGAAGTCACTGGACCACGAGTCCTTCCACTCGATGTCGGAGGAGAAGCCAGACCCCTCTGGCTCGTCTTCCGGACGGGGCTTCGGCTGCTCTGGCTTCGGGAGGCGATCAGAAGGCTTCGGGCCGCGGTCGGGTTTGGGCGGGAACGGGAGGCGATTGTCCTCGCGTTTGCTCTCTGCCAGCTCTGTTGTCGGCGAGGAAAGCAAAGCAAATATTGTTCCTTACTGTTTCAAATCTTTGCGTTTTTTAAACTCCCTTATATCTGAGTAACATTAAGTCATTGCCCTATAGGCGTTATTGTCAAATCCATCTCATGGACATGCTACAATTGGCGTCGGAACGTCTCTAAAAGCTGAAGGGCACTATACATGTCTCTGTAACGAGATATTCCAATGACAATTTCAGCTTCCGGGGGAGTGTAGATCTCGATGCATCGATGTTAACGTAAAGCAGCTAGAATCAATGCAATAACCATCTCTGCCCTCACAGGTACACATTAACTCCTGGGTGGGGAGAAGCAATGAGTGACACAGTGCCTTGCCCAAGGGCACACGCAATACAACCCCAGGCTGGACTCGAACCCACAACCGGCAGAATTAAACTGCAGACTATAAAGTATGAGTTCAATGCTCCACCAATAAATACCAGGCCGCGGCGCTCCACTTCAAGATGCTATAGCTAAAGGGTAAATAACACGTCTGTCGACTTTTCCGATAACAAAGTAAAGTGTTCTTGCGGTTACCAATTTTGTCACTTGTGTAACTATTGTTTCGCTTATGAGGGTTGGTAAATCGGTCGGTTGGTTGGTGGCTGGGAGGTGGGTCGGTAATCGGTCGGTCTGTCGATCTGTTGGTATTTACAGTAAGAAAACAAATTATGTGAATGAGGGCAACATACCAGCTCGACGCTTGAGGGCGTTCCTGCTCATGGCGCGTACTTTGAGGGCCTTGGCCATCTCACGCTTCTTGTCAGCTGTATAATTTTATTGGGAACAAGAAGTCATGGGTTTATTAGCGTTGGGTTCGTTATAATCGCCCTGGAAGCAAGCAGCCAATTACATTAAAAACGAAAGTTGTTTAAAAATGTCCTATTTCCTCGGCGGGGAGTCGATCCAGCCAACTATACATTATTGTTTCCAGATGTCTCTGTTTTCGTCTCGAAACTTAAATTGAGTTTGAATGGATACTGAAAGTCTGATAGGCATGAATTCGATGTATTGGCAAACAGGCTTACGCTTTGACCGACGGAGGGAACTATTTATGGTTTCTGATGTTTGTCACAGTTCTCTTATTGACAACACACAACAGTGATCTAAACACTGAGGTACTATCAGTCTGTTTGTTTGCGGATAGAACCAAGCGTCTCGGACTTTTCAAGGATTCTTATTACATGTACTTCTCTCGACGTACCCACAAACCACAAGGGCGGATCCAGGGGCGGAAAGGGGGGCCCAAAAAAAAAACCAACAAACAAAATCTTTTTTCTTTTTTTCATGTGACAAGGCAAGGCAAAGGTACATGAGTACACCACCAAAAAACTAAAAAACATTGGTTAAAGTGGTCAGAAAGATCCTCAGACAGAGCCACAGAGCATCTAGAATTCAATTTTTTCAGGGCCGGGGCCGGAGCCCCCCCGCGGGTTTTTTTTTTACCCACTTTTTTGGAGGACCAAATATTTTTTGCCCCCCCCCCAAACAAATTGTGTTCTGGATCTGCCCTTGACAAACCATAGAGCTAGGACCCAGCTCTATGCAGAAACTACTTTCAAGTCGCCATTGACAAGTATCTGACCATAGAGCTAGCTCTATGATCTGTCAAACAAAAAAACTACACACGATGCTTGAGCCGTAAGGCAAGCATATAGAGTGACGTCAATGGCACTGTTTGAACGGGTCTACGTTGTTGCATAGTAACGTGGAGCCGGAATTGAGTGGGTGTTGTGTATAAGATGTAGGTATATAATATTAGCTCCTAATGCTCGCCCGTCCTGCTCGTTTATTATCTCTTGCTTGCCGGTTTTGTGGCCGGCGCATGGCGACTTGAAGCTTTGTGAAAGTAAAACATCAAATAAGTCCTGAACATGACAGTTATAAGCCTGCATAAGGGGCGGAATTTGACTAACAAGTTGTTCAAATTTGCAGCAGGGATCTTTTTGTTTTCTTTTCTCAAAATCCAGACCTCGAGTTTTGGGCTTCAGGACTAGTTTTTACGTGTGATCATCTTCAGTTAGAAACATTACCCACAAGTAATAAAATTCAATAACCCCCCCCCAAAAAAAAAAAAACCCACAAAAAAACAAATAGGAAGTGATTGATAGTAAATTCATAATGATTAAAAGCGTCTGTTCTCAACAATCGTTATAATCATGAGGTAGTTTTCCAACTGTTGGAGATGAGATATGTTTTTAATCATTTCTGTCTAATGGCAATTCACTTTGGCTGCAACCATTATATACTCAATGAACTTCATAGGAGCTCAATGAAAAAGTGCCCAGGGGTGGTGCAAAAAGAAGGAAACCCACCTTTTACAGAAATTGTAACTTACTTAATGCCTCACTTATATTTTGTATTGTAGTGAACTATAGCTCTTCAACCATACGTGGTGCATATAAAATATTCAAAACAATCCCAAGATAGCGTTATTATGCTAATTTGAATAGAAGTCACCAAAATCATGTTGTCCACGTGGAATTAAGTCGAGTAGTGTCTTCGAATCAAGCTCCGGAGCTCAGTCAAGCGATGGAATAAAGCCGTCCGTGGACAAACATGTTTGGCACATAACATTTTTAAACTACCATATCTTAGAGACAAAATATGCCTCTGCAATCATTTTTCTTTTCGCCATTTATGTTTAAAGATCAATAATTTTAATAACATTAAATTGATGTTTTTGAAATATGTTCAACAAGTAGATGAAAATTGCTGTCATAAGTTTTTTTCTTTTTTTCTTTTTGCACCACCCTGTAGAGGAACAGTCTTTTCTAGACTCGCTAGTTACTGGTTTTAAAAGCTCCATATTTGCAGTGCGTCAAAACACTGAGAGCATTTTAGTAAAACTAAGACAGAAAGATGAAAACACATCAGACTGAGGAAGTTTGGCAAATGACAGAAAGAATCAACGCACGACGACAAAATGCTCGAAATTTGATGGCTCACCTAGTGCTTTTTCCTTCGCATGCTCCAGCGCCCTCTTTAGAGCTTTCACTTCCTGAAACAGTAAACAAAAATGGAATTAATTATATTTAGACAAGTTTTCTTAAGAGGAAGGTTAAAAGATCACTAGTGCTTCTTTGTCATAATTAAGAGCGCATCGGAAGGGATGGGGCTGTGGTCCAAAGCTTACGGTTTTCGACTCGTGTGCCGTGGCACATGGGTTCGAATCCTGAAGGGGGAACATGGTGATTGTGCTCTTGAGCAAGGCACTTTACCATTATTGCTTCGCCTTAGGATGGGACATAAAGCCGTGGGCCCCGTGTGTTGTGTAACGCACGTTAAAGAACCCAGTAACATTTATCGCTAAGAGAAGGAGTTTGCCCCGGGGTTTCTGGCAAGTGCGTTTATCCTTATACATACATGTGAGGCTGCACTTTGAAGGAGATCGCATGCTCAGTCACTTTACAGGTGACAAAAATGCAGTTGCACAGGTTTATAGTTGTAACCTGGTTTCAGCTGCATATTGAATTGTGTAGTTTTACCTTTTCCACTTAATGCTAAGATCTAAAACATGATTTATACAGGTTCTCTTTTTTTGAACTGGTCAAATGCGAACAAATTCACAAGAGACTTTCGTAGAATTAATTGCAATATACGATCCAATTGAATTTTAGAATTCCTGAAAACAATTCCGAATGATTGTACAGAAATTGGTGGTAATAATAAAGGCAAGAATCTGGCGTATAGTAGTATAATTCGTGGTTTCTTCATAATTAAAACAGGCTGGAAAAAAATAGTTCACAGAGTTTTTTACTCTTTTTTAATCACAGTACAACGAGTTGGATTATTTTGATACATTCTTAACTTTTTTAAACCACGAAAGTCACAAACTTTAAGACTCGCCTCTAATTGGAAAAATTGATTTCACAAAGCGATTGTTACTGTTGTTTTTAGTCACAGCACAATCTTTGAGATTATTTTGATATTATGTTCTAAACTTTTTGACACCTACCTACTGAAATTTGTATCCTTGTGGAGCCATTTCTTTGTTGTCGTGTACTAAAACTTCAGAGTCTGAAAGTGTACACTTTCAAAATGCTCCTATTTCAACAAGAATTAATATCCTGGGCTGAAATTCAGACGGAAATTCGTGATAACTTTGTGGAGACGTATAACCTATAGAAATTGCTCTGTGGAGACGTATACAATATCGTGTTCCTTATGATGCTCATGTCTCCACAGGGTACCGTGTATCATATCACTCGACACAAACTGTATATACTCACCCCTTGTTTCTTCTCGGGCTTGGCCTGGGCCGCCATTACGGCGACCAGTACCAGGCACGCTATCGGTAGTAGACGGTTCATGATGACGAATCTCGAATGATTCAGCAGACTCGAGCTGGCCTCTTTTCTACAATGGGCTCGGTGTTCAACCCTTCCATTCTGCGCCTTCCGGCTGTTCCGATTGGTCCAGAGTAGCGGATGACCGCGATGACATCACAGTCACCACGGTTACCCAAAGGACGCGTAGTTCTCATTGGTCAATCCTCGGGTGTGGTGTCTCTTGTGCATTCTTGGGATGTTGTTTTACGTTATGTGCTGAGCACCATCCTACTTGTTTGCATAAGGGTGGACCAAGTCGCACGGCTTGCATTGTCATTCAGTTCTCGTATTGATTTTTCGCTTCAAGTTGAGCGAAAATCCAAAACCCAAACTCAAACCTCTGGCAACGAATTGTTATTTAGCGCCGGTGTCAAGACAAGACAAGTAATCTCCGCTTTGCAAACATTACATCGCCGACGTATTTAGCAAAGTCACCCCAACTACGGTACAGGTGCACATTATAATAAATACAACATTTGACATTTTCCCCTCAAATTTTCAGATGTTCCATGTACCAGAAACAAAGTGTATAGATGGGGGCGGAGTGACGTCATCTGATGAAAACATCTATTCATCTGCACACTAGTTTTCATCGGTTGCTATGTGTTACCATTCAGTACCCCTAGCTTAAGAACCATTAAATTTCAAGAATATGGGTTTGGGAGCTATAGATAAGCCAATGAAAATAAAATTCCGGATGTCCGCGCCCACCTTTAGGCATTGCAATAAACTGAATGGCGAGTTGTATGTATTTATTGCATCACATTGCGCCCGAGGCAGATCTTTTGTGTTTGCGCAGCTAGTTTCAATTACCGGCTTTTATTTTCGGCACTTTTTTTTTACTAATAGAGGTTTACTGTCCAAGTTTTAAAGTTCGCATATTCCCTGTGCGGGACAATCCTATCGAGGAGTTTGCAGATGCAGATGCAGATGTGTGCCCCGCGTCTTTCATTTCCAACGTCTGGAAAATGGGGTCATCACCATCACTATCGTCCATACAACTTTGTTTCTTCACCGTACAGGGGAGGTCAAACAGAAAGTGACCGATTTACAAGGAAAACAATCAAAATCTAGTTGGCTCGCTCCATTAAAAAAAATGGATAAAGTACATCTTATTGATATTTAACTCTGAGAATTTCACGTAATTTGCATACTCTATTCCCAAGTTATGACTGTTTCAGTAAAAAAAAAATCACAAAACTCGGGTGTCCACCACTGATATTTTTTTTACGAACTGAGGAATACCCATTGAGTACAATGAAACATGGAGATTGTCCCAGCTCAATGAATGAACAACAGAACTTGCAAAGGAAAACATATATAAATCGCTATCAATATTTCAGAAAAAAAAGGTTGACTTGTTCCTCATATTCAAAACACAAAATCTGACAGTAAATATAATGTTTCAGTCTTGATTTCATTGTTAAAATTTAACTTGTATTTGAATTCTTCTGTTTAATCCGTAATTTTCACTAAGTTCAATAGCTTTCAATGACATTCCATGAGCAGCTATAAAAAAAGGCGTTTTTTTTTTTTAGTAAAACATGCATAATTCAGATGGCATAGATTTCGGGTAAAAAAAATGGATTAGTGGAAGAAGATGCTTTTTAAAGGCATATTTCATTGGTGCATCAAATTTGATGGCTTTTTTCAGAAATCAAATAGTTAATCCGAGTCACTTCCTTTTTGCCTCACCCTGTATAATATGCCCCTTCATACCAGTAATCGGCCCTCATCATGGACACCGTTGTGTTACATTCTCCATGACTTGGACATACGATAAATATCCATAATGTTTGTCTTTAGGATGGGCAGTTAACTTCGATTTTTCTCAACCTGTTTGTTCGAGCTATAGGCTTGGCGTGGCATGTTTGCCGACATACAGATTATATTACAGTTAAATTCTTTTGATCTTGAATGAAAAGACAAACAAACTCAATATACGTAGCTCAAACCATGGAGCTGTGCTCAAACCATGGTGATTTATGCGAGGTGAGTTCACATGATATTAATACAAATTTTGGATATTTTATACACAAGCTTGTGTTTACCTCCAATCTTCGACCCCCTATTTGTCTCTTTTTTGTTTGTACTTTTTTTTTTAGGCAGACCTCCCATATGTTTTGTTCACGATCGTCAATTGTAGACATTCGGGAATTGTGGACCCTATTGTACACAGGACTTACTTTGCTTTAAAACCTCATGTCCAATAGTAAGCTTTAGGTTTGAAACTTGCTTCCTGTATCCTGATTAAAGCGCAATATTAGCAAGTGATGGATTTGTATCGTGTAGTTGGTGTTTTTCCCCCAATGTCAATAATCTTTTTGTAAAAGCAACTTAAAATGTTGGAAATGCTTGGGACTTATTATTGACGAAACGTTACGTTTTGGCCATCACGTTGAATACGTCAGAAAAACAGTTTCGTCTTAACTGGGTATTGTTGAACGGAATTCGTGACTATGTTACACAAAGAAGCCTCGGTTACAAAATGTTGAGCAAGCTTAGTTATGCCAACTTTAGTGTACTGCGTCAACACGGGGGAAAAAAAATGCGAATCTGCAGTCACAGTCCAAACTGAACATTTGCCTTCCTATTGCACCGAAGCGACACAGTCCACGTAGCCACGCTCACTTAAAATGTAATGATGTACTGAATTGAATTGTGGCAAGATGATTGGTCATGGCCAATAGACAAACAAGACAGAACATGTTGACAACATATTGTGTTTCTCTCCAACAATAGTGTTTTGTGTCAACACGGGTCAAAACTTGCGAATCTGCAGTCATAGTCTAAACAAAACTTTAGTCTTACTATTGCACAGAAAAAAAAACGAAGTCTACATAGCCAAGCTCACTTAAAAGTTGAATGATGCATTGAATCGAATTTTGGCCACATGATTGGTAATGACAAAAAGACAAACAAGACAGAATATTTAGACAAAATAATGTTTTTCTCTCCATTAATAGTCATGTGTGTCGACACGGACAAAAATTTATGAATTTGCAGAAACAGTCCAAATAGAACATTTGCCTCACTACTGCACAGAAACGATATAGTCCACGTAGCCACGCTCACTCAAAAATTAAATGATGCATTGAATTGAATTTAAGCCAGATGATTGTTCACGACAAAAAGACAAACAAGACAGAATATTTAGACAAAATATTGTTTTTCTCTCCTTTAATAGTCGTTTGTGTCAACACGGGCAAAAAACCCTGCGAATCCGCAGTCACAGTCCAAACAGAACATATTTCGCCTTACTATTGCACAGTAACGATGTAATCAACGTAGCCAAGGTCACTCAAACATTAAATGAGGCATTGAATTGAATTATGGCCGGATGATTTACCATTACAAATAGACAAACAAGGCAGAATATGCGGACAAAATGTTGTTTTACTCTCCATCAATAATGTTTTGTGTCAACACGGGGAAAAACTTGCAAATCTGCAGAAACAGTCCAAATAGAACATTTGCCTCACTATTGCACATGCAGAATAGTCCACGTAGCCACGCTCAAATTAAATAATGCACTGAATTGAATTTAAGCCAGATGATTGGTTCTGGCAAATAGACAAACAAGACAGAATATTTAGACAAAATATTAGTTTTCTCTCCTTCAATAGCGTTTTGTGTCAACATTGTCGAAAACTTGTGAATCTTCAGTCACAGTCCAAACAGAACATTTGCCTTACTATACAGGGTGAATCAAAAAAGCGGAACCCAAACCCCCAGAATATATTGGATATTTAAAAGAAATTGTAGCACCAAAAATAATAATGTCTGGAAAGCAAATTTTAAAAGCTACTTTAAGATGAAAAACAATATTGAAATTGTTCAATCCGTTCAAAGAATATCACCGTGTAACCGCAATGACCGTGAAACCTGTCTCGTTGGGGGAAAAAAAGCCGATTTATTGTGTGTTTTGACTGTTTGGAACAACAAAGAAAATGACACAGACTACTTGTTTCAACAACTGTCACCAACTGTACAGTACACAATGTTTTGATTAACAACCCTGGTTAGGCAAACCATATGATTTATACAATCAACTGTTTTAAAGACGGGGCTTCAAAGGGACTTTGTTGCATATTGTTAACGTTTAAGTTAGTAAGATTTCATCGCTGGCGATGTTTGAAGACAATTGTGACGACGTTGTTGAAATTGCATTTTTTTGGACGAGACGGGTTTTAGGGCCATTGTATTAAAACTGTGTTTCTTTGATCGTATTTCAGTAATATATGCATTCAAAAGTAGCTTATGAAATTGGCTTTAAATTATAAACTGACCCAACACAATAAGCTATACTATTAACCCTAAAAGGGCCGGGTTATTTTGACCATCTCTCAGCCGGGAGGGGGCGGATTCCCCCCTAATATCTCAGCCATCGAGTGACGAAAATTTTTGAAACTCGGTACATGCAAAGAGCAACTCTTCATGAACATACCCACGAAATTTCATGACTATAGGTCAAAGGGTTTTGGAATTATGGCTAATTAATTATTCACAAGTACGAATGGTAATTCTGCTCTGTATACAAGACATATATGGGAAAATTCAGTTTTCAGTAGCGCCGGAGATTTTTTTTCGCTGCGCGACAACCCCTGGTCTGATTTTTATATTTTAGGTGTCAAAAGATGCGCAAGGCTCGAGGCTAAAAAGTCATAACAGCTCGGGTGGCGGAAACAACATTTGTTAAGGGCTATCGCGGAAAAAAGTCGAGGGGGGGGGCGGATTTCGCCCCGGCCCTTTTAGAGTTAAGTACACTGTCTTTTAATATAATCCTACACATTAAATCAATAGTAGTCAACCTTTTACCCACACAATATCTGATTTGCAATAAAGAACAATTCTCCATTCTGCATGAACAACTAAGATGTTGCGTGAGATCTGGTTACGCTTAGTTTTAAAACAACTCAATTTATGACCTTGGAATTCAAAGAGGTTTGCATCCAACCATATTGCAATTGCTATCCCCCAAAAATGATTGATCTGACATGGATAACTGGGTCTTTCCACACAAAAGCTTAACAAAAGTGTGACATTTAGAGGGAACCATGGACAAGAGTCGATACATGAGGTACCGGTGTAATTAGCTGTCATGTTTTTCCTCTTTCTACATCCAATCTCCTAGTAAGAACCTGGCCCACAAACAAGTTTGAAAAAAAATAATAATATCAGGTTTCGAGAAATCACAGAAGATTATCTTCAAGATATAACATAACATGAAGAGACATTTCATTTTTAAGTGTTGGGAAGCAGAGAATGAGATGCAAAGGAACTCTGTTCCTAATGTAAAGCTTGTTACAACTGACAATGTAGTAACCAACGGATAATGTATCACCAACCGATAATGTCACACAAATTGACCAATACTGTATCACTAACCGATAATGTAACAACAAATTGACCGATAGTGTAGTAAATGTTACTACACTATCGGTCAATAATTATTTGTTACATTATCGGTTAAGACCGATAATGTAACAACAATCGACTGATAGTGTAGTACATTTTTACTACACTATCGGTCAATTTCTGTTACATTATCGGTTAGTGATACAGTATCGGTCAATTTGTGTGACATTATCGTTTGGTGATACATTATCCGTTGGTTATTACATTATCAGTTGTAACAAAGGTATCCATTGAGGGATTGCCACTGGCCAATCTTAGGTTAACCTCTATGTATTTTTAACTACAGGGTGTACACATCTTAAAGGCTTAATGTTCACAACAGGGGCAAATTTTTTTTCACAAATTTCTGTCCATGTGAAGAACATGTATCAAGTTGCATCCTCATTTATACTCATCAGGTTCCTTAAGTTAAATGTTGAATAACAATTCTACATTGAACAAGTAATGTAAAGGGTACTAGGGCTGGACTAATCATAAAGAAGAAATTCAAGAATGTCCGTCCCTGTTACGAACGTTATCCTGCAGTTCATCTTAAAGATAACCCAGTCATTTCCTACATATCCAGTGAATCAGCTTACTTATTTTTCAGTGCAATCACGAATAATACAGGAATGTGAAAAACCCCAACAAATTAGACAAAAACAGTTGCTTTTAAATCCACCTCCGATGTCTCACCCATAAAGTTATCAGCTGTAACCGTTAGTTTGGACAGACCAACCTGCTATTACAAGAAATAACATACTCTGAAAAAAAACCCAGCTAGTTATTCAATTAAATCTATAATGAAATAATATTTTCCACAAATTCATATTCAACATATCTTTCGCTCAAGCACTGAAATATAGGTTTTCCCGGCCAATTTCCTGAAATGTCCATTCACTTCTGAAAATCGGTCATTCATTTCCGTGTGAATTTGAATGCACGTTTTCAATCCCATTTCAATTTAACGACACTACAATCGTTTTCATTGTTCGTGTATTCGGTTTTGAGAAACAGACGGCCAATTACGTTATACCTGTGCATTCATTTAAGCAAGCATACCTTTTCGCGCAGAGTTCTCGAATACAATTTTGTGAATGTGCAATCAAAAGTACGTTTTTCTCATTCAAAATAGCAGATTGCATCATAGATAGAGCATTAAACTAAAAGTAAAATAGAAAGGCCAATGTTTGAAATCGCCCTCTAAAAGCAAAAAAAAAAGTCTTGTAAACGAATCTGAATTACCATGCTGCTCAATCACATAATTGATTGAACTGAAATGGAATCGAAGGCTCTGGTAGCGAAAATGAAACGCGTGTTCAGAGCGATTAAATGCAGACGAAAATGAATGACCGATTTTCAGAAGTGAATGAACATTTTAGGAAGTTGGCCGGGACAACCAATACATTATTTCAAATGGGAAAATACATAAGTACACACTTATAGCCACTCGAATTATTACCACCATACAATAATAAAGTCTTAATTTCTACCTCACGTGCACTGGGAAGGATAACAGATGAAGTCCCTTCATAAAAAAAGGCACACGGGATCATACTTGCACTTATCCAAAAAGGAACCCCAGGAAGTATTATAAAAACAAATTACTTTGCTTTAATATCGAACATCATGAAGTACTGAACAACCTACGAAATCACTTTTACCGCATCATCGAGAAATGTAAGTGATTTGCAACGTTTAGTCAGTCAACCTATTCGGGAAAATGAAGAGTATACTATGGTTTAATACTCATCTTTCTTGTGCATATTTGTTTTTCCAGAGTTAATTCCACTAGCTGCACTGAAATTTCACAAGGCGAGGTTTCAAACATTCTGTTTTGGACCTTTTCAGTGGTATTATGATTGAGAATAAACTAATTACACGACAAGCAACCATTTGTTTTTGCCTTGAACTGATAAGGTAATACATGTACATCGTGAGTTCTCCTATGAGGGTCATGAGGGTTTGCACGGTGGATTGTCAATGGATGTTGTGTACGTGCATGTAAGGTAGCAGACCAGTAAATAAACTTCCATAGACCCCAATGGTAAATGCTCCCACTTCAAAAATTCGGGAAAAATACTCACAACTCTCCAATGTGTTCGAGACACACATCAAATTAAAGCTTATTTCATCATCTTTCATTTTCTTTTCAATTTTCGGGGGGTCAACTGTTGACTTTTAGGAGAAATTTCCATCTGAAGATGATCACCCCTGAAAATAGTCCTGAAGCCCATCGCCATTTTGAAAAACGATGCCTACACTCCATTGCAAAATAGAGCGCTTTTAGGGTCCAAACTACATCAAAATTACACAGAACTGCAAGCTCCCAGTCCTGTGCACGGCTTCCACCCATATTTTTTACAAACCCTCAAGTTCATGGCCCACAGCATGCTCAAATACCGAAGATTTTGAGGGCATGTAAATCGTGATTTGGCCGGCACAGGCAATTTCGGACCGATTTACTGGTCTGTACCCGTAAGTTTCCGGTTGCACCTTAATCAAATCTCTGTGACCTTCCCAGGTGAAAATTCCAGCTGAACTGGTTTCAACTGGTCCCAACTGGTCCAGTTGAACTGGGAATTGGTGACTGGTTTAACAACAAGAATTCCCAGTTGATAACTCGTCTCCAACTGGTACCTGTTGGATTCAACTGGTTTCAACTGGTTCCTATGGAATTCAGTTGAGCCACCAGTTGATACCAATTGAATCCAATGGGTACCAGTTGGACACCAGTTAATCCAAAATAAAACCAGTTGCAACCAGTTGAAATTTTAACTGGTTTCAACTGGAATTCTCACTTGGAAATTGTTTGGTTCCGAAAAGGTTTCAGGAAACTGGACGTTTCGCGACGGCATACTAAAGGTTTATTGCGAGTTTCAATTCGATTTTGAACAGAATGTCATCATGATAACCATAGTGTTTCTATCCAATAGGCTGTGATGATCACTGGTTCACCAGTAATGATGAATGAGGAGACTGCACCTTCGTCGGTCAAAAATTATCATTCTGATTTCGTCCATCCAGATAAACGATAGAGCACTCGCACTCGCTTTATGATCTAAAGCAAATAGTCGCACCAAGCCATCAGGGGTGACGCTAAAGATGAAGGCCTTTCGGCGCCCATCCTTCAGATACGTCGTTGCATATGGACGGTTAGTTGCGCTTACTTGAGCACTCAGATAATCGCACACTGCCAACATACATCGACCAAGTTTAGTAGCTAGCTCTTCCATTACCAATTTGCCATTTAGATCATAAATTACTTTGACACGATATTCGTTTCTCTCAAGATCCTCGCACTGCCCGCTTTCGTCTCGAACTATTATCAAATTATTTATCAAAAGTGGATGAGGCGAGTTAAAATCTGATAAGGGTATCACTTGTTGACGCTCTCCTGTGTCCTGGCTCCAAATGTTGAGAAGCCACATGCCCATGTCGTGGTTCAGACTGACGCAGACGATAACATTTTTACCAAGTTTGAGAGTTGGCCGATCCCCGCAGGTCAGTTTATGCAAATATTCACCGCTCCTCACATCCCACACGAGAATGTTGCTATTATCGTGGGCAGCCACCACTATCCCGTCCCGATAATCCCAATGTTTAACAGGGTATCTATTCACAGTAATATCTGTGAGAATACGTTGCAGTCCGTCTTTGATATGCCACACGTAAATACATGTATTGTCGGAGCCGTAGCATGTTATGAACAATTCACCATCAAAGTGCAATGGTAAGTGTTTGCAGTGGCAGCATTCCCCCGGCATTTTTAGCTCCTGCCCAGTCTCTGCATCGTACGCACGTACCACAAAATCTAGACAAGCCACAACCACAACGCCATCTTTGAACTTATAGTCGTGGTAATGTTCTCTACCATGAATAGCACATTTCAATGTGACCGTCCGAATATCGTAGACAAAGATATCGTACCCGTTCATACCAATTGCCAGGAGATCCCCATCAATAAAAACTTTGCAATAGCTGTAGTGTTTCAGCTCTTTCCAAGCAATATCCAAGAAATGAGACCGATTTGTAGCCCAGTTCCTATCTAGATGGTGAGCTCTCATGTAGACGCCTTTCCACCTGCAAGTGCTGGTTAAACCCGCTGTGTTGTCATCAGTCACGATCCTATCATTCTGGAAGGTGACGCTGCAGTCACTTGCTTCACTAGCATCAGCTGCTGGCTCGGAAGGTCCGTAAGAGGCTATCTTGGCCAGGTCTGTGGTGGTGCCATAGAGCTCCCATCCTCTGCTTTGACAAAAAGGAAGCCAGAATGAATTATGATTGGTCGCATCCCGTAGCCAACGGCAGCATGATGCCAAGTTACACAGGTCAGACGCACTCAGATGCTGGAAAATGTTCTGGAGTAGGTCATCTGGCACGCAATATATAGACGATCCACTCGGCGCCATGGTAGTGCATTGATCCTCGCTGCCATTGGCTGAAACTTCATTGGAGGCCATTGCAAAGATATCCTGAAACAAATATTGTTTTTATTAGCAACACCGAGCTTAAAAGAGATCAAAGAGATCAAGGATAGAAACTATTTCTCACGCTAAGCCAATTTCAAGTCAGAGCTGGCTGCAAATATGCATGTACAGGATTTGACTTGAGCGGTAGCCCGCTAACCAAATGATAGTCTAAACAGCGGCGGGCTACTCAAAGTATTTTTTAAGTAGCCCGGTTGGCGAGTCAAACATCATCGTTATACAGCACAGATGAAAGGACAGGAAGCAAACCTGGATCTATTTGTAATTAATTGTATTTTTTGTTGAGGGTTAAATTATAAGATCTGTTCATTGAAAACACTGACAAGATTGCATCAGGATACACGTTTCATTGACTTGTCATATACTGAAGAACAAACAAAAATAAAAAATCCCCCAAATTGGGCAATTTCAGACGGAAACCAATTTCAGAAGTTCAGGGAAGCTGAAACATTGAGTGTTCTGCCCAAAATCATACCGCACTTTAATTCGCTCATGAACATAAAGACATTTGCAAGAACGTAGAAACCAAAAAGACACCAAAATATCATTGTAAATGGCAACGTGAATACTGAAAATTACGTTCAACAGGACACATGATTTTGACTCATTTGATTGTTAACACTGTCAAATTGTCATTTACTTTTCCCAAGGACAGCATTGAAATAAATGTACTCGAAACATATAAACCTGTAACATGACCCATCACAATAAGCTCTACTTTTGAGTACATTGTTCTTCAATGGAATCCTACACATTGAAACAATAGAAGTCAACCTTTCCACGCACACAATATCTGTACATAATGTGGTATCAAACTGATTTGCAATAAAGAGCAAGTCATATGCTCTAATCTGCATGAACAACTAATATTGAAGATGTTGCGCGAGATCTAGTCACACTTTTTAAAACAATTTAATGACCTTGAAAATTCAGATTTTAGGTTTGCATCCAACCATATGGCATTATCCAAACAAAATAATTGATCTGACATGGATAACTGCTTTAACAAGAAATAAAATACTCTGAAAAATCTAGCTAGTAATTCAATTAAACTATTTTGGAATAATATTTTGTACAAATTAATATTCAACAAAGTTTTCACTGAAACAGTTAAATACTTTATTTCAAATGGGTACATGTAAATAATAGTTGTAGCCACTCCAATTATCATCCTCGATTGTCTCCGTAACTCTAAATAGCCTATTCAAGGTGCACTGAGAAGGATAACAGATGACGACATCTCCCCTTTATAAAAGGCAGATGGGATAACACTTGCACTTATCCGAAAAGGAACCCCACGAATTATTATGAAAACAAAGTACTCTGATTTAATATCAAACTACATGTAGTACTAAATCACTCCTAGGACATTACGTCACTGTTGCCTCTGAAACACCAGAACGTGTTTCAGAGGCAACAGTGGCGTGGGTTCCAGCCCGCCGGCGGACACTTGTGCTCTTAAGCAAGGCACTTAACCATCATTGCTTCGTCCTTCGGATGGGACGTTAAGCCGTAGGTCCCGTGTGTTGTATAAATGCACGTAAAAGAACCCAGTAAACACTTATAGCTAAGAGAAGGGGTTTGCCCCGGTGTTTCTGGCCTCCTGTATAAACTCCCATGTGGAGTATTTAGGAGAAGAACCAACCAAGAACCAATTAGGAATGAAGGTGATTTGCAACGTGCTTTGGGAAGATTAAGAGTGCTATGGCTTACTCATCTTTCTTGTGCATATTTTTGTTTCAGTTTTCTTTAAAAACAAAGTCAATTCCACTGTACTGAAATTTCAACAGGTTAGATTTAAAACATTTTGCTTTGGACTTTTCTTCAGTGGTACAATTTATTACGATTGAGAATAAACTAAATACACGAAAAGCAATGATTCGTTTGTTTATGCCTAGAACGGATAAGGCCATGCATTCCAAGTTGTCCTATGAGGGTATGAGGGTCATGAGGGTTTGCCTGGTGGATGGTCAATTAGGCCTGGGCGAGTAGTGAATTTCAAGAGTCGCGACTAGTTGCGATATACATCGTGAGTTAATTGTCCTATGATGAGGGTTTGAGGGTCATGAGGGTTTGCATGGTAGATCGTCAATAAGGCCTGGGCGACTTGTGAATTTCAAGAGTCGCGACTAGTTGCAATAAATGTATATACATCGTGAGTTGTCCTATGATGAGGGTTTGAGGGTCATGAGGGTTTGCATGGTGGATCGTCAATTAGGCCTGGGCGAATAGTGAATTTCAAGAGTCGCGTCTAGGTGCGATAAATGTATATACATCGTGAGTTGTCCTATGATGAGGGTTTGAGGGTCATGAGGGTTTGCATGGTACATGAATTTCAATAGTCGCCACTAGTTGCGATAAATGAATATACATCGTGAGTTGTCCTATGATGAGGGTTTGAGGGTCATGAGGTTGTGGTGGATCGCCAATAAGGCCTGGGCGACTAGTCCATTTCAATAGTCGCGACTAGTTGTGATAAATGTAAATACATCGTGAGTTGTCCTATGATGAGGGTTGGAGGGTCATGAGTGTGTCAGAGTTGTAACGAGTCACTCATTTTTGCGACTCGAGTCGAGTCGAGTCATTTTAAAGAAGTGACTCGAGTCGAGTCGAGTCATTTTAAAGAAAGAAGCAGTGTTGGAGCAAAGGCTTTGACCCTCAAGGCCAAGGCCAAGGCTTTGACCCTCAAGGCCAAGGCCAAGGCTTTGACCCTCAAGCCTCGAGGCCAAGGCCAAGGCTTAACCCTCAAGGCCAAGGCCAAGGCCCTGTTTTATGAAATGACCACTGATATAGAACTAATTATAGTCACATGAGTGACACATCATCACGAAAGGGTGGATCCAGAACACAATTTTTTTTGGGGGGGGGGGCAAAGAAATTTTGGTCCCCCCCCAAAAAGTGGGTCAAAAAATGACGGCTTGGGCTTCGGGGCCCGCTTATAAGGGCCCCGAAATTTTTTTGTATTCGAGATGCTCTGTGGTGCGATTTGAGGTAATTTCTAACCATTTTAACCGATGTTTTTTGAGGAAAAGATGGTGGTGTACTCATTGCCTGCCTTTATTACGACGTCACATAAAAAAAATGGTTTCGGTTTTTTTTTTGGGGGGGGGGGCATGGCCCCTTTTTGCCCCCCTGGATCCGCCCTTATCATCACGAATTGCTCGTTACGAAAAACAACATTTCTTTAATTGCAATCAACATGCTCGCATAGGCCTACACCATTTTATGACTGCACTGTATCTATTAAAGTATAAGTTCAGGTCTTCAATATGGTTTAACTAAACAAAATAATGATTTACTTCTATATTGACACACAATTCTCCCAAGTGTAACAAAAGGGGGATCCAAGAAACTGATTTGGGAATTTTTTATTTGCTGGGCCAACATGGTCAGAAATATCAGCATTATCTAAAACAGATACATGCAAATCGTTAGCACCTATCAGGGAGACATATACAACCAATCAGATCTATTCCATAGTTATATGCAATTAAAGTGATCATCTCATTAGCCCCACAAGTGTACGGAATATTTTTGCAGCAAATCTACTACAATGGTAACAAAATGTGATGCTACAAAAGTGGAAGTGTGCCCAACACACAAATCTACAGGGTGCTTCCCTCCTCCATGGTAATACAATTAAAATGGTAACAGCAAAATTTCGAACAGATTTATCTGGAAAATGCAAAAATCTATGGGCCTTGAAGAGCCTTGACTCAAAATTGCAAGGCCCTGAACCCTCAAGGCCAAGGCCAAGGCCAAGGCTTTTGCCCTCAAGCCTCGAGGCCAAGGCCAAGGCACTAAAATCCAGCCTTAAGGCAGCCTTAAGGCCAAGGCCCAGCATCAAGGCACTACATCACTGTAAAGAAGTGACTCGAGTCGAGTCGAGTCATTAGGCCAAAAGGTCGAGTCGAGTCGAGTCAAATATTTAGCTCGAGTCAATTCGAGTCACGATTATTTGAACACTGTATACCAACATTTATGAAAGGAGGCCACAAGTTTAGTCAGCGTTCGAATCCAAGAGCTTTAATAAGAAATCGCCCAAAGCCATTGATGAAACAGCGAATTAGAAAATGTGTTTACAAATCTGGTTCCTGGATAGTATTTTGTGCGTTCTAGAATCATGAGGTGGGAGTCTGTGACACATTGTATATTGGTACAAGAGTGCTATTCGCAATGCGAAGTGAGTCTAAATTTTGCACCGTAAGTCATTGCAAATACTTTTCGCAAAGTTGTGCTTTTATTTTTGGGACTCGAGTCTTATTAGCCTTCGCTCGAGTCGAGTCGAGTCTTCTGATGAGGGACTCGAGTCGAGTCGAGTCATTTGCTCCCAGTGACTCGAGTCGAGTCGAGTCATTTACCCTTAGAGACTCGACTCGAGTCGAGTCACCAAAATTTGTGACTCGAGTCGGACTCGAGTCGAGTCATTGACTCGAGTCATTACAACTCTGGAGTGTGTGTATGGTGGATCGTCAATAAGGCCTGGGCGACTAGTCAACTTCAAAAGTCGCGACTTGTTGCGATAAATGTGTATACATTGTGAGTTGTCCTATAATGAGGGTTTGAGGGTCATGAGTGTGTGTATGGTGGATCATCAATGGATGTTGTGCAGGTTTCCAGTTGCACCTTGTGATCAAATCTGTGCTGTGACCTTGTTTGGTTCTGAAAAAGTTTTCAGGAAACTGGACGTTTGAGACAGTATACTAAAGGTTTATTGCGAGTTTCAAGTCGATTTTGAACGGAATGTCATCATGATAACCATAGTGTTTCTATCCAATAGGCTGTGGTCATGATCACTGGTTCACCAGTAATGATGAATGAGGAGACTGCACTTTCGTCGGTCAAAAATTATCATTCTGACTTCGTCCATCCAGTTCAATGACAGAGCGCTTGCTCTCGCTTCATGACCTAAAGCAAATAGTCGCACGAAGCCATTTGGAGTGGCACTAAAGATGAAGGCCTTTCGGCTCCCATCCTTCAGATATGCCGTTGCATATGGACGGTGGTGAGTTACGCTGTACATGTAACGAAACTCCTGATAATTGCACACCGCCAGCATACATCGACCGAGTTTAGTAGCTATCTCTTCCATTACCAATTTGCCATTAAGATCATACATTACTTTGACAGGATATCCGCTCCTCTGAAGATTCTCACCCTGCCCGCTTTCGTCTCGAACTATTATCAAATTATTCATCAAAAGCGGATGAGGCGAGTTAAAATCTGATAAGGGTATCACTTGTTGACACTCTCCTGTGTCCTGGCTCCAAATGTTGAGAAGCCACATGCCTATGTCGTGGTTCTGGCTGATGCAGACGATAACATTTTGTCCAAGTTTGACGCTTGGCCGACCCCCGCAGGTCAGTTTATGCACACATTCACCGCTCCTCACATCCCACACTACGTTGCTATTATCGTGGGCAGCCACCAGTATCCCCTCCCGATAATCCCAATGTTGAATAGGGTATCTATTCAAAGAAATATCTGTGAGAATATGTTGCAGTCCGTCTTTGATATGCCACACTTCAAAACGTGTATTGTCGGACCTATACCCTCCGTGACATGTTATGAGCAATTCACCATCAAAGAACAAAGGTCTAATACTGCCCCGCTTACATTTCCCCGGCATTTTTAGCTCCTGCCCAGTCTCTGCATCATACGCACGGACCACATCATCTAGACAAGCCACAACCACAACGCCGTCTTTTAACTTGTATGTATCGTCTCCATGTGCACCAGAAATAATACATTTCAATGTGACCGTCCGAAAATCGTAGACGAAGATATCGTATTGGCCGTATCGTAAACAAATTGCCATGAGATCCCCATCGATAACAACTTGGCAATAGGGTTTCAGCTCTTTCCACGCAATATCCTTGAAATGAGACCGATTTGTAGCCCAGTTTCTATCTAGATGGTGAGCTCTCATGTAGACGCCTTTCCACCTGCAAGTGCTGGTTAAACGCGCTGTGTTGTCATCAGTCACGATTCTATCATTCTGGAAGGTGACGCTGCAGTCACTTGCTTCACTAGCGCCAGTGGCTTGCTCGGAAGGTCCGTAAGAGGCTATCTTGGCCAGGTCTGTGGTGGTGCCATAGAGCTCCCATCCTCTGCTTTGACAAAAAGGAAGCCAGAATGAATCCTGATTGGTCGCATCCCGTAGCCAACGGCAGCATGATGCCAAGTTACACAGGTCAGACGCACTCAGATGCTGGAAAATGTTCTGGAGTAGGTCATCTGGCACGCAATATATAGACGATCCACTCGGCGCCATGGTAGTGCATTGATCCTCGCTGCCATTGGCTGAAACTTCATTGGAGGCCATTGCAAAGATATCCTGAAACAAATATTGTTTTTATTAGCAACACCGAGCTTAAAAGAGATCGAAGAGATCAAGGATAGAAACTATTTCTCACGCTAAGCCAATTTCAAGTCAGAGCTGGCTGCAAATATGCATGTACAGGATTTGACTTGAGCGGTAGCCCGCTAACCAAATGATAGTCTAAACAGCGGCGGGCTACTCAAAGTATTTTTTAAGTAGCCCGGTTGGCGAGTCAAACATCATCGTTATACAGCACAGATGAAAGGACAGGAAGCAAACCTGGATCTATTTGTAATTAATTGTATTTTTTGTTGAGGGTTAAATTATAAGATCTGTTCATTGAAAACACTGACAAGATTGCATCAGGATACACGTTTCATTGACTTGTCATATACTGAAGAACAAACAAAAATAAAAAATCCCCCAAATTGGGCAATTTCAGACGGAAACCAATTTCAGAAGTTCAGGGAACCTGAAACAATGAGTGTTCTGCCCAAAATGATACCGCACTTTCGCTAATACGAACAAAGAAATTTGCAAGAGCGTAGAAACCAAAGGCATCAAAATGTCACTGAAAATGGCCACACGAATACTGAAAATTACGTTCAATATATAGGACACATACATGTAGGTTAATGTTTAAATACTGTTGTCTCATTGTCTGTCCCTAGGTTAGGGCATAAAAGCATTTTGTTTTATTCAGCCAAACCAAGTTGTCCTTTGTGAAATAATTGGATACAAAATTAACACGTACATGTAATGCTCTTTTTCAATTTATTGTAAACACTGTATATTTCCTTTTCCAAAGACAGCATTGAAATAAATGTACTTGGAGCCCATTAACCTATGACCCACCCCACCACAATAAACTCTACTATTTGAGTACACTGTCCTTCAATGGAATCCTACACATTGAAACAATAGAAGTCAACTTTTTTACGCACACAATATCTGTACATAATGAGGTATCCAACTGATTTGCAATAAAGAGCAAGTCATATGCTCTAATCTGCATGAACAACTAATATTGGAGATGTTGCGCGAGATCTGGTCACACTTTTTAAAACAATATGACGACCTTGAACATTCAGATTTTAGGTTTGCATCCACCTATATGGCATTATCCAAACAAAATAATTGATCTGACATGGGCTTTAACAAGAAATAAAATACTCTGAAAAATCTAGCTAGTAATTCAATTAAAACTATTTTGTACTAATTAATATTCAACAAAGCTATCACTGAAGCAGCTAAATACTTTATTTCAAATGGGTAAATAATAGTTGTAGCCACTCCAATTATCACCCTTGTACGATTGTCTAATTCAAGGTGCACTGGGAAGGATAACAGATGACGACATCTCCCTTTCATAAAAGGCACATGGGATAACACTTGCACTTATCCGAAAAGGAACCCCACGAATTATTATGAAAACAAATTACTCGGATTTAATATCGAACTAGTATTAAATAACCGGCGAAAATCACTCCTATAGGACATTGGGAATGTAGGTGATTTGCAACGTGCAGTCAGTCGACCGCTTTGAGCAGATTAAGAGTGCTATGGTTTACTTATCTTTCTTGCGCATATTTTTGTTTCAGTTTTCTTTACAAAAAAGTCAATTCCACTGTGCTGAAATTTCAACAGGTTAGATTTAAAACATTTGGCTTGGGATTTTTCTTCAGTGGTACAATATATTATGATTGAGAATAAACTAAATACACGAAAGGCAATGATTCGTTTGTTTATGCCTAGAACGGATAAGGCCATACATTCCAAGTTGTCCTATGAGGGTTTGAGGGTCATGAGGGTTTGCCTGGGGGATGGTCAATTAGGCCTGGGCGAATAGTGAATTTCAAGAGTCGCCACTGTAGTGGCGATAAATGTTTATACATCGTGAGTTGTCCTATGATGAGGGTTTGAGGGTCATGAGGGTTTGCATGGTAGATCGTCAATTAGGCCTGGGCGACTAGTCAATTTCAATAGTCGCGACTAGTTGTGATAAATGTATATACATCGTGAGTTGTCCTATGATGAGGGTTTGAGGGTCATCAGGGTTTGAATGGTGGATCGTCAATAAGGCCTGGGCGACTAGTTGCGATAAATGTATATACATCGTGAGTTGTCCTATGATGAGGGTTTGAGGGTCATGAGTGTGTGTATGGTGGATCATCAATGGATGTTGTGCAGGTTTCCGGTTGCACCTTGTCATCATTGTGATAAACTCCAGAAAGACCTTGATCATGTGTGTCAATGGGCTTCCAAGTGGCAAATGACCTTTAACCCCAAAAAGTGTAACACCATGTCCGTGGGACTAAAGAGGTCCAAGATTCATCACAACCACACCATGCTTGGAGAAGCCCTTGAGCAAGTTCAAGAGCACACATACCTTGGAGTGACAATATCGGATAACCTCTCCTGGGAACCAAATTATCGGCGCACCGTTAGCAAAGCAAATAAAATCCTTGGTCTTCTTCAAAGAAATATCCACCAATGCAGCATAGAAACCAAAGCCAAAGCATACAAGGCCCTCGTTCGACCTCACCTCGAATATGCTGCCGCAGTCACCGACCCCTACCAAGCTAAATACATTAAGATGTTGGACAAAGTTCAAAGAAGGGCGGCACGTTTTGTGGTCAACGATTATCGCCGTAAATCTAGCGTCACCAAAATGATCCAAGATCTGGAGTGGGAAAGTCTGGCAGAAAGGCGCCAAAATGCCCGATTAAGCCAGTTCTACCTTATTCACAAAGGGGCATCTCCAGTGACATCCAACAAGCTTAAACTTAGAGACAACAATCATTCAAGCCGGCACTTCACAGCTGACGCATACAACATCATCGTATCCAGAACTGATAAATACAAGAACTCATTCTTCCCTAGAACCATCCGTGATTGGAATAGGCTACCCCTTGACATTACTACACGACCGACCCTTGTTAATTTTAAAGCTGCCCTCACGAACTAGACATCGTCTACACCCCGCGGCGTCATGGAACTTTTAGTTCTGTTGACGTGTACCAAGTGATGATGATGATGATGATCAAATCTGTGCTGTGACCTTGTGCGGTTCTGAACAGTTTCAGCAAATTGGACGTTTCGGACGGTATACAATGTACTAAAGGTCTATTACGAGTTTCAATTCGATTTTCTCAATTCGATTTTGAATAGAATGTCATGATCACCATAGTGTTTCTATCCAATAGGCTGTGGTCATGATCACTGGTTCACCAGTAATGATGAATGAGGAGACTGCACTTTCGTCGGTCAAAAATTATCATTCTGACTTCGTCCATCCAGATCAATGACAGAGCGCTTGCTCTCGCTTCATGACCTAAAGCAAATAGTCGTACGAAGCCATTTGGAGTGGCACTAAAAATGAAGGCCTTTCGGCTCCCATCCTTCAGATATGCCGTTGCATATGGACGGTGGTGAGTTACGCTGTACATGTAACGAAACTCCTGATAATCGCACACCGCCAACATACATCGACCGAGTTTAGTAGCTATCTCTTCCATTACCAATTTGCCATTAAGATCATAAATTACTTTGACAGGATATCCGCTCCTCTGAAGATTCTCGCCCTGCCCGCTTTCGTCTCGAACTATTATCAAATTATTTATCAAAAGCGGATGAGGCGAGTTAAAATCTGATAAGGGTATCACTTGTTGACACTCTCCTGTGTCCTGGCTCCAAATGTTGAGAAGCCACATGCCCATGTCGTGGTTCTCGCTGACGCAGACGATAACATTTTGTCCAAGTTTGACGCTTGGCCGACCCCCGCAGGTCAGTTTATGCAAACATTCACCGCTCCTCGCATCCCACACTACGTTGCTATTATTGTAGGCAGCCACCAGTATCCCATCCCGATAATCCCAATGTTGAATAGGGTATCTATCTGTGAGAATATGTTGCAGTCCGTCTTTGATATGCCACACTTCAAAACGTGTATTGTCGGACCTATACCCTCCGTGACATGTTATGAACAATTCACCATCAAAGAACAAACGATTAATACTGCCCCGCTTACATTTCCCCGGCATTTTTAGCTCCTGCCCAGTCTCTGCATCATACGCACGGACCACATCATCTAGACAAGCCACAACCACAACGCCATCTTTTAACTTGCATGTATCATCTATACCAGAAATAATACATTTCAATGTGACCGTCCGAAAATCGTAGACGAAGATATCGTATTGGCCTAAACAAATTGCCATGAGATCCCCATCGATGACAACTCTGCTATAGGGTTTCAGCTCTTTCCAAGCAATATCCTTGAAATGAGACCGATTTGTAGCCCAGTTTCTATTTAGATGGTGAGCTCTCATGTAGACGCCTTTCCACCTGCAAGTGCCGGTTAAACCCGCTGTGTTGTCATCAGTCACGATTCTATCATTCTGGAAGGTGACGCTGCAGTCACTTGTTTCACTAGCGCCAGTGGCTTGCTCGGAAGGTCCGTAAGAGGCTATCTTGGCCAGGTCTGTGGTGGTGCCGTAGAGCCCCCATCCTCTGCTTTGACAAAAAGGAAGCCAGAATGAATCCTGATTGGTCGCATCCCGTAGCCAATGGCAGCATGATGCCAAGTTACACAGGTCAGACGCACTCAGATGCTGGAAAATGCTCTGGAGTAGGTCATCGGGCACGCAATAAATAGATGATCCGCTCGGCACCACGGTAGTGCATTGGTCCTCGCTGCCATTTGCCGATACTTCATTGGAGGCCGTTGCAAAGATATTCTGAAACAAATGATTTTGTTTAAAAATTAGCAACACCGAACTTAAGTTCTCAGACTTTGCACAGGCTGTGACCTAGAAGGTTGGGTTGGGACTTCAAAGAGATCAAGGATATATACTACTTCTCAGGTTAAGCCAATTTCATGAAGGCGCTGGCTGAAAATATACCTGTACAGGATTTGCATAGCAGTTGGCAAGCAGTATTAAAGCGAGTGCCAGAATACATACTTGTAATTATTGTATGACTGTGTGGTCACTATTAGGTATTACATGTATTAATTTGGACGACCTTTCCTGTTTTCGACATGCAAAATCTTACAAGGAATTGTACGACTGCAGGAAGCCTCTGCCTCAGCAAGAACTTGTTACTCATATCGAATTTCACAATAAGGATCCTCAAGTGACCAACAAAACTGCCTGCGCTTGTATGTGACATGTGATGGAGTCCCCCATCGATGTCAACGGATGGGGTATTTAGCAACATCTGGTGTCCTTATCGGTGTGTCTTCTCGTGAGAAAGGAGACCTACGGTACATGGACCTTATTGACGAGAAAGCCATTTTAGTCGGGTTCCCTGAATTTATTTCATTAACTGCGAACTGTTGAATGGGATGGTGCCAAACTATTTATACATTCTAGCCGCACTTTCATTTTGTTTGTGGCTTAAAACATTAGGGTATGTTCAATCACAAATTTAAAATTAATTCATTAGAGCAGACTGGTATAATGTGTAATTAAGTTTATGTCATTGCTTTCATTTCTCTTCGCAAGTTCCAAAAATACTGCGAGTGAAACTTGCGCGATCCCCCTGGCATGCTGGCAGTTTGCATACATACAGGCATGACAGGCAGTTAGTAAGGACAATTTTCAGTGAACCTAACCGAATTGGAATGTGTCATAACTAGCAACAGGGATAAGCAAAGAAATGGGTAGGCAGCTGTGTTAGTTGGACAGTGTTGTGTCACTTGTGTGTGCCTCTCGAGGCTAAGTGAAAGTAAACACCCGTAGATCACTATGAGTCTACAACTAGTACAAAGCTCTTTAGTCTAAAGGTAAAGTCTGAAGTCCTCAGCGATACGGAAAACGGACGGAATTTCATGGAAAATAAGGACAACACAGAATTCTATATTAACTGCCAAAAATATACATGAAAACTTGAAAAAGGAACTAAAAACAGTTTCGTAGTGTCAGTCTTCAATTTTTTCTTACCAAATGCACGTAGCGCAAGTACATGTACAGCGTGATCCGACAGCAGCATCACTGGTAACACGACAGTACTGCAGGGATTCTTATTTCATTGGGAACCAGCTGAGTTCGTGTCCAAATGGAAATTGCTTGTCTTGGTTCCACGACGCCTTTCGCAATGAGGTCTGTGCAGCGCGCGGTATCATGCGATTCAACATGTGGAATGACCGCAAAGAAACCGGACTCCGCTCATACACGTCCGACGCCTCATACATGTAGGTCCGACACCTCATAAGTCTGACAAAATCGCATCCCCTAAACAAATAAAGGCTTACAAGTCCGACACCTCATAGGTCCGATGCCTCATAAGTCCGACGCCTCATAGCTCCGACGCCTCATAGCTCCGACGCCTCGTAAGTCCGACAAATTAAACGCCTCGTTTTTCCGTTGTCGGACTTCTGAGGCGTCGGACTTCTGAGGCGTCGGACCTATGAGGCGGAATAAATACATTTTATGCCTCATAGGTCCGACGCCTCATAAGTCCGAAATTTCGGACTTATGAGGCGTCGGACCTATGAGGCGTCGGACTTATGATACGGCCCCAAGAAACCAATACAGTCACATCGCCCGCATTATATCACAACTGCTAAACGGCCTACTCAGCTCTAATCGGACCTGATCGTCGATTCGGACTATCGAATCCTATCGTCTATTCCGAATACCGAACCTTCGGACTATTTAACCTTCTTTTGTTTTCGGACTAATGGGCCCTTTGGACTAAAGAACCTTCGATCTATGGAACCTTCGGACTATCCGGCTGTAACCAAAGATATAACGGAATTTGTAACAAGAAAAGATGGCACATGTTTGTGGACATATGATACACAAAATAGAAGTGCATTTTGTACTGAAGCACAGAACAGTCGTTTATCCGTGTGTGTAGGATCTGTGACCAGATACAGTATCAAGTTTGGTTGAGATTGATGACTGAACTTACAGTGAACCTTACTAAATGTGGCTGTTCTTTGTTAACTAACATGCCCGAATCACACACACATGCATCTACTTCACATCCCATTCACAGCCAAAAGTGGACGCGAATACGAACTTGTGATGGCGTCATGCCAAGTTTTCGCACATTTCAACTCCGGTGAATTTCACAGCAAATTCTTTGTGACGCCACATTGGCTTCGCTTTCGCATTCGCATGAAGTACACATGACCAAGCCTTTACAGTAACAATGAATTCCTTAAACAAGAGGAAGATACGAAGAACCAAAAATGAAAATGTCACATTCCGGTTCAGGGCCTATTTGCGCGGAGCTGTTACAGTGGAAATTTTGCTAAATAGCAATTCACCATCAAAGAACAAAGGTCTAATACTGCCCCGCTTACATTTCCCCGGCATTTTTAGCTCCTGCCCAGTCTCTGCATCATACGCACGGACCACATCATCTAGACAAGCCACAACCACAACGCCGTCTTTTAACTTGTATGTATCGTCTCCATGTGCACCAGAAATAATACATTTCAATGTGACCGTCCGAAAATCGTAGACGAAGATATCGTATTGGCCGTATCGTAAACAAATTGCCATGAGATCCCCATCGATAACAACTTGGCAATAGGGTTTCAGCTCTTTCCACGCAATATCCTTGAAATGAGACCGATTTGTAGCCCAGTTTCTATCTAGATGGTGAGCTCTCATGTAGACGCCTTTCCACCTGCAAGTGCTGGTTAAACGCGCTGTGTTGTCATCAGTCACGATTCTATCATTCTGGAAGGTGACGCTGCAGTCACTTGCTTCACTAGCGCCAGTGGCTTGCTCGGAAGGTCCGTAAGAGGCTATCTTGGCCAGGTCTGTGGTGGTGCCATAGAGCTCCCATCCTCTGCTTTGACAAAAAGGAAGCCAGAATGATTCCTGATTGGTCGCATCCCGTAGCCAACGGCAGCATGATGCCAAGTTACACAGGTCAGACGCACTCAGATGCTGGAAAATGTTCTGGAGTAGGTCATCTGGCACGCAATATATAGACGATCCACTCGGCGCCATGGTAGTGCATTGATCCTCGCTGCCATTTGCTGAAACTTCATTGGAGGCCATTGCAAAGATATCCTGAAACAAATATTGTTTTTATTAGCAACACCGAGCTTAAAAGAGATCGAAGAGATCAAGGATAGAAACTATTTCTCACGCTAAGCCAATTTCAAGTCAGAGCTGGCTGCAAATATGCATGTACATGATTTGACTTGAGCGGTAGCCCGCTAACCTAATGCAAGTCAAAACAGCGGCGGGCTACTCAAAGTATTCTTTAAGTAGCCCGGTTGGCGAGTCAAGCATCATCGTTATACAGCACAGATGAAAGGACAGGAAGCAAACCTGTATCTATTTGTAATTAATTGTATTAATTGTTTAGGGTTAAATGATTAGATCTGTTCATTGAAAACACTGACAAAATTGCATCAGGATACACGTTTCATTGACTTGTTAGATACTGAAGAACAAAACAAAACAAAAAAGAATCCCCCAAACTGGACAATTTCAGACGGAAACAAATATCAGAAGTTCAGGGAACCTGAAACAATGAGTGTTCTGCCCAAAATGATACCGCACTTTCGCTAATACGAACAAAGAAATTTGCAAGAGCGTAGAAACCAAAGACACCAAAATGTCATTGAAAATGGCCACACGAACACTGAAAATTACGTTCAATATATAGGACACATACATGTAGGTTAATGTTTAAATACTGTTGTCTCATTATCTGTCCCTAGGTTAGGGCATAAAAGCATTTTGTTTTATTCAGCCAAACCAAGTTGTCCTTTGTGAAATAATTGGATACAAAATTAACACGTACATGTAATGCTCTTTTTCAATTTATTGTAAACACCGTACATTTTCTTTTGCAAGGACAGCATTGAAATAATTGTACTTGGAACTTATTAACCTATGACCCACCCCACCACAATAAACTCTACTATTGAGTACACTGTCTTTCAATGGAATCCTACACATTGAAACAATAGAAGTCAACATTTTCACGCACACAATATCAGTACATAATGAGGTATCAAACTGATTTGCAATAAAGAGCAAGTCATATGCTCCATTCTGCATGAACAACTAATATTGGAGATGTTGCGCGAGATCTGGTCACACTTTTTAAAACAATATGACGACCTTGAAAATTCAGATTTTAGGTTTGCATCCAACCATATGGCATTATCCAAACAAAATAATTGATATGACATGGATAACTGCTTTAACAAGAAATAACATACTCTGAAAAATCTAGCTAGTAATTCAATTAAAACTATTTTAGAATAATATTTTGTACAAATTAATATTCAACAAAGCTATAACTGAAGCAGCTAAATACTTTATTTCAAATGGGTAAATAATAGTTGTAGCCACTCCAATTATCACCCTTGTACGATTGTCTAATTCAAGGTGCACTGGGAAGGATAACAGATGACGACATCTCCTTTTTATAAAAGGCACATGGGATAACACTTGCACTTATCCGAAAAGGAACCCCACGAATTATTATGAAAACAAATTACTCTGATATAATTTCGAACTAGTACTAAACAACCAGCGAAATCACTCCTAGGGCATTGAGAAATGTGGGTGATTTGCAACGTGCAGTCAGTCGACCGATTTGGGAAGATGAATATGGTTTACTCATCTTTCTTGGGCATATTTTATTTTCAGTTTTCTTTACAAAAAGTCAATTCCACTATACTGAAATTCCAACAGGTTAGATTTCAAACATTCTGCTTTGGACTTTTTGTACAATGTATTATGATCGAGAATGAACTAAAATACACGAAAAGCAATGATTCGTTCGTTTGTGCCTTGAACTGATAAGGCCATACATTCCAAGTTGTCCTATGAGGGTTTGAGGGTCATGAGGGTTTGCCTGGTGGATGGTCAATTAGGCCTGGGCGAATAGTGAATTTCAAGAGTCGCCACTGTAGTTGCGATAAATGTTTATACATCGTGAGTTGTCCTATGATGAGGGTTTGAGGGTCATGAGGGTTTGCATGGTAGATCGTCATTTAGGCCTGGGCGACTAGTGAATTTCAAGAGTCGCCACTAGTTGCGATAAATGTACATACATCGTGAGTTGCCCTATGATGAGGGTTTGAGGATCATGAGGGTTTGCATGGTGGATCGTCAATTAGGCCTGGGCGACTAGTGAATTTCAAGAGTCGCCACTAGTTGCGATAAATGTATATACCGGTACATCGTGAGTTGTCCTATGATCAGGGTTTGAGGGTCATGAGGGTTTGCATGGTAGATCGTCATTTAGGCCTGGGCGACTAGTGAATTTCAAGAGTCGCGTCTAGCTGCGATAAATGTATATACATCGTGAGTTGTCCTATGATGAGGGTTTGAGGGTCATGAGTGTGTGTATGGTGGATCGTCAATAAGGCCTGGGCGACTAGTCAATTTCAATAGTCGCGACTAGTTGCGATAATTGTATATACATCATGAGTTGCCCTATGATGAGGGTTTGAGGGTCATGAGGGTTTGCATGGTAGATCGTCATTTAGGCCTGGGCGACTAGTGAATTTCAATAGTCGCCACTAGTTGCGATAAATGTACATACATCGTGAGTTGTCCTATGATGAGGGTTTGAGGGTCATGAGTGTGTGCATGGTGGATCGTCAATAAGGCCTGGGCGACTAGTCAATTTCAAGAGTCGCGTCTAGCTGCGATAAATGTATATACATCGTGAGTTGTCCTATGATGAGGGTTTGAGGGTCATGAGGGTTTGCATGGTGGATCGTCAATTAGGCCTGGGCGACTAGTGAATTTCAATAGTCGCCACTAGTTGCGATAAATGTACATACATCGTGAGTTGTCCTATGATGAGGGTTTGAGGGTCATGAGGGTTTGCATGGTAGATCGTCATTTAGGCCTGGGCGACTAGTGAATTTCAAGAGTCGCGTCTAGCTGCGATAAATGTATATACATCGTGAGTTGTCCTATGATGAGGGTTTGAGGGTCATGAGTGTGTGCATAGTGGATCGTCAATAAGGCCTGGGCGACTAGTCAATTTCAAGAGTCGCGTCTAGCTGCGATAAATGTATATACATTGTGAGTTGTCCTATGATGAGGGTTTGAGGGTCATGAGGTTTTTCCATGGTGGATCGTCAATTAGGCCTGGGCGACTAGTGAATTTCAATAGTCGCCACTAGTTGCGATAAATGTACATACATCGTGAGTTGTCCTATGATGAGGGTTTGAGGGTCATGAGGGTTTGCATGGTAGATCGTCATTTACGCCTGGGCGACTAGTGAATTTCAAGAGTCGCGTCTAGCTGCGATAAATGTATATACATCGTGAGTTTCCCTATGATGAGGGTTTGAGGGTCATGAGTGTGTGTATGGTGGATCGTCAATAAGGCCTGGGCGACTAGTCAATTTCAATAGTCGCGACTAGTTGCGATAAATGTATATACATCGTGAGTTGTCCTATGATGAGGGTTTGAGGGTCATGAGTGTGTGTATGGTGGATCGTCAATAAGGCCTGGGCGACTAGTCAATTTCAAAATTCGCGACTTGTTGCGATAAATGTGTATACATTGTGAGTTGTCCTATGATGAGGGTTTGAGGGTCATGAGTGTGTGTATGGTGGATCATCAATGGATGTTGTGCAGGTTTCCAGTTGCACCTTGTGATCAAATCTGTGCTGTGACCTTGTTTGGTTCTGAAAAAGTTTTCAGGAAACTGGACGTTTGAGACAGTATACTAAAGGTTTATTGCGAGTTTCAAGTCGATTTTGAACGGAATGTCATCATGATAACCATAGTGTTTCTATCCAATAGGCTGTGGTCATGATCACTGGTTCACCAGTAATGATGAATGAGGAGACTGCACTTTCGTCGGTCAAAAATTATCATTCTAACTTCGTCCATCCAGTTCAATGACAGAGCGCTTGCTCTCGCTTCATGACCTAAAGCAAATAGTCGTACGAAGCCATTTGGAGTGGCACTAAAAATGAAGGCCTTTCGGCTCCCATCCTTCAGATATGTCGTTGCATATGGACGGTGGTGAGTTACGCTGTACGTGTAACGAAACTCCTGATAATCGCACACCGCCAACATACATCGACCAAGTTTAGTAGCTATCTCTTCCATCACCAATTTGCCATTAAGATCATACATTACTTTGACAGGATATCCGCTCCTCTGAAGATTCTCGCCCTGCCCGCTTTCGTCTCGAACTATTATCAAATTATTTATCAAATGTGGATGGTATCAGATAATGTAAATAATAGTTGTAGCCACTCCAATTATCATCCTCGATTGTCTCCGTAACTCTAAATAGCCTATTCAAGGTGCACTGGGAAGGATAACAGATGACGACATCTCCCCTTTATAAAAGGCACATGGGATAACACTTGCACTTATCCGAAAAGGAACCCCACGAATTATTATGAAAACAAAGTACTCTGATTTAATATCAAACTACATGTAGTACTAAATCACTCCTAGGACATTACGTCACTGTTGCCTCTGAAACACCAGAACGTGTTTTAGAGGCAACAGTGGCGTGGGTTCCAGCCCGCCGGCGGACACTTGTGCTCTTAAGCAAGGCACTTAACCATCATTGCTTCGTCCTTCGGATGGGACGTTAAGCCGTAGGTCCCGTGTGTTGTATAAATGCACGTAAAAGAACCCAGTAAACACTCATAGCTAAGAGAAGGGGTTTGCCCCGGTGTTTCTGGCCTCCTGTATAAACTCCCATGTGGAGTATTTAGGAGAAGAACCAACCAAGAACCAATTAGGAATGAAGGTGATTTGCAACGTGCTTTGGGAAGATTAAGAGTGCTATGGCTTACTCATCTTTCTTGTGCATATTTTTGTTTCAGTTTTCTTTAAAAACAAAGTCGATTCCACTGTACTGAAATTTCAACAGGTTAGATTTAAAACATTTTGCTTTGGACTTTTCTTCAGTGGTACAATTTATTACGATTGAGAATAAACTAAATACACGAAAAGCAATGATTCGTTTGTTTATGCCTAGAACGGATATGGCCATGCATTCCAAGTTGTCCTATGAGGGTTTGAGGGTCATGAGGGTTTGCCTGGTGGATGGTCAATTAGGCCTGGGCGAGTAGTGAATTTCAAGAGTCGCGACTAGTTGCGATAAATGTATATACATCGTGAGTTAATTGTCCTATGATGAGGGTTTGAGGGTCATGAGGGTTTGCATGGTGGATCGTCAATAAGGCCTGGGCGAATAGTGAATTTCAAGAGTCGTGTCTAGGTGCGATAAATGTATATACATCGTGAGTTGTCCTATGATGAGGGTTTGAGGGTCATGAGGGTTTGCATGGTACATGAATTTCAATAGTCGCCACTAGTTCCGATAAATGAATATACATCGTGAGTTGTCCTATGATGAGGGTTTGAGGGTCATGAGGTTGTGGTGGATCGTCAATAAGGCCTGGGCGACTAGTCCATTTCAATAGTCGCGACTAGTTGTGATAAATGTAAATACATCGTGAGTTGTCCTATGATGAGGGTTGGAGGGTCATGAGTGTGTCAGAGTTGTAACGAGTCACTCATTTTTGCGACTCGAGTCGAGTCGAGTCATTTTAAAGAAGTGACTCGAGTCGAGTCGAGTCATTTTAAAGAAAGAAGCAGTGTTGGAGCAAAGGCTTTGACCCTCAAGGCCAAGGCCAAGGCTTTGACCTTCAAGGCCAAGGCCAAGGCCAAGGCTTTGACCCTCAAGCCTCGAGGCCAAGGCCAAGGCTTAACCCTCAAGGCCAAGGCCAAGGCCCTGTTTTATGAAATGACCACTGATATAGAACTAATTATAGTCACATGAGTGACACATCATCACGAAAGGGTGGATCCAGAACACAATTTTTTTGGGGGGGGGCAAAGAAATTTTGGTCCCCCCCAAAAAGTGGGTCAAAAAATGACGGCTTGGGCTTCGGGGCCCGCTTATAAGGGCCCCGAAATTTTTTTGTATTCGAGATGCCCTGTGGTGCGATTTGAGGTAATTTCTAACCATTTTAACCGATGTTTTTTGAGGAAAAGATGGTGGTGTACTCATTGCCTGCCTTTATTACGACGTCACATAAAAAAAATGGTTTCGGGTTTTTTTGGGGGGGGGGGGGGCATGGCCCCTTTTTGCCCCCCTGGATCCGCCCTTATCATCACGAATTGCTCGTTACGAAAAACAACATTTCTTTAATTGCAATCAACATGCTCGCATAGGCCTACACCATTTTATGACTGCACTGTATCTATTAAAGTATAAGTTCAGGTCTTCAATATGGTTTAACTAAACAAAATAATGATTTACTTCTATATTGACACACAATTCTCCCAAGTGTAACAAAAGGGGGATCCAAGAAACTGATTTGGGAATTTTTTATTTGCTGGCCCAACATGGTCAGAAATATCAGCATTATCTAAAACAGATACATGCACATCGTTAGCACTTATCAGGGAGACATATACAACCAATCAGATCTATTCCATAGTTATATGCAATTAAAGTGATCATCTCATTAGCCCCACAAGTGTACGGAATATTTTTGCAGCAAATCTACTACAATGGTAACAAAATGTGATGCTACAAAAGTGGAAGTGTGCCCAACACACAAATCTACAGGGTGCTTCCTCCTCCATGGTAATACAATTAAAATGGTAACAGCAAAATTTCGAACAGATTTATCTGGAAAATGCAAAAATCTATGGGCCTTGAAGAGCCTTGACTCAAAATTGCAAGGCCCTGAACCCTCAAGGCCAAGGCCAAGGCCAAGGCTTTTGCCCTCAAGCCTCGAGGCCAAGGCCAAGGCACTAAAATCCAGCCTTAAGGCAGCCTTAAGGCCAAGGCCCAGCATCAAGGCACTACATCACTGTAAAGAAGTGACTCGAGTCGAGTCGAGTCATTAGGCCAAAAGGTCGAGTCGAGTCGAGTCAAATATTTAGCTCGAGTCAATTCGAGTCGCGAATATTTGAACACTATACCAACATTTATAAAAGTAGGCCATAAGTTTAGCCAGCGTTCGAATCCAAGAGCTTTAATAAGAAATCGCCCAAAGCCAATGATGAAACAGCGAATTAGAAAATGTGTTTAAAAATCTGGTTCCTGGATAGCATTTTGTGCGTTCTAGAATCATGAGGTGGGAGTCTGTAATACATTGTATATTTGTACAAGAGTGCTATTCGCAAAGCGAAGTGAGTATACATTTTGCACCATAAGTCATAGCAAATACTTTTCGCAAAGTTGTGCTTTTATTTTTGGGACTCGAGTCTTATTAGCCTTCGCTCGAGTCGAGTCGAGTCTTCTGATGAGGGACTCGAGTCGAGTCGAGTCATTTGCTCCCAGTGACTCGAGTCGAGTCATTTACCCTTAGAGACTCGACTCGAGTCGAGTCACCAAAATTTGTGACTCGAGTCGGACTCGAGTCGAGTCATTGACTCGAGTCATTACAACTCTGGAGTGTGTGTATGGTGGATCGTCAATAAGGCCTGGGCGACTAGTCAATTTCAAAAGTCACGACTTGTTGCGATAAATGTGTATACATTGTGAGTTGTCCTATAATGAGGGTTTGAGGGTCATGAGTGTGTGTATGGTGGATCATCAATGGATGTTGTGCAGGTTTCCAGTTGCACCTTGTGATCAAATCTGTGCTGTGACCTTGTTTGGTTCTGAAAAAGTTTTCAGGAAACTGGACGTTTGAGACAGTATACTAAAGGTTTATTGCGAGTTTCAAGTCGATTTTGAACGGAATGTCATCATGATAACCATAGTGTTTCTATCCAATAGGCTGTGATGATCACTGGTTCACCAGTAATGATGAATGAGGAGACTGCACTTTCGTCGGTCAAAAATTATCATTCTGACTTCGTCCATCCAGTTCAATGACAGAGCGCTTGCTCTCGCTTCATGACCTAAAGCAAATAGTCGCACGAAGCCATTTGGAGTGGCACTAAAGATGAAGGCCTTTCGGCTCCCATCCTTCAGATATGCCGTTGCATATGGACGGTGGTGAGTTACGCTGTACATGTAACGAAACTCCTGATAATCGCACACGGCCAACATACATCGACCGAGTTTAGTAGCTATCTCTTCCATTACCAATTTGCCATTAAGATCATAAATTACTTTGACAGGATATCCGCTCCTCTGAAGATTCTCGCCCTGCCCGCTTTCGTCTCGAACTATTATCAAATTATTTATCAAAAGCGGATGAGGCGAGTTAAAATCTGATAAGGGTATCACTTGTTGACACTCTCCTGTGTCCTGGCTCCAAATGTTGAGAAGCCACATGCCCATGTCGTGGTTCTCGCTGACGCAGACGATAACATTTTGTCCAAGTTTGACGCTTGGCCGACCCCCGCAGGTCAGTTTATGCAAACATTCACCGCTCCTCGCATCCCACACTACGTTGCTATTATTGTAGGCAGCCACCAGTATCCCATCCCGATAATCCCAATGTTGAATAGGGTATCTATCTGTGAGAATATGTTGCAGTCCGTCTTTGATATGCCACACTTCAAAACGTGTATTGTCAGACCTATACCCTCCCTGACATGTTATGAACAATTCACCATCAAAGAACAAACGATTACTACTGCCCCGCTTACATTTCCCCGGCATTTTTAGCTCCTGCCCAGTCTCTGCATCATACGCACGGACCACATCATCTAGACAAGCCACAACCACAACGCCATCTTTTAACTTGCATGTATCATCTATACCAGAAATAATACATTTCAATGTGACCGTCCGAAAATCGTAGACGAAGATATCGTATTGGCCTAAACAAATTGCCATGAGATCCCCATCGATGACAACTCTGCTATAGGGTTTCAGCTCTTTCCAAGCAATATCCTTGAAATGAGCCCGATTTTTAGCCCAGTTCCTATCCAGATGGTGAGCTCTCATGTAGACGGCTTTCCACCTGCAAGTGCTGGTTAAACCCGCTGTGTTGTCATCAGCCACGATCCTATCATTCTGGAAGGTGACGCTGCAGTCACTTGCTTCACTAGCGCCAGTGGCTTCCTCAGAAGGTCCGTAAGAGGCTATCTTGGCCAGGTCTGTGGTGGTGCCATAGAGCTCCCATCCTCTGCTTTGACAAAAAGGAAGCCAGAATGAATCCTGATTGGTCGCATCCCGTAGCCAACGGCAGCATGATGCCAAGTTACACAGGTCAGACGCACTCAGATGCTGGAAAATGTTTTGCAGTAGGTCATCGGGCACGCAATAAATAGATGATCCGCTCGGCACCACGGTAGTGCATTGGTCCTCGCTGCTATTTGCCGATACTTCATTGGAGGCCGTTGCAAAGATATTCTGAAACAAATGATTTTGTTTAAAAATTAGCAACACCGAACTTAAGTTCTCAGACTTTGCCCAGGCTGTGACCTAGAAGGTTGGGTTGGGACTTCAAAGAGATCAAGGATATATACTGCTTCTCAGGCTAAGCCAATTTCATGAAGGCGCTGGCTGAAAATATACTTGTACAGGATTTGCATAGCAGTTGGCAAGCAGTATTAAAGCGAGTGCCAGAACACGTACTTGTAATTATTGTATGACTGTGTGGTCACTATTAGGTATTACATGTATTAATTTGGACAACCGTTCCTGTTTTCGACATGCAAAATCTTACAAGGAATTGTACGACTGCAGGAAGTCTCTGCCTCAGCAAGAACTTGTTACTCATTGCGAATTTCGCAATAAGGATTCTCAAGTGACCTACAAAAGTGCGAGGATTTCCCAAACTGCGCTTGTATGTAACATGTGTTGGAGTCCTACATCGATGTCAACGGATGGGTATTCAGCAACATCTGGTGTCCTTATCGGTGTGTCTTCTTGTGAGAAAGGAGACCTACATGGACCTTATTGACGAGAAAGCCATTTTAGTCGGGTTCCCTGAATGTATTTTATGAACTGCGAACTGTTGAATGGGATGGTGCCAGACTATTTACACATTCTAGCCTCTTTGTTTGTGGCTTAAAACATTAGGGTATGTTCAATCACAAATTTACAATTAATTCATTAGAGCAGACTGGTATAATGTGTAATTAAGTTTATGTCATTGCTTTCATTTCTCTTCGCAAGTTCCAAAAATACTGCGAGTGAAACTTGCGCGATCCCCCTGGCATGCTGGCAGTTTGCATACATACAGGCATGACAGGCAGTTAGTAAGGACAATTTTCAGTGTACCTAACCAAAATGGAATGTGTCATACATGTAACTAGCAACAGGGATAAGCAAAGAAATGGGTAGGCAGCTGTGTTAGTTGGACAGTGTTGTGTCACTTGTGTGTGCCTCTTGAGGCTAAGTGAAAGTAAACACCCGTAGATCACTATGAGTCTACAACTAGTACAAAGCTCTAAAGGTAAAGTCTGAAGTCCTCAGCGATACGGAAAACGGACGGAATTTCATGGAAAATAAGGACAACACAGAATTCTATATTAACTGCCAAAAAGATACATGAAAACTTGTAAAAGGAACTAAAAACAGTTTCGTAGTGTCAGTCTTCAATTTTTTCTTACCAAATGCACGTAGCGCAAGTACATGTACAGCGTGATCCGACAGCAGCATCACTGGTAACACGACAGTACTGCAGGGATTCTTATTTCATTGGGAACCAGCTGAGTTCGTGTCCAAATGGAAATTGCTTGTCTTGGTTCCACGACGCCTTTCGCAATGAGGTCTGTGCAGCGCGCGGTATCATGCCATTCAACATGTGGAATGACCGCAAAGAAACCGGGATCCGCTCATACACGTCCGACGCCTCATACATGTAGGTCCGACACCTCATAAGTCCGACAAAATCGCATCCCCTAAACAAATAAAGGCTTACAAGTCCGACACCTCATAGGTCCGATGCCTCATAAGTCTGACGCCTCATAGCTCCGACGCCTCATAGCTCCGACGCCTCGTAAGTCCGACAAATTAAACGCCTCGTTTTTCCCGTTGTCGGACTTCTGAGGCGTCGGACTTATGAGGCGTCAGACCTATGAGGCGGAATAAATACATTTTATGCCTCATAGGTCTGACGCCTCATAAGTCCGAAATTTCGGACCTATGAGGCGTCGGACTTATGATACGGCCCCAAGAAACCAATACTGTCACATCGCCCGCATTATATCACAACTGCTAAACGGCCTACTCGGCTCTAATCGGACCTGATCGTCGATTCGGACTATCGAATCCTATCGTCTATTCCGAATACCGAACCTTCGGACTATTTAACCTTTTTTTGTTTTCGGACTAATGGGCCCTTTGGACTAAAGAACCTTCGATCTACATGTATGGAACCTTCGGACTATCCGGCTGTAACCAAAGATATAACGGAATTTGTAACAAGAAAAGATGGCACATGTTTGTGGACATATGATAGACAAAATAGAAGTGCATTTTGTACTGAAGCACAGAACAGTCGTTTATCCGTGTGTGTAGGATCTGTGACCAGATACAGTATCAAGTTTGGTTGAGATTGATGACTGAACTTACAGTGAACCTTACTAAATGTGGCTGTTCTTTGTTAATTTAACTAACATACCCGAATCACACACACATGCATCTAATTCACATCCCATTCACAGCCAAAAGTGGACGCGAATACGAACTTGTGATGGCATCATGCCAAGTTTTCGCACATTTCAACTCCGGTGAATTTCACAGCAAATTCTTTGTGACGCCACATTGGCTTCGCTTTCGCATTCGCATGAAGTACATATGACCAAGCCTTTACAGTAACAATGAATTCCTTAAACAAGAGAAAGATACGAAGAACCAAAAATGAAAATGTCACATTCCGGTTCAGGGCCCATTTTCGCGGAGTTGTTACAGTGGAAATTTTACTAAACCAGCTAGGAACCAGTTAAAAACAAAATGCATTTCATGACATTTTGGCTGGTAACCAGTCGATACTGAGCAAATATTACATAAGATAGGTTCAGTTATGAGTTTTTCGCAAGAACGTGTTCGCCTAGATTGCATCATGGACACGCGCATGAATGTCATGAAAATACTCAGTGGCAACTCACATACAATTGTTGGCTTGCCGTACCTAGCGACTAACCAGTGATTTTGGCATTCGTCGTAATGTGAAGGAAAGGCTCTACAAAAACTCATGATTTCTCAAGCATGCAAATATATTTAAGACTGATATAAGACATTTTAACAAGAGTCAAATAAACTACTCCTCATAATCACAAGACTTGAGATTATCTCAAGTATTTTCAACGATTTTCACAGAAGGTATGCAAACATGGATTCTACGAATACAACAATGTATCTGTTTAAAGAGGTTGTGGAATGCTCATAGACATTTCTGTCATTTTTCGGGTATATGTAGCCTAAGGCCCAAAAAAAAAAGGCTCCGGTTTCTGGTATGGAGCTTGCCCAAAAAGTGGTGCGGCGATGCGGCTTTTTTTTTTTAACCTGATTTTTTTGCTTCAAATGTCAGCTGATGACTGCAAATGGTGCCCGACTAAACTGAGTGCAAATATATGGGAGTCCAGAGAGGCCACATAAAGCTTAATCTCGACCATAACCCAATCTAAAAACATGTTAAAATTGTGCAGCAGCAGGATTCCAGTCAAACCAGTGAGTTTGGCGGTTTTGAGACATCATCTTTCATTGAAAAAAAAACTTTTTCATTTTGCCGACGCGCGCATACCAGAAACCGGAGACTTATTTTTTTTTGGCCTAAGGTGTGATGAAATAAAAACGACTATTGTGTCTGTCATGAAATGAGTACAAAAGGTACTTTTCAGAGCTGTTTTTTCAGGACCCGAACGTGCAATTTGTGTAAAAGTCGTCGTTGGGGGCAGCAAACAAAACATAGTAAATCGTGACGTAATAAACAGGACTCGTTTATACTTTGCTGCATCGGGAGTCCTGTTTATAATGTCTTCAAGCATTCCACAACCTCTTTAAATTCTTTTCTGCGTACACGATTGGGAATGCAAAGCATCCAATACGCGTTGCTGTATGTGTTTAGTCAAATGTCTGCGTAGAGGAGTGGCTTAAAATTGGCAAGCAAAAAAACCCAGCATTCAGCCAACACAGCCTACCTGTGGCACGCCGGCACTTATTCTCCTCGTAGCTTCCTGCGTCGGCGGTGATCCCGGATCTGCCACCGATCCCCCATGATCCATGTTCCTGGTGAAGCTGGACGCCGTGGAGCCCACGGAGCTAAAGGAACTGGTACTGCTGCTGTGTTTCTCCCTGGTAACTGTCTTGCGCTTGGCAGAGCGAGGAGGGGGCTTGCGCAGCACTTTGGCGACTTTGTAGACGGGAACGAAGAGGCCGTGCTTGGGCTTGCATTGGAAGTACCTGTAAGAATAACGGCCGAAGGAAATTTTATGAGCATCAACAAATCCTGCACATTACAATTACTCTGATGATTTTTAGGAGTAACCTGCCAGCTATGGAGGGAGTGTGGCCTAGTGGTTAGGGTTTGTGACTCATGCTCAGAGGGTCAGGAGTTCGAACCCAGCTGCTGGCCATGAGTTGTGTCCTTGGGCAAGCTACTTCACCCCCAATTGCCTCTCTCCACCCAGGAGTACAAATGAGTACAGGCATTAGCTGGGGAGTAACCTGTGATGGACTAGCATCCCATCAAAGGAGGAATAGAAATATTCTCAGTCATTTCCTGCCAAGGACACTAGTACTGGACATACAATGTACCATATCATTTACTTAGCGTCTCTGTCAAACTGGGCCCTGACATTTTCAGCATTGTTTGCTTAGGTCGAATAGCACTCTCAAGGGTTCAGGTACAGGCCATGTGACAAGAATCCCAATAAATGAGGCCACTTCTACTGTCACGTAAGCAGTTTTTCCAATGGTTCTAATTTAAAACCACAAAAAAATACTGAAGAATTTCAACACATGAATGGACATCCAGCCTTTGGCTTAAGATAAGTTGTGTGGATTATTTATATTGCTTTGTGACATTATCGTCAAATTTCCATCAAAAAGTGGACGGAAAACTCGGGCAACTCTTTCTGTCCACTTTTGATGGAAATTTGAGGGTGAGTTTAAAAATTCAAAAAGAAACAAAGAAATCATTCAAGACATATTACGTGTTTTATAAGCCTAAATGTACATGTCCACTCTTATTTCAAAAACTTTTTGGGTGGATTCAGGAACTGTAAAAAAAAAATACCGCTAACGTGATGGATGCAAAGTGACCCCCTTTATTGTGTTTATTTCCATATATACAAACATTATTCCTGCCACAGTGCCATCGTTCTTGCCAAGTTCGTCATCAAGCTCAACGCCGGCCCAGTCCCCCTCACCGAACTTGGTGGTGCCGATGTACCGCAGCGTACCTAGCTTGGTGCCGCTGACCATGATGCGATCGCCACCCTGAAAGGCCAAAGACAGGGGGAAAAAACATCATCTCAACATACCAATGCAATAGAGGTATATTTTTTGAAGGTAATATACAACACAATTTGCAAAACTCAAAAACTAAAGCAGTCAGTGGCCGTGTCACGCACACAGCCCTGTTTGACCTCAGTTTCTTGTCCCGAGGTCAAGCACACATGGCCCAAAAGCGTACGCGAGATTTGACGAGATTTATTATAGACTGCAGAAAACACACAAAAAGTGCCTGGATACATACACTGTTTGGCCAAGATGGTTAAATAAGTGAAAAGTTGAAAGCGTGTTCATTATGGTTATGAAAAGTTGAAATCGTGTACTTTATTGTGATACCAAAAATAATTGCTTTTTAAAAATGTAAAGTGTTGTCATGGCCTGTCAAACAAAATCATATTTTTTATCAACAAAATCGAGGGCCGATAGTTTTTAGGTGTACATTCGATTCTTAAAAACGGCCGAAAGAAACGGCAAGGCTCAGTAGATAGAGGAAAGTATACGCTTCATTTTCATGTGAAACACGTGCAGGAGACTTCTAATGTTTGGTCCAAATCGCCGGTTGAAAAATGAAGACTTTTGCGAGATTTCATGATTTGCAATCACATGTACGCGTCTGAACGAACCTAAGTACGCCGACGTACCTTGGCCTGAAAACATTGCGAATAGCATGTGCTAATGCGGTGCAATGAATGACTTATGAATATTAAGCAGGCCATACTCGAGCTCGACCAATCAGTGGGCGTATGGGTCACAAGGTCACACCGTGTTTGGGTTCCTCGCTCTATGCTTTACAATGGCGACGATCTTTTTGCGTTGTGAAAAATGGAAGTTTTTGGAAACATTAGGTGTACATCGAATTCTTAAAATATTAACGACATCACGTTCACAAGATTCTTTAGTAGATGAAGGTTCACTCTTTCCTTTGATTACCTCCACATTTGGGAGACTTTCGTCGTTCTCGAAAAAAAAACCAGGAAATTTCATGAACTAATTTTTAGTTGATTTGTCCGTGAAATAATATCGTCAAAATGCATCGAAATCTTTTTCTTAGAAAAAAAATACCTTAATGGATGTATGAAGTAGGTCTTTAACTACCCGAAACAACTTTGATTGTTTGGATCAGTTGTGGTTTGTCATAAAAATTGCGAATTTTCTGAAGCCCTTTTTACGGCCATCGTTCACTGGCCTCGCGTTGCTGACCATTGTGTGGACGAAAATATTAGAGCAGCTATGCGTGACACGGCAACTGACTGAAAACTACAAATTATTATGAAATGCCTTCTTTGACTGTATACATGTATGTGAAAAGTAGTCTCAAGCATCCTGTGAAATCATGGCACATGGTGCGCTGTCAAGTGTCATTTTCAAGAAAGTGAAGTTTTTGTATCAATTTCCAAAGATGGTTGGCTGACCATCACTGGCAAAAAAAAACACCAAATTTCTTCAAATATGCCCCCAATTTGCCAAATTTAGTTAGTCCAAATGCCGTTTGCAATCGGTTGCACATCTGTGAACGGGTGCAAGCCAGCTTGTCTAGTTCCCTGACCGGACAATTCCCGACATTTATAAATTGCTCCGTTTCATCTGAAGTACTGGTAGGGTCTGGGAACCAGACTACATGTACAAGACAGCATTTTTTTTGACTTGGTTTTTCCAGCATCTATGAACACAAAACCTTTAAACAGGTCAGTGTATCAACAATATTTGCTATAACATACTAACCCCCACATTCATCCATTTCTGAAAATGACAGCAAGCGGAAACAGCTTTCCTAGCAGGCGACTCGCGGGAGAGTTTGTACAGCCGGGTGAAGACCCCTCTGTTGCGCTCACACTGGAAGTATCGCACCCCTTTGACTGACCCATCATTCTTTCCGAAGGCTCTGTCCAGGGCGACCCCGGCCCACTGACCGGGGGCAAACTGCGTCTCACCGAGATACTGGATGGAACCGCGCCTATCGCCGCTTACGATGACCCGCAAGCCGATGGTTAAATTGTCTTTTGTGGTAGACGAGTTTGACGATGGATTCACCTCGACGAGGTTTTCAACATAGTGGTTTGCTTTCGACGGCTCCATCCCAGCCACCCTGGCGAATTGGGCCACGGCATCTGTATGGAACCAGAAACCTGTCAATAAAGATATGGCTTTAAAAAAAATGGGTAAATCCTAAATAACGACCGAATGGCCTACAGGTACATGCACGCCAATCCCTTAAACCCTGACTGCCCTGAATCCTTCAAAATCCTCTTTGCCAAAGTGGAGGAATTTGGAGGATTGAGGTTACATGGCAAAAGGGTGTTACTGATTTCGTATGATGCACTTTGTCAAGGTCTTGGGCCGGACTTGTGTTGTTTTGTTCAGCCATGCATAAAAATAGGTCTGGATTATGCTTGAAATCCTCCGCACTGCTCCAGGATGTCACTGGCCAAGCCTCAACATATTGACAGTCACTTCCGCAGGATTTTGCAGGATTCAGGCAGTGGTCACCCCTCCACGGACCATATTCAAGAACTAATGGAGGAGTTCGCAGGACGGACACTATATGCTATTTTTCCATGAGGCCAATTTGAGGATTTTGCAGGATTGAGGCTACATCCTAGCAAAAAGGCCTAGGGAGTAAGGATTAAATTAAGGGGTCCAAGCAATTTTTTGGTAGGACCACATTTTGTGCAACTTTCTACTCCTCATAACTGTATAAAAACTATTTGACATCCCTTTTTGGTTAATTTTACTGAAAAGTGCATTTCTGTTCACATTTACAATTTTCCATGCTTTCCGGACAACTGAGAGCGCTGTTGCTGTGATGTCATTTCAAGAAGACAATGTTCAGTTTAGGCCATTAGGGGTACATGTATTCTGTCCAAATTGTGAACCGAAATTCACTCATTCAAAATATTTGCTCATTGGCTACTACCACGTACTTACACGACAATGAATCACCAAAGAAGAGACAATTTATGACAGCAAAATATCAACCATTCTAGCAACTTTTTGGGCTGATGGCTGTAACATTGAGGTTTCTTGATGTCCGTCATTTGAATAACATTACAGTTTTGCTTATAAATGAATACGGAAATGCACATTGGCATAAAAAACAAAAAGGCACCAAAATAAAAAAAAACTTTCAAAATTTGAAATAGTGTTTTAAAATGGGACACAAAGGTGCACTCTCACAAGTGCATCTTGACCTTTAGATTTTGACCAAATCAGCGGGCGATTTCTATATCGTCTTCGCGTCATGTACATCCTTGGACAAAATAAAAGACACAGCAGCAAAGGCTGCGTTCACGCGCTCTATGTTACGCGACACACGCCCGGCTGTTGTTGACTTACAAAACACGGCATTCGAATTGACCAATCACAGTTTTAGTCCTGATTCGGGAATGAAATGACGTCACGATTTAGTAAAGTCGACCCTATTTGACGGAGGCATGAGATCCCGTAAATCTGCATGCTTTGATATATCAGATGTTATACAGGAGACTTGGCTCCATGGATAGCGGGTGATACTCAGACGGTTACACCTCTACATGTATGTTCCGACACCCCTATGTTCCGACTGCACATATTCCTATTTCTAACCCTAACCCTAACCCTTACCCTAACCCTAACCGGGAGTAACACAATCTAGGTTGTCGGAACATAGGGGTGTCGGAACATAGAGCAGTCACCACTCAGACTACCCCTCCTCCTTCTCCCCTTCTCCTTCCCCCACCTTAACAAAATTACACCTTGGTTCAACTTCCCCAGTAAATGTTCCTTACCTTCCATCTTAACGGTCTGTGAGTTCCGGCTTCCCGACCGTGGTTTCCCTCGCGAGCGAGGCGTTGCCTTGGTTCTGGCAGCAAGCAGTTCCTCGTTTTGATTCCTTGAGAATGGCCAAATGTCTGTCCTCTCGCTATCGCTTCGCCTCATTTGGATAATTTGATCTGACGGAGAGGAGACAAAAACTATTCCTCTTTTAGATGGACCCTCAAAATTGGAGCTGTTGCCACTGAAACACAGAGTCATATTTCAATACAAGAGTGAATGTTCTCAACAAATAATGAATGTTTTGCATTCGTGCAATGGTGAGAATATTTGTATTCGTCAAAAGATGGAATGATTACTTCAACTGGTTGACTTGAATGGAACATTCAATCTTTCAACTTATGAAAATAGTTTCACCATTGCACTCATAAACATTCATTATTTGTATATTAAACCACTTATGATCACGTACCTACTGCAATGAGGGGAGGGGCGTACTTTGCTCGTAATATTACATACGTGACAAAATCGAGAAGGCACTTAAGTTTTGTTTTGGTCCATTTCGCACTGAGCGAAACAGATTTCAGCTTGAAATCTTGACTTTCTAGGCAGAAAATAAGCCACTAAATCCATTTATGGCTGTATAAAATTAAAAAGCATCCCCTAGGATATTACCTTCTAAAAACTGATGCAAACTCGATCAAAATGATTATTTTCTGTACAAGTGATAAAAAAAACTCTTTTTCTGGAAGTGGAACTAATCCATCGATTTTGATTGTGAAAGTGTAGCTTTCATAACAAGAAAAACTCCTCAGGTTAACTTCTGACCTTTTAAAACGAGTATAAAGGTCATTTAAAGCGGAAAACACGTGACCACCTTCAACCCCCAACTTCCGGGTCATTCAAACAAAGATGGCGATCGTGTGTTCGGCCACGGAAAATCAAAGCTCGGAAAAACTCATCAAAAGTCACTTTTTTACATCCAAATGTAAGAAAATCTTTCAGTGTCATAATTTTGATAACATTTCACGCAAGTTTGGAAAGTTTTGGGGTGAAAAACTGAAAGGTGAGTGTTTTGTACTAGCGATTTAAACTTCGGTAATTTTACGTGAGACCAGAAATCCCCCAGAATAGAAAAGGTCAATATCGCGAACCAGCTGCTGCAATAGCTACACGATCGCCAAAATTAGCACTAGCAGGGAAAAATTTTGAATTTTTACTGAGAAAACACTTACAAATTTTCAGCCCAAACCCATACTGGGTTTGTGCACAGCGTGACAAGTAATGGCCAGATATGGGAATCTTTCCCATCCCACGTATGTACAACTACAAATGTACAATGTTCGTTAACGTAAACAATCATTTTCATCAGATTAGGTCAACGAGCTTTATGCAAAAATCATGCCAATTTAACGGACTAATATTTAAAACACTGTATCATTCATCTTTCTATTTATCGATAAAGGGCTAATTGTACTCACATTTCGTCAATGGCGCATAGAAAGGGTAAAATTATGGTAAATTTGGATGTAAACAAACGGAGCTTTTTTACGGCCTGCAGTGCAACACGGAAATGCGAAAACAGGTCTACAAAATTATATCGAAGGAGGGCGCTAACTTTTCTGAGCGCATCGGGTGCGCGCTAAGGCCAAAAAAAAAAGTCTCCGGTTTCTGGTATGGAGCTTGCCCAAAAAGTGGTGCGGCGACGCGGCTTTTTTTTTTTTACCTGATTTGTTTGCTTCAAATGTCGGCTGATGACTGCAAATGGTGCCCGACTAAACTTAGTGCAAATATATGGGAGTCCAGAGAGGCCACATAAAGCTTATTCTCGACCATAACCCAATCTAAAAACACGTTAAAATTGTGCAGCAGCATGATTCCAGTCAAACCAGTGAGTTGGGCGGTTTTGAGACATCATCTTTCATTGAAAACAAAACTTTTTAATTTTGCCGACGCGCATGGCTACGGCGACGCGCGCGCATACCAGAAACCGGAGACTTTTTTTTGGCCTAACGTAGGACTTTCTGTCATCTGCATCTGCATCAATACTGCTCAACACTCCTTGTTGCATTGCAGTTGAAGTAAACCGAGCAGGGTTGTGAGTGCGCATGGATGTTTCTAGTTTCTTAAGTGCTTGTACAGTTGTTGCTTGAAGGGTAGTTTGTCAGTGATCGATGTAATATTCACAGGTAACTGATTCCACTCAGTTACAGCCCTTGAAAAAAAAGAGTATTTATAACAGTCCTTTCTTGGCTTGTAGTCTGAGGAAGGTGTTTTGCGTTTGAGAATCTAGATGAGCGTGTGGTCAGGCGTAAGATGGTTCTTGCCGGAATGCCGGGAGGGCCAGGTGACCGTGTATTCCATTGTTGAAGACGTTGAGGCGGTGCTCCTTTCTTCTCAATGAGAGAGTATCCCATTTCAGTGCTGAGATCATTGCAGATGGGCTGCTCTTGTAGTCGTAGTCTCTGAACACAAATCTTGCTCCTCTACGTTGGACAGCTTCAATCTGCGTTATCTGATCTTGTGTATATGGATCCCAAGCAGCCGAGCTGTACTCTAAGTGAGGTCTAACAAATGTGGTATGAGCCTAATTGGTCTTGGTTCTTTTTGAGCAGATGGAGATGTTGCGACGTACGTAGAAAGCCTAGGCTGCGGTTTGCAGTGGAAGTGATCTTGTTGATGTGTTGATTCCATCTGAGGTTGCTTGTGATGTCAACGCCAAAGTATTGTAACGGACAGTCTATGCAGTACTTTTAATGTCATTGTTTCTGGCACTAGTGCTCCGGCGGAGGGGCTCCGGCGGCGCGCACCTGACCTGGTTTTGAGTCTGGCTAGCGCGCGCTCCGGAAACAGGCTCTATAAATAGGTTGCTTAAGTGGGTTATTTCTTTTGTTGGTGGACGCGGGAAAGGTTTGGCAAGATGCCGGGGTCATTGCAAGTTGTTACAATTGTATACATTTGCTCAGACTGGGTGTATTAAGGGAATCAGCAGTCGTGTGCGTACTGGTAGCAGTGTGGCAGGTTGACCACAGAGTTGTGCTGAATAAAGTTTTTCTTCAGAAGTTGGAAACCCTGTGTGTTTGTCCCCTTTTCTTGCGTTTGGCCGGACTCGGAGGACAAGAACCCAATAAGTTCACGCTACAATTGGTGTTAGCGGTGGGATTTTCTACAGGATTTTCGAGGAAGAAGTATGGCAAGCTACACGGAGTCGGCACAGAGTATCGATGAAGCCATCGGCGCCATTTTCATGGAAATCGATCGGCTGCAGCGGTCCCTGCTGGACAGTTTACGTAGAAATACGACCGGGTCCACGACCGAACATCAGCCTCGGCATGTTGTGCCAGTGACGCCGAGCCTATTGATACCGGTAGGCGGAGAAAGTCGTGCAGTGTAGTGGGTGATCTTCAGGCACAGTGGCGGGCGGCGTGCAGTGAGTCGGACAGCGAAGGTGAGCACCGCCCTGACGTTAGTTGCCGTCGATCCCCGAAGAGTCCTACCGGGGCACGCAGCGGTTGCGAGCTTCGTCATGCGGGCAGGCACACAGCAGTGCACACTGACACCGCTGCTAGCGGATCCAGTGCTGCTCATGAGGTTGGCCAGCACGCTGACGTGGAACGTACCGGATGAGCGCCGCCGCGTGTCAGAGCTCGGGAGTACGATGGGTCATCGTACATTGAGGATTACTTGGTGCATTTTGATGGGAGAAAGCCCTCGACCCCAGATGAAACAGTGGAAATCGCGGCTGAAGAAGAGGCGTGGTGCCGGGCAGAACATGTTGGGCGGTCGCGTGCAGTCTTTCCTTGTCCCGAAAAGGAGGAAACCCTTCCACGGCCACTGACCAGATACTGTCGATTCTGCGGAAGCTCTTGGAGTTGCAGCGCCGCAGCCTGGTGGAGACTAAAAACCCAAGGAATGGATCTCCGAGCACGGTGCCCACTGAAGACCAGCATGAGGCAGGCAGCCTCCCCGCCGGTCCAGGCAGTCCCACCGCCGGCACGGACAGCCCCACCGCAGAAGCAGGCAGTCCCGCCGAAGTCTGGCTTGAGGAAACGACCTGCTTCATCTCAAGAGTTGGGACTTTACATCCGAGGGGAAATAATGGACACGGCAGTTAGTTTCTTGATTGACACCGGAGCCACAGAGACTTTTGTTTCCACTCGGCTGTATGACAGGACAGACACGGAGGTAAGACCCGTGCTCGTCGACGCAGATCGCAGGTTCCGCCAAGCGGGTGGGAGTGAGCTGCGCATCGCTGGACGTGCGAAGATGCCGATGAAGACTGGGAGGGAGCGAGGTGCTACACAGCGTTTGGGTCGCAGACATCAGCGTGGATGCCATTCTGGGACTGGACTTTTTGCGACAGCATCAATGCCAGCTGATGTGGGACGAAGAGTGCTTTGTTGTCGGTAAGCACAAAGTTCCGCTACAAAGGAATGCCGAACCAACGGTACGGGAATCCCCACTGTCGGTGCCTGCAACCGAATGGGTTCGGTAGATTCCCCATTACTAAGGGCCACTCAACCGGCGGTTACTGCAGAACCAGCGCTGGGGCCAGTACGCCAGTCAAGGACAGACAATCAGGTTGGGACAGGTAGTCCCGCCGCCGGAGTGGGCAGTCCCACTGCCGCCGTTGGACACCACACGACACAAGGCCGCCAGCTCGCCCCGCAACCGTCGTGGCAGGGCGGTCCGAAGACGGGGATGTTTTCGACAAGTCAGCGGTGGTGAGACGAAAGACAGTCAGCCAGTTCAAGGCAAGGCGACGTACACATGCAGGGTCTGCGGTCAGCAGTATGTCTCCTCGTTTACTCGGAGGAGGCATGAAAAAGCAGCGCATGAAGAACGGAGTTACCAGTGCCGGGAATGCCCGAAGTCCTACGGTCGGTCGGACTACTTGACCCGGCACATGAGGGCCCAACATCGGGGACCGACGAGTTGCGGATAGTCCTCGCCGATTGTTGTGTTTTTGTTTGATTTAGGAACCAGAGTGGGGCCTAAATCATCATTAACCACCATTCTTGAGGACATCCCAAAAAATTAATTAATTAAATCATAGACAGTGAACTCTTGTGATTCTTGTTCCAGAAAATAAAATAATGTAAAACCAATGCAAAGTAAATTCTTTTTGATATCCTTTTTGAATCATGTAAACATCACTTGAGAAAAAAGTTTCTTTGTTTCTAAAAGTGACAGTGTTAGTCATGTAAACCCTGTTAAAAAAATACAAATGAGTTTTTTGTTCTCTACATATATGGGAAAAAAGAGGTTTTGGAAAATTGTGAATATCAGTTCATCTAACATTTATTGTATGTGTGCCCCTATTCAGGAGAATAGACAAATTCTTGGAAGGGGCCAGTGTAACGGACAGTCTATGCAGTACTTTTAATGTCATTGCTTCTGGCACTAGTGCTCCGGCGGCGCGCACCTGACCTGGTTTTGAGTCTGGCTAGCGCGCGCTCCGAAAATAGCTCTATAAATAGGTTGCTTAAGTGGGTTATTTCTTTTGTTGGGGGACGCAGGAAAGGTTTGGCAAGATGCCGGGGTCATTGCAAGTTGTTACAATTGTATACATTTGTTCAGACTGTGTGTATTTCTATGCTGGGAATCAGCAGTCGTGGTACTGGTAGCAGTGCGGCAGGTTGACCACAGAGTTGTTGTGTTGAATAAATAAGAGTTTCTTCAGAAGTTGGAAATCCTGTGTGTTTGTCCCCTTTTCTTGCGTTTGGCCAAACTCGGAGGACAAGAACCCAATAAGTTCACGCTACAGTATGTATGACTGTCGGTTTCTGAAGGGTAGTGGTGCCTAATCTGTATTTGTAGGTCGATGGGTTCTTGGAGTGAGTAACTTTCATGACGAAGCACTTCTCTGCGTTGAACTCCATTTGCCAGGTCTTTCCCATTTTTGAGGGTATCAAGGTCCTGTTGTAAACGTTCGGCGTCTTTTGGTTTCTCGATTGCGTTGTAAAGGATGCAGTCATCTGCGAAGAGTCGAACAGATGAGGAGATGTTGCACGGCAAGTCGTTAATAAACAGCAGGAAGAGCAAGGGGCCGAGGACGGTGCCTTGGGTGACTCCCGAGTCTACGTGTACCCACTCCGAGTGACTTCCATCGATGACAACTCGTTGGTGACGGTCTTTTGAGAAGGATGAAATCCATTTGTTGGTGTTCCAATTGATGCCATAGTGGTTGATTTTGAGAAGTAGTCTGTTGTGTGCCACTTTATCGAATGCTTTCAAGAAATCCATTATCACTACGTCTGTTTGTTTTCTGTTGTCGAGAGCAAGAGCCAGGTCGTCTATTGTCTCATGAGCTGGGATTCACAGGAGTGTTTGCTGCGGAATCCGTGCTGTTCCTCGCACAAGATATTGTACTGATCAAGATGGTCTGATATGTTGGAGTGCAAAATATGTTCCAGGACCTTGCTGCATATAGACGTCAGCGACACTGGGCGGTAGTTGGGTGCCTTTGTTCGATCTCCTTTTTTGAGGATAGGGCTGATGTTCGCTCTTCTCCAGTCTTCTGGCAGAATACCCGAGTCTAACGATCTCTGAAATATGCAGGTGAGGGCTTGATCGATTTCAGATGCGTACTCTTTCAGTATGCGGGTAGGTAGGTCGTCCGGACCAGCTGCTTTGTTGGGTAGTAATTTGGAAAGTTGTTTCCAAACTCCCTGTGTGTTTATGACGAGTTCCGGCACAGACGGACAAGAATTATTGTCCATTGGCGGCATATTGTCTATATCCTCCTGGGTGAAGACTTTCCTAAATTGGTCGTTTAGGACTTCAGCTTTTTCCGTGCTTCCAAAGATCAGGTCTCCCTTATCCCTTAGAGAGCAGATGCCGAAAGTGTCTTGCCTGACGCTCTTGATAAAGCTCCAGACGCTCTTGGAAGTTGATTCACAGGATCGTTTCACGTAACTTCTGTGTTGTCTCCACGTCATCTTTGAGACTTCCTTCCTGAGGGTTTGAAATATCTCATTGTTCTCTAGGTTTTTTTGTCTTCTTGAACCGGTTGTAAGCTCGTTGCTTACGTTTGGTGCAGTCTCTTGATGTCCTGGTTAATCCATGGTGATTGTTTACCCTTAGCATGCTTAGTGACAAATTTTGAAGGTATGAACTTATTCATGGCTTCAGTCAAGCCCACTTTGAAGTCAGACCACAAAATGTCCGCTGGGCAATCATGGTTGTCGTAATTGCCGACGATGTTACTAGCAAGATTTTTAATCGCTTCCTTCAAGTTGCCGACATCAGCTTTCCTACAGAGGTAAGTTCTCCTTGGTTTTTGTTTGATCTTGCGGGGTTTGGTGTTGACTACTATAAACGGTATACCGTCGTGGTCGCTCATGCCAGGCAATACTGTTGTCTTCTCTACAAGGGTAGAGTGTGTGGTGAGAAACAAGTCCAATATGTTGTCCATTCTGGAAGGTGTATTTATCATTTGTTCAAGTCCTTTGTCATTTATAATATTGATGAATTCCTGTGATAGACCTGGTTTGTAGCCTCCTGGTATGGTTGACACAGTACTCCAGTTAATGCCGGGAAGATTAAAGTCACCCCCAGACAGATCAATTTTGTCCTTTGACTGGCGTTATTGTTTTAAAAATTCATACTCTGGAAGGTCAGCAGACTGTGGTCTGTAGAAATAAAGCGCCGATAAGTAGGGATTTTGATCCTACTAAATATCTCTAACTTGATCCATAATATTTCAGAGTTACTGTCAAGATCTTCGGTGAGATCAAACAAGGTCTCCGTTGAGCGCTATGAGAACTCCACCTCCTTTGGCGTTACGATCTTTCCTGGTAACTTTGTAGTTAGGGGGAAAAAATTCGCTTGAGAGAACCGAGCTGTCAATATGGGTCTCTGTGCCGATAACGACATCTGGCTGGTTGATTTTCAAAAATACTGGGAGAGCTGTTTTTTTTTTGCTACGCAAACCTTGGAAGTTAACAACAACAATCTTCAAGTGGTGTCGCATGGTGGCTTTGTGTTTCTTTTGACCGGTGTTGTTTGGAGGTCCTTCTTTGGGCCTACTGCTACTAGTAGCTGCCGGCGATGAGGAGGCAAGAGGTGGTGGAATGTTTGCTTCATCGTCAAGACTGCTTAAATTATCTGACATGTTAGCAGAGTCCAAAGTGCAGGCTGATTTGGAAAAGTTAGGCATGTTGCAACTGCAGCAAATCCATGATACATGTACATTGCTGTTTCCCAATGCCTCACACACCAGGGTATTTATGTTTATGCATCTAGCGTGATACCATTCCTCCCATCCCTTCTTCCTAAGTGTGCATATGGCTGCACATACATGACATGGAAACATGGGTTTTTCGGTTTTCACCGCCTCTTCATCTTCTTCTTTCTTCTTCTTCTTCCTCCTTCCAGTTGTGAGCATGGCCTGAACTCTATACCTTCTTGGGGGGGTCTGCGTGGGACGGTTTTATTTTTTAGTTAGAGCCCCTTTAAAATGTTGCAGTTTTAAATGTATTGGCAGTTGGTGCCTGGAAGATATTCCAATTTGCTGCAGGAGATCTCGCAGTGCGAGGAAAGGTAGTCTGAACTCTGAGTGCAGTGAACAGTAAGCCTGTGTAAGCCTGATACGATTACGATGGTCTGGGTTTTTGGATGACAAATATTTTGAATAGTTTGTTGATGCTTGATTGTTATGATGTTATTTATCGTCAGTCAGTCAGTCAGTCTTCTCCTGCTCAGCTGCCAGCCATCGCTATGAAAGCTCTTCCATCATGGTTCTTGTATAACGTATAACGTATCTGTCGGAGAAACAAAACCTGGCACGACGCTGAACCTTCCAAAACCAACTTATGAGAACATCTGTATGAATCCGAATCCCCATACTTCCTAAATTCCAAGATTGGCCTGACAAGTGATTTGTGTGTTTGTTTTTTTTTTTCATTTTGATAAAAAATAATAGAAAATCTAAGTCAGTTGTCATCACATCCAATTGGCAAGCAACAAGGTTCATCGCATGCCGTCGTTCTACACAGCGGATGAGTCGAGCGACGGGTCTGGTGTACGGTACATATTGTTGATGTACCCTAGTTAACGTGGCGCAGCCCCCAACGTGGCGTACTTTGCTTTTTCGCCTGTATCACCTACCACAAGCAAAAGTTCCGTGAAATTTCATCAAGTTCTAAACACTCCTGTTCATAAATCGCGAGTTTATTTACCCGTATTAAAGTTAGAAGAAAAATTAATTTTGGCGTGATTTTCCAATTTTATTTTCAAGTGCTAAGTGAAGCCCAGTCTAATGTGGCTTTCGCGAACCCGGGATCCCGGGTTCGTATTCATGAGCACCCTACTGAGATAATGGCTCTTTAATAAGTTAACGACCATAAATATGTTCGCACATACAAATAATACGGGCGGGGGTGCAGTGGTTTGCCCTTAATAAACAGTCAGGCCATGCGTCGAGTGACGAGTGACGATCCAGTTACAAGTGCTAAGAAAGCCACATTAGACTGGGCTTGGTCCAGTAGCGGTAGGCATCGCATGCATCATATTAGGGTTTATAACACCTCACCCGCAGATTCTGTGTCTTGATTGGCCGAGAGCGAGTCACATGACACTTTCTATATTTGCTATCTTTCTGTGCACGGCCAAAAGTACTATACCCGTAGCAACCAAAGTACTATACCATTAGCAATTAAAGTACTATTTCCACGGTGCAGTATTTGTGTGCAAAATAATGCATGCTGGTATGCGCGTTGCGCGTTGCGTTTCAAAGAGAGCGCGCCACAGAGTTGGGTTCAAACATTTCGCGAAGGGGTAGTTTGGAAGAGAGAAATATATTTTCCACTAATTTTGTACTGAAATTGAACTTTATTTCAATTGTGTTCAGAAATAAATAATTTAAAATATTAAAACCAAGCAGAATCTGTGGGTGAAGTGTTATAAAACAAATATTGAATGCTTTATCTCGTGGTGAAGTAAAACTAGCCTCCCTCGGTGATCCATGGAGCATTCTATTTTCCCTTGGCTTCGCCTCGGGAAAATAGAATGTCCATGGATCACCTCGGGAGGCTAGTTTTACTACACCACTCGAAGCATTCAATATTTGTATACACATGTACTGTACAAATCCTATGCACGACAAAATTATTGATGCTTGACATAGGCACTTGCGGTTTTACTAAAATGCGCATGCGCCCAGACTAATCCATTCAACACTCCATATCAACTTGAACTTTTAACCTAAAGTTATTGTTACCATGAAGGGGAAGGCCTTTTCACCAGTCCTGTACCCGAAACGTGTACATCTGAAATGGCAGTGTCGACGTACAAATGCATTAAACGAGTACTTTTTGCTTACAACATATTTGACACACGGGCGTCGGTAGACCATTTTGAAAAGGGGAGGTGGGTGCCATCATAAATAAAATATGCCGAAGGACTGTCACGCAAAATGAGAGTAATTGATAATTTCCACCCAAATTGATTCTTTGAACATTATTTCTAACTTCCTCCGCAAATATATGAACGGTAAATTATGTTGAAAATTACTTTGCATGGATTACATTTTTCAGTGGGATCAGCTCAACTTCGAAGGTGAATCGTCAAATTTTGGCTCTATCGTATTGAAAAAGTGTTGGATATTTGCTCGTCTCGTAACTGGGTTATTCCATTACTGTTCTAATGATGCTGACCAACAACCAAAATTGGTAAACTTGTAAATAAACAAAAAATGCAACATTAGCCGAAACCATTTCAGTGTTGAAGAACGTTATGATGATGATCCGCTTCAGTTCCTCCGCCCCCGATTCTCGTGAGTGCAAAACTTCAGTCCCCCCCCCCCCAAAAAAATATATATATGAGTGCAAAACGAATTTTTAAAAGTATTCAGCTGATGCCCCCACAAAATATTTCTTATTTTCAGCATATTGCCAAAACGCAAAGGCCAGAAAATTGCCTATAATAAAAAGAACAGATGTTGCATAAAATCCAGGATCGTGTTCGGCCAGGTCAGTTAAAAATTTAATTGTAAGGAGCTGTATTGTGATAGACTATCTGTTCGGCAGATCTGCCCTCTGAGTATGAGTATTTTTAGATTTTATTGCTTACAGAATTGACCACTAATTTTGTCTGCAACTCTTCAATGCATCTGAAGTCCCTCCAAAGGTCAAATGCACTTGTGGGTTTTTTTTATAAAGCTATAAACTTTAAGTCTACTGCAAAAAAAAAAAAGGCCCTTGCGATACGTATCGGTTGGTCTTCTTAATAATTACCCCTAAAAAAATCCTCCAAGCCACGAAGATTTGTCTTCTCAGTAATCCCCTCTAAAATATCATGATAGGCCCTAAGGCTGTTTAATAATTCAAGTAGGCTATCCCTGAATTCGATAATATGCAATAAATGTCATTGCCAATTGCAGGGCGAAGGTATTCTCGTTTATTGTCTTTTCTGCTGTTACCTTCGTGTCTTTAAACTGTTGTATCCCCTCGTGCCGAGCTTGGCAGTGATTGGATCTTAAACTGGTCGTCAAGCTCATCAAAAGGCACTTTTCCGAACGGTTTAAATCCCCTTTCTACCACGGAAATCGTCTGACTCATCGCAAAGGAACGTTTTATTGCTGCAGACTTGAAGTTTCTAGCTTTCTCAAAACAAGTTCACTTTAATACGAATCTTAATCTCCACGGCAGGGAAAAGATCAAACAATTTTTCACGGGGGATGTTCATATGAATTCAGGGGCGGGGGGGGGGGAGCAGTGGCGTAACTAAGATGTGTAATAATAAGTTACCTAAGGGACAAAATAGCTTGACATTGTTTGAAACTACAACACAACCCATTGTGACCCCCTTCAAGCTTGAAACCCCATCCCACTGCGCCCCCCCCCTCACACGCACACACGTATACAAACTTGCATAACTACTGTGAACATTCCTTGTTTTCGTGCAGTTAAGAAAAAAACGGCGAAAAAAAAACTCATTTTACTCACACTTTGAACACTCTTTCAACCCAATCTTTTTTTCATGATTTCCTTCATTTTGCGACCGATAAACCTAACCCCAAAAAATGCAAACCTGTTTTCCAGAGAGCGGGAACCTTGTGTGGACATGGGCAAGTCGTGGGCTCTTTTGCTTGGAGGCACACGTTGAATGTAATGCCTGTATAGCCTGACACACATATACGTATGGGGAAGATCTTTGTTTCCCTTCCTTTTGTCCCTTAATTTGTTCCTATTCAGCAATTAAGCGCGGTGGCAAGTAGCGCTGCCTGCTTTCCACACACGTCTCACGCGTCCGCACCCCAGATCCACACCTTTATACTTTCAGAATTTTAGTGATGTCTATTTTCATGCACGTAAACAAAGAGAGTAGATTTCCAAATGATCTATGCATCTAGAGTTCGTTTAGAATAACGAAATCCCCCATAAATGCATGCAAGTGAATACGGAATTGAAGTGTTAAGTAATTAGTTCTCAAGTTCCGGTCACATTTTCAGTCCTTTTTAGAGGTAGGAGGGGTATATATGTTTCGTCACCGACACCACAAAGTACCACCCATCTACATACCAGTAAAAACTAGCAATCGGAGAAAACGGCTACTAAAGTTGAATGCCTTCTAAAACAACACTTTGCGTCAAAACGACAGAGTATATTCAGTTGGGTTTCTCGTTGTGGACACTTGATGAATTGAATTTATTAAATCTGCTGTTTTTCATCCGTTTGTGTATTAAATAAACAAGAAATAATAATTAAAAAAAATGAGTGTTAGTTCGTGAAACCGAAAAGGCTGCGAAACTGTAAATTTTCGTTTTCACGAAGTAACACTCTTCAATGTATTCAACACGAGGAAAGTGCAACTTCAGGTCAGCGCGCGCGCTCATACAACTTATTACAAGGAGAGTGTTACTTCGTGAAAACGTTTTTGCTCACTGATGAGCAGAGTGCGCGCCATGCATTGCAATGGTAAATGGAACTTGAGTGTTACTTCGTGAAAACGGAAATTGTCACTTTTGCGCAAAAGTTGCCATGGATACTTAGCGTAATGATTAAAGTAAAGCTCTTGAAGCTTTGAAACTTCGTGCAATGGTAGGCCTTGGTGAATAATGTTTGAAAAAAAAAAAAATGAAAATCGAAAAAAAATATGGTTTAACACGGTAGAGTGTTACTTCGTGGTGTCGGTGACGGCTTAACTAACAAGGAGCAATGATTGCAAGCTGCCGCTCCATATTCAAATAGACATACATCGAGTACATGCATTTTTTTGGCAAAATACAAATAAACGAATGAATGAATAAAAATAAAGAAAGGGGTTGATTTATTTTACCAATAATTAATTAAACAGAAAACCAGGGATCACATTTATACGCATTTACACATACACATTTAACCAGGGATCACATTTTTCTAAAGAAAGTACGAATATAGATGAATACAATGAAAGCAAGTTAATAACTAATTAATTCATCACTGCATAAATAGTCTGGCGCCATCCCATTCATCAGTTAGCAATTAATGAAATACATTCAGGGAACTCGACAAAAATGGCCAACTGGTGCATAAGGCTTATGGAGTCTATTGTTCTATAGTGTTATCTATCCCGTAAGGAACCCTGTACATGTACCCATTAGAGCACACACAAATGGGACCCAAGTAACACTTCTGGTTTTGGACGCGAATTTTTTTAATGGAACTTACCCCTTGAGCCGAATGAAGTATTTCTTTCAAGTTTATAACGAATCAGAAGAACAATTATGAGAAAATTATTTCTCCTTTTTTATCAAAGCATGTGGCAAAGACAACAAATTAGAAACACAAAAAAATATAATTAAAAATGCCGCCATATGCTTGGTTGCCATATTTTTTGGCCAAGTTTATGGCCCATCTGTTCTTAAGTTTTACGACACAGTCAGGCGATTCAGAGTGATCTCCTGGGTCTAATATAAGCAATAGCTATCCGGGCCAGGGATCAGAACTGCTCTGACGAAAGTTTCAGCCGCACAGCCCCAAAACACGCTCAACACTACTAACTGAGGCAATCTCAAGTCGCACTTCAGTTGCAACCGATATCTTTTATTAATCCTTTTGTTTTCTTCTGATTGTCATCATGTCAACAGTAACCGCGTGCCTGATGGCGCTGCTGGCGGTAGGATTCCTGGTGGTTGAACACGACGCCGCGGTGTTCCTAGGACAAGAAACTGACTTCGCCTTGACGGATGAAGACACGAGTGGTAATGTATTGCTATATTCACTATGATAACTAGCTGAGTATCTGAAGGTAGTTCGACTTCAAAGTTTATGGTGAAAACAAATGACGTTTCGCACACTGTCAACAAGCACCGCCATAATATGATGATAAAGCCCTCTGTTACAAATGATAATGTAGTAACAAACGGATAACGTATCACCAACCGATGTCTCAATAACAGAAATTGACCGATAGTGTTGTTAAAGTTACTACACTGTCAGTAAATTGTTGTTACATTATCGGTTAAGACCGATAATGTAACAAAAATTTACCGATAGTAGTAACATTCACTTCACCATCAGTAATTTCTTTTACATTATCGGTTAGTGATACAATAATCGGTCAATTTGTGTGACACTATCGGTTGGTGATACATTGTCAAGGCCTTAACCCTAAAAGGGCCGGGTAATTTTGACCATCTCTCAGCCGGGGGGGGGGGCGGATTCCGCCCCCCGTAAGATCTCGGCCATCAAGTGACGAAAAATTTTGAAACTCGGTACATGCATAGAGCAACTCTTCATGAACATACCCAAGAAATTTCATGACTATAGGTCAAAGGTTTTTGGAATGATGGCTAATTAATTATTCATATGTACGAATGGTAATACTGGTCTGTGTACACGACGTATATGGGAAATTTCAGTTTTCACGGCGCGTAGCGCCGTAAAAATTTTCGCTGCGCAACAGCCCCTCGTCCGATTTTTATATTTTTGGTGTCAAAAGATGCGCAAGGCTCGAGGCTAAACAGTCTTAACAGCTCAGGTCGCGAAAAACATTTTTAAAGGCTATAGCGGAAAAAGTCGAGGGGGGAGGGGGCGGATTCCGCCCCCTGGCCCTTTTAGGGTTAAGCGCAGCTGTTAAATACATCTGAATAAATGAACGTTCAAAAAATGTGAACATTATTTTGTTGTGATCCTAGGACGAGAAACTGACCACGCCTTGACGGCTGAAGACACGAGTGGTAATGCATTGATATATTCGCTTTATTATAACTAGCCCAGTTCCTGAAGGTAGTCAGGCTTCAAAGTTTTGGTATAACGATGACATTTTGCACACTGTCAACAAGCACAACCATAATAAGATGATGAAGCACTCGCTCTGTTTGGACAGGGCAACATTTCAAAATGTTAAAAATTCAAACCTAAATTGAAATTCAAACAGCTTAAGAAACTATTAAACAATCATGTTAAGTTCATCAGCGCAGCTGTTAAATACATCTTAATCAATGAAAATTCAAAAATGTTATTTTTTTGTGCGATCATAGGACGAGAGACTGACCGTGCTTTGATGGATGAAGACACGAGTAGTAATGCATTGATATATTCGCTTAAATATAACTAGCTGAGTTCCTGAAGGTAGCTAGGCTTCAAAGTTTTGGTAAAACAGATTAAATTGTGCACACTCCACAGCTTTAAGAACTATAAGACAAAACTTTCTAGGCCTTAAGCTGCTAAATACATCTTAATAAATGAACATTCAAAAATGTTAAAATTCTGTTGTTGATGATATTTGCTAGATTTTGGTACAATATTTGTAGTCAATTTTCCGGGGAAAACCCGACCGATCAACCGACCGACCGACCGACCAACCAATAAGTGACATGAATAAGCTGCTACCAGACCCTAAAAAAAATTAAAAATATTGCACTCTTGTTTGTTTACATTTTTTAATTTTATTTCAATGTCAGACCAGATAACGCAGCTGACTCGAGGTTTGCGGGCGTGTGCAAACAACGAAGACACGGACTGCTTCTTGGAGTATTTCGCCGACGATGTGCGTGCGATGCGGGAAGACCAGCCAGATCAGATCGGGAAGGACGGTGAGTTCCTCATCAGCTTTAGAAAGCTCCACCACACTGCAAACACATCGGGGAAAAAATACTTCTTCTGATCGATGTAATTTTTTTTAATGTGAGCAGATCACAGCTTAGTGAAGCCAGAAAACAAAACAATAGAACGTATAAAAACCCCAAGAAGTAAAGGAACATTTGTTGGCCATGGATTCCCCAGAAAACCAACCAACACAATTTATACAGTACAGGTCTGATGACGGCTCCCGATCGACTATAACACCATTGTCTAAAACCCCCTCAGTCTCAATGTCTCTTCAATAAGTCCTCCACTATATTGTAAAAACAGTACTGTCATGTGAAATTAACGTACAGTGCAATATAGTTATTTCCTCAAGCCTTATAACAAGGCATTGAGAAATATTGGTATGATCCGAGAACGTTCGTACTGATCAAAGTAAAAACAAAACAACGAATTGGTACCATATACCTTGTGACATTTTACCGCCTGAAATGGGGTTGTTCAGAAGAAATATATTGTCATGTGAAATTAAGTGTAGTGCGATGTCGTTCTTTTCTCAAGCCTTATATGAAAGACACTGAGGAATGTTGGTGTGATTCGAGTATGGTCCTGCTAATCAAAGTTGAAAAAACGAACTGGTACCTTACCTTGTGATGTGTCCGCCTGAAATTGTACTTTTCGGAAGAAATAATCGTTTGAATGTATTTTTTAAAAGTGTACCCATCGGGCAAACTCTTTGGCCTATGCAAATATTGTGGAGCTCACACATCTAATGACCGTGACGTCACATACATTCACTGGCTGAATGAGAATCATGTCCATAGTGCTGATGTAGGGTTTTCTGTTCACACAAGGGTGCAATTCAAAATATAAATTGGTAGTTTATGGAATCGGAAGCGATAGCAACGGAATCCACTTTATGGGGCGAAATATAGTGCATATGTTTTCTTTCGTTTTCTCCAAATGTATACTGTTATTATTATTATTATTATTATTTATTCGACCATCACAAAAACAAAACAAAACAAAATTGAGTAAAACGTGCACAAAATAACAACCAACAAGTACAGTAAGACGGTAGCGGGGACCTGGGACGAAAATCCGAATACATGACAAGACAAATGACAGTTATGTGGGTCAGGGACCACAAAAGTAAAGGGAACTACTATTACCCGCGGGTATGCAGCCCCGCTATGCAGCCCCGCACATAACGTTGAAAAGACACTGATCTGAATCTTGGGTTGATTGTTATGCACCTTACTTATGAATTCCAATAAAGTTTAGAAGAAAAAAAAGCAATTGCAAAAAGAAGGAAACGATCCTTATTTGCACCTTTAAACAAGTGTCTTGTTCTTTTTAATTTCATCAGCCCTCCGGTTAGACACGGCTTGGGTCCAGCAACCACTCGACGTGACCTATACTACTGCGGAGGTGATACCTACTGATGCGGCAGCCTCTCATGTGATCCAGCGTGCGAATTAGATCGACATGAAAGACGACGATGGAGCTACCGTCTTGGACGGGAAGTAAGTCGGCTTGGACAGAGTGTCAAATTCGGGCGATTCACAATGCAGTGCGCCACCTAGAGTTTGCCACGGAGATTTCATTTTGCCCAGTGCATGTGGGAGATGGTCGAAAAATTCGCAGCGCGGGACATCTGAAATTGTTAGTTTTTACGTAATTGTTAGTTTCGAAAGCGTATGATTCGAGTATATGTTTACCGTTTTCTGTTCTATTTATGGTATTTTGTGTAAGGTGGCAGAGTGCTTTGCCCCGATCTATACCGAATTAGCTCAAGTTGTCTACTGACACTCGTTTCAAATGGGCCATGTTTTGTCGATCGTAAACTTGAAAAAAAAAATACTTTCCATGGCAAAATTCTTGGTGGCGCACTGTATTGTGAATCGCCCGAATTGACATTAATGCAAATACGGTGGTCCCAGAATGCATATATTTCTATTTTAATTCTATAATTCAATTATTATTCTATAATTGATTTAAATGGCCGGGGAAATCGTAAAATAAGTTGTAGTGTTATTGTGATGGAAAGGATAAATCTAGCCGTTCGCATCATAGAGCTATATTAAGTGTCGATGCTACATCACCTGCAAGAAAAGTCAAGCCTCGCAAAGCCGGTCCGAGACCAGCGTGAGCCAGCGGGTCGGTCCAGTCGGTCCGGTCGGGGATGGAGACTAGTCTAATCTGAATGCGCGCAGACATGTTGGTTTTGGACTGGTTCATTCGCCCCTAGAATGTGGGGCCCTGTAGGTAGCTAGCTCCCATTCAAAGCTTGCGGGGCATGATTAGACTTTTGCCATAGTTGCCAGAGACACTTTTGAATTCAAAGAAAAATAAAGCTTATTCCCACACAAACTGCAAATTAGTGGTAGCCTTGTTGCCATTTTGCAATAGGCTGGTTCCGCGCTAACATTATCGTTGTGATTTTGAAACCAGGGGGCGGGAATCAGGTAGGCTAGTCCTGCATATAATTTTAGGCTAGTCCTGCATATTATTTGCATACATTAAGAAAAAAACTTCTAGTGTATTCAGGATTCATTGTCCGCCACCTGTCCATGCATTCGAAGTCAAAATAACAATGGCGTCTTATGTTGGTCTTCGATTGAGCACCTGCGCATACGGCGGCAACCCCCCCCCCAAAAAAAACCCGTTGTACCCCTACCTAAACGGGACACTCACCTTATTCTCAATTCGGACTATCGAACCTTATTCTCAATTCGGACTATCGAACCTTATTGTCGATTCGGACTATCGAACCCTATCGTCTATTCGGACTATCAAACCTTCGGATTAATTAACCTTATTCTATTTTCGGACTAATGGGCCCTGCGGACTATCGAACCTTCGGATAATCGAACCTTCGGACTATTTAACCTTCGGACTAACAAACCTTCGGACTAATGACCCTTCGGACTAAAGAACCTTTGGACTATCGGGCAGTAACCATCTAGAACACATCGAACACCGGGCTGTGCACCAACAACGGAAAAATACATCACAATTTACGCTTACTTTTATGCACTAATATTTATCAATTTTGTACGCTTTTCTCTTACAGATCGCTGCTTGTTTGGAAGAAAGTCGGCTCAGGTTACAAAGTTTACATTGATATTAACGATGCGAAATGCAGATTCTGTTGAGAGCACACGAACTAATATATGGCAACTGAATTTATTTACGAACTGAAACAAATGGCAAATAATTTATGTTCTCTTTTTTCCCCTCAAAAATATACAGTAATCACCGATCTGAAACTTTGTAACAGTCGGGTTTGTTGTTACGCACCCTACTTTTTTTTTAAAGCAGTTTTGTTTCTGCGACAAAACATTCTAAAAGCAAACGAACCTTTAAGCAAGTGTCGGTATTTTATTCCAACGTTTTCCATGGTCATTAAACAACATAGTTAGAATACATTTTACGTTAATTCACATTATTACTATATATAATGTTGTGTGGTGAAGGATTTGAATTTCCCATTCATAAATACATTTCAGTCAAAAAGTCAAAAAAGTTAAATTTTCAATGATTATGTTCACCAATTTCAAGTCATGTTTTGTTAAACACCCCTCTAGCTGTGTTTAAGTAAGTGATTCTAAAATATCACCCGACTTGGAGATTAGCGGGCATGTGGCGCGTACTGCGCGATGTGGCGCAGAACGCAGCGGTGTCGGGAAAAGTGTTTAAAACCAGTCGTATTTTGTCAACCGTTCCAAACCACCACATGACGGGCTCTCGACTAATAGGGATGATTAAACTGTCTTGGGTTATTATGCATATTTTATAAATGTTTATGAAATATACGGCTGTAAAATGCCTGGAAACAGCGAAGGAACAATGCTTTTAATTGTCGTTGAACAGCATTGAATTATTTTACATTAGTCCACATTATGTAAATATTAAATGCTGTGAGGTGAGGGTTTGGCTGTGAATACGACTTCATACTTTTTATCTTTTATTAATGGTTGTTAAATGCCTGGAATTTGACTTTTGGAAGAAAATGCTTTTAATTGAATTTGAACAGCACGATTAGAAGTAAATTCAATATTGGTCCACATTATTTAAATAATGGAGCAAAGGATTCATGATCGTGAGGTTGTGGGTTCGAGCCCCGCCGTGGCCATGCGTGTTGTGCCCTTCAGTAAGGCGCTTTACCTCAATTACTCCTCTCAACCCAGGTGTTAAATGGGTCCCGGCATTATTCAATGCTGGGAAGGTAACAGACTCGCTGTGGAGGAGGTGTGGCGATCCCCCCAAGGCAGCATATGAGTCTGGCCCTATCGCTAAAGAAAGAGCAGGGGCGGATCCAGGGGACGCTGTTCAAATTCGACGATTTTTAACACTATATTACAGAATGGTGCACCGTATTTTAAACAGGCAGACATTATTCCAGTCGAATTTTGTTTGGGTGTCACAGCAGGAGGGGGGGGGGGGGGTTCGACAACTTCTTTAGAAATTTGGAAAAAAAAAAAAAAAATTGCCCCCCCCCCCCCCCCCCCCTGGATCCGCACCTGAAGAGAGATGGGCACTCCGTTCCCTGTAAACACAAGTTCGGCCTCTTTACCTTTTTTTAAAATTTAAATATGTAATGTTATTAGCAGAAGGGTTTGAATTATAATCGGACTTTATAATGTTTATCTTTATTAATGGTTCTGTAATAGCTGGGATTGGAGTTTAAGAAGAAAGTGTCTTCATTCGTCTTTGAACGTCAAAATTATAATAAATCATCTGCATCAGACACACTGTGTCACTGCTCATTTTATTGAAGTTGTTTTTTTTTTTTTTTTTACCAGCGCAGGCGTAAATATACACCTATGCGTTGCGGCTATCTTAGAGGGTATTCTTTGTAATTTTAATTTATTAACAGTCAATGCATGAAATGTTTACTAAGGTCCGTCCTGGCGATATAAAAAACCCAGTGCTCTCTGACTCAGCATTGACGGATGTCTATCGCAAGATACATAACTCCTATCAGAGGTTCATGTGAGCTGAGCTACGCAGTTAACTTCCATACAATTCTTGGGCAGGTGCTCCTTTGTCTCATCCGGAGTGCCATAATGATAAACATTCAGTTAAAAAAAAACGGCTGAAATATTGCTGAAATTCGTTCCTTGTCATTTGAACAAGGGATAACATACATATCAGTATCGTATTGTAGCTGTCGATTCGCAAGTAGTTTTCGGATTGAGTTCTCTGCTTGATTAATACAACGGGGTCCGCTCATAAGTCCGACGCCTCATAGGTCCGACGCCTCATAAGTCCGACAAAATCGCATCCCCCAACCAAATAAAGGCCCATAAGTCCGACGCCTCATAGCTCCGACGCCTCATAAGTCCGACGCCTCGTAGCTTCGACGCCTCATAGGTCCGACGCCTCGTACGCTTCGTTTTTCCAGTGTCGGACTTATGAGGCGTCGGAATTATGAGGCGTCGGACCTATGAGGCGGAATAAATAAATGTTATGCCTCATAAGTCCGACGCTTCATAAGGCGTGCGCGTCGGACTTATGATACGGCCCCAATACAACGTTTTGTATACATTTTGGTTGGAGGCAAATTATTCCCATGCCACGCGCGGAGCACGCCCCGCGCGCAATTATTCAGTTATTTCATTTCTATACCAAGGGTAACTAGGTGCAAACATTTTAAAAACTGGTTTCCATAGGGGCCCTACATACATTACTATTATCAAATAAGGTTAAGTAAAGTTAAACGCATAAGGACAAGTGCACTGGTGAAACCTGAGACGAATATAAATGTTAACAAATACAAGTATTTCAGAAATACAGGGTGAGTAAAAAAAAAAAAAAGAAACCGAAATGTCGGGACTATTGTTTTATTGAAGTTCTACATGTAGCACTTTCAAAATCTAGGGCATGAAAGCCCAATTCACAAGCTTTCTGTTAGTACAAGCTTTCTTTTAGTACAAGAATCTTTCGAAGAAGTTACGGAATTTTAAACACAACCACCGTTTTAAAGTTCTGTCAACGGATCACAAAAAAAGGTGTGTGTTCTTTTAGCAAAACAAAAACACTTCACACTCATTATCCCTATGTGATTTGTTGTCGTTTTGCTGAAAGAATACTAAACTTTTTTTGTGATCTGTGAACAGAACCTTAAAACGGTGGTTGTGTCTAAACTTCTGTAACTTGAAAAGTAAGTAAGTGATTTGAATGATTCTTGTACTAAAAGAAAGCTTATGGATTGGGTTTTTATATCCTGTATTTTAAAAGTGCTACATGCAGAACTTCACTGAAACAATGGTCACAACATTTGGGTTTCGGGTTTTCGTTACTCAGCCTGTATTACAGAAATAACACTATATGCACGACACAAGTTTATTATTTTTAAACATTCAAGTATATTAAGGCACTGATCACGGGATGGGCAAAAACCCTTTTGGAAAAAAACCGGGGAATTTCCCGATCCGGCTCCAAACTAACTTTATACCGTGGCAACCCAGTATATAACTTGTACTGTTCAGGGCTTTAGGAATTAAATATTTAGTAGTGGAAAGGGCTTTGGAGAGTTAGTTACAAACACAAATAGGAATACAAGTAATTGAAAGTGGACTGTTAGAAGAAAGGGGACAAACGTGACTTCCCATCTGTTGATCATCTTCCCATCTGTGACTTCCCATCTTCCCAACTTCAATAAAAACGGCATAACTCCTCAGATGACCACGGCCACTAATTTGCAACATTCAACATGACCACCATCTCCCGTTCAATGCACAGCTGGGCTCGGCGCATCATTTCTGCAACAGCACGGCGAATCACCTCCCTGCCTTGTCTGAGAATGTCAATTTCATGAGTTATCCTTTCCTGGCGAGCGAGATCCACAAAGCTGAACTGATTATGCATTCCATGACCAGAACCAAGACAATGGTTGTGTTCTTTTAAATTGTCTCATTCTTATCCCGCCCTGACCAGTTGGCGTAAGTCAGATTTCACCCGACCCCTTTATAATTGTTTCCTGTGCAGTCATGCATGGAAACTAATCCAGTGAAAATGTCACCTAAATAAGCAGAAAGAGTTACTCTAAAAGTACATATGAAAATATCTTAATCTAAAAATTAATGTGGCCTGACGTTGCGAACTTAGCAAGTTCTTCTTCAGAGGCTAAAACAGAAATGACAGAGGTACATACATTAACATGGGGGTGCACACAAACATGCAGGGCTGAAAGAAGAAACACAAGGATTAGGTGGGAAAGGTGTGGAAAGATGCAGGGGAGGGTGGATGAGAGAACAAAGAAACAAAGGGAGATGGCAAACCACAAGGGGTCTGGTATAAACAGGGGAGGGACCAGAAAGGGGAAGGATCAAAGGTCACAGGGAGTGGGACCGGACAAAAGAGTGTGAGAGTGAATGGGGATGATGCAGGGGGGGGGGACAGTATGGAGATGGAAAGGGATGAAAGGTGGGGGAAGATGGGTAAACACAAACAAGGAAGACCAGGTGGATTATCTGCAACAGAAGACAATGGAGGAAGAAAAGGATTAATCATTTCCAAGTTGGATGTTGAGACCATGTGGTTGAATAGTTCGAAGATGATTCATCCACACTTTCTCTCTGCTGAGGCGAACTGAGTCCTTGCGATGGCCAAGAGATTCAATGCCCTGCAAAATCATATCAGAAATGGAGTGGTTAGGCAGGTTGAAGTGATGACCAACAGGGGTGTCTAGTTTCTTGGTGTTGACCGTTGACCGGTGGGCATAGAAACGCTTCTTGAGCGTATTCTTAGTCTCACCTACGTGCTGCACTCCACAGACCCTGCAAGAAATGAGATATATGACATTAGAGGTGTTACAAGTGATGTTACCTATGGTTCTGTGGGTAGTGACAGAAGAGTGGCCAGAAAAGGAGTCAGACTCCTGGATATGAATCTGGCAGACAACACATCTGGAACTGCACTTGAAAGTACCATGCTGGGTGGGAGGGGATGCATCTAAGGATGGGACTTCAGCTCGAACAATCAAGTCCCGTAGATTTCGAGGACGCCTGTAAGCCAATGTGGGGCCGTTGGGGATGGCGCGGGCAAGGCGATCTGAAGTATGGAGGATATGATGATTGTCATTAGTGATTTTGCGAAGGGGAGGGAGATTGGGGTGAAACGTGGTAACCAAGGGAATCATGGGTTTGGCCATGGCATCAGGGGCCTTTCCCGTGAGAGCTAGATTTCTGGGGATAGCTTTAGCTCTGGCAATGGCACGATGAACTTGGCGAGAGCTGTGACCCCTGGCCACCAAGTTGTTCCTCAGTATCTGTGTATGGCGGGAGAAATCGGAATCATTAGAACAAATTCTTCTGAGTCTGAGTGCCTGGCTAAACGCTATGCCAGTTTTGCAGTGCCTGGGGTGACAGCTGGAGGAGTGGAGGTACTGGTGGGTGTCTCTGGGTTTGGAATACAGGTCAGTGGTTAGTGAGTTGCCTTGCTTGCGGACGGTGACATCCAGAAAGTGAGTTTGGTGAGCCGAGACCTCCGATGTGAATTTGATGGTTCTGTGGAAGGAATTGATGTGGTTAGTGAAGGTCAAGAGACTGTCCTCATCACTGGTCCAGATGAAAAAAACATCATCAATATATCTCCACCAGATCCAAGGGCGACATGGGGGCCGAGGCAAGAATGCGTTCTTCGAGGTCACCCATGAAGAGGCAAGCCATGGAAGGGGCCATGCGAGTGCCCATTGCAGTGCCGTGTACCTGTAGATAGTGTTCACCAAGGAAGGAAAAATTGTTCTTCGTTAGTATAAGTCTCATGAGGGTGCCAACATCACTGATGGGAGGAGTCGTGTGTCCTGCCTTGGCCAGAACCAAGGAGCAAGCACGAACACCCTCCTCATGTGGGATGTTGGTGTACAGAGATGAGACGTCGAAAGTCCCAATGATGGCTGTGCTGGGAATCTGGTCCTTGATTCCTTCAAGCTTGCGTAGGAAGTCTGGGGTGTCCTGAATGTATGACGAAATCTGTGGGACAAGGGGTTTGAGAAAACTGTCAATGAACAGGGAGATGCGTTCCGTGGGTGAGCCATTACCGGAGATGATGGGTCTACCGGGGTTGCCAGCCTTGTGAATCTTGGGTAGAGATAAAATCTGGCAGTCCTACAATCACAGGGAGAAAGAAATTTGTGAGCTTTCTTGGACAACTGGTCACGTGATCGCATATCGTCAAGTACCTGTTGTATATCTCGACAGAAAGTGCCTGTGGGGTCAGAGTCAAGGCGGGTATAGTTAGTGCGATTATCCAACTGGCGGTGGGCCTCATCAATGTACTGCTGACGATCCATGATGACCACAGCTGAACCTTTATCTGCTGGCTTGATGATGATGTCGGTGCGAGAGCGCAAGGAGTTGAAAGCCAGGCGCTCCTCTCTGGGGAGATTATCATGAGTCCTGTGGGGAAGTTGTCCGGGTTAGTGACTTGGGAATTGATAACTTGAACGTATGTCTCTATGGCTGGCACACGATTCTTGGGGGGTACCCATGAACTCTTGACTCGAAAAGGCTCTGGCTCACACGGTTCACTGTCTAGGAAAAACTCACGCAGACGGATTCTACGGTAGTATTCCGTGACATCTTGGTTGAGCTGAACCTGGTTCACAGAACGGGGAGCGGGACAAAAGTTGAGACCTTTGGAGAGAAGTTTGTGCTCTGCGTCAGATATTGATGAGGAAGAAAGATTAACTACAGTGTTGACAGGGGGTTCTGGCGGTGGCGTGGTAGATGGGGACCTAGGACGTTTGAAACGTCTGTGTCTGCGTTGCTGTTGCTTGGCAAGCAAGCCACCAATCTTCTTGTTTCTCCTGTTGAGTAGGACAGAGTCAAGGTTAGACAAACCCCTTTCAATCTCATCCTGGAAATTCCTGTACGTGGAATCAGAACAACTGGATTTGAGTTGGGAGTCAAGGTGGGAAATAATCTGATGGAGGTCCTCACGTGTAAATTGACACTGCTGAGAGAGAATATTGATGAGTTTAATAGAGGCACCATGTATAACTTGATTCCATCTCCTTTGAAGGTGTGGTGGGAGGTTTCCTAAGCAGGGAGTGTGAGACGGTTGCAAACCTTTGGGGATAAATCGAGAGAGGGAGTAAAAACTGTAGTTATCCTGATGGTAGGAAAAGCGTAAGGCCTTTTCCTTTGCCTTTCTGAGCTGTTGGAAAGTGCAAATGGTGTCACTCATATCTGTAGAAAGGGAGAGAATAAATGGTTAATACAATAAATCAGTGGAGGAACACGAAGACACAAAGTACAAGTCAAATGGAGTTACTCGTGCCTTTTGAAGGGACAGAGCAAAACAAAATTGTAGGTACCTGTAGTGTGGAGAGAACAGTTTGATTAGTACATGGTATAAAACGATCAAAAGAAGGAACAAAACAAAACACAATGAAACTTACATGTCAGCAAGGAGGATCACCACGAAGGGATACTGCAACAGAGAAGTTGAAACATGAAAAAAAGTAAGACTGCTGCAAACCGCTTACTGACTGGATGGACCTGAAATATATAAATCTAAAAATTAATGTGGCCTGACGTATATATGAAAATATCTTATCTATATGAAAATATCTTATCTATATATTGCTACAGAATAAAACTATGGTCAATTTTAGAAGTGTATAGTTTTTTGACTCACACTGTATTTGCCACACACACAAAAATGGTGAACTTGGGTACAAATTATTCTGATTCACCCTGTATTCAGGCTGAAATAGGCCAATGTGAAATCAATAAAACAATTCCCCAGGTAAGTAGCATACATGTACACACTGTTAGTCTAGGGCTAGACGATGTTATGGTTTGATACGCGATAACCCGCCGCCGCGATAACCCGCCACCACGAGAGGGCGTTATCGTGACCAACCAATATTCCCATATTTTGGTATATTTGTTATTTTCTTCTGAAAAGTCTATTTTGGGGATTCTTCTTTCACATCCTCATCTACATAACATTTTCTTGCTGCATATAACTGACTTGATCAATATGATGACATCAGGTAAAAAAAAAAGAAAAAAAGGCAGTAGTCCCCCCCCCCCTTCAAAATGAAAGTGTCAGTAGCAAAATATTAGAAGATGACGTAATGTGCGAACGGTCTCCCCCAAGGGGTCATTCGAACCCTTAGGCTATTATAGTGCAGTGCCCATGGATGTAGGATTTTATCAGCCGCTCCCCATTGAAAATATGGTACTAGCCCCTCCCCTCCATAACACAAGCTACATGTATTAATTTTCAGCCGAGGCCCAAGTGTCAAGAAAAAAAAAGGGTCTACATTTTAGCACGCGCCTCCCTGCAAAAAGAAATTATGAATCCACCCCTGCTAGCCCCCCCCCCCCTAAAATAATAGGCTCTGGAACCTCGCCTGTCTTAAGGGTTACAAGCATCCATCTGCCAAGTTTGGTGCTTTGGACCAGTCGGTCACGATTCCAACCATGCCCACTGACTGTAGACATTATAATCGCACCATTCCTCTAGACTATAAAAGGAAATATGAATGTTATTCTTCCAAGCTAAGGGAGCTACATTAGAATCAGACAAACAAACAAAAAATCCTGGCAACTATTTGTAAAGGGGTCAAGTAGCTCAATATTTATAATATGAATAAGGGCCCGATTTTTATAAACTTTCCCGAATTTCATTCCATTAGCGCGATGCTAATGCCGGCCGGACGAAGGTCGCGCGACGCGAAACAATATTGATGAGACGGAATAAATGGGGCGAGCTTGAAGGTTCATTGCTCGTAGTGACTCTGAATAGTCAGTCAACTGCTGCATGTAAGAATGAACGTAGAACGGAGTTACGTCACAGCATTCATGTGAATAGCGTGTTGCATCTTTCGCGCAGCTGTGAACAACAATGCAACTCTCTCGCTGCAGAAATGAATGGCCCGATCTTATCGCCACAGGATACAATGTATTATGTTAAACGCAAAGAAAAAAGCACCTACTGAAATAGCCTAGTGGTTAAGCTGTCTGACAGCGAAACACAGGGTAAGGGGTTCGAATTCACTCGGTATCACTTTTTGGTTTTCAGTGCATGCGGTTTTGTCATTAATTTAAGAGTTTTAATTTCCCGTCGTCATTTACCAACAGCAGTTAGCTCGGTCGGTCGGTAAGCTGACTCACAAGTTGGGACTGTCTGCGAAGTCCAGGTTGGCATCTGCGTACAGGTACGGGGTTCTTTTGCTGACTCGGCAGCAAGGCTTAGGGTGCCACCTCGTGTCCTCCCTTTATGGTGCCTGACTTTCGAGTTACATGGATGGACAGGGAAGGAGGTGTGGTGGGCCGGGTACCGAGTCCCAGAAGAGTTCTATATGGAAGTCGGTAAGGGGCTCATTGAGTTAGAGTCATAAGTCCGACTCCTGAAGACTTGGCCATCGCCACATAACTTTTTGTTTTAATTTTAATATCGGAGGACAATCGCAAGTATTATTAATATATTAAGAGCTTGTACTGTAATCGTTCGAAAATAATTTTAAAAATTGATGGAAACAAAAATAATGAATATAACATTACAAAAAAAAATATCAAATCAGCTATAATGTTGTGTACGAAAGAAAATAATTATGCAGCCTGCTTTACCTTGTTGTGAAATGTAATCATTGTAAATAAATAAAGATTTGGCCCCGACGACACGGCATGCCTCACAAATGGTGTACCCCAGCAGGTTTCGTATATCTCCACTAGCACTAGACAATTCGTCACGATGGAAAATTAAATGTCCCTGTCTGATGAGAAGAATACATGGTTCGAGGCTGGTAGCGGTTCGTCGTGATAACGCCCTCTCGCGGCGGCGGGTTATAGTGAATCCAATATACACAACAATGTCTTAGCCCTAGACTAAACGAAATGAGATAAGATTGTGGGTTGCGCGCAAATCATCGCAACTACATTTGGTATCATAATCTTGCTAAAAGACTGTGCTTTCAGGAAATGTAGGAACTAAGGCGGAAATCTGCGGCGATCTATAGGCATATTTCCTGCGGTGCTGGAAAAGAAAACTTTCGAATTTGAAGTAAATGTCGATAGGGCTCGGCCAACCGAATGCGACTGGCCACAGTCCATGCACCGGTAGACTTTCGGCGACTGTCACGAAGGCGGCAGTAGTCTTTGAAGGTGCATCGTTTCCATCAGACATTTGGAAAGCTGTGTAGGAATTGATGAAAGCAGTCCAGTAAGGCTGTACGAGGAAATTAAGGTGGAAACGTTGTAGAACAGCAGATTAGTGGAAGTGCAAAGCGTGTGCGAGGGCGAATCCAGAACTTTTTTTGGGGGGGGGCAAAAAAAGTGTCCCCGAAAAATCTGGGCCCACTACCCCAGCCCCGCAAATTGTTGAATTAAAGATACTTTGTCGTTCGATCTGGGGCAATTTCTGAACACTTTAACAAAATAATGTTTGAGGAAAAGATGGTGTGTGCGCAATGTTACCTTTATTGCGATGTCACTTTAAAAAAATATATTCGTTGTTGTCATTGTTGTTGTTGTTTTTTTATGTTCTTTTTTTGGGGTGGCCACCGTTCAGCCCCCTCCCAATCCGAAGTTGAGTGTGTGCACTAAACGTAGTGACTACCGTAACGCCATGTTCAACTATCATTAGTGCAATGCAAATATACCATTGCGAATCTATATATATTATCATGAACATTCCATTGTTGGCTGAGGTGTAATATGCAAAGGTAAATAATCAAATTAGAAAAAAATCAAGATATATAACCAACTATTCGTGCGAAGTATCAATTAGAATACACTCCGGTAGTCCAAATGCTTCTTTCAATCAATTCTGACAAACAAATTCCCGAAAAAATCTTTATGGAAATAATTTCCGGTTACTTTTATCAAAAACGGTTGTTGAATTCCAGAGCCTGCCGTAGACCACGGTGGTAATTACATCCCCCGATTAACTAACATTACTCACAACTCTACAAGGTCTTGAAGGCACGCATCAAATTAAAGCTTATTTCATCATCTTTCATTCTCTGTTTAATTTTTGGGGTAACCTGATAATTTTTCGGTTGTTTTTACTCGTAATTATAATCATGCATCTTTTTATCTTGTTAATAAGGAATATAAGACTATCTAATATCAATTGTGCTTGATATGTTTCTGATTGCATGAGACGGAGGCGTTGGTACCTAGAAACATCATTGTGCAGTAAGAACCTTTTGTGAATTACCAAAGAGCTACATCATGTATTCATTTATTTTTCTGGTCCGCATTTTACGCTCATAGAAAACAACCCTAATGTCACTCGTCCTTCATCCTTCTAAACCAAAAGGATAAGTTTGCAAAAAAAGAAATGATCCGTTCAAATAAGGAGATCCTGCGCTGTGTTTTATCAAGACAGAAATCGAAAACAATCAAGGGCAATTAAGTAGCCATGGCCAGTTCACAATGTGAGATTGAAATACTAATAACAACGCGTAGGAGTACCCCAGGATACACGAGGCAGGTTTTAAGGCAGTCCATCTTCTGTAGAAACAACGATGATTGGCCACCGATGCTGATTACCCGTCCTCTCCTCGACTCTCCAGTGACGGGGAGAAAGACCGTTTCACAGCTCATACAGTTGTCATTGTTAGCTAGCCACGTTCAAACTGATAACACTGTCACCAAAGAAGGACCAAGATTTCAGTACTGTATACATTGCTTGCCAAATTGATATTATCCGTAACCATCACAGGTTTGAAAAATTCTTCGAACTCCAGGATGTCAAACTTCACTTCAACAAACAGTGAAGGCTCGGTGGCATCTGTCTATGACAGTTATGGCGAGAAGCAGTTGTTAGCTGCCTTGTACGGTCTCATCTCATTCGCTGGTGTGATCGGCAACAGCGCCGTCGTGCTTGCCCCAATCCTCTCCCGCAAACCACGCACCACAACCAACGTGTTTGTGATCAACCTGGCCGTGGCGGACCTCCTCATCTGTATGAGCCTGCCTATCACGCTCCTGGCGGTGCTGAGCGAAAGCAAGGAAAAGCTACTTATTCCACCGCCTGTATGTGCTTTCCAGGGCTTTCTATTCGTCGTTTGCATCGGGTGCAGTATGAACAGCATCGCGTCAATTGCCATCTACCGCACCCTGATCACTCTTCGGACGAACCAAAGCCGTCGGACCTGGCTGTTCAACCGTCGCGGCCTGGCTGCTATGGTCGCTATAAATTGGCTGCTCCCTTCAAGTGCCAGTTTAGTGCCCATTGTATCTGAGGCCGGTTCGTACGAATACGACACTAAATTTAGTACCTGTTCCATTAACCCGAGCTCCAAAGGCTTCAAAACATTTGCCAAACTCTTTACAGCCTGCTACCCATTGCAGTTGGTTGTCATTTTCGCCAGCAGTGTCTTCATTGTATTTTCTGTAAGGAAACACATCAGAAGAGTAAACTCCATTCGACAGCAGCAAATAGCTGTTGTCGGTGCAGTCATGAGGCTGAACGCAAAGCCGGCTACGCATGGTGATGGTCAAAATCGCCTCCTCACTCGAAGAGGCAAGCCTCCCTTTCATAGAAGTCTTGACGTTACCTTGAGTTTATTTCTAGTCGTCTTTTGCTTCATGTTCTGTTGCACACCCTATTTAGTGACAGTGTTTGTCATGCATGGCAAAGTCCATAAATTGCTCCCTTTTTTAGCTGCATTGCTTATCGCAAACAGTTGTTTAAATCCTGTAATTTACACGGCCCGGCACCCAGACTTTAAGGAAGTGTGCCGCTGCATCATGTTGTGTAGACCCTCAAAGATACCAATGAAATCATATTTGCTACGCAGAGTGCTTAGATTTCGAGAAAAATAAGCTCTTATTTTCTTCATCCTACGCCCTAATGTAAAAAGTTTATACCCAATAATGCAACAGTTTTCAACTCAGTTGTCGAAATGAAACTTCAAAATCGAACATGTTTTGTTCAGTGATGGAGCCAATCTGCATATGGACATTAGACCTCCCTGCGTAGAATCTTTACTCCATCCGATAATCTTTCCCACGGAGTACCAGTCACCTGTGAATCGTAACCAAAGCATTATATCAGTCACTGAGTGTTTGCGTATTGTGTACGTAATAATTGAATTAGTACAGATTAATGTGCGAGTATCGTGTATTTCGTTTGCAATGGTACTTTTATATACTTTTATGTACGCAAAGCCATTTAAAAAAAAAAACAGAATTTTAAAATTCAGCAGTAGTTGTACACACTTATGCACTGATCTGGACGTTCGTGCGTCTTTGTATCTAAAATCGATTACCAAACTACGTCACTTCATTACATGTACGTCTGTTTTGTAACATTTCACTGATATGAAATTACATGTGTATTCACTTCTCATTCGAACTGAGCGTTTATTATCGCTACTTCATTTCCATGTGTTTTGGACAAAACGGGATGCCGTGTCACATGATGCAAGGCAAACAGTAAGCAGTTCTCATCTCTTGATGAATGGTTTAAAAGTAATCACGTTTGTACATTATGTTTAATGTGGGCCAAATAACATGCAAAATATGCTTACATGTTTGGGTTGTCGGCGGTTGCATATCGACATGACGTCACAGGGAAAATGGTCTACATTAAAACTCACGTTCTTTCATAAATGTAAAAAAATATATATATCTGACACTTCAATCCAATCCGGCCTTCTGCTTTCAATTTCCAAAAAGTGCCAATCACATTTCAATCACAGGTGGGGACTTGGAACAAAACTCGGCAACCCAAACCGATTGACGCGCATGGCTACGGCGACGCGCGTGCAGACCAGAAACTGGAGCCTTTTTTTTTTCGTTGGCGTAAGAGTATGGTGTACTATAAAGGACACCTATCTGTTATCGTCGTGCGTGTGGGGAGCTCCGTCGTGCCTGTGAGCAGGTCCGTCGTGCCTGTGAGCAGGTCCGTCGTGCCTGTGAGCAGGTCCGTCGTGCCTGTGAGCAGACCGTCGTGCGTGTGGGGAGCTCCGTCGTGCCTGTGAGCAAGTCCGTCGTGTTTGTGAGCAGACCGTCGTGCGTGTGAGTAAAACCGTCGTGCCTGTGAGCAAGTCCGTCGTGTTTGTGAGCAGACCGTCGTACGTGTGAGTAAAACCGTCGTGCCTGTGAGCAGGTCCGTCGTGTTTGTGAGCAGACCGTCGTGCGTGTGAGTAAAACCGTCGTGCCTGTGAGCAGGTCCGTCGTGCCTGTGAGCAGGTCCGTCGTGCCTGTGAGCAGGTCCGTCGTGCCTGTGAGCAGGTCCGTCGTGTTTGTGAGCAGACCGTCGTGCGTGTGAGTAAAACCGTCGTGCCTGTGAGCAGGTCCGTCGTGTTTGTGAGCAGACCGTCGTGCGTGTGAGTAAAACCGTCGTGCCTGTGAGCAGGTCCGTCGTGTTTGTGAGCAGACCGTCGTGCGTGTGAGTAAAACCGTCGTGCCTGTGAGCAGGTCCGTCGTGTTTGTGAGCAGACCGTCGTGCGTGTGAGTAAAACCGTCGTGCCTGTGAGCAGGTCCGTCGTGTTTGTGAGCAGGTCCGTCGTGCGTGTGGGGAGGTCCGTCGTGTTTGTGAGTAAAACCGTCGTACGTGTGAGTAAAGCCGTCGTGTTTGTGAGTAAAACCGTCGTGCGTGTGAGTAAAACCGTCGTGTTTGTGAGTAAAACCGTCGTGCGTGTGAGTAAAACCGTCGTGTTTGTGAGTAAAACCGTCGTACGTGTGAGTAAAGCCGTCGTGTTTGTGAGTAAAACCGTCGTGCGTGTGAGTAAAACCGTCGTGTTTGTGAGTAAAACCGTCGTGCGTGTGAGTAAAACCGTCGTGTTTGTGAGTAAAACCGTCGTGCGTGTGAGTAAAACCGTCGTGTTTGTGAGTAAAACCGTCGTGCGTGTGAGTAAAACCGTCGTGTTTGTGAGTAAAACCGTCGTACGTGTGAGTAAAGCCGTCGTGTTTGTGAGTAAAACCGTCGTGCGTGTGAGTAAAACCGTCGTGTTTGTGAGTAAAACCGTCGTGCGTGTGAGTAAAACCGTCGTGTTTGTGAGTAAAACCGTCGTGCCTGTGAGTAAAGCCGTCGTGCCTATGAGGCGCCATGTGTAAATAAATTATTTAACAAAATTATTTATATATAATTCATTTTTTTAAATATATAATTCAGTTTTCCGGTCAATTATATGTAAATAATTGTTTAGCAGTTTGCATTATATGTAAATAAATTTATTTGCCACTGCAATATTTATATATATAATTTTTTTTGGCAACCTTATTATTTATATATAATTTTATGCAACCTTATTATTTATATATAATTTATTTGGTACCTCATTATTTACATATTTTTTTTGCACGCTTTAATTATTTATTATATGATTTATTTGGTACCTTATTATTTAAATATAATTTTTTCCACACTTTATTTATTGATATATAATGCGGGCAAGTTAAGCCACGATGGCGTTGGTGAAAGGCTACGATGGGCGCGGCCAGGGAACACCTGGCCGCCCCAATTATTTGCGGACGTGACATATTGAGGTTAGAGAAATTGTTCGTATCGCTAAAATGATATGGATCGCGCGCCCAAAGGGGTAAAAGAAGCAATATCGATACAGTGTATTAAGTCAAGTTCATTAATTAGGCTCAGAAAGTTCACTTCGGCTTAGCTTTTCGAAGCCGCTATACATGGAAAATAAACCCACCACATCCCCTTCGCCTCCAACATTAAGACATTAATTAAGGGCGAGATATTACTGGGTACGACGGGCAGTGCCTCAATTCAAAAGAAATAAATAGTTCTTAAGTAAGATTTTGAATTTTGACCAATTTTCACAAGTTCGTTTTAATCTTTAGAAACACTATGCCTAGCACCCTCTAGTACTGGTGGGGCTTATTCCAACCGTGTTTTCCAACGGTGGGAACAAATCGGCGTGCCTTTTTTCAAGTTTATTCTTAAGAAATTTCGGCATTTTTCAAGTTTATTCTTAAGTAATTTAGGCGTATTATAAATTCAAGTCACGTGACAAATAACACTGTGACTAACACTAATTTGTTCTGATGGGGTTAGTATCCAACCGTAGTTTCTAGCGGTGGATATATTCGCAGTGAATGATTGGCTAGCGTGCCAAGATTTGGGCCCAGTGATGCCAAGCATGGCAAGGATTTGGGGCAAACGTACGTGCCCCCGTTTTTTTTCTGGCCAATGTGCCCAAACTGTTTGGGTTAATAACATTTGAATAAAAAAAAATAAAATAGCGGCTGGAAAAAAACTATGCCAAAAAGTCAAACTTTTGTTTCAAGGTGTTTTTGTGTGTGGTCTGAGAATAATTATTATATAATGCATTATATAATAAATAATGAAAGTGTGCCAAAAATATATATATAAATAATGAGGTACCAAATAAATTATATATAAATAATACAGTGCACAAAAATTATATATAAATGAAAAAAGTTGCAAATAAATTATAAATAAATTTTAAAAAAAGGGTGCAAAAATTATATATAGATAATAAGTTTGCAAATAAATTATATATAAAAAATTCTAGCTTGCCCAAAAATATACGTAAATAATTAGGTTGCAAAAAAAATTATATCTATAAATATTGCAGTGGCAAATAAATTTATTTACATATAATGCAAACTGCAAAACAATTATTTACATATAATTGACCGGAAAACTGCATTATATATTAAATAATGAATTATATATAAATAATTTTGTTAAATAATTTATTTACACATGGCGCCTCATAGGCACGACGGCTTTACTCACACGCACGACGGTTTTACTCACAAACACGACGGTTTTACTCACAGGCACGACGGTTTTACTCACAAACACGACGGTTTTACTCACACGCACGACGGTTTTACTCACAAACACGACGGCTTTACTCACACGTACGACGGTTTTACTCACAAACACGACGGACCTCCCCACACGCACGACGGACCTGCTCACAAACACGACGGACCTGCTCACAGGCACGACGGTTTTACTCACACGCACGACGGTCTGCTCACAAACACGACGGACCTGCTCACAGGCACGACGGTTTTACTCACACGCACGACGGTCTGCTCACAAACACGACGGACTTGCTCACAGGCACGACGGTTTTACTCACACGCACGACGGTCTGCTCACAAACACGACGGACTTGCTCACAGGCACGACGGAGCTCCCCACACGCACGACGGTCTGCTCACAAACACGACGGACTTGCTCACAGGCACGACGGTTTTACTCACACGCATGACGGTCTGCTCACAGGCACGACGGAGCTCCCCACACGCACGACGGTCTGCTCACAAACACGACGGACCTGCTCACAGGCACGACGGACCTGCTCACAGGCACGACGGACCTGCTCACAGGCACGACGGACCTGCTCACAGGCACGACGGACCTGCTCACAGGCACGACGGACCTGCTCACAGGCACGACGGACCTGCTCACAGGCACGACGGAGCTCCCCACACGCACGACGATAACAGATAGGTGTCCTTTATAGTACACCATATAAGAGAGCAAGCAACAGCTTGTAAACTAGGGCGCGTTAAATAGTACAATACGTATGCCAGTACAGTATCGGGAATATCTGTACATGTATATACCTTAACCGTTGCAGTTATGCGGGAATGGCATACGTATTTCACTGTTGAACTCACCCCCAGGGTCACCGTTTTAGCCGACTTTCGGCTGACTTTGACACATTTTTTTTGGTTTAAAAAAACGAGTTTGACAGAAAATTTGACAGAATGGATGTTTTGGGGGCAGATTTCTGGCAGAAGTCTGCAAAAATGGTTATTTGACAGAAAAACATAGCCAATTTGAAAAAAAAAAAATCGTTCAAAATGCTTCAATTTTTCAAACAAACCCTGGCACTATGGGACAGGTTGGCTGGTGTAGGTGCTGAGATTCACTGGGAACAGGGCTTCGTCATGACACAACAGTGTTTTGCCTGAAATTTACGCCAAAATATCATGACATCTTTATCTGACTATACATTGTTTATAATAATTTGAAACTTAATCAAGGCAATACTACATCTGCATGGGATTTTAAGTGTTTATGGTGTAGTTCGAGTAATTCTGGGGAATTTGGCAGATTTTTGATAAATCTGACATATTTTCGAAGTGCATTTAGTAGAATTTGGCAATGACCGGTCACCCTGCCCACCCCTGTCGTGCTCAGTATACTTCTCTCTGCTAAAGAGGGAGGACCTCTAAATAGACCCAGAATTGCCTACGCGGGCAAAATAGCCATTTGTATTCCCTCGAATTGTTTGCTATTAGAGCATTATGTGGGCTATGAACTTATAGGTTTGCAACAAAAAGAATGGTGGCTGGAAGCCTTTGAAAATAAAATGGAGCCTAAACAAGGCTCCATTTTGCGATAGAGCACCGGCATCATTTTTCAAAATGGCGATGGTCCTCAAGACCAACCTCGTGCCCTGTGGGTACGATCTTGCAGCGCCATGTTGCTTCCCATCATGCCTTGCGCGATCGTAACCCCTGGAATTGTGTAATTTAAATATACCAAAATACGGTACATTATAATTAGGGCTGCAGTTTATCCGTTTTACGTGCCGACACCATCTTTAAAATGTTAAAAGTTGTGATTTTAAAGAATCAATTCTTCAAACACAACGTTTGGACGTTGTGTTAATTAGCAAAGATTTGTATTAAATGTACGTACCCCTTTTGTGCCTTTACAACCACAGTTACAGGCTTTTAGCGAAAAACGCGGCTGACATAATCCTAGCCCGACTGCGTCTGGCCCTACAGTACTATCGCAAGCTCTGTAGTACGGCCAGACGCTGAATGCTTCCAAAAAGACTGAATTTTTTTGGCCGCTGATGTAGCGATTTTGCTACATCTTTTGATCGAGATTATCTTTTCATCCAGGACAAAAATTTCCACAGTTAAGGTTCTTAGTCGTAGAGCAACTCATACCTTTTCGAAAAAACGTTGTTTGGTCTCAATATTTTCATCCATCTGGCCACAAGACGAATTTCAGTCATCAGATTCCACAAATATCGTCCCCCATGCGATCCCCCATGCGATTTCAAAATGGCGGCCGCGCTGTAATGTATGCAATATGCAGGCGCGCCCGCGCAAACTCATGAATATGCATAAACAGTCTGTGACGTATGACCTCGTGTTTTTGGACGTACGGCCCCGCCGCACGCACGTCCAAAAACACGAGGTCATACGTCACAGACTGTTTATGCATATTCATAAGTTTGCGCGGGCGCGCCTGCATATTGTATACATTTCAGCGCGGCCGCCATTTTGAAATCTCATGGGGGATCGCATGGGGGACGATATTTGTGGAATCTGATGACTAAAACTCGTCTTGTGGCCAGATGGATGAAAATATTGAGACCAAACAACGTTTTTTCGAAAAGGTATGAGTTGCTCTACGACTACGAACCTTAACTTTGGAAATTTGTGTCCTGGATGAAAAGATAATCGCGATCGAAAGATGTAGCAAAATCGCTACATCAGCGGCCAAAAAAATTCAGTCTTTTTGGAAGCATTCAGCGTCTGGCCGTACTACAGAGCTTGCGATAATACTGTACGGCCAGACGCAGTTGGGCTAACATAATCCATATCGTACAGGCATCGCGACCTTTGAATCATATTTATTTTTCGTACGTGACGTTACGTGCAAAGCTAAGCACGCGAGCGCGAGCGCATTATGGGCGCGCCCGGCGTACAATTGACGAAATTCCCGCACAGTACGCTGTGAATAGCCATTCAGCGTCATTTACGTCATCATCACAGCCAGGGGTTAGTGTAAGGAACGAGCACGCGCCCCTGGAGTCGAGGCTGCCTCAAGACTACTTCTCAGGGTTATCAGGTACGCGTAGGCCCTAATTATCACTGAGTGCTATAGTAGTCGATTTATAGGTCTGCACCCTAAGAATTTCAGTATGTTATTTATTAACCCTAAAAGGGTTTTGTTCGCGACCCGAGCTGTTAGGACTTTTTAGCCTCAAGCTTTGCACATCTTTTGATACCAAAAACATAAAAATCGGACCACGGGTTGCCGCGTAGCGAAATCTGAATTTTCCGATATACGTCGTGTACTCAGAGCAGAATTGCCATTCGTACATATGAATAATGAATTACCCATAATTCCAAAAACCTTTGATCTATAGTCATGACATTTCTTGGGTATTTTAAGAAAGAGGTGCTCTATGCATGTACTGAGTTTTTTTTCGTCAATCGATGGCCGAGATTTTAGATTCCGCCCCCCCACCCCCCCCGGCTGAGAGATGGTCAAAATAACCCGGTTCTTTTAGGGTTAAGTGCCATCGAGAGCTCCGCCAGAGCATTTGGTGTGGCGCTTATGTTTTTTGCGTAGTGTATTGTACCGACATCTTTTCTCCTCCCGTTACATAATCAAACGATATTCTTATAAAACTCGTCCGCTCGCTGATTTTATAGCTACAGCTATAGCTATGATTACATTAACATCCGTATGTGCGCACTACGTGGAATTTTTATGCAGGTCGACTACGATTGATTCCCGCCTATCGGACACGTTCGGTCGTGGCACAGAAGTTGAAATGCTTCTTCTTTTTGCGAATTTGAATAACGCCGACTGATGCCGATCGTATTTATGTCGCCGCAGTTAGCAAGTTGCACATAGGTAGCACCAAAATCAACGACTGAAATGTTACCATCCCTCGTAGTTTTGGCGCAGCTGGATTAGTAAGGTCAGTCGTCGACTGTTCTGATGGCGGCTTTATATAGGCGCCGATTACCGCTAGCCGAAATGTTTCGTTAGGGAGGGTCACTCTAGGAAATTCGACACGCTGCAAGATACATGTAACATAGGTTTTCTTTCTCTCGTTGAGTTTCTCCCCGTCATCCACTCTAATGACAGACCTGTCTTCTCAAGTCTTACCTGGTTAAAGATTCATGAGGGTCAGGCTAATTGCTCCATTACGGCCACTGACTACTGTGCAACTTCAGTTTGCTTACAATGTGCGTTTTTGCCTTCTGAACAAAAGATGGAGGAGGACCTAAAAGAATACAATATCCTCAGAATCATACAAACAAACAAGCTGTAGCCATGTTGTCCGTCTCGGGGAGGGGGGGGGGGGGGGAAAAAGCCATGCAATTGAAACGGATCGAGATCTCATGTGAAACTGTTCTGCACAGACTCCTCGCATGTTGCAGTCATTGACTGAGATATTCCCACTACCAACGGAACCCTAGGGAGCCATTCTCATAGACTCGTTGTTTTTCTAACTTTAATGACCCCCAACCCAAATTTCCTTCCCCACGATTTGTGTTTTGTTTACTAATTGGACCATGAGCAATCGATCTATCCTATTTTCGACTCTCCAATCTTGCCTCTATATAAAGGCATTAGGGAGACATTAAAATGTCTCGCTAATTGCACATGTATCCCAAAGGTATATGACGCTAAAGCGCCTCCCGAAGGTCCTATTTGTGGCTGTGTGTGATGTCCGTTACTTCAGCTGCCGACTTATAAAGCACCACTGAAGATTCAAATTTAATTTGCATCCTTCTAAAAACCCATACCAACATCACTTATATGTATAGGCCTACATGAGTACAATGTTATGCACAGAATCCACCATTCCATTAATTTCAAAGGTTCTTTCAAATATGTTATGCTCTTACTTTGTTTATTGTGCTATTATTTAAAGACGAAAATTTTCCGATTTTCAGAAATGTTCATTCAAGTGGTTTTCTTTTAATATACTACTTTGTAAACTAAACGGCAGTTACACGTACTTGAATTACAAGTACTGTAAGCACAGCCACGTACAATGTGACAAACAACCTCGTGTAAGTGTATTGCCGAAACTCTGAGGAGGGATTGTTTAAAAGACTTATCTGTAGAAGGCATCAAATCATCTCGGCTGCATTTTATTTAACTGATGAATTATTTGTTTTACCAATACGAGTTACCTACATGTAAATGGTATATAAACATGATAATGGACGCTTCAAATCAAAAAGGGGAGATTGCTTCTGACAGTTTGAGCACCGGAAGTGCATAAAATAATGTCAGTTCGTTTTCTAAGTAAGCACAAGTGATGTTGTTATATAAATGTTGTTATATAAATAAACAAGGTATATAACAATATCAATAATCATTTGTACGTACTGCGGTTCAAAGAAAGATGCGTCATAGGTCGGTCATAATCCGGCGAGTGTTACTAATAGTAACGGCCATAATCACATCCATGTATTGCAGTAATCCCATTAAGTGCCACTGTGCACGTAAGTACCAATTATTTGTGAGGCTTTCTGCTGTTTTACCAATGGAATATTATTTTGCCATACACTTTGTGGAAAACTCCTTACTGCATACGCTTCGTTTCCAGCCTATCGCTTTTAATATTAATGACCGCCGGATCGTTTGCGACATTAATTCACATGTAATGGCGAAGTCATCCATACTTGTTTGGACGGGAAAAAAAGTGTAGTATAAGTTCTTGGAACAAAACACAGACAATACATTAACTGAACTGTCTTCATACCTTGCCTTTTTTTTAAAAATAAGTTTCTTGTCATCAATTTATTTATGGAGTTGAAATTCGCGTGAAATTTTAATAATTTTTGTTTCCCTTTATCGACATGTCTTTTATATAAACGCACCATTTATATGTGTGCTGTCAAAGAGCTCATTGCCAACAATCTGAAACTTACTGGAGCTGGAATCAGACCCGGCCAGTTAACCATTTTAATAAGATGTTAACGCTTTGTGAGGAGGAGGTCGTGGTTGGGTAAATCGAGGACACACACGTGCAACTTCATCGATGATTCGAGGACAGATACCAAATCGAGGACTCCTCGGTTGGAGAGTGTGTACAAAACCAATGAGAGCTGTTGCAAAAACGTTAGAAAGTGCAAGCAATGAAAACGGAAGGGTAACAGAAGAACATTCTCAATTTACACCATAAACAAACGTGTGTGATTGGGTGAGTTTGTTTTTGCATTCAATAGGGGACGTTGAAAAGTAGAGGACAATAGGGTCCCCAATTCCCAGGACGTCCTCAATTTGGATTAGTGTACAAAACATATGGGACGTCTTCTTAAAAAGTTAAAGTTCAAACAAAAGAGGGACCCTAATAGGGGGTCCTCGGTTGCAGGCTAATACACATGTACTTGCGTGTACAAACACTGCCTTGTGGGGTACCGGAACAATGGGAGGTACCCCACAAGGAATGCCCACCGACTTGCGGGGTACCGTTTTGGTAACCCACAAGTTTTTTTACGAAATAGATATATGGATTTAAACCAGGAATTTCCAAGCGGGTTGATCTGTCGCAAAAAGAACGAATTTCAGCCCAGGAAATTAATTCAGGTTAAAATAAGGGTATTTTGAAACTAGTATGCGACGTTGCAAAATGTTAGTACACGAGAACAAAGGAAGTACCCCACTTCTATGCCTATGTGAGTATGTGTGTGTCTGTGTGTGGGTGTTTTGTTATTATAAGAGGCACTCAGTTTCACCTGCAGTAGGGATAGTGTCATGGCTTCCTTCAAACAAATAAAGGGGAAACGTCATGATTACCTTTCAGCACGAAGAGGTTCCCCACCCCGTCTGCAAAATCCTGCATACGCCGCTGCACGTTTGTCTACAAACCTATACAATTGTACCGTTTGGTCGGGGGACGCTGACTTCCAGTTGCAAAAGCAAACGCTCTATTTTAATGTGCATGCATCATGACCAATTGCGGCTGGGCTGATCCGTTTTGACATAAGTAAAGGGCCCAGATCTCCCAAAGAATGACAAAGTAAAGTAAAAAAATATATATATATAAACAAATAGTTATGGCGTTTTGACCGTTGGATAAAAAATCCCTAACAAACAAACAAATGATTAGGCCTAGTTTGTTTGAGGTCATTAATACCTTACAGGTAGTCCGGGTGTCAAACCCCAATTTGGAGGTGGACCGTGAATTAGGGTCGGAACAAAAGGTTTTTGCATTTTCTTGTCATTTGGACCTTGTAGATCAATATTCCGGCGGGTGCCACCCTGGCACCCCTCAGCATTTTTTAAAAAACCTCAATTAATGGACTTCTCTCAACCCACTCTCTTGCTGTTCTACCAATGCTGTTCTACCAACACTGAGAGAAGAGGAGGGGTCTGATGCTTATGGGCACGAGGTGAAACCCGCTACCAGGGCAATTTGTACGCCTCTAATAGACATGGATCCTGCTGATCCCGACACAATGCTGACAGCGATGGAGGAGGGCCAGCGTCTTACACAGGAATGCGGCCAGACAGTTACAGTCTTCACGACTGACCAGCAGCTATACAAATTGGCTGTTAACGTCATGTGGGCATATCCTGAACGGTTCTCACAATGCATACCAAGCTAGGAGGTATGCACATGTTAATGAGTTTCATTGGCTGCGTGGGAAACCTGATGGCAGATAGCGGTCTAAAAGATGTGATGAAAGCAACTTTCGGCGGTGTTGCCCATATGCTTGGTGGGAAAAATTTCCACAGAACTTTAGGGCTCTGCGACTTGTCACCGAGGAGATTCTGCGTTCAGTTGTGACGCTGTCGAAGACAAATGCAGAATTAATGAGAATTCTTGAACGCAATTCTGCAAAGAGCTTGACAACAAGCTGTGGGTTAAGAATCTTGTGAAACCTGTGCTCCTCATGATGATATTTGTCCGTGCGGAACGAGAGGGTGACTGGTCGTTGCATCTTTGGGCTGTGAACGAAATGATCCCATACTTCTTCGCCGCCGGACATCACAACTATGCTAGATATGGCTTGTACTACCTCCGATCGATGGAGAGGCTACAGGGTGAAGTTCTGGAAATGTTAATGAAGGGAGAACATGTGATGCGTCACAAGAAAGGACTGTGGATCAGATTTGATCAGATATGTACATAGAGAGCACATTCATGCGCTACGGTCATGGCCCTCAGGGAATCGTTGGAATTACACTCAAACCAAACACCCTGAAGAAATGGGCCTACAGTATGCACACCTGCAGCCAAATCACCCAAGACCTCACAGATATGTTTGACGGATACAAAGTAGCAGAGGTTACTTTCCACAAAGAGGAAATGCCATCCCGTGTACGATCGGATGCTGTGGATAGAGAAAAGATAAGGGAAAAACTCAAGTCTTGCATCAACCCTCTCGCCCCGGCTGACCATCCAGATGGTGTCATCAACATTGTAACATTGGAAGAATCGGGCTGCAGAAGGTTAATGCGCCAAGGGCCGTTAAAATTGGAAAAGAAAGGATGCAATCTTATGGAAAAAAACTGGCCTGAAGGATTCAACCCTACGCTCTCTAAGGATGTCGTGACCATGGCAGTTACACGCAAGAGTTTGAAAGTTGAATCTGCTGCAGTATGCGACGTAAACCTTATTCACTCAAAGGTGATGGGCCTTCAAAAATCTCGCAATTTCAAACTACTAAATATCCTTAAGTATGAGCTTGCACCAGTGCCAACATCCATGTTTGATAAGAAGGGAGAGATGAGGATATCAAAGACGAAGTCAGCACTAAAACGACAGCTTCAGGTAGAGACCTCGCAAAGACTGGCTCCCCCACCAGATGTCATAATCATCGACGGCTGTGCAAACCTCTGGGTTATTCATTGGCCAAATAAGAGAGCCATTCAAGATTGCGCAGCCGACTTCACCAAGTTTGCAAAGGTACGGGATTGCGATGTTTATTTGGTTTTGACAGGTACCACGACTTCAGCATAAAGAGTGGAACCAGGTCAGCGAGAGCTGGACTGCAAGTTAGCAGGCACCACAAGCTTAGGCTTCAGACTCCATTACCACCGCAAAAGGTAGTTCTGAAAGTCCAGCTGATAGACATCCTGTGTCAGCATTTGATCCAGACAAGCGAAACAGCAGAGCTGAAAAAAAACCACAAACTAGTCAATACGGGTCAGCACTCCACCCCGACAGAAATTCATCAAGGATGTCAGAAACGTCTTGATAACCTGAAGACGACGCACGAGGAAGCGGACGTTATCATGATTCAGCAAGTGGCTACAATTGCAAATGAGGGAGCAAAAAGCATCAAGGTCCTTTGCGATGACACTAATGTATTCACCTTGCTGGTATACTATACTTCCGAAAACGTAATATACAGTGCTCCCTGATGATGGAATGCACCAGTTCTGGAAGATCGAGTAGAAATCGGAGAGACTGCTAAAAATATGAAGCACTTGTCCAACAGTTACCAGCTGCACATGCTGTAACCGGATGTGACACTGTTGCCAAGTTGTGGGGGAGAAGGAGAGGTATGGGCGGCCATTAGGGCAAAAAAGACAAAAACAAAAATAAAACAAAACTACAAAAATAAATGAAAACACACAGAAATAAACGAACAACTCAGAAATAAACGAATATAACTCAGAAATAAACGAACAACTCAGAAATAAACGAACAATTCAGAAATAAACAAACAATTCAGGAATAAACAAATATAACTCAGAAATAAACGAACAACTCAGAAATAAACAAACAACTCAGAAATAAATAAACAACTAAAGAATAAACAAACAACTCAGAAATAAACTAACAACTCAAAAATAAACGAACAACTCAAAAATAAACGAACAACTCAGAAATAAACGTACAACTCAGAAATATTAAACGAACAACTCAGAAATAAACGAACAACTCAGAAATAAACGAACAACTAATAAACAACCATCAACGCAGAAATAAACCATCAACTCAGAATTAAACGATCAACTCAGAAATAAACGATCAACTCAGAAATATATACGAACTCAGAAATAAACGAACAACTCAGAAATAAACGAACAGCTCAGAAATAAACGAAGAACTCAGAAATAAACGAACAACATCCCCAGGGTGTCGAGCAGCAGTACGCGCCCACCATGTACCATGCTTGCAGTACATTACGACATAATGTTTACCGCGGCATCCAAAATGGCGGACACCTTGCATCGCTTCACGCGATGAACACGTAGAAAAAACGGAGGGTAAAAATGTAGTGATTTTTCGTCGACGACCTCCAAAGCCAGAAAGAAGTCTATGCGAAAGGTAAGCCTGGGATGCAGTTTAATTTTTACGATGAAAAACGTTGACTTTGTTAACGTTTACCATTGCATTCCGTCACGTCTAGTCTGTACGTCATGTGTACTAACGGTATGCCAATGCCGGCCGGGTTTGGCCACATGTACTGGGCTGGGATGGCGCGGCGTGGCACTGCGCCATGACTACGGTGGTCAGACTGGAAAGAATTCCATATACGTACGCCACTAGTTTTTCCCTGCAATGACTTAGTACTACTAGTAGTAGCCCCCAGAAAGCGGTGAACATGTCCTAAAAAGTGATATTTAGCAGGGAAAATATTGAAATATTTAGTGAGAAAACACATAATTTTTCAGACCAGTCTCTACTCCTAGAACTATGAGGCTCCACGGGAGCCTCATAGTTCTAGGAGTAACCAGCCTCATCATACTGGTTTGTAACAGGGTGTGAAGTAACGTCCATCTAGACATGGAGGTAGACTAAGGAATTCTTTCCCCAGACGGGCATGGTCCATACGTCTTGTTTATTTATATAAAGATCAAACGAGCTATTGACATGGTTAGTTAACTGTTTAGCCTGAAATACTCAGTGAACCCCAAATAAACTGGGAACTGCTGTGTGCATATTGCATTATTTTGGTGACCCACAGAAAATATCATGCATTGTGTGTTTGGAAGCAGAGAAAATGAAGGGAAAAAATGAATTGGATTTACTTAAACAAAATCAGCAGTTTATATCAGTTCTCTTTGGTTCCACTGGTTGCACAGGGTACAAGGGTAATGGTAGTAATCCGAACAGGATGTCAACATGATGATTAATTTGTAACTCTCAAATGTTGGTTTCAGGACAATTCTAATAACATGGAAGGGAAGCCTGTGATGAAACAAGATCCTGCCGAGAAGCAATCATGAAGCGGAAACTACAACTTTACTATGCCTCATTTTCTCATGGGAGCAGACCACATGCAGCCTCATCAGCTGGTTGAGTCTGTTGCAGTAGCATGTGCGACCGTTAAATGGGAAAACAGTGACATTTTCTTGGAAAGGAGGTACCCCAAACCTACAGAAAGCGTTCAAAAAGTGCGCTGCTATGCTACAATATTTGGCCCTCACTAAATGAAGTAGGCCTAGTTTTTTTGTCTGTGTAGCTTACATGTACATGTACATGTAGGCCCTACTTTTTAGTCTTTGTTGTCACTCCAAGTCTAATCCATGTCACATTTGCAGTTCTACATGTAAATTGTAACTGTGCAACTTTCGCACACAGAAACTAAAAGAGGTGCTACATTTTATTCTGCAGATATTTGTAAAAAAAATATTAAATTTAAATAGATACATGTAATGTAGCGGCCAAACTCAGATTTCTTCTTTTTGCCTAGTAGTGAGGGCACTGTACCAGAAAGACAATAACCAAGTGCTCCATAGCAACATAGCTTTAGCATTGTAGAGTTTGCAACTTGTGTGTTAAATTCTTCGCCCAAAGCAATAATCCCGCTGTTTACTGTTAAACAATTTCTATAAATTATTTAGTGATTAGTGTGATATTTAGTACCGTTTTATAAGCCTAAAAATTGCATTTTCAACGTATTTGTTGGTTGCATAGTCACGGTATTGTGGAACCTGTTAAAAGCACATGTACTGCAGGTCGAGATTTATACAGGGTGTACATAAACCCTTCTTGCATTTAGACATCAGTATTCTTTAAATGTGGAATAGCTAGTATAAATGCAAATTGTTGGACCGACACTGGATTTAGGCCATAGTTGATACACTCACTCCATGTACATGTACATTGTAGGGGTCTACATGTGCATTTACATAAACATTGCTTTGGACATGTGTGTGCATGTGTTTGGAACATGTAAGTGATATGTAATGAGCTAATTCTGTTAGAATAAGGTTACACAAACACTGGGTAATTTCTTGTAACAAATATATACATTTTATTTTCTATTAATGTAGTCAATCTGTGCCTGACATCATGTACCACTACAAAACTGTATCAGGAGAAGTTGTATTACACAGTAAAGTTTCTGGATCTCCAGCACAGCATTGTCGTCTTTAATCTTTGGCAGATTCATGTAAATTTTACAGAGAGTTGTGTTAGGAGCCAATCACAAGTTTAAACTGCACACTCCCCCCCCCCCCTCATCCCCCACCCAATTCACCAAATGTCCTCCAGTGCCTCCGCCCCCACCCCTGTCCCCCAGCTTTGTCAAACAGATATCAGGATATTCACGGGGACCATCAGAACACTAGAAAAACACATATGCCACATAGTTTGCACAAAATTTAGAATGGTGCACCTTTAGTTCATTTTGTTCAAATGTTTGTGTAATCTCATGAAATGCTGTTACTTATAGTGTTACAGATTGAGCATGGTTAACTTGTGTACATACATGATATTTTGAAAAGCACAATTGTATACATTGTATACTTCTCAAAAAAATGTTTACAACACAAGTGATATTAATATAACTGTTAATTTAACATTACAATGTGGGTTTTTTTGGGATGAGATATTAAAGCAGTGGTTTTAATTAACTTGTGAAATGTGAATTGTACTTTTTCAGGCAATTTCTTTCAGTTACACACAAATAATGCTTGCCCCAGTCTAGTACAATGCAATAAATTAAAACTCAAGAGTGGAAGGAAACCTTAAAATGTTGTTTAAAAAATCCTTCTACTAAATAAACATAACAAGAACATGTAGGAAAGAATTGCATATAGGGACGTCAATAATTTTTCCTTGCAATGACCTACCAGCCATCAGAAAGCGATAACATGTCGTAAAAAGTCAAATATAGCAGGGAAAACATTGAAGAATTTTGTGAGAAAACAGAAATGCTCAGACCACTCTCAAAGTTGTATACAGGGTCTCAAGTGACGTCTGTATGTGGAATTCTATCCAAAATGTGGACTGCCGTATAACAGTTAACATTCAGTCTCTGAAGTTGGAAAACCAAACTTGATGAAATACATCCAATCCTTGTACATACATGTTAAGTTGCTCCTATTCCTAATGACACATTTAGCTCAGGAGATAACAAATTGCTTAGTAGATAAATGTATTTCACCTAAAATTGCACTAACTATTCATAGAAAAGTATAGATTTTTAAAGATGACTAAAAAGTCTGCAATTTGTTGACAAAAATTTTAATGTCAAAAATATAATTTTAATAACATGTACATGTACTTTTACATTTATGACAAGACCAATTAACTAGTTTTGCCAAATAAAATTTGTGCGAGGTGTCTTGATAAAAATTGCAAACCCTGGGCTATATGGTAAAACATTGACCTTTATGAAAAACATTGACCTTTATGAAATTGGAGAATCCTCAATGGTTTCAAAAATGCCTCAATGAATGAAACATGTACATTTTTGTACTATGAGCACATCGCTGTGGCATTGGTGAAAATTCGAAGGTCACAACAAGGCACATCTACAACTGCCATCTGCCATCTGCATCTTCACTGACTTGGTAAAACTCGATTTCTCCTTCGTCAGGGGTTTTGATTCCTTCAGTTGCAGAGGAAAGTTGCAGTCCTTTTTGGCTAGAATCACTTCCTTTAGTGTCACCTCTCTCACCCTTGACAGACTGTTCACCTCAATAAGTCTTCAGACAGAATCCTCAATGACAACCTGGACAGGGGTTGCAGCAAGTTCCAAACTGATTGAATCCTCTGCATAGCTCATCAGTATTGCAAGTGAACTTTCTCTCATACATGTATTTGTGGATTTTCGGGGGTCTTATAATAAAATCTCTATAACTTTAACAGTGCATTTGCCATTTTACAAGGTATTCAGGCAGCTGCAGCTACTAGTAGCCAGCTGCTGTCTACATACTTGTATCATGGAGCTAAGATCTGGTAGTTCAGCCAGAATTTCAGTCCATACTTGGCATGGGCTGTGGAACGCATGCAGCACTTATCAGACAAGACTAAAGTTGCTTTCTTTCAGTTGAGTTTCTGTTGCTTTTCCTTCTGGATCATTGATGTAGCCGTCTTGACCACTGTCCATAATATCCTGCACTCTGTTGGGACAAGTAACAAAATATATGAAACGGTTTAGCATGAAAAGTTGCCAAAACCTCATCACAAACTCTGTAAGACCAGGCCTACAGAGATGTTAATCAAGTTGTAATTAGGGGACTGATGGTGGCAGTGTAGAGTAAAATACAGTGCAAGCACCTGTCATAAAGCTATCCAGAAAAAGATTTATACCTGGAAATCACCATGACAGTGACCATGGTGACCCTATGCACAAACATAGGCGTCGCCATGATTTTTTTTTCTATTGGGGGTAAAACATATTTCCCCCCCCCCAAAAAAATCCTGTATTTCTCAACATATTCTCGATTTATCAGTTTTAGAGGGGGGCAGGGACATTTTGCCCCCCCCCCAACTCCATTAAATTTACACGAATGTGACTTTGTACCTCTTTTTCTTAAATTTCCTTTTTCTTGTTTTTCTTCCTTTGGGGGGGGGGGGGGAGAAGCGCCCTCCCCCTTGCTTCCCCTCCCTCGTTTTTCTCTCGGTAAATACTTCAATATGTTCTCCAGCTGATGGCTGTTAACACTGCAGGGAACATGATGGGAAGATTCCCATATCTGGCCATCCCTGTGCACAAACCATATATGAGACTGGTCTGGACGTTTCTATTCCAAGTGTTTCCTAAATATTTCAATATTTTCCGAAGCTAAATTTTACTTGTTTGGACATATTAACACTTTCTGATGCATGATAGGTCACTGAAGGGGAAAAATAGAGATGGCCAGATGTGGGAATCATTCCACCTCGGATATAGCTCGATGGTCGGTCTGATGGTCTGACCATGTACCACGGACCGTTTAATGGTCCGTGGTCTGCCCACCGCACCGACACGCCGCGCCAGTACAGTGGCCAAACCCGGCCGTACACATGACATGCATGACGTACATACAGACATGACGGCGGGATATGCCATTGTAAACTTTTACGATTAAAGTCAACGTTTTCCATCATAAAAATCAAACTGTAATCAGGCTTACCTTTCGCATAGACTTCTTTTTGGCGTCGGACGTCGTCGACGAAAACCCACTACATCCGTCATGTGTCCGTGTTCATCGCGTGAAGCGATGCAAAGTGTCCGCCATCTTGGATGCCGCGGTAAACATTACATCGTCTGCACTTCTGTAATGTATGGTACATGGTGGGCGCGTACTGCTGCTCGACACCCTGGGGATGTTGTTCGTTTATTTCTGAGTTGTTCGTTTATTTCTGAGTTGTTCGTTTATTTCTGAGTTCGTGTATATTTCTGAAATGATCGTTTATTTCTGAGTTGATCGTTTATTTCTGAGTTGATCGTTTAACTCTGAGTTTATTGTTTATTTCTGCGTTGATGGTTTATTTTTGAGTTGTTCGTTTATTTCTGAGTTGTTTGTTTATTTTTGAGTTGTTTATTTATTTCTGAGTTGTACGTTTATTTTTGAGTTGTTTGTTTATTTTTGAGTTGTTCGTTTAGTTTTGAGTTGTTAGTTTATTTCGGAGTTGTTCGTTTATTTCTGAGTTATATTTGTTTATTCCTGAATTGTTTGTTTATTTCTGAATTGTTCGTTTATTTCTGAGTTGTTCGTTTATTTCTGAGTTATATTCGTTTATTTCTGAGTTGTTCGTTTATTTCTGTGTGTTTTCGTTTAATTTTGTGGTTTTGCTTTGTTTTTTGTTTTTGTTTTTTTTGCCCTAATGGCCGCCCATAGAGAGGCACTGCTAAGAAAATGCTAAGAAAATGCTCTTCACAAACTCGGTAATGTTGATGCTTGTATTGAAGATGTGATTGCCGAAGCCGATGAATTTAGTGCTGCATGTTATGGAAGTAAGGAGAAAAGCAGCATGTCTGATGTGCGCCAAGACATTTGCACCACAAAGATGTCTAAACCAACAGTCACCGCAGCGCCAGATTTTAAGGCTCTACCACCTACTACTTCAAGCTAAACATGCTCAAATACAGACAGCTATATGGAAATCAGCTGACAAGTCCGAACCACCAACACTTGATCCAACAAAAATATGGCTGAGCACGTGAAGAGTCATCAAAGTCATTTGTCCCAGTTATGTTGCCACTAAATGTCGACCTTGCTCCGTCTGTGGTCTTAAAGATGATACGATGCGAATGTTCCTCTGACAACCAGTGTTATCCCGCCGGCACAGTGTCGATGCACAGCCGCCAGATTAACTTGCACAGTTTTCTGCTTCTGTTGTGTCGAAAGTGGTTGCAGGAATGAGCAAACCTGGGCAGCTGCCGAGTTTGCTACTGAAGAGGACTCAGACACAGAGTAATACGCATCAAAACAAGACAACAAGGTGAGGCACTTTCAATTCTTTCTTTTCTGTTTTGTTTTATTTTTTTTTTTTATTTTTTTTTAGAATATCATCGTTGGGAATTTTACGTGGCGCCAGACTTAAAAAGATCATAATTCACCAATGACCTTACAGAGCATTAGTGTTCCAGCATACACGTATAAGACGATAAATAAGGGTTGTTGTATTCTGATTTTAACAAAGGTTTAATCATTTTATGTTGAAATTTTACCTTTTCAGACTAAATTCTCAAGCATAGACAAAATCAAGTCAGTGACCCTGAAAACATGGGTCTAGACACCTAGTTTGAAACGTTTTGACGAATTCCTGCGGAGATATGAAAAAAAGTTATATATTTCCGATAATTGCTGATGCTAGTTTACATATTAATGCATAATATAATTGCACTGTCGCTGTACAAACAGCTTCAATGGAATCATGGACCCTGAAAACATGGGATTAGACACCAGGTTTGATACGTTTGGACGAGATCTTGCAGAGATATATACAAAAGTTGTATTTTGCATAATGGCGGCAGCTAATTTGCATATTAATTGATTTAAAAAAATGCTCAAGGGTGCCAAAGTAGGTCCAAATGACAAGAAAATGCATTTTGTGCGGACCATAATTCACGCTTCTGTGGTCAACCCCCGGACTAAGGGGGAAGTGAATTAATCCCTTCAAAGTGCAGAGCTTCAACATGAGATAGTATAGGTGACTGGGATGCCTCATTTTACTTTACGGGCTCTAGCATATGAGGCAACTATTAGTACTACTACGACAGCCATCCGAAATACCCAACGTACCCAACAAACCACCGTACTCTGCGTATTTAGCTTTAGTTTAATTATGGGAAAACAAAATACTTACCTCCAACTCAAGTATTTCACAACTATCCATCACAACTCTTGATACAGCTCCATCGAACGACGGCGCAGCATAGCTATAATACTTCTCAATCCTGCGTGCTACCGAATGGTAGCCTGTAAGTTTTGTTTGTCTGTGTATGCCGCGCGCAAGGATGAATTCAAAGTATACAATTGTATACAATGTATAATAACTGAAACACCAAACACAAGTGGCATTTCGCTATTATCGAAAGAGCGTTATCGTCTGGAATGCGATTTTTGGGGGTCTGAAAGTTCCCCAAGAGATGATTAAAGATTGGAAGATGATGGAGAGTACCCTTTAAAAGTGCTTAGACTTATATGGCCAATGCGATTAGCGGTTTTTCCCTCAGTCCGAGACGAAACCCAAGGCTATTTTATTGGTGACTGCTCTGTGATCCGACACCCCTATAATTATGTTCCAACAACCCGCGAATAAGATTGTGTTAGTCCTGGTTAGGGTTAGGCTTAGGCTTACGGATAGGAAAAGGAGCAGTTGGAACATTGGTGCTAATGAAAGGTTTGCGGGAACAGGCAATGTGCGAATGATTTCCCAAGTAAGAGAATGGTTCTGAAAAGAACCAGAGGCATAAACTCGACCGTTCCAAGTTGGCCATTTACAAGGTGAGTCCATGAAACTATTACAGTTTGGTAAACTTGCTTCGAATGATCATTGGCCTTTCAGTAGGGGGATAGTTGTGTTTAAAGAAGAAACCCCCCGGGGAGGAATTGGGTGTATTTCCAAAAAAGCAGGCACGGTGGGCAATATGGGGGGGGGGGGGGGGGGGCGAAGGCCAGGGCGGTTGGATCCTTTCTAGACACCTTGATGTTTGATATATAAGCTGGAGTCCTGAACATTTCTACATCGGGATTCCAATTGAAATATTATAAACATATTTTTTTCGCGTTTTTCTTTGCTGTTTTACCAAGTAGGCCCAACGATCAAAAATCGGCTTTTGCTGGTGTGATAACAGCTGCGATTGGTGATTTTCTTTTATTTTCGGGGGTGGGGGATACAAACAAACATTTGTGGAGTGCAGCTTTCAATCGAGTGCTGGTCTCTTGCCCTTGACCGGTGAGGTTGGAGGTCACTACGATCCGCTGTAGGTCATGTGCCGCAGCAGCAGCACCAGCGGCGGTGGCGGCTGGCGGCGGGGCAGGAAGAGTAGGAGGAGAAGGAGGTGAAGTGGAGGAGTAGGGGGAAGTGGAGGGGGAAGAGTAGGAGGAGGAGTAGTGGCATCGTGGTTTGGGGCATTGAATTCATGGTCTGCGGGGAATTCTGCAGGTTGTGGGTTTGTGTCCAGCTGGGGGATATGGTGCGTGCGCCCTTGGGCAAGGCAATTTGTCACTCTTACTTCTCCTAACCCAGGAGTAAGTGGGTACATGTGAGGGCAGAGATTGACTTAAGCTATTTTGCGTCAAAATGGCAGCATCGAACTATTTACTTCCCAGGGAGCTGAGATGGCATTTGGTATGTTTAATTGGCCAAATTTTCAGAGGTAACAATGATGTAAAGCGCTTTGGTAATAGTGCTTTTTCAGAACTAGTGATTGTTACTATTTATTAACCTGTTTTGTACAATGAGCTTAAAATTCAGAATGTTTGAGAAACAAACCGATTTTGAACGGAATATTTAATGGTTCCTTCTCAAACAATCAGCATCTTACTCGGTGGAAAAATCCTTCGAATTTCATGCAGATAAAACAAACCGTTTTATCGAACTGGATCAACATACTATCAAGTATCAACATTACGCCTCAAATTAGCTTGACTTGAAAAAAATCCCAGATATAACTGAAACAAATTCCGCCAGTCCTCCAGTTATGGTAGCCCAATTCTTAACGTTTCCTGTTGATTTTCTCATAATTGAATCTATTCAACTCTTTCTTTGCTTACAGTGTATCTACATTTCTGACCAATGATGTGGTTAACATTTCTTGCAGTACCTAGATAATTCACCCACAAAACGATGGAAGATTAACTTTGTTGGTAGATTATCTGTTGGTGATATTTTAGCGGCCAGCTGCTACTTTTTTATTTTAAATAACAATAACAGTAATTCGAAAGTGTTCGATTTTCCCGGAGGAGGGAAAACCGGAGGGCCGGGAGAAATACCCACAGGAGAGAACCTACTCACGTATGTATGGTCCGCGGACAGGATTCGAACCAGGGCGACAATGGTCAGAGGCGAGCGCTTTATAAAAGCCACCCATGCCACCCGCAGTTGTCGGAAAATGATAAGTACGGCTATATACTCACATATATATAACAGACGATCTCGAATGAAACATTTATCCAAGAAATGTACGAGGAATTGCCTAGAAAACAGTATTTCACTGAGCAAGAGGTAAATAGGTTAATAGAGGTTTTTGAATGTTTGCGAGCTAAGCCTGTCTAGAGGTATCTAGTGTTGGGTTGTGTGGAGTTGGCATGTGAGTTGGAAGATTGTCCTGACTTTCTAGAAGATGGCGCTGAAGGTGATTGTTCAACATTGCGATACCCCTCTGTTCCGGCACTCCTTTGTTCCGACACCCCCATGTTCCGACACACCTATTTTCCGACACACGTATGTTTCGACAGCCTTATGTTCCGACAACCTATATATATGTTCCGTCTGCTCAACCAATCTTCCCCAAACCCCTATGTTCCCACACTCCTTTGTTCAGACAACCCGTACATACCGTTGTGTGATCCCACTTAAAGTTGTGCGTTGGGCCTAGAAGTTGGAACATACACTTGTAGGGATGAAAATCTGGGTGTCGGAACATAAGTTTGTCGGGAAATAGGTTGAGCAGTCGCAACACAGGGTGTCGAAACATAGGTGTGAAACCGCGCTGTACACTACAAAACCTCGGTGTGAATTACCACCGGGGTATCTTTATCGGATCACTGGTGTAATGTTTACACAAGTAATATGCGAGTAATAGAAAACCGCTTTTAGAGATCTTCACAATTTACATTTGCACTTTCAAGATCCCGCGTAACGTTTGCTTCGTCGTTTCGCCGTTCGCATTCGCTCCGTGTATGAACGTCCACCTTTTCAGTGCATAAGGATAATTGTGTACCGGAAGAAGATTAAGCCAACGATTCCTGTGTAACCGTGTCCTGCGCAATTCTGCAATGATGCTGACGATGTTGCCTATGAAATAAACAGAGAGCTAAGGGGTTAAACTGAGAATATTTCAAGCACATATTTCGCTCTAGTCCATTTTCTGATTTTCTTTTCGCCAAACCTGATTGAGAGTGTATCTCGACACTGTGTATGGTTTCAGGTGTCAGGATTTCTTGCTCAAAATCTATTGTACGGCAGAAATCTTGTCGTTACGGTTAAGCATGTCATGCCCTTGCCAAGGTTTAGGGGGACATAAAACATGTAGTTAAAAATCACCGTATGCTCCATTGAGTCCAACGACTTTGCAAGCTCCGTCGAATATAGCTAAAGCCTAATTTAATGCACTAAACAGATTCAGATTATGCGTTCAAGGATTTTTGCTAAAAAATTAAAATGTAAATTAAAAATTTTAAATTCCAAATCTCAAATTTCAAATCACAAATTTTCAAAATTATCATATAAAATTAAAATGTAAACATAAAATTAAACTTTAAAATGTATAATGTATTATTCAAAATTATTTTATGATTTGGTTAGAGGGTTGTTTATAGCTGGCTTCGTGAACGTGCAAATTCGGCGTTTGGCCTATTATGCACCAAATATTTATAATTAATGGGTTAAAAGCAAGAGCGAATAATTCATGGTTTCGTCCAGAGCAGAGAATTTTCCGTCTGATGACCAACACGCCCACCGATGTTAAGTTGTCAAAGAAAAAACAAATCACCCGTCCTGTGTTGAGGGGTTGCATTCAACGAACTGCGCACAGCCGACCAACTCTCAGACAGTACCTCGCTGGTCTAGTGTAAGCAAAGCTTCTGGAAGTATTAAGGTAAGTAATATGGCTAGCTTGACTGGTTTTATTTAATCGACACAAAACTGGATCCCAAAAATGCCTTGAATTTACAGGGGTGGAATGAGTGGCATTTCGACACACTTCTTCGAATGTATATTCTGGGCTAGTCATCGTGTAGTGTTTAGCGTCATTGTATAGGTTTTCCCGGCTATTTTAAAGATTTTTCACTCAAATTCACCAACTCTGTCATTTAATTTTGTCCACGAAAAAATGCACAGCCTTTAAACAATACCAATTTAGTCATTTACCATTCAATTATAAAGTTTGGTCACTCTTTTCAGTCACTGGGTAGAGAATTTTCGTCAATACATATCAAATTCGTCTTAGCTGTTGCCGAATGGCAGCCTTCATGAATTCGTCTTATTTAAATCAGCTAGACGAATTAATTTCTGAAACTCAATTCGGCGTATAGACAGACAAAATCGAATACTCCGCCAAAAAACAACAAAAAAAAAAACAACAACGTTTGTTCATTGTTTGAATTTGTTTGGACTAAGATTGAAATTGTCTTGCAAAAGACGAACTTGAACATTGGAAGTGCACTAAATTGGTGTTGCTGGACAAATTTGAATATAAGAATCGGTGAATTCGAACGAAACATGTTTTCAAATAGCCGAGAAAACCTATAGTATTTATACATTTACTGCAGATACATGTAGAGTCAATAAATCGATTTATTGTTTCTTAATGTTTCCCACTGATTTTGAAACAAAACCGAAATTGCAACCTCCTTTGACAGGTAAGGTGACCATCATGAAAATAACTGACTCTAGCAATAAAAACACAATCCTTATCAACTCAACATGTGAGAACCGACAAAACTACAGACATTTCAGTAAATTACATATATTAGGTCGATTTCGAAGCGGATTTAAATCAAGGATCAAACAAAAGAATTTGATGGAGACCTTGGGTCGTATCTTATTTCTTTCAGCCTTCTAAGTACACGGAGAACAAGAATCACGTTCAGCAATATGACAGAAAACTTTATAACTGTATTGCAGTGCTGTCTTAGTGGCGTCTGTGCAGTGGCTACAGTCGAAAATCTCCTTGCGATTGCAGTGTTTGCTGGCACCAAAAAGCTCCGCATGAAGTTCTACGCTTTCTTCCTCAACCTGGCCTTGGCTGACCTCGTGTTTGCCATAGCAGCAATGTTAGGCACATGGATCAAGACACCGGTTATCAGTGCTTGTATTAATGCAACCTTCGCGGTTTCAATATTGACTATTCTTGCCGCTGCCATCAATCGCTACCTGGCCCTCTCCCTCATGCCACCGGCTCGCTACGATTCACTGGTCACTGGGTGTCGTCTAGTCGGAGTGTGTATCGTTTTGTGGTGCTTGGGTCTCGGCTTTTGCTTTCTTACGTCTGACGCGGTCACCGAAGCAGTTTTAAACGGAGTACAGTACGTTGGATTATCACTGGCTGTGTGCATTGTTTGGGTTATCACTGCACTTGTTTATTTCCTGGCTTTCCGTAAGATCAAACAGTATACTCCACCTCTTGCATCCGCGGTGGCAGGCATCAGTGCCAACGCCGAGCGAGATCAAACCCGAGTCCAGCAGACTCGTCGTTTACTGGTCGTGTTTGTTCTCATTCTGGCCGTGTCGTTCATTTCGTGGGTGCCTATTAGCGTGCTGAGGGTGATTCGCTTTTTCGATCGACCGTTTGGGCAAAGTGATAACTTTCAGGTGTACATTTGGGGAAGTCGCCTACTCTACACTCTCTCTACCGCGGTCAATCCGTTGGTATACTGGTGGCGATTGGATAGTTTTAGGGAGGGATTTCATTCCTTGTTCTGTCGTTGTGTCACCAAGGCAAAACCTAGCAAAATTGAAGCTGACCTGACTACTAATGACAAAACAATTGCTGAATCTGGTTTGTAAACGTTCATGCATATTATGTCGGAAGGTGTTTTAAACTTGCCAAATCTTGGGGGAAAAATCGGTGTCTTTCTATTTTTAAAATGGTTTTTGCCTGTAATACTAAGACTTCATAATATTTTGATTGTGCAGCCTATGGCTTTTTGATGACAGATATGTTAATTCATTTGAAAATACCCTTTTTGTTGCGTTTAATTTAATCTAAATTATCTTTTGTTGATAATTCATGAACATAAAATATTTGATTTATCGGTTTGTTAATGCAGAATAATTAGCTTACTGTTGTTGGAGTAGAATCATAGTAAGGGCATGGCTTTTGTGGTGACAGATACTATCATTTTGTAAGTAATCTTTTCGTTGCCTTTAAGAAATTAAACCAAATTGAATTTTTGAACGAATTGATGAACACAATTTGAAGAATGATTGTCTTGTTAATGTAGCATAGACTGGGAGTGGGAGGGGTGGAAATGGCGGCGGGGTGGAGGAGGAGGGACGGCGATTGGCTTTGGGAGGCGGATGTAGATAAGGATAGGATGGAGAATGGGTATGGGGACGGGGGTCCAAAACACAATTTGTCCGCGAGTCAGCCTCGATTATTTGTTGAATCACCAATCTCCAACTGAAGAGTACCCAAACAGTAAGGCACGAAAGCATGCCATTGCTAACAAGAGGTTTTGCGAATATAATCCTCTGCTCGCACCCGAAATCACATTTGATTACCCAACCTGCACTAGTCACTCAATCTCGTACGTCCGCCCACTCTCACTTTTAATCGGACATAACCGTCAACGATTATTCCATGCTTAAAATCTACGTTAAGCCACACAAGTCACAAGAGAAGAAGTGTCAATGAATGGCATAGCGCCATTTCCTTTCCAAACAAAATCAGTATGGGGAAATTGCACGTCACTATTTCTTTTAAAAGCGTTTTTCGGAGAACCAGTGCAGGTAATATGAATAATTATGTTGTTTTTACGAGGAAGTTGTGTTCATTCATAACAAGAACAATGACGTCAACACGCCATTGTTATTACCTAGTCAACTGTTCACATGTAAGCATTTTATAGAACGGCCGACGTCAAGCTGCCACATGAACTGTGGTTCGCAAGTTACCGGTTCACAATCTACTATCATTTTTCTGCGACTTTTCAAGTTCTAGATCTGCATGGACAAGATGCTGCAAGCAAACTCTCGAGTGTGGGATGCACAGGTGGCAGTTGTGTGGGCACGGCAGTTTCAATTAAAATTAAGCGCGCCCTCTGTTGACGACTACGAGACAGTCCAATCTGAATGCCCTTTGACCTGGCACAGTGCCTAATTATTGTATTCTGGCGCACAGTGTGTGACCCTTGAACTGTTTTCAAAGTCATGTTTTTGAATGTTTCTCAAGCAAATTTGCAATTTATTTTATTCAATATTCAGTATCTACTATTTAAATAAACACATGACCGCATTTTCCAACGAACACATGTTTGGGTCTTATTCGAGCGTGCATCTCGAAAATGGCCGACTTCAGCGTTGTGTGGCATTTGCAAGCGGTCGAAAAAAAAAATCGTGATTTCCAGTGTATCCTGAGATCAGTACCCCAATTTTTTTACGATCAAGATGGACAGTACAGACCAACTGGCAAGTTGTCTACAACCAGGAAATCAAAAAAGTAAGTCTGGGCGGAATATTCGAGTGGGAAAAAATGGCCAGCAAAACGACTGCAAACGTTGGCATGGTTGGCCGCACCGTGCACGCGGCAGTGATGGGCCGTGTTTTGTACGTATTGTACGGCGCACCACCCGGCTGTGTGCATGGTGGGCCTGTGTTACAACTGATAATGTAGTAACCAACCGATAACGTATCACCAACCGATAATGTATCACAAATTGACCGATATTGTATCACTAACCGATAATGTACCAAAAATTGACTGATAGTGTAGTAAAATTTGTATCCGATAATGTATCACGTGTCGACGGATAATGTAACTACAAAATAAGTGTATCCGATAATGTATCACTACGGAACGGATACTGTATCAACCGATAATGTATCAAAAATTAACCGATAATGTATCAGTATTGGGAAAAGGTGGAAATATTGCAAATTAATTAAAGTCTAATAAGTGTCTTTAATATGATAAGTCCCCACTCGAGAAAGTTTATCATGAAGAATATTTTTTTTTAATTTGAGAGGTTGGGAGATGCTCTACTTCCAAGTGGGCCTAGGCTAGTGGCGTATCCAGCTTTTGATGTCAAGGGGGGGGGGGGGGAAACCGCACTCGCACATCCGCGCTGAAATGTGGACAAGTTCTTTTCTCCGGACACTTGGCCTCCATATGGGCTCCGTGCTGCGACACAAGAGGGCGCGTTTTACCACTTTTGAGAGCCCCAGACGTACGGGACCATTGATCTCCGTATGGAGATCAATGGACGGGACACAGCATATGCGTACTGTACTGTACTGGTTCGCGCGCAAGGTTCCACACCACTTCCAGAATGTGCCAGAATGTGGCTAATAGCAGCAGCGTCTTCGCATGAGCGTCAGGCAACGTCAGCGCGCGCATACGTTCAATTTAACTTGCGATGGTCTCCCAGACTATTCCCTCCCCCAATAACTTTGCAACATTCAAAATACGCGCTGTGCATGAACCGGGAACACATACGAGTGGCGAGGCATGTGTATAGCAAAACTACCATCTGAAATGATCATGTAACTTGAGCTGTCACAAAAGATACAATGTAACAAGTTTACCGGATTTAGGCGGCAATCGTGAAGATAGTCTAGATGCGATCAAGCTTCATGGGTCCCTTGTCGACCCCACTCGTTTTTTTTTTTCCTTACAGATTTGAAAAGGGCACAATCACAGCATTACTGCTCATTTAGTGGGGATGAGGGAGGGGGGTGAGGGGGGAGAGGGATGAGGGATGAGGGGATGAGGGGGAGGGGGTCGATGAGGGGGGAGGGGGTCGTGCCATATTTTCAACGGGGAGCGCTGATAAAATCCTACAATCATGTACACAATATTACTGTACCGTACAAAATAATGCCCCGGCTTTTTTTTTTAGGGGGGGGGGGACCGTTCGCATGTGACGTCATTTGTTATTTGTCTACCCACTGACTTCAGTTTGTTCAACGCACACAGTTTGGAGTCCAAACATCACGAGCCTGCTGCTTCCTTGAGGCCAACACAGGCGCGGATCCGGGGGGGGGGTGGTCCCCCAGCTGTGTCCCAAAACAGATTGCATACAAATTCCTAAAAAAAATAATGCACCCCCCCCCCCTCTGCAGTGACACCCCCCAAAAATTACTGGTATAATGTCCGCCTGTTCAAAATACGGACGGAGGCAGCTTAGATAGGGGGTATTTTTACACCATTCTGTAATCCATTGTTAATAATTGTCAAATTTGAACAGCGTCCCCTATTGAAATATGATTCCCCCTCTTCCCAAAGTTTTTGATTTTACGGAGGCCAAGTGTCCGGAAAAAAAATCCTGTGTACATTTTTAGATTGTTTTGCTGATGAACCCCCCCCCCCCCAAAAAAAATCCTGGATCCGCCCCTGCAACAGTAGCGTAAATCTGCGCTGGGGACTTGGGGATGGGGGATAGCTAAAAAAAAAAAGTCCTGGCCGTGAAATACAAACAGGGGGGTGGGGGGCCTTGCTGGAGACCACATGACACTGGGGGGCGCTGTTCATGATACAGACGTCCCAGCGCATTTCAAGCTATTTGTATTTTTTCTCCCTTTCTCATTACTATTTAATACATTTCGGCGGTTGGAAAGTTTGAAAAATACCTCAAAATCTGCCCTTTTTCTCTAAATACAAAATAATGGGGGTGGTGGTGATCAACTAGCCCAGACCCACCTCCCTGGTCAAAACGTGGGGCGGGATAATCGGACATAAAACAAACATTTGTGTACACCTTTTCCCCATACTGATACATTATTGGTTGATTTTTGATACATTATCGGTTGATACATTATCCGTTCCGTGGTGATACATTATCGGATACAGTTATTTTGTAGATACATTATCCGTCGACACGTGATACATTATCGGATACAAATTTTACTACACTATCAGTTAATTTTTGGTACATTATCGGTTAGTGATACAATATCGGTCAATTTATGATACATTATCGGTTGGTGATACGTTATCGGTTGGTTACTACATTATCAGTTGTAACAGGCCTGTGCGTCACGTGCGGACTCGCGGCTATTTCCTTCGTACTGAAAAGGGCCGTGCAGGCATGGCAGGGGGAATAACAACATGTGGCTTACATGTACATGAGTACTTGAATTTATGGTTTGGGGTGGGGACGATGGTTCTTATTTCAGTATGCATGCATCCTTAACAACGTTTCAGGCATATTCACTCTCTAGATGATATTAACACCAACAGAAGTCAAATGAACAACCCGAACTCCCTAGGGGGTGTGCACAATTATATTGAAATTGGAGGATTCAGGACTGTTAGGGCTATTGATGAACTTCATTGGCATTACTTAACTTTGTTTTCTATAGGAGAACTGAGAGTAGGCACATGGATCGATTGATGGGGAGGAGCATACTGCGGGTTCTCTGGTGAATGAGCATGAGGAGTCGGAACGTCTAAATATTGCTTCAGTAGAGATTCAGGTAAACACAATTGGATTTTAATTTTCATGTGTAACTGCGACCAAAGCAGGGACTGCAGACAACTTCAGTAAGGCAAAATGTATATGTTGGGCGTGATCGGTCAATATTGGCGATATCTATCTATCTATCTATCTACCTATCTATCGCGCGATCTATCTATTGCGCGATCTATCGTTCGCGCAGCCATCGAACAGTTGCGCAAGAAAATGTTTATAAAACTATCGAAAGGTTGTCGATGGTGGAACCATTTCCTTGTGCAATCGATCGATGGCTGCACGATCACCCAAGGACTGCGTGATCGACCGATGGCTAGCGAACGATAGATTGCCCAATAGCGCAGCATGATTGGGATATCGCACTGATTTATCGATTGCGCCCAACATACATGTAAACCCTCCACTCAAATGTACAGTTAATACAAAGTCAAGTACATTTAATTATTCACAGATGTATGCCCAACATAGAATTTTTCATTGTACATGTGCATTAACATGTACATGAACATGTACACTGTAAATGTCCACAAATAAAAAGGAACTTTGCCTATGCATGTAAGATTTTTTTTAACAGACAGCTAGCATGAAACATGAACACATGTATCAGGCATTTGCAGTGTTTGCGCTGGAATTATTTTTCCAGGACATTGGTGAAAAAAGTACACACGTCATCAGTGCTTCAAGCCTCACGCATGTATTTTGATATTAACAATAACAGCATTAACATTTTATGCACAAGGCAAACTTTTGTTGACTTTTCTCAGCAACTGGCTGAGGAACAAATTGTGTTCCTTGGATTTCCATCGACATTCAAATAGGAATCCTCTTCTATTCTCTCTTTTCATACACAGAACTCAATCCTCCTCTCTTTTATCTTTTCATACACAGAACTCACTCCGCCATCTTTTCTCTGACTTCTGGAAAGGTGGTACCAAGATGGCGGAGCATGATACTCTTGAGATTTGACAGTCCATCCTTTATGTCTTGAACAGCTCTCCTAGCTCTATTCAACTGTGTGTGGAATTAATTCCTGCCCTACTCATTCAGCGGACCTGGGCGAGAGAATAAACTTGAAAGGGAATTCTAACAATATTATATTGATTAATGATGTGAACGCGAAAGAATGAATTTGGAAAGAGCAAAATTTTAACCTGATGGTTATTCCAAGATATTTTAACAATTCAGTAATTTGTCATCCTTTAAATATTTTAAATATAGCACTTGCTGTATATTTGGCTATAATCTAAATTGTACCGAGGCCAAAGAATTTTGACAAAATGTATGCACTGACTTTTATTCAGTGATTCCCTCCTTGTTAATGCCAAGTACACTCAAATTGTAGAAGACAAAATACTGCAGATTGTTTGTTCAAGGATTTCTCTCCAAAGGCATACTTTTTGATTTTTGATTTTGAACATAACTTGTTTCAATAACTGCTGTCTCGTCTATTAAATGGCAGAGACATTGAAATATGGAAATAAATGATGATTGTTGAGAATACGTACACAAACGTTAATGCATTGCCTTGAATAATGACTTACACTGCCTCCTGTTTTAGGGTATAAACAATAAGTACTAAGGCAACCCTTGTTCATGTTTGAATCATTGATCATTGGCAGTTCAATATCAGCTGGGATGGGATCTCACTGCTTGTGTTTATACGCAAACGTCTCGAGCAACGCTTTTAATATCACGACTTGATCTGGATTTGGATGAAAGTGATGGGGATTGGCCTAGTTCGAGCAGTGGTTTTCTTGTAAGGGGAAGGGCAGATAAAAACTGCTGTTGTTCCGAGGGCTGAACACGAACGATGTTCAACAAACAATTAGACTTTGTAGTTGTACACAAAGGCCTACAGGTACGTGGGCTTTTGGAAGTTACTGATGTGAATGTGATTGCTACAAAGTGGGCACTTTTTATATAACAACTTTGTTCTTGGTGAACAATTCTAACCATCTGTCACAAACGCGACATTGTTGTAGGCCTATTAATCGCGCGTTATGTGTAAAATTGTGTACATCGTGCGCTACATATGCGTACGTACTTACGTACGTACGTATAGCATGTGTGGAAGTTCGTTCCCCGTTCGTTTGTACACGAAATGGACTCGCAGCTACGGCGTCATCACAACAAACTTTGCACAATTGATTGCGCCGAAAACTGATTTCCGCCCAGAAAAGATAATTCCACATTTGTATCAAGCAACATCTAGACTACCCGTATGGAATGCTACACAGTGATTAAAAAAATGTTTCGAATTCATCAAATGGATGAATAATGAGGCCCAGTTTCAGCAGATACGAAGCGAAAAGTTTACAATGAAAAAGCCTTTTTTCACCTTTGATTCATTTCGCCCTAATATGAACACAGAAACTCGTAGATATATTTATATTACAGAAGACACACGTTCAACATAATTGATATAACATGTGAAAATAGTTGCTTAGTCATGTTTATACGTGACGAATTCACGTAACTTTTTCGCGCAAAGGGAGCGGCCATATTTGCGTGACGTCACAGTACTCCACTAGAGTAAATAAAACACGGGCGTGCGTTTGTTTCAACTTTATAGTACAGTGCGCACGGCGGTGAGACAGCCGTGTGGGGCTGGGGACACTAAAAATAGTGAGCTTTGCATGTTGAACAGATTTAATTTCTGCAATCTTTTCTTGAATACGTCAAGCGAGGGAGCCTTTCTCACAGACGACTGGAGGAGGTTCCATTCTGCTGTAGTTCAGGAGAAATATTCGTAACAGTCCTTGTTTGCTGATTCTCAGAGAACCAGGTTTTCGTTGAGATAAATTATTTAAATACTAAAAGAGGAGTAATGGCAGGCAAGGATTTCATCGACACTACTGGATTCACAATATTCCTTATCAGCCCCGCCCTGCATGGTTCTCTTAGAGACGTACTCGGAAGAAGAAAAGGAGTGATCTACACGGGGCATCAGCAAGGGATGAGGATCGAGGATCAGAGATAACCTGTTTTAATGGTAATCGCTCATTTCAAGGACAATAGAAGGCCACTGAAGACACGGGCTACAAGGACAATAGAAGGCCACTGAAGACAAGGGCTACAAAGAAAGTAAGCTTCGCGTTTGTTGAGTTACAAAACACAGGGTGGTCGGGCAGATAACATTACACACTGCCCAGTTAAGTTATGAATATTTGTCAGAACAAAGTGGATCACGAAATGTTACCTATACAGCGGTACGAAGAATTATTTAGTGGATTTTTTTTTTACAAACATTCTTCTTTTATGCCGAGTGTGACAAATTTGAGTACACATTGTTTGTACACATACAAGTTATTTCTGGTTTGATGACGTCAACAGTCAAAACGGGGAAGTGGATGCTGATTTATCTCGGAGATGATGCATGTTCATTATGAAGTTAAAATAGCTAATGAAAATATGGAAAATCAAGTGTATGTATTATACATGTGGGAATCTGCCTATTTGCAATCTTTTTACACTCTCACTTCAACTGTTTATTCTAGAGTGCGTTGTCGCATAGCAACATGAGTTGTCGGTTCACTCCGTACTTTTATGAAGTGTTCCCGCGCCTGTGCAGGGAGCTACAATCCGGGCCAAATCTCGCTGGGCCCCCGGCCTCCGTCCAATGTTGTCTTTCATTGCGCGGTGCGTGCTTAATCAGCTGGTTTGGAGAGAACACTAACATTGACCGTGGGAGCGGGGGAGTGGGTGACCGTAGCAGGCTCAGTTCCCAACCATTTTGTCCAGGATCGCAATCCACATCCTCTGATTGAGCACATACCGCGCAATGAGAGACAACATTGAACGGGGGTGGGGGGGGGTGCATGATATACCGTTTGGGGGCTGTAAATTTTCCCGAGTCATTAGAGACACACTCTTGGGAAAAAAATGGTCCGGTTAACATTGTTAACTTATTTCTTATGATGGGACCGCGGTTTGGCCGAAGTCAATTGAGCATGATCGGCTGACTGATAAGGTTTACTTACAAAACCCCGAGCCAACGAGGTTTTTGTATAGAAAGCTGCTGGACCACATTTTGCAAGAGTGTGTCCGTAATGCTTGAAGCCTGCCGGTAATGCTGAGCCTGCATACTGCCAAAGTTACCAGTGGCATCCCTACATTTTCTCGTGCAAATAGGACCCATTTTGGACCCTAATTTTATCAAATCTGCTCTTAGATAATATCCCAAAAGCTAGGGAGATGATCCTCGGCTATATTTTCACGATTCCACCGATTTTTAATCTAGACGGTCTCGTTTTTTACCACAAAATGTGGGGGCACTTTTTATGCAAATTAACGACTCGCGTAGAAATTTTTGAAACCCCCACCACCATCACACCAGAAAATAATAGTAATTAAATACTATTAAAAATGTGCTCGTTTATTCAGAAATTCATGAAGCATATTCAAACTGATCGGATGTTCCAAAGTGTCTTTTCCATTTGCAAAAGTTCTTTTTAAAAGCCCATCAGCCATTTAGAGACACACTCTTGGAAAAAATGGTCCGGTTAACATTGTTAACTTATTTCTTATGATGGGACTGAGGTTTGCCCGAAGTCAATTGATCCAACGAGGTTTTTGTAAAAGAAAGCTGCCGGACCACATTTTGTGAGAGTGTGTCCGTAATGCTTTGTTTCCAAAATATGAAATGGCGACCAAAGGTTGAATGAAAGAACTCATAATTAGGCAAGATAATAACTTTTGAGAGTAAAATCGTAATAACAAATACATATATATTTTATCGTGTTTTCCCTAGCACATACAGTAGGGGCGGTAAATTTTCCCTTCCCGAGTACTGCAGGGAAACAATCCGCATGTAGATTTATCTCCGATGAGATTCGAGCAAAGCACGATCCCTGCTTTGCTGAATTGAGCATATTACATGTCTTAACTAATAGACCACCGAAAGAACCGGCGACAATAATTAAGAGGACATGTTAGAATCCTTTGAAAGCCCAACTTTATTGTAGCGTGCATCGTAACGGTTCACAATGACGGTTCACCATGCCATTTTGGCCAATAACTGTACAAAATACAGTTTGTGTTTAACTTGAAAGGCTCTTTAATAAAAAGGCAAACACAATACTTACATAGAAGAACACTTACATAGACTAGACAAGGTTTTTGACCGGCTTGGAAGCAACGGATTGAAGCTGAAGGGCACTAAATGTAACTTGTTATGTACTTCCGTGACACATCTCGGTCATGTTGTATTAAAGTGACCAGGGCGTTGTTGTTGACCCTAGTAAGATTGAGAGGATTAGGGACTGGCTAGCCCCAACTAACCTTGAACAACTGCGTTCTTTTCTGGGCCTTGCCTCTTATTATAGGAGGTATGCAGGGGGCTTTACCAAGATTGCAGCACCTCTCCATGTATTGGGTGCTAAGACACCAGAAAAAGTAGAGAACTCCAAGGGAGTCCTGAGTTGGTCAGAGGAGGCTGATGAAGCCTTTAGGGCCTTGAAAAAAGCCCTTTGCGAAACCCCTGTCATTGCGTATCCTCGATTTGATCGAGACTTTGTGCTTTAGAAAGACGCATCCCTCAAGGGGCTTGGGGCGTGCTTGCCCCAATGTGCTGATTCTGGCTGTCTGTATCCGGTGGCATATGCGGGCAGAGGACTGAGAGGAGCGGAGAAAAAATACTCAGACCCATCTAGCTTTACGTTAGAACTCCTTGCCCTGAAATCGACCTTATCAGACAAATTCAGTGAGTATGATTGGAGTAGACATACCGTGGTTTGGACTGATAACAGTGCGGTTGCACACTTACATACGGCAAAGCTAGGCGCCACTGAGCAGCGTTGGGCTGCCCAGTTAGCCCCATTTGATCTAGACAACAGATACAGTTCTGACTGGAGTAACAAGTGCGCAGACGAGCTTAGTCTGAACCCGCCTGGAGTGGCTATAGCGTTGAGAAAGCCCTGGTAACTGATAATACCTCCATCCAGTTGGAGATGAGATCTGTTGACTCCGAACCGTCTGCTAGTAAAGGAAATGAAGTAGTTGGGCCTGGCAGTGACGTGCCCATGGCAGCACCTTCAGTATTGCCGTCATTTTCCCACTCCGTGTAAAGCGCAATGCAAAAGCAATACGAGGCTCTTAGGCCAAAAAAAATCTCCGGTTTCTGGTATGGAGCTTGCCCAAAAAGTGGTGCGGCGACGCGGCTTTTTTTTTTTTTTTTTTTACCTGTTTTTGTTTTTGCTTCAAATGTCGGCTGATGACTGCAAATGGTGCCCGACTAAACTTTGCGCAAATATTATGGGAGACCAGAGAGGCCACATAAAGCTTATTCTCGATCATAACCCCATCTAAAAACACGTTAAAATTGTGCAGCAGCAGGATTCCAGTCAGACCAGTGAATATGGCGGTTTTGAGACATCATCTTTCATTGGAAAAAAAAAACTTTTTCATTTTGCCGACGCACATGGCTACGGCGACGCGCGCGCATACCAGAAACCGGAGACTTTTTTTTTGGCCTTAAGGAGCCTAGTCAGGGCGGCACTAATGTAGAAGCAGCCAGTGTGGAGGTCAAGGGATGGATCAAAGAGTGGTCGCGCTTGGTGGAGCGTAATGGTACATTGTACAGATCCATTGAGGACCCCGGCCTTGGCCCCTACAGCCTTTAGTTCCAAAGCGACTGCGAAAGGTTAATTATCCTTGAAGCGTCGCATGACCAGTGGGGTCACGAGGGGGTTGGTAGGACCCTCAATTTTATCAGAAGGCGCTGCTCCTGGCATGGGATAAGTCCGGGAACGTATTCGGAATTGTTACAATTGCACAGTTTCTAAGGCGCCCACACCAAAGGTGCGCCCACCTATGAGGCATTTGCTGGTATTTCGCCCGCTTGAAAGGTTGGCCATTGATTTCTTAAAACTTGACCGTGATCTGGGGAATTTCGAAGATGTGCTAGTTATGACGGATTCGTTTACAAAGTTTGCATCGGCTGTAGCTTGCGAAGATCAGACAGCACCAACAGTGGCTCGCTTCCTGCGAGATGAGTGGTTTGTATGTTATTGGGTACTAGCGCAAATTCATTCGGACAGGGAAAAATATTTTGAGAGTCATTTGGTGCGAGAATTATGTGAATTATGTGGCATAAAGAAGACCAGAACTTCGCCCTATTATGCCCAGGGCAACAGCCAGACCGAAAGGTTCAACAAAACGCTGTGCAACCTGAATAAATCACTAGATCGACAGAGCAGGAGCCAGTGGCCGGAGTTACTCCCGTATCTCGTCTTCATATACAACAGTACACCACATTGTGTCACAGGTCTCTTGCCATACACACTTATCTTTGGCAGAGAACTACTTGTACCCCTTGCCCATCCCATCAGCATCACAAGCCGGAGCTGGGATGAAAGCTTTGTTGAGAATCAGGCCACGTTTGTTGAGCGTGCGCATAAGCTGGTAAAAGACCGCCTGATCAGTGTGGCAGAAGCCAACAAACGTCATTATGACAAGTTAGCAAGGGACAGCCCTCTCACAATTGGGAGTAGGGTACTGTGCGTCCTCACGGAAAGGCACAAGCTGAGTAACCATTACGGTGAGGAATAGCATGTTGTGGTCAAATGCAAATTATACTGCAAAGGACATATATGCTGTGAAGCCTGCCCTAGGGGGTCCAGAAAAATGGCTAAACGGGAACAAGTTGATCCTTGATCCCAGAGGAGCTTGTTGAATCTAAGGAACCGTTGAAAGGGTTACTTACCTTGAATGATTGTTCTGATTCTGATGCAGGGTCCACATCTGATGACTCTGCTGATGAGCTGCTAGTTGCTGCCCCTCGGGAGCCTGTTTAACCTACTGTGGAGAAGTTGCAACCCACAAGTAGTCAAGGACATAGGTGTTCTGAGCGCCTTCGAAAGAAACTCCGTAAAGAAGTTTTACCTCATACAGGGCTTCGTGATTGTACGATTGGGTAGCCTACGAGTAGTGGGACACGGTTTCTCACTGCCTCCATATCCGTGATTGCCTTTCCCTTTATTGATAGCTTCATGTATTTGTCATAGAAGTGACTTGGCGAAAAGCTTTCTTGTTATGCACTGATTTGTACATGCATGTAATTAAACAAAGTACTTTGTAGTTAGTTACTATAAGTATTGTTGACTAGATATAGTTTTGGGGTTTGCGAATATTCGCCGTGTTAAAGAACTTTTATACCTTTTACCCTTTCTCAGTATTAGGTTGTTGCGCGATGTCGGATCAACCTAATGTCTATTTGTTTGGACACAGCTTTGTAAAAAGGCTAACTGGGAAGGCCCAAGCGGAGCACCGGTCTGTAGAAAAGTTGATTGGGCTGAATGGAGAGATTCGAGTAAATGCCGAGGGTCACCCATGTCTAAGTTATGATTGACTTTTTGGTAGTGGCGATCATCATTGCCAAAATATGCCTTGCCACCAAATTCAGATTTTGATTTCTGCATGTATTTGCCTAAATTAATATTGTAAATAGATGTCAATTTGCAAGTGAAGCTTTCATAATCTACACCAACAGCCGTACCCGTCTCACAGCCCACCCCCTGCCATCCCTCTTCCTACTCCAGTGCTCATTATGAGCAACTACCCCTCCCCTCCCAAAGAATTGTACAGAATATGTATTATTGTTAAGGTTACATATTGCCTTGCAGAAATTCCACATTATTTACATACACTATGTAGGTTTCACTATTTTTTTGTCAACGTGCGAGTGGTTTGGAATATCTGGAAAGCGCCGGGGGGGGGGGGGTGTAATATGGATACATGTACATGGTACATGTACATGTACATAATGTTGCATTTTTTTTAAGACAAAATTTTTGCATTTATTTTATTATTTTCAATACAGAGAAGTGATATGGCGATTACGAGAGCAAATAACTCATGTTTTATATTAAAATACATTTACTTTAAAACAACTATCACTGTAGTGAAAACTCAAAATGGCCTCTATATTGATTGATTGAATTGAATGTGTAAATATGGTCAGATCAAGCACATATAAAGTCGAATATAGTACCGTTATGGGTGGTGCTATGCCCTCCAAAATCGTAATTTCGTAATCAGCATAACATTCTGAGTCTCTTCCAAACTGTCATCAGCAGTCAACATGGCCACACTTCTGTGGTGCATCCATTGTTACAAGGCAAGCAATCTAAATGTATTGGTGCTTATAAATTACAGGGTTTTTTTGCATACAAGCAGGGACTGTTTTGTTAATGTGTTAATTAAAAAAACAAACCAACTTCCCCACCGAACCACAAGTGCTTACCGATTTTATCCCTTTCTGGCGGGTATTTGGTTTTTTTTTCTGAAGGGGGGGGGGGGTACAGCCCACTGTATTCCCATGTTGATTTGCATATACTTTGACCGATTTTCCTACAACCGATTTGGCAGGAAAATATTGGTTGACCATTACTCTATAATATGACATTCTTGGTTCTATTGCTGTTACCACTAGAGGTGTTTTTTTTATATATTTTTCCAAACTCTTGTCTAGATAACATTTTGGGCATAATTTCTGTATTTCTGTGTAAACATTCATCCCAGTCTAGCAATTAATTATATGCATCCATTGTCACTGCCATAGGGACTTATAATTACTGATTTTATTCCAAAAATGTGTGGGTTTTCAACCCGAATTGGCAAAACTAAAGTAAATATACACAATTGTGGTGATGTTATTGAATGCTCTGCAATTGATTCATGTAATAACTATAAGAAAGATATACATCAAAACAAACAAAATGGTACAGATTGAGAGGTGAATAACATGCGCTTCTCGCACCAATGGCGGCCACGTTACATACTGAGCATGTATTGTTGTTAATTATATAGCCATGAATTTCAGTCACAGGATAATACTTCCGTGATAGGCTTTGAAAATGGAAGTATTTTTGACTTTAGTTTATGAGCACCGATGTCTTTACAACGGTTGCCATGGTAATGTGGCGGAAATTTAAAAAGTGTGATCGGTCCGTATGATTCGCGGTCCGTCAAACGTGTCCAAGATGTTACCAGGACGATAGCGCTGCCACCAGGTGGAAAATGTATAGGCCCTAAACCCCCGGAGTTCCGCCTCACCGGTTTAGTATTTCTTAATCTGCGTCTAAAGTTCGTAGTCAAAATATATGACCCAGTGAAGAAGTAATTAGTGAAGTAACAACCAGTCTTACTAGTTCTTAAGGACTGACTCAAGAAAGATACACCTCAGGCAAATCTTCAGCACAACTCGAAAACTAGCAATTTAATTCAAAACTGAACCACAATCAAAAGAACAATGCCAAGGATGAGCTTAAACTTAAATTAATTCAAAGCTGAGAAAATACAGTAAATGGCAGTGCACTTTGCACTGGTGAGGAACGAGTCTAGGGGCCTGATCTCTGGAATTTATTTACCCGAAGGGGGGAGGATACCTTTAAAGGATAGTGCTCTCTGCACTGGGAGGCAAAACAATCAGTATCTAAGTTATTCCCTAACCTTTACTATAAACTTAACAACGGGCAAATCCATGCCCTTATAAAAATATAATACGACTATAGGCAATTACGTCTGCCAGTTCAAAAACAAAATATCACTACGTTAGGCAATTCCGTCTGCCGGTAGTTTCTCAAATATAAACACGACTAGGCAATTCCGTCTGCCAGTCCAAATGTCTCGCTAAGTCAAGGCCTCTGACGGGTCTGCCAGTAGTTTCTTGAATCTGCTTAGCTCCTGAGATAACTTAGATGACCTTAGATTAGTTTATCCAGCTCCTCCATTCCAATAATAAGTGACTTACAAAGGGTCCTCCAAATTCAGCTCCTCAATTGGCTCCTCTGCTCCTCAACTCCTTAACTGGCTCCTCTGCTCCTCAGCTGGCTCCCCAGCTCCTCAATTACTCCTCAGTTTCTTAATTCCAACCCTCCCTAATTTAAATTAAGATTTAATTAAACCACTTTCCCCTAGTGAATAGGCGAATAACAACCTGGCTCCGTTTGTGCCTAAGAGCTCCTTAACTGGCTCCTCAGCTGGCTCCTCAGCTCCTCAATTACTCCTCAACTTAATTGCAAACCTCCCTAACTTAATTTATAATGACTATTTTTCCCCAGTGAATCTGCACGCTAATGTAAACATTAAAACCGGCTTTGTACGTGCCTATTAGCTCCTTCACTAGCTCCTCTGCTCCTTAGCTCCTCAGCTCCTCAACGTCTCAGAGATCAGCAGTACTACAACTCGACAAATGCAAACTCAGTTAACTAAATCACCCGAACCCCGAATTCACAAAAATCTGCCCTATTTATACTCTTTGGATCGCGCGCCTTACACACAGCCTGCGCGTACGCGTAGTAAATAAGCCACGCCCACAAGTTGTAAACTAGCAAAAATTACTATACACAACAAAGTATTCATTCATCTGAAAAATCAATAATTTATACTGTACATTCATCACTCAAAGTATACAAATAATCCTTAAATCCTAAGCTTTCATTTACACTGAAAACAGAACAACAGATTTCCCCAGATTTCTCACAATAAGGCAAAAACAAAGTTGGTGACTGAACGTAAACATGACCTAATTTCATTGACAAAAATCCAGTGATGTCATACTCATGAATATTCATGAAGCATTTCAGGCCTTGGCAGACGAAATCATTACAAATTTCGATAAATAATTGTCTACTGAAATATTATCTGCCAAAAACTTAATCTAAGTGGTGAAATAGGTAAAGATAAAGGAAATACAACTTTTTGCTCTTACAAATCTCAGTTTTATAATCTAAAATCAGAAATATTCTTTGAAAACTTTAGGCCAATCCGAACAGATTTTAGAAACAAGGAGGCGGCCATGTTGGATTTACCCTAACTCTATTTTTAGCACACACAAACACATGGCAGTGGCAGTGCATGAAAACAGCTGACGGTTGGTGAATACTAGCGATAAAATAAGTCATCAAACAGTTATACAAGTGGATAGAACCTAATAAAAAGTTACCCAGGCGTACAGGTGAGTCTAAGAAAATGACTAGAGTGGCATTTTCGTCACAGTAATAATAAGCACACTACAGAAGTGTATTTGGTGCCACAAAACTTCATGTTGATCAGGCAATACAAATTTGGAGGACACTTCCACTAAAAAAAATACTTCAGACCCTAACTATATGTATATAGCCAAGTCAAGTAAGAGTGAAATTCATGCAATTAAATTGATGCTGTGTTCTCTCGGAGCTTTCACTGGAGTGATCATTGTTTTAAAGTACATGTATTTCAATATAAACACATAAGAGTTAGTTGCTCTCTAAATCGACAGATCTTTTCCGTTTTGAAAATAATAAAATAAATGTCATTTTGTTCACCACACCTTTTACTGTAATTCCAAAGTGGCTTGCAATATAAACAAATGTGTACAGCGTACATGCGTGTGTCCAGATCACCCTTCCCACCCCCACCCACCCCCGCGACATACACACCCCTTCTCCTCCTCACTTTTCGGATATTTCAAGCTGCCCCGTGTTGTAAAAAAAGCCACCTTACATAATTCAGACTTTCCCCAAGGCCATATGCATGTATGTAATCTCAACAAATTTGTTGACTTGTTTGGGAGGGCGTGGTTATCTTTGAGCTTTGGGATTGGGGGTGGCAGGGGAAGGGGCTATCTGTGAGACGGCTGTTGGTGTAGATCGTAAAAGGTTCATTTTCAAATTGATATCTAGTATTTACAATTTAATTGAGGCAAATACATGCAGAAATCAAAATCTGAATTTGCTGGCAAAGGAAGGGGCGGGGCCTAGCTAGGAGGGGAGGACTGGACATCATTTGAATAATGGTGCACTTCAATCAGAGGACAATGGATATGGCCATTATTATTCATTGCGGCTTGCAATCACATGAGTTTTGCCCATGTGACAATGATTGTACCGACAATGCTAAGTTATTGGCGGATGGTCACACCCCACCCTCAACCCCAAGCAATGCCCCGGGGGTGGGGGAAGGGGAGGCTGTGAAAAGGAACTCTATGTTATTTATAAAGTGTTCACTTGCATATTATTTATTTACATTTGTTTCGTTATGCAACATACACGTTCAAAATTTGGTGGCACAGGGGGAGTGGGCGGGGCCTAGCCAGGTGTGGGGGAAGTACACTACCTACTATTCATCCAATGGTCTAAAAATGATAAACAGTCTGATTCTGTTTGTGAAAATGTGCTAGGTTCATGAACAATACCAATTACACAAGTTTATTACCCAAAACAAAGGAAAACACTGAAAATACACTTTTTAAGTTTTTTTTTTAAATTTACCTCTTTTGGAACGCTACTGCACAAAGGCTATACAATAACCCAAAATTTTCTCACCAGATATAAAACGACCAATGTCTGAACTAACCATAGCCGAAGGAAAATTATTCTGAGAGCCCTGGCAAGTGCCATTTTGCAGGGGATACAAATGGGGTAAAAAATGCAATTTTGCTAGTTGTAAAAACATGCTGTATTATAGGGCCTAAAAATGATATAAAGGAGATTTTTCAGAAGTGTTTCTATTTTTTTCTTGTAAGGGTAAGGATGACACTTTGTCGTGATATAGTTACTGTGTAAAATAGTTTTCAAGTATTGCACATAATATAAGAATTAAGAAGTGTTCTTGTTGCTTCTTACATTTAACCATCTTTAAGAGTTGTAACTGTTGAGGATTCACGATTCCTGAGATGTACTTTGATAAGTATACGTTTAGAGATAATCCTGTTGTCATTTCAATGAGGAGGCTTTAATTAGATGCTTTTGAATATTGTGTATTAAATCAATGTAAACTTTCAGAGCACCATCCCGGGGCGTATGGTGTCAAAGTAGCGAACTTGTGGGGATCTGCATCTATAGTGCATCTATAGCCTACATGCTCTACTGTTTATTTCACCTTTGCTTTGTTGCGTAGCAACTAGTAGTTTGTTTACCATATTTTATAGTGTTCCCGCGCCTTCAGGGAAAGTAGTTTCTGAACCACTTTTTCCAATAATGATTATTTGTACACATTTAGGTTGGGTTAACTATCCAGTATTGTTTTATACATTATATTGAATTTGTTTCCTAACATTGATTCCACTACTTAAGTTAAGTAATAATTATAAGTACATTTTAATGTGACTGATATAAAACTAGGCTACCGTGTTATTTGGTTCTGCGGGAGCTTGTCCCTTTTTCCCGTGATGGCTTTAGAGAGTACAGAGATAACGCTTTCTAGTAACTTATTCTATACTCAAAACCGGAGTTAGGAGACTTCAGCTTGGTCTTGTTGACCTGAAGGAACTCCTGCCCACCCCTTGGTGTCCGGCTGAGTAGGATATTAGTGTGTTTCATATATCCTTGCAACGGTATTTTGTGTTTTACGAAGCTATTGTGTGTTACTTTTTGGCATGCAGTGATTACAAGTAACGTGTTGTGAACTTGTGTACGTGTGATGTCTGTGCACATGGTACAGTGCTGCTCGAAAATGCTCCGCGTCAGCCTTGGCTCCATGGGCGCGTGCGCGTTCCTGACACTAACCCCTGGCTGTGATGATGACGTAAATGACGCTGATTGGCTATTCACAGCGTACTGCGCGTGCATTTCGAAGATTGCACGCCGGGCGCGCCCGTAATGCGCTCGCGTGCTTTGCACGCAACGTCACGTTCCAAAAAAAAATGTTATCCTCTTCTATATTTGCACGATTCCACCGATTTGTAAACTAAACCCTCTCATTTTTTACACAAAATTGTGGTGTCACTTTCATGCAAATGACTCGCGCATACATTTTTGAAACCCTAATCACTTCGCGAATTTATTGCGCCCGCTGTCGGTCTTATTGTGTCATTTGGATGTATCGTCAGATTGGCCCCTGCGCCTCAATGGGCTAGTGCGTTGAAAAGAAGTCGATGAACGCTAGTAATTTCAGTCATATCCCGAGGGCAATACTTCATTCCCACGCCTGGCGTTCAGTGTATTTACCAAGCAACCATGACTGCCATGTATTTACCAAGTAACCATGACTGCCATGTATTTACCAAGTAACCATGACTGCCAGTCGGCCCAGCCAAATAAAAGAAAAGAAAAAATAAAACACAATATTTTAAACCCCTTTCATTTCAGCAGAGCATGTGAGACTGTGAGTTATCTTTTTCAAGTTTTCTATTCAAGCATGTCAACCAATTTTAGTACGTAGGCGCAAGTTATTATCATCGTAACTCAACTTGCATTATGTATTATGCTGTTCCTGGATTTGGCATCATTTATACTATCTTCAGCGTTGGAGGCACATATCATAGAACGCGCATCTAAGAGACTTGAAGAAACAAAGAGCTAAACAAGGTGAGTTTAGTTTCACAGTCGATCATTATCTTAGTGTTGGGTAAATTCATGAACATGTACCCTGAGGGGGATACATCATCATCGAACATTATACCTGGGGAAGCCAAGGTATATTTTTTTTATTAATGTCCCCTAATGTTTGAAGTCATATATCTCATCAACATTTTGTTCCCTTCACAAATAGCCTGAATAGATCCCTCATGACGCAAAACATCACGGGGCTTTCAGATAACGATTGCTTGTGCATAATTCTAGGAGAAGGTATCCATTTTCAGTAATTAGCTGTTTCGGTGTACACACCGAAACAGGTCTTGTTTTCTTTACGATTTTTTTCCAGACTTTTTCTCCATAGGTTTTGCACACGTTTCTTCCACCAGTCCACTTTGGCACTTTTTAAATCCGATTGCTTTCAGACTTGGTACATACCACCCACAGATGGTCCTAGACGAAATTCGTGATCGTGACGTCATCAGGTGTCGGGTTACGTCACATAAAAGATGCATTTTTCCCCACATGTTTTGTACACGTTTTAAAACACTCCACTTTATGGCACCTTCGTAAATCCAATCTACTTGGTACATACTTAAACCACCACCCACAGATGGTCTTAGAAGAAATCCGTGATCGTGACATCCTCACGTGACGGGTTACATCACATTAAAGATGCATTTTTCCCCTGTAGGATTTGTACACGTTTTAAAACACTGTACTTTGGCACTGTCGTAAATCTGATCGACATTAGACTTGGTACACACTTAGACTACCACCCACAGTTGGTCCTAGAAGAAATTTTGGATCGTGACGTCATGATGTGTCAAGTTACGTACCATTTAGGCCAAAAAAAAAAAAAGTCTCCGGTTTCTGGTATGGAGCTTGCCCAAAAAGTGGTGCGGCGACGCGGCTTTTTTTTTTTTTTTACTCGACTTTTTTGCTTCAAATGTCGGCTGATGACTGCAAATGGTGCCCGACTAAAAATTAGTGCAAATATATGGGAGTCCAGAGAGGCCACATAAAGCTTATTCTCGATCATAACCCCATCTAAAAACACGTTAAAATTGTGCAGCAGCAGGATTCCAGTTAAACCAGTGAGTTTGGCGGTTTTGAGACATCATCTTTCATTGAAAAAAAAACTTTTTCATTTTGCCGACGCGCATGGCTACGGCGACGCGCGCGCATACCAGAAACCGGAAACTTTTTTTTTTTGGCCTAAAGATGGATTTTTCCCCATAGGTTTTGTATACGTTATTCTTCAAACGTTACACTTTGGCACATTCATACTGGGTACATGTATGTCTGATTGGCTTTACACTTGGCAGACTCTTAGACCAGCAGCCGAAGATAGTTCCGATGATTTTTGTAACGATGACGTCATCATATTTGTCACGTGATATCATAGTAAATGTGCATTTTTTAAATCGCTATAACTTCTGAGGTACAAGTCCGATTGGGTTGAGACTTGGTTTGCACATACATAACACAGGGATTAGTTTGAAAATTTAAGTGACGTCATCATGACGTTATCACATGTATTGTGACGTCACATTGGAAGGGTAAATTTCTAAGGCTTATATCTACAGAACCATAGGTCTGATTGGATTGTAACTTGCCAAGGTACTAATGCCGAGATGTGTTATAGATGAAAATTCAAGTGATGTCATCATCGAATGTCACGTGACGTCCCTTAAAAAGGCATTTTGTTCTTTATAGGCCTATATTTACAGACCTATATTTTCAATTTGGTTGTAACTTGACATGTACGTATAATTTGCTGTAATAGATGACATTTTAGTGACGTCACTGATTGTTCATCACGTGCAAAGAGTATTTTAAATTTCAGAAACAGCTTGTGTTTGTCCACAAACACATTTCTAGTTTTTTCTTTTTATTCCCGGGCAAATCCCATAGACATTGTACACGTTTCTTCCGCCCCTCATTTTTGCCATTTATCTTTGTCATACATCATTCAAAGTTACCACAGGCATAGTCCCTATAGCAAGGATGTGTCCCGAAGAGTGACGTCATGATGATGTCATCATGGGTCACGTGATGTCATCATTCATGGGCATATTAAAAAGTCCTATATCTACAGAACTGTCAGTCCGATTGGGTTGAAACAAGGTATGTATGTAGACCGGAATGTGTTATAGATGAAAATTGAGGTGACGTCATGATGACGTCATCATGGGTCACGTGACGTCATCCTAATCGTGCATATTGTAAAGTCCTATATCTAGAGAACTGAAAGTCGGATTGGGTTGAAACTTGGTATGTAGGTAGACCGGGATGTGTAAAAGGTCAAAATTGAAGTGACGTCATGATGACGTCATCGTGCGATTTTATATGATTTGTTTTTCAATTGTTAAACCTTTAAGCCATATCTCACGAATGCAGCATGCAACATTCGAAATTCTTTTTGTATTTTGTTTGTTGGGTAATAGGCGTTTGCACAAAATTTTGAAAAAAACGTGTGAGTCATGATGACGTCATCAAAATGCCCTTTTTTTAAAACAGATATAAGGGAAAGTCCAATTGTCATAAAACTTGAAGGATAGCTAGATAATGGAACTAGATTGCAGAATCCGAAATGACGTCACCAAAACGTCATCGCCAATTTTTTTTAATGATTTTTTTAATATTTACAATTTCATTCCGCTTCCAAAATTTAACACTTCCTTTCATTGGATTGACTTCAATTCAAAAATGTGCCTTGAAAAGTGTTATCAAGATGACGTCATGGTAAGGGATGTGACGTCATCATAAACGTGCATTTTTAAAGTCTCATTGTGAGAAAAAGATCAGTCCGAATGGGTCAAAGTTGCATTTGAAGGTAATCTGATACGTCTGATTTAATATGGATTTACTTCTTTTTGACGATAATATATCTCACAAACGCTACATAATATATTAGAAAATTCTTGTACCATATACTTAGAAACATTGTACATGTATCGTCTGGAACGTGTTATTGATAATAAAAAAATGCATCATGCGGAAAAGCCCTATGTTCTGTTTGCAAACAGACATAGATCTCTCGGTTTTTTTCTTCTCCTTTTTCAGACATTTTCTCCATAGGTTTAGCACACGTTTCTTCCACCAGTCCACTTTGGCACTTTTCAAAATCCGATCAATTTTAGACCTGGTACATACTTAGACCACTACCGACAGATGGTCCTAGAAGAAATTTGTGATCATAACGTCATCAAGTGTCGGGTTACGTCACATTAAAGATGCCTTTTCCCCTTATGTTTTGTACACGTTTTAAAACACTCCACTTTGGCACCTTCGTAAATCTGATCGACTTTAGATTTGATACAAACTTAGACCACGACCCACAGATGGTCCTAGAAGAAATTCGTGATCGTAACGTCTTCAGGTGATAGGTTGCGTCACATAAAAGATGCATTTTTCTCCCATAGGTTTTATACACGTTTTAAAACACTCCACGTCACTTGTATTTTATGATCAGCAGTAGACAACAATGCAGAAGTCGCAAAGAAATCCTACAGATTTGTCTTCTTGGGTCACACTGCATAATGCTGCAGAAACCTGTGCATTTCAGCCAATTCTGCAGGTTTCATCATCAGTTACATATTTTCCTGACCTACACCGTATTATCATAGGAATTGTAGAAGTGCATTAACACTGAAAAAAAGTTGTTGCACTGCATGTACATGTACTGTCAAAAGTTAAGAATGATGTTGGTTTGGCAGGTTGTACTTACAGAGCAGAGGAGGTCAACAAGGGAACAACATACATTGTGACAATTAAATCAGATGATCATGACATTGATGATCAAACCTGTCTTGATGACAACTCAAATACAGACTCTGACTCTGATTAAGTGTAAATTTGAATGATTGTCAGGGAGTTTCATCGTAACAAAAGTGATATACAGGCCCAATTTTCAAGTTAATAAATGTTCATAATTGTAAAGCTCATTTGGGAGGGCTTGGTGGTTCAATAAATCAGATAAGCCCTATTGCAGTATGTAGAAAGTCTCATCTGGTTGCAAAATATACTATATTAATTACATTTATTAATGTATGAAAATACCAGCAGTCGCAACAAAATCATATTTAATTGTCAAAAAGACCCATTTTTTCTCCTGTGAAAACTCACATTTTCTGTGCAGCAATTTTATGAAAATACATGTGCACTTATTTTTTTTAGATCAGATATGTTAGCCATTTGTAGGTATCTCTGTCATGATCTAATAGTTGCGGTTTCATGAAAGTTTCATTCAGCCCTCCAAAATGGACATGTTCTTTTCAGATTACACATTTGATTTCTTTACCAATTTTAATACATTTTCACCTCAACCATCAACCTGTAGAATGTAGCCATTAACAACTCCAAAGCTAATTTGAAATGAACCTTCTACACCAGCCCCTCCCCAAATGAAAAACAACTGCCCCCGCTTATATCTGCCCCGGCGGCCTGCAATGCGCTTCATTAAAATAACACGCATGTGTCAGTAGTCTTCGAGTGCAGTTTCAAAAGCAAAGTGAGCAGTTTAAAGGGAATACGAGATTTGCAAACATCCAAAAATAAAACTACCAAATTTCTACGAAATACTGTACTTGACTGTTAGTGAAGCACGGTCAAAAGCATACCCTGTAAAACTCATAGCACCTGATTTGCTGTCATTTTCAAGAAAAGTGGCATTTTGTATCAATTTCCAACGCTGGTCGGACAAAAACTGTCCCCTCCCCCCCAGATACTGCCCCCAATTTACCATATTTAGTTAGTTGACATTTTGTTTGCAATCAATTGCACACCTTTGAACGGGTACAAGCCAGCTAGACTGTTTCCCTGACCATACAATTCCCTAGCATCTATGAACACAAAACTTTATACAAGTCCGTGTAAGGTTGCTATACAGTACCGCCCAAATACACCCTTTTCTTGAAAATTACAGGAAAAGCTATGTTTAGTACATTCCCTTATATGAGTATATGACATGCAATGACATGTTGGCCACATTAAGCAGATGGCCTCAATACAGTGTTTAGACAAAAACAGGTGAAATAATTGTAACGTTTTGAAAGCATTCAATGTTGGGATGCTGTAGAGGACATCAAGCAAGTGCTTTATGGAGTAAAATAAAGTTGCTTGTTATTGTTTGATGTAAAAAAATATCTGATTTGAGCCTCCATTAGTGCCGTCATAGAACATTGAGCTACCACTTACAAAAGTCTATCATACTTTTCTGACATCTATACACATGTAGAAAAGAAAAATCATAGTGGCGATTAGTCCCTTGTGGTGGTACCAATATGTGAAATTTCAGCCTCTGGCTCATGGACTAAGAGTTGAGGCTAAACAAATCAGGATAGCTCGCGTCACACACACACGTTTGTTTCACATACGTAGTGTGGACTTTCCTTTCTTTTCGTGATGTTAAGGAACACCAGTGGAAAAACTCATTTTTCTCAAACTGTGAAAACTCTTTCAACCCATTTTTTTCCTATGATTCCCTTTAGTGGTTCTCTTCATTCTGCTACTGATCAACCTAACCCAAAAATGTATCTAAACCTGTTTTCCAGAAATGGGGAAACAAAGTGTGGACGTGGGCAAGTCCACAGTTCGTCGCTGCTACTTACATTATGTGGACGTGTTTTGTTCGGAAGTCCACACTGCGTATGTAAGACAAGCTCACACCCACCCACACACCCACACACAAATGCTTGGATATCGTGGGTAAAGGGGGGGGGGGGGGGGGAGGGGATTCTGCCACCTCCATCCGGCCCTTTTAGGGGTAGTCCAATGAACAAAAGTCAATCTTACATGAAAGACAAGTGTTTGTGAAAACGATTTCGCTATAATGAATTAAAACCAAGTCATCATTCTCATTTGGGGAGTACGTGTAGCCTAGTGGGGTTTTATATGACTCATGATCAGAGGGTAATGGGTTTGAATCCAGCTACCGGATAAATGCTGTGCCTCACCATCCCAACTGGTTTCTCTCAACCCTTGAGTATAAAAAGAGTACCGTCCTAAGCCGGGGGAGCAACCTGCGATGGATAGGCATCCCGTCCTGGGGGAATATAAATATTCCCATTCGTTTCATGCTTCTGAAACTGATGGAGATAAACGCCAGCCTAATCAGTCATATTGGCTCGTGAAAGACTATTTTTTTTCACATTAGGCTTAATCTAAAAAATAAATCACTCCATTGTGGAAGCGGATGAATTTTTGTTCATAAAAATATTCCCATAGCTCTAACTCGCCAAACGATAAATAGCTCTCGATATATCTGCAGTGTTATTTGTTTGTTACAGGGCATGGGTAGATTGCAAGTTTGGGTCTTGGCAAGGATTTATCGGTCTACTGAGTTTTATGAGGAAAAATTTGCAGAGGAAAAGCATGAATAGCCTTTTTATTAAAACGAAACTACACTGGAATTGGCGTAAAGCATGACTAGTTTCAATAACAACCCACTCTTATTATGTTGGGGATGTGTCACGGTGAACCTTGTTATTTGTTAATCTTGAGTACGGAATGCTAGCAACGTCAATGAAACTTTTAAATGAAAAGAAAAACCTTCAGGGGAAAGGTATGAACGTTTGCCCCTATTGAAAGATCGAATAAGAAGAATTCTGGCACGCATAATCAACTTTGCCACCATTGTCATAGCTGAGGTTATTGCTTTCGGGTCAAAGCTTCCGTCATGGCAGAAATTTCACAGACATGTCATATTGTGGATACCCTGAGAGAAATATCGATTCTGCACTGCCTGAAGATTTATAAATACCTCCTCTTGATATTTTACAGTGTTTGTGCTAGACTTTCGAAGCGCTGCGCTTAGCCTCGGCGAAACTAGAAAGGAACAAAACGCAGGGGATATTTGTAGAGCAAGCATATATACTGTATAGCGAATTTCATCGTTGTAGAACACTGCTGGCTGGAACACATTTTTTTCCCGGGAGTAGGGGGTGCTGAAGCATATTCCAGCACCCCAATCCAAAAAGTTTGGGGTGCTGCAGCACCAAGAGCACCCCTGTTCCCGCGGGCTTGAAACTTGATTGTTATTATTCAGAGAAGGCAGAAATTAGTCCATGCTTCGAGAAGAAGCATTCGGCTATGCATATACGGGTGATTACGGAAAACAACATGGTCAGTAAAAACCGATTGGCTAGAGTTTTTTTTTGTTGAAGTCAGCCTAGTGGCCCAAGTGTCATTTTGTTACATATTTCAGAAGCATGTCAAAGTAGCAGAAAAAAAGAGGGAGAAAAAAAAACCTTCTTTCTGTGACATCGGGGGGATCGGTGTCGAAATGGGAATATATGAACAACTTTACCCGGAATTTGTACAATAAATCACGGGCCCTGTGTGCGTGGGGCCCTGACCTTGTGTAAAGACAGCACTCACAATCATTGCGTAACAGTTCAAATGGATCGGACCATTTAACAAAATGAGGGATTCTAGCTGCCGTGCACATTATTTAGAATATACATGTACACGTACACAATACAATTTTTTGAGTGAAAAACCGTTCAGCTAAATGAAGTTTTAATGTAAGAAGTACTCATGTTTTCTTTAACACATTAACAATGGTATGAATACAAGATTTGATAAGCAAACCACTTATTAATGTGATACGTATGTAGACTGTACTATGAAGGCGAGATAACGCAAACCATATACACAAATACACCCCTCTCGGGACTAATATGCTATGGTCCGACAAACATGAACTGCACAAAGACAAATTTTATCGATATCCAGATAATGTTATGTAAATAACAGAAAACTTGTGGTATGAAGGTATATTCATGCACTGAAAACTGTAGTTTTAAGGCGTTGAAGAAGAATTGGTGAAAAAAACGAACAATCAAGAGGACACAACGAAGAGTTTTCCAACGGGTGCTTCAATAATGCGGCGAGACGAACGCGTGGCCTGACCTTCCCCGTTCAATTTACCAATACACGCGTGGTTATTGTATGCATGGAGCCAGACTGCAGAAACACGTTGCATATTATAATCGGGTCATGGTCTAGAAGAGAGACGTTCCATGATTGGAAGCAAAAAAACCCTTCATCCACTCTTCCAATCAAAATGATTCTTATATGAGTGGAAAGGAAATTTCATGTAGTCTATTCAGAAGTGCGAGTTGAGTCTGAAGGGCAAAGAAAACGACTTTGCCGTTTAGTTTAGTGAGACAACCCACCGGAAAATGATCAATAATCGTGTTGACCTCCATTGACTTTGCCGATTTTGATGTTTTACGCCCGTTTTTGGAGTGAAAAAAGCCCCTTTTCCCCGTGCATCATATATTTGTTAAAATAACCAATCTACAGGTAATAATCTGAAATTTCAAATGCGTAGCGAGTTGGTGAGGAACATAGACGTACTTTCTTTTTACTGACAGAAGTTTGCAATGAGGGCTCTGTTTTCCTGTCATTTTCCTGCGCTGAGCGTAGGGTCACGGAGCTCCGTGAGCAGATGCGCGCAAGTTGTTCATACAGGAGGAACGGCTGAAGAAAATTCTCTGTTATCTCTGTTGTTTTATTTCTGTAAAATGAAGAGAAGAGTAAATCAAATGTTTTCTCCTAAAATACAGAAGATAGAGTGCCTAAATAAATATTTACATGACAAATTATAAGAAATATCTAAAAGTAAAATATGTCTCCATGGACGATTAAGCCAAGTAATTGAAAGTAAATGCTAAACAATAATTACTAAAATAAAAAATTCAAAGGGATGGCTAAAGCATGACAAGTATAAATCATTTAAACCACTGAAATGGCGATTCCCGCCAAAAGATCGGCGATAGCCGCCATCTTGCGACAACTTCCGTTTTAGGACTATTTACAAAACGATACTTCAAAACACACCCAGTCTCTTGCAAAAACTACAAGAATATTACTACAACTCCCGTTTAGGACTATATCATTAAGGATTAAGCTAGATTGTAAGTCCAAGAATAAGGAATAAGTCGTAACAATCTATACCACAAGTCCATATTATTAACTGTTCAAAAAAAAAAACGAGTTTAAATTCATAAACTATTTGTTATTCAAAAACAGCTTCATCGTGTGTACTTAACGAAAAGTTATATCCACAAACGTGCGACTGCAAGGTGAAATAACTATTGACGTTCTAAAAAAAAACATATCTGATAAGATAAAGAAAAACTAATGACTATGACTAATAAACACATCAATCTCATATTGGGTATAAACTTTTGTAAGTCATAGATGCAATTTATTGAATAATATGTTGGAGTACTATAAGGTTGGCATTACATTACCTTTTAACATTTTTTTTTGTTTTTTTTGTTTTATTTTTGTTTTTTGCGCAGACTATTGTTTTGTACTTCGGAAAAGTAACTGTATGAATGTTCAATCAACCAGCTAAGAGATAATGAACTGACTTGTATGGGTTGTTGTTTTTTGTTGACTGAATTAAGTGGCAATCATACTTCTGAAAATGAGTACAAAATTGTTTTGAGTACACCTATTTCTGAATATTCAAATCACTCTAGAAAAGAATGACCAATCACCAAACTATTGGATATTTATCCAGATTATTTTTTTAACATAAACCCTGTGAAGTGTTGCATATTTCCAGAGTGATTCAGTAATCGGATTTCTGTTGAAAAGTAGATTAGAGCTTACTTTGATCATAGCGCAATGCTTCGATTCACCTTCCCAGCTTTGATTCGCCCTCTCAATATTAGGGTAGATTTCTTTTGCCAATTTAGAGCACTCTTTGATTCACCCTCTCAATAATAAGGTGCGGATTTCTGTGGACAACTTGGAGGTTAAATTCATCGTCCTATTTAAGGTGGCGGATTTCTGATGACAATTTAACTTAGGAGTATACTTTGATTCGCCCTACAAAAATTGGGGGCGGATTTTTGTTTGTTTGTTTGTTTGTTTGTTTTATTTTCATTCATACATGTAAATACATAAAGCAACGGTTCACATAATATAATATAATATAAATGTAGTTAAATAATAAGCAGAATTAGAGTATGAATGAGGGTGCCATCCAGAGAAGGACTAGCCTTCTGTAATCGGAGCACCCAAAACTGCCGTCAACAATCATCATGTGGTCACATAGCGATTCAATATACAAAAACTAATTATAGTATAGGAAAGGTGTATCAAGAGCACAATATGATAATAAATGTCTACAAAAATTAGACTAAATACTGAAGACATGATTAGCAATTGGGTTTTGTACACACAATTTGACAAATAAAACTCCTTGAGATGTTTGACGAAAACAATTCTAGAAGAATTAACATAATTTCGTACATCCTGAGGTAGGGAATTAAAAATTTCAGGCAAATTATATCGATAATTAGCAGATACAACATCCACTCTACAAGAACCAGGTAAGTGAATAAGGTTTTGTTGTCTTGTAGAGTACGAATGAATTTCTTCATTTAAAGGAAAGAATGCTTGACTACTTAAATTAAGTGGAAGTAAATTATGAAAATAATCAAAGTAATGAGTACCGATTTGGACAGTATAAAGATCCTCAAATTTAAGAATTTTGAATTTACTACAAAGGGGTACAGTATTAGTGTTGTATTTAGCATGGCAAGCATTCCTAATACATTTATTCTGCAGCGTAATGAGTCTAGTAAATAGAGAAGGGTGTATCTTGATCATACCACCCCAAGCTAAAATACCATAATTTAAATAAGAATTAACCAAAGTGTTATAAAGAGCCAAGCTATCTTTAGTCCTCAAAAGGTTCCTAGATCTATTAATGATGTAATTAGCTTTGGAAACTTTATTACACACTGAAGAAATTTGCTTCTTCCAAAGCATGTTTTCATCTGTTTCAAGACCCAAGAACCTAGTACAGGAAACTTTATTGGAAGGGCGAATCAAAGTCAAGCTTTAAAATATCAACAGTAGGGGGGCCTACTATAATTGATTTACCCTCCAAATAAGGGAACATATTTAATTGATATGATATTTTGATTCGCCCTCTGAATATGGGGCGGACTCTGTAGACAATTTAGAACTGAATTCGAATTGCCTGCTCAATAATGGGGGGAGGGGTCGGATTTCTGTTGATATTTTAAAGCTTGACTTTGATTCACCCTTCTAATACGGGTGCAAATTTCTGTTGACAATATAAAGCTCATTGTGACTCCCCCCCCCCCCCCCCCCGCCGATAAGCGGGCGAGTTTTTGTTGACAATTTAAAGCTCACTTTAACTCGCCCTCCCAATAAGGGGGCAGGTTTCTTTTGACAAATTAAAGCTCTCTTTGATTCGTCCTCCCAATAAGGGGGCGAGTCAATTTAACAAAATAATGTTGACAATAAAGCTCACTAGCTTGTTGACAATTTGGGGCACACTTTGACTCGCCCTCCTAATAAGGGGCAGTTTTTTTGTCCGGGAAGAAGAAATGTTTCTCACGGCAAAGTCTATACAACCTCACGAAAAAAAAACACACGAAAGTTTAAAAGATATAGCGCAAACTATTTTGTGAAAATTTGCCCTTCAATCGCTTGTAATTTGATACCTGATGACGTCATGATGACGTAACAAAATTAATAATATCTTCGTTACATGGTACAAGTTCACACAAGGTTTTATGATCATACCGTAAACCGTTTGGAAGAATTGTTGCTTTATTTTGATTTCAGGCTCAAGTCTTCGTTTTGAATTGATCTAACTTTGACCTTCCGGTAGACCCAGAAGTAAAGGTCAAGCGACTTAACGTACAAAACAAAACATGTTCATCAATTAATGGTCTATCTGATTACACGGTTGATCGTTTTGTTCAAGAGTTATCGGTGAAAGATGACGTCATCATAACGTCACAGTAATACGCACCACTAAAGATGAGGGCCGATATATGTTAAAGGTTACAAGTTCATATCATAAACCATTTAGGAGAAAACCTGCGGAGAAGTATTGAAGATTTATCAGAACAATAACATAGAGTGGTCGGGTTGTGCCCGAGCACTCAACTATAGATTACGGGTGGGGCAGACCAGTAAATAGTCCAAAAATTGCCTATGCGCCGGCCAAATCACGATTTGGGGTTTAGTAGAAATGAAGGGGCCTAAGCTCTGACCCGGTCTTTGAACTTTTTTTGGCAAATATGTTTTCGAAGAAGTGATGTACTAGATCTTGAATCTCGATCAGGGTAGATACAAAAAGAAAACATCTGTGACATGGCCCAGCTTGCAGATTGTTTGTGTGTACTGTACCGGGTTCCTACTCCGATGTCCTTCAATTAATAAGGTTCCGTTTTGTTGGTTTACCCAGTATAAATCAATATGCAACACCGGCCTGGGTTTGCCGGTGGCAGAATAGTCAAGCAATATGTGACGGTGCGCCACTGCCCAGCAGCCCACGCATGTGCAATACACCAGTTCACAAAGAATTCATCAATGAAAATTCATACACGCATGCGTAGAGTTTCGCCCATGCTGATTTCCCTTGACCTCGTGTGCACGGCACGAAATCAAACTGGATTCAGCTAGCTTCATCTACCTTCACGATTCAATGAAACGTGACGACTCAACTTTTGTATAGCAAGGTGGTAAACAAATGGGAAGATGTATCATTACAGAAATTTCTGACATGTTAATTAATAAAACGATGAAATGCAGTTCAAAGTATTATAACCTGTTGATATATTCCTAGCCTTTTGTCACACCAAGTTTGGAGTTATCTCACATCAAGTTGGCAAACCTCTAAACTTCAAACTGCAGTCATCATGTTTGCTAATAACTACCGAATCCTCAGTCTTTACCACCGTGAAGACGATTATTAAGCAAGAATGAAATGTTGATTATGACAGAAAGGGCAACATGTTACACTGCTACACTGATTTTTTTCCCATGAAGAATATCATTCCTTGGAAAATGAATCGAGGGGTAAGACAAGTTCAGTTTTCTGGAACATTTTTATTCCCTTGAAAAAAGTCGCTTATTTTAAAGAAATCCATCTTTGGATGTGTTTTACATAGAGTTAATACGTGGAGTGTTACTTCTTGGTGTCGGTGACGACTGATGTGTCGCACACAACGTCGTTGTTTTTTTTTGTGCCAGCTGCATGCTCTTTAGTGAGACGGAGAATGGTCTCTCTGTGATCCTGCAATCGTCTTTTTAATCTTTGTTTCCACGAGGATCGTATAGTTTTTTCTTACCGCCTGTACAGGATGAGTAAAAAAAAGCGGGCCCCGAACCCTACGCCGTAATTTTTTGACCACTTTTTGGGTGGACCAAAAATTGTTTTGGCCCCCCCCCCGAAAAAAAATTGTGTTCTGGATCCGCCCTTGTCACGAAGTAACTACGTGTGTCTTTGGCCTGAAAATGTGTAAATGATAAAGTGTCGGTTTATCAAAAATATGATTTTTAGCCAATATTTCAGCCAATATTGCACATAACTACACCGTGAAGGTGTCTAAAACCATGTTTTGAAGGTCAGGTATCATTAGAAGACCATTCACGAAGTAATTATGTGTGTCCTTGGCAGGTAAATATGTACATTCTACAGTGCCAGTTTATCAGAAATTTGATTTTTAGCCAGTTAAAAATCCAGCTTGGTAACCATCACTTTCGTATTCAGCACCCCAAAATTAGATAGCATAGCTATGTTACCTACTTCTACTCAAAAATGCCTCTTCATGTATCAATTTTTGAAATAACACCTAATCTGTCTGTGCTATATGGGCCGAGATATGCCAAAAACATGATTTTCCGGTATTAGCGGCGCTAAATTGCATATTCCTGCCACAGACACATGTGGTCAATTCCAGAATAGTTTTATTGTGATCTCTGACCTTAAAAACATGGGTTTAGACACCTAATTCATTCAATTATCTGCAATATTGGCTGAGATATAGTGAAAAATAGATTTTTCGGTAATGGCGGCACTAATTTGCATTAAAACAATACGTGGGACAATTTTGGAATTGTTTAACATAGCATATCGTTTTCTACGCATTTTTTCTGACCTAGAAACGTTGATTAGAAATTGATTTCCGAGGGTGCACGATACCCCCCTCTATCTCCCCAACTATCGTGTATGCAAGTGCCTATACACTGTGTACATGCATGTACACAGAAAGCCCAGTGTGATCAGCCGAGCGTACCCTACACACAGAGCGCACGTACACTGAACAAAAGCCCCTGTTCATCGCCCGCTAGCCCGTGGTGCACAATGGAAAGCGCTCAGTGAGCTCCGAACACTAAAAGCCCTTCTATTCAATCGAGAAGAATAGGTCCTTTCAATGAGTAAATTAGGTTTTGGAAGAATTATGAAGGTTCGCCAAACTTTTCACTACTGCAAAAAAAAAAAAACAGCTTTCAATCAAAACCTGCCGGTAACAACAGGTGGGAGATGAATGAAATGTGTACGTGCGGCAATGCGGCTATGCCTGCACCCGGCGCATAGACTTAAATCAGTCCGCGGCCATGACCGCTTGGCGTACGCAAGGGGATAAAAGCCCACTACAGACAGCCTTGAGCGTGCATGCTGCGCTGCCAACATCAGCAATGACATCCCTACATTTGCTCGTACAAATAGGACACAGGTTTAAACCCTATATAATCTGCTCTAAGATAATAGCACACAAGCTAGGGAGATGATCGTCTGCTAAATTTACACGATTCCACCGATTTTTAAACTGTACTGTCTCGTTTTTTACAACAAATTGTGGGGGAACTTTCTATGCAAATGACTCTCGTATCAATTTTGAAACCCTATAATCACTCGCAAATGTATAACGCCCGCTGTCGGTCTAATTGTGCCATTCGGATATATCGTCTGAATACCCCTACCCCCACCACCACCACACCGAAAAAATAATAGTAATAAAATACTGTTGAAAATGTGCTCGTTCATTCAGAAATTTATGACGCATAATATCCAAACTGATTGGATGTTTCCAAAGTGTCTTTCCCACTTGCAAAAGCTCTTTTTAAAAGCCCACTACAAGCAGCCTTGAGCCTGCATGCTGCGCTGCCAACATCAGCAATGGCATCCCTACATTTGCTCAAGCAAAAAAAAAATGTGGGGTCATTTTTTTTTGCAAATGACTCGCGTATACATTTTTAAAGCCCTAATCACTTCGCGAATTTACTGCGCCCGCTGTCGGTCTTATTGTACCATTCGAATATATCGTCTGTATAGCCAACCCCCACCCCCACCACATCGAGAAATGATAGTAATAAACAATACTGTTAAAAAATGTGCTCTTTTATTCAGAAATTCACGAAGCATAATATCCAAACTGATTTGATGTTTCCAAAACAAAATTCCTTTTAAAAGCCAACTGAAACGGTTGAGCCTGCATGCTCAGTGGCATCCCTACCTTTTGTCGTGCAAATAGGACCCATTTTGGAACCCTAATTTGATCAAATCTGCTCTTAGATAATAGCCCAAAAGCCTTATTCGCACGATTCCACCGATTTTTTAAACTAGACGGTCTCGTTGTTTTTTTTTGTTTTTTTTTACCTGGGGTGTCCTTTTTTTGCAAATGACTCGCGTAAACATTTTTGAAACCCTAATCACATAGGGAATGTATTGCGCCTGCTGTCGGTCTTATTGTGCCAAACGGGTATATCGTATGTCTAGCCACCCCACCCCACCCCCACCACTACCACCACCACACTGAAAGACAATAGTAAATGTATACCCTGAGGGAGATACGTCATCATCGAACATTATACCTGGGGAAGCCAAGGTATATTTTTTTCATGAATGTCCCCTAATGTTTGAAGTCATATTTTTTCATCAACATTTTGTTCCCGTCACAAATGGCCTAAATCGATTCCTAAAGACGCAAAACATCACGGGGCCATTCAGGTAACGATTGCTTGTGCATGATTGCAGGGGGAAATGCCTCCCTAGAAGGTATCCATTTTCAGTAATTGAAATTATTATTGTATTTTTTTTTCATTTCTTTACGTCTTCCGAGCATCCTTTTCTTTATAGTATTTCATTGCTCATCTTTGTTTTCCTTTATGCACCAGTGTTGGAGGTCTCGAGACCGGTCTCGGTCTCGGTCTCGAGACCTCTTTTTGCCGGTCTCGGTCTCGGTCTCGGGAGCTGTGGTCTCGGTCTTGGTCTCGGTCTTGTTCCCCTTTGGTCTCGATATTTTGGCTGGTCTCGAGTCGAGACCAGCCAAAAAGTGAGGGGGGCGGATTCCGCCCCGGCCCTTTTAGGGTTAAGTAAAGAATCAGTTTAGGGCAAATGTGACTGCAGTATGATGCTAATGGACATGTCTCTCATCACTTCCTAGTGAGTGAGGCATAGTCCAATAACCATTGCTCCTCTTCTTATTTCTCGTTTTTATTGTGGGATGGTCTGTTGAAACATGCTTTTTATAGCCATCCTCATCGATTCCAAATACAACTGAGATTTAAATCTTATGAATCAAGACTGAAACATTATTTTTACCGTCAGATTTTGTATTTTGAATATGGGGAACATTTGAACTCTTTTCCCCTAGAAATATTGGTGATTTGTTTCTATTTTCCTTTTCAATTTTTCCTTTATTCATGAAGGCGGGAAAACGTTTTTTTTTTCATTATATTTATTAATGGATATTCATCAATTCGTAGACCGTTAAAATGGTATTAGTGGTGGACAGCTGAATTTTGTGATCTCTTTAATAAAATAGACACGACTTGGGAATAGAGTATGCAAATTACGTGAAATGTTCACAGTTACTACTCAATAGCATGTTCTTTATCCCAATTGTATTTTTTACAAAATGGAGCGTGCCATTTTATTTTTTTTCATACAGTCACTTTTCTTTTTGACTCGCCATGTATTCATTTTTTCATATGTGATAAACACAAATTGAGCTACTGCCATGGTCACACAAAAATAGAGTCTAATTGCCTGCCTCGTCTCCTTCCTAAATGTCAATTGCATTTGCATGAGTCGAGAAGAATTGTGTTCCATTAATCGCTATATGCTGTTTACGGCCATCACAATAAACTATTAATAAATTGGCAATATGTAGTACTTGTTAATCACTAAAATATTCAAGTAAATCGCCCGGCAAAGTAGCCGATGCGGACGAAACGCTGGCACGGTACAAAACACAGAGAGGCGTGCGCACTGAGCCATGAATCCTAAAAGTACATCTCGCCTACCACATTCAGTTTGTGACAGCGCCCTTCTATTGTGTCGGCCATATTCTCAAATAGGCAAATGACGATGATGACGGCGGGCTGATTAACAGAAGATAGATCAGGCAAATGTGGTTCATCAATCTTCTATAGTATATGTAACGTTATTGACATTAAACAAAAATAAAGTGGCATTACATTTCAGCCTTAGCCAGGCCTTCTTCAGAGGTAAATGACAGAGGAACAAGAAACAAACATGTAGGGGACACACAAATATGCAGGGTTGGAAGAAGAATCACAAAGAGGGATGTGTGGGGGGGGGCAGACCAATCCATATCTGGCTACCATCTCTCAATTTTTTTTGGTCTACATGTACAAATCTATATTCCATGACTGAAATAAATCACTATTTTCTTGCTCCAATTTTTTTTATCAAATCAGGTTTACAAGAAGGTCCAATGTAAAATTAAAGTTGCATTTAAATGTCCGTTAGTGGTCATTGCTGAAACCAAGGGGTGGCTGTGGAGTTTAGGGTCCGAGTTCCTATAACAGATGAAACATCCACCTTTAACTTTTTACTTTTGTCAAGTTTCAACATGTTCAAGTTTTGCAAAAACTAGTACATATTGTCGTACTCCTAAGTTAGAGTTTCTTCATCAGATTTACACTTTATAGTAGTTAAACAATATTTAAAACAAAAAAACAAACAATTAAAAAGTGGCAAAAATATATGAAGTTCATCAAATAAGGTTCCCCTTCTTTAACTTAGGTTGTTTCCAATTTGTTTAATTGATTGTGACAATAACAAATTCTGTTGCCATGTTGTAATTTATGGCATGAAGCAAACACAAAGAGCACTCGCATGACACAATTAAACAGGTACAAGTGATTCCTAACTTTCAATCACTTCCTTCACATCCCCATGAACATCAACATCTCAAGGACAGACTGTTCAGCTGTAATTAGTGTCTTGTTGTTTATTTAGATTATTGTTATTTTTATTATCCACGGTCTCGGTCTCGAACCATTTCGGTCTCGGTCTCGGTCCGCCTTGAAGGGGCTGGTCTCGGTCTCGCTACTTCAGGTCTCGGTCTTGGTCTCGGACTATCCGGTCTCGACTACAACACTGTTATGCACACATTTGAAAACTAAACGAATGACATGTTGGCATGTTGTAAACCCTCAATTGCCCACATTTATTTTGAAAACTACTTAAAGTCAAAAGTCAATCTTACATTAAATAATGAAGGGTTTGCGGAAACACCATGTGCGAATAATTTCTCAACTAAGAGAATGGTTCTGAAGAGAACCAGAGGTATAAACTCGACGTTCCGGTCAGTATGCTCTGACCGTCTTCAGGAGAGTGCCTGAACTCTAAGAAAGTGAATACCTAAGTAGCAAAAGGCGGAGTCAATGAAGTGCGAAGTTGCATCCTGTGAGGATGCTAAGTGGGCAGGATCCTGGAACAAGCTTGGTGCTCACTGGGGTGGAACATTAGGGTTGCTGTGAGATAGCCAGGAGTTGATTGGGTTTTCATTCAAGTCTACTCCCACTGAGATCCACTTCACAATTACGACATAAGCGGCTATAGAATATTGTATAACAACCAATACCTTAACGCATGAACGGCAACCACTTGTCAGCATCCTCACAGGATGCAACTTCGCACTTCATTGACTCCGCCTTTTGCTACTTAAGTATTCACTTTCTTAGAGTTCAGGCACTCTCCTGAAGACGGTCAGAGCATACTGACCGGAACGTCGAGTTTATACCTCTGGTTCTCTTCAGAACCATTCTCTTAGTTGAGAAATTATTCGCACATGGTGTTTCCGCAAACCCTTCATTATTTAGTATCTCCACCATGCAAAGCCTCAAATCTTACTAATCTTACATTAAAGACAAATGTTCGAAAAAAAAGATTTCTCTATAATGCATTAAAACCAAGTCATCAATCTCATTTGGGGAGTACGTGTAGCCTAGTGGTTAGGGCTTTATATGACTCATGATCAGAGGGTAATGGGTTTGAATCCAGCTGCTGGATATATGCTGTGCCACTCCATCCCAGCTTGCCTCTCTCCAACCTTGAGTATAAAAGGGTACCATCATAAGCCGGGGAGCAACCTGCGATGGGTAAGCATCCGGTCCTGGGGGAATATAAATGTTCCCAGTCGTTTCATGCTACTGAAACTGGTGGAGATAAACGCCAGCCTAATCGGTCATATTGACTCGTGACAGACTATTTTTTTTCACATTATGCTTAATTTAAAAAAAAAACACTCCAAAGTGGAAGCGGATGAATTTCTGTTCATAAAAAAATATTCACATAGTTCTAACTCGCCAAACGATGTATAGCTGTCGGTATATTTGCAGTGTTATTTTTTTGTTACAGGGAATGGGTAGATGGCAAGTTTGGGGCTACCCGGTTAGGCAAGGATTTATCGGTCTACTGGGCTTTTATGAGGAAAAACTTGCAGAGGGTAAGGCCCCCAAAAAAGTTTCCGGTTTCTGGTATGGAACTTGCCCAAAAAATGGTGCAGCGACGCGTTTTTTTTTTACCTGTTTGATTTGCTTCAAATGTATGCCGATAACTGCAAATGGTGCCCGACTAAACTTAGTGCAAATTCATGGGAGTCCAGAGAGACCACATAAAGCTTAATTCTCGATCATCATCCCAGCAGGATTCCAGTCAGACCAGTGAGTTTGGCGGTTTTGAGACATTATCTATTATTGAAAAAAAAAACTTGTTCATTTTGCCAAAGCGCATGGCTACGGCGACGCGCGCGCATACCAGAAACCGGAGACTTTTTTTTGTTTGGCCTAAAGCATGAATAGCTTTTTTATTGTAACGAAACTACACTGGAATTGGCGTAAAGCATGACTAGTTTCAACAACAACCTGCCCCACTCGTATTATGTTGGGAATGTGTCACGGTGAACCTTGCTTTGTTAATCTTGAGTACAGAATGCTAGCAACGTCAATGAAACTTTTAAATGAAAAGAAAAACCTTCAGGGGAAAGGTATGAACGTTTGCCCCTATTGAAAGATCGAATAAGAAAAAAATCCTGGCAAGCATGATCAACTTTGCCACCATTGTCATAGCTGAGGTTATTGCTTTCAGGTCAAAGCTTTCTTCATGGCGGATTCCAGTCAAACCAGTGTTATTCAAAAACAGCTTCATTGTGTGTACTTAACTAGGGAGATGATCCTCTGCTATATTCGCACGATTCCATCAATTTTTTTCAACTAGACGGTCTCTTTTTTTCCCCAAAAAATTTGTGGGGTCACACTTTTTTGCAAATGACTCGCGTATACATTTTTGAAACCCTAATCACTTCGCGAATTTATTGCGCCCGCTGTCGGTCTTATTGTGCCATTCGGATATATCGTGTGTCTAGCCCTCCCCCAGCCCCCCACCCCACCACACAGAGAAATAATAGTAATAAAAAAATATTGTTTAAAAATGTGCTCGTTTTTTTTCCAGAAATTCATGAAGCATAATATCCAAACTAATTGGATGTCTCCAAAGTGTCTTTCCCATTTGCAAAAGTTCCTTTTAAAAGCCAACTGAAACAGTTGCGCCTGCATGCTTAGTGGCATCCTTACATTTTCCTGTGCAAATAGAATCCATTTTTGAACCCTAATGTTATCAAATCTGCTCTTAAAAAAGCTAAGGAGATGATCCTCTGCTATATTTGCACGATTCCATTGATTTTAAAACTAGACGGTCTCGTTTTTTTCCCTAAAATAATTTGGGGTCACTTTTTTGTAAATGACTCACGTATACATTTTTGAAACCCTAATCACTACGCGAATTTATTGCGCCCGCTGTCGGTCTTGTTGTGCCATTTGGATCTATTGTCTGTTTAGTACCCCTCCCCCCCCCCACACACACACACACCCTAATAATAGTAATAAAAATCTTATTTAAAATCGTGCTGGTTTATTCAGAAATTCATGACGCATAATATCCAAACTAATTGGATGTCTCCAAAGTGTCTTTCCAATTTGCAAAAGTTCTTTTTAAAAGCCAACTGAAACGGTTGAGCCTTCATGCTCAGTGGCATCCCTACATTTTCTTGGGAAAATAAGACCTATTTTTGGAACCTAGTTTTATCAAATCTGCTCTGAGATAATAGCCCAAAAGCTAGGGAGATGATCCTCTGCACTATTTGCACGATTCCATCGATTTTTAAACTAGTCTCGTTGTTTACAAAAAAAATTGTGGGGTCACTTTTTTTGCAAATGACTCGCGTATACATTTTTGAAACCCTAATCACTTGGCGATTTTATTGCGCCCGCTGTCGGTCTTAGTGTGCCATTCGGAGGTATCGTCTGTCTAGTCCCCCACCCCCACCCCCACCATAGTAATACAAAATACTGTCTAGCCCCCAGCCCACCCCCTACCCCACTACCACCACCACCACACCGAAAAATAGTAGTAATAAAAAATATTGTTTAAAATCGTGCTCGTGTATTCAGAAATTCATGAAGCTTATCAAACCGATTGGATGTTTCCAAAGTGTCCTTCCCATTTGAAAAGTTTTTGTTGTTGATGTTGTTGTTGTTTTTTAAAGCCCACTATAACGGTTGAGGCTGCATGCTTAGTGGCATCCCTACATTTTCTCGTACAAATAAGACCCATTTTTAAGTCTAATTTTATCAAATCTGCTCTTAGATAATAGGCCAATAGCTATGGAGATAATCCTCTGCTATATTCGCACGATTCTACCGATTTTTAGTGGATCTTTTGTTGTTACAAAAAATTGTGGTGTCACTTTTTATGCAAATGACTAGGGTATACATTTTTGAAACCCCAATCACTTCGCAAATGTATTGTGCCCGCTGTTGGTTCGGTCTTATTGTGCCATTCGGATATATCGTCTGGCTAGCCCCCACCCCTCCCCCACACACCCCCTCCCCCACCACACCGAAAAATAAAAGTAATAAAATACTGTTTAAAAATGTGCTCGTTTATTCAAAAAATCATAAAGCATAATATCGAAACTGATTGGATGTTTCGATAGTGTCTTTCCCATTTGCAAAAGTTCTTTTATAAAAGCCCACTGTAACGTTTGAGCCTGCATGCTCAGTGGCATACCCACATTTTCTAGTGCAAATAGTACCCATTTTGAACCCTAATTTTATCAGATCTGCTCTTAAATAATAGCCCAAAGCTAGAGAGATGATCTTCTGCTATATTCGCACGATTCCACAGATTTTTAGAGGGTCTTTTGTTGTTACATTTTTGAAACCCCAATCACTTCGCAAATTTATTGTGCCCGCTGTTGGTTTGGTCTTATTGTGCCATTCGGATAATGATTTCTATTTCGCCCTCATGTGCATGGACGAAAGGATTGTTTTTAAATTTTTATTCTGAGCCGCCTAAAAACCCAATTAGGCCAGAAAGTAACGCCTATGATTTGAGGGGCTCTTCTCACTAAAAAACAAAAAACAAAAAATAAATCCTGGACATATTGACAGAAAATAACCCAAACATTTGGACCCTGCACATGTTTAATATACCACTCTCGCTTCTGACCGTCAGGCACAATGATACGCATGCGTGCATGTCCATGGATTTATCTATAGGAACGGGTAAACTGTCTAAGTTAAATTGCCTCAGGATTTTTTTAGCAAGCTGGTGTAGTGTGAATTCTACGGACGCGTGGTAGGATTTCGAATGCCTAAGTGAAGATAATATTTAGGAGAGTAAGCTGTCACCTGTGAGAGTCAAACTAATACAAAGGGTAAAAGTGACCAGATTTCATAAGAGTCAAAAGTGTACGTGACACCGGGGTCATTTTATTCTGCCCGTTTACTGAGCTGTTGGGTGTATTACAAATATTGCATGGTATTTAAGGTGGCTAGCAAATACAGATATGTTCCACCGGGTAGTACACCTCGCACAACAAAGGATTGTTTGTGTTTGAAAAGCAAAACATGTACACGGGACATTTTAGGGAAATAAGTACCTCAACCCTAAAGGGTGATAGCCTCTAAAAAAAAAAATTCGCGACCTGAGCTGTTATGACTTTTTAGCCTCGAGCTTTGCGCATCTTTTGATACCAAAAACATAAAAATCGGACCACGGATTGCCGCGTAGCGAAAAATTGTCCGGCGCTACGCGCCGTGAAAACTGAACTTTCGCATATACGTCGTGTACACAGAGCAGAATTGCCATTCGTACATATGAATACTTAATTAGCCATAATTCCAAAACCATTTGATCTATAGTCATGAAATTTCTTGGGTATGTTTAGGAAGAGTTGCTCTCCGACCCCGGCTGAGAGATGGTCAAAATAACCCGGCCCCTTTAGGGTTAAGAGTATCCACTTGTGTCATAGTGGAACAGATAGGGCAAATATCTCAAGGAATTGTACCTTTGGTGATAAGCATGGAATTTAACATACAGTGATCAGAGTATGTCATGTGAAAGATGTTTAGCTATAGGGCCATCGAAGATTATTTTGTCTTTTGTAAAAAAAAAATCAAAAAATATAGGCAGAATAACAGGCAATTTTCGATTTGTCTTTTTGATCATCAGTGACGATTGCAGGTCTTCTCCGTGAGTCACGATGGATTTGAAGGTGATCGTGCTGTTACTTCTTGCTCTCACATCATACGTCGACAGCCAAGGTAAGACCAGGAATACCAAGTGATTACCTAATTGTAAAACGTAAAATATACTAAGCAACATAGAAAAATGACTTGAAATATGCCGAGGGTATGCTTCTCTGCCAAAGATAAATCAGACGGTTAAACAATGACACAAGCTTATTTTTTTATTACATTTAACATTTTACGTTTGGATTCCACGCTTCGAGAAGTTCGGTTGATGAATTGCTCAACGTGTATTAATATTATAACAGGGAAAAGTAATCATTTGCATTTCCCCACAATCATCGTAGCATCGTCTTAACCGACAATTGAAAAGTTATTCCTAGGAATGTAAAACAGTTATGTTAAAAATAGTTCACTAGCGGTTTTCGAATGAAGCAAAAAGCCAGTCTTTGACATATGCCGCTTAATTGTATACACAAATAGTATCAGAGATAGATAGGCGGAGTTCAATTTACAATTTTAGCACAACATGTTAGATAGTTCCACGCCATTATCTGTCGGGGGGAAGTGCTGGAATGACCATTCTTAATTTGCTCTGGGCCGCATGTGGGGTCAGGTGACCAGGCCTAATGTCAAAATGTTTGAGTTTATTTAACATGCTGCGCACGAGTGCCGTTTTGGATTACGGTGTTCAAGAAATAAACTGAACCATGATACACAAAATGCTACTTAGGAATGAACATAGTCGGATAGAGTTACTTAGCAACGATTAACAATGGTCAAAATTTTCTTCCTCACCTCTTGGCCTACTGTGTACAAACCAATGGGGGTCTTGACCAATATTGACCTAAGTAATAAGCAGGCAGACAATGCATGTTACCATTGGAGGGTTAAAAGATTATAATTATTTGTGTCGCGAGGTGACAACCCCAACGATGATAAGGGTGGTCAAGTTCACCCTCATGAAGATTTATGGAGTAAGGTGTAAAGCAAGTGGAAATGAACTGGAACACTCAGACGGTTGTTTACACTGATTCACTTGATTAAGTATTAATCTAACTCACTTTCCCCAATTATACAAAATAATCCAAATGAAGATCCGAATAAAGATTCCAATAAGACGACAATGTAGATCCAAGTAAGACACAGGGAAAAACCCAAATTAAGTTCCCTGAATGAAGAAGACGACTGAGAAGATCATAAAAGAAGACCCTGTTGACCATGAATAAAATGAATTGATCTTAAACTTTTGCAAGTCTTGTTCCAAAGTTATTGGGTTAAATTAATATTATAAACAACAAGTATTTTAATTATACAGCTAAACTATAATTAATAAATACCTTGGAGAATTGATGGTTTCTGATTGGTCGAGACTCGATCACGTGACGGGTGATAATGACCGGCTTCAAAGAACAAGCGAATAAATGGCCCCTGAACCAGCGTTGATCCAGCCCCATGAAAGGCAATGATTGGCCAAATGTACCACAGTCATACGGCAGCTTGTAACAATACAGCACTGCACATGCGCTCAACCAACTTCGCGTGAGACTGACGCGCGCGTGCGCAACACAGTTGCTATGGGTGGGCGTCTCGGTCCATTAACAGCGGTCACCCCCAAACCCGGTCATTATCACGCAGTGAAGACCGGCTCCTTACACTGTTATTCCCTTAATAATATAGTTGTTTTGTAGGCAGGTGTCATGATCACTCTAAAATAATACTAAATAGGATGACTAATTAATCAAGCATACAAAGAGAATCACAGTCTTACTCTGATATAAAATAGAGAAGGCCTGTAACTAATGCACTTGAGATGTCAACCTTCAAAGCTTGTGACTTGACAGTCTCAGCAAAGTGCCATCTATAAATTAAAATACAGAAAAATACAAATAGCATACATGGGGAACATAGGCCTATTTAAGGAAATAGCTTCTATCATAAAAGGTCCCGTGCACCAATAAACAATGCGACATACACGAACATTTCAAAATGAAGCGAGTAATTTCACAGTGTGGCTAAGATTCCTTGTTTTGCTGTGCATAAGCACAATACGTACTGAATGTACACAATGCTGAACTCAATGTCGCCATTATATAATGCACTATGCAGTGAATGTGTACGAAAACGGTCATTCAACTCTATAAAAGTTTTGACACTTTCACACAAAACTAACACCCTAATAACTATAAAAAATCAATCAGTTTCACAATAATCATATCAACCAACCTCTTCTATGTCCCTTACATTATCTACAGGCGCGGTTCTATGGGGGGGCTAGGGGGGGCTTTAGCCCCCCAAAAATTGTGTCTAGCCCCCCCAAAATAAATTCCGTAAAAAAGAAATTGCATTAGCAAAAAGAAGGATTGCGATGTACATGCGAACGGTCTCCCCCTAAAGAAATAGTCGTGACCAGGGTGCATTTGTAGTTAATATAGTGTGAATGATTTTACGATTTTATTGGCGCTCTCCATCCCCACCTATTGATTTTCGGAGGCCTAAGTGTCTGGAGAAAATAACCGGTCTACATTTCAGCACGCCTCCCTGAAAAAAAATTCTGGATCCACCCTGCTAGCCCCCCAAAAATATTGGTTCTAGAACCGCGCCTGATTATCTACTCAATACTTAATTAGAATCCAACTTACTCCAAAAATGAGAGAAAAGTGGGCGACTTTTAGCCAAGAGTTGGCTCGGTCTTAGCCCCATAAATGTGGCCTATTTACTGGACTGCCTCCGTAAACATAGGCCACACATCCACATGTTTATAGGCTAGTCAGAAAGTGCTGCCTTTTTCTTTTTCAGATGTCATACAATTTTTGTGAAATTTCATGTTGAAATTTTGATACGCAAACGTGTAAAAATGAATCTGGAAATTTCAGGAAAAATATACATCTGAAAAAGCAGCACTTTCTGATTAGCCTATAAAGAGGGTGAGTATGCCTCTAAAGCAAAAAAAAACCGTGCTGGTCGGCATATTCCGAGTGGTTGCACCAGCGCCGAATAATATTCGTGTTATTTCAACTCGTAACAGAGAACAGCCGCGACTAACACACAGCCCGACCACAATGCACCGCAATCTCAAATAACATTACAGCTATCCACAGAAACAGAAATGATAAATTGAATGTGATAAGTCCGTGGAATGCCAAATCAGTGAGAAAAAAATCTGTTCTTTTCAGTGACTACAGTTTGGATAACAATGTTCATCAATGAAACCTGGTTAAGATGCAATGATCTAGTTGTTGTTAACGAATTTTCACCTAGCGGCTACACTTTCCTGAAACTTGCACGGGGCAGGAGGGGGGGGGGGCACGACGCACATGGTGGTATTGCCGTCATTTCTAATACTCACTTGAAGTTGTCCACGATGGAGACCCGCTCTCAACACGGTACTTTTGAACTTGCATGAGTCACAATCTTGCAAAGTGAGTCTGCTTCACTGTCATCTCCCCTCCGACCCCTTCAACACGAAATGCTCTCAGAACCTCTGACCTATTTGCCGAATTTGCTGAATTGCTGGATGAGCTCACCACTAGCGCATCTGGGCTGATTCTCGTTGGAGATATTAACATCCAGGTTAGGCCAAAAAAAAAAAGTCTCCGGTTTCTGGTATGCGCGCGCGTCGCCGTAGCCATGCGCGTCGGCAAAATGAAAAAGTTTTTTTTTCAATACAAGATGATGTTTCAAAACCGCCAAACTCACTGGTTTGACTGGAATTCTGCTGCTGCACAATTTGAACGTGTTTTTAGATGGGGTTATGATCGAGAATAAGATTTATGTGGCCTCTCTGGACTCCCATATATTTGCACTAAGTTTAGTCGGGCACCATTTGCAGTCATCAGCCGACATTTGAAGCCAAAAAAAAAAAAAAACAGGTAAAAAAAAAAAAAAAGCCGCGTCGCCGCACCACTTTTGGGGCAAGCTCCATACCAGAAACCGGAGACTTTTTTTTTTTGGCCTTAACATGCCTCATAAAACCGAAGTGGCCTGTTCGCTGTTGTTATTAGACGAGGCAGGACTCTCTGTCAGCATATTCAGAGACCAACACATGGACATGTTTAAATACTAGACTTTGTCATCTGTAAACCTGAGAGTGCCTTGGTTACCGACTGCCGAGTTTACAATAAACTGTATTGCTGTTAACAAAGCCAAACCGTGATCCGAAGTTTATCCCAACATGCTCTTAAAGTTATCACACCCTGGATAGAGAGTCCATTCAAGTGCATTTCCATTGATAGTTCCGTCGATGATCAGTTCTACTACAACATGGCTTCGCGGTCTGTCATTGATGCACATTGTCCAACATCTACTCGGACTCATCGCCTTCGTTGCAATCCACAATGGCATCCCGATGAGATCCACTGCGAGACGCAGTTGAAGGAGATGTCAGAAGAGGTGGAGGAGATCTTTAACGTTTGCAGATCGTCATCAGTACTTCCATCAAGTGCATTTCGTCTGCAAGCTCATTCACATTCAATAGTGTAAATAATACAATAGTCAAATGAGTTTTACCAACACCAAGACTGCATTGCGAGTCCTGAACACACTGCTGAACAGGTCAACAGTTCTGCCTGTTGAAGGTGCTGACTGATAGAACAAAAAAGGAGAAGAAGAAAGAACAAACAAAAGAAATGAGAACAACAAGAAAGGCTGTTTTGCAAATTTACCAAATAGCAGAACAGAAACAATCGCTTATGCAAATCGCAGAGAAGCCAAAAATCTGAAGAAAATTACGGAAATGTCGAAAACAAAATACACAATTTGGATAAAAATATATGATGTGCACTCTTTAGTTATCTTTGTGTCACACATTATTTCTAGTTGTGAAATAATTAGTTGGAACCTCACAATTATTTCAATCATTTACAGTATAGAACGAAGAGGGAAAAAGTGTCAATCCTTTGTTTGTTTTATTATTATTATTATTATTATTATTATTATTATTATTATTGTTGTTGGTTTATTGAAATTGAACTTGTAGCCAATGGCTAAATTGCATCATTTTTTACAATAACAAAAAACAAAAAAACTTTAAAAGACAGGGTAAAATTCCATAACAAAATTGAAATAATTCCTCAGAAAAATATATATGTTACACACATACACAAGACACAACAAGTTTCTTACAACAATAAAATATATTAAGAAAAATACAGAGCAAACAACGCTACACAATATCAAAACTCAACACAGAAATATATATCTAAAACAAACACCCCCCCCCTTAGAAAAGTGAATTGTTGCTAAAAAACAACTTAATAAAAACAATACCCGAAATTGCACTTTGTAATACATGTATGACTAATTATTGTAGGTGGTTCCTGCCTTGAAAACAAGACAACACATAACAACAAATGTATCAATTACCAGAACCAGCACCCACAAATATGTATGCACACACCAATACGTTGAAAACACAGCCCCCCCCCCCCTAATACCAAAAAAATGTGGATATTTACTACATTAAAAACATTACTTACTACACTTAAAAACATTAAGCTAAAAACTCTGAGATACATGTACATGCAGCACTGTTACTATTGATGCATAGCTGTCTTATTGACCAAATTATTTTACATTTAAGAGGCCAATTAAATAAGGAATAGTACTATTTGCATATCTGTTGGTCTTACACTTCACTCTAGTGATCTGTTGGCTGTCTCTTAAGTTATATTGCACCTGATCGCCCCGCTGTTTAGGAAGCCAATCTTTGAAACTGACAGATTTTCTTAATTCAGTGGCAAATTTGAGGCATATGTCTTTCCTACGTTGATGAAGGGTGCATAAATGCATTTTGTCAAGAGCCTCTTGATATGACGTGTAACTAGAACCCAACATAATTCTGAGGGCACGTTTCTGAACTCTTTCCAAATCATCACTTTGCTTCACAGTCAAACCAGTATTCCATACTGGAACAGCATACTCTAACACAGACCGCACATAACCTTTGTAGATTGTCAAAAGATCAGCTGTGGCGAGATTAAATTTCTTTAACATCTTCATAATGTACTGTTTGCCATTAGCCTTGTGAAGTAATTCAGACTTGGAATTCCGAAAGTTCGTTCTTGTAGCGAACACACTGCGATCTTTTGTGCAAAAAACTGCACACCCAGGGCATCACTGATGGTCTCACACCTAGTTGGAGTAACTTGCCAATGACTATGTTGTGGTCAATCAAGTCAAAGGCTTTACTGAAGTCAGTTACTACAACATTGCTGTAGCTGTTGCAGGAATCTGCGTGTGCATACAGGGTGTTCATTAACTTGATGAGATAATGTGATGTTGAAGCTCCTTTGCGATTTCCAAATTGGTTGGGATCCAATTTATCCCCAAGAGAAAATGGTTTTGCCACATTCTATGGATATAAAATGTCATAAAATTATGTCAGCTATATACTCTGAATTCAGAAATGAATACATCATTCAGCTGCGACTTCAACAAAGGAACGTGTGGGTGGTGGCAGGCAGCGCACACTGGCTGGGAGTGGTTGATTGGAGTTGGAAGCAGCGACCAGAGCGACACCGGACCTTCTGTTGACAGATTTGGAAGTAAGACGTTTTTCCCTTTGGCCTAGATCATCTTTTGAACACGAGAGGATAAGAAACGAGGGGAAATATTACTTTGTATCAAGATTTATTTCCAAAACAAACCTGTGGTACCTCAATTCTACCATGTGCGATAGTTGGGTTCTTTGGGGTCAAATGTCTTCAATCGTTTGTAAAATGTGCAGTGATAATTCTTTGTAAAAAAAGGGGTGTTTTGCAAATACACAATTATTTTTTTATTTTAACACCTCTATTGCACAGCTTCAAATATGACGTACCTGTATGCAAATGGAACCGACATATCAGAGGGAGCAAAAGCTATATTGACGAGTCCCGTCATGTCTCAAAGGGCATATATCTGCTGGATGCTGACTTTCTGGTACAATATGTTTGGCAGCGGCATCGGTAAGGGAAGCGTTTACTTAAATTACAAAGGAAACATTTTTTTTATTGAAATAAGCTATACACCGCCCGGTAGAAGCATTTTTTGCTCTTGTGTTTGTGTATCTTCTTTTTTCCAAACTGACTTACTGTCAAAAAATTTCAAACCATTTCTACCACAGCCTTCCTTTAACGAACCCTTTCCAAAGCACCACAAAGGGGCTGATCTACTCTGTTGGGGTCACGTAGCTAAGAGTCACGGTCATTAAATTCTCAGAAAAAAAATACACAATGTTGCACTCAGACTCTGTTGACGACAACGTAAGAGCTGTGAACCAAAATAAAATTGTCTTTAATGAGACTGTTTCATAGTATTGCGTTTTATTTGAGGCTGTTCTTGAAAGTGCGGTATTCTCGAACATGTGGCTGTTTATGTGAACATGTTCATTTGACGTTTCAGGTAGCCTTAATGTGTATCAAACACCTATGAATGGGAGTATCAGTGAGGGTCTGCGTATCTTCCATAACGGGCAACAGACAGACAGCACAACGTGGCTTCAGGCAGAGATAATGCTCCCAGAAACACCTCCCGACTTCAGAATCGTAATTGAAGCAGTACGCGGAACGGATTCTTCTTCCAATATTGCTATAGACGATGTTGCTCTCAGGCCCGACAATAGTGAGTTCAATGTAATTATTATTGATCCATAGCAACAAATGTAAACTGTTCCAATCGATGTTGATGCGAATTTGGTATGACGACTTCTTCAACAAGATAAGGTTTTGCAGTAAAAAAAAAAAAAAAAAAAAACCTATTGACTCCTGTAAAGATATAGGCTTACGGCTCAACCTGATTGAATTTACCTGAAAACGATTCCAAGCATAAGACTTAGTCCAACACCTATTGTTATTCGATGAATTTACTACAATGTATTATTATTATTCTCCAAGACAAATTCGTTTCCGGAACTTTTTGTCTAAATGAAACATATATGAACTTCAATTGTCAATACATAAATGCACAGCCCACTGAAGATGTTTTTTTTTTTTGTAATAACGTCATTATGACGTTATCATGGATCACGTGACGTCACTTGATAGATTAATACATGTAATCTTTGAAAATCAATAAGAAATCACCGGTGCGAGACCGAACCTTGAATTTTATGGGAATTGATATGATAATACATGATCTTCATTTTATCTCCTGGGCGTCAAATCACGTGACCCTTCCTTCCGGTCGAAAGCGGAAATGCCTGATATTTTGAAAGTGGATGAAGATATGAACTTGCTTTTAACGAAGTTAGTTTTTGCCTAGGTGGAACTTTACATAAAAAAACATATCGGTGACGTCATGAGATGCTTGAGCGCCCTCAAGCGGCAGGTTAAGAAAGCCAAAAAACGCATTTTCCAAAACGCATTTTTCGCTTAAAAAAGTAATCTTTACGATGACCTTAATGCAGACAAGACCGAGCGCGAAAAAAAAAAATGATGACCTCATCAGGTCGGAAGTTTAAATGAAAAGACTATTAAACCTTTAAAAAATGCTGAAAAATCAACCGCAAGAGGTACAATCCAAATGTTTGCTTGAAATAGCATAGTTTACATAGCCCTCGAGCTTTCTGGTAATGACGTCACGATGACGTCATCATGTATCGTATTATAAGCAACCAAAAATTTAATATTTGAAAAACAATATAAACTCAACTGTTACAGATATAATTTTTTGGTTTTTTTATGGCAATCGGTACAACATTGCAGGATTTTCATTTTTGGTATTAAGTGCAAAATTACATGACCCTTCTTTCCGGTCGAAACCGTAAGTGACTTATAATTTGATATTGGCAAAAGATGTGAATTTGCTTTCACCGATGTGTGTCTTTGCCTAGGCTGTGCTTTACAAAAGTATTGCAGGTGACGACATAACATATTAGCGCGCCCTCTTACAGCAATGTTGAAAAGTCAAACATGCATTTTGAGTTGATGTGGCGAAGTTTGCGGTAATCAAGAGCCCAACACCGTGTGGTTATTGGCAAAAGATGTGAACTTGCTTTCAACGACGTGAGTCGTTGCCTAGGCTGTACTTTGCCAAAAAAATACTACAGGTGGCGTCATAAAATGTGAGAGCGCCATCTATCGACATGTTTAAAAAAGCCAAATAATAAACCGGAAGTGCCTTTAAATTGAAATTGGCAGCAGATGCGAACTTGCTGTCAACGATGTGAGTCTCTGCTTAGGCTGTACTTTACAACAACAACAAAAATCAGGTGACGTCTTAAATTTGTTAGATCGCCCTCTAGCGGTATCCTGACAAAGTCAAACATGCATTTGTAGTTGATGTGTGTGGCGAAGTTTGCGATAATCAAGATCCCACCAACGTTTGGTTGTTCCTACAACCTTCAGTCTGCTTTCCTTGAAATTTACATGGAATCCCAATTTAGAGCTGTAAATAAATGTGTAAAACAAAATGTGTAAAAACAAAAGTAATTACATTTCTGTGAGAGTTTCAATAAGGGAATAAAGTGTGCTTTGGAGGTTTTATTCACTCTGTTTCAGACCAATTGGAGTCTGGGTGCTGATAATAACCCGAGCCGAAGGCGAGGGTATTTATCAGCACCCAGACTCTAAGTGGTCTTAACCCTCCATGAAGCCAAGGCCGTGCAGTGGAAGCAGTTTTCTTTCTTAATTTATTCATCAATAAAACATATTTAGGCCAATTCCACTGAAATTCAGTATAAACTTCAATAAACTACATGTATCATTGTTTTGGACTGTACAATCCATTTAAATCCTGTGTTCACTCCCCAGCAAAGCCGACACTGGGAAAACTGGGCCTCTGGCCAAGCCCAATGCATTTGTGTACAAACTTGATAGCCTGTATGACGGTATATTGCCACTATGCACTTGAAACCACATCAAATCAAACCGATTGGGGCTATTCCAGTAACTGAATGCAAACAACGGCTGTTTGCAGTCGATTCTGACCCAGAAATAGCCAAATGCTCAGTCAACTGACTCATGCAGAGTGTTTGGTGATAGCAGTTGGGAGGGGGGGGGGTAGTTTTCGACTTGTATCGCTTTCGGCAAATCATTGGTGAACCAACATGTAAATTGCCAGAATGCTTCAATCTTCGATATACGTGTCCAGGGGACCTCTATTCAGTGTTGTAGTACTCGTACTCGGTACTCGTACTCGAGTACTACTCGAGTACTTTTTGTCGTACTCGTACACGTACTCGCACTCGAATGTCAAAGTACTCGTACTCGATACGACGGTACTCGTACTCGAGCAACAAAGTATCGTACTCGCACATGTCGAAATTGTACTCGATCATCAAAGTACTCGTACTCGAGTAACAGTACTCGATAAAACATCGTACTCGTACTCGAATAGCAGTACTCGATAAAAAGAAAATGGCATAGCACATACGTTACCACGGCCTTGTGCTATCGATACTTTGAGTTTCAAACTGATCGATTGCGGAGAAATCGAAATGTTCTCTACTCTACGCAGGTCAATCTGTACAAACACAATTAACAGCTAGCCGTGACTGGGTCTGTATATAGGTCTGACTGGGCCTGAGCCAATTACGCACAATGACCCATTTGCCGTATGTGGGCACAATGGGCGATCATTGTACGCACTGTACGCCGAGGTGTTCCTCAAATGGGCGTACGATTAACTTGGGTGATTGAAGCAAAGCCGTTTTCTGAACCCCGGTTTCGGTCCTATAATACGGGTCAAGCCCCATTGCCAATGTGCATGAATGGAAAAAGAGACACAGTCGAAGCCGAGGTTTGAAAAACGGCCCCTAGTCTGGTTACGGCAGCAGGTCCACAACGGCCTAGCCTTAAACAGAGGTTCATGAATGGGAAGCATACTAAATGCGTACTGAGACACCTGCATAAAACGCGAATCTGCCGGGTTTTTTTTGCATTCACGTTGCATGTACTTGTGTACGTGTACGTGTACGCTTACGTTTGCCTGTGTGGCACTTCGGTCACTTTTTTGTACCCAAATTGTATACGTTGTCGGTGCAAAGAACTCCAAAATACATGTGTCATGTCGTCTGTGTCCTCTGTTGTGAAGTTTGGGTAAAATGATCACAGGGAATTTGTCCAAAATGGTGTGAAATGCCACAGTGCAGCGTGCATGTTTTGTGCTATTCGCATATCAGAAACATATGGGACAACTTCGAACTCATATCTTCGAGCTTTATCAAGCATATGCGGAACTTCATCAGGCATTATGCGGAAGAAACAGCCTGCTTTTGTAAGAACACTAAGAACAGAGGTTGAATCTAAGTAGAAATAAATAATTATTTTCTCGGCCATTTGAATGCTTGTTGTGCTTGCGGGTTTTTTTAGTCTGAGAAATCTAAGGACCCGAAAATAGTGAATAATAATAATAAAAATTAAATGCACAAAACTGTGTAGTTTAATTTTATTAAATGACAGTTGACCTAAACGTTCATGTCTGTATCTCAGCTTGGCAGCATTTCCTTGGAAAATACATTTACATTGATTTGAGACTGCTGTTGCCGATTTTTAAAAAAAAAAAAATTAATTGAAGAAAAAAATGAAAAAGCTTACAAAGACGAACTCCATCGCAAGTGATTAACAGTACACATTATTTTAGGCTTCAAGCACAATATACCCGGTGCCGTATTCAGAAATACAGGTACTCGTACTCAGAATACAAGTACTCGTACTCGTACTCGTACTCGGAAGTACAAGTACTCGTACTCGGAAGTACAAGTACTCGTACTCGTACTCGGAAGTACAAGTACTCGTACTCGTACTCGGAAGTACAAGTACTCGTACTCGTACTCGGAAGTACAAGTACTCGTACTCGTACTCGGACGTTCAAGTACTCGTACTCGGAGACCTGTTCTTGTACTTGGAAGCACAAATACTCGTTCTGGTACTCGGCAACCTAGGTACTCGGCAGTACTCGGTACTCGGAAAGAGTACTCGACTACAACACTGCCTCTATTCACCTATTCAGAGCAAAAGGGAATGGGTTGTGTCCCCCAAGTACTGTTATTTACGCGTAATACAAAACGACTTTCCGCTGCAATGTCTTCGAGCGTTCGTGTATATTTTGGTGATAGGAAGCACAGATGGTAAATGCTTCTTTGTTTTATATATTTTTTGAATTACTGATTACATTGTGTGTATTGTCCAGTTTTACATGTTTTGTTTATGCAACGCGGCCCCTTGAAAAACAACCTTGGTTGAATAGGTTACCGTGTTTAAACAAGTGTAAATAAATAAATGAATACATTTTTCCAGCCATCATTGGGCGATTGAAACTGGAAACAATATAAAATATTAATACCTCTGTTTTCATCTTTTTATCATATGATTTCTTTTAGACATGGTATTGTTGGCCAATATCGACCCTGCGGGGATTTATGTTGCACCCACGGACACCTTCAATTTTACCCTCATCCCTATCCCTGGGCTTGATGCCCGCGCATCAGGACCCTATGTAGTTGACTACGACCCTGAAGACGGTATGGTGTACTGGGTTGATGTAAATACTATCAGTCGTGCCTTTTTGAACGGAAGTGGTGTTGAAGTTGTGGTTTCAGACGTTGGTAAGATCACGATTTTTGAACAACCGATAATTTCACCCGATCAAGGGAAAAGTAGGAAAGTCCAATAATGCTGCCTGGAATTGGTTTATCGATTAACCGTGAAGGATTTTCCACTTCAACCATGCGTTTTTGTAACATATGTCCGATTATGTAGCTTTGTAACAATTCATGTAGTAAAGACCTTAACCACATGAAGTAAAGACCTAATTTGAAAAAGAAGGTATATTATCTCAGATATAATGACATATTAGTCGATAGGATTTACAGCTGGTCAAAGTTTAGAAGTTTTGATTTATCCAACTTGTTGGCAGCCGATATCGAGGTCTAGACGATGACTGATTACAAATATACACAATCATAATGATGCCGTCATCCGATGCCGAACAAACGGCAGAACAAACAAAAAATGATCATCTGTTTTGTTCTCAACTAAATGAAATTATATAATTAATTAATAAAATTGGTTATTTACTCCTGAGATGTACCTCGAAGTGACTTATCGTAAATGTACTGTGTGTACACGATACATCGGTTCGTGATGCGACGGTTACAGCCCAATATTTGATAGTCGATTGTCCGAAGGTTCTTTAGTCCAAAGCGTCATTACTCCGAACGTTTGTTAGTCCGAAGGTTCAATAGTCCTAAGATTCGATAATTCGAGGTTCGATAGTCCGAAGGGCCCATTAGTCCGAAAATAGAATGAGATTAATTTATCCGAAGGTTCGATAGTCCGAATAGACCTGTCGGACCTTATAGTCTTTTCGGGTTATCGAACCTTATTGTCAATTTGGAATAATGAACCTTCGGACTATTAAACCTTATTTTCGTTTCGGACTATTGAACCTTCGGACTGATTAACCTTATTCTCAATTCAGACTTTCGAACCTTCGGACTAATTGACCTTCGGACTAATGAACCTTCGGACTATTGCATCAAATGTTCGGATTAATGAACCTAATTTCATTTTCGGACTAACAAACCCCCTTTTATGGAAATTGTGTGCATTGGGACTATTTAACCTTCGGAGTAAAGAACCTTTGGACTATCGGACCTTTGGACTATCGGCGACTGACTTTGTAAATAGTATAAGTTTTTAAGAATTGAACGAAGACACGTTCGTGAACCCGCCAGCACAAACATATTTTAATTCATATCCCTTATTCAAAAAAAAATCCCTCCTCAAATAATGTACCATCTAGATAAATCGATGTTGTGACGTCATAAAACCGGACACTATGGAATAAATACAATTGTTTTCGCTTTTCAGATTCAAAGAGCTTCGGCCTTCATGTTGAGAATCGTGTGTTGTACTGGATGAAAGGCGGAGCTGCAGATCTGATTGAGCGAGCTACCTTGGAAGGACAAAACCGCTCCGTTATCCTGGATTTGCATGATCAGTTTGTTCCCGTGACTCTCCGTGCGCTTGTTGTGGACTCTACCAATGGGTAATATGTGCGAGGAGTGGCGGGGGCGCTTTTGGCCTCATGTCAGACTGCACTCCAGAGATTTTATCCGTTTTTCCCCCTAAAATTGGCCAACGAAATTGCATTTTTTGTTGAAAACTAAAACCAGACCCGGTCCACGGGTCCTTGACATCCAAGCTTAAACCATTACCAACCACCTTCAGGTCATCATGTCACAAATATCCCTAATATTAGCTGTTAATCAAGGCCCATTTTTTTTGGTTGAAAAAAGCCTTCTCATTGTAAAAATGGTAAAGTCGTGCCCCCTGGTGATTGAACGTATAGGGTCAGGTATTCAGTTTACCATTCAACAACATTCGGGCTATTTTTCAAAATGGCCTCCATCTTTTGTTTAAATGGCCGCCACTTGGACTCAGGAAATGACACACCAGCTTTATATGGGCAAGATGCAACGAACAAAGAGGCAAATATATAATGTCACTATATACAATTTATCTCTTTTTTTTCGGTTTATAAAAAAAAAAAAAAACTTATATGGGTTCGGGGACGCTCAACATTTTTTTTTTTTTTTAATTTGGCCTTATACAATAATCCTCAAATTATCATTACGCGGTCACCTGCACCGCCTAACAGGGACAATCCTCACAAAGTAATAATCCTCACGCAACTTAAGTTATCCCAATAATACACAACACGGGTCACTGGACAAGGAAACTATTATAACCCTTGCTTAGTACTGTATACCCCAACCCAGAAATATAATAATTGATCTAAATGCTATAATGAGGCGACTTTCCCATAGACTCGTGCACAAACCTACACTGTCACCTAACCCAAGTCTACCTTACCGTTTCTCCACGAAATTCGTTATTTTCACTAATAGGACGACGAGGAATCGATCTAGATAGTTTGCGATTATAAAATTCCTTGTCCTTAGGGTCGTTTTCACAAACGGGCGACAGTTATAATGTCACCTTAATAAGGTGAATCGCCCAATTGTGGACGCAGTTAGCAAACTCTGTCGCCTTATTATAGCATATAACGGAATAAAATATTTATTTCGCTACGCCAAAGAAAGCACGCTCTTCTTGTTTGTTGGTTGCGTAACTCAAAAGGGGGACAAACGCCAGCAGGCTTAAGAAGATTTTCTTAAACATATATTACAATCACATGTACAGAGTGCGTGATTTCATTGGCTCGTTAATCATTTTAGCTCGGCACTTAGTTCAGGCTCGCCGTGAGTTTTTCTCCTCGCGAGGCGAAAGAAATCAAACAGGACAGAAATTGGCCAAACGGCCTTGCAGGGCAGGAAACTCTGCAAAAAGTTACCGCACACGGGGATACTTTGCATTAGGCTTTATTGGAAGTAATTACATAAGGTAAAATGCACTGTAGATCTATGATAATAAACACAAGCACTGCTTTTAAACCGTGTCCATGATTCCAGTCAAGGTACAGGATAATTCAGCAAAAAAAATGAAACCACGTAGTATCCTGAAAATGATATCAGAATAATCTCACAAGCCTCCAGGGAAGCCAAGTAGAAGGCACGGCAAGACTGTAAACTCTTGACATTTTAATGCATTTTAGTTTCATTGGAAGCAGCTGGTTTTTAAATAATTGTTATTATAAGTGCCAGTTATCATATGAGAGTTTTTTTTTTTTTTTGATATGAGAATAGTTTTGCTGAAACATCACTTACACTACAAGAAGCCTATTAATCGGGCTTTCATATCATAGATATGGAAAGTGCTACAATAAGAACTTATTCAAACAATAACAGGGGGCACCAATTTGGTTCCATTGACTCACTCTGTAAACGCCGCATTTCGCGTAAAAAACAGGATCTTATCGTCCATATCTTTTCAAGTAGCACAGAGTCTGGTTACCTTAATTTGGTCTTCATTTTGTCTCTTTTTGTATGTGAGTGGGGATTCCAGACGTTGTAAAAAAGTAATACAAACTTTTGTTCATGTGTGGGGAGCCCATCACGGGTAAGGTCAGTCGTAAATGAAACCAAAGGAATAAAACGGTATGCATCAATATTTAAAGATTTATAATTGAATAAGTGCCGTGTTTTTTTGTGGTTAGTAGCTAAGCTATGTATCGGGAAGATATTCCACAAGATTTTTTTTTTTTTAGATTTTTGTTCTGGTCGTACAGCGTTTCTCCAACGACAATGATCGAGCGATCTGATCTGAATGGCAACCATCGTCAAGTGCTGATTAATAGTAGCATCCGTCATGTTAATGATTTAGCCCTCGACGTTCCAGGTTAGTTAATTCTTCTCAAATTGTATCCTTCAAAATGACATTTAACCAGATGAAGACAAACAATTTGTTTGTACAGCCCCCAACTCATCTGATGGCCCATCTTAAACTTCACCCATTGTAAACATGACATTTCAACCATACAATCTTCACTGTCCGATTAATAAGTTAGACAACAATACCATACGAGAAATGTTTACAAACGAGACCTATGCAAAACTAGGGATTGATTCGGACTACCATTATGAAAAAAAGTTGAAATACATAAATCTGAACTATTCATTAGAAAAGAAAACACAATCCTTCATCAACAACAAAAACCTGTGCGCAGGGGCACCAACATCAAGGTATGAGGGACGCTGTAACCGGTAAATCAGAATTTGTTGAAATGCTAAACGTTGCAGATTCTGCATTCCGGCATATAGATGTTTAAAAGCCCCGAGATATCTTATTGACCACATGTTTGACTAATGTATCACTGTAAAAATATTGGGCAAGTGATTCGTTGGGTAAATATAAACCACGCAACTGTGAGTTAAAAATTCCCCATTTATTGGCTAATCGACGTTGTTGGGTAAATACAAAAGTTGGATACTTGAAGAGTCTTCAAAGTTGAGCATAATTTACGCAAGAAGTGGGTAACACAAATAGTTAATAATAATAATACCGAAGTCTTATAGCGCTCGTACCTACCAACAATTAGGTACCCAAGGCGCTGGAAATCATGTGTATTATTAGAGACAGGTAAATGAAGTACATAAAACATATGAGAACCCATTATGTAGCACTCTAATAATGGTTTACAAGGTGTTGCGGCGCATTAAGCAGCTACTGCCATAATCCCCTTCTCTTAGCGATAAGAGTAACTGGGTTCTTTAGCGTGCATTACACAACACACGGGACCTACCGCTTTACGTCCCATCCGAAGGACGAAGCAATAATGGTAAAGTGCCTTGCTCAGGAGCACAAGCACTATGTTCCCACGGTCAGGATTCGAACCCATGTACCACGGTACAGGAATCGAACACCGTAACTATCGGACCACAGCACCCCATAGTTAACTGTATGTCGGGGACAATAATATATTGCCGTTGCCCTGTTATTGGGCAGGTCCGCTAATCCCAAGTCTTAAAAGCCAAGTCTTAAAAGTCTTAAAAACGCGAAATTCACCCAATAAGTGGCAACATCCACCATGTGATCTGTTACATGCACCGCGCATAGGTAGAGTCGTTATGGCAGATCGTAGGTCGGAAGAGTCTTAGCAAAGCCTTAACTTAAAAACAAGACTGTTTGCAGTTACGTGTTAATTGTTTGATTCAAATTAGATTCCATTGTGTTGGAAATTATTTCGATATTGTGTCAATTGTATGGTTTCGGTTTGTATTACGGATAAAGCCATTTGCATGGTTCACTGCTGTGTCGGTATTAAATGCACATAGGTGTATGACTCTGCACATGTATTAATATGGGCGACCCGTAAAATGGGCCGACAATGTACATGTAGTTGCAGTACTATTTTACTCGTAATTACAAATCATAACCCGCTGTGAATTGTACGTTGTGTTTTTGATCTAATTTGATGCAGGATATGGTTGACGTCAATGTCTCAGTATGGTTGAAAACAAGTATTTAATTAGGCCACATAAAACAAACATGTTTAGCGTCCTGCTTTTTTGAAAAAAAAGGAAGCGGAAGGCCCTTTTTTCCCCTTCCAAAATGGCCGCCCGGCCGGGCTATTTTTCAAGATGGCCGCCAGTATTTGTTTGTTAATGGCCGTCATTGGACCTAGGAAATGACTTACAAGCTTTATATGGGCACGTGTGGTCTAGCAGTGGAGCACAGGATTCATGATCGTGAGGTTGTTGGTTTGAGCCCCGCCTTGGCCATGCGTCTTGTGCCCTTGAGTAAGGCACTTTACCTCAATTACACCTCTCAACCCAGGTGTTAAATGGGTACCAGCATTGTTTAATGCTGGGAAGGTAACAGACTCGCCATGGAGGAGGTGTGGCGATCCCCCTACAGGAGCATATGAGTCTGGCCCAATCGCTAACGAAAGAGAGATGGGCACTCCATTCCTGTTAGCACAGGTTCGTCCCCTTTACCCATTATATGGGCTACATGCAACAGACAAAGAGGCCAAAATTATGTTTAAATTTTATTATATTTTCGGCAAAAAAAGAAGAAAACAAGGCCTCCAAAAATGAAGCGGGCTGGGACGCCGAACATGTTTTTGTTTATTTGTCCTTAAAGGTTTTACTATTTATTTGAAAATGTGATTTGGATTCAGCGACACAATAAAACACGTGATCAAGGTTATGAGATCAAGTTTTTAATTCTTTTTAGGTTTTAACAAATGGATATAATTTGCCCAATAATGGGGAAAACATTTGCTCAATAATTGGTACAACATTTGCTCAAGTATTTGGCAAACTATGCCCAATGGGGTTGGGCAGTATTTTTTGGACACATGCCCAGTAGTTGGTCCAAAATTGGGTATATTTGTTACCATTTCTTGATTAAACTAATCACCAGTTCGGGTTATTTTTAAGCATCAGCTGACATATCAAATACCCAACAAATGGGTGAAAAAAATGTTACCAAGTTGTTTGGTAATCCAACTTAATCAACTATTAGGAGATGTGCATTTGCCCAAATGTTGGGTGTTTTGTGTGCCCAATACAAAATGGGCAATATTTTGCCCAAATGTTGGACTTGTTAACTATTCGCCCTTTGTTGGGTAAAAATTGGGCATTTATTTGCCCATTTTTTTTCACAGTGGGCACCACAAAAATAATATTCTTTGATAACATTAAACCACACAAATTAGGTTGGTTTTACGTTTGAAGCCTATCAATATGTGGCATAATCCTTCTGTCCAAAAATAAAACAAACCGTGTGTAGTGCATCAACACGTTTCGACTGTGTAGGAGCCAAACAGGCATGCCATACTCCAACGTGCGTAGAACCAAGGACCTATCGAGGCAAATCTTCGCAGGAAATGAACAATTGATAGCGATAGGTTTAAAAAGGTCTAGCCTACGATTGGATGCATGGGGAAACAACAGTTTCGACTTGATCATACCAGGATAAGCGAGCTCTCGGAGGGACCGTAACTACAAATGGATGTGACACATTGTAAGGGAGATCCAGAAAGAGAAAGAATAATGATAAACATTTTCACGATCTTCAAAAAACCTCTTTTTTCACGATATATCTGTATAAAAAAAGTAATCCTTTATCATCGTCATTAAAAACAAAATTCCATGAGTCAACTATTCCATATGTCATTATTTTACAGCAAACAGACTCTACTGGCTTAATACCTTTTATGATGTCATTGAATTTTGTGACCTCACGGGTGCGGGTCGCACTAGAGTTGCCGCCTTCAGCTCCAATTCCAATCTACGAAACCTTGGTCTCCACAATGAATACGTCTACTGGACCGATAGGGCGTTTCTAAACCTAGGCCGTGTCGAAATTTCGCAAGGTGCACCTGTAACTTACCATGGGCCTGAAGTCTTTGACAAGCAACGAGGTATTCACTTTTTCAAAGGTAATTGAGAAGTTAGTTTTAATGCGAATAACTCGGATATTTGAAGGAAAACATGAAGAGTCAAGGCAAGAACTAATAGGCAAACTGCAAATTATAAATTAAATTTCATTTTTCAAAACAAAAATATACATTTAAGTCCATAGCAGGTCCGTGGCCATTCTAACGAACCATTATGTATTTTGGCCATTTGTGCCAATTTTGAGACTGCAGAAATTCATATTGATCAGTCATCAAGCCAAATTGCAAATTAATGTCACAAAAGTAACTATATCACGACGAAGCATCATCCTTACCCTTACAGGACAAAAGATGTTTAGAAACACTTTACAACATTCACCTTTACATTATCTTTAGGCCCTACAATTCAGCATGTGTTTACAACTAGCAGAATGGCCTTTTTTCACTCCATTGTTAGCCCTCCAAAAAGCCATTTGACAAGGCACTCAGAGTATTTTTTAGGTGCTAGTTTAGCCATTGTTCTTTTCATATGTGGTGAGAACATATTCCACTGTTTGTTTGAACATATAATACTCCACATTCGTTGTAGGTGGCAAAGTTGCCGTGTTTAAATCATCTGAAGGAATATTTGTTACAAATAAGGGCAGTTATTGTGTTAATCAGATACCAAGTATGCGGGGTTTTTTTACATTGAATAAACAATAGCCAACATTTTTGTATTACTAAATTTACGCGGCATCGTCGTTATGATTCCATTAAAATAATTGTTTTATTTCTCAAGGCACTACTGGAATGTCTCAGGTTTCAACAACAGAGCGTCCCGTCGAAGGTTTGTGAATCATTTACTTCCACTGTTTGTTTGAAATTTAGTTTCATTGAGCGTTTTGCACTCATCTGATTACATGTTTTATTGATAAGTGTTTTTTTCTTCAGAAATTGTCAGTACCTGAAACAAATGAGTAGGTCTACAACGTGGTCATAATACTCATCATTCGTTGTAGGTGGCAAAGTTGCCGCGTTTAATCATCTGAAGGAATATTTGTTACAAATAAGGGCAGTTATTGTGTTAATCAGATACCAAGTATGCATTTTTTTTTACATTGAATAAACAATAGCCAACATTTTTGTATTACTAAATTTCCACGGCATTGGTGCTATGATTCCATTAAAATCTTTTTGTTTATCTCCAGGCACCACTGGAATGTCTCAGGTTTCAACAACAGAGCGTCCCGTCGAAGGTTTGTGAATCATTTATTTCCAATGTTTGTTTGAAATCTAGTTTCATTGAGCGTTTTGCACTCATCTGATTACATGTTTTATTGATACGTGGTATGTTCATGGTAGTGTTCTTCACCTATATTAAATAATGCTCTTCGGACTGTGCAACCGTTGTTTTCATTGTTATTGTTCAATACTTTGTTTGGTATTTAATTATTCAATGACGTCAGAATCATCCTCCACCAATCAGCCCATCTCACCAGACTCGACCGCAACGCCTACTGCTTTATCAATGGAATCTTTTTTTCGAGGTTAGTGTATGAAATTTGATGATATTCATGATGTGTTCTTACATGTAGTTTCATTGCATCATGGTTGGATATGCCGTGATCCATGGTGGGTTGACGTGGTGTATCAGTATCAGTCGTATGCCTAATAAGGGCTATCGACTGTTTCTCTGTCAAATTTCAAACTTTCAAAATGGTATCGTTTCATATCACGACCTTGTGTCTACGATCTTAATCCTTTAGAAACGTCACCAACTGTAAATTAATTAATGAATTTAAAATATTTCTGAAGTCCAAAACAAATCCCAAATGCTGGAAAGTGGTCCATTGTCACTTGTTATTGTTCTGCTATGAAACCTTCGGCAAAGCAGATCGCCTGGTAAGCGAAACAAAGACCTCGTCTATTATGGTGGCATGTTACTTCGAATTTTCGAATTCTCGAGCTGCCAGATATATTATCCGAAAGTTGAGGACTTTTTCTTCAGAATGTCTCATACCTGAAACAAATGAGTAGGTCTACAACGTGGTCATAATACTCATAATTCGTTGTAGATGGCAAAGTTTCCGTGTTTAATCATCTGGAGGAATATTTGTTACAAGTTAGGGCAGTTATTGTGTTAATCACATACCAAGAATGTATTTTATTTAACATTGAATAAAAAATAGCCAACTCTTTTTTTTATTACTAAATTTACACGGCATTGGTGTTATGATTCCATTAAAACTTTTTGTTTATCTCCAGGCACCACTGGAATGTCTCAGGTTTCAACAACAGAGCGTCCCGTCGAAGGTTTGTGAATCATTTACTTCCAATGTTTGTTTGAAATTTAGTTTCATTAAGCGTTTTGCACTCAATTGAATACACGTTTCATTGATAACTGGTATGTTCATGGTAGTGTTCTTCACCTATATTAAATAATGCTCTTCGGACTGTGCAACCGTTGTTTTCAATGTTATTGTTCAATACTTTGTTTGGTATTTAATTATTCAATGACGTCAGAATCATCCTCAACCAATCACCCCATCTCTCGAGATTTGACCGCAACGCCTACTGCTATATCAATGGAATCTTCTGTTAGAGGTGAATGAAGTTTGATGATATTCATGATATATTCTTACATGAAGTTTTGTTTCATCACGTCTTAATACGCCGTGATGCAAGGTCTTTTGACGTGGTGCATCACAATGAAGATAAGTCGTAAGCCTAATAAGGGTTATGAGTGTTTCTCAGTCAAATATAAAGCTATTTAAATGGTGTCATTTTAATATCATGACGATATAACTCCGATCGTAATCCTGTAAAAACATCACAAGCTGTAAATGAATGAATAATTGTATCCACTTGTAGTGAAGAAAATCATTTTAAATCAATTTCACTCATTGCCTCATATCTACAAAAAGTATTGTTGACGAAAGCGGAACGTATACTTATAAAACATTATTCAAACAATAAGTATTGATATTTGATAATTATGCTATATCGTGACTGCTTTTTTTTTGTTTCTTTGTTTTTTAGATTTGTTTCGTTTGCTTCTTTTACTTTTAATTTTACGCCAATTTTCTATCAACAGTGACTCAGTAGTATTCAACTGAGTCCAGAAACACCGAGACTGGGCCAGTTAATATCGTTATCTCATCTGACTCTCATTTAGACTTCACTACCACTTCAGTGGGAAATACGTATTACATAACTGACCTTAGTACATTATTCACTGTTTGATTATTTGGTTTTTTGGGTTTTTTTTTTTTTTTGGGGGGGGGGGTTTGGGGGGGGGGGGGGTTGCTTCTTCTTTGACTTTGTGCGCCGATTACTCATCGACAGTGACAAACCTAGTTTGAACTGAAGGGATGTCCGCAGCTCCTGAGTCTAAGGCCGCCTAGGCTAGGCCAGGCATCGTCATCACATTGTGCTTCCATTTATACGGCACTACCTAGCCATTGAACAAAGCGGCTCACATACATGTAACATAACTAATGTCATCTTTCATTCTATGCAACATTGTTGACTGTATGTAGAACTACCAATATGCCTAGTGTGTGCGTATTTTGTTTTCTCTAAAAATAGTGTCAGGTACAACATTTTAGGAGTGATTATACATTGACTTTTACAGGATCTTCTCCCACAACAAATGCTTTGCACTCTACGAGATCTGCCGCTATTGCGTCCACTACTGCTCCGTCGTCAGGTAGAGTATTGTACCATTCTAAATATAGTGAATAATAATGATTTAAACTCAAAAACAAAGATCCAACATTATGATTGCTTTTTTTAAAAACTTTTTTCAAACAAATTACAACAAAAAAGACATCTCTATTCACAAGCGTTGTGATTTCCCTCTGGTTGCTACAAATCAGATTGTTCAACCGTCATTCGTTTGCTATGCAAAATTATTGAGTTCAACCCAACACTGGCAAATCAAGTTGCCACTGGCAAACACTGACCTCAACAGAATTATCTGTATATGTCAAAACCTTGTTTTCAAATGAGAAATAAAATGGGGTTGCTGCAGAGTTTCCATTGTTAAACATTTTTTTGCAGGTCGTTTGGAGATTAGCATTCAGCTTCGGATCCTTGATTTGAACGGGGAACCAGTATTCTTTTCCACTCAACTTACTGATAAGAATTCCCAGGCGTTTCGGACTATGTCGACTCCAATCCAACTTGCGGTAAGACATATGACTTTGTGATACTGTGACGATATTCTGGGGGTTAGGGGGTGGGGGGCTTTTAGGACTGCTATTTGGTGTGTTAGGCATGCACTGGTATTTCGATAATCAAATACCACTCTTACTCCTGTTAGGTATTTCGTACTCTTCGTGGATCGGGAAGGACGTCTACTCTCATAGGATTCGAGGTTACGTCATATATGAGTGGCAGTGTCCTTGTGAATGGTGTTGCCAGATATCCAGCAAACTCCTTAGTCGATAGTGAGACCATACGGGATGTGATTGTTACCAGTGCAATGAACAACAATGGACAGCTTGACGTTTCGTTCACGATTGACCCGGAAGCTACCGTTGTTAGAGGTAGGTAAACATTTTAAATTGATCGTATAACCCCGTCGAATGGCAGTTTTTTTCTGTTACCCGTGGGCAGATTGCTCCAAAGACATACTTTGATTCCTCAATGTATTTAAATGAAATATGAATCAAGATAACGACAATGGTACCTCATTGAGACAATTCTCATAGAGGTTTGCGCACAATTTTTCGGTAAATTTATGCTTTAGACGACAGGAAATCGACATAGCCTATTTACGACGATATAATGTTGTCTGTAGATGAGAGTTATTGCATTAGGGAGATATTTAAATGTCTCTTTAAACTACCTTGTCTCCCTAATGTGGTCGTCCATCACCACCAGCGGCCGCCACTATAACTACTACTTCTTACAATTGGCAATATGTTACTAACAAAGACTTAAAACAAACTTTAATATAATGTGATAAATAGTGAGGGATACCAAAAATAATTGTCTCATATTATGAGACATCAACCAAACAGCTGTGTTTTCAGCTTAGGTGTCAAAAGGGTTCAGTTAAGTCAGAAGAGACAGCAAGATTGTTTGCCATTTTAAGAATATGAATCCTGATACCATACAGTCTTGCATGGTAAGTGTTAACAGAAATATTTTTATTTCAATGCAGTCAAATTAATTTGATGTGACACGGCTGTAGCACGGATTTTGAACTACTTAGCGTCCTTTGCCTTGCTATCGTCGTCCGCATCACAAGAAAATGCATTGAACTGTTTGAACAGTGGCGTTTGTAACACACATTACACCATCTTTTGCACTAAATCATGAAAACTCTGTTAATGCAGTCGTGTGTAGGCACCAGTCTTCGAACAGAAAATGCAGTCATCCTTGGATTGATTCCAACAAACGACTTGATCAATCTTTGCTTCATTTCTTTGTTTGCACAATAGATACAATTGAAGGGTGTCCGGCGTCCCACTGTCAAAACTCTGGTAGCTGTGAACAGCAAGGAAGCTTTCCAGACTATGCGTACATTTGCAGGTATTTCTGTTTAACACTGGTGTCTGCTTGGCATTGTTCATTACGATGTGTATGCGAATCACAATTTGAATGTAAAGTTTGGTATGATGAATTGTGATAATTTAAAGGCGAGTTTGAGTTGACATGTTCGACAAGTCCTTTAAACATAACTTGATGCAAAAATACACGTTGCAGAGTAAAAATTACGGACAAAAAGTTTGCCTTGTATTTTACTCTAATCTTACATTTAATGTTACAAAGTGTTTCATGAGGACAATGTCGGCTTGTATACGCCAACTTGATGTTCCCATACTTTGGTTGGGCAAATGATTATGGTAAATGAATTTAGCCCATTTATCGACCCCTTTATGTTTTATTTTTTTACGGCTTAGAACTTAACTGCTAGGCATGCACCATTTCCCTTTCATTATAATTATTGATCCTCTCAAGTTTGTCTCGTCTACATCTCACTCATACCGGTGGAATCATCGTGCCACCAAGCTTGACACACATTTGTTCAATATTATAAACACATGTCCATAACAAAGAATTCTTAATTATCTGAGGATTTTTTTTTTTAACAGATGCATGGACGGTTTCACTGGCAGCCTTTGCGAGATTTCAGGTTTGATTGTTTGCAATTACTGACACTCTCAACTTTCCCGGTCAGATCAGAAGCACAATCCAGGTCAACATGGACCTGACATGTTTCTGGGTCAAAATGACACTTCTCATGGCCAAATCGACACCTTCTGGCTCACACAAGACCAATAATAGTGGCGTGTTGACCCAAAGAAGTGTGAAATTAAGCGGACAAGGTTTTGGGGTCAAAATGACACTTCTAGGTAAAAGGACCAATAATAGTCTTCAATAATAGTCTCATTTTGACCCCAAAAAAGTGTTGTTTTTTTATCCGGAAAAGGGTCAGGTCTAGTGTGACCAGGGACGTTTTAGAGTGTATATAATTCTCTTAGTGTCTGGAAGTGCTTCTGTATAGACTTTATGCGTTGCAACCATCTGAAAAGGCAATGCCTTTGTTTTGATGGGATATGCAAGTCTGAACCTTTTGTGTGCATTAAATTGCATTCTTACTCAATTAAAATAACACAATATCCCCGATGAGATTGCCGTTTTGCATAAGGTTTGTTTGGTGTTTTATCCTCGTTTTAGTGACAGACGAAGGCGGTAATGGCGGAGTCATTGCCAGTGCGGTTGTCGGTAGTATGTTGGTGATTCTCATCATCATTGTCGCAATGGTATTCTCCTGTAAAATTCTGGCTCGTCAGTCATCCGCCATTCACCCGGCCATATCAGAACAACCACCAGGTACAATCAAATTTAATAACTTTACTTATCAAAAAAATGTTTCGTAAAATAAAACATGGTATAACCTTAGGGTTACATAGTTGCTTAACATTGCAATTATTGTTTAGCAGTTGAAACGACAATCTACACAACACTAAGGTTCCTCAAACCGTGCGCAGTATAACACGATAAGGGGGAATGGGGACACATGAAATGAACATCTACAGTAGATGATTCCTTGTACGTTTGTGAGGTAGCTGACGAGCTATATAGTACATGTGCAGCCTGTCCCCAAAATATGCTGCAAGCAGAAACGGGCTCTGTGTTCTTGGAATATTGAAAAATGGTTCATGATGCTTATGTAATGTTAAACATGGGATATTCAGCTTTCAAATGTTATAGGTTTTCCCGGCGAATTTCCGATTTTTGTTCTAATCAGTTTCATTATCAGCCATTCAAATTCACGTGAGTTTGGCACATGTGGCCCAATTGGGGTTGTTTTTCATTTGAGGTTCATTCAATTTTATTTTAAGGCAGCCACGATTTTGCTCTGAATGTTCGTTTTCGTTTTCGGGCAGCCCAATTCGTTTTGGTACATTCAAGACTGAACTTGTAGCAGTCTTAAATTAAGTCTTTGCAACCTTTTGACGGTTGACGCATTCAAATTAGCGAACGTCTGTGCGCTGATAAGGAATAACCATGCTTTTCGTTTCTTATTCGTTGATGGGCAATCGCTTTCACCGTTTGGTCATTCAAATTAGTAAGATTTTTTAATCGATTTGTTATCCCTATTTATTCTCTGAGGTTCATTTGACCAAAAAAATTGTTTTGATGACTGTAACATGTGCAATGTTACAAATCACCTGATATGAGGGAAACAAGATGCAATGAAATAATGAATTGAAAGGGACTAAGATAATTTCTTTTTCACTATTGATCTTTTCTACTTGTTTAAACGTTTGATCAAGGGACTTTTTAACGTTGACGATTTCTTGACGTGCAAGACATCGGGACACGTATGTTTGGAAATGGTTGTACCGTCGGGAAAACTCTCTTGCGTTATTTCTTAAATGTTTTCTTGCGTATGTCTGACTGAACACTAACAATATTCACAGGGCCCATGCAAAGTTTTCAATGCAAACCTTGAAAATACATCTTTGAGTCACATTTAACCTTATTTGCAAGTTTTATTTCTCTTTTTGAGGGGTGTTTTGCAGCCTTCTCCGTTTGTATGCTAACGCAAAGTTTCATATTCATTAGAAAACCTGTGATTGCATTCGGAGCATGATTAATGTTACACGGCTATTTCAACAAAAAAAGTTGCTGGAATGTTGGATATTTTGCTGTTATAAAATTCTTTTATTTGGTAATTATATGATGTGTCAGTACATGGCAGTAAGCCAATGACCGTCCCTTTCCCACAAATGTTTTCAACTAGCAAATTTTGGATGAATAATATGAAAGTAAAAACCCTAAACTGAACAGTGTCTTCCTGAAATGACATCACAGTAAAAGCGTTAGTCCGGAAAAACATGGAAACTTTAAAATGCTTAAAGAACTGCACATTTTGCAATAAGATTAACCCAAAACGTGTTGTCAAATGTGTAGTTTTCTTACACTTCACAGAGTTGCGCAAAAAGAATTCCCTGAAAAAAATCATTGCACATACCCTTTAATTAAGAAAGAAGGGCATCTACGGATTGAAGTTATCAAATATGATTTACGTTAAGGAATACGGACACGTATGAAGTCTTAAAAGATGTTTGACAAAATGTGAAACATGTTTGCCCATTAATGAAAGCGAAAGCCCGATCAACCCCTTACTAATGGTTTAGATGACATTAAATGAACAACGCGATACTTCTAATATGAATGCATCTTTGATAGGACCGAGTAAAGCTAAAAGGCGATAGAATGCTCGGTAGTGAAATTGAACGATTCTTTTTGATTGTCGAATGCCGATCTGCATGATCTTTTTATTTCAATCTAAATCGAATGAGCCAGGCGTTAAATTGAATGAAAACTTGGTGATATTGGCCGGGAAAATCTATATTTGTTTGTCAATTTTGCTTTTGCCAAACCAGAGATATGGTCTGTTGAACACAAACACTTAAAAATCAATTTGTGCCACTTTCCGTAAGTTGATACTAAAAACAGCAGTATTGCCAGTATTATACACATGTATGATCGTGCATAAAAAAAAAATTAAAAAAATAGTAATGAACAGGCGAAGAAACACTTTTGTTATTCATATTATAATGTTCTTTTTAGTATTTGTAATACACTCTCCAAATCATCATAATAAAAAACATATCTTTTGGAACTGCGAATGTCAATTGTAGTCGGATTTGAACAGGTGTCATGACATGTCATTATTAGGCCTAACAATGTAGAAAGTGGCACAAATTGATTTTGAGTGTTTGTGTTCAGCGGACCATATCTCTGGTTTGGCCAAAGCAAAATGATAAAACAAATAGCATTTGAAAGCTGACTATCCCAGGTTTAACATTATATAAGCATATTGAAATATTTTTCAATATTCCAAGGACACAGGGCCCATTTCTGCTTGCAGCTTTTTTTTTTGGGGGGGGGGGGGAGGACACAGGCTGTGTAGCGTGAAATAATAATTGATGCGGTTGTAGCCTGTTCAGTGTCTCGTGAGCAGTCTAATTAAACATTGATCCAAATTACATTGCTCCGTTGGTTGGAAATATACCACCTAATTTGTTTAATCTTACATTTACCAACATTCATACTTCTCAAAAAAATCAAGCCAGAACCTTATCAAGTCATCTAAAATCACGTAGTATTTTGTTGCTCAAAGACGTGATTTGTTAAACGTATGCTTTTTGTGGTTAGTTGACTACATTGCAAAGGGCGACACGACTGTGTTATACGGAAACCAAAAGCTACGGTGTCAATTCGCACGCGCCTGCTGGCACAGTATACAAGTTACTAAAACAGGAACATCTCATATCAACGTGCTGCCGTTTGCATTTTGATTTTCTTTTACAGATGCGAAGAATGGATCAGGACCGATTTGACGACTTCGACGACGCCTTCTACTACAGACAAAATGTACAGTAAAAAATAAATATTATAAGTTAATACCTGTTAACTCAAAAAACCTTCTAACTCAAAACTCGGCGCTGTTTCCATTATTTTAAATAATCAAAGGCGCATAAGACATCACAGTAAATTCTTTCAAACACGTGATTTGTCGAACGCGTGTGCTTTATGGTCAGTTGACTTACATTACAAAGGGCTACAAGACTGTCTTCTACGGAAACTACAAAGGCTACTCCGGTTTCAATTCGCACTCACCATTGTGTATGATTCAAATGTACCATTTCAAACTTTCCGCAATTTGCATCTTGTTTTCTAATTACAGATGCGAAGAATGGATCAGGAAGAATTTGACGACGCCTTTTACTACTGAAACTGCCAGACACACACACACATTGTTCATGTTGGTTGGCAGCGAGAACTTTGTCATCAGCAGTGATCCGATTGAATTTCATTGTTAACATTGTCTGGACGAGAGGGGCGCACTGCATCCCCATGAAACGTTTTGTAATAGCTCTGGAAAGCTGCCTGTACCGGCATGATTTTTTTTTCTTTAATCAAGGGTCAAAATGGTACAATACTAAATTATCTACGGTGTCCATCGTCATTGAATTGTAGTCAGGTGGCATATGGTCGGAATTGTGACCGACGGGTCCACAGCACCAAACTTGGCAGATAAATTCTTAAAGCCCTACAAATGTTATTGGAGTGTGGAAGTGTAAGTAGAATCACCTAAATTTACTTTTCATACACTGAAAAAATAAAATAATATACCCATATACGGGAACAAATATATTACACGGCAGGTATTTACGATTTATGCAAATAAGCACCCTTCCCCAATGAATTTCGGGTGTCACTTCTTCTGAATATTTTCTCTAGGGCTAAACGAATCTATCTGCCAATTTTAGTGCTCTGGTCCAGTCGGTCACGATCTTGTTAAAAGAGTGGGTCTCAGCCACCTGACTAGTGTCTACACTAATCGCATTTAATACTAAAATTCAGGGTCATGCGACCAAAATGAAGGTGATCCAACATGGAACCCGTTGGCGAGAACAACGGCTTTTATTGTTCACCTTCATTCTTTTAATGAATTCAGTTGAAAATAATTTACAACCGAGGAGAAAATCGCTGTAGATAATGCATTTACACCCAAAAGTGGGTATAGGTTGTTTGGTAGGATGTTGCCCCAAATATGTTAGTTACGAAGTCTGAAAGCATTTAAAAGAAAAATGTCGAAATTATGGGACAATAATATTGTAGTAGTGCGCCATCTTTTTGGTCCCCGTGGCGCAACCAAAGACGTCATTTTTAATTGTTTAGCCAACCAACGTTTCTGCTAAATTGAAGAAAAATTGAGGATTTTCAAGATTGGCGTACAAATTTAAGCATGATGTCTGCATGCGCAGTTTGAATTCCAATCTGGTTATTGCACTAAATCACCTGTCCAAGGCTGGCCTCCGCCTATGGACGCTCACATCCACAATATAAACTCCCCATTCATTGTGTAGGCTTCCGTTAGGAAACCTGACATGGTTACCGAGGCAGTCCCCAAGAAAACTGAACTATTAAGTGGTATATTAGGAATCAAACCTAGGCAGCTTGGACTTCGCTAACTGAGTACTTCAGCAAGAAGTAATGAGTGTTTGGACACATAGCTGATATGGATGTGCAAGAAACGTACAAAGGACTGTGATTAGCACTCTGGTCCAAGTCCCAGTTATATTTTGGGAATTATCAGCATGGTTTACTGTCTGAATGCGTAGATTCCGGTCCGTAATCAAACATCCAAGCACCAAGTCTGCTACAACTAGCTATGTTTTTGTTTTTAAATATTATATTACCGAGCGTGGCTTGTATGTTGCGTTGTAAATGGTGAAGGATTGCATTTAAATTGAAACTCGTATATCGGTAGTGTATATATGGTTGTTAATACTATTACCTTTATTACTCTATGACATGACAGATATACTGCCTTGTAAATGGTGAAGGATGGCATTTAAATTGAAATTGTATATCGGTAGTATATACATGATTTTTAATACCATATTCTGTATGCATCTATGGCATAACAAATATATTGCCTCGGGGAAGGATTGCATTTGAATTGAAACACGTATACCGGTAGTATATATATATATGATTGTTAATACTACATGTAAAGTCTGAATAACTCTATAGCATGGTATATATATTGTCTTGTGAATGGTGAAGGTTTGCATTTTAAATTGAAACGCGTATATCGGTAGTGTACACATAAATGCTAATACTATAGTCTTTAGTATTCTATGGCATGACGTAACCTTACAAATGGTGAGGGATTACATTTGAATGGAAACACGTATATCAGTAGTATTCAGATCGGTATTATACAATCAATTTACATTATGTGTATTTGTTACTGAATGGGAACATACGATATATTTGTTTAAAACGTTTGATGGTAGTACGGCTTAACAAGTGATTCACCGCAATCCATTCATTGGAATAGATTCAAAGGCATAGAACCTCTTGATTATTATTTAGCCGTAGAGAAACTAGAGCCAATATTCTTCTTAGTTTGAGTTCGAAAAAAATGGGTTAAAGATGTTTTCAGGCAGAGAAGCGGATCTGTTCGTCAATTTGTAGCTTGAGGTATAAAATAATGATGATGTCGCAATGTAAAGGGTGACCCCGAAAAATGCAACCATAAAAGTTTGCCTTTAAGAAAAAAAGAACTGTCGTTTTTTTTTAGTTTTGAATATCAGATAAAGGCTGAGTCGAGCCTTTTCTTTGAAATACTAAAACAATCATGACAGTAGCACTTTGGGTTGCTCAGAAAATGGCAAGTATGTAAACGTAGTCATTTTTTATCCTGCACACAAACAATTACCACAGTAAGGGAGTTTTACTCTATTCGTGCATGACCTAATCCTTACAAACAACAAGGCACATAATATGACAAGAGTACAAATGAATTTGATGGAAATACCTTTTATTTTCCACCTTAACAGGTATCTCATCCTTTTAGTCATATTTGAAATCTTTTCAGCATCATAAATATGTCAAAATATGGAAGACATCGGACTAATGAAGGATTATTCCACAGTAGGCTTACAATAAAATGTTTCACTGTTTGAAGTATTTGCGTACATGATGAAAAATGACTACTTTTACATAATTGGCATTTTCTCAGCAACCCAAAGTGCTACTTTCAGGATTTTGTTTCGGTATTTAAAAGAAAACGCTCTCCGCTTTAATCTGATACCCAAAACATAAAAGTCTACAGATCCTTTTTATTTTAAAAGGCAAATGTTTTAGGGTTGCATTTTTTAGGGTAAACCTGTAGTAATGTGAAAAAAAGGAATTAAGTATCAATTACCAAGGTTAAGTGTTACAAGTTAGTTGTAAATAATGAAATGCATTTGAATATTATGCGTGTTTTTCTGATGTTACATTTCCGAAGATTTTTATGAATATTCTCCCTCGTAGAACATACAAATGACATTTTAACGGTGGAGGTTTTCAGTCAATATAACATTATTATCAGTAGAATATATTATAACGCATTCCATTCGTTATCTTTTCTTTATTGTGATGTTCGAATTGTTATGTCATGATCATGAAACATGAACTAGGGCCCGTGAATTAAGAATCAATGGTAGATTGCATCAGTTTTACGTGAGATTTATTCAGTTAAAAAATATCAAAAGAAACATTCTAAAAACACTGAAATGTCTATATATCGTGGTATTTTGTACAGTGTTCTTTTCATGTGGGCCATTCTATAGATTTAGGTCTAATGTATGAAACTGTTCACGTCCCTGTTACCTTAGATGGTCTACTTTGTAATGTTTCATTCCAATATCATACAAAATGACGCTATTTGTTTTGTTGGGAAGGTAGATTGCTATCCATAATCACCGTTTGAGGACAACTGTATTAAGGAGTGTATCAGAATTATACAATCATTGATGTCAGATGTAACAGGGACAAGAAAAACAAAGTAGACCCCAAATATATAGAATGCTCGATATCAAAATATTAATCGGTTCTGATTCTAAACAAAAGAAAATAATTTCCCTCAAGTAGGCCCGTTTCCCTTTTTTCAGAAAGTTGCTAATATTATACGAATGGTCCGTAATGTCATCATAGTTCGAACTCTTTATTCAAATCCTATTGTTACATTTTATTACAAATCGTATTGTGTAACCGTGGGTTTCTCTAGCACGGTTTCATTGTATATAGTTTGGTGTAATTATTATAGCATTATTGTTAAATGTAACAGCCTTTAACCCTAAAGGGGCCGGGTTATTTTGACCATCTCTCAGCCGGGGGGGGGGGGCAGATTCCGCCCCCCCCCTAAGATCTCGGCCATCGAGTGACGAAAAATTTTGAAACTCGGCACATGCATAGAGCAACTCTTCCTAAACATACCCAAGAAATTTCATGACTATAGGTCAAAGGGTTTTGGAATTATGGCTAATTAATTATTCATATGTACGAATGGCAATTCTGCTCCGTGTACATGACGTATATGCGAAAATTCAGTTTTCACGGCGCGTAGCGCCGGAAAATGTTTCGCTACGCGGCAACCCGTGGTCCGATTTTTATGTTTTTGGTATCAAAAGATGCGCAAAGCTCGAGGCTAAAAAGTCATAACAGCTCGGGTCGCGAAAACAATTTTTTAGAGGCTATCACGGAAAATGTTGAGGGGGGGCGGATTCCGCCCCCCCCCCGGCCCCTTTAGGGTTAAAGAGAGTGACATTCATTTTCAAATGTGATTCATCCAAGTTATTTTTGAATTTAAGAAGATTCAGACAAAAACATTCACGGCACTAAACGTCTGTTTTATTATATATTATTTTACAGAAATAGGAGTAAATTCATTTTGGTTTTAACGTTTTAATTGTATAGGCGTGCAAACAAGATAAAGGACTGTAAAGGGTCCAGTGCTCATATTATGATGTCATGATTTTGATCATATACAGGGTGAGTAAAAACACTGCAATAATGGAAAGAAGCCATATCTCAACCAAGTTGGAGTTTTGAAATGTTTAAACATTTTTTTAGAATGACATATTAGTTAGTAACTTTGAGTGGAGAACAAATGAAGTTAATCGTATTCACCGTTTGACTTTTAGTGAACCTTTCTACTGCGGTACCCAATTTACGTTTTTGTCCACGAGGCTTCTGAAACAGCAACAAATGTGTCCCCGGGGCCATTCTTTCCATGAAGTCTAGCGCTGAGACATGCATTGCCTTGCACGGTTGCCAAGTAGAGGGCAGAGCTGCAGTTGTGTGAACAATGAAGGACACATTCACTATAGTATAGTCCACAGATACTGTGAATAACATAAAGAAGGGAAAACATACAAAAAAAATCTTGAGCTATAAGGTTCAGTCAGTTTAATGTCTTTACTGTATCGTTTTCCGCTCTTAATTCGGAAGCCTAGTAGACAAAATGTAAATTGGGTACCAAAGTTACTAAAGGTTTACCACAACAAACACGGTAAATGGGATTGACTTCATTTTTGTTCACACAATGTTACTAACGAATATGTCATCATTACAAGGTTTAAAAAGTTCAAAACTTCTACTTGGTTTTGAATAAAAGATGACTCCTTTCCATTTTTGCAATTTTGTTTTACTCGCCCTGTACTTTCTGATTCGCAACACACGTTTTTTTGTTTGTTTGTTTGTTTGTTTGTTTGGTTTTTTTTGGGGGGGGGGGGGTTCTCAAACCCCCAAACTGCCCGAGCATTCTATGGTTTATGATCCATCAAGGAATTGATTTAATGTGACACAGTGTTAGGAGGGTGGTAACGGGTTAAACGTGTCTTATTATTTGCATAAGTAATTACAATTCACTTGGCTTTCAAAAAAAAAATTACAAAAAGAAAGTTTTCTAATTTACCTACTTTGGATTTAATAATTGAATATGGTGAATGTACACAGTTATAATCAACATTATATTAGCTAAGTGTTAAAGTATAACTTGATTACTGCATTTAAATGGTAAAGGTTTTCAGGGTTTTTTTATCGCAGTTGTAAGCGGACTTTTTCAGTAATGTGAAGCGTTTGTAGTCTTGAAATTAGAAATTTCATATTAAGCTTTGAAAGACGTATCATTACAAAAGCAAATATTCTTGAATACAACATTACGGTATAATTTAACTACTATATTGGAAGCGGTGAAGGTTTTCAATTTATTAGATTTAAAGTGATTGGAACTTTGTATGTGTTACTCAAAATCGAATCAGGGTGAAACACATCACCGTCAATACAAATAAGTGCTTTGAAGCCACAGTGTAAGTTTTGATTATGAGCTCAATACAGTTTAGGATTAGCCTATAAACCCACATTTAAGAAAGCTGGAAACTCATTTTCAAATTGTCTTTTTTGTAAAACAAAAACAGTCGGGATATATCAAAACGTTGGTATCAAACATTGCATTACAATACATTGTCATCAAATGAGCAATAACACAATACAAGTGTTCGTATTTCCCTATAAATAATGTAATAAAAAGTAGAAACTGGTGGGCGAATGGTAAATACTAAGTCTGTGCTGTATGTCTGTGCTGTTGTCATTCACTTATTTTTTCCACGTTAATCCATTTGTCTCCGTGCGAAAAAAAAAGAAGTTTTGCACTAAAGTATAGACCGAAAGCACAATGCCAGTAAGTATTCGCCCATGCTCACGAGTATTCGATATCTAGAATCGAATATTTTTCAAATAGCGAGTCGAACGGTCATTCAGGACGACGAAAAAAGCAGTGATTTGAAGTACGTTTTTTTTTCTTGAAATTGCATATGCATTTGAGTAAGATGTATATGAAAATATTTCTGTGTTATCGAGGAGTGGTAGAACGTTTGATTTTTTTCCAATCAAAAATGATTTCGAAATAAAAAAAATTGACGGAAGTTGAAGAGGTAAATTGGTGGATTCCATTTCCAAACCGTCGGAAAGCTTCCTATAATTCCACTTTATTGTTATTTAAAGTTATCATATCCTTTACAAATCCCCTTAAACTTTGAAATTAATTGTGTTTTCTTTCTTTCAGCCAATGTAACTGACTGGATTGTCCTCGTCTTCGATAAAAGTGTCATTTTTCGTTCGTCAAACTTAACCGCAGTGCGTCGTCTGCTAGCGGGGAAAACCTTTATCGTCTGCAATTTATTGCCGTGCGCATGCGCGTGCATAATGACCGTTAGTAGCTTATGGGCCGTGAACATACGTGACCATGCTGTATTTGTATAGTCCATTCTGCGCGACATCACGCAGTACACGCGACGCACTCGCCAATCTCCATAAAAGGAGTTGTTTACATCTTACTCGCAAGCTGGACACTCCATTGTTTAGCTAGAGGGGTGTTTCCAAAACATGAAGTGAACTTGTAGAACAAAACAGGGTTTTTTGACCGAAAAGGAATTTATGATTTGGAATACATATGTGCTTGGTCGGTATTAATCACTCTGTGTAAGACCGCTTGGAGTCTGGGTGCTGATAATTACCCTCGCCTTCCGCTTGGGTATATTATCAGCACCCAGACTCCAAGCGGTCTTTAGACGGGGTGATTAAAACTTTTGAACCACACATTTATTCCCTTATTAAAGATCAGCTATTCTCGATATTTTCTTTTGAGCCACATTACCACATTTTTCTTGTACCCTATCTTTCTTTAAATGAAGGTAGGAAACGTAATTCTGCTATTAAGACGTTATGTGTTTCTTTTTGTATCTTACCCGTGATCCTCCCCGCTTGCCACGTCTTTTGCCAGGCATGCTTAATTCTACACGGTGTTAGTTTATCTCCTATGCGTGCGAGTGCAGCTAGGCAAGTCTACAGGCACGCCCAGCCAGGAGTCACCAGATAATGAAGTAACAGCTAAAATGGAATCGCCACACTGTCGATCAGATGGCGAAATCGGCCCACAATGTAGGCAGTAGGTGTAAAATGTCTGCAGGCAGCGGGCGGATGCGAGTTATAAAGGCGCTTGCATTCAACGAATCGTCATATGATGCGTCGATAAATAAAATTTAAACCCATTGAACAGTTTGTACCAACAAAACTAGTTGACTGCATTCACATCGCACAGGTTATGAACCGTATCATTGACCTTAACCTTTACAGACTTTGTTCAATTAAGCTGACCAGATGCATCTACGTGCGTACGGTTGTGGCCCAGTAACTGGGTCATATTGGCCACGATATCAAAATCATATTCCCTTCAAAGTAAGAGAGTTTATGGAAACTGAAGCTCTGGCACTTACTCTTGAGGTTATGAACCCCGAAATTTCTGGGTTGAGTTCAGGGATAAAACTGACTAATTTCACATTCTGCGTAAGAACATTTGGGCTGTTTTGCATTTTAAAATGTCGTTGTGAGTAACCAAAGAAGAGCGCCACCGCTTGGCAGGATTCAGAAGCGCGTGGTTTTACAAACCAGCAGCCGATCGGAGAGTCAACTTTAAGAGAGAAACATTTGCCAGATACCGACGGTTACAGCATGTTTCCCCTTCCCGATTAGAGTTTACAGCATGTGGTTTACACTGTGATTGGAATGATTGGTACCTAATTATGAAAGGAATTATTATTATTACATGTTAATTCCCGTTAGATGTCCTACATTTCTGAATTTCGCATTATAAATCTGATCGGGTTGATAACTTATAATAGTAAGAAGCAACATTCAAAGATTATTACATTGCATATTATTACTGTGCAGTCTACTGTTCTCATGTTATGAAAATATGAATATTTAATGAGGCAATATTGTGACCACCAAATCTCTACAATACAATGATTATGATTCCAGTTCTTTGCACATTTACTCCTAGTGGACTGAAAATGCACCGCCTGAAATGTCAAGGTCATGTGACCCTTACTTGTGGGTGTTTCGGAAGTGCACATATTAAAGATTTAATTTCAATTTTAATAAGTGCAAAATTCTTGGAAAAAAATCTGTACATGTAAATCATTTTGTACTGTCCATAAGACATTCACAAACATTTTGGGAACAACTCCGTGGTTGTTCTATTACAACCACAATCTCTAGTTCATCATCATCATTGACATTTTATAAAGTGCGGTTGGTATATTGCGTCCTCTCTTGTTTTTTGACGCAATAAAAAATCATCATTAACAAGACAGTGTTGCTTTTGACATGGTCCCAATCGGTAATAGTGTGTATAGTTTGTATTCAGGTTGCTCCCTAGTATCCATCAGGTCTGGAATGTCGACGATAGACGCGTAGACGCGTATAAGACACGTAAATTCTACCATCTCTTGTGTATGATTTCTGATCCTACATATTAGCATCCTCAACTCTTAAGACGGGGTCATAATGAATGATAGCAACCACGCGTATGTCTATAATAATTTTCACATTTATTTGAATACCATGGTCACTATGTAGAATTCCTGTCCCCATAGCTCTGCACGGTGAGTGACCAGTTCCTAATTTTAAAAGACGACAATAACGAATTGTCAATTGATTTACATAATAATAATAATAATAATAATAATAGTGGGTATTTATAAAGCGCTCGTATCCACCAGGACTGGTGCAAAAAAGGCGCTACATCATTATTACCCCTGCTCATTGGGCACATGAAACATTCCAAACCATCTCAGCTCGCTGGGGAGTATACAGCTCGATGCAGCCTGTTAGGGGCAAGGAAGCTAATTCAATCACAATAACCATCTCCGCCCTCACAGGTACCCATTTACTTCTGGGTGGAGAGAAGCAATGAGTGACAAAGTGCCTTGCCCAAGGGCACACGCACCATGACCCCGCCAGGACTCGAACCCACAACCTGCAGCTTTACCCACAGACCACGAATCAGTGCCCTTAACCACGAGGCCACAGTATTCCACGTATAAAGGGGTGATCAAAACCATCCTTAAAAGGTTTACATATGGAGACCTTACAGTGGCGTAGCCAGCAACTGCCCTTTTTCATTCGAGTGCCCCTTTATTCGCAAGTGTGTACCCCGCCCCCTCCAATATTTTTAAAGATTGCCCTTTTTTACAACTAGACGCTGTAACGATATGACTTGAAGCTTTCCATGGCGGATGAGATAAAGTAGAAAGACTGTGGGTAACACCATTTTGGAGAGTACTCTTTTTTTTTGATGAAGTGTGGTCCTGAAAAGAATCGGTTATTGAGTGTAGAACTCCCCGTTTGGCAAAATTTGCTCTGTCCGTCATCGGGAGGGTGTGAGATCTAACAAGTGCCTTTTGGGGCATTTTGCGCGTTTGCCTCCCTGAAAGATATCATATATTGTCCGATAGTGTGTATGATTGTCCGCTTTGAACAGCGCCCTCATTGAAAGATGGTTCCAGTCCGCCCCCCCCCCCCCTATTTTATTATACGGAGGCCAAGTCTCCAAAAAACCTGTCTACATTTCAGCACGAATATAAGAGTGCCTTTTTCAAGAAATGAATACCACCCATTAAGAATGACCTTGCTACGCTTTTGCCGTGTGTATTTTTTAATGAACCGCATAAAATAAGGAGACAAATAGCCAAGCTGGTTTGGGTACATTGATGGAGAACTATTTATTCTAAGGCTTCTAGGCCGGACCAAATTGAATTAACATTAAAAGTACAAACCAAAGAGTCTACATTCTAACTAGGAAAAAAAATAGGAGAATCCTCTAAAACATACGTACCAAAAAACTTGATTTGAATAGTTACTTACTGGTAGAACGATATAGTAACAGTAATTTTATTATCAGGTACATCAGTATTATTTAAAAACATATATCAATTGATTGGCAAGGCCTTGGAAACTTGTTTTCTAAATGTTAACCTTTGCTCAGGCAATAGGGTAATACAGGCTTGGAATGCCTCAGATTTCCGGTTCCCCATCATTTTGACTATTTCACAAGGAAGGCCAGATTACAAAACCGAAGTCGCCCTTCCTCTGCAATAACTGTGAGTGCTAACTGTGATTGTGGGAGGTTTAATTTAGTAAACAGCTTGGTGAAAGTGGTCTTGACTTTGGAGGGAGAAAAAGGCTTGTAAGCTGAACCTTGAGGTATGATGAAGGCAGGCCTGGGCTATCGCAGTGTACATTTGGAATTACAACATGTATTTCAATTTACCATCATGTAGCTTCATTTGAAACTATTGCCAAGAGTCCGAAGTTAATTCCCTTTGGGGTGTCTCGCAATACGCATAAGCCAAATTGTTTTTTTTTCGATGACCCGCTTTTGCCCTTCACCTATTGTATTCAAATGTTTACATGTACAATGTCGCATTACACCTTGTGAAACATCTTAACTGATAGTTCGTCAGCCACTGCCAGCTGCCCATCTGGCGTGAATGTGATTCCTAATGGGTTATGCAAATCCCGAACAAGACAGTCAAGAAACCTGCCATCTAGGTCATAGTGGTGAATATGACCTTGACCTTTGTAACGGGGCCCCTGCATTGTAACATATATGCCGGAGCTATCAGCGTATACATCTAGGCAGAACTTTGCTGGTTTTCCGAGTATGGTTGGTTCGATTGTAAAGAGTGTATGACCATTACCATCAGTAACGGCCACGAATACAATGACTCCGCAATGACTAATTATAACTCGATCCTTGTTGTCAACAGCCAGATGGGCAGGACGGAGTTTTACTGGTACGGTACGTAGAAGCTCACCATCACTAGGTTTGTGTTCAGTATACACCCATCCTTGGTCATAAGCAACAAGGATTGTACCATCCTTCTTGACCGCTACACCCTTGGTCATGGAAAAGCGGGGACTAGCGTACTCACCTGCTGGCATCGTTGGGAACTCGTATGCCAGCGAGTTGTCGCTGTTGAACACCTTCCCCTTTGGATCGTAATTAGTCTCAATAACCACGAAGCGATTGTGAATGGGTTCAACTGCAATTCCACATGGACCTATGGGGATTAAAGATGCAGAAAAAAATACATTTATTGAAATCAAGGAGGCCTGCTAGTCAATCTTCAAAGAATCATTATCTAAACTAGCCCAAAACATTGACCGTGGGCAGAATTATTTGCAGGCACACTCACATGTTTGAAGCTGTATCGTACTTTTCTGTTTACCATCGATGCTGAAGATAACAACTCGCTTTCCCCACGTGTCAACCACAGCGATCTCATCATCACGTGCAGCGATGGCAAGATAACAGCTGTATGCACTGCCCTCAAATTTAATCTCACGAAACAGCTCCCAGTGGCCTCTTCCACTGCTAACCTGTAATGCAAGTCAATGACACAGCAATGTCGTTGAAAAGGACTAATCGGGGGATGTTCCAAATTTCAAAATTCGAATCGAATATTCACACGGAAACAGGTGTATTTCTCCAACTTACTCGCTTGCCACGTCCAAAGCTCGGCTTGATAGGACCCGTTGTTGGTTCCCCTCTGATCGCCTCGTGACCTGAACTCCCTGCTTCTTCAGTTGTCTTTTCTGCCTGAAACAAAACATCCCCTTACTTTTTGAAAAAAAAAATCATTTGCAGTGTCACCCGGGGAGGCTTCACTGTAATGCTCTGGGCTTATATCAAGCTTATCAATTGTGGTTCGTTTGAATTACTGAAGGACTGCAACACCATTTTTCCTGCAATGAAATCTGGCAGAAACTGCATGATGCACAGGACAGAGTTATCGAACGTTCTGGTGTATTCTGGTGCATTTCTTCTTCCGAATGCTGCAACACTGCTGCTTTCTTGTTAGCCCCGGGTTGCGACACGACTTTCATTTGCTGGTCCAAGAGAAGTCATCCTTGAGTCATCTTTGCACCTGTCTCGCTCACTGACGCCCTGACTGACCCATACTGACGCCAATAAACGGGTTGAATGCGGCCGGCTGTGTAGAAGAGGCACATGAACATACTTCTGGCCAATAGCCATTTTGAGTCAGTCGAATACAAATTTGCAAGCTATGGGACCATTGTTACTCGGCTTGACTTGACTTTGTTGAAATGTGCCCCGACATGAAAATGCCGACATACTTGATACGTTTTACATGAAGTTTCAAAAAAGTGACCGTCTGACTATTTTTCAAATAACTAAAAAAAACCGCGAGGTAAATTTTGAAATTGTTTGGTTGTGCAGGTACTCATGTACGCCTTGGCTTTAACCCCTATGTTTCATTTAGTTTTAATCACGCAACACTTCGTAATTATCAATTGATCACAACAACATATTTGGACCCTAGGACCAAATTCCTTGCCTTAATCAATTTCAGTGATGTGTAATGTAAGCTATGTAAAATCCTGCATGTAGTAAAAAGTGCTTCGGTTGGAATTGGAATCATTTACTGGCTATCAACCATCATGACAAGACCTCAGTTTAATGCTCAAGGGCAAATGATTGTTTGTGTTATTATTTTAAAAACACTCTGACTGACACTTTTTTGGGACATACTGTATAATAGTATGTCAAAACTAAAAAGGATTTATTTCAGTGATCTATTTCATTGACGTTTGATAAAGCTTATTAGGCATTCTTTCATATATTCATATATTCGGGTAATTATCTGTCTTACCTGTTGCCTGATTCCCCTACACTTGCAACATCTAGGTCTCTTGCAAGGCATCGTTGGACCAACTGTTGGTTCGTCATTCATCGACTCGACAGTTGCAGTCTTTCCTTTTCTAGTTGCCGTTTTTCTCTAAATGAAAATGAAACCTCATGATTATTTCTAAAACATGAGCTGAACCGTCATTTGTGCTAGATTTATTCCAGTTAAGTTGCAACAGTATATTCTAAGCTAATAAATCCTCGATCGGGTTGCTAGCTATTTTCTTTGGACATATATTACTACACATTTTACTACATTCTGCTTGTACCCTTTCATTCTCTGAATGAAGGTAAGAAACTTAATTCTGCTATTACAAACGATATTTATGTGTTTCTCTGTGTATCTCACCCGTGGTCTTCCCCGCTTGCCATGCCTCTTGCCAGGCATGCTTGGTTCTACACGGTGTTAGTTTATCTCCTATGCGTGTGAGTGCAGCTAAGCAAGTCTACGGGCACGCTCAGCCATATCACCAGATAATGAAGTAACAGTTCAAATTTGATCGTCACGCTGTCGATCAGACGGCGAAATCGGCTCACAGTGTACACATTATGCTTAAAACGTCTGCAAGCAGCGGGCGGATGCGAGTTACAATGGCGCTTGCTATTCAACGAATCGTCATTATGATGCGTTGATAGTTAAATATTAAACCCATTGAACTTTGTGTATCAATAACAACTACATAGTGGAGTGCGTTCACAGCACACACGGATCGTGGCATATCTTTGACCTTAACCTTACAGACTTTGCTCATTTTAAACTCACCAGATGCATCTAAACACATGCCCAGCAACTTGGACATATTGGCCACCGTCGCTATCAATATCTTATTTCTTCCCAAGTGAGAAAGTTAATAGATATAAGGGCACGTACTCTTGAATTCATGGGTTATAAAACTGCCGTCGAATGGGGTAACCTCGGTCATTTTTAGGCATATTTAGCTGTTCCCAATTTCAATTGGGAACAGCTCTTGTTTTCGTTAAAGTTTTTTTTTTTCCTTTTTTTTTTTTAGCTGTTTCGGTGTACACACCGAAACAGCTCTTGTTTCTGTTATTTTTTTTTTTCTCTTTTATTTTTCAGACTTTTTTCTCATAGGATAACACGTGTTTTCGTTCTACAAGTCACTTTTTGCTTTTTTTCAAATCCGATCGACTTCAAACCTGGCACACACTTAGACCATCATCTGAAGATGTGTGCCGAAACTTTTCGTCATGCTGACGTCATCACGTGATTTATTATAGAATTTTGAATATTTAATTTTTCCCATAGACTTTGTACACAGAGATTTAAAAAAAAATGTCAATTTTCAGATGGCATTTTCGACTCTTTGCCAGTAATTCATTTACACCAATCTTTGTCCAAGCAAAGACTCTAATTCAAACAACATTGTGTAATGATGACATCATGATGACGTCATCCGGTGTTTATTTATAGGCAATTAAATTGTGACAATTTTAATATTTAAAAATGCATAAGAAATCAACCGTACGCGTCCGCAGCATTCTGTTGCCGGCAAGTGGTAGAGTAGGTTGAGGTCTTTATTTCATTCAGTGTGCGTGAAATCACGTGACCCTTGCTTCCGGTCGAAAAAGGCCCGAACCGGAAGTGGCTTATTATTTGAAAGTGGTAATAGATATGAACTTGCGTTTAACGGTGTTAGTCTCTTGTCTGATAGTATTCTTTAAATCATCTACGGATGACGTCATGCAATCTTCGAGCGCCCTCTAGCGACAGGTTGAAAATTTTCAAAAATGTATTTTGAATAGATGTCTGTGGCGAAGTTTGTCGGAATCGCCTAAATATTGGTGTATAGAATGACCTTGACCCACTTAAGACGTGTGCGAAGTTTAAGGTGCATGACGTCATCAGACCGGAAGTTATAATGAAAAGACTCTTTTTCCTTAGAAAATTCCTGAAAAATCAACCATGGCAGTTTTTGTATTAGTTTTTACTTTAATTGTCTATTTAAGGGTAGGTCTAAAACATTTCAAAGCTTCGAGGCAATAAGCAAACTTGGACATGCCCTGCGCACGCTTAAAACTTCAGGTTGACAATAACTCTGCTTTAAAACATGCACAGTCCACAATGTACATGTACATGCATGTACGTTGTACATATCGTATGTCAGTCAGCCCGCGCGCAGCGCACGTGTTGCTGAGGTCAAATCCTGTCCACAGTGACCGTTTTAGCCGATTTCCGGCTAACTTTGACAGATTTTATGTTCATGCATAGTCAGGGACGTAGGATAGACACTCATTGTATAGAATACGCATGTACATGTTCATTCGCCCTGGATGAAACTCCTTTACGGCAGTCATTAAGAAAACGATCGAAACAGCTCAGTGTTTGTCCACAAACACATTTCTAGTTGGCTTTTCCGCAAAAAAGCGGAAAAGCCTTTCTTTTTGTTCTCATTTTTTGGCTTTTCCGCAAAAAAGCGGAAAAGCCTTTCTTTTTGTTCTCATTTTTGGCTTTTCCGCAAAAAAGCGGAAAAGCCTTTCTTTTTGTTCTCATTTTTTTTTCTTTCTTCTTCTTCTTCTTCTTCTTCTTTTTGTCGCCTAAATCCCATAGACTTTGTACACGTTTTTTCTACACGCCACTTTTGACATTTATCTTTGTCATACGTCATTCAAAGTTAGCATAGTCATAGTCCTTATAGCAGAGATGTGCCCCGAAGAGTGACGTCATGATGACGTCATCGACTAATTTATTATAGATTTTTGAATATTTAATTTTTCCCATAGACTTTGTACACAAAATTTTTAAAAAAATTGTCGGTTTTCAAACGACATTTTCGACTGTTTGCCAGTAATTCATTTACACCAAACTTTGTTAAAGCAAAGACCCTAATTCAAACAACATTGTGTAATGATGACGTCATGATGACGTCATCAGGTGTTTATTTATAGGCAATTAAATTGTGACACTTTTAATATTTAAAAATGCATAAGAAATCAACAGTACGCGTCCGCAGCATTCTGTTGCCGGCAAGTGGTAGAGTAGGTCAAGGTCTTTATTTCATTCAGTGTGCGTGAAATCACGTGACCCTTGCTTCCGGTCGAAAAAGGCCCAAACCGGAAGTGGCTTATTATTTGAAAGTGGTAATAGAAATGAACTTGCTTTCAACGGTGTTAGTCTCTTGGCCAATAGTATTCTTCAAATCATCTACCAATGACGTCATGCAATCTTCAAGCGCCCTCTAGCGACAGGTTGAAAATTAGCAAAAATGTATTTTGAATAGATGTCTGTGGCGAAGTTTGTCGGAATCGCCTAAATATTGGTGTATATAATGACCTTGACCCACTTAAGACGTGTGCGAAGTTTTAGGCGAATGACGTCATCAGACCGGAAGTTATAATGAAAAGTATCGTTTTCATTTGAAAATTCCTGAAAAATCAACCATGGCAGTTTTTATATTTGTTTTTACTTTAATTGTTGATTGAAGGGTAGGTCTAAAACATTTCAAAGTTTCCAGGCGATAAGCGAACTCGAACATACCCTGCGCACGCTTAAAACTTCACCTTGACAATACCTCTGCTTCAAAACATGCACAGGACAGGACGTCCACAATGTACATGTACATGCACGTACGTTGTACATAGGCACATACATCGTATGTCAGTCAGCCTGCAGCGCACGTGTTGCTGAGGTCAAATCCTGTCCACAGTGACCGTTTTAGCCGATTTTCGGCTAACTTTGACAGATTTTATGTTCCTGCATGCGCATAGACAGTGACGTATTATAGCACTTTTGGCATTAATCTTTGTCAGATATCATTGAAAGTTGGCATAAGCATAGTCCGTATAGCCAAGATGTGTCCCGAAGAGTGACGTCATGGTGACGTCATCAAGTGATTTATTATGGATTTATGAATAATTAATTTTTCTCATAGACTTTGTACACAGCTTTCTCCACAAGTATTTCCCTATACAAACTGATATATCTTACTGAGTAGTTCTGAACTTCGGCTGAGAATTACTTTGAGAAGGAAAAAGAAATCGTATTTTTTTACGCCTGTCATTTGATTGAAAATATTCCCAAGAGTTAGAATAGCAAGTAATATTTTATAAAAATGTTTCAGTTTAAAGGAAAATCACGCATTTAAAGGTGCAGTTTTTCTGCTGTGGGATTTTTAACCTATTGACTTTTCCCCTTTTTTAAGCCACCATTTTCATAACTTGGCGATCTGGAATCGTCATCAAAGTTACAGCCAAGGAAGATCCTCATACAAAAATTATGCCAAGACTACGACATCATGATGACGTCATCTTCAAGTGATTTATTATGGATTCATGAATAATTAATTTTTCTCATAGACTTTGTACACAGCTTTCTCCACAAGTCTTTTCCTATACAACACTGATATATCTTACTGAGTAGTTCTGAACTTCGGCTGAGAGTTATACGGAAGCTTAAAGTGACCATCCGAGTTTCCAAGTTTCCGAGATAATTTATCTCGAACGACGGAATACTGAGATAAAAACATGTCTTTCGTGATATCGCATCTCGGAAAACGTCTTTCCCGGAATTCGTATCTCAGAAAGACGTCTTTGCCCAATATCACATCACGGAATGACATCTTTCCCAGAAATCGTATCTCAGAAAGACGTCTTTCCCTGATGTCGTATCTCGAAAGACATCTTCTCCTGATATCGTATCTCAGAAAGACGTCTTTCCTTGATATTGTATCTCGGAAAGACGTCATTCCCTGATATCGCTTTCTCAGAAAGACGTCTTTCCGACATACGATATCAAGGATAGACGTCTTTCCGAGATGATATATGAGAGAAAGACGTCTTAAGATGTTATATCAGGTGAACACGTCTTTTCAAGATAAGATATTAGAGAAAGAACGTCTTTCCGAGATGAAAGACGCCTTTCCGAGATACAATATCAGGGGAAACGTCTTTCTGAGATAAGATATGAGAGAAAGACGTCTTTCCGCCAGGGAAAGACGTCTTTCCGGGATATCATATCAAGGAAAGACGTCTTTCTGAGATGATATCAGAGAAAGACGTCTTTCCGAGATGTTATATCAGGGAAAGACGTCTTTCAGAGATACGATATCAAGGAAAGACGTCTTTCCGAGATGATATAAGAGAAAGGCGTCTTTCCGAGATGTTATATCAGGAAAAGATGTCCTTCCGAAATGCAATATCAGTGAAAGCCGTCTTTCCGAGATACCATATCAGGGAAAGACGTCTTTCCGAGATACGATATCAGGAAAAGACGTCTTTCCGAGATACCATATCAGGGAAAGACGTCTTTCCAAGACACGATATCAGGGAAACACGTCATAAATATCTTAGTAATCCATCTTTCCGAGATAAATCATCAAAGAAACGTGGAAACTCGAATGGTCACTTTAAGCTTCCGTAGAATTACTATGAGAAGGAAAAAGAAATCGTATTTTTTACGTTAACCATTTGATTGAAAATATTCCCAAGAGTCTGAATATCAAGTAATATTTTATAAAAATGTTTCAGTTTAAAGGCAAATCACGTATTTAAAGGTGCAGTTTTTCTGCTGTGGGATTTTTAACCCATTGACTTTGTACACGTTTTCAAGCCACCATTTTTATAACTTGGCGATCTGGAATCGTCATCAAAGTTACAGCCAAGGAAGACCCTCATACAAAAATTATGCCAAGACTATGACGTCACGATGACGTCATCACCTATTTTTTTTATTGATTTTTGAAAATTTACGTACATATTGTGAAGTCTTATATCTACAGGAATGTAAGTCCGATTGGGTTGAAACTTGGTATGTGGCTATACCAGGAAGTGTTATAGATTAAAAAGGTGACGTCATGATGACGTCATCCTGAGATTTTATATGAATATTTATTTTTTTGACCTTTTAGCCATATCTCCCGAATGCAACATGCAAAATGCCAAATTCTTTTTTGCATTTGGTCTGTTATGTAATAGCTATTCGTACAAAACTTGAAAAATGTGTGACGTCATCATGACGGAATCAAAATGCCATTTTTCAAAACTCATATAAGGAAAGGTCCAATTGTCATGAAACTTGGTGGGTAGGTAGTTAATCATACTAGTATGCAAAGTTCGAAATGACGTCACGATGACGTCATCAAAAATTTAAAAATAATTGTCGATTTTCAAAGTGCGTTTTCGACTCTTGCCAGTAATTTATTTAGATCACTCTTTGTCCAAGCAAACACCTTGTACACACGCACATACATCGTATTGCCGAGGTGAAATCCTGTCCACAGTGACCGTTTTAGCTGATTTTTCGGCTAACTTTGACAGATTTTATGTTCATGCATATTCAGGGCATATTATTGATAAAAAAAATCATAATGCGGAAAAGCCCTATGTTCTGTTGCAAACAGACATAGATTTCTAGTTTTTCTTTCTTCTTCTTCTTCTTCTTCTTTTTTTCCCAAAAGCCCATAGACTTTGTACACGTTTTTTCTACACGCCACTTTTGACATTTATCTTTGTCATACGTCATTCAAAGTTAGCATAGTCATAGTCCTTATAGCAGAGATGTGCCCCGAAGAGTGACGTCATGATGACGTCATCGACTAATTTATTATAGATTTTTGAATATTTAATTTTTCCCATAGACTTTGTACACAAAATTTTTAAAAAAATTGTCGGTTTTCAAACGACATTTTCGACTGTTTGCCAGTTATTCATTTACACCAAACTTTGTTAAAGCAAAGACCCTAATTCAAACAACATTGTGTAATGATGACGTCATGATGACGTCATCAGGTGTTTATTTATAGGCAATTAAATTGTGACACTTTTAATATTTAAAAATGCATAAGAAATCAACAGTACGCGTCCGCAGCATTCTGTTGCCGGCAAGTGGTAGAGTAGGTCAAGGTCTTTATTTCATTCAGTGTGCGTGAAATCACGTGACCCTTGCTTCCGGTCGAAAAAGGCCCAAACCGGAAGTGGCTTATTATTTGAAAGTGGTAATAGAAATGAACTTGCTTTCAACGGTGTTAGTCTCTTGGCCAATAGTATTCTTCAAATCATCTACCAATGACGTCATGCAATCTTCAAGCGCCCTCTAGCGACAGGTTGAAAATTAGCAAAAATGTATTTTGAATAGATGTCTGTGGCGAAGTTTGTCGGAATCGCCTAAATATTAGTGTATATAATGACCTTGACCCACTTAAGACGTGTGCGAAGTTTTAGGCGAATGACGTCATCAGACCGGAAGTTATAATGAAAAGACCCTTTTTCATTTGAAAATTCCTGAAAAATCAACCATGGCAGTTTTTATATTTGTTTTTACTTTAATTGTTGATTGAAGGGTAGGTCTAAAACATTTCAAAGTTTCCAGGCGATAAGCGAACTCGAACATACCCTGCGCACGCTTAAAACTTCACCTTGACAATACCTCTGCTTCAAAACATGCACAGGACAGGACGTCCACAATGTACATGTACATGCACGTACGTTGTACATAGGCACATACATCGTATGTCAGTCAGCCTGCAGCGCACGTGTTGCTGAGGTCAAATCCTGTCCACAGTGACCGTTTTAGCCGATTTTCGGCTAACTTTGACAGATTTTATGTTCCTGCATGCGCATAGACAGTGACGTATTATAGCACTTTTGGCATTAATCTTTGTCAGATATCATTGAAAGTTGGCATAAGCATAGTCCGTATAGCCAAGATGTGTCCCGAAGAGTGACGTCATGGTGACGTCATCAAGTGATTTATTATGGATTTATGAATAATTAATTTTTCTCATAGACTTTGTACACAGCTTTCTCCACAAGTATTTCCCTATACAAACTGATATATCTTACTGAGTAGTTCTGAACTTCGGCTGAGAATTACTATAAGAAGGAAAAAGAAATCGTATTTTTTACGCCTGTCATTTGATTGAAAATATTCCCAAGAGTTAGAATAGCAAGTAATATTTTATAAAAATGTTTCAGTTTAAAGGAAAATCACGCATTTAAAGGTGCAGTTTTTCTGCTGTGGGATTTTTAACCTATTGACTTTTCCCTTTTTAAGCCACCATTTTCATAACTTGGCGATCTGGAATCGTCATCAAAGTTACAGCCAAGGAAGATCCTCATACAAAAATTATGCCAAGACTACGACATCATGATGACGTCATCTTCAAGTGATTTATTATGGATTCATGAATAATTAATTTTTCTCATAGACTTTGTACACAGCTTTTTCCACAAGTCTTTTCCTATACAACACTGATATATCTTACTGAGTAGTTCTGAACTTCGGCTGAGAGTTATACGGAAGCTTAAAGTGACCATCCGAGTTTCCAAGTTTCGAGATAATTTATCTCGAACGACGGAATACTGAGATAAAAACATGTCTTTCGTGATATCGCATCTCGGAAAACGTCTTTCCCGAATTCGTATCTCAGAAAGACGTCTTTGCCCAATATCACATCACGGAATGACATCTTTCCCAGAAATCGTATCTCAGAAAGACGTCTTTCCCTGATGTCGTATCTCGGAAAGACATCTTCTCCTGATATCGTATCTCAGAAAGACGTCTTTCCTTGATATTGTATCTCGGAAAGACGTCATTCCCTGATATCGTTTCTCAGAAAGACGTCTTTCCGACATACGATATCAAGGATAGACGTCTTTCCGAGATGATATATGAGAGAAAGACGTCTTAAGATGTTATATCAGGTGAAAACGTCTTTTCAAGATAAGATATTAGAGAAAGAACGTCTTTCCGAGATGAAAGACGTCTTTCCGAGATACAATATCAGGGGGAAACGTCTTTCTGAGATAAGATATGAGAGAAAGACGTCTTTCCGCCAGGGAAAGACGTCTTTCCGGGATATCATATCAAGGAAAGACGTCTTTCTGAGATGATATCAGAGAAAGACGTCTTTCCGAGATGTTATATCAGGGAAAGACGTCTTTCAGAGATACGATATCAAGGAAAGACGTCTTTCCGAGATGATATAAGAGAAAGGCGTCTTTCCGAGATGAAAGACGTCTTTCCGAGATACAATATCAAGGGGAAACGTCTTTCTGAGATAAGATATGAGAGAAAGACGTCTTTCCGCCAGGGAAAGACGTCTTTCCGGGATATCATATCAAGGAAAGACGTCTTTCTGAGATGATATCAGAGAAAGACGTCTTTCCGAGATGTTATATCAGGGAAAGACGTCTTTCCGAGATACCATATCAGGGAAAGACGTCTTTCCAAGACACGATATCAGGGAAACACGTCATAAATATCTTAGTAATCCATCTTTCCGAGATAAATCATCAAAGAAACGTGGAAACTCGAATGGTCACTTTAAGCTTCCGTAGAATTACTATGAGAAGGAAAAAGAAATCGTATTTTTTTACGTTAACCATTTGATTGAAAATATTCCCAAGAGTCTGAATATCAAGTAATATTTTATAAAAATGTTTCAGTTTAAAGGCAAATCACGTATTTAAAGGTGCAGTTTTTCTGCTGTGGGATTTTTAACCCATTGACTTTGTACACGTTTTCAAGCCACCATTTTTATAACTTGGCGATCTGGAATCGTCATCAAAGTTACAGCCAAGGAAGACCCTCATACAAAAATTATGCCAAGACTATGACGTCACGATGACGTCATCACCTATTTTTTTTATTGATTTTTGAAAATTTACGTACATATTGTGAAGTCTTATATCTACAGAAATGTAAGTCCGATTGGGTTGAAACTTGGTATGTGGCTATACCAGGAAGTGTTATAGATTAAAAAGGAGGTGACGTCATGATGACGTCATCCTGAGATTTTATATGAATATTTATTTTTTTGACCTTTTAGCCATATCTCCCGAATGCAACATGCAAAATGCCAAATTCTTTTTTGCATTTGGTCTGTTATGTAATAGCTATTCGTACAAAACTTGAAAAATGTGTGACGTCATCATGACGGAATCAAAATGCCATTTTTCAAAACTCCTATAAGGAAAGGTCCAATTGTCATGAAACTTGGGGGGTAGGTAGTTAATCATACTAGTATGCAAAGTTCGAAATGACGTCACGATGACGTCATCAAAAATTTAAAAATAATTGTCGATTTTCAAAGTGCGTTTTCGACTCTTGCCAGTAATTTATTTAGATCACTCTTTGTCCAGCAAACACCTTGTACACACGCACATACATCGTATTGCCGAGGTGAAATCCTGTCCACAGTGACCGTTTTAGCTGATTTTTCGGCTAACTTTGACAGATTTTATGTTCATGCATATTCAGGGCATATTATTGATAAAAAAAAATCATAATGCGGAAAAGCCCTATGTTCTGTTGCAAACAGACATAGATCTCTAGTTTTCTTTCTTCTTCTTCTTCTTCTTCTTCTTCTTCTTCTTCTTCTTTTTGTCGCCTAAATCCCATAGACTTTGTACACGTTTTTTCTACACGCCACTTTTGACATTTATCTTTGTCATACGTCATTCAAAGTTAGCATAGTCATAGTCCTTATAGCAGAGATGTGCCCCGAAGAGTGACGTCATGATGACGTCATCGACTAATTTATTATAGATTTTTGAATATTTAATTTTTCCCATAGACTTTGTACACAAAATTTTTAAAAAAATTGTCGGTTTTCAAAGGACATTTTCGACTGTTTGCCAGTAATTCATTTACACCAAACTTTGTTAAAGCAAAGACCCTAATTCAAACAACATTGTGTAATGATGACGTCATGATGACGTCATCAGGTGTTTATTTATAGGCAATTAAATTGTGACACTTTTAATATTTAAAAATGCATAAGAAATCAACAGTACGCGTCCGCAGCATTCTGTTGCCGGCAAGTAGTAGAGTAGGTCAAGGTCTTTATTTCTTTCAGTGTGCGTGAAATCACGTGACCCTTGCTTCCGGTCGAAAAAGGCCCAAACCGGAAGTGGCTTATTATTTGAAAGTGGTAATAGATATGAACTTGCTTTTAACGGTGTTAGTCTCTTGGCCAATAGTATTCTTCAAATCATCTACCAATGACGTCATGCAATCTTCAAGCGCCCTCTAGCGACAGGTTGAAAATTAGCAAAAATGTATTTTGAATAGATGTCTGTGGCGAAGTTTGTCGGAATCGCCTAAATATTGGTGTATATAATGACCTTGACCACCTTAAGACGTGTGCGAAGTTTTAGGCGAATGACGTCATCAGACCGGAAGTTATACTAAAAAGACCCTTTTTCATTTGAAAATTCCTGAAAAATCAACCATGGCAGTTTTTATATTTGTTTTTACTTTAATTGTTGATTGAAGGGTAGGTCTAAAGCATTTCAAAGTTTCGAGGCGATAAGCGAACTCGAACATACCCTGCGCACGCTTAAAACTTCACCTTGACAATACCTCTGCTTCAAAACATGCACAGGACAGGACGTCCACAATGTACATGTACATGTACATGCACGTACGTTGTACATAGGCACATACATCGTATGTCAGTCAGCCTGCAGCGCACGTGTTGCTTAGGTCAAATCCTGTCCACAGTGACCGTTTTAGCCGATTTTCGGCTAACTTTGACAGATTTTATGTTCATGCATGCGCATAGACAGTGACGTATTATAGCACTTTTGGCATTAATCTTTGTCAGATATCATTGAAAGTTAACATAAGCATAGTCCCTATAGCCAAGATGTGTCCCGAAGAGTGACGTCATGGTGACGTCATCAAGTGATTTATTATGGATTTATGAATAATTAATTTTTCTCATAGACTTTGTACACAGCTTTCTCCACAAGTCTTTCCTATACAAACTGATATATCTTACTGAGTAGTTCTGAACTTCGGCTGAGAATTACTATGAGAAGGAAAAAGAAATCGTATTTTTACGCCTGTCATTTGATTAAAAATATTCCCAAGAGTTAGAATAGCAAGTAATATTTTATAAAAATGTTTCAGTTTAAAGGAAAATCACGCATTTAAAGGTGCAGTTTTTCTGCTGTGGGATTTGAACCTATTGACTTTTCCCCTTTTTTAAGCCACCATTTTCATAACTTGGCGATCTGGAATCGTCATCAAAGTTACAGCCAAGGAAGATCCTCATACAAAAATTATGCCAAGACTACGACATCATGATGACGTCATCTTCAAGTGATTTATTATGGATTCATGAATAATTAATTTTTCTCATAGACTTTGTACACATCTTTTTCCACAAGTCTTTTCCTATACAACACTGATATATCTTACTGAGTAGTTCTGAACTTCGGCTGAGAATTATACGGAAGCTTAAAGTGACCATCCGAGTTTCCAAGTTTCGAGATAATTTATCTCGGAACGACGGAATACTGAGATAAAAACATGTCTTTCGTGATATCGCATCTCGGAAAAACGTCTTTCCCGAATTCGTATCTCAGAAAGACGTCTTTGCCCAATATCACATCACGGAATGACATCTTTCCCAGAAATCGTATCTCAGAAAGACGTCTTTCCCTGATGTCGTATCTCGGAAAGACATCTTCTCCTGATATCGTATCTCGGAAAGACGTCTTTCCTTGATATCGTATCTCGGAAAGACGTCATTCCCTGATATCGTTTCTCAGAAAGACGTCTTTCCGATATACGATATCAAGGAAAGACGTCTTTCCGAGATGATATATGAGAGAAAGACGTCTTAAGATGTTATATCAGGTGAAAACGTCTTTTCAAGATAAGATATTAGAGAAAGAACGTCTTTCGAGATGAGAGACGTTTTTCCGAGATACAATATCAGAGGGAAACGTCTTTCTGAGATAAGATATGAGAGAAAGACGTCTTTCCGCCAGGGAAAGACGTCTTTCCGGGATATCATATCAAGGAAAGACGTCTTTCTGAGATGATATCAGAGAAAGACGTCTTTCCGAGATGTTATATCAGGGAAAGACATCTTTCAGAGATACGATATCAAGGAAAGACGTCTTTCTGAGATGATATAAGAGAAAGACGTCTTTCCGAGATGTTATATCAGGAAAAGATGTCCTTCCGAAATGCAATATCAGTGAAAGCCGTCTTTCCGAGATACCATATCAGGGAAAGACGTCTTTCCGAGATGTTATATCAGGAAAAGACGTCTTTCCGAGATACCATATCAGGGAAAGACGTCTTTCCAAGACACGATATCAGGGAAACACGTCATAAATATCTTAGTAATCCATCTTTCCGAGATAAATCATCAAAGAAACGTGGAAACTCGAATGGTCACTTTAAGCTTCCGTAGAATTACTATGAGAAGGAAAAAGAAATCGTATTTTTTACGTTAACCATTTGATTGAAAATATTCCCAAGAGTCAGAATATCAAGTAATATTTTATAAAAATGTTTCAGTTTAAAGGCAAATCACGTATTTAAAGGTGCAGTTTTTCTGCTCTGGGATTTTAACCCATTGACTTTGTACACGTTTTCAATTCACCATTTTTATAACTTGGCGATCTGGAATCGTCATCAAAGTTACAGCCAAGGAAGACCCTCATACAAAAATTATGCCAAGACTATGACGTCACGATGACGTCATCACCTATTTTTTATTGATTTTTGAAAATTTACGTACATATTGTGAAGTTTTATATCTACAGAAATGTAAGTCCGATTGGGTTGAAACTTGGTATGTGGCTATACCAGGAAGTGTTATAGATTAAAAATGAGCTGACGTCATGATGACGTCATCCTGAGATTTTATATGAATATTTATTTTTTTGACCTTTTAGCCATATCTCCCGAATGCAACATGCAAAATGCAAAATTCTTTTTTGCATTTGGTCTGTTATGTAATAGCTATTCGTACAAAACTTGAAAAATGTGTGACGTCATCATGACGGAATCAAAATGCCATTTTCAAAACTCATATAAGGAAAGGTCCAATTGTCATGAAACTTGGGGGGTAGGTAGTTAATCATACTAGTATGCAAAGTTCGAAATGACGTTACGATGACGTCATCAAAAATTTAAAAATAATTGTCGATTTTCAAAGTGCGTTTTCGACTCTTTGCCAGTAATTTATTTAGATCACTCTTTGTCCAAGCAAACACCTTGTACGCACGCACATACATCGTATTGCCGAGGTGAAATCCTGTCCACAGTGACCGTTTTAGCTGATTTTTCGGCTAACTTTGACAGATTTTATGTTCATGCATATTCAGGGCATATTATTGATAAAAAAAAATCATAATGCGGAAAAGCCCTATGTTCTGTTGCAAACAGACATAGATCTCTAGTTTTTTTAGCTGTTCCCAATTTCAATTGGGAACAGCTCTTGTTTTCGTTAAAGTTTTTTTTTTTCCTTTTTTTAGCTGTTCCCAATTTCAATTGGGAACAGCTCTTGTTTTCGTTAAAGTTTTTTTTTTTCCTTTTTTTTCTTTTTTTTTCTTTTTCCACTTTTCCCATAGGTTTTGTACACGTTTTTATTCTACAAGCCACTTTGGCAATTATTTTAAATCCGATCAACTTTAAATTCAGCATAGTTATTAACCATCATCTGAGGATGTATGCCGAAACTTTTCGTCATGCTGACGTCATCACGTGATTTATTATAGAATTTTGAATATTTAATTTTTCCCATAGACTTTGTACACAGACATTTAAAAAAAAATGTCAATTTTCAGAGGGCATTTTCGACTCTTTGCCAGTAATTCATTTACACCAATCCTTGTCCAAGCAAAGACCCTTACTCAAACAGCATTGTGTAGTGATGACGTCATGATGACGTCATCCGGTGTTTATTTATAGGCAATTAAATTGTTACACTTTTAATATTTAAAAATGCATAAGAAATCAACCGTACGCGTCCGCAGCATTCTGTTGCCAGGAAGTGGTAGAGTAGGTTGAGGTCTTTATTTCATTCAGTGTGCGTGAAATCACGTGACCCTTGCTTCCGGTCGAAAAAGGCCAAAACCGGAAGTGACTTATTATTTAAAAGTGGTAATAGATATGAACTTGCTTTTAACGGTGTTAGTCTCTTGGCTGATAGTATTCTTCAAATCATCTACCGATGACCTCATGCAATCTTCGAGCGCCCTCTAGCGACAGGTTGAACATTTTCAAAAATGTATTTTGAATAGATGTCTGTGGCGAAGTTTGTCGGAATCGCCTAAATATTGGTGTATATAATGACCTTGACCCACTTAAGCCGTGTGCGAAGTTTAAAGTGTATGACGTCATCAGACCGGAAGTTATAATGAAAAGACCCTTTTTCCTTAGAAAATTCCTGAAAAATCAACCATGGCAGTTTTTATATTAGTTTTAACTTTAATTGTCTATTGAAGGGTAGGTCTAAAACATTTGAAAGCTTCGAGGCAATAAGCAAACTCGGACATGCCCCGCGCACGCTTGAAACTTCAGGTTGACAATACCTCTGCTTTAAAAAAATGCACAGGACGTCTACAATGTACATGTACATGCACGTACATTGTACGTTGTACATATCGTATGTCAGTCAGCCCGCGCGCAGCGCACGTGTCGCTGAGGTCAAATCCTGTCCACGGTGACCGTTTTAGCCGATTTCCGGCTAACTTTGACAGATTTTATGTTCATGCATAGTGATAGTCAGGGACGTTGTTAAAAACAAATCATTATGCGGAAAGCCCTATCTTCTGTTTCAAACAGACATAGATCTCTACTTACATGTCTATGGGTCCAACAGATAATCAATATTGGGAACAGCTCTGTGGTTGTTCACAACCACAATTTCTAGTTTTTTCTTTTTTTTTCTTTTTCCACTTTCCCCATAGGTTTTGTACACGTTTTTATTCTACAAGCCACTTTGGCAATTATTTTAAATCCGATCAACTTTAAACTCAGCATAGTTATTAACCATCATCTGAGGATGTATGCCGAAACTTTTCGTCATGCTGACGTCATCTCGTGATTTATTATAGATTTTTGAATGTTTAATTTTTCCCATAGACTTTGTACACAGAAATTTAAAAAAAAATGTCAATTTTCAGAGGGGATTTTCGACTCTTTGCTAGTAATTTATTTACACCAATCTTTGTCCAAGCAAAGACCCTAATTCAAACAACATTGTGTAATGATGACGTCATGATGACGTCATCCGGTGTTTAGTTATAGGCAATTAAATTGTGACACTTTTAATTTTTAAAAATGCATAAGAAATCAACCATACGCGTCCGCAGCATTCTGTTGCCGGCAAGTGGTAGAGTAGGTTGAGGTCTTTATTTCATTCAGTGTGCGTGAAATCCCGTGACCCTTGCTTCCGGTCGAAAAAGGCCAAAACCGGAAGTGACTTATTATTTAAAAGTGGTAATAGATATGAACTTGCTTTTAACGGTGTTAGTCTCTTGGCTGATAGTATTCTTCAAATCATCTACCGATGACCTCATGCAATCTTCGAGCGCCCTCTAGCGACAGGTTGAACATTTTCAAAAATGTATTTTGAATAGATGTCTGTGGCGAAGTTTGTCGGAATCGCCTAAATATTGGTGTATATAATGACCTTGACCCACTTAAGCCGTGTGCGAAGTTTAAAGTGTATGACGTCATCAGACCGGAAGTTATAATGAAAAGACCCTTTTTCCTTAGAAAATTCCTGAAAAATCAACCATGGCAGTTTTTATATTAGTTTTAACTTTAATTGTCTATTGAAGGGTAGGTCTAAAACATTTGAAAGCTTCGAGGCAATAAGCAAACTCGGACATGCCCCGCGCACGCTTGAAACTTCAGGTTGACAATACCTCTGCTTTAAAAAAATGCACAGGACGTCCACAATGTACATGTACATGCACGTACATTGTACGTTGTACATATCGTATGTCAGTCAGCCCGCGCGCAGCGCACGTGTCGCTGAGGTCAAATCCTGTCCACGGTGACCGTTTTAGCCGATTTCCGGCTAACTTTGACAGATTTTATGTTCATGCATAGTGATAGTCAGGGACGTTGTTAAAAACAAATCATTATGCGGAAAGCCCTATCTTCTGTTTCAAACAGACATAGATCTCTACTTACATGTCTATGGGTCCAACAGATAATCAATATTGGGAACAGCTCTGTGGTTGTTCACAACCACAATTTCTAGTTTTTTATTTTTTTTTTTCTTTTTCCACTTTTCCCCATAGGTTTTGTACACGTTTTTATTCTACAAGCCACTTTGGCAATTATTTTAAATCCGATCAACTTTAAACTCAGCATAGTTATTAACCATCATCTGAGGATGTATGCCGAAACTTTTCGTCATGCTGACGTCATCTCGTGATTTATTATAGATTTTTGAATGTTTAATTTTTCCCATAGACTTTGTACACAGAAATTTAAAAAAAAATGTCAATTTTCAGAGGGGATTTTCGACTCTTTGCTAGTAATTTATTTACACCAATCTTTGTCCAAGCAAAGACCCTAATTCAAACAACATTGTGTAATGATGACGTCATGATGACGTCATCCGGTGTTTAGTTATAGGCAATTAAATTGTGACACTTTTAATTTTTAAAAATGCATAAGAAATCAACCATACGCGTCCGCAGCATTCTGTTGCCGGCAAGTGGTAGAGTAGGTTGAGGTCTTTATTTCATTCAGTGTGCGTGAAATCCCGTGACCCTTGCTTCCGGTCGAAAAAGGCCAAAACCGGAAGTGGCTTATTATTTAAAAGTGGTAATAGATATGAACTTGCTTTCAACGGTGTTAGTCTCTTGGCTGATAGTATTCTTCAAATCATTTACCGATGACGTCATGCAATCTTCGAGCGCCCTCTAGCGACAGGTTGAAAATTTTCAAAATGTATTTTGAATAGATGTCTGTGGCGAAGTTTGTCGGAATCGCCTAAATATTGGTGTATATGATGACCTTGACCCACTTAAGACGTGTGCGAAGTTTAAGATGTATGACGTCATCAGACCGGAAGTTATAATGAAAAGACCCTTTTTCCTTAGAAAATTCCTGAAAAATCAACCATGTCAGTTTTTATATTAGTTTTTACTTTAATTGTCTATTGAAGGGTAGGTCTAAAACATTTGAAAGCTCTGAGGCAATCAGCAAACTCGGACATGCCCTGCGCACGCCTAAAACTTCAGGTTGACAATACCTCTGCTTTGAAACAAGCACAGGACGTCCACAATGTACAGTACATGTACATGTACATACACGTACATTGTACATATCGTATGCTAGTCAGCCCGCGCACAGCGCACGTGTTGCTTAGGTCAAATCCTGTCCACAGTGACCGTTTCAGCCGATTTCCGGCTAACTTTGACAGATTTTATGTTCATGCATAGTGAGGGACGTATTATTGATAAAAACAAATCATAATGCAGAAAAGCCCTATGTTCTGTTGCAAACAGACATAGATCTCTACTTATATGTCTATGGGTTCAACAGTTAATCAATATTGGGAACAGCTCTGTGGTTGTTCACAACCACAATTTCTAGTTTTTTTTTTTTTCTTTTTCCACTTTTCCCATAGGTTTTTTACACGTTTTTATTCTACAAGCCACTTTGGCAATTATTTTAAATCCGATCAACTTTAAACTTGGCATAGTCATTAACAATCATCTGAGGATGTATGCCGAAACTTTTCGTCATGCTGACGTCATCACGTGATTTATTATAGAATTTTGAATATTTAATTTTTCCCATAGACTTTGTACACAGAAATTTAAAAAAAAATGTCAATTTTCAGAGGGCATTTTCGACTCTTTGCCAGTAATTCATTTACACCAATCTTTGTCCAAGCAAAGACCCTAATTCAAACAACATTGTGTAATGATGACGTCATGATGACGTCATTCGGTGTGTATTTACAGGCAATTAAATTGTTACACTTTTAATATTTAAAAATGCATAAGAAATCAACCGTACGCGTCCGCAGCATTCTGTTGCCGGCAAGTGGTAGAGTAGGTTGAGGTCTTTATTTCATTCAGTGTGCGTGAAATCACGTGACCCTTGCTTCCGGTCGAAAAAGGCCCAAACCGGAAGTGGCTTATTATTTAAAAGTGGTAAAAGATATGAACTTGCTTTCAACGGTGTTAGTCTCTTGGCTGATAGTATTCTTCAAATCATCTACTAATGACGTCATGCAATCTTCGAGCGCCCTCTAGCGACAGGTTGTAAATTTTCAAAAATGTATTTTGAATAGATGTCTGTGGCGAAGTTTGTCGGAATCGCCTAAATATTGGTGTATATGATGACCTTGACCCACTTAAGACGTGTGCGAAGTTTCAGGTGTATGACGTCATCAGACCGGAAGTTAAAATGAAAAGACCCTTTTTCCTTAGAAAATTCCTGAAAAATCAACCATGGCAGTTTTTATATTAGTTTTTACTTTAATTGTCTATTTAAGGGTAGGTCTAAAACATTTCAAAGCTTCGAGGCAATTAGCAAACTCGGACATGCCCCGCGCACGCTTAAAACTTCAGGTTGACAATACCTCTGCTTTAAAATATGCACAGGACGTCCACAGTGTACATGTACATGCACGTACATTGTACGTTGTACACATCGTATGTCAGTCAGCCCGCGCGCAGCGCACGTGTTGCCGAGGTCAATTCCTGTCCACAGTGACCGTTTTAGCCGATTTCCGGCTAACTTTGACAGATTTTATGTTCATGCATAGTGATAGTCAGGGACGTTGATAAAAACAAATCATAATGCGGAAAGCCCTATCTTCTGTTGCAAACAGACATAGATCTCTACTTATATGTCTATGGGTCCAACAGATAATCAATATTGGGAACAGCTCTGTGGTTGTTCACAACCACAATTTCTAGTTAACTATTGCTTTTATAACAAACTTGGCAAATTGGATTGCCCCTAATATAAGTTTTCCAGGCTATTTTAAAACATTTGTTATTCAAATTCACCATCTCTAACATTCTTTTTCGTCCTAAAAAAATTCGCATGCTTTTAAAAAACCAATTTAGTCATTTGCCATTCAATTTCTAAGTTTGGTCACCCTCTTTAGTCACCGGGTCGAGAATATTCGTCATTACAGATCAAATTCGTCTAAGCTGTTGCAGCATTCAGAGATTGAATTCGTCTTACATAAATCATTTAGACGAATTTGATTACTGAATAAAAAGGTTTGGCGTAGACGAGATGAAATCGAATACTCCGGGACGAAAACGTGTGGTCGTTGTTTGAATTTGCTTGAACTGAATTTGAAATTGTCTGACAAAAGACTAAACGGAAGTGCATTAAATTGATAGTGATGGACGAATTTGAATATTTGAAACGGTGAGTTCGAATGATAAACGGTTTAAAATGGCCGGGAAAACCTGTATTTAAAACATTTAGACTAAACTCTACACTTTGGTGTTGTTTGGTGTCAAAACATAGTTTTTAACAAAGGGGTAGGGCCCACAAACAGATGTGACAAAAATTAATTTCCGTTTTGGGGCAAGTTGGCCAGCCCAAAAATACCGCTGGACAAAACATTTCAACATTTTTTTAAAAATTGTTTCGTTCCAGGTGAAAAATAGAAAAAAAAGGAACATTTGACCCTATATTTCTTTTTTAAAAATCCGAGTGCCTCTTTGATTGTGATTCCTTGTTGTTCCTTGACCTCTGACCTTTGACTTCTTGTAATTTGACATTACATAATTATCCACTTCAAATCCACAAGTACATTTCACTTTGCAGTGGCATTTTCTGAAACCAATTATATCAAATTTACTGACGAATCTTGTTTCACAAATATTTATATTCACTTGTAACCAAAATATAGGTGCTGACCAAAGTTACCCTACTGACCAAAGATACCCATTTAATTTATTACACCTCCTCCGTGAGAGCATTTGGGCTTTTTTTTTATTTCATCATGAATGGCTCAAGAAGAGCGCGCCACCGCTTGGAAGGATATCGGAAGCGCATGATTTTGCGAACCACCAGCAGCCGATTGGAGAGTCAACTTTGCGATGGAAAAATGTGCCAGATAACGACGATGCCAGCATTTTTAACTTTTCATATTAGAGTTTACAACGTGCCGTTTCAAAGTGTGATTGAGATGATTGGTACCTAATTATCAAATGGGAATTATTATTAGAAGTCCTGCATTTCTGAGAATTGCCTTTGCATGCCGAGTTGCCTACATTGTTGTATTATCAAATGTAGGTCTGTACATTAAGTTATACACCAGAGTATACAGGGTGAGTCAAAAAAAAAAAGCGAAACCCAAATGTCGGGACTTCTGTTTCAGTGAAGTATGCATGTAGCACTTTCAAAATCTAGGATATGAAAGTCCTATACATAGGCTTTCTTTAGTACAAGATTCATTCAAATCACTCCGTCCAGGAATTACATTGCACATCCACATGAATCATGCATGAACACGAATTCGTTGACCCGCAGCTTCCCAGATATGTCCAATCGAGCTTGTTTTATTCCATTTTCTGTCTTTCAAAACGACGGGGCTCACTGAAAGGATAACTAGGTGCTTACCACTGCTTACCAAAGACAAGTAAGTTTTACTTCAACCAAGCAGAAAATAAGTTTTACCGTGGTGACAACTTTCTATGCAGCGCGTTCTTTCTTTTGAAGGAAATTGTATTTGGCTTCAAATCGAATTTTATTTTTCGCGCTAGAAACAACCCAGGACTACATTGTATTTTTTTTTTTTTTTTTTTGACAATTTATCGTCCGGAAATCGAGCGTTGTTTGTGTTCCATGCATGTTGACTTTGATAGGAATCGTAATTTCGTGCTCAACACATCTACAGCACATTGTTTTGGTTAGCCTAATTTTTTTTTTTTTGGTTGAGGATTCCTGGGCCTATATATTACGAACATTCATGGGACGAACCTTTAATTTGATACAGCAGATATTTCTTGGGTTACCGTCTGACAAATCGGTGTGTTGCTTTCGTTCTTTGTATGTTGGCTTTAATTGGGATCGCAGTTTTCAAGGCGAAACATACCGCATTTTTTGGTTATATTATAGGTTTTCCCAACTATTTTCAAACGTTTATCATTCGAATTCCCAATACTAATATTTAAATGTGTCCATCAATATCAATTTAGTGCACTTCCGATGTTTATTTTTTTTTTCTTTTGTCAGACAATTTCAAATTCAGTTGAAGCAAATTCAAACAATGAGCACCCGTTTTCGTCCTGGACTATTCGATTTCATCTCGTCTAGGTCGAACCTTGTTATTCAGAAATGCAATTCGTCTAATTGATTTATATAAGACGAGTAGGATCTCTAAATCCTGCCATTCGATCGGCATTAGCTTGGACGAATTTGACCTGCATGCAATGACGAATATTCTCGCCCCGGTGACTAAAGAGGATGACCAAGCTTTGAAATTGAACGGTCAATCACTAAACTGGTTTTCTTAAAAGCGTGTGAATTTTTTTCGTGGACGAAATCGAATGATAGAGTTGATGAATTTTAATGATAAAAATATTTTTAAATAGCAGGGAAAACCTATATTGTTGTTGTTGGACTATTTTTCCAACGTTTTTTGTTGCTTTACAACCAATCATTCAACGGAATTGTTATTCCATATATCGGATGTTTCTTGCTTTATCGACTAGAAAACGAGTGCGTTGCTTTAATTTTTCCAATAAGGAATAATAATAACATATATAGAAAAATATATATAAAAATATCGAAATGAAATTAGGCTACTCATTCATGACTCGTAGTTTTGATCAAAAAGCCGATCAACACAAATTCAAACTATATTCACAGGTGTGACACAGCGAAATCGGTATGGCAATCAGTTTGAATGGGACAGTGACCCAGAGCTCCAGAATGACCTTATAAGGCATGCAACTCGATGAATGGCGCTTACTATGACGTATTAGTCATTCATAAACTTGTCACCGAACCCAAGGCAACGATTCGGTACACTGCACCCACACAAAGAAACCCACCGTAAATAAATATGCGTCAAGCATCGTCTGTTTTGATAGTAATCGCGTGCAACTGGTGTTCGGCAGTACTTGGCGTACAGTTTGGGACTGGACGGTGTCATGATCAGTTATATTACAGTTAACAAGGAAAGAACTGAGTTTAGCGTTCTTGGTTTTGTCTTGTAGAAGAACTTTTAGAAGGAGAACTTGTGTTCGCAAGATGGATGCGGCAATTTGTCTGATGATTGCTGTAATTCTTACAGCAGGGGAAACTTGTAAGTTCACATTTTTGAAGATTTGTAGTCAGTTCTATAGGTTTCGAACGATAGACGCTGCGGAAATATGCCAAATCGTTTAAAATTCACAGATATACGCACCGGACACCTTTCCCATTTTTCTTGACAACATCATGTCAACTATTGCGTCTTGAATAATACTCGTCGTTACTTGTTATCAAACCAACGTGTCTTTCTTTTGCGCCTTCGTGAAGTTTCCGCTTGCCGTAAATTCGTTTGAAATTGTTGTCCCCCTCTTCAAGCTGACGATTCGTCCGACTTCAACGAATACGAACGTTTATCAACAGGCAAGTGTGCACGGGTTTTGCTTTTCGAAAATAAGCAATTAGTCAATAATAAATGTTCTATTTGTTGTTATTCCAGTGAATGCAGACCAGTGTGTTTCCAGCCCGTGCAGCAATGGCGGTACATGCTACAACGAATACGAGGGGTACGGCTGCCTGTGCCCGGCCGGTTACAGCGGGCCACGCTGTGAGCAAAGGCAGAACAGCGGAGGTTAGTGGGGTTTTTTTCAAATTTGAAAATAGTAATTTTGTTGTACGTTTAGCGTCTGATTGCAAAAGGTCTATGGAATATTTTCTTGCACAGCAAGGGTCTATGATAAGCGAGCCGATTTGGCAATTAATTATGCAAAAAGCTGCGTCTTGACCTCGGGATCCTGAATTTTCAACGGCCGCCTTCTATCTGTTCTTCGGTAACCCGTCGGTGTATTACAAAACCTTTCATAAAGCCAATCCACAGCTTAGACCACATGTTGTGATTGAATCATTGAAATTACGTCACAGTCTCTAAAGACCATGCTGCGGTGTATCCCACGTTTGTACCGTTGCTCTGCCTACGTAAATGTCTGATCCTCGAACTAACCCCCCCCCCCTTCCTCCACCTCTCCCCCACCCATCCCCAACCCACGCTTCAAAAACTTGAATGGTGCAAGTAATATGACAGCACGATGTTCTTATCCTTTTGAGCAGGGAGGTTGGGTTTCTGCCCTGATATCACAGATGACAGGGTCGGGCTGTGCGTCGAGGATTGCACGGACGATTCGTCCTGCCCAGCCCCGCTGAAATGCTGTTCCAATGGATGCGGCCACGTCTGCACGGCTCCGGTCATAACAGGTGAGTTATATTCGCTCTTTAGGATGATCAGTATCGCTAATTAGGCCATTTAAGGTATATAGAATCATTTGCATTAATCCCAAAAGTAACCCACCAAATCATTAAAGATCGGTACTGGTACTAGACACCCTGTGAAATTATTCCGTCTGGCTTGCTGTCATTTCAAATATAAATTTATCAATTTAGAACAGTTTATATTTTTGTTAAGATTTCCCCCACCCTTTTTTTACTTCCGGTGTTAAAGAAGTGCAGTTATATTAAAAATAGGGATTTCAATTTTAAAACTGTCATTTGGGGGGGGGGGGAATATTTCGTAAAACCAAATTGTTAAATCAAAAACATTTTGGTAACAGCGTTAAATTGTGGTTGTTCAGTTACATTCAAGTTTCAAATGACACGTTCTATTCTACAGGAATTTACTACTGGAACTCACTAACCACCCGATAGTACTTTGGAAAAGGGGATCCAAGAGCGGATCCAGAACACAATTTGTTGGGGGCCAACAACTATTGTTGTTCCAAAAAAAAGTGTCCGAACAATTTACGGCGTGGGGTTCGGGCCCGCTTAAGGGCCGGGAATTGTTTTGTTTTTGTTGTTTCTGTTAGATTCCAGATTCTGCGTTGTGATATCTGAGACAATGTTAATTTCTGACCACTTTAACCTCATTTTGTTGAGCAAAGAATTAAGGTGGTGTACGCAGGGGCTGCCTTTTTTTGCGACCTCACTTAAAAACAGAAATGATTCTTTGGGGGGGGTGGCTCCTGTTCCCCGCCCCCTCCCTGGATCCGCCGTTGAGGGAGTCAAATTACAATTGTACACACAGTCACTTTGCGTGAATACAATGTGTCTTTAGCTTTTTTCATATTTCCTTTCAATGTTGTGTTTATTTGAAGAGGTCACGTGCGGCAATGGCGGCACTTGCGTATACAACACCACTTTTCTGACCACTTTAACCTCATTTTGTTGAGCAAAGAATTAAGTGGTGTACGCAGGGGCTGCCTTTTTTGCGACCTCACTTAAAAACCAAAATGATTCTTTGGGGAGGGGGACACGGCCCCTGTTCCCTGCCCCTCACTACAAAGTGTCATTAGCTTTTGTCATATTTCCTTTCAATTTTGTGTTTATTTGTAGAGGACATGAATTGGTGTATGTCCAACCCGTGCGGCAACGGCGGCACGTGCGTATACAACAGGCATGGTTACGGGTGTCTGTGCGATGCCGGTCGATTCGTCGGCAGTCACTGTGAAGAACCTGTTTTCCAATCCCCAGCACCATCGTCGTCATCGTCGTTTCCTTCATCCCCATCACCACCAGCAACATCGTCGATATCACCATCACCACCAGCAACATCGTCGATATCACCACCACCACCAGCAACATCGTCGATATCACCACCACCACCAGCAACATCGTCGATATCACCACCATCTTCATCATTGTCTTCATCATCAACGTTGCCAGGTTAGCGTCTCCTCTAAATAGACCATGTGGTCTATGACCTGGCATATTTTGCATGCCATTTAGCCCACATTAAACAGTATGGGCCCATGTCAACACTAGTCTTTTAAACATCCATATTTCCAGAGATATACATACAGTGCAGAAGAGAACCGTTTGCCTAACATTGGCATCACGTGACCACAATATCCAATTTTGAAAACAAATTTCACCCGGTCTATTGACCTAGAGCATAATGACGTCACGCTTTGTTAACGCGCTGTCTTATGTGAGCTTGGCGGTACTGTCCCTGCCTCGCTCTCATAAGAAAACGCACATGTAAACGAAGGGTGATTACATCATTATAAGAGTGATTCAGGTCTAGCTGGTCCGATCACAGCCTCAAAACTCGCGCCGTGGATTAAAAGTCTGACACCGGCCTGCGCGCTTTTGACCGAAAAGTTGCACCCATACATTCCGTGGAGTGATAATTTCATGAACAACGCAAATGTATTATATGAAATGTTCGCCTGCGTCGAAAGATGCACTTCTGCGTGCAGACATTTAATGCATCCTTAAAAGGGAAGATACAACATTCGCAAACTTCAAAATACGAAATGATCAAATTATCACAAAATATCTTACTGGATTGTTAGGGAATAACAGTCTAAAGCATCCTGTACAGTTGGGGCTCCTGGTGTGCTGACATATTCAAGAGAAACTGCATTTGTCCAACACTGGTCGGCCGACTAGCGTTGGAGAAAACTGGCTTTTTTTCAAAAATTGCTCCGAATTTTTCATATTTACTTCGTCTGCATTTTCTTTGCCATTGAATACACACTTGTGAAGACTACAAGCCTGCTAGACTGATTCTCAGAACTTACAATTCCCCAAAGTCTATAAATTGCTCCGTTTCATCTTAAGTGGCGTCAGGGAACCAGACTACAAAAATATGATTGGTTTTCTTGGTTTTTCCAGCATCTACGAACCCAAAACGTGAATCAAGTCAGTGCTACAATATTTGCTATATAACATACTAATCATCCAAATCCATTTATTTCTGAAAATTGCAGCAAAAGCAAATGTTGTACATTCCCTTTGAGTCCATACAGCATTTGGATTGGTGCGACACTGGAAAGCCACTCTGAACGAAACGGGCGTCAACTGCGTACTGAGAAACCCTCTCATAAGATCATGAAAGATTGCAACATCGGCGTTTTGAGTATGGTGAAGAACATGAAGTGTGTTAAAGTTCAAGTAGATTAACTTTCAAGTCTGGATGTTTAACCCTCTGATGTTCACGTTATCAGGCCCGCATTAAGTGTTTCGTAGGCCCTAGGCATCAGTGTTCCGAAGAATGGAGAAGGAAGGGGAAAGGAAGAGAGAATAAGAACAAAGTGGAGAATGTAAATAATAAACACCGCTGCTCAAAACTCCGCGAAGCTAAAATCCGGTTCTGAAACCCATGCCAAAAGATTGCACATTCTGTCATGTCGGCACAAGCAGCCGCGCGAAGTCGCTACATATACGGGGGTTGACTGCAACAGCTGGGCATATAAAAAATAAAAAATAAATAAAAAAATCCACTTCAGGATTTAAAGACCCCCCCCCCCCGCTGATATCTGGGATCAGGGAACAGGCCTGAATAAGGTGCGCAAAGGTACTGAGCATGTACATGCAGTTTTGCGACAATGAAATAAAAACATTATAGCTGGATTGAATTTTGTATTTTCGAGCAATTTTAAAAATTAATTTCGAATGATTAAAATACAAGCTCTCAAAATAACAAATTAACCATTCTTGCAATTGTTCCCCACTAGAAAAGAAAGAAAATAAAAACAAAAAGTTATGTGGCGATGGCCAAGTCTTCAGGAGTCGGACTTATGACCCTAACTCAATGAGCCCCTTACCGACTTCCATATAGAACTCTTCTGGGACTCGGTGCCCGGCCCACCACACCTCCTTCCCTGTCCATCCATGTAACTCGAAAGTCAGGCACCATAAAGGGAGGAAACGAGGTGGCACCCTAAGCCTTGCTGCCGAGTCAGCAAAAGAACCCCGTACCTATACGCAGATGCCAACCTGGACTTCGCAGACAGTCCCAACTTGTGAGTCAGCTTACCGACCGACCGAGCTAACTGCTGTTGGTAAATGACCACGGGAAATTAATACTCTTAAATGACAGAACTGCGGTCATCGAAAACCAAAAAAATGACACCATGCGGGTTCGAACCCCTAACCCTGGGTCCGCTGTCAGACAGCTTAACAACTAGGCTATTTCAGTAGGTGCTTTTCTCTTTGCGTTTAAAAACATAATCCTTAATTCCGCAGTGGGAGACTTACTCTGTGTTTCATAGCTGCGCGAAAGATGCACCAGCATCGCGCTAAACACATGAATGCTGTTACGTAACTCTTGTCTACAATCATTCTTATGTACCGAGCAGTTGACTATTCAGAGTCACTACGAGCAATTAACCTTACCATGCTCGTCCTTATTCTGTCTCATCAATTATTGTTTCGCGTCGCGCGTCTTTCGGCCGACACTGATATGTCGCTATCATTGAGATAATTTCTAGCAAGTTTCCCCCACCTCATTATATTTATATTAAACTACTGACCCATTTACATCTTTTTTTACGAGGGAATTTTGTTTGTCTGATTCTAATTCAGCTCCCTTAGCTAGCTTGGGAAAATTCATCTGTTCTTATACTTACGCCAAGTCTAGGGAACGATGCCATTATAATACAATGTAACAATAACGTCAGCCGATGGCATTATTAGAATCGTGACCACGCGAGTGCAATGACGGCCAGTGGCGTAAATCAAATGACGGTCAACAATACAAGGCCCATTTGAATGAGTGTCATTAAACAACTTTAGCTAAGTGGTTATAAATTCGGGTATAGCGTTCTGCCGCCTTACTACAAACACCATATTGATACAAAGAAAAGAAAAAGACAAATTTATAATCGAATCATACGCTTACGAAACTACTGACTGGAAAAAAAACTAACAATTTCAAATGTCCCGCGCTGCGAATTTGTCGACCATCTCCCACAATGCACTATGAAAATGAACTCTCCCTGGCAAACTCTTGGTGGCACATGAAACGCCCGAATTGCCCGTCCGTTGACATTCGAAAAGGGGGGGGGGGGGGGGGCCGGCCACCTAATTATACTGGGACGCTCTTACCATTTATGTATACTCGCGCTTACATTTTTGAAAGCTTTTGTACTTTGTTTCTCCATTTCTCTGCTACTAAATACATTTCAGTTGCTCGGACGTTCGGAAAATACCTCAAAATCTTTATTTTTTTGCTCATGACAAAAAAGTGGGGGTAATTCAATAGCCCATCCCCGCGGTCAAAAAGTGTGTGGTTATAACCCCCACCCAACCCCCACACCGGGAATTACGCCCCTAATGACGGCGAACGGAGCCAACAAGCCTGCCACTCGCATGGTCTTTTTTTTTAGTCCGGGTTGCCATACGCCTTGACTCAAGTCTACGATCACGAAAAGGCCTTTGAGATGAAACAAAGCAAATCCGTTAACCTTTGGCGACTGAGCGATCTAAATTGGGGTCGTATTGTGTACAAGCGAGTATAATTTTTACTAACACATGCACATGTAATACGCCAATCGGCGGCGGCAGAACGTTTTTATGACTGAGGGCATCACCAAAAAGAGGCATTTTCTCAGAAAAAAAAATGTCCTTCAGTCAAAGAGGAGAAAATTGTGAAACTGTTTTCGTTTGCATTGCAAGGAATACAAGTTACCCAGAGTAAAATTTACAACCAACATTTACATACACTTTTAAAAATGTTTGCATTACATTTTAAAAGCGTATAAAGGAGCACTATTATTTCTTTGCGGGACAGTTTTCCATTTTGAGAGGGGCATATTTTGTGTTATTGCGAGAGGGGTCATTCGTGTTTACGGGGGATAATTTTTCAGCTAGAGAGGGTTCACAATCTTGTTAATGCGCGAGGGGTGTTTGTGTTTTTGAGGGGCACATTTGCATTACAAGGGAGGGATAATTTTTAAACGCAATCATGATGCTTTCGTGTGCGCTTGAAGCCAGTTCTTATCTTCATCTCGAGGGGGCACATTATTTTGTGACCTAATGTGACAAAATGAGGAATTTCGCCCAAAACCATGTTATGAGTAATCAACGCCTGAAGTTGGATACACTAGGAAAATCATGTAATAAGAACCGGAAAATGTCCCTGTCTAAAAAAAAAAATTATAAAAATCTGTGGCTATAGATTAGGCCTATTTGGGGTGGAGGTACAAGGACGGATCCAGAACACACTTTTGTTGGGGGGGGGCTGTACAAATCAAGCCAGGCCAAACTGGTATAGGTCCTAGCTCTCTGAGAGAGACCCTAAAGCTTTTGTAAAAACTTTTCTCTGCGCGTGTGTGGGGGTGGGTAGGCCTATGTGTTTTATGGCACACTGCGGTAGTTTCGTAGGCCTTCCCCCAAGTTTCCGTTGGCCCCCAATTGTTCATAGGCCCCCGTTTGTTTTCGTAGGCCCGAGGCACAGTGCCTACTATGCCTATTGCGTAATCCGGGCCTGCACGTTATTCCAATAACCTAGCCTAATGGGTCTTCCGAGTGGCTCAGTGTTTGACCATATGTTGTTGTTGTTGTTTTTTCCTCGGGGGAAACGTATTTATTCAGAAGAAACGTTTCATTTGCGTTTTACAATATGTAATTAGTTCATCAATAAACGCTGTGGATAAGATTTTTTATTTGTTTTTAGACATCACCATACTTATTACATATGGAACAGTCTGACATCGATTTCATATCATCAAAATAATGACAATAGTAAATGATGTCATAAATACAACAACAACAACAACAACAAGGACAACACAGGCATTTCGGTTTTGTGAATGAGACATGGTGTCGATCTATTTGGGGAAAAAATAATCAATGTAATCAATTTATTTTCAGGAGACGACAATCCTGGTAGCCCCGAGGACGTCGCTGGTAACCAACAGCTGCCGACGGCCATCATTATCGCTGCGGTTTGCAGTGTATTAATAATTGTAGCGATACTGGTGCTCACCGGGATTTTCTTGTACCGAAGAAGGTGAGTCGCCATGTCACGAATAGTTTTAGGGGAAAATGGAAGAAAGGTTTCCCCCAACCTCGTTCCCATGATGTCCCACCACTACCTGCTTTCTCACACTGGTATTGGATCATTTGCATATCCATTTTTTGGGGATACGTATGCAAATAAGGAATAGTCTGGTGCCTACGTGTGCTTTACATCAGCGCTTGTTTTTGTTTATAGTGTCTGGGGTAAAAACAGAATCAATTCGTCGGGGCGTGAGTTACGAAAACACTTTTTGTTTTTCATAGTTCAAATGTTACACTTTTTTTATCCAGCCAATATGCAGTATCACTTTTCATATTAATATAATTAAATGGAAAAGAAAATGATTGTTTTTGAGAAGGAGGAAATTTTAGAAATTACACTGAACATGAAACACGTATTACACGTTGCAAATATAAATCCATTAGCTACTAATTGCGCTATCTAATCAGGATACAGGAAGCAAGTTCCCATCCCATCTTCAACGGTACAAATAAGAACAAAAGAAGTACGTTTCCATTTGTGCTGATCGATGAATACACCGAATGTTTATCGACTGATAGTCCGGTGATATTGAAAAGACAAGAAATCATTATGCTGTTATTTAATTTTCCCATCATTTGGTTTATTTATGACACAGAAATCAGACGACTGACTCGGACACCGTATCCGTGGACAGCGGGAAGCAGATCATAAAGAAGGGTCCGGAGACGGGTCAGGAGCCTTGCTACATGGAACATGGACATCAGATGGCCTGAAGATGGGAACCAGCCGATGTCCTGTACCCCATAATCTTTGCAGACAGAATAATTATTTAGCCATACCGTTCTATATTCTGGTATGTTGTTTCAAGAAATTTAAATTGAATAATAAGTATGAATTACTCATGACTTCGCACTTGATGAATACTTCAATAGCGCCCTCTCCAAAAATCAAGGGTAAAAGTGCTCGTCGCAAGTCACTTGGCCTGAGCTGTGAAGAGTCTGTTCAATTTGCCTCTCAGTTTTGTATACCAATTCTTCTTGCGGCTGGGCGGGGTGTATCTTTGGTATAATGGTCAACAAACAAACAAAGAAAGCTTTTACTGATATTTTGTTGTCAACTAATTATTAAGTAGGACAGGTTTTCATGCTGCCTGTATAATAGACTTGTCTAGGTATAGCATATTGTATTTTTGTATTACATGTTTGTACAAATGATATTTCTATTAATATTTTATATAAAGCCATTGAAGTTTGTATCAAAAAATTGTAAAAGAGAGTATATAAATGATTGTTTAGGAAAGTTTAACTGCAATGGTTTTTCTGGCGTTTTATTCTGAATACAGAGTCGGTGTCTTTCTAAATAAGCATGTAATAGGCCATTCAATCAATGATAATTGTTTGGGACAATATTAATTGTTCTAGTTCAGCTACCAAGATCAATTTAAAGTGTGACATGTTCTATTCTCGCTAGCACAACGGCTTGGTTGTAAATATTAAGCTTAAAGCTAGAGTCCATCATTTGCAGCCATCCGAAAAGTAACTGGCGTAATTATTGTTGAAAAACAAACTTGGTTGAAAGATAGTAAGGGAACTAAACTCCCTGTGAAATTAATTTTTTTTTAGATTAGTAGTTCGTTTTGTTATTCAGCGCAGCGCGCACAAGTATTTGAACGACGCACACGCGCGCGCGGTTGTTATAATTCGTCGAATCAGTGCGCGACGTCGCGTATAGCTGCAATTCAAAACAATTCAAAACATGATTCAGTAACTTTTGATTTGAAATTGAGATCTTAGAATGCTGTTTTTCTCGGAATGTACAGCTGAAGCTTAGCTGAATCTTCATCAGGTTAGTTGTTCAGTACCCTTCTTTAGAATTTGAGCACTTTTGTTGCTTCAAACGAACAAAATGCACAAGTACAAATGATGGACTGTAGCTTTAATGCAGAACGGAAAAAGTCTACCCACTGTTCTTTTTCCGGTTACATGTGCAGCAACACATGTGCAGCAGCACATGTGCAGCAGCACATGTGCAGCAGCACATGTGCAGCAGCACATGTGCAGCAGCACATGTGCAGCAGCACATGTGCAGCAGCACATGTGCAGCAGCACATGTGCTGCTGCACATGTGCAGCAACACATGTGCAGCAACACATGTGCAGCAACACATGTGCAGCAACACATGTGCAGCAACACATGTGCAGCAACACATGTGCAGCAACACATGTGCAGCAACACATGTGCAGCAACACATGTGCAGCAACACATGTGCAGCAACACATGTGCAGCAACACATGTGCAGCAACACATGTGCAGCAACACATGTGCAGCAACACATGTGCAGCAACACATGTGCAGCAACACATGTGCAGCAACACATGTGCAGCAACACATGTGCAGCAACACATGTGCAGCAACACATGTGCAGCAACACATGTGCAGCAACATGTGCAGCAACACATGTGCAGCAACACATGTGCAGCAACACATGTGCAGCAACATGTGCAGCAACACATGTGCAGCAACACATGTGCAGCAACACATGTGCAGCAACACATGTGCAGCAACACATGTGCAGCAACACATGTGCAGCAACACATGTGCAGCAACACATGTGCAGCAACACATGTGCAGCAACACATGTGCAGCAACACATGTGCAGCAACACATGTGCAGCAACAAGCCTACAACAAAAAATGCTCTGTTATTGACAGTGGAGGTTGGGGAACCTCTTGACGACACAATGTGTGGGAGCGGTTTTATGGCCAAAGAATCTTGAGCATTTCGAGCTGGATGGGCGAAGATGCCTGTATAATGAAGTCGGTAACGCTGTGTGCTACGATTCAAGGAGAGTACAGTGGCGTATCCAGTGGGGGGGGGGGGGGGGGCAGGGGGGCACTTTGCCGCCCCCCCCCGGCGGATTTTTGGTGACAATTTTTTTTGACAATTTTTTTTTGTCATCAATGATTTGAAGTGTTTATAGAGTTCTTCTGACATCAATCCCAAGAAAGAAAACCCGCTCAACAACCATTACAATGCGCCGTGAAATTGTCCATATAATAATATAGTATGCATAATAATGGTCAGTTTTGAAGGGCGCCCCCATTTGGAAGATGGGTACCACGGATGTTGTCTGTCTTTTCTTTTTCCATCTTGCGGATAGAAGGTTCAATCGATTGAATGAACCCCTCCACCGGGATCTTGCTAGGGGTAGTGGCAAAATTTGTACACAAGGCTAAGACATTTGATTCCCGTTTTAGATAGCTGGCGTTGGCTGAGGTTTACGACTGAGTTCGTTTTCTCCATGTCATCATTGTTCCCTTTGGACGTGTTCCGTGAGGCTCTAGTCCATTCTTTTCTTGTTAAAAGAAGTGAGGCGTTGGAATTTTCGGATCTGTTTCCTTTGGGTGGCATGAAATGTGTGGGATACAGATTTATCCGTGAGGGCGGATATCTTATCATAATCAGTTTTGTCCATAGTCGTGCGGAGACTATCCCTGCTTCTCTTTATGTCTTGATCGGTTCGGACTATAGGCAACATCTGGTGGAGGCATAATTTGTGATCGGAGTAGGGCTTTATTGGCAGTGTGTATGATTCGAGCAGAATTGTTTCCTTTGATAGGGTCTCGTAGGCGGAGACTCTTTGGGACTACGTTTGCATCTCTACATCTCTTCAGGAATGTCGGGTTGTTTAACAGTTTGCAACGTCTGATACAGGAGCGTTGGTATAACTTGACAAGGTTATTCATGCGCGCTGTCAGCGCCAACCCGCATGGCTCTCATGTATCGCATTCTAAAGATACCTTAGCATAAATGATTCTGGACAAACTATAGCTTGTTGGAAAGCTGATGACTTGGCAAACAAGCTGGCAAATCGCCAAGGTTTCGGAATTGAAACTATTTGATTGAGCCTCAGATGTATACATGTACATGATGCCAATAGTTTTGTTTTGTGCAGCAAATCACATAGCAAGGCCTGTCAGCGCCAACCCGCATGGCTCTCTTGTATTGCAGTCTTAATAAGGTACCAACATAAATGGTTCTGGACAACCTATAGCTTGTTGGAAAGCTGATGAATAGGCCAACAAGCTCGCAAATGGCTAAGGTTTGAGACTTGAAACTTTTGGAGTAAACGTCAGATGTAGTACATGATGCCACTAGTTTCGTTTTTATGCAGTAAATCCCATAGCAAGGCCTGTCAGCACCAACCCGCATGGCACTCATGTATCGCAGTCTAAAGGTACCTTATGGTTCTGGACAAACTTTAGCTTTTTGGAAAGCTGATGGTGAATAGGCCAACAGGCTGGCAAATTGGCAAAGTTGTAGACTTGAAACTTTTAGAGTAAGCGTCAGATGTAGTATTTTTACATGATGCCACTAGTTTCGTTTTTTGTGCAGTAAATCCCATAGCAAGGCCTGTCAGCGCCAAAACGCATGGCTCTCATGTTTCGCAGTCTAAAGGTACCTTAAAGCTTACCTTACATCATCTTTCATTTTCTTTTCAATTTTTTTTTCTGGTAGCCTAATCTGATGACTGTTAAGAGAAATTTCCATCCAAAGATGATCACCCCTTTAAATAGTCCTGAAGCCCATCGCCATTTTGAAAAGCAGTGCCTATACACCAACCTCGTACCCAGGGTGTCGAGCAGTACGCGCCCACCACTACCTGCTCTTTCACCCTGGTATTGGATCATTTGCATGTGCAAGATTTTTGCAGACGTATGCAAATGAGGAACAGTCTGGTGCCTGGATATGCGTTACACATTAGCGTTTGTTTTTGTATGCGGTGTCTGGGGTAAAAACAGAGTCAATTCGTAGCAGCGCGAGCACGGCGTGAGTTACGAAAACACGATTTTTTAAATCAAATTGTTACGATCTTATCCAGACAACATGCAGTATCATATTTCATATTAATATGAGCAAATTGGAAAGGAAATTAGTATTTTCGAGAAGGCGTGGACGAATGATCGCGAAAACACGTACTGCACGTTGTGAATATATAGCACCAAGTACACGATAAAAATCCATTACTAGCCAATTGCGGTATCCAATCAGGATACAGGAAGAAAGTTTCCTATCCAGGGTTTACTATTAGAAACGCGGTTGGAAATAAAGTAAGCACTGGGGACGAGGTTGCCTATACACTCCATTGGAAAAAAAATTATGGCCCCAATTTCATCCAAGTTCCACAGAAACACAAGCTCACCTTCCTGTGCACGGCTTCCACCGATATTTTTTTTTAGTTTACAAACCCTCAAATTCATGGCCCACAATATGCTGAGATATTGAAGAATTTGAGGGCATGCAAATCGTGATTTGGCCGGCGTATATTTCGGATCGATTTACTGGCATGCAGCCTCGAGAACCAATACGGACCATTCAGCGGCGCCACCTCAACATTTCCTGCGGGATCGCGCGGGGTACCAATGACAAAGTGCGCTGCATTAAAGGGAATGTACAACATTCGCTTTTGCTGCAATTTTCAGAAATAAATGGATTTGGAGGATTAGTTTGTTATAGCAAATATTGTTACACTAACTTGTTTCATGTTTTGGGTTCGTAGATGCTGGCAAAAACTAAAAAAAACAATCATGTTCTTGTAGTCTGGTCCCCCTGACCGCACTTAAGATGAAACGGAGCAATTTATAGACTTTGTGGATTTGTAAGATCAGAGAATCAGTCTAGCAGGCTTGTCGTCTTCACAGGTGTGTAATCAATTGCAAAGAAAATGCAGACGAACTAAATATGAAAAATTAGGAGCACTTTTTGAAAAAAAAGCCTGTTTTCTCCAACACTGGTCGGCCGACCAGCGTTGGAAAAATACAGGTTTTCTTGAAAATGTCAGCACACCAGGAGTCACAACTTTACAGGATGCTTTAGACTGTCTTCCCTAACAATCCAGTAAGTTATTTCGTGATCATTTGATCATTTCGTTTTTTTGATGTTTGCAAATGTTGTATCTTCCCTTTAAGCGGACATGTCGTTGCTGGATATGCAGCTCCGCTGGACGGGGTATGTCATGCGTATTGAGGAGCACAGACTGCCGAAAGTCCTCCTCTCCGTGGTGAGCTCCCGGATTCTCCCAGGCGGGCCAGGCTGCAGGCCGAAGCCGCGCTACAAGGACGTATCAAACGCCACCTCAATGCCGCCAGCATTTCGATCAACGACTGGGAAAATCTCGCCATGGACCGTCCTATAGCCTATAGGTGGCAAGCTGCGACAAAACAAATCGCGTCAAAACTGCAACTGCAGATGCTCAGCGGCAAAATGCCGAAGCCAGACGGCGACGCCACGAAAGTTACAACGGCGCAACCGATCAACCGTACTCCGAACTCTTCGATGGAGATCTGCCTACACAGTCATGATGCCTGGGCCCGGGCAGCACGCGTCCGAGGACTCCCACAGTAAGGGGATCGACCTTCCAGAAATTGATCATGACACGTAAATCATTCTTCAGTAGGAAACAAAACCTGATGCTTCATTGAGTTTCAATGGTCATAAATAGTGAAGCCCATATTTCCTCTTTTAAACAATCGGAATTCATATTAATTTGCCAGTTCATGTCACATGCAGTAAAAGGCAAGTGTATGTTGGATCGCCTAGAGGTCCGTGTTATGTAATGAATTTTAATCAATCCATGAAGTGCATTATTGTGTCCCATTTGACTTTGTTTTCAAAATTGTGTATTATCTTAAAATGCGCCTAGAATAATGGTAGTCATATCAACGTTAATTGATAGTTTGAACTAAACTTTGTTTCGATATGGTCACATTAATAAGTATGTGCATTTGTATTGAAATTAATTCAAGAAGTGGACTTTTGTCTCGTTTTAATATAGTTTTATTATAGGTTTTCCTGGCGATTTTACAACGTTATGATTAGTCGAGCAGTTTCTAATTATCAAATTCGTCCATTAATATCGCTTAAGTGCTGTTAATTTGTTTAAATTCGTCTTTTGTCGCACAATTTCAAATTCAGATCAAGCAAATTCAAACAATGAGCACACGACACGTTTTCCTCCTGGAGCATTCAATTTCGTATGCCTGGGCCCGGGCAGCACGCGTCCGAGGACTCCGACAGTAAGGGGACTGATGCTTCATTGAGTTTCAATGGTCATAAATAGTGAGACCCATATTTCCTCTTTTAATCGGAATTCATATTAATTTGCCAGTTCATGTCACATGCAGTAAAAGGCAAGTGTATGCTGGATCTCCTAAAGGTCCGTGTTATGTAATGTTTGTAATCAATCCATGAAGTGCATTCTTGTGTCCCATTTGACTTTGTTTTCCACGTAGACGTAAAGAGGGGTGGGGGGGGGGGATTGTTGACAAAGGAGAAGTTGCTCATCATGAAAATATGCAACATCATTAAAGTCATCTCAGAAAGAAATAAATTCGTGTTTGAACCATGTTTGAATTGAGTCCGTGTTTGAAAGTGATTCTGATATGATGTCCACAGTACGGACTACGTTGTCGTAAAAGTTGGTACCTTATCCTGTCTTTAAAATGGGGCTTGCGGTCACAGCGTGGCCTGGTAGTGGGGAGTAATATGTATAATGTGATATTTTCTACACAAACACCCGGAGTAAGGGGTATTGCATAGAACAAGATGACTTTTACGACAATGTGTACATGTGAGCTGTTGTAGGTTTCCTCAGTGATGGACTCCGGCTTCTTAGTCAAATCCTCTTGTATATGGTTAACATGTCCCTTGATTGAAAACCTTTTCCCGTGGCTGGTAATTGACTTTCTGAGATAAATCCACGGACACTTTGAAAATGATCTTGACCGGGACGGCACCAGGGCAGATGTTTACTTTCTGCATCAATGAGGGAACATTTGGTAAAGACCAGGTCCGGGTTAGGGTTAAAAACAACTTGATGTAAGTTCTGGTCTTGAGTTAAGTTGTTGCCTTTTTGGGGGTTGGTGGATGAGAATTTGTCGGACGGACTACTGTGGTTTCTGGATGAAACTGATGAAAACTGAAACTGATGAAAATGAGGGCGCCCTACCGCACTTTCGGCGGCAACAAGTTCTTCACGTACAAAACCCAGACGTCGCCAGTACGGTTTAAGTAATAACGTACAAGTTACAACCCGACTAATTGCGTACACGTTTTCCTTATTCCGTATGAATTTATTCACTCCAATCATGTTGTACTATGTAACCCTGCAACAGCAAGTCCTACAATCGGAAACCCAGAGAATTTCCTTCTAATAACTCAAAAGGCATACAAATTACAACTTCAGTTTTGACTCGAGCTTCAGGTAAGCTGAATCAACAAACGACTTTCTTTATGTTGGCCAGGTAAGTGTCGGGGGTCGTACTACTACACTGCCATGACTGCAGTAAGCAAGCGTCAACATTAACACAGCGTATACTGTAGTATACACAAACATGACAAAAGAATGTTGGTACTGCCTAATCCCAGACCTTACTTCTTCTTTTTTTAGGACACCTCTATTTTGTACGAGTTCTGTTCAAAACTGACTTTTGAAGATGTCTGTCCAGTACCAAAGTGACTTTTGCAGGCTAAAGCAGTCTTTTTTTCTTCATATAAACTCATGTTATTGAAATGTTAGGCTAGTTGTAATTTTGAAAGCACTTTCAAAGAAAATGTGACTTTCTTTCCTACCTTTTTTCGCAGTCAGACAGTGAAAGCCCTACATAATGAAAGCCCGATGCTGCATGCTGATTGGCTGTTAAAAAAATAAATAAGATGTTTATTTTTTATCAGCCAATCAGCAACGAGCTTTCATTGCATCGAGCTTTCACGTTTGCCATCTTGGTTTTTGAGTCTGTTTTCTGGTTGTCATCGCCGTCTTTTACCCCTAATTTCCCTCATAAATCAAAGCCCTGCCTTTTTTCCGCAAAATTAAACCTGCTGATATTCAAGAAGGTGTCATTGCCAATTGTTCAGATGTGCCAAGAAGTATCAGAATGTCAATTTTGAGTGTCATTTAGTCAACTGTTTTGGTGAGTCTTTCCCTTCCTATATAGGAACGGGGTCCTAAAAGTAAGGATTACTGAAAATGTGACTTTCCTACCCTTTTTCGCAGTCAGACAGTGAAAGCCCTACATAAAGAATGCCCGATGCTGCATGCTGATTGGCTGCTAAAAAAATAAATAAGATGTTTATTTTTATCAGCCAATCAGCAACGAGCTTTCATTACATCGAGCTTTCACGTTTGCCATCTTGGTTTTTGAGTCTGTTTTCTGGTTGTCATTGTCGTCTTTTACCCCTGAATTTCCCTCATACATCAAAGCCCTGCCCTCTTTCCACAAAATTGAACCTGCTGATATTCAAGAAGGTGTCAAATGTTGCCAATTGTTCAGATGTGTCAAGAAATATCAGAATGTCAATTTTGAGTGTCATTTAGTCAACTGTTTTGGTGAGTCTTTCCCTTCATATATAGGAACGGGGGTCCTAAAAGTAAGGATTACCGAACTTTTAGAAGCGTCAATTTAACACACCGTCAACAGTGCCAAACGCATTCTAAATTGACAAAAAAGGCATAGGCTAGAACTGTAAAGTTTAGACTAAAAGAGATTTTTGGTGGGTCAGATGTTGCATTTCGTTTACGAAAATGGAGGCTTCCAGATGTTCAGCTATCCCGCCTTCAACGCCTACAAAACACTGCTGCACGTGTGGTCACTTTAACGACAAAACACTCGCATATAAAACCTGTCCTTTTGGATCTTCACTGGCTCCCATTATCGTCTAGAATCATCTACAAACTGATGCGCATTGTCTTCAAAGCACTTAATGGGCAAGCACCTGCGTACATCCTGGACATGCTCAATATATATATACAAACCATCTCACAACCTTCGATCTGGAAATAAATATTTTCTTCAAGAAGTCAAATCTCATCGTACCTGGGGGGGGGGGGGGGACAGATCTGTCCCTGTTGCAGCACCACATCTCTGGAATCAACTACCTCTTCATATCAAAACCTCCACTTCTATTTACTCATTCAAAACATCTCTCAAAACACACCTCATGTCGAAAGATCCGTTTTTTCGTAATTAAACTGATTTTGTTTTGTTTCGTTTTCATTGTAATAGTGCCCTAAGCACCTTGGTGGATATGTGCGCTTTATAAAACTTCGTTATTATTATTATTATTATTATAGCCAGAATATTTTGGTCGGTCTGGGAACCAGAATACTGCATTGGCTACATGAAGGCTTGGTACGCATGCGCGTGCATACTACATGTAGATCATATCTGCGTGCATGTTTCAAGTGTCAGGTTGGCTCAGTGCGGAAAGGGTTTTTTTTTTCTTCATCTTTTTGGCAAAAAAAAAAAAATTTAAAAATTAAACCACAGACAGAATCCACCTGTGTTTATACGTGAGTATGTAAAGAAGTATAGGGGCAAACTATGCAGGGGTTTGTGGGAAATGGCTTGTTTTGATGGATATTTTTGTACTTACAAACTTTGTTTTTTCGTAGAAGTAAACAATGCTGTAGGGTGAGTCGTCTATGGGGCTCCACTACGCAGAGCGGCTAAAGTTCTAGGGTTACCTCTAGCACAAAATGGATGAAAGTCACTCTATGAAAATGTGTCATGTCTTGTTTACTTAATTCTGAAATGTTGGTCTAATTCCGTTAATTCCGAATTGCCCACAAGTACATGAGCAATTCCAATTAATGGGCCAATTAGATAACTTTATGGATGTTGCATACAAATGTACATTGTAAAGAGCAAAAGATGAGCTAGTGTTTTCTTTCGTTGTTTTCCTATTCCTTGCTGAGTTGAAAGTGACTAGGACAAGACGAGACAAAAGATGATATCTTTTTTATTTGAGAAAATAACAGGCATCCTTTCTGTGTGTTACGTATGTAACGTGGACAGACACACTGCTAGGAAAAGGGTGCTTAGGACAAATTCAGTTTCTAATACTTTGAATAGGCAGTTCCAATGACATTATTAAGCCATTTTACATTGTTATTTATCAAAAATATAACAGTTTTCGCACTGGCTTCAAATTTATGATGTGATTAGGGTTACGTACGAACAGGGACGGACATTTTGTGACAAATGTCCAATCTGTTCGTACGTATAAATCCTGATTATATAATACCCCTCACCGAATTTTGTTGAAGAATTCCTGTTTTATTTCTGTTTAAAACACGTTTTTCCCTTGTTTTTTTTGTAAGAAAACAGGAATAAAATACATTTTTTCCCTGTTTCCTGAAAATGAGTACGTTCCACCAACTGTTTCCTGGCTGTTTATCAAATACCGGGTAATTCTTCACAGTGACTCTGAGTTTTCTAGGTTTTGACTGAATAGCATTCCTCTAGGGAACAAGTCAACATTAGGGGATCATTAAATTTTATGCCTTATACTTTGTGACTTTATCTAAAATGTCTGTCCATCGTAACCTAGCAACACGTTTTAAAACAATATCCAAGTGCTATATTTTCTAAAATATAAAACCAGTTGGCAGGTGAGGATATTTTTTTTTAAGCTTGCAATGTTAACAGCAAAAATGTAATCATCAAAACTGAAAGGTCTTCTCAAATGTTACACTTTTGGGCCCTTTAGTGTGGAATTGCCCAGTTTAAATTGTACAAAAATATACAAATATTGAGTGGCTCAGCGTGGAATGGGAGGAATATTATCGCAAGGTAAAATCTGGACTTTTCCATTTCACGAGGCGAAGCCGAGTGAACTGGAAAAGTCCAGATTTTACCGAGCGATAATATTCCTCCCATTTCACAATTTAAAGCCACTCAATATTTGTTTAATATAACTGACATATATCCTTGTCATTTGATATATTTGAACTTTTTTTTCAATACAAAACTGGAGGAAAAATATTTCTCTCTTTCAAACCACCCCTTCACGAAAATGTTTGAACCCAACGCTGTAGTGCTGGCTCTTTGGAACAATACGCGCTATGCGCAACGCCGAACGCGCACACCAGCATGCATTTGCACACAAATACCGCGTCATGATCCTAACTGTTGAATGGTGTTTCCCATTCCCCATGGGCGGATAGTACTTTTTGAGCCGCGGCATGAATGGGAGCAATAACAAATGCCACGTGATGTGAGTTCCACCAATCAAATGACAAGGATCTGTATGTCGGTTATATAATGTACATGTAGGCTAGGACATTTTTAAAAAACTTTTTTACACAAACGTGTACATTGTAGCACTGGCACCTACCGGTACATTCGTTCACCCTCGAACACTTGCCCATTTCCTACACACATACCTGTGTTTCTTGTATAGTGAACTGTTGTACTGTACGCCTGGTTGTAGTTCACCTGTATGAATGGCCCAAGGTCAATGTTCAATGGCAGACTGTAGAATTGGTGAACAATTAAAGTCCATACCGTTGACGTCATTGCTTCAAATAGAATGCAGCTTGCACCTGCTCAATTTTCAGTCCGACGTAGGATCAGCAGATGGTATTTCTTCTAGAACTCTCTTTGCTGAATGAGTTGTGAATTCCTGGGGACAAAAACAGAAGTCAAAATCATTGACTGTCACTGTGGCAGGACTTTGTGAGTACTGTGTTTTACAATGTACATCGGGCATGTTGAGGGATTTTTCTTTAAATTGTTTATGTACAGGAGAACGCAGCTTCCCCGGTATAACGAACATCGAGGGATCCACAGAAATTGTTCTTAATAGCAATCATTTAGTATTTTATACGATTTTAACTTAAAGGGAATGTACATGTACATCATTGGCTTTTGCTGTAATTTTCAGAAATGGAGTATTTGAGGGGTTAGTATAATATATCAAATATTGTTACACTGACATGTTTGAAGTTTTATGTTCGAAAATGCTGGAAAAACCAAGAAAAAACAAAATTCGTTCAAGTAGTCTGGTTCCCTGACTCCACTAAAGATGAAATGGATCAATTTGTAGTTGCCCAGAAAATTGTAAGGTAAGGGAACCAGTCTAGCTGGCCTGCACCCGTTCATGAACATGTAACCAATTCCCAAACAAAATTTGGACTGAAAAAAAGGTAAATTTGGAGCAGTAGTCGAAATATAGTTAGATTTTTCCAACGGTGGCCGGCCGATCACCGTTGGAAATGTATACAAAAAAATGAATTCTTGAAAATGACTTCACACCAGGTGCCATAATTTCACAGAATGCTTTAGACTCTCATTTACCAACATCCTAGTAAGGTATTTCTTAAAAACTTGGTAGTTTTATTTTTCGATGTTTGCAAATGTTGTATATTCCCTTTAAGCTGCTGGTGCTCCGGTACTCACTTTTCATTAAATAGCGCCCTTCAGAACTTCACCCTGCATCCCCTTGTAGTTACTGAAAGACGACTTTGAACCTAGCCGACTAATGTAATTACACAGTTTTTGAGCTTACTACATGGTACCTACAGCAATAGACCATTATCATGTTGCAACCATCTTGATTTTTTCCCATTCGAATCAACGTAACCAAAGCGAGGCTGGAAGGAAAAATACTCTGGTTCCTGTTTGCACAAGAAACATTATCATTCAGTACTGTTGATGGATACAGGGAACATGACTGAAATGGTGGCAGCATGATAAAGATCTTTACATGTGTACATGTAGGTGGCTTTCCCCTTGTATTCCTTGGGGAAATATTAACCACTTGTCGCTCTTCTGTTGACATTTTTCAACAACAATCATTTGACAATGTTTGGAACTTTTGTACATGTTCACAAACATCGCAAGCCAACAAGCACGATGTTCGGTATAACCGAATGTTCGATATGTAGCGGTGTTTGGTATAGCGACGTTCCACTGTACTGTGATAGTGTGATTGGTGTGAAATGTTCTAACTTAATTGCACTTCATTAATTGAAATCTAGTGTTACACATATAAATTGTACGTACATGTACCGGTACTGTACAGTTACATGGACACGTTTGTCTACATGTACCTGTATGTCGCTGAGTAGCCATATTTAGTGAGCACTATTTCATGTAGGCTTACGTCTACTGTACATGTTTGAAGCTAGTTTCTCAGTGCGTCACACAAATTGTTTGACTTTGTCCATGCATTGTCCACGCACATACGGTACTGTACCATAACTGAATGCATTGTCCTTTTTGGGGTTTAAATACAAAATCACAAATAATGCACGATTCCTGTTCATGTACTTGAATAAACCCTTTTACTTTTGGTTTTTTAAGGGGGGTTGATTTAGCTTCCTTGCGCCTAATAGGCAGCATCGAGCTTTATACTACCAAGGGAGGTGAGATGGTATTTGGAATGGTGGGCCCAGTGAGCAGGGGTAATAATTATGAAGCGCATTGAGCACCAGTCCTGGTGGATATTTGCGCTTTAGAAATAACTGTCCACCCTCCCTTCCCTCCCTCTCTCCCCCCCTCCAACCCATTCCTACTCGCATCAGTCTTTAGTCTTGTCTGGTCATACTTTTCAATTTCTATTTTTTGTTTACTTTCTGATTTATATTTGCTTTGTCATTGTACTTTTGTTCATTTGTTGGCCGAATAAATAATAATAATAATAATAACACTACAGGTTTTTTTTTTCGTTTGGGCATATTACAATAAATGTATGAAACCCATGGACCGTATCCCAAACAGACAAAAATGGTTTGTTGCACAAATAAAAAAGTTTCAAATGAGTTTACGGTAACGCCCTAAAACACTTCTCCTGTACATGTACATGTACAGGTACTTTTATGCGGTTGCTACAATGTATACATGTACCGGTACATGTACATTGTAATTCCTCGGATAAGTGCACGACATTGCGGAGCTGCTCAGTGAGAACGTGTCTCGAACGCTGAATTCAGGCCCGATTCAAAGCATGATTCAGCAACTTTTGATTTGAAATTGAGAACCTAGAATGCTGTTTTTTCGGAATATAGGGCCTACAGCTGAAGCTGAGCTGAAACTTAATCAGGTTAGTCAAGTTCAGCACCCTTCTTTAGATTTTGAGCACGTATGTTGCTTCAAACAAACAAAATGCACAAATTTATGATGGACTAGTGTACATGAGTACTTAGATTGATACCTACCTTGTAGTTGTAGGATCGAGAGATTTGCGTGCAGATGAACCTTTGTGATGTGTTTCATCTGCGAAGGTGTGGAATAGGGAAAGATTTCCATATACGAAGTTCACTCAACACTCTGTGTACAAAACCCTATGAGAGTGGACTGAAAAATTCTAAGTGTTTTCTAAGAAAATCCTTGTATTTTCTCCACGCTCAAATTGACTTTTAAGACATGAAATTGCTATCTTGGGGCTTGTTAGTCAATACAGAGGAAAATTAGTGAACTTCGCATATGGTAATCTTGCCGTGGAATAGCAGCATGCAGTATGTACAGATTGTATACTGACTAAAATTTGAAAAAAGAAGAAGATGATTTCAGTGGCTTTTCAGAGGCCATTTTGCATGGCCTCCACCAATTTTTCAACCGCTGGCTATGAAGTAGATTGACCTCCAGCTCTAAATGTCGAATTTGGTTGAGCATTGGAGCTGGAGTTTCTCAAGCTAGTACAATGTAGGTCCAAAACTGTGTACATCTTCAAGTAAACTTGAATCCTCGATCCTGATTGGTCGATCAATGGCAACAAGCCGTGCTACATGTACATGCATGTGTACATGTGTACATTTATAACCATGGTTCATACGCACTCTGCGTATTGCGCTTTTCTAAGATGCATACGCCGTTCTGTACGACATGCACGCGTAGTACTATTACGATAACCGCTGATAAGTTTGTGCGCATTCCATCTTTACTACTTGTACATGTATGCCCCAAGTTTGCCTGAACATAAATTCGTTTAAATCCCACTCGCGCTCATGGAACACGGAAAATGTAGTGAGCCTACGTTCCACATACATGTACCACGAGGCCGAAGGCATGTGGGACACAGACGCACTACATTATTCCGTGTTCCACTTGCGCTCGTGGGATTCTGATCAAAAATGGTGGGTCCATGCACACACACACAAGAAGGACGCTGATTACGTACCTGTTCCGTAAGTTGCTGCTCTTTACCCTTGTTTTGCCATGTCTCGACACTTGTGCAGAAACGCTGACATGTACCGCACAGATGCATTGCTGTACATGCACCGGTACATTGCATATTTCCGTAAAGTCCCCAAATGTGAAATATCAGAACTCAAGTTTACACGTCTACGTGTACTTGTATATAATAATGACTAAAAATAAATCTATAAAATCCCAGAATCTATATTGAGCTCTTAATCTTGCATTGCACGTTTTCTCAGAAGTGCTGTGCAAAATAAAAACCCCTGTCACGGACTCCCGGTGCTTCGTTAACGTGAAGTTGTAGTGCAACCACATGCAACAAGTAGGACGCCATCTAGCGGATGAAGAAATTGTATGATCATCATACATATAGGCAGGTCCTGAAATTAGTTGCCATTGACCATGTATTAATATCACCGGCCAATCAAATGAGAGACATCCGTTAAGGGGCGGGGCCAACCACTCTTCACACTTCATGAACTACTCGAGTCACTACACTTCACATGGACTTGTTTGGAAATTCCCCACGGGCATGACAGGGAATTCCCAGTTAGTATTTCCTGGGATATAAATGACATGTACACATGTACATGAACGTGCACTCGAAGGGATTTTCCATTAAAGTTAAAGGGGCATTTAACTTGTTAATTTGGAAAGAGCATTTTAGGGGGAGTCAGGTTGGCGTAGCGGTACTTTCCTCGCCTTCCACCGCTGTGACCCGGGTTCGAATCCCGCCTGGGTCAATCTGTGGATTGGGTTTTCAGTCCCTACCTGATTCCGTGGGTTTTCCTCAGAATACTCTTCTGGGCTTTTCCTCCCACCTCTAAAACTGTAATTTCTTCACATTGTCTTCTCTTTACTGGGCCCCATGGGAGATCAGTGGATTCCACTGAATGGGCTACCCAGTTAAAATAAGAAATAAATAAATAAATAAATAAATACATTTTAAAGTACGATATCTGCACAACTGTCCTTTAACCCATTGCTGTTACTACAGAACTTGTTGAAGTTATCATACGGTACATTGCAGGTCAGCATGTTTTTTTTTAATGTAAAACCCAGGTGTTTCTAAAAAAAAAACTGGATAAAATGGCGTTTTCTCAGAAATATTGTGCCATCCCCCCCTAAAAAAAACCCCTGTCACTGTCGGTGCTTCATTAACGCCAAGTAAAGGTGCAACCACAAGGCAACAGATACATGTAGGACGCCATCTATCTATAGTGATTGCCACGACCATGTATTAATATTACCAGCCAATCAAATGAGACACATCCATTAAGGGGCGGAGCCAAACTAAATTTGCTCATGGACTTGTCTGTGATTGAATACTGAGCAATGACTACACTATTTGCATATTCATTAGCACATGTTGTGATGTTGATGGGAATTCCCTGTGGGGGAATTCCCAGTCTAAACTTCTTGGGACACTCATACATGTACATCATGTAAACGATATGGACATTGTAGGGATTTTCCGATAAAACGTACTGCGTTGTTCACATGATACAGAACACATGCACCGGTACATGTACACGTGTATGTAGTGCATACATTGCAGGTGTGCAATTGGGCTTGTAAAATGTATAATCCAAGGTATTTCTCAATTACCATGATTTACTTGCATACATGTAACTGTACATGTACGGTACATACGGTATACTGCCACTGGAAAGGCATGCACTCCCATGTCCCACACATGTATACATGTACATGACATACATGTACATGTACATGGTACCACACATGCCCCCTTTTGTACACATGACATACAAATGTATACCAGTACATAAATGCGGACATGATACATGTACATTTGTTTACATCTTGCACATGGGCGTCGCCAGGATTTTTTCTAGAGGGGGGCAAAAAAATTTTTTGCCAAAAAATGCTGGTATTTCTCAACGCATTCTCGATTATCAGTTTTAGAGGGGGGCAGGGACATTTTTCCCCCTCCCCCACTCATGAAATTTACACCACTTTGTCTTCGCACCTCTTTTTTTTTTTTCTTTCTTTCGTTTTTTCCCTTCATTTTTAATTTTGTTTTTTTGCTTTTCGCGACGCCGATGATCGTGCATGATCTTCAAATAAACAAGTCGAAAAATCACGGAAAGCCCTGGAAAAAAAACAAAAAAGTTGTCCTGGAAGGTCGTGGAAAAGTCATGGAAATTTGGAAAAAGATCAAAAAGTCATAGGAAAGTCACGGAAATCAAGATCGTGTTGGCCTACTAAAGGGTTGTATTTGATGGGTCGAAGAATGGCTGTAAGGGGAGGAGGAGGACATTATTAATTAAAACTTACTTTTCAGAAGCTAACAAAAAGCCTACATCAGTGATTCATCAGTATCATAATACCAAGCAACTTTTCTCTGCAACAAAAATGGCGTTAAATGTCATGGAAATTGTCATAATTTAGTCCTGGAAAGTCCTGGAATTGGGTTTTCAGCTTTCTGTGGGAAACCCTTCTGCAGTGTTTAAATAGTAACTACCCCAAATCATTCTGCAAACTGTAGCCATACGGGGTATGTACATGTACGGTACATCATGTAGGCCCTACCGGTTCAGTTTGTCCCTATTTTGAATTTCTTTTAATAGATCTCCTATCCACATAATTTACGTGGTCCACAATGACTTTTTTTAACCGGAAAAAAATCAATTGTTCAAATATTGAATATTTGTAGGACCGTACAGAAAACTTTGTTACGTGCCACAGATTTTAGGACTTTGTAGTTTGTATGTACATGTGTACAATGTACGTACCGGGTACAAAATTGTACTTTATACTGTACATGTACACGTACATGTACACGTACATGTGCATTTGAAGGCCAGTATACCAGAACCATACCTGTATGTACATGACTTTGTGCTCAGGAAATCCTTTTCTACTTTTTGAAGGCCACAAATTGCTATATTGTAGGGGCCTATTTCATGGAAACAAACTTTGGTGTCCGGTGTCCTGGTCGTCTTGCTGCATGCCTTGTACAATTTTATTTGTACACACATACATGTACATTTAAAGGGAATATGCAACATTTGCAAACATTGGAAAATAAAACTACCAAGTTTTTATGAAATACCTTAATAGGATGTTAGTAAATGACAGTCTAAAGCATCCTGTAAAATTATGGCACCTGGTGTGAAGTCATTTGCAAGAAAATGGTATTTTTGTATACATTTCCAACGGTGGTCGGCCGACCAGCGTTGGAAAAACCTAACTATTTTTCAACTTCTGCTCCAAATTGACCATTTTGTCAGTCCAAATTTTGTTTGCTATTGGTTACATGTTTCATGAAGGGCTGCAGGCCAGCTAGACTGGTTTCCTTACCTTACAATTTTCGGGCATCAATAAATAGATTCATTTCATCTTTAGTGGAGGCAGGGAACCACACTACTTGAACATATTTGTTTTTCTTGGTTTTTCCAGCATTTTCGAACACAAAACTTCAAACATGTCAGTGTAACAGTATTTGATCTATTATACTAACCCCGCCAATAGTTCATTTCTGAAAATTAAACAGCAAAAGCCAATGATGTACGTGTACATTCCCTTTAAATGTACACACAATGTACATGTACATCGATCTGCACATTGCATGGAAGATTTCACCATCCATGATTTTACTGAGTTGTTAGTTTACAAACACTTGTAACCCATTGAAAGTTCAGTAGGTTTTCAGCAGATTTGCATCGTGTACATACCGGTACCTTTATAGTAACAGTGATCAGGTGATGTATTGTATGATTGTATTCTATTTATGTAGGTTGCACTTTGACCTTCACTTCCCAAGCGTTGTTTACACTAAGTGTATATCGGACATAATTTATTAACTGTGATAGATGATTACCAACAGTAATGGTTCAAAGTCAAACTGTTTGTCCCCATATTTTGTATCAAACATCCTGTGATGACGTAGCTTATTTTACCAGCGGTTATAATTCAAAGTCAAACTACACAGGTCCGTATTGCATGATTTCAACTCTTTTTTTTAAAAATATTTTTAACTTTGTATTGAATTTTTTGCCCAATTTGCCCAAATTGTGTGGTCATGTTTGAAGCTCAGATACAAGTTTTGAATTCCTCATTTGTTATTTATTGAAGTGTGATGCATGCTAGTTTAAAAAAGATCCATTCAATTACTTTCATTTGTGGTGTGTTGATTCTTTGGACCAGACCTGCTTCACATAGGCCTAATGCTTTAGGACCCAATTTGCTGAAATCCACCACAAGACCACCACTGCTATAGGTGGATTTTGATGGACTTGGTACAGATGGCTTGTCTGCCTGTCTGCCAAAAAAAGAAATACATGTACATGTACAAGATAAATGTATACATGCATAAAGCGATAAGTGTCAGTATATACAAGTATGATATTGAGCAATAAGTACAAACTGGAAACAGAGTATGGGGGCTCGTTTAAAAAGGTAGTACAACAAACCACATCTTGTGAAACTGCAACGCATGTACACGTGTACCGATACATGTGTGAATTTCAACATCAAAACCCCCAACCCTTGCATGTGCGGTGTGGGAAAAACGTGGTCTGAAGTCTTCTATTCAATATTCCAAATTTATTGAACCATGAGTGCTGATTCAATACAATTCACACCCACGTGTGGTACAAAAATCTCTCGAGGTCATTATCGTATTCAAAGAGATCAAAGTGCCCTTTGTACCTTGTGTATTACCCACACCCACACGAGTAGTCTTGGTTCGAGATGTTTTAGTGATCCGATAGTGGACCTTCGTACAGTGTCCTATTACCGTAGATGACATTTTTCAAACCAGTGTGGCCAAATCCAGTTATGTGAGGGCGTACTGTTATGAACTTACAACAGTTGATGTTCTTTTAATGTACATTGTAAATATTCATGTCAGGCATGCAACTTTTCCTCGGATCCGCTGATTTCCTCGTTTTTCACTTCTCATGAATGCCATTACAAATTGAAAAACACTGTACAAAATCTAATATGGTTTGGAGTTTCCTCGTTTTTTTCTGAATTCCCAGTTGCGTGCCTGTCATGTACGGTACCTAAAAAAAATACACAAAAAATGTACGTACGGTACATGTACACAATGCAGACATAGACTTTTCTGTATCTTGCAAATCCTCTGATAGGCCTACATGTACATCTTGGTGATTATTTGAGGGTACATGTACCAGTACACATGTATCTGTGAGAATTACTCTAGGGCTATAATGTAAGTGAAGTTGAAAATTTCGCAGGAAGAATGGAACAATGAAGTGTATACATGTACATTGTACTAACAAAACCCATATTCATTGAACAATGTCTATGTGGAGTAGTATATTTTAGGGGAATACCCATGCCGTGATTGCGCAATCTTGCTGGCTTTTTTTTTTGTGGAAATAATTTCCTCTTAAGCAAAACACAACTCAGTTTAACAAATGTTCACCTTGCGACGAGACATGTGCATATAGGTGCATGCGAATATTTGCATTTGTCTGTTGGAAAGTACATAAGAAGCTAAAATTGGAGCGGTTTTAGCTGTTGATGAGTCACATTGCGTACTGTGGAATTCCACCTATTGGGTTCTGGATATCACTGACGAACAAACGCACACTTGTAGGCCGATGAACTCTGCTGCTCTGTCGACTTGGTGAAATCAGAAAGGTATTAAAAGGTTTACAAAAATAGCGAGGAAAAATAAAGATTGGATTTTTTTTGTTTTCATTTTCTTAAAACATGTAACTAAATTGATCCAGATTTCTGTCCTCGTGCCAATGTTTATGTACCGTACCAGTACAAAATCCCCTTTCTAGCTCTGACGACATCAGTAAGAATTATGTACACATCTTGAGTGCTCTGATTTTCAGTGATTGTATACTGATACATGTGAATAAAATGTGAAATTGTGTCGAGGGGGGGGGGGGGTCCAAAAACCAATTGTAATTGTGTCGGGGGGGAGGGGGAGGGGGAGGGTACACTATTTGATGTTTTGCTAAATTGTCTGCTAGTACATGTACATGTGTAACATGTACAAAAGTATACATGCAGAAATATTTTATTTAGTATATTTATTTTTTGTGTGCTGGTAGTTACATTTTAAAACCCTCCTGCTATTTAAGAGGTCACAAACGGTCAAAATTTCCTTCCATTTCCCTGGCATACTATAATAATAATAACAGAGTCTTAAATAGCGCACGTACACGTATCTACATGTACCAACAATTAGTTACTCAAGGCGCTGGAAATTATGTCAATTATTAAAGAAAGGTAAATAAAGTTTATGAGAAATATGAGACCCATTATGTAGCACCTTATAATGGTTTACAAGGTGCTGCGGCGCACATTGCAGCCACTGCCAGAAACACCGGGGCAAACCCCTTCTCTTAGCGATAAGTGTTACTGGGTTCTTTAACGTGCATTACACAACACACGGGACCTACATGTACGGCTTTACGTCCCATCCGAAGGACGAAGCAATAATGGTAAAGTGCCTTGCTCAAGAGCACAAGCACCATGTTCCCACGGTCAGGATTCGAACCCATGCACCACGGCACACGAGTCGAACACCGTAACCATTGGACCACAGCGCCCCACTATTAACAAACCAATGGGGGTCTTGACCAATATTGACCCGAGTCATTCCACGAAGTTGAGATACAAAGTGTGACATTGAGATAAAATTTTCAAATTGCTTGTACAAGTTTTTTTATGTATTTTTTGATAGCCCATGCATTGTGGTTTAACAATTCATTCAAATTTAAGTCGCATGATTTTGGAAAGTTGGTAAATTTGCACACAATACAGTATATTTACATGTAATGACTATGGAGAAGTCGTGGATGTAACCGGAAGCCATGTCCTGTTACATCCAAACCTTGTTTTGTTCATAATTTATACTTCAAAATGCTTTAAATTCACACCACACTTGAGTTTATCATCAGTTAGCTTCATGTAATATTATACAACATCTGAATAAATCCCCGTCATCTGATTGGTGGATCGTTGATCACATGTCATTGAATTATTCGTACCAACGCACGGCGCGCACGTGGCATGCAGTGCACATTGCAATGGAAGTACTATTGCACTGTGAATAGTACTTCCATTGCACTGTATCACTGCTGGTGGTGGCGCTGTTTTAAATCGAGATAAATTGAATATGATTGTTCTCAACCTGTTGAACAGTTTGCATTAATATTTATAAATATGATGAATTTGTCGAACTTTTAAACAGTTTTTAACCAGAATAAATTGGCTATTAAAAGTCAACCAATCGAATGACAAGGATTTATTCAGGTGTTATAGAAAACAAATAATGAATGTTTCACGTTCGTGCAATGGAAAGAATAATTTCATTCGGTGACAGATGAAATGTTCCATTCCACTCCACTTCGCCTCGTGGAATGGAACATTTCATCTGTCACCTCATGAAATTATTCTTACCATTGCACTCACAAACATTCATTATTTGTATAATATCCATACTTACATTTATATACTTTTTAAAGATTGCTAAAATTGTTATTTCCAACAACAAAAAATAATGGTTGTGGATGTAACATGTCAGACACCACAACATCACAATGCGGTACTCTTCACCTTGATGTACCGGTATGAAAGGATCGAAATGTCCAAGTAATTACATGGCTCAGAATGCATGTTTTCACAGGAGGGCTAAAAACTTGATACCGATTCAGATTGTTTGGTTACACACCTATGTTCCGACACCCCTATATGTTCCGACTGTTCATATTCCTATACCAAACCCTAACCCTAACAACCCTAACTGGGAGTAACAATCTTATGTGCGGGTTATCGGAACATACATTTACATGTAGGGGTGTCGGAACATAGAGCAATCACCGATTGTTTAATAATACAGTTTCAGAACTTTGTTCTTGGTTTTACTCCACTTTTTGGTACAATACAATGTACATTTTGTAATTACTGAAATTATTTAGCTTTTTTTTTTTTGGTTTCCATTTCAGATAAACCCTACGTTTCAATCATGGAGCCCTTGTTCATGGTAAGTACTAAGTATTAACAAAAACAATGCCATAGTATTGTAAGTCCATGACTGTTTTTTTTCTTCTTTTGACCCCTGAGCAGTGACGTCGTTTAAGAATAAACATGAAAGTTACTGCTCTTTTTCTTCTTAATTAAGCCCACCGCACACCTTTTCAGTTTCACCGATTCACCGGATCATCTGGCCATCGAACGTACATTGTACAAAATTTTCTATCAGTATTAACCAGTGTTGTAGTACTCGTACTCGGTACTCTTACTCGAGTACTACTCGAGTACTTTTTAGGAGTACTCGTACTCGTACGTTAGAATGTCGAAATGACAGTACTCGTACTCGGGAAGCAAAGTACTCGTACTCGACATGTCGAAATTGTACTCGATCATTAAAGTACTCGTACTCGAAAAGCAGTATTCGGGGGGAAAAATGTTATAGCTTCACTTACCATGGCCTTATTTTATCGATACTTTCAGTTTGAAATGGTTGATTGGCTTGTTGAGAAATCGAGATATCCTGATTTTCTTTTGTGCACGTCCAGACAAACATATTAAATAGCTAGTCGTGAGTGGGTCTGTATATCGGTGTGACTGGGCCTGGGCCAATTACGCACAATGAACCATTTGCCGTATGGCCGTATTCGGAAATAGAAGTACTCGTACTCGGAAGTACAAGTAATCGTACTCGTACTCAGAAGTACAAGTACTCGTATCAGAGACCCGTTCCTGTACTCGGAGGTACAAGTACTCGTACTCGTACTCGTACTCGGCAACCTAAGTACTCGGCAGTACTCGGTACTCGGGGAAAAAAGTACTCGACTACAACACTGATATTAACCCAACTCCCTACTGTCTTTTAAGTACTGGACCAAGTCCGCCAAAATCCATCAATCACACGGCTACACACCTATTTTCCGACAGACCCATATGTATGTTCCGACACCCCTATGTTTCGACACCAATTACTCCTTTCCCAAACCCTAACCCTAACCCTAACCCTAACCGGGAGTAACACAATATTATGTGCGGGTTGTCGGAACACATAGGGGTGTCGGAACACAGAGCAGTCACCAATCACACTGCTTCCAATGCATGCTTTGCTTCGGGCCTCCAGGCCCGAGTCCATCAAACTCCATCAATATTGAGTCAAACCAGGCCCGCAGGACCAAGTCCCCCAAAATCCACCAAAATAGGGGGATGGATTTTGATGGAGATGGAGGGGCTAGGGTTAACAAACATTCTGTCCATGTTACAACGTACATGTACACTCTTTACTTAGCATTCTGAGCATACATGGGTACCGATATGTGTACACATCTTGTAAAATTTGCCTGAAAAGTCTTAAATTCTTGATGAGCACAATCCTCAACAATGGGATGGGAATGTATGTAAGTACAAGTGGAAAAGAGAAACAAACAACTTGATATTAGCCCCAAAAAAGTATCCGGTTTCTGGTATGGAGCTTGCCCCAAAAGTGATGCGGCGACGCGGCTTTTTTTAATACTTTTTTTTCCTTCAAATTTTGGTTGAGGACTGCAAATGGTGCCCGACTAAATTTAGTGCAAAAAGTATTGGAGCCCAGAGAGGCCACATAAAGCTTACAAAAGTATACTTGATCGTAACCCCATCTAAAAACACGTTAAAATTGTGCAGCAGCAGGATTCCAGTCAAACCAGTGAGTTTGGCGGTTTTGAGACATCATCTTACATTGAAAAAAACCTTTTTGATTTTGCCAACGCGCATGTCTACGGCGACCAGAAACCGGAAACCTTTTTTTTTAATCCCATGTCACACTTTTGTACCCCTTCAGTGTGAAGATACCTTTCTCACATATTGTCCTCTCATTTCTGTGTCATTCTTCAGAGCAAAAAGGAATGCCAGCAGTGGCTGAAGATTGTCAACAACGAAGAACAGCACCGGCCGCTAGTCCGGACGTTGAGGATGAGAGTGATGGCACCCTATCTGTACGGCGCGGACTTTTTACCGACAAAATGGCGCACGTGGATGGAAGAAGCCAAATTTAAATCTTATGTAGAGTGAGTATCTTGCGTATGCTTATCTTGCGTATGAACGCAAACATTACACATGACCCTGTATGGGGGGTACCTGTGGGAAATATGTACGATACAGGTACATGTAATGAAGGTCAGATCGCAGTGGATTTAGCCAACCTCGTTTCCATGGGTACGGTCGTGCTGTCCCCATAACTCGGTCCTAATTTGCCTGACAATAAAAAACTTCCCCATAACGCAATGACAGCCCGCCCACAACACACATACTGGAATTTGTGTCCTTGTGTGGAGTTATTTCTTTGTTCTCGTGTACTAAAACTTTAGAGTTTGAAAGTGTAGTTTCAAAATGTTCCTATTTTAACCAGAATTGATTTCCTGGGCTGAAATTTGGACTTAATATCCCTTACATAAAATACTTCAATTTGCGATGGATCAATACACCTTGGAAATTCCTAGTTTTTGAGTAAAATCCATATATTTCGTGATAACCTTGTGGCGACGTTTTCACCTATAGAAATTGCCCTGGGGAGACGTATACAATCTTTTGTTCCTTATTATTCACATGTCTCCACAGGCATGACAGGGTACCGTGTGCCAGATCACTCACTCTTGTTTTACTATACTCCTGAGGGCAATGCTTTGTGTTCCCTTTGTCCCTGTAATATACCCCTCTCCCATAGACTAAGCTCACAAATTTACAACAGAGGACCGTTTTTAACAAAAGACCCAACTCCCGAGGACTGAAACGATCTGTTGTTCTCCCTTTGTGTGTCGGTCCTCGGGGGTTATGTAGAACACATACAGCCTTACACACACACACACCCCTTTGTAAATGCCGGCAATTGTGGACCCCCTATTGTCCCTAATCCTCATTCCTTTGTTTTTTCCCTTAATTTTGTTTACCAACAGCACTCATTGTTTTTGTACACAAATTTCAATCATGGACCATCGGTCAGTCGTGGACCCTTTGTGCCCTTACCCTTTTGTCCCTATAGTCCACGATTGCTGGTGTTCACACACAGCCTTCATGTATACATGTTGGGAAGACCTTTGTTTCCCTTCTTTTATTTTCCTTTCTTCCTTTTGAAATCTCAAACTCCATAGCGTTTCCCTTACGGGGAAGATTGATTTCTAAAGACTTGCTTATTGGGTCTTTTGTTCTATTGTGTTTTCTACCCGATAAGGAACATGTACTATACATGTATGTATGTACTGGTTTCAATCAATCAATTACAAGAAATTTATAAAGCGCCAAAATCAAAAAAAGTTTGCTCTAAGGCACTGATGGGGCACCAAAGAGAAGAAAAATTATTGATGGTACACCTCCTGAAACAGGTGAGCTTTCAGGAGTGTCTTGATGCAGTGAGGTGGTATCTCTAATTATGTATTCTGGAAGTTTGTTTCAGATTATAGCGAGAAGTAGTGCACATTACATGTAATTTTATTCTGACTGTGTGCAAATGGTGTGAGCGGCAGGCACCGTCGGCAATGCATGCTATAAAAAATCCCACCCTACACATGTCTTCCCAAACTTTCTGTTTGTAACGATTGAGGGGGTACTTGTACTTTCACATGGAGTCCATTGAAAGCACTTTAAAAGATACATTGTACAAGGGGATTTGATCATGAAAATGGGATGTTTCAAAAAGAAATAATGGTAATTCGTCTTCAAATTGGAAAAGCCCACAATTGATCAGTGTTGTACCATGGAGGAACGTATGCATTCCTCCATGGTTGTACATGTGATTTCCTTACAAGCTGGTTCATACAAACTGATATAGTCTATGTGATAGACCCTGGCCCTGGCGAAGCCAACCATGGTCTATGATATGTACATTGTAAACAGATTCGGCGATTAATAATGCAACTAGACTGCGAATAACCTCGAGAAACTGACCAATCAGCAGGCACCTTTTATACGCGCGTAAATGCGAGCTCCCTGCGTGCATTAACATCACGCCCACGATGAGTAGCATTTTTGAACAGGTTGTTGTATTACAAAAACGCGGCATCGAAATTGACCAATCGCTATCTTAGTCCTAATTTCGGAATGAAATGACATCACGCATGCTTAGATATATCAGACGTTCTGCCAGAGATGAGCTGCTTGGAGAACAGGTGATACTCAGACAATTCATACAGACGGGTAAAAAAGCTGAAGGACTTGAAACAAAGCTGAAGGACTTGAAACAATGGAATACCAGATATAAGATTTGAGGCTTTGCATGGTGGAGTATCGGTATCGTTTTGGTTTGCGGTAGCACCATGTGGTAATAATTACTACTGCTTAGAAGATATTTAGTTCGGAAAAAAACTTGTCCTGCTTATTATCAACTTTCGCTAAGTAGTTTTTGTTCTGATAAGAACTGTCCTGCTTAAAGTTTTAAAAGAATTTTAAAACTTAAAGACAAGTTCTTTTAGAACTTAAAGCAGGACTGTCCTTATCAGAACAAAAACTACTTAGCGAAAGTTGATAATAAGCAGGACAAGTTCTTTCCAGAAATAAATATCTTCTAAGCAGTAGTTATTACCGCAAACCGAAACGATAGTGGAATACGTGATAACGATAACTCTAAGGAGCTACTGAGTCCTTGGTACTTTTAGTGTACAAACCTTATGAGACATGGCAAGTCTAAACAATAGGAAAAAAAACGGAAAAAAAACAGGGCCGTGACATTTTTAAAATATACAATTGATTGATTGAATGATATTTTTTTTCAAATTTTCGGATTGATATTTGTTATCTACAGGGTGAGTCAAAGAAAGCGGAACTTTTTTGGTTGATAATAACTCTGATTGCTAAGACAAGATAAGGTTGCAGTAACACCATGCGAATAAATCTCTTTTTTGAGTATGTGTGGTTCTGAAAAGAACCGGAGGGACTCTTTGTTTTGAATAGTATGCTCTGCCCGTCGTCAGGAGAATGAGGGATGCCAACGATGATGCGATGTTATAAGGATGGGTGCGGTGAGGCGTGAGAAGGATGCAAACTGGTGAAGCTCGAAACCGGTGAAGCTGAGAAGGATGCAAGTTGACTGAGGGATGCTGGATGATCACTGGAGCGTGTCAGTACACAGTGAGGGGGCAAAGGGGAAGGAGCTCAGGGTATAGGTGACCCATAGGCGAGAACTGAACCTAAGTTGTCCTAGGGTATAGGAGACCCATCGGACTTGGACTTGAGGATGGGGCGCCAGATGTCGCTGATGTAGAAACCGATGTCTTGGGGAACAGTGTTATGCTTGATGATCTCGATGGCTTCTCTGGTGCGTCGGGGGTACCAGCGGTCGATGCTAGTGAGCAGTTCTGCTTGGCTCCAGTTGATCGGGTGGTCCTCAGTGTGGGAGTGTTTGACGATGGAAGATTTCTGGAAGTCTGCCTTCCTGCCGTGGGCTTTGTGTTCATTGAGTCTGGTTCATTGAGTCATCGTTGGAATCCCTCATTCTCTTGATGGGCAGTAGTCTGAGTATCACCCGTTATCCACGGAGCCCAGACTCCTCAGGCGCGGATCCATAGTGGGGTTTTGGGGGTCAACCCCCCCCCCCCCAGCTCTGTCCAAAAAATTTAAAATTCCATACAAATTCCTAAAAAATAAGTCAACCCCCCCCCCCCCTTGTAAAACCCCAAAAAGTTATACTGGAGTAATATTTGCCTGTTCAAAATACGGTACACCATTCTAAAATCTAGTGTTAATAATCGTCGAATTTGAACAGCGCCCCCTATTGAAATATGGTACCAGCCCCCAGTTTTTGCTTTTACGGAGGCCAAGTTTCCAGAGAAAAAAAACCTGTGTACGTTTTCAGAATTTTTTGCTGATGACCCCCCCCTGTGAAAATTCCTGGATCCGCCCCTCCTCCTGTCTAACGTCTGATACATGTACCGTATATCAAAGCATGCAGATTTATGCGATCTCGCGCCTCAGCCAATCGGAGTCGACTTTACTAAATCGTGACGTCATTTCATTCCCAAATCAGGACTGAACGTTTGGTTGGTCAATTCGAATGCAGTGTTTTGTAATGCAACAACAGCCGGGCGCGTTATCGCGTAACATGATAGATACAGAGCGCGTGACGCAGGGCTTTTTTAATCCATTGTCTATAACGCGCAACGGGGGATTGACCGAAGACCCGATATAGAAAGCGCCTGCTGATTGGTAAAAATCTAGGAGGTCAAGAGGCGGGGTCTTGCCTAATTAATCAGCGAATCTGCTCACATATCATAGACCCATGGCATTCGCCATGGGTCTATTACATAGACTAGACGGGCAGAGCATACTGTTCGAAACGTTGAGTCCCTCCGTTTTTTTTCAGAACCACACATACTCACAAAAGAGATTTATTCACATGGTGCTACCACAAACTTATCTTGTCCTACATGTAGTACCTTTCCACCATGCAAACCTTCAAATCTCAACTCAGATTGCAGAAATTCTTTTTTGTGTTATTCACGGAAATCAAAACTACAAATGAGAAGCTTGTGGTTTCATTGGCAGGTGGTTACCAATGGTAACCGTGCGTCAGTGAAACTATGCCTCAATAGAAAGCTGATTTTATACAGTTTCTTTTTTTGCAGGAATTAGATGTATGTGCTCATGTTACAAGGAAATGGCATTGCTTTTAAAATCCTTCGCCTATGCATTTTCTGCCTTTGTTTTTGGCTGCATAAATTTACTTACAAATCCATTTTCTGCAATTTAAAAGAAATAATTTCCTTAGATCCAGACTTTTTTTGTAGAAATCTTTCTCATTTCACAGCACAGATTATTTATCTAGGAGGGAGATAAAAAAAAAACCTGTTCAAAAAGAATAATTTGTTTATAAATACATTATTTTGTATCATAATACAAAATATCGTATAAAAAATTATTCTTGTTGAACAGGTTTGAATACCTCCTATTCTTCTGCACTTCACAACCTTTCAAATTTTGCAAAACCACTGTTTGCAAACCATCAAGTTGGCTTACAAAAATTCCTTTGAGGTAATCTTTTGTAGAGTTATATTAGTGTAGGCCCTATGCTTCAAATCATTGCACAATTCTTTTGTGTGGTTAAGCTCAGGGGAACCAGGCTTCATTGCTCTTCACAGTGCTGTTTTGTTGTCATGGTTGTGTGTGCAGTGCCTCTCGTCTCTGTGTTGATACCATAGTTACTTTAATCCCCTAACCTGAAACTGGCTTGCAGGGGTTTAACCCTAACCCCCTAGGCCCTTGTTGCTTACAACCATCCTCAATCCTCCAAAATCCTCCAAAATTTTCCAAAATTTTGCAACTCTGCCTAAATTTTTCAAAATGGTCAGACAGCCCTGCCTCAAAATGCATTCATCCTCAATTCTCCAAAATCCTCCTCATGCCAAAACTTTGCACTCGTGTTTAAATGAAGGATAACCAACGCCAAATCCTTCAAAATCATCAGACAGTCCTGCCTCAAAATGCATTCGTCCTCAATCCTCCAAAATCCTCTTGTGCTTCAATCACCATTCATCCTCAATCCTCCAAAATCCTCATGTGCTTCAATCACCATTCATCCTCAATCCTCCAGAATCCTCATTTGATTCAATCACCATTTATCCTCAATCCTCTAGAATCCTCCAAAACCGCCAGGAGGATTTTGGAGGAGTGAGGTGGGTTAGGGTTAAGGGTGCAGGCCAGTATAGCATATTTGTATAGGCCCAAAATTGCCTACATGTACGCCAGCCAAATCACGATTTGCATGCCCTCAAATTCTCCGGTATTAAGAGCATTTTGTGGGCCATGAACTTGAGCGTTTGTAAAGAAGAGTGGAAGCTGTGAAAAGGACTGTGAGCTCATATTTTTGTGAAATTTGGTTGGAATTAGCCCCTAAAATTGCTCTATTTTGCAATGGAGTGTAGGCATCCTTTTTCAAAATGGCGATGGGCTTCAGGACAACTTTTAGGGTGATCATCTTTGGATGGAATTTTCTCCTCAAAGTCATCAGTTAAGCCCCCCAAAAGTCAGCAGAACATGAACGATCATGAAATAAGCTTTTATTTGATGTGTGTACCTCAAACACCTTGGAGAGTTGCGAGTATTTTTCATATTTGCTATGCCTTTTACACAGGCTACCAGGTACCGGTAGTTAACAGTTAGATCATATTTCAAGCAAGCACTGTGACTAGTCAAATTCAGTCAACAGACAAACGCAGGCAAGACGAATGCACTACTGGCTTATCAATCACCTACAGTCAAAGCATAGCTGTTCACATACCAAGTTACATAAACAGTCACAGCCAGTCAATCCTACTTTATGAAGGCTGGGAGCTCTTAACCATTGAAAACAGTCACTTGATGGTGACTGAAATGAAAGCTATGCACAGAACGTGTGTTTGCATAGGAGGGTTAATGTAGAAAAGGTTCATTTTGTACAGAAAACGTATCCCCATATGTGTACATGTACGGTACAGTGCACTCCAATTTGAGGTTGCGCAATCACTGGTAGGGAATTTACCTTTGCGTCAGGAGGGATATTGCGCAATCAGTCATGGAAATAACCTGCTTTTCAGTTTGGGTCTGTGTCGAGGGGGGGGGGGGGGTGTGGTGTCAAATGTCAAACAATGGTGGATTATTCATATTCATTATTCAATGATATATTCATTATTCAATGATATATTCATTATTCAAGTATTCATTATACTCCTGGGGGTTTCTGGGCTCAAAGGGTAACAGAAGGGGCAATAGGAATCCACAAGTTGATCTATAGAAATCAGAGTATCCCACAGATAAGTACTACATGTGTGCTAAGGAGTTTAATAACATTACGTCATGTACGTAGGGAATTGATGTTTACAATGATGGTACATGTACAGGGTGAGTCAAAAAAAACAGAACCCAAACCCAATGATATTTATTTCATATTTAAAAAAATATGTAGCACCAAAAATAATTATGACTCCAGTAAGCCAATTTAATAAAATCCTGATGAAAAAAATTACTGCCACTGTTCAATCTGTTCAAATTATACATCACCGTTTAAACGAAATGACCCTAAAATCCGTTTCATCCAAAAATGGGATATGTGGAATTGCTGATATTGTGTTCAAACATCACCATTGATAAAACCTCATTTTAAAAATTAAAAGTATTCAACAAAGTCCTTTTGAAGGCCCATCTTTTAAAAAAATGGATTTTATAAATCCTCTTAGCTTCAACATGAAGATCAATCTTCGCTTTTTTTGGGGGGGGGGTTAAAGCTACAGTCCATCATATGCAGCTGTCCAAAAAGTAACTGACGTACCAGACATGTAATTATTGTTGAAAAACATACTTGGTTGAAAGATAGTAAGGGGACAAAACTCCCTGTGAAATTATTCTTTCTTGCAAGCTGTCATTTTAAAAAAAAATTATGAAAGATGGCCTTTCTAAAGACGCACTTTTGGAAATTTGGGTTAGGCCAAAAAAAAAAGTCTCCGGTTTCTGGTATGCGCGCGTCGCCGTAGCCATGCACGTCGGCAAAATGAAAAAGTTTTTTTTCAATGAAAGATGATGTCTCAAAACCGCCAAACTCACTGGTTTGACTGGAATCCTGCTGCTGCACAATTTTAACGTGTTTTTAGATTGGGTTATGGTCAAGAATAAGCTTTATGTGGCCTCTCTGGACTCCCATATATTTGCACTAAGTTTAGTCGGGCACCATTTGCAGTCATCAGCACACATTGGAAGCAAAAAAAAATCAGGTAAAAAAAAAAAAAAGCCGCGTCGCCGCATCACTTTTTGGGCAAGCGCCATACCAGAAACCGGAGACTTTTTTTTTTTGGCCTTAGTAGTCATTTTTTGTTTATTTGGCAAGGCGTGCGCACGGTTGCTTTAATTCGTCGGATCGATGCACGACATCGCGTAGCTGCAATCGGCTCAGTGAGAACGTGTCTCGGACGCTGAATTCAGGCTGATTAATTCAAAACATGATTCTGCAACTTCTGATTTGAAATCGAGATCCTAGAATGTTGTTTTTCTCGAAATATGCAGCTGAAGCTGAGCTGAAACTTCGTCCGGTTAGTTGTTAAGCACCCTTCTTTAGATTTTGGGCACGTTGTTGCTCTAAACGAACATGATACACAAATTACAAATGATGGACTTTCCCTTTAAACTGGTTTCATCATTTGCAAAGCCTACTCTCAGTCTGACACAACTTTTGTTTTCTCTTTGTAATTTTTTTCCCCCTTTGCAGGAAATGGATAGAAGTTGAAACTATTGACGTTGAAGATTACGAAAAAATAGATCTAATTAAAGATTTACTCAGCTTGCTGTCCGCACAGATTATAGTAAGTACATTGATTTTTTTTTACAAGGTTTATTTTTAACTGTTGGAATATAACTTCCTGTTGCCCTCATAAATCCTGAAAGTGGAACTTTATAATCTTTCACTTTCCTGTACACACATGTACGTACATGCACGTTTGTTTATGGTGTAGGATCGAGGATTTTCCTTTGTTTCTCTTTCCTTTTCCTTTGTAATTTTTTCGCAACGCTCTCATTGGTTTTGTACACGTTTTCTAATCGAGGTCGTCCTCGATTTGGTCCCTGTCTTTGATTCACCGATGATGTTGCACGTGCGTGTCCTCGATTTACACCATAAACCTACTCATCCAGTTGTGTGTACCTTGAACCTCTTTTGTTATTTTGCAACACTTACACGTATCATATTCGTTGACGTCATTTCAGGATATAATAAACAATTTGTTTCAATATTTGCACACGATTGATGCCTCAGATACATGTACAGTCATTTTTTTCCTGCAAAAGTTGGTGTACATTGTACGTCCAGCGGTTTCAGTTTCAAAGATCTCTGTTTTCCACTGAAGAAATCTTAAATTCAATTTCAACCCGTTTAGTGTGTTACAAGAAATTTTTAAAATTTCACAATTCATCGAGTGTTTGTGACGTGTCAAGTACCGAGTTGATGTCAACTGACAATTTTCTGTCAAACATTTCGGCTTCAGAATTTGAATAAATATTTCAATGTATGCTTACGATTGGATTTTGTTTCAGTTTCCATTTTCAATTGCCATTGGTTTGTACATATCTTTTGGTGCATTCGCAGGGTTTATTTTTTTCAACAAGAAGAATTTGAGAAAACTCGTGTTGTGCATTAAGGGGAATATATGTACATCATTTGCTTTTGCTGTAATTTTCAGAAATGGATGGAATTGGGGGGTTGGAAATATATAGCAAATATAGTTACACTGACTTTTTTGAGGTTTTGGGTTCGAAAATGCTATAAAAACCAAGAAAAACTATAATTTTCCTGTAGTCTGGTTCCCTGACTCCATATAAGAAGAAACAGAGCAGTTTACATACATTGTGGATTTGTAAGGTCAGGGAACCAGTCTAGCTGGCTCGTACCCGTTCATAGGTTTGTAATCGATTGCAAACAAGTGCGATGGTCAATTGGGGCCAGTAGTTGAAAAAAAAAAGCCAGTTGTTTCCAACGCTGATCGGCCGATCAGCGTTGGAAATTGATACAAAAATACCACTTTTCTTGAAAATGACAGTATACCAGGTGCCATGGTTTTACAGGATGCTTTACACTGTCATTCACTAACAGTCCAGCAAGGTATTTCAAAATGATTTGGTAGTTTTATTTTTTGATGTTTGCAAATGTTGTATTTTCCCTTTAAGCATGTTAACATGCTAAGTTGAAGAATTCAAACAGTTTAAGTGGCAGGTGCACATCCATGTTTTGAATATTGCTTACCCTCCATAGTTTGTGCAAACAGTATTCCAATCTTCTTTTGGATTGCATGAAAACAAAATTTAGATTCTGGATTTAAAAACCATCCCTCTTAAACGTTTATCTCCTACGTTTATCCTGAATTGAGAATTGGCAAATCTTGGGGTGTGCATACATGTATGCCCAGTTGGAATACTAAAGCCAAAGAAAAAATAGTTCTGCTTCCGATTACATGATATTCGAAAATAGGGTAGGTAGGGAATTTAGCCTATTTTTTTTTTTTTTTTGGCGAATTTTTTTGTGTACGATCGTATGGAGGCGTTTGCGTGTAGTCAAGGGTAAAAGGTAGAAATTGATGGTTTTGGGTGCTTTTTTTCTCATTTTCTCATAAACAAAATTAGGGTAGGGGCTGTCAGAATAGGGTAGGTAGGGAAACCGAAAGCAGAACTATTTTGTTTTTTTGGCCTAAACTGTTTTGGTCAAGCACGTTATACATCTTTCATTTACTGGTCCAAATCTAATAACCAAATCCATTACAAGAACTTCACTAAATTATCCCGTTTTGTTTTCAGACAAATGGAGTTGATTTTCAACGGTTCATGAATTTAGCAGTAAGAATGGATAAGGTGGGTCCATTTTCTTTGGTGATCACAACAGACATGAATTTCCAATAGAACTTTTACAGTGCAGTTTTGTGGTAATATTTAAGAGCTCACGTTGGCAAAATGGCTGCTTACAGTGTACATGTACAGTTGGATCTCATATGAAAACTGCCAAACAGGCATCCAGAATTTTTGTACATTGTATTTCAGAACTACTGCTCATTTTAACAGATAATAAATGTGACCTACTGAGCCAAAATGAGGAATGTCCCCCAAAACCTTGTTTTGAGTAATCGACACCTGCAGTCGGATACACTAGAAAAATCACGACAAATTCGATATTGATTGTTTTGTGTTTTTTAGTAGCCAAGGTATCCAAGATTCACACTGTGCATTTTTGTTGGGGAAACAATACCCACAAAAGTGGAAAACTCAAGAATGTTTATCACTGCCGTCATGGCCGTTGGTGGCGCAATGCGTGTCTTTTTTCTTTTTTTTCAAAGCCATTTTTCTGAAAGTAAGGGTAGGTTAACTTGGCAGGACACTGTAGAAGTTCCTGCGGCATATCTTTGGAATAAACTAAGCTATAGCAATACATTTGGTATCATTGGAAAGCCCATGATTTGCGCTTTAACATGATGTAATGTGAAAAGTCAAAGGTGGGCGTTATTCCTCATTATGCTGTGGCAGGTCACAAATGTGTGTTCATTACAGTAGAACATCGATCTTCCCCTATTAACTGTGTTCATTTTTTGTGAGTTTAAAGTTGACTTCACCTGAAAAAGATGTGTGAATTACAGCACCATATGAGCAGTACTTTTCAAAACAGAAATTAGAAGTTTCTCAGTATTTGATTCTAACAACTTCTTTCTGTCTGTGCGAGTTTGAAGTCTGGACCACAGTGTCCTCTGATTGTTTTTTTTTTATTAGCAAACTAGTTTTGCAACAGCAAGAGCTTTAGCTGAAGAAGAAGTATCTTTTCAAAGACTTTGGTAAGAATATAAAAGATGTGTACTTTTTTTCTTTCTTTGTCATTTGCTGGGCATTTACATTGTACATGCACAATGTACCTCACATGCACTGTATTCCTATAACCCTGCTGAATCCAACAGGATCCAACTATGTCATATACCCAATGGAGCCTGTTGGATTGAGCAGTAAACCCCTTGTGTACATTCCTCATGCAAAATGTTGGATTCAGCAGGCAACTGAACCGCATTTTAAAGCCAAGATGGACTTCGTTGGATTCAGCAGACAACTGAAAATAGGCACAGTGGATTGAGCAGGAAACTCCGGTTGGACTCTGTTGGATTTAGCAGGGTAGTCCTGAGGAAGTACCGGTGGGTTAGGGGTATTCGAGCTACTTAACATGCGTGGGGTACATGTACATATGTACAAATGTATGCTTGGAAATTACTGGGTAGCACTACCAATGTTCCCAAGACTTGATTTGAAAACGACCTCTACCGCAGCAGTGGTTTTGCGGGGATCGGGGGTGAATTAAGGGAATAAAAACCAAATCGGGTCTTGGACCGAGACAACATGTGCATTATTACAGACACTGCTTCAGGTGTGGTTTGGGCTCACTTTGATGAAGTGTGAAAATTGTGTATTGTTGCGGTCAACAGTTTTTCTTCCAACTTTTTTAAATTTTTCTTTTTTTTCTTTTAGGATACGGCATTCTCCAACAACAGAACAATCCAAAGCAGCTCTTATGATGGTTGTCTTTTCCTGTAAGTGTGCCTTTAAAATGTACACTGTTTTGTTTACAAAAGGAGCTGTTAAGCAAAAAAAGTACTGTTGAATTCCACGGCAAAGTGGGCTCAGCCGAAAAGGTGAAAATCTGTAAAAAGCTCTAGAACTACAAGGTACATGTACAAGGTACTTCATAGTTTTCGATCACATATCCTCCTCAAAGTCGTCAGAGTTTTCACAAAGAGACAATTTTGGCCATGGGGCGTTGAAACATAGTTATGAGAAAATCGACTTTAAAGTTGAACCCTTTTTAAACTGAGGATTTTGCCTACTTTTAGAGGACATGTTGATTATTTGTTTATACCGATAGTAAGCTGAAATCTCACACTTACACATTGTACCAATTGCGAGTCAATAGACCAATTAATTGCGGAGCAATTAACGTTCATAGTCGATTGTCTCTTCGTGAAAACTCAAAATTCCACCGGCGATTGGTTTTGCAAAATTGGCAATGATCCAATTGTCTCTTCGTGAAAACTCAAACTCTCCGCTATCCAAACACGCACAAAATGTCTCTTCGTGAAAACTCAAAATCCCACACGGGCTTCGTTTTGCCCGCATGCGTCGTTTTGCTTGCGCGCGCTCGAAAATTGTCTCTTCGTGAAAACTCAAAATGGCACACGCGCGTTATTTTGTCCCCATAGAACAACATGCATTTTTGCTACAATTGTCTCTTCGTGAAAACTGAAAATACGACTTGGGTGAAATTTTCCCTTCATTGATCCTCATTATCTCAATGATTTCATCTGATTTTGACAAAATAAATTCGCCAAGATGTCCGTTGCAATACACTTAATCGATTTCTGACCAAAAAAGAATTTCGAAAATATATTTATTTTTGCCAAAATTGTCTCTTCGTAAAAAACTGTAACGAAGTGTCAGAGCCCACTTACATGTACATCCCAAGAAGACTTAAGACATGGTTCACTGTATGCTGTGCATTTAAACTTAGTACATGTATTCAGTTATTAGAACTTGGATTCGATCGAATATTCAAATACTTGAACATTGACATTGAGGTAAAAAGCTTGGATAAATAACATGTATGTACCTGTATCTATATATTGTTAGCTGCTGACAGCAGCTGAAGAACTTGTTGTGTCTCTCATGTTTATAGTTAGTTAGTAACAAACATTCTGCGCAGCTCCAGCTCAATAAAAGGCGATAATCCGGGGGACAATAGCCGCACTGCCTTCAGCTCAATGGAAGGCGATAATCCGAGGGACAATGCCGCATGCATGCTCGACCTAGAGTAAGCTGGGTGCAGACCAGTAAATCGGTCCGAAATTGCCTGCGCCGGCCAAATCACGATTTGCATGCCCTCAAAATCTTCGGTATTTCAGCATGCTGTGGGCCATGAACTTGAGGGTTTGTAAAAAATATGGGTGGAAACCGTGCACAGGACTGGGAGCTTGCAGTTCTGTGTAATTTTGATGTAATTTGGACCCTAAAAGCGCTCTACTTTGCAATGGAGTGTAGGCATCGTTTTTTAAAATGGCGATGGGCTTCAGGACTATTTTCAGGGGTGATCATCTTCAGATGGAAATTTCTCCTAAAAGTCATCAGTTGACCCCCCGAAAATTGAAAAGAAAATGAAAGATGATGAAATAAGCTTTAATGTGATGTGTGTCTCGAACACCTTGGAGAGTTGTGAGTATTTTTCCCGAATTTTTGAAGTGGGAGCATTTACCATTGGGGTCTATGGAAGTTTATTTACTGGTCTGCTACCAGCTGAGTTTGTTCATTTATTGCTACAGATTGCGCTTATGCATCTACTGGTACACCTAAGACCGAAAAAAACATGGGCGTGATGGGTAAGCGCGAGGGAAGTAATCGAATACGCTGTGAGGTAAAATGCTTTTCGATATGTGTGTTCTCTCCTGTGCAGATATTCAGTTTGCTTGTGATACGGTTAAAAAGAGAGACCATCACGAGGAAATGACAAGATTAACACGGGAGGACAGAGAGGTAAGTCACGTCCCAAGTCGGCGCACAAGTAACAGGAGATGCTTTGTGGCAGTTCATCTGAATAACTCATTTAGAACTTGTGATGACTTATGAAGGACTTGTGAAGGACTTGTGATGACTTATAAAGGACTTGTGATGACTTATGAAGGACTTGTGATGACTTATGAAGGACTTGTGATGACTTATGAAGGACTTGTGATGACTTACTTGTGATGACTTGTAAAGGACTTGTGATGACTTGGAAAGGACTTGTGATGACTTGGAAAGGACTTGTGATGACTTGTAAAGGACTTGTGATGACTTATAAAGGACTTGTGATGACTTATGAAGGACTTGTGATGACTTATGAAGGACTTGTGATGACTTATGAAGGACTTGTGATGACTTATGAAGGACTTGTGATGACTTATGAAGGACTTGTGATGACTTATGAAGGACTTGTGGTGACTTATGATGACTTATGAAGGACTTGTGATGACTTATGAAAGACTTGTGATGACTTATGAAAGACTTGTAGTGACTTATGAATGACTTGTGGTGACTTATGAAGTACTTGTGATGACTTATGAAGGACTCGTGATGACTTATGAAAGGCTTGTGATGACTTATGAAGGACTTGTGATGACTTATGAATGACTTGTGGTGACTTATGAAGGACTTGTGATGACTTATGAAGGACTTGTGATGACTAATGAAGGACTTGTGATGACTTATGAAAGACTTGTGGTGACTTATGAAGGACTTGTGATGACTTATGAAAGACTTGTGATCAATTTCAAAGAACTTGTAATGACTTGTAAAGGACTTGTGATGACTTATAAAGGAGTCATGATGACTTGTGAAGGACTTGTGATGACTTGTGATGACTTGTGAAGGACTTGTGATGACTTGTGAAGGACTTGTGATGACTTAGGACAGACTTGTGATGATTTATGAAGGATAGATCCCCTTAAATTTGTCTTTGTCTTCACATTTTTTTTTTGCAGGCCATTGAAACATATAAGAATAACGGGAATATTGAACATAAGGCAGAGCGTTACTCCAAAGCCATCTACCAGTACGGCAAGGCCATCCGCAAGAATCGTTACGATGAGATACTCTACAGCAATCGCTCCATGGCTTTCCTTAATCAGAAGAAATTTAAGCACGCCCTGCTGGACGCCAAGAGGGCGATCACTCTTAATACTACCTGGTCAAAGGTCAGTGTCTGTACACAAGTTCCAAAAATCAAGATTTTACCTCACTCTCAATCCAATATGGCCGACTCGTCAATAAGGCCCATAGGCATGGCCAGAGGGGTGCCTCACTAAACATGAAGTGAAATCCTTGGAAGTTTGTCCATTTTGGACTTACAAAACAGAAATATGCATCTTGACTTATTGACCGATGAGGTATTTATGAATGGATGTTTAAAACCGGCGAAGAAGACCCATCTCAGACCAGAGTTGTCACTGATTTTTGTGACTCAGTCGAGTCCAGTCATTTTAAAGAAGTGACTAGTCGAGTCCTTTTTAAAGAAGTGACTCGAGTCGAGTCGAGTCATTTAGTCAAGACAGTCAAGTGGAGTCGAGTCAAATGTATAGCAGCTCAAGTCAATTCAAGTCACGAATATTTGAACACTATATACCAAAACTTATAAAAGGAGGGCATAAATTTAGCATAAATTTAAAGAAGTGAGTCGAGTCGAGTCATTAGGTCAAGACAGTTGAGTGGAGTCGAGTCAAATGTATAGCTCAAGTCAATTCAAGTCACGAATATTTGAACACTATATACCGAAACTTATCAAAGGAGGGCATAAATTTAGCCAGCATTCGAATCCAAGAGCTTTATAAGAAATCGGCCAAAGCCTGTGATGAAACAACGAATTGGAAAAGTTGTTTCAAGTCCGGTTCCTGCATAGTATTTTGTGCGTTCTAGAACCATGAGGTGGGAGTCTGTGACACGTTGTATGTTTGTACATGACAAGCGGCTGCTGTACTGTACTGTATTCGCAAAGTGACGTCAACATATATTTTGCAAGGGCAAGTCATTGCAAATACTTTCCGCAAAGTTCACTTTTTTGGGGGGGACTGGAGTCTTATTAGCCTTTGCTCGAGTCGAGTTGAGTTTTCTGATGAGGGACATGAGTCAAGTCATTTGCTCGCAGTGACTCGAGTCAAGTCGAGACATTTACCTTAGGGACTCAAGTCCAGTCGAGTCACCAAAAAGTGTGACTCGAGTCGGACTTGAGTCGAGTCATTACAAATGTCTTTCAGACTGACAGTTGAGAGTCACAACAAACCAAATGTAAGAGCAACTCACGTCATCCCCAAACAGAATTTGGTTTCAGATATATGCCAACATTAATTGTGCAGGGTGGATAAAAAAACCCTGAGAATTGCCCTACTTTTCAGTTGTGGTTTTTGTGATGTCATTTGTCACAGCATGAAAGGCTATGGTTGCCAATCAAGGCAGGTAGGGGGAAAAAAGAGATTTCATTATGAAAAGTGGCGCAATTCTCTAAATAGACCCTCTCATAAAATTGGTCACTGCTCAGTCAACCATGAATGTAAGGACATGACCAGGGTGTCATTTTCAAGAGGAGATATCAACCCTAACAGAGGATTTCTCCCTTTGATTCACATGTGCCCTACTTCTGTTCCAATTAGCAATAATATCTCGGTTTCGTGTTTTTTTATCCACCATGCATACTAACATTCCACTGACTGTAACCATCTTTGTACTTAGGGCCACCACCGGTTTGCCCAGGCCATGTTTGAATTGGGCTACCAGAAGCGTGCCATGCAGTCCAATGCCGACGCCATCGTACACTGCAAGAGGTACAATCCGGAAGACCCTTACATCAAGGATCTAGAGGTGCAGCAGGACTGGTTTCAGGTCAAGCAGACAGAGAGCGTGGCGCTGGATGACGTGCCCGATCTCGTCGATCCGTCCAGCTCCGACTCGGAGGATAGCGACATGGATTCAGATGAGGTGAGCAAGAAAAACCCCAAAGAGGGCTGAGTTTGTAGAATTGCTAAGACGAGCCCTCAAATTAGAATCCCTCCCCGGACCGTTCGGGGTTGAGCCCGCTTAGTATGTTGAAGGGATTGGGACGGAACCGATCGGGCTGGATTAACTCCACCAGGCTTCTGCACCATGGCTCTGGCTCATCACAAAGGAACCAACTTGTGACGCGCTAATCCTCCAGTAGGCAACAATGACTGTGATGAGCTTCATAGAAGTTGCCGCTGGTAATCCCAGTGGGCCGAATAATCCTCCAACAATGGCCAGACTTCAATTTATGTTGCCTACTGTGAAACCCTGAGTCACCAGTTTGGACCGATTGGGATGTCACGCTTCAGTGACCGAGTGGCTTCTGGCTTCGTACCGATTGGGGTGAAAGAAATGTAATACAAAAAATAATAAAATAAAAAAATAAATAAAATAAATCGCCCCGTCGCGCCGCAGAAAGGAAAAATGTTTATTTTTGTATATTGGGTGGGCGCCCATAATGGTATAAAAATAAAATCCGCTTTATATGTACTACTTAAAGGGACGTAAAACAGACTCAAACGTCATCGATCTTACTGACTTTTCAATGTTGGCAGGTATGAGAAATTAGCAAACCGGACCCGGTACCCGAATGGTCTGTTATCTGATGGCTCGCCTAAACGCAGGCGTTTTCTTAGCACATAAAATGTGAGGCGCTCTGGCAAAAGAAGACAAAACTGGGCAGAGTGCGAAATAAAGGTTTGCAGATATTAGAAAAGAGAATACAATTCTCCTTACACTTCTGTTTGTTGCACTTCAATCGGACATTCCGTTGTCAAGTTACGGCTGTTTACATTTCACTACGATATGTCAAAAAAAGTAAAATACTGAGAAAAACGCTTTGAAAGTTTCAAGTTTTGTAGCGAAAATGATTGAAGCCAATTGATTATTTCCTTACAAACATTTTAATTCCATGATTTTTATACTCTTTCTTTCAAATTTGTGTAGTAGATAACAAAGATTGCAAATAAAAAATCTGAAAATCAAAAATTGAATTGAGATAGAAGTAGATATGAATTCTGCAGAACAAGAGCTTTCCAACGGTATACAACATGAACCTACATTGTACATGTAATTCCCTAGCATGATTTACTAGGAACCATACCCATCCTGGCCAATTCCAACACCGTATGGAAAACTGCACACACATACATGTACATGTATTTCTGACTTTAGGTGTGCCTACCCAATGTAAAAGACTGTCTGTTTAGAGGTACTGTGCCCATCTTGACAGATTCAAACAAAACTGTTGATGGAATTTGACTGTCACAGTGCCTACATGAAATATGATCTGACTGTTGGTGACTAGCCTGTGTAAAAGGCATGGCAGGGGAACAGGACTGAATTTTTGACTGTCTGTGACTGATCAAACAAAAGGAGAATCAAGTCTCTTGGTCCAAAAGTATGACATGAAGGAATGCCCCATATAAATTTCAAAGAACAGGCTAAATCCGGCCTATTGTGTACATGTAGGGCCAGAAAAAAAATAGTTCTGCTTCCGATTACATGGCATTCTAAAATAGGGTAGACATGTAGGTAGGGATTTTTTTTGTGCAATTTTTGTGTGTGTACAATCATATGGAGGCGTCTGGAATCAATAATAAAACTTAGAAATTGATGGTTTTGGGTGTTTTTTTCTCATAAAAAAATTAGGGTAGGGGCTGTCAGAATAGGGTACATGTAGGTAGGGAAACCAGAAGCAGAACTATTTTTTTTTGTTTGTTGGCCCAGGCTGTATCCATGAAAAGACTTTCGATGAACAGCCATTCTGAATCGTTTGAATAGACCTTTCTGCCCTTTGGGACCAGCTTTCCTCTATGCCCGCCTTGTCTTGCTTTCCCACTTTATTGACGTACATGTACAATGTGCGTAGTGTGCCGATAACTTGTGACCTCTTTTCACAAAGCCTTTCACGGCTTGGTGAACACTGTGCGTCATTACAGAAATCCGATCCAGCCCCAATTGGATAAACGATAAGGAGGAAGCGATAAATTAAACGAAATATAAGCTGAAACTAATAGATTGAGTTTTGTGATTTACAAACATTGGTCTTATTACATGTATTAAACATACGGTCGCAAAAGGGGAAAAAAAAGTGACTTCATTATACTTTCACTTTTTGTCATTACATTGTAGAAACACACACTGTATCAAGCGAAAAGGAAACTTATTAATCAGTGGAAACTAATATATGTAATTTGTGACTTCCAAAAACCTTGTTATAAATACATGTAGATGTTGAAATAAAGATGTATCATTCCAGCAAGTGTTGTGTGATACATGTAGCGAAAGTGATTATTTCTGCTTCTGAGGAAAACAGGCCTCTGTGATATTTTATGGCACGGTTTCGGTTTCCGTGTTCTTGAAAGCAAGCACAGCTTGGAGTGGAGTGCGTCAGTCATTTCTAGCCTGACAGCCAAGCCGAGCAGTCATGGATGACATCTTCATTACCTATTCGCTGGTCATGGACGTTGTGGTGGTGATCTTCGGCCAGGTGTTGATTCACTGTTTCATCCCTGGCTATTGTTGTTACCTGCTTTTCACCCACGCTTATTCCCAGACAACCCCGGACGAGCCCGACACCACGGTAAGTTTGTTGGCGGGTCGGCAGATATCGACAACGAGGAAAGAAGGGACCCCAAATTTATAAACTGGCGCCGCTCTGTTTTGCAGTCGAAAGCAATTCCAAGCAGGACCTCTACGACGACACCATGTTACAATAAAAAGTGCAATTTATATCCGGAACGAGATTATAAAAAAGTTTTATGTTCAGAGCCTGCATGGTTCATTTGTCTACAAGTCATCGCTGGGAGCCGGAAAGAAACGAGGCAACAGAGTTTTAGTTTTAGTGGTGTTGGGTTTAGTGTTGTACAATGTATACATCATATAAAGCATTTATTCCTCATTGGAAACCCAATTGTTTACAATTGTTTGGTTTTCCCCCGAAGTTAATTTTTGGAGTGGTTTACATCTGTCTTTTCCTGCCTGACAGCGGAGCCGAGAGCAGTCATGGACGACAGTTTCCTCAGCTATTCCCTCTAGTCATGGACGTTCTGGTGATTTTGCTTTACTGAACAAGGCCATTGCGCAGTTTTTGTGCAGTTTTCGTGGTTCTTTCCATTTTAAGTTCTCGTCCAAGATTTTAGTCAGCAATTGAGAAACTCTGCATCCAAATTTACCCTAAATTTAGAAACTCCTTTGTGAGAGGTTTTGGAGTTATTTGCAAATGAGTCACGAAAAACTCATGTGGCAGAAACTTTATGCTCAGCACTTTAGGATTAAAACATTCTTAGGTTTTTCTCTCTTTATGGAGTGCTGTTGAGTGCCGTTTGTGGAGTGCCGCGGCCTCGCGGTCTGGATGAATTGAATTTGTGGTCTAGTCTAGCTGCGGGTAATTCTGCAGGTTGTGGGTTCGAGTCCAGCCTGGGGCTATGGTGTGTGTGCCCTTGGGCAAGGTACACGTAGTACTTTGTCAGTCATTGCTTCTCTCAACCCAGGAGTACACGAATGTAGAAGGGCAGGTGTGAGGGCAGAGATGGTTATTGTGATTGATTGTATAGCTGCGTTGCGCTGATGGCAGCATTGAGCTGTATACTCCCCAGGGAGCTGAGATGGTATTTGGAATGTTTCATTGGCCCAATGAGCAGGGTAATAATAGCGCTGTAAGCACCACACTGGTGGATACGTCTTACGAGAGCTTTATAAATAAGGGAATAAATGTGTGCTCCGGAGGTTTTTTTATTTGTTATTACCGCTTTAGAGCTAGTGCTGATAATTATGATACACATATTTATTCCCATTCATAAATACCTTATCCGTAAAAATATCATAATGGTTATTCGATTTTGTTCAACAAGTGCTTTGAAACATCTTCTAGCAAAATAATAGCTAAACTGTCTGAGGTATTTATGAATGTGTATTCATAAATACCTCAGACAGTTTAGCTATTCCTATTGGTCGAGAGCCCGTCACGTGGCCGGTCTTAAACGGATGATAAAGACATGTCTAGCTGGTCTTAAACACTTTTCCAGTGTCACAATAAAATGTGGACTCCTAAAAATTCAGTGCCTCTTATCGCTTCATTGGTTGAACGCTCACAGTCACGAGCATGCGCACTAACACCAGGACGGGAATTTTTATTTTTCTATTTTAAAAACAAAATGACGCCAGGTGTCTCTTCTGCGCGCGACGTCAAGATATAACATGATACGCCGCACATCTCCATAAAAGGGTTGTTTACATCTTACTCGCCAGCTGAACACTCCATTATTTTGCAAGAGGGATGTTTCAAAAGCATAAAGTGAATTTGTTGAACAAAATCGGGATGTTTTGAACCAGACTCTAAGTGGTCTGAAACAGAGTGATAAAAACCTCCAAAGCACACATTTATTCCCTTATTATTATTATTATGATATATTTTTTTCTCTGTGATTAATGGTTATTCTTTGTAAAGTGCTTTGATATTACTTTTAAACGATTCTGAATATTTAAAATAACTTCTTAAATTGAAGAGGACTTCTGTCATTACAATGATGTACATTGTACAATGTAATAAGGTCACAAAAATAGGGTTTTTTTTTAGGGCTGTTTCTTCATGTCCTGCATCAAGATCCGCATGCTCCATTTTGTCTAAAAGTCGTTGCTGGGGGCAAAAACAAACGACATGAAAAAGTTTAAATCAGTGAACGACTTCGATTCAATACCTGTTTATGACAGAAAACCAAGAAGGTTGAAAAACTGAAGCAAAAAGCCCAAGAGGAGAAAGCCAAGCTACGCAAGAAGAACCTGATGGCCCTGGACGACAACACGGGTCTGATCAAGATCCCCAAGCCCCTGGTCAAGGCCCCGGAGACCACCCCTAAGGAACGCCGGGAGGAGGAAGATAGGAAACGCATCAAGAAGGAGATCAAGGAGAAGGAGGAGACGGAGCGACTGGCCCGGAAGCAGAGGGCGGATAGGCAGAAGGAGGAAGACGAAGCCCGACGGAAGGAGCGAGCCAAGCAGCAGGAGAGGAAGAGACGAGAGGTGAAGCTGAAGAGACAGGAGGATGAGCAAATGAATGTAAGAGGAAATTCCTGTCCTAACAATCGCTTCATATGTGATGCAATCAAGCTACATGAGTCGTTTGTCGGGAATTTTCATTTGGAGATACAGGCCAAAATAGGGCCACTTCATCACATATCTTGGTGTTTCGACTTCCATAATTTCTTAACTGAAGGTGGTATCAGCATGCGGTTGTCACAGCAGTAATGCTGAGATTGTGCTCTTTTCAAATCTGTAATAATACAAATTTTGACCAGGGTCGACAAACGACTCATTTAGCTTGATTGCATCACATATCGTCTCCTCGACTCTCAATTCATAATACAGGGTGATTCCAAATAAAGGAAATCCACTTTTGACAGCAGTTTTCACCTATTTTTAAATATTATTTTATACTTTTGATTAGTAGCTAATCGTACTGGCCTTAAAGCGTAAGTGACGAAAAAATTGTTGCAATTGTATATTTCGCCTCTGAGCTCTGGTTGTTTGAACATTTCATGTGCGAAACCTGTTTGTCCACGGAGGTATTCATTCCATCAGCTTGACTGAGCTTGATTTGAAGACGAAATATCAACACACTCCAAACAAGGATTGTTAAGCCGGCCTTAGGTCGACCCACGATTTGCTTGCGCCACGACGGAACCGTCGGCATCAAGCACAAAAGTTACGCTCAGGTCACAAAACTGAGAAATCGTGTGATGGCCGCGGAACACATCGCAGAATTTGACATTTTTCTACTCTTGCGACTGGTGACTTTTTTTCGCGCCAACTGATGTCGATCGTTTTAATATCCTGACCTGAGCAAATTCAAGTTTGTTGGATGTGTTTCCATTGATATTGCATTTAACACTGGTTTGATTTATTGATTTTATTTATTTATTTTTTGCATATATCTGGTAATGAAACCAAGGATTCCTCAAAAGTGCCCAGGTAGGCACTGTAGCTCGAAAGCCTGAAAAAAAAAATTGTAGAGAGAAGACCATGAGAAGAACATTTTGCAAAACCCTCCAGCAATCACTGTCAATATGTTGAGGCAGGGCCAGTGACATCCTGGAGCAGTGCGGATGATTTCAAGTATAATCTAGGCCTAAATGTATGCACAGCTGAGCATAAACAACACAAGGTCTTACACTCAGGTCACACAAAATCGGCGACTGAGTTGTTCCCGACGGTCGTAGCTCAGACGCAGCTTGATCCTGAAAAGTCAGTCGCCAACTGATCTGTGTCGTCGCAAGGCTGACCAGAGGCCGGCTTTAGTTGTACTTCTCTTTGATTGTTATGTAATGTTATGCAACAATGAACTGTAAGCCTACATCTCCTTGGGTAGATGATCTTAACGCTGTACCTATTTAGCCCATCCACTGTTGTGTCTTGTATCAATAGGTCGTCAAGCGTCAGGAGAGTGAATTGGAGAGGCTGCTCCACCTGGGCTCTGAGGCCATACTGGAGCAGCGTGGCCGGCAGGCCTTCATGTACTACAAGCAGGCAACGGACTACATCAGCAATTCAGCTCTAGAGGTGAAGACAATAGCAAACCAGAAATCTGGCTTCCAAGCACCCCCAACTTCTATTCAATTAGTTCACAATGGCTATTCACTGGAAATCTTTGGCCCAATCTTAACCCGCTCATTTGGTTGCAAGGTAACTCCATGGACCAATCTGAGTGCTATCACTGTGCACTCGTGGATCAATGCCCCCTTCTAATGGCATTGTGCCAGCTAATCCAGTGAGTGCTTTCTGCAATACAGTAGCTGATACAGTGTACTTTTTTTTGGGCCATTTTCAGTAAATTTCAGTGCATATATGTTTAGCAGCCCAGTCAAATTGGTCCTACATATACAGTGTAGGTCTGTTTCTTCTGCCTTCTCTTGGAATTTTACAATACGGTACGTGTTCACCTGTACATGTACATTGTAGGAAGTTGAATTTTCTTCATAAGATGGAATTTTGCGTCTGGGTGATGTAAATCAAACTAGGCTTTGCCCTTCAACATTGAATTTTTTTATGTACAGAATACTTCCTTCCGTATGTAGGGTCTATTACCCCCTCCTCCCTCACCACCCATCCTCCCCCCTCCCCCCTCACCACCCACCAACACAACCATCCGACCAACCCCTTCCCCACCCCCAGCCCCTTCCCCAACCCCTTCCTCGCCCCCTTCCCCTTCCCTACCCCCATCACCAAATGACCTTCACCACCACCCACAATCACCACACTACCCCACCACCACCACCATCATCCGACCAACTCACCTCCCGCCGCCCCCCCCCTAATGTACCCCCTTCCCCTTATGAACCCCCTCCCCTTATGAACCCCTCACCATTACCACCACCACAATCATTCAAACCCCCTCCCCCTCCCTGCAAAAAAAATAAAAAATGTTTGGTGAAATTGCTTTTTTTGTGTGGAAATTTACCGATTCTCATATTTCTTTGACAGTACGGGGGTCTGTGTGAGGAGGACTATGTCACGTTCCTGTATGCTTACGGCATGGCCTGCCTGGAATCCGGCATTGATGAGGTGAGATTCTTCAAACAATTAACCCTTTCATGCCCACATTGTTTATTGACTTGGCTCTCCCCAGGACCAAATTGTTTGCTCAGTCATGCGGAAATCACTAGAGCGTGAAAAAAATGAGCACGAGTCAAAAACTCACTTTTTTCAACCCCGATTTTCACTGCCAAGGAGTGATTAAAATCGTAGGCGTTGTGTGTAAAGTTTGTTCCTTGAACCTTACTCTTTTATGTGATGTAAAAATGAGGTCCATATGTGAACATACAAAGAAAGTTATGCCTTTTTGTTCATCTGGTCCCAATTATCAAACTGCAAGCCATTTCACCACATGACCAAATGGCACTCCATACCTCAAATTGTGCGTGGATACTTCTGAAGCACTTTTCTCATTTTTTTGTAATGGTAACACTATGAATAAACCACACCAAAAGAAAGATCCGAAAACACTCTTTCAGCTGGTATATGGTTGATGTATGGGCGGCCAAACATACCAACATGCCGCCTTTCTGAAAAGTAGTGAATATATCTGTGTTGAGGGTGTTTTGTGTGTGGTTTCCTGGTCGACTAAAGTCGCCCATGGGAACCAGCAGGGGGGTAGTTCTTGTCGACAAAAGTCGCCCATGGTAAGGAAAGGGTTAATATAAAACTGTATGACCAAAACTGCCGATGAAATTCAAGCTTGTTGGATGTGTTTCCATTGATATTGCATTTAACACTGGTTTGATGTATTGATTTTATTTATTGATTTTTGGCATATCTGGTAATGAAACCAAGGATTCCTCAAAAGTGCCAAAAAAGGTACTGTAGCTCACAAGCCTGAAAAAAAACCTGTAGAGAGAAGACCATGAGAAGAAAATTCTGCAAAACCCTCACTGTCAATATGTTGAGGCAGAGCCAGTGACATCCTGGAGCAGTGCGGATGATTCCAAGTATAATCTAGGCCTAAATTCATGCACAGCTTATAATATTAGCATAAACAACACAAGGTCCAGTGGAGTGCTGTGGCCTCGTGGTTAAGGGCACTGATTCGTGGTCTGTGGGTAAAGCTGCAGGTTGTGGGTTTGAGTCCTGGCGGGGTCATGGTGCGTGTGCCCTTGGGCAAGGCACTTTGTCACTCATTGCTTCTCTCCACCCAGGAGTAATGGGTAGTACCTGAGGGCAGTGATAGTTATTGTGATTGAAATTTTCCTTGCGCCTAACAGGCAGCATCGAGCTGTATACTCCCCAGGGAGCTGAGATGGTATATGGAATGTTTAATTGGCCCAATGATTAGGGATAATAATAATGTAAAGCGCTTTGATCTTACGTGTAGTTAAAAGCGCTATTTAAGAACCTGTTATTATTATGTTATTATTAAGGTCCAGCCCCAGACCTTGACACAGTGCATCCTCCAAAATCAGCCACACATTTTTGCCATATAGCCTCAATCCTTCAAAAGCGTACACTTATGCAAGGAGGATTTGGGAGGATTTGGGAAGGTTAGGGTTAATGATTCTGGGACTGGTTTTGATATTGGGCGTCACATATAATCGACCTATCGCGGTAGAATCAGGTTAGAAACGCGTCAACGCAGCTTGTGAAATATTGTCCAATTACACGATATACAAATGGACGGGCAACGTGCATTATCTGAGACAAACAAAACTTGGTGTACAAAAACTCCATAGGGTTGTCCAAGGGGCGTAGCTAACTCGAAAAACTGTGATAGGTCAATTGTTTTTGAATGTCAATTTCTTTGCAGGAGATTCTTGACGCATCCAACAAGTTTGAGATGATTTTAGAGGACCACAGCAGAATCCGCTCCCCGCTTCCCAGCTACGGTCTCAGTTATGCGCTGTTCAAACAAAACAAGTAAGTGGTTTGAGGCTTTGCATGGTGGAGATACTAAATAATGAAAGGTTTGCGGAAGCACCATGTGCGAATAATTTCTCAACTAAGAGAATGGTTCTGAAAAGAACCAGAGGTATAAACTGGACGTGCCGGTCAGTATGCTCTGACCGTCTTCAGGAGAATGCCTAAAGGAGAGCCCCGTATTGTGATGTTTTGACCAATCACGGTAGTGATAAATTTCCAACAAGAAGTTGACATGCGTGTTCATGCGTATGACGTGTACTGGCACATTCACTGTGACAATTGCAAAAGTACTGGTCCCTGGTTATTTATTTATGTATTTATTTACAGGATAATATTTAAGGCAACATCAAAATACTGACCGGAACGTGGAGTTTATACCTCTGGTTCTTTTCAGAACCATTCTCTCATTATTTGATTCTGTCAGTTTGCACTTTCTCTTTTTGTCTCTAGTCTTAACCCTAAAAAGGCTGATACATTTTATTTTTGGTTTTTTGGGTTCATGCCAAGCCTTTACAAATGTGTGTAGGAATATATACAGGTAAAGTGACGTCTCACAGTTGTGTTGAGACCAATTTTCAGAAAAATCATACAATAGGGTTCACGAGAAACATCACTTATTTGACATTAAATATTAAAAAAAAATTGTGCTTTCCCCCGACCGTGTGTAGGAAATAGCACTGATTTGCAGATAGAAGTATATTAATAACTGTTATTACAAAACCTTTGTCCGATTTTAGCTGAAACTTTGCAGATATACATGTACTGGGCATAAACGTCTCTTCCAGTATGCCAAATTTGATAACAGTTGGTAAATTCTTTTTAGATTCAGTATGCTGTGCTCATTATTCAAGATGATGCATTTTTCTTTTTTTCCTTTTGAGAACAACACTGCTAGGGTGGAAACGCCAGGCCTCAAACTTTTTCGATTAAGATTTTTTAGAGAAGAATTGAACAAAGAAATTGATTGGAGCGGGGCTTGAACCTGCGACCTCCGGATCACCGTTCCGGTGCTCTACCAAGTGAGCTATCCAGCCCTATGTTGGCGGTTTCCAATTTGTCAATATCTTTGTTCAAGGGGCGCTAGTCAGAAGCCATAAACCTGTAGCCAGGGATCACAGCCAAAGTCACGATGCTGGCAAATAGCAAAGTTGGATCACTCAGAGAAGATATGGATTTTTATTTCCACAAAGGGAAAACTGTCTAGTTGAATATTAAAATTTCCCTTTGTGATTCATTTGTCACGTTTGAAAAAGATATTTGTTTTGTTAGAATGGGCTTGTGAGAATTGCTGTAGTGATGACCATTTTTGTGTGTGTGGGAATTGAAATGTTCAGGTTCAGTGAGGTGTTTGAGCCGCTGAAGAAAGCCAGGCACATGGTGGAGCATTTCCCCATTATTGTGGAAACCTGGCCCGGCACGAGGCGCAAGATCAAAGAAACGGAGGAAGGACAGATGAAGGTTTGGGCGTAACTCAGCACTTGATATAGACTTAGCCATTGAGCCCCGTATTGTGATGTTTTGACCAATCACGGTAGTGATAAATTTCCAACAAAAAGTTGACATGCGTGTTCATGCGTATTGGAACATGCAATGTGACAATTGCAAATTACTGGTCCTAAGTTATTTATTTATTTATATTTACTAGGTAATATTTAAAGCAACATCAAAATACCGGACAATTTAAATATGCAATATTAAAATTCATTACAATAAAGTCACAACAAAGGGAATGGGCAAAAGGAAAAAGGACAAAGATACACAAAACTAAAATACGAGAAACATTCAATTGTATCATATGCAGGCCTGCAGGATTGCCTAAAAAACCTTAAAAAGAAGCTTATCGAGAAGCTCTTCAACTGCAGCAGTAGATTTTTACACGAGCACATTATCAACAGAAAAAAATTCACAACAAATAGACAGACAGACCAAAGCACACAGAACATAACAACATATGTATACAAAAAAGAAAAAAAAACACACAAAAAAACCAAACAAACAAACAAGGGAAGCAAAGCCAAACAGAAGACAAATACACAAGGCAGGATATGCATGAACACATACAGGGTGAGTAAAAAAAGCAGAACCCAAACCCCAAAAAGTATATTTCATATTTAAACAAATATTTAGCACCAAACATAATAATGACTGGAAAGCCAATTTCACCTTTTAAACACAATGACCCTAAAACCTGTTTCATCAAAAAAAAAACCAGTTTATTGTGTATTCTGACTGTTGGAACGACAAAAAAAATGAACGAAGCAAAGGGAAGGAAGGCAAAACCATGAAAACCAGCATTATCAAAAATTGGGAACATTACGTGGGTTGTGTAAGCGTGGTGCCACCAGCAGTTTTTAGCTAATTGCTCAACGTTCTTGAAACCCAGATTGCCTTGGAGAAGCTGGAGGATACCTGCCGTAACCCCCCGTCCCCTGACGCCGTCTGTCGCCTGGACTCCTGCCCCTACAAGCCAGAGATGTACCTGACCGACGTGGGTTTCAAGGGCTACGTCAAGGTCCAGTGTAGGGAGAGGTGTCACATGGACTACCACATTGCCTGCTGGAAGAAGATTAAGGCGGAGGAGTACCCCGACGTCACCCATCAGAGGGTAAGAGCTACTTGACCTACGGATCTACTTCAACCCATAGAACAAGTTTCACCCAAAGACCTGTACAAGCAGTACGAGTGTAATAAAATGAAAAATAAAATTAAAAAATAAAAAAAAATAAAAAAAAATGTCAGAGAGGTCGTTCAACAGGGTTTGTTTTGTGGCGGGGAAGTTTCACACCCATTTCGGCTCTTCTTGGCACATTTGTAAGTGGCAGGTTTTCTCAAGTGAATTACATGAAATTTGTAATTTACAGAAATGAATCATGTTTCTCTTTAAAAGCCGATATTCAAGTTTTCTGTTCATCAGAGAGGTATCGATATTATTTATTAGATGTTTTTTTGTTGCAGGAGCTCTTGACAAAGAATTGTCGCACCCCCGACTGTGATGGAGTCTACATTAGTGTGACTATCTACGGCCCAGATGGCCTGCCCAAAACAGAGGTTGGTTGATTTTAATATGTTATTGCATCAGTTTACTTCATTCCATATTATAAGCACGCAACTTGTTTACATCTTATGAGCTAGCATCCAAGTCAAGACAGGTGGAAGCCATTTTAGGACATTGAGATATTTTCTTTTGAACTGGCACCCGTTGGGGATGATGCCGCGATAAATTGATGTGAATTCAAATATTTGAAGTGGACATTTCACTGTAAGGATATTGTTACAGAACAAAAATGTTAACCAAGGATCTTTCTGCTACAGATTGAATTGCGTAAATTTTCTTACGGACATTTGATTTTCTGTTAAGTGAAACCTGTCTTTCTTAAAGGGAAAATACAACATTTGCAAACATCAAAAAATAAAACTACCAAATCGTTTTGAAATACCTTGCTGGACTATTAGTGAATGACAGTGTAAAGCATCCTGTAAAATCATGGCACCTGGTATACTGTCATTTTTAAGAAAAGTGGTATTTTTGTATCAAATACGGGCCCCAATTGACCATCGCACTTGTTTGCAATCGATTACACACCTATGAACGGGTACAAGCCAGCTAGACTGGTTCCCTGACCTTACAATTCCCCAATGTATGTAAACTGCTCTGTTTCTTCTTATATGCAGTCAGGGAACCAGACTACAGGACAATGATTGTTTTTCTTGGTTTTCATAGCATTTTCGAGCCCAAAACCTCAAAAAAGTCAGTGTAACTATATTTGCTATATATTTCCAACCCCCCAATTCCATCCATTTCTGAAAATTACAGCACAAGCAAATGATGTATATTCCCTTTAATCACACTGTCAACACTAAATTTTGACTTGTCATCAAGATCTGACTGAATTTGATAAATTATGTCGGCTATTCACCTACCTAGAACAAGACAAGGATAGCCAAAAAAGAAGCTGGGCGTTTGCTTCAGTAAGTACTTAGATAGCATTTATAAAGAGTGTAATTTTTTTTTTTTTTTTTTTTTTTTTAGCAACAATTGGAAGAGGCTGTCAAAACGAAGGAGAAGAAAAACAAAGGAGTGATGTAAGAAAGTGAACTGTGACCTGTCACAACAAAATGTTCTCAAAATTTGACTTTTTAACCCTAACCACCCCAAATCCATCCAAATCCATTCCCCCATTTTAGGGATTTTGGTAGGCAAGCCATGAGTACCAAGGCCATCAAAATCCACCCGTAGTAGTGGTGGTCTTGTGGTGGATTTCAGCAGATTTGGTCCTGATGCATTATATGAAGCAGGGTCAGTGATGGATTTTGGCGGAATCGGTCCAGTACGTAGTATACAAATATTGAATGCTTCGAGTGGTGTAGTAAAACTAGCCTCCCGAGGTGATCCATGGACCATTCTTTTTTCCCGAGGCGAAGCCGAGGGAAAATAGAATGGTCCATGGATCACCGAGGGAGGCTAGTTTTACTTCACCGCAAGATAAAGCATTCAATATTTGTAACACTTCACCCGTAGATTCTGCTTGATTTTAATATTTTAAATTATTTAAATTATTTAAATCTGAACACAGTTGAAATAAACTTCAATTTCAATACAAAATTGGTGGAAAATGTATTTCTCTCTTAAAATCTACCCCTTCACGAAATGTTTGAACCCAAGTCTGCGGCGCGCACTCTTTGGAATAATACGCGCTACGCGCAACGCGCACACCAGCATGCATTTGCACACAAATACCGCGCCGTGGAAATAGTACTTTGGTTGCTAATGGTATAGTACTTTGGTTGCTATGCGCATAGTACTTTTGGCCGTGCACAGAAAGATAGCAAAATTAGAAAGTAACATGTGACTCGCTCTCGGCCAATCAAGACACAGAATCTGTGGATGAGGTGTTATAATAAAAGACACTAGGGAGTTGGGGTTAATCACTGGGATATGTACGGCATTGTTCTGGATTCTACAGTACAAGAGTTTTCTAATGGTGTAGCGGATACTGAGTTCAGTGACTGATATAACGGCTGCCAACATGATTGAAGTTGTAAAACCTTAGTTTTTTTTATCAGAAACTTGTAACCCTGTGCTGTTGTATTGCGGTGAATGAACAACCAACTTTTAAAACAGGATCAAACACAATTTTTTAAAGATGTTTGAACAAAGTAATGTCAAATGGTAGAGCTGGAATTACATACATGTATTGAGGTCCACCGGAAAATCCAAACAAACCGTAATAATAAATAAGTAAGCAACCCCCTTTCAAATTTTAGCCCACTGTTCCCTAAAATGGCAATTTGCAACTCCTTTTGTGGCGACAGATCATAGATGGCTTTATGGTAATTTCCTTATGTATGTAGATCAGTGAATTGAAGACCGAACTTGCGGCGTTCAGCATGCATCATTACATTTAAAAAAAAATTTTTTTGAAAGTTAAAAGAAGAAGTAAAAGCCAATGTTTATGTTCGGTTTCAGTAGCATGAAATGACTGGGAATATGTCTATTCCGCCTGGACGGGATTCTAGTCCATCGCAGGTTACTCCCCAGCTAATGCTGGTACCCATTTATACTCCTGGGTGGAGAGAGGCAAGCGGGGGTGAAGTGGCTTGCACCAGGACGCAACATACATGTATGACCAGCAGCTGGACTCGAACCCCTGACCCTCTGATCATGAGTCACCGGCGAACCCTAAAAACTAGGCTACATTCCCCCACTTGTTTTGAAGTGAACAAAGATAAATGCATATTCCATTGTGTCGTGATTTGGACTAAATTTATGGAGTGTAAATTTGGACCAGTTTACGCAAAGAACTACTTGTAAAAGTTAAGGGCCTACTTGTTGTACACTACGCAAAACCATCACTAATATTGGAAGCGAGACTTCACCGACAATGTCTTCTTTTGACTGAGTGGAAATTAAAGCGCTCGTGGATCAGGTCACAGGTCAAGTCAGTGGGCAGGAACATTGACAGAGAAAAGACAAGTTCATTTGAAAATATTTTTCCTCTACATGAGACAGTGGACTTGTGAATGATGGTGATTTGACGCGTTTCAGTTTTAATCATAGAGCTATATTAAAATACTAGAGCGCTAACTCGATGTACAAAGTGATGCCTGATGGCAACATCCCTGTTTGTGCACAAACCTATGCGAAAACTCAAAATTGTTCACGGCTTTTGTACGGCTATTTGCATATCTGCCTTTGTATGCGATACCGGTGCATCATCGAAGCCGATACACCCAAAACCGAAACGTACGATCAGCAAATGAGCGTTTCATTTTGTTCTACGCAAACACGCAACGTGTGCGTGTCCCTTTGCTGCAGATGCTTTTCACCGTGACGTTTTTTTAAACGTCATGACGCGCTTAAGTTGTTTGCGTATCTTCTACTTGCGCGTTGCATTTAGAGTACACTTTTAAAATTCAATCTATCTATTTTGACTGTGCTCTACAAACACGCACATCAATTCAAAATGTCTGCGCCCGGAGCGGCTTGAAAGCGTCTCCGTGCGCAAGAACGAAGGGTTAGCGCTCTAGTAATTTAATATAGCTCTATGGTTTTAATTGACTTGTTGATTGTGTTGTGATCGACTTGTGACGAATCATGACATATCCTGATGACAACTCATGTCTGGTATCGTTATTCAAGGAGCAAGCAGCAAGCTAAGAAGAGCCGCAAGTCGCATAAACAGGACCCCGCCAAGAAGCAGAAGCATCAGGAGAAAAGCCAAGCAGACGAGGAGAACGAGACTGAAGACCAAAACAAGAGAGCGGAGGATGACCACGGAACCATGCCGGGGCTGGAGTTGCCACGCCCAGCGTCTGGGGACACCTCCTCTGTGGCCAGCTTCAACACTGGGGACGGCGACGAGGATGATGAAGAAGACGATGAGGAGGATGAAGATGAAGTGCCAGTCGACGCCCAGTACGTCCTCAAGAAGGAGGACTTTGAGGAGGAACCTGTGGTGAGTCACACACGCATCACACAATGGTCTGCTGTGATTTAGTACCCCAAGGGGTGCAAATGGTAACCCTGAGGGGTAGGAATGGTAACCCAGCAGGGGTGCAAATTGTCACCCAGAGGGGTGCGAATGGCTACCCTGAAGGGTGTAAATGGTTACCTATAGGCGTGAAAGTGGTAACTCTGAGGGATGCAAATGGTAACCCTGACGGGTACAAATGGTAACCCGAGGTGTGAAAATAGTCAATCCTGACGGGTGCAAATGGTAAACCTTAAGGTGTGAAAGCCAAATTGTTGCCACGAGGGGTGCAAATGATAACTCTGAAGGGTGTAAATGGTCACCCTGAGGGGTGCAAATGGTAATCCAGAGGAACCCTGAGGGGTGTAAATGGTCACCCTGAGGGGTGCAAATGGTAACCCAGAGGAACCCTGAGGGGTGTAAATGGTCACCCTGAGGGGTGCAAATGGTAACCCAGAGGAACCCCGAGGGGTGCAAATGGTAACCCCAAGGTGTGCAAATGGTAACCCGGAGGGGTGCAGAAGATAACCCCGAGGGGTGCAAATGGTGACCTCGAGGGGTGTAAATAGTAACTCTCAGGGGTGCAAATGGTACTCCCGAGGGGAGGAAATGGTAAGGCAAGGGTGCCATATTTGCCCCTGAGCGTGTATAAAACACCATGGACTAATATCACAGAAAATCTTGAATGAAATGCCTTTTTTTTTATAATACATTGTAGTGAACTTTCATGCTTCAGTCTTGATATATAAATCAGTGTTGACATGTGTTCGGGTCTGCATAGGCACAATTTACTACGTGTTCTATATGGCATCAGGTTTTATGTTAGCTGTTACATGTATGTACACAACAGTAAAGAGGACAATTTAATTGCAGCAGGGCTCAACTTTCTTGTGAAAGTTACAAGACACTGCTATATTTCAGAATAAAGACCACATATTAAAATAAGCCATTTGCGAGTGACCTATACCCTTTGGGATTTGAATTTGAAAAACATCTGGTACACTGACTTGCTCAGAATGCTTGGCACATTTTAACTTTGAATTCTCCAGACCAAAGACACTGTTGCTAATCACATGATTCGGGGCAAGCTCTTGCATAGTTACGTAGGAGACGCTAAGCATCAATACACTGTTCACAATGGGTGAGAATGGCACAAAGACACCAGACCATGCCGGAGCTGGGTGTTGCTAGCATAAGGCTAGCCCCGAATCACGTGATATAGTTTGGTCGGGAGAATGCAAAGTAAAAACGTGCAAAGCATTTGATTAAGTCAGCGTTCCAGATTTTATTCAAATTTAACTGGCAAATGGCTTATTGGAGGATCGTTGTCTGTTAGAGTTATTATTCATATGTTGTAATATGCTGCTCTGTTTTCATTTTATTCATTGCAGAACAAGCCGGTCAAATCCAAATCTCGAAAAAAGAAGGGAAAGGTGAGCCATTTGGTAGACCTCTTCTTCTTCCAAGTTCTGCGCCAACTTCATAATGTTGAAGACTATTACAGGCACATTGTTGGGTTCGCAACTTGCTGATGGAGTGCGTAGCCTACTATGTTGACATTGTGGACCCATTAGTAGTTAGAATCTGCTTAAACTTTGAAGGGTTGCAAGCCTCTATAATAGATTCAGGAAGCTTGTTCCATTGACTTACAGTGCGGGGGAAGAAGGACATCAGCACCCGATTTCATCAAACTCTTCGTAACTTACGATGCATCGCAACGCTGCGACGCGTCGTATCTCAACGATGCGTCGCAGCTGCGACGCGTCCTGCGATCCATTTCACTAAACACGTCGTAAGTACGACGCGTCGTAGGTGTATTTATAGCACAACTCGGTGACTGTTTTATGTCTTTAATCAGCGTACAGTAAATAGTCGTCTGATATTCAACAAAGAGTCGTCGGATCTCAGCTCGAAATTTGTTAAAACGTAAAACAAAATGGCGGCCGTGCGATGCAATTTTGAAGGAAAACAAGCTCTCATTGGACTGTATAGCTACTTTGAAATTTCAACTCTAATATTCCGGTCTAATTCATAATTATTCAATGAATTTTCTATTTACAACTTTACACACATTGCCTCGGTATTATAATCTCGTTAATGTAATGTTTGTGGCATAAAACTGGCTTAGAAATGACTCTTCTTATTTTGCGACGACCACTACACGCGTCTTAACTTGCGACGTGTTTTAAGCCGTTGTTGAGGAACTTACGACGCGTTCAACACATCGCAACTTTCATGAAATGGAAGATACGACGCGTCGCGAGGTTGCGACGTGTTACATGTCGTAACTCGAGTTGCGACGCGTTGCAGTGCTTCGTGAAATCGGGTGCTGGTAATATTCTCTGGGATTTTGTAAGCTTGTGAGTTTTCTATTCGGGTAGGAGCATCTCAATTCTTGGACTCAATTGGCATGTTGACGGCAGCCAAACCACGGTGAATTTTGTGGAACATCGTGAGTCTTGCTATTGTACGCCTATCTTCAAGGGTTTGCCACTGAAGAGATTTCAGCATTGCTCCAACACTTGAAGTCTGATCACAGCGATTCAAAACAAATCTTGCTGCACGCCTCTGCACCATTTCCAGTTGACTACTAAGATTCTTTGTGTGCGGATCCTGGACTACTGAACTGTATTCCATATTAAAAAGAGGCCTTACAAGAGATTTGTAGCCTACTTGCTTGACGTGTGAGTTGCGGACTTTGAGGCTGCGTCTCGGGAAGTTTAAGCACCTGAATACAAAGATCTTGTTCTGATAAGAACAGTCCTGCTTTAAGTTTTGAAAGAACTTGTCTTTGGTCTCAGCATTTCGACTAGCCTGCTCTAGTCATCTCGCCAGGAGACTGAGGAGAGTTGGAGATGCTGCTCCTTCAGTAGGCTGTGTTAGGATTGGGAGTGCTTGTGTTGGTAGATTCTGATTGGTTGTCTGTTGGACATTGTGTTGGAGTGGGATGCTCGTAGTGTGTCCTGCTCGCTCAGGTGTGTCAGTTGGCCGTGAGTCAGGGATCGGGAAAAACAGCACACTTTTGACCCTAAATTTATCGCATGACTCGTATCAGTCCACTGTATGTAAATGTTTAATAAGTAAAACCATTGTTTTGTTTTTCTCTTCAGGACAAGACTTCCATGCCCATCGAGTTCAAGTTCTCAGACGCTGCGGAGCGCATGAGGTTTTCCTCGGGGCATGGCGAAGAGGCCAACGGGCAACTAGGAGGGTAACTTGAAATCTTCTTGAGTCCATTTATTGTAATTGGATAGATTGAAGGTTGTTTACAGCATTGCATTATACAAGTACCATTTGCACTAAATGGCAACAAAAAAAGTACAAAAAAAAAAGTTAATAATTACCTTTTTTATTTTTTACCAATTAAAAAATAATGGAAATAAAAAAAATAAAACCAAATATGCGCCGTTCGCACCACAACGACGCTGGCCAAAACACTGAGAGGTGGTGTGAGGTGTGTGATGCGGCGAGTGGCGCATGGGCTAACAGGACTGCCAATTACACAACTGTTTTTAATTTAACACGCGACATGTACCTCCACAAATAATACCCAACACGAGTAAAGTGGACTCTTGACCAACAGAAGACCACCACAACACATACAAGACAAAATTAGATCAATAAAATAATTAACTTTAAAACTTGTTCTTTTTCCATCGGTGTTTTCTTTTTTTTCGATATCGACCGAATGTGACCAGTTGACAGTGGCCTGCACTGTACTGAAAAGGTGTGGTCGGTCGCGCATAGCTAGCTATGGACTGTTAATGATTTCATTTATGTCTTCAAAGCTCAGCGGCAAAGGGGCGCGCGGCCATGAGTCACGAGATTATATAGGAATGCACCGTATAACATCAAGTGATAAGTAGTTGGTGCTAAGCCAATTAATGTGATTTAATTGTTATTTTTGAAAGCGAAAAAAGAAAACAAGAAAAAAATAAACAACTTTTTTTGATGCAAAAGGGTTGGTTGTTGAGATTTTTTGAAGACAGAAAAAGACAGATTTTTTTTATTTATTTTTTCATTTTTTTTTTTTTTTTTTTTTGTTTTGTTATAAAATTTTTTAGGGCAGCAAAAAAAAGGGTCGGTCGGGTAACCGGAAGCAGAACTATTCTTTTTTTTGGCCTTATACCTTGATTGAATACTGTTTTTTCATTGGCCAAAAACGATCATGTGTTAAGTTTATAAAACGTCATTGCACACTCCCTGTGGGATATCACGTGCAATGACTTTGTACGTACGGTACGTACGGTGTGAAACGCTTGTATCGTCAGTACCCACGCTATTTTCACCTTGTTTCCACATATGAATGGGAGTAGTGAATTAGCAGACGATCATCTGTTTCTAGCACCCAACATGCATGTGAGTTGCCGTTCGATTGTCATGATTGTTGTGTTTACTGCTATTCGTTTTCCTGCTTTTTTTACATCAAAATCCAAAGAATCCAAGACACAGGCTATAACAAAACAATTGTTGACTGCTGTGATGCTGGATATGACATTTTGAACACCCTCAGGGCGCATCAAACGTCATATCCCACATCACAGCAGTCAACAATTGTTAATTATCCTAATATTGTGTTACCAAATGTTCTCTAGGGCCAGATCGTACCCAGCTTTGGACCCCGAAAAGCCGTTTGCCACGCCAGCACATCTCAAAGAAGCAGCAAGCGACTTTGAGAGTGTCTTCAGACCGACCCAGCTGTCTGAAGTCGCCATCGCCGGCGCCAAGTCCGAGGAGGAAAAAAGCCAAATCACAGTTTTACACATGTAAGGTGTTGTTACCTTTTTATCATTATTGTATCCCTACACCAACCTTGCACCACCCCGTCTATCATTGAGCCTGTCATCATGTTAAGCATTATCCATGGCCAGATGACACATGCAGGGCTATATGGCTTCCAACTAGCGCCTCTTGAACAAGATCATTTTACAGATTGGCAGAGCCGTGGTCCAATCCATCACAAGTCAAATCTCAAGTAACAGAAGATGGACAATGGCAAAATGTGACGGCCTATGTCAATAGCTTATTGCCCGATGTGCGATTGACTTGTGAGAACTTGACTACAGCTCGACACTCAACAAGTTTCAGAGACTGTCAACAAAGTGTTGGTTAGCTCAGTTGGTGGAGAGAAAGTATGCTATGGCTAATGTCGCAAATTTCAATCCTGCTGAAGTTTAATATGTTTTGATCACATGGAAAATGATTTACAAAGTTTACCTAGTTAGATTCCTTTTGTCATGCGTTTGATGCTTGTTTTCCAGGCACTTTGAAGATTTTCTGCAGCGTCTTGGCCCCGTCCCCATCACAGACTCGCGCCTTGGCGACGAGCTCCAACAGATGCCGCCCGACCTGCAAGCTCTTGTGCATCGCTACGGTGGGCTGGGCGCTTTCCTCCTGGAATCTCCAGTATTCGGGATGAAAAAAGACCACGTTTACCTCTTAAGAGACGCAGAAAAGTGCGAGGAGGTTTTGCAGGAAAGCGAAGCACTGAAGGCTGGGAATTTGCCCGCCTCACCTCAGCCCAAGACTACCAACCATCCCTCTGGTTGGAACAATGCCACGGCCAATTTGAAGCCGGAGGACTTTCCCGCCATCGGCGAGGTGCTTGCCGAGGATGCCACTCAGCATCAGAAAGGAAAGAAGCAACAAGGTGCAGCGATGGTGCCAGCACCTACCACCGAGCCAGTGAAGGCCAAGGCCCCCAAGAAATATAGCCTGGCGGAGCTGGAGATACTCTATGCAGATAATTATGAGAAGAGGGAGAGGCGCAAACGGGAAGTACTGAAAGACGTTAAAAAAGGATACGATGATGCCAAGGATCTAGATGTCACCGACAGTAACGCCGTTCGCCAGGCCTTTATCAAGAACCCAGAAATGTGTGGGGCGTTTAAGTTACTCGAAAGTGTCAAATACTATGCAGAATTGGAGCAGTTAGGAGATAAACTCATGGAAGAGGATAAACTTAAAGAGGAGCAGCGAGTCAAAGAGGAACAGCGAGTCAAAGAAGTGCAGCGGCTCAAAGAAGTGCAGCGGCTCAAAGAGGAGCAGCGAGTCAAAGAGGAGCAGCGAGTCAAAGAGGAGCAACGAATGAAAGAGGAGCAACGACGCAAAAATGAGAAAATGTTAGAATTCCAGAGACTCGCACAAGAGCGAAAGCGTGCAGCTGAGCAGTCCCTCAAAGAGGAGCAGCGTCTCAAAGAAGCCCAAAGACTCAGTGAGGAAGAAAGACTCGATCACGAGCGACGTCTCAGAAATGAGCAGACAATCTTAGAGTTTACCAGACTTCAAGAGGAACGAAAACGTGAGGAGAAGAGGATTGAAGAGGAACGGCGACGAAAGCACGAACAAACATTATTAGAGATGCGTAAAAATATCTCAGACGATCAGGAATACGAGGAGCGGAAACGCAAATTAGAAGAACGGTTTGAAGCGGACACGCCCAAGAAAGAACCCAAGAAAGAACCCAAAGGTATCCAGACTATGATTCTCACCAAGGGAGGCATTCTGAATTCATTTTTTTCACTTGACAAATCGCTCAAAGAGAATCTAGAGCGTGATAAGAATGTTGCCCATTTAGCAAAAAATTTACCCGTTGCGAAAACCAGTCCCAAGTCGAAGGCTAAGAGCCGTGCCTCTTCAGCTTCTGTTTTTATAGCCGATACTGGTGCCTTTATACCAAATTCTGCTAGGAATGTTGTTGAAACAAACTCTAAATCGACTGATAAGAAAGAGGCAACTCAGCCTAATGTCCCTAGTGTTAAACCAGAATGTAAGATTGTTGAATTACAACAGCCCACGGAATTACAATTGCAACCTGTTACTCAAACTGGCAATGCTGATCGTGCCGAGAGTGGTTTCTATTCGTCCAGCACGAGCGGGGAATCCTCTCTGAGCTCTCTCAGAAGCGAGATGTCTACTGAATACTGGGACTCGCAGAATGTTTCTGGAGCCCCTCTCAAGCAACAAGAGAATGAATATCAGCCCACTGTGCCCAAACAGAATGGCATCGACGGCAACGACGACTGCAACAAAGAGTTGGATGTGGAAAGTGTTCTTGAATCCTTGCTGGATTCGAGCCCCGTACCAGACGAAGGGACGTGCGTAGACACGGCCTCTGGCTTTGCAAACAATCCAAATCAAGGTGTAGAACGCCAACATGAACCAGCTGACTCGGACAAACCATCGGACATAAGTAATCCCACCTCCGATCCCACCGCTGACACCAATACTGCCGCTTCTGCCACCAGTAACAATACAAATGGAGCATCTGGTGCAACTCCAAGTAATCAAGGAAACTCCCCCGGCAGCGTGGTCACCACCGAAAAGTATAATGACCTGTGGAGGAAATACACACAGCTGTACAATGCTTTAAAATGTTACACCGACAGGAAGAAGGCTATGAAGAGTTCATGGACTCAATGTCCAAAAGTGGTGTTTAAAACTCGCGGCATCATGACTGGGCCCGATAAGATCCTAGAAGAATCAAAGAACAATGAATTCCGTTTACAGGTATGTTCTTTTGTTTAAAAAAAGTTCATACTTTGATGCCCTCTTTTTTCCATCGTTGACCATTGACATGCCTCTGTTTCACACGTTTTGTTGAGCTTTACAAATTTGGTTGACCTTTCATAAATGTTAGTGTTAAAATTGAAGGAAGTCCACCTTGCCGGACTGGGTTATATGATTAAAGCATTTCTGAAGATGTGTAAGTGACGTCGAGTGTGTACCGACAATCACTTTATTTAATTACCTGCTTTTTTCCCCTTTCACCAGATGAATTTAAAAGATATCTCCGAGAAGCACTCACGTCTGAGGGACAGATACGACACTGACACGTCTCGCCTCAGAGAGGAAACAAAGAGACTTACACAGGCAAATGCAGTAAGTGAACAAAGGGCTTTTCTGTTCAATACCAATCTTGGAATTGACAGAGAGATATTCAGTACATTTGCATTGACCATAATTAAGTTAACCTAACAAGGCATCGGCCTGAATCCATGAGAATCTGACACTCCGCAGCCATTACTATTTTGGTTATATATTTCTGGTAATGAAACCAAGGATTCCTCATCAAAAGCACCCTACTGTTGCTCGTAAGCCTGAAGAAACCTGTAAAAGAGAAGAAAATAAGGAGGTATTACAGTTATAGAGGAGTGGGAGGAAAACCCCAGAAGAATATTCTAAGGGAAACCCACGGAATCGGGTAGGGACTGAAAATCCAATCTACAGTGGACCAGGGCAGGAATTGAACCCAGGCCATAGAGATGGAAGGCGAGGAAAGAACCATTGCTTCAACCTGACTCCTCTCTTTAGACCCTAACAACCTCCGAGGCATGTTTGTTGCCAGGTTGGGACCTTGAGTGCAGAAGAACATTCAAAACAAAATCAGGCCAATTTTACTCTGTAGCTGACAAAATTCTCCAAAATGCTCGTGAGGCAAAGTCAAGGTCCTCGGTATTTCACCAGGCAAGTTTGAGGTCTTAATTCAATTTTTTAAAGGAAACTTTCCTGCAACATTTCGCACCTGAAAGTGAAGCTAAGTGATTACAATTTGAAGCCTAAGACAAGACTGGTACATGCCCAACTTTTTGAAAAGATTGACCCGTTTCAAGATGTTTGATAGAACAACAAAAGGGGGAAGGAATCTCAGATTGAGGTTCACCTGAAAACAAAAGTTGACAGCTCCTTTGAATTTTGGCTTTGCCTTTGAATTTTGGCTTTGCCTCACCGAACTCCCAAGGAAATTTAAATTTGCGACTTGAGCTCATTTCGCGGTGACAGCTCACAACAAAACAACACTCAAAATCCATCAAGTCTTGGTGATTTTTGTGTCAATTTTTCCGTAATGCAGAAATACGAGGCCGAGCATAAGCAGATTAGTCGTCAGCTCCTGGATAGTAAGAAGTCTCAGGAAGGGGAGAGGATTCGCTTCCAGGAGGAGCTGCAGAAGAAAGACACCCATATCCGCGGCCTGGACAGCAAGATGGCCAGGTTAGCTGTGGACTCTTATAACACCTCACTCTTAAATTCTGTATCTTGATTGGCCGAGAGCTAGTCACATGACATTGGCTTGTGTTTTTACTATCTTGCTGTGCACAGCCCAAAAAAACCCAATACAACGGCCAGAAAAGACTATTATTTGTTCCCGCTTAAAAGCACTGCAGTGGAACGGTGCTATACCGAACACCGTTATACTGAACATTCGGCTATACCGAACATCGTCCTTGGCTCCCGATTTTTGTACAAAACGTACCGAACTTTGTTGTTGAAAAATGTCAACAGAAGAGCAACAAGTGGCTATTTTCCCAAGGAATAGAAGGGGAAAGCCACCAATTGCTGTAGTGTAGGAAGTAAGCTCAAAAACTGCGTACTTACACAATTCACTAGTCAGCATGTGTTCATAGTCGTCTTTCAGTAACTACCAGGGCGTGCAGGGTGGAGTTAAGGGCGCTATTTATTGAAAAGTGAGTACCAGAGCTATTACGAACAATTTCTGTGGATTCCGCAATGTTCGTTATAGCGGTGTTCCACTATATACACACATGTACGGTAGCAACAAAAAGGTCATGTGCACATGCTTACTGGTGTGCGCGTTGCGCGTATTGTTCACTTGCTACAGAGTTGGATTTAAACATTTTATGATGGGGTAGTTTGGAATAGTGCGGGCACATTTTCAACTAGTTTCATATTACAATAGAGGTGAAGGTTCTAATGACACGAGCTAAGCCACCTATATTTCCCATTTTGGTTTATTCTAAAATTAGATTTGATGAAATTCATCAGTTATCTCTCAAAATCAAGCAGACTCATTGTCGTTCATGTATAGTTGAAGACAAAAATCATTTGTTTCCCTTTACAGTCTTACAAGGCAGATGACCTCCAAAGATGAACTGTTCGAGAGTTCGCTGAAAACAATGAATTCAGAAAGGTATTTGTATTTAACGTTACATTAAAGTAGGGCAAAAGCCAGTATTAAAAATCGAAATTGACATGAGCTATGCCATCTATATTTCCCATTTTCATTTATTCTACAATATGTAATATAAAGATGTATCCTGTCCGAGTGATCCTCGTTTGCTTTTTCTCAGATCTGCAGCGTTGCTAATGTTGCTAGCATCATTACTTGGGGTGTGATCCCTGGCTGAGCTCCGAAATAAAACTCCGGAGGTCACAAATTAAAACCCCACTCCACCCCATCTCTTTCTTCAATGTTAGATTGTTATTATGTCTGTAATCAGTTCCCCGTTGTGATTTATTTCAGTATTCATTCATAAATACCTGGGACAGTTTAACCCATTCTTATTGGTTGAGATCCTGTCACATGGGTGATTTTAAACAGCTAATAGAACACCGGCTGGCTGGTTTGGAACATTTTCTGGTTTCACCAACAAATTTGGACTCCTATGAAATCTGGTCCCTTGTACCTGTTTATTGGTTGAACGTTCACAATCTTCAAATAGGCATGCGCAATACTACCAATGAGTCGGTATTTCATAGAGTCCTAAATTCACACTACACCGATAGCGCAGTATTGCCACGCGCACGCCCATCTCCATATAAGGAGATTTTTCGTACTACTTAGGCTACTTTGTCGCAGCCCATCACCCGCGTCCAGGCCCCTTGCCGATAAACCGGCCAAGTACATATTTATTCTCTTATTTAAAGCCTTATTTAGACGCTGGTTTAACCCTAAAAGGGCTGGGGGCAAAATTCCCCCCCCCCCTCAACTTTTTCCGCGACCTAAGCTGTCCCGAATTTTTAGCCTCAAGTCTTGCACATCTTGTGATACCAAAAACAAAAATTTCAGACCACGGGTTGCCGCGCAGCGAAAATTTTCAGGTGAAACCTGAATTTCCCCATATACGTAGTGTACACAAAGCAGAATTACCATTCGTACATATGAATAGTTACTTAGCCATAATTCCAAAACCCTTGACCTATAGTCATGAAATTTGTTGGGTATGTTCATGAAAAGTGGTTCTATGCATGTACCGAGTTTCATTATTTTTCGTCACTCGATGGCTGAGATCTTATGGGTGGCAGAATCCCCCCCCCTCCCCTGTCTGTGAGATGGTCAAAATAACCCGGCCCTTTTAAGGTTACGATTGGAAGCTAATAGTCTTAGATGATGAAAAGTGCGTACTGTTTAGTACCTTGAGCTTTACTCGGGTTTTTCCTCATGACTACATATCGGTACGACACAAACTAAAGAGCTTTACTGCCGCTGCAAATGTGCCATTTATTGATGTCTGTGTTTCGCATCCCTGCAGGGACTTGTGGACCGCAGAGAAGCTGAAGTTGGAGGAAGCGGCAAGCAGCCTGGAGAAGGCCCAGCAGTCGATGCTGAGACGATGCCAAGACGCAGAGGTAACGCATACCGCCGCTCAGTGCTGTAACCCCACTGATTTTTTGTTGCTTTATCAGATAACAGAACTTCTAAAGAATTTACTTTAAACCGAAGTTGCTTCTTGGAGGGGAAACATGGCAGTATGTGCGATTCATCTGAAGATGCTAATTAGATTAGATTTATCTATCTGTATCTGTATGGCTACGTTGCAGAAACCTATTCAGGCATTATCGCAACGGAGTACTGAGGTACTCAAGGCACTGGGAGTTATGTCTATTATTAGATGAATGAGGAGAGATGAGTGAGACATCCATTATGTATGGCCAGGGTACAAGGTGCTGCGGGCACTGCCTAGAAACACCTGGCGAACCCCTTCTCTTCTCAAGTGTTACTGGGTTCTTTAACGCATTACACAACACAACGGACGGGACCGTTTACCCCCCATCCAAGGACAGGGCGAAGCAATAGTAGTAAAGTGCCTTGCTCAAGAGCACAAGCACCATGTTCCCACGATCAGGATTCGAACCCGTGTACCACAGCACACGAGTCGAACACCGTAACCATTGGACCGCAGCACCCCACTATTTAGATTTAGATTTATTTATTTTCACACCAATCTTGGCCCTGAGGCCAAATAAAAAGTGTGGTACATGAAATAAAAAAAAAAATTAAAAAAAAATACAATTAACATTATAGAAAATAAAAATACGAATATATTAAATAAAACAGTGGATAGAAAACATTTAAGACAATTTTCTCCTCCTTATGATGTCATTTTCTTTGATGGTTTTTTTGGGTGTCAATTTCTCTATCCAAAAGTGCCATTTTTTTCCTTTTGAGGACATCGGTTTCATTCTGAGGACGTATTTTCTCCATCCGAGGACACCATTCTTCCAGGGACATCACGTTTGCCCATCTGATGAGGACGTCATTTTTCCTTGACCAAGCATTTTTCTTATTTTGATGATGTCATTTTCCTCTTTGGACAAAAAATGTTGGAGGACCTCATTTTTGTTTTAACTCAGGCCATCATTTTCTGCTGAGGACGTGCATGATTTCATTTCCCCTTTTTTCTTCAGATCAGCGTACTTCGCCTGCGCTGTGACAAGGATATCGCACCCCTAGAGAACATCATCCAAGAGTGTCGGTTCCACATCAGCAGTTGCCAGAATGTCATTGAGAGGTGAGTTTTCCAGCAATGGTACGCGGAGCTCACAGGCTAATACTGCTTTCGTATGGCGCGTCAGAAATGTCAATTACCTTCTTGTGGGGGAGTGTTGCCCAGTGGTTAGGGTTCGTGACTCGTGATCAGAGGGTCAGGGGTTCGAATCCAGCTGCTGGCCATAAGTTGTGTCCTTGGGCAAGCCACTTCACCCCACTTGCCTCTCTCCACCCAGGGGTGTAAGTGGACATAGATTTTGACTTCAAGTTTTGCCCTTCATTAGCTGGGGAGTAACCTGGGATGGACTAGCATCCCGTCGTTTCATGACACTGAAGCCGGAGGCAAACGCCGGCCTGATGGGTCACGTTGGCTTGTGACAGACTTTACTTTTATTCAATCGGTCGGATACACCTACAGCAACAAGGATAGTCAAAATCCTCGGAGCATTTCAGTACTTTCGCTGACTTTGTCTATAGAATGTGAACAATTTATTAAAAAAATAAAATAATCAAACCACCTTGGAAAATTCCTCCAAAGCTGATGGCATTTTTCGTTTTCTACCAGGAGTCCTAATGTCGCTGACAGTTTCAGGGAATTTGGTGGAGCATGGGAGAAATGTTTGAGAGAGAACAGGGCTCGGCTGAATGCACACAAGGTCTGTAAAAGTAGGATTGCTTCTGACTTCAAGTTTTGCACTTCTCTTACTTAACTCTGTAAAAGCAGGATTACTTTTGACATCAAGTTTTGCCCTTCACTGACTTACCTGTGTAAAAGTAGGAATGGCTTTGACTTCAAGTTTTGTCCTTCACTGACTTAACTCTGTGAAAAACTGTGGTTGATTTTGACATCACCGACCTAACTCTGTGAAAAGTGTGCTTTCTTTTGACGTCAAGTTTTGCTCTTCAGTGACTTAGTTCTGTAAAAAGTGTAATTGCTTTTGACTTCAGGTTTTGCCCTTCACTGACTTAACTCTGTCAAAAGTGTGATTGCTTTCGACTTCAAAATTTTGCCCTTCACTGACTGTCAAAAGTGTGACCGCTTTTGACTTCAAATTTTGCCCTTCACTGAATTACATGTAACTCTGAAAACTGTGATTGCCTTTGACTTCAATTTTTGCCCTTCACTGACTTAGTTCTGTTAAAAGTGTGATTGCTTTTGACTTCAAGTTTTGCCCTTCAGTTTTGCCCTTCACTGACTTAGCTCTGTCAAAGGTGTGATTGCTTTTGACTTCAAGTTTTGCCCTTCAGGTTTTGCCCCTCACTGACTTACAATGTAGTTCTGCTATGTTAAAACTGTGACTGCTTTTGACTTCAAGTTTTGCTTTTCACTGACTTAGCTCTCTGAAAACTGTGATTGTTGTTGACTTCAAGTTTTGCCCTTCACTGACTTAGCTCTGTAAAAAGTTTGATTGCTTTTGACTTCAAGTTTTGCCCTTTACTTTGCTGTTTTGTACCGCAGGCTAAGTACGATGACCTTGTTCACCAGATTAAAGCCGGCTTCTCTCTCAACCAGCTTGAGCCCCCAAAACCAATCAGACCCGCCAAGCAACCGGTAAGTGTGTTACTTAGAGGGCATCTACGGGTAGTACTCAGTTCAATAAATTTATCACAATATAAAAAAAAAAAAACCATTAATTAAATTTCAGTTTTCACAAAATGCAATAAAAAAGGAAGAACGTAAAAAGTGACATATTTCAGGTTTAAAATCAGGAAAAAAAAACTGTTGCTCAGTAAAAATGAGACATAATAGACATGAAAAACAATTCCACCGTGGGGAACATACAAATTTTCAACGGAAACCGTCTTGGCCTCAAGAAACTAATTGTTTAGTAGATGGATGTCAGGCCGCGTCCCACTTACGTGGCTACGTCTGGAGATGACACAAGGGTCTATTGCAGCCGCTACCATAGGCGTGTGTGTAATTTATAGCCTTAGACAAGTAATTCGGACACGGTCCTCTAAGCAAAACTTGAGCTGTGAACCATTCGCAAGTTACATGTATAAAGCATGACGTTTTGGAAGGTGCCGTCTTTTTTGCTAAGCATCTTTGTTTTTCTGTGCTTAGCCCTTGTCCATAACTATAGGTCATGTAGGTGTGTTTCTCAAATATTGGAACTTTCTTGTTCCAAAGAACGCAGTCTTCATTCTAAAATCTCTTACATCGAAATTCATCATCTCTCCTCTGTTTTCAGCAAGCACCTCAAATGCCATACAGGGGACCCCCAGGGGTAGGAGTACCCTTTGGCCCCCGCATGGATGGCCCCCGCGCCGGTGGCCCCAGGGTCCCTCCAGGTGCACACGGCCAACCCATGCCCCCGCAGAATCAGATGCCGCCGAAATCGGTGGCAGCTGCGGGATTCGCCAACCACCAGCATCATCATCAGCAGCAGCAGCAGCAACAGCAACAGCCAGATCCTTCTCGCCCAGAAATCAATGCCCTGGAGGACATCCGGGCTCCGATGCCGGAGCGGGAAGCCACTCCCCCTCTTGTGCCGGTGTCCATGGGTGCCCCCACCCAGAATCCCGGGTATCCAGGGGCCCAGGCCCAGCCCGTGTCACTGGCCCACATGCAGTCCAACCAGCAGCCGTCCATTACCACCAGTGTACGGATGCCAGGATACAGCATGCCTTCCAGTGGGCAGTTTCAGGTGCCGCAAGGGGTACCGCAACCCATCAGACAGCCCCCAACGACAACAATGACTTCCAACGCTCTCAGCGGTAAGGTCTGAATGTCAAGCTTTCAGTGATATCACATCATACATGCATCATGGCTATTCCCAAACATTGAGCTGACCAGTCGATTCTTATTCATTGTGTGTACCTTCAAATAAATTTTGGAGGCTGTTGTTGTTTCAATCCAACCTGACTAAGTTTTAATTTTCAAGTAAGGGCCAAAAATTGTAGCCCTACAAAAACACTGCTAATGTGATGGTGGACTTACTGGCCCATGGTTACACTTTGTGTCGTGTCGTCTGGGTTATTTTCACTATTTGAAAATTGTGTGTCTAAACTTGCCTTGAATCAGGATTTCAGGGTTTTTCCCCTTTTAAAAACGGGAATTCCCGAGCTTTTACCATTAAGGTGTTTTTACCTATATGTAGAAGAAAAGAAAGTGGTACTTTATGGACCAACAAGTTACACAAACACCACAGACCCTACATGGCTATGCGCCAACTCCATATTTATCTTGAAAGTCTGGCATGAATGTCATAAGTTGATATGCAACACCGTTTAAATTTCTGTCCACGGATCGCAAAAAAAAAGGTAAGGCCAAAAAAAAAAAATATTCGGTCTCTGGTCAGACCAAAGTTCCGGAATTGACGCGGCCACGCGGCTTTTTTTTTTCTTCAAGCTTGGATTGTACAGATAAGGCGGGGTACTATTTTGCTTTTTTGGTGTCCTCGTGTACATTGGTGTCCTCCATAATTTGCCTTGGTGCTTTCGATCATTTGCCTTGGTGCAATTTCCCATTCTTTGGTGCTCTTTGGTAAAAAAAAATGAGCAGGTGCGGAAATAGAGGGCGCTGTTGGAGCTACCGCGGAATATTTTGAAAAAAAAAAGATCGACGCGCATGATTAAAATCGACGCGCGCGCTGACCAGAGACCGACTTATTTTTTTTTTTGGCCTAAGTGTTCTTTCAGCAAAAGGAAAAACAATTCACACGCATCCCTATGAGAATTGTTTTCGTTTTGCTGAAGAACACTTACTGTTTTTTTGTGATCGGTGGACAGAACTTCAAAACGGTGTTTGTGTTCAAAATTTTTTCACTTGAAAAGTACAGTCATGAGTGATTGGAATGATCCTTGTACTAAACGAAAGATTAATGACTGAATTTTCATGTCCTAGATTTTGAAAGTGCTACAGGCAAAACTTCATTCAAAAAAATTGGTCCTGCCATTTGGGTTTCGTTTTTTTTTTACTCACCCTGTATTGAAAGTGGCCTGGCATTGAATAGTTTAAACAATTCTGTGTTTTCCTGTTTTTTTTCCCCGAAAAGCAGGTTCACAACAGATGTCAACCATGGTCTCCCAAGGTGCACCCAGGCCCAAGGCCCCTTCCCCGCCCGTCACCCAAGGGGTGGGTGCTGACCCCGCAGCCCAGTCCACCGTGCCCCCTGGCCCGCAGCCCAGGTCCAACTTTGAGAAGATCATCTTCCCATTGCACAACATGTTCCCTGAGTACAACAAGTGAGTATTCTGAACTTCAGACCTTGCTTCCAAGCTGATATTTTAGCTATGGCCAGCTAAAATTAATTTTTAGGTTTTCATCATTCAGATTGACGGAAATCGGTGTGGAGGGGAATAGGTCTGTCTCAAATGACGTCATTTCCTACAAACCAGCCACGGGCATCGTCATTTAGAGCATCAACTTGCATAACGCGCATCGGCTGCGTCGTATTTCAAACACATTTTGAGCAACAAGCGCGCGTGTTTGGACCATTTTCAACACTGCGCAATGCGTGCTTGATTGAGTAAAATACCCAGTTGCAGTTCTCCTACCGAGATGGCGGTCTTTGCGAGAGACCATTTTCTATCTGACAATATTTCCAGGAATCTCTGTGTGTCTGTCTCTCTGTATTTCGATTTTCTCCAGAACTGGGCACTGTATGAAGTTGACAATCGGCGGGTGTATTGCTCAGCACCCCAGAATGTGTAGTGTCAAGATTGAAGTTGTTTGGATTAGCGGTTCTCAGAAAAGCTGCTGCTAAAATAGCAGCAATATACCAGAGGCCTAGACCATACAAACGTGTACAGACCGCACCACGCACTGCTGCACATTTTAAACAGACACTGCACTCTATACCGCGCCATGGGTACGGGTTAACACACGTGGAAATGGTGGTCGGCTGTATGGGCTCGACCATTTCTTGAAGGGGGAAGATCGCGCAGTGGTGAGGTGGGCCTCAACCATTTTTTAAAGAGGAGGATCGCGCAACGGTGAGGTGTAGATATGGCGAGCTGTGATATGAGCACTGCACTCTGCTGCCACGTTTGTGGGTCTACCGGAGGCCAAGCAATTTGCCCATTCCAAACGGGCACATTTTGAACGGGCACTGCACTAGTTTTATAAGTTCCACTTCTTCACATCCAAAGTGAATTGAGGGGATTGAAGTCCGATACATGGTACTAATCCTAGAAGAGGACGCAACAAACATGAAAACTCCAAAATACTAAATACCACACAACTGTTTTATGACCTCAGAGCGTCGATCGTTTCGATAAATCAGAGTTTTTAGTCACCATCATCACTTTTTCAACACCGCGAACGTTGCACACACACCTGATGCGATCGCCTGCATGCAGTAACGTTATTTTGTGGGGCGGCTCCACCATTATCTAAAAAGGGTATCACCTTTTTTTTTCAGAGCACACATTGGTGATGTCGAGATGGCTGGCGCATGCTAGAATAAAGATAATCCCCCTCTTAAGAAAATGATCGAGCCGCCCCGCAAAAATGATACTGCTGCCAACCGCATTAACTGTGTGTGCAGCATTTGCAGTGTTGAAAAGCAATATTCGCTGTTTGCGTGCGAGACAACGGGTTGCATGCGTACGCCCGCGTGCCCACGCAAAACTGCAATAAATCCCCGCTCCCTTGCAGCTACCCGTAGCCAAGTGATTTGGACGCGGCCTGGTCAGCTTACGATTGGTCAAAAACATGGAGGTGGGGCTTACCGGACCGGTCATGTATGTTTGATTATTTCAGGGTGCAGCTGACCAAAGTAATCAAGGAAGTCCGCGCAGCCAACAAGGGTTCTCTGTCTGGACTGTCTATTGAAGAGATCATCCAACGAGCCACTGAGCTCATCGTCGGCCAGCAGAGGAACGCGGCTCGACTACAGGTAATACTATTAAAGTTATAGTCCATCATTTGTAATTTGTGCATTGTGTTCGTTTGAAGCAACAAAAGTGCTCAAAATCTAAAGAAGGGTACTGAACAACTAACCTGATAAAGTTTCAGCTCAGCTTCAGCTGTATATTCTGAGAAAAACAGCATTCTAGGATCTCAATTTCAAATCAAAAGTTGCTGAATCATGTTTTGAATTGCGCCTGAATTCAGCGTCCGAGACACGTTCTCGCTGAGCCGAATGCAGCTACGCGATGTTGCGCACTGATCTGACGAATTATAGCAACCGGGGTTGCGTGTGCGTGGTGCCAATGCTTACGCGCGCTTTGCCGAATAACGAAACGAACTACTAATTTACATTTTCCTACGGTGCGTCTTAAGAAGCACCGTTGGAAAGGCCTTCTTTCGTTGATTACTTCAAAATGACGGCTTGCCAGAAAGAATAATTTCACAGGGAGTTTAGTCCCCTTACTATCTTTCAACCAAGTATGTTTTTCAACAATAATTATGCCAGCTACTTTTCGGATAGCTGCAAATGATGGACTATAGCTTTAACCCTTTCAGCACTTGTATTACATTGTACTACACTGTATTTTTCTCCTTGATAAATTCATTATTAACCAGTAATTTTTAGCACTGGCATTACATTGTGCTGCACTGTATTTACTCTTTAATGAATCCATAAAACCATAGCAAGTCGGGGCAGTTTGAGGCGAAGCCGAGGGAAAATAGAATGGTCCATGGATCACCGACTAATGTAATAATCCTAACCTCGAGTCCCTTTTGGCTAGGAACCATCCTCGATCCTGCAAAATCCTCCAATTGCCACCATGTACAAATTGGATTCAGCCCCAATCCTCCAAAATCATCCGATATGTCCTGTATTTGTTCAGAGGAGGGGTGACCATTGCCTCAATCCTTCAAAATCCTCCAGCAAACACTGTAATGGGTTGAGCAGTGCCGATAACATTCAGAAGCAGTCACTATGAACATCTTCATCCCTTAAAAATTCATTAAAAGTCCATTTCTCCGTGAAAAAAATCTTTAAGAGATGTTTCACGGACATTTACATGGGGCTTATATAGGACTAATCCTGAAAGGGTATTTTCACGTTTTTTTAATTACCCTGGCCACTGAGGATTATCATTGGTTATACATAACGGTACACTGGGTCTATCTCCATGGGTAAACAAAGGACTTTCTTAAGGGTGTTTTCTCGGACTCCTAATCCAGCTTAATATGTTGAAAAATCCGTGAAAATTAAGTTAACTGTACTTTCAAGGGAAAATGGCTCTTTAACAAATTTTTAAGGGATGAAGATGTTTAAAAAAAAAACGATCGATGACCCTCTGAGCCGAGACTCACGGAAAACCCTAAACGGTGCCACCTTCACCGTTGATCCTCGCCGCAACCAGATGAAGAACTGATTATTATTCTCTTCCGCCCTCTATCGTGTGATGCTAAAAGGGTTGTTATAGGTTGTAGGTGTACCGTATAGCAGTGTTTTTTTAACTAGCAATTCTACATTGGGGGATTTCTTTCTTTAAAACAGAGGATGCAGCAGCAAGCCGGCCGGCCTGGAGCAACCCTGTCCCTGCAGCAGCAACTAGCCGGACCGTCGCGCGCCTCCCTGCACCAGTGGGAGCCAGCCAAGACCCAGCCCATCTCGGCCTGGGGGAACGCAACGACGGAAGGAGGCGGGGAGGAGGACGAGGAGGAGGAGGACCCTTGCGTCATCTGTCACGAGGAGATGCTGATGGACACGGTCACGCTGCGCTGCGGACACAAATTCCATCCCGAGGTAATTCATTTACCACCGTCTCGGGCTCTATTTATGTTGGGTGCCTCCATGAACTCAATTGGTTGCAAATGGGGAGTTGCAGGAGACCACAGGGGGGACATTCAAATGCCTTGCCAATTTGGGCGATTCACAATGCAGTGCGCCACCAAGAGTTTGCCACGGAGAGATCATTTTTCCCAGTGCATTGTGGGAGATGGTCGACAAATTCGCAGCGCGGGACATTTGAAATTGTTAGTTTTTTCGGTCAGTAGTTTCGTAAGCGTATGATTCGAGGATCTGTTTGCCCTTTTCTTTTCTTGTTATCAATATGGTGTTTTTCTGTAAGGCGGCAGAACGCTAATGCCCCAATCTATAACACATTAGCTCAAATTGTCTACTGACACTCATTCAAATGAGCCAGGTTTTGTCGACTGTAAACTTAAAAAATGGACTCTCCGTGGCAAACTCTTGGTGGCGCCCTGCATAGTGAATCACCCGGATTGGCACCTGAAGAAGCGACAGGTTTATGGACATTCAAAATAAAGTTGGTAGTGCGTACTTAGTGCCCTATGTGCACAAAAATATGATGCAACAAATCCAACTTTGATTTACTACTTTAGGAATAATAATAATGTGGCGCTTACATGTAAATATAGCACTTTATATGAAGGGTCTCTAAAGGACTTTACAATTGTTACCCCTGTTCATCAGGTCATGATACCATTTTTTGTAGCAGCTCGAGATCAGGTCTCTACCTCCACAGATACCCATTTATACTCCTGGGTGGAAAGAGGCAATTGTAGTCAAGTGTCTTGCCCAAGAACACAAGCACCTTGTTCCTCGTCAGGGTTCGAACTTGCGAACTTACAGGGTTTGACTTTAGCGGTAGCCTGATAGTCAAAACAGCGGCTGGCTAGTCAAACTATTCCTTAGGTAGCCCAGCTGGCAAGTCAAAAATGATTGGGCTACTGTAAAGATGAAAGAACAGAAAGAAAGAAATCATGAAATTCAGAAAGCGAACCTGTATCAATTTGTGTCTAAACTAAATTAACTGTTAACTGTTAAATTATTACAAATGTTTATAAAATCACTGACAAGATTGCCTCAGGATACACGTTTTAGATGTATGCACATTGTTGTTTGTGAAACATTCTATAAAAGAAAAACATGCGGGTTAGTTAAGAGTCTGTTTCAGTGGCCCTGCTGAATAGTGAAAAAAAGTTTAAAAAAAAAGTTTAAAAAAAAAGTCGAACCCTTTCGTAACTATTAGACCACAGCGCTCTGCCAATCAACCATCCAAAACATACGTACTGAAATTTGTATCCTTGTGGAGACATTTCTTTGTTCTCGTGTACTAAAGTTTTCGAGTTTGAAAGTACAGTTTCAAAATGCTCTTATTTTAACCAGAATTAATTTCCTTGGCTGAAATTCATTCTTAATATCCTTTTTCTAAAACTCTACCATTGGCGACAGATCAACACACCTTGGAAATACCTAATTTTTGAGTAAAATCCATATACCTATTCCATGAAAACCTTGTGGAGACGTATTCATCCAAAGAAATTGCCCTGTGGAGACGTATGCAATCTTTTGTTCCCTATTGTGTGCATGTCTCCAGAGGGCACGGTGTATCAGATCATTAAGGACTAAAAGTCAGCAGTACAGTGTACATGTACATTGATATTTTTTTTATGTCCTCCACAGTGCATCAAGATGTGGCTACAGGAGCAGCGCACATGCCCTACGTGCCGCAACTACACCCTGCTGCCAGACGAGTATCCTGCACCTAAATAAAGATCCAACAAGGACAAGTGGTGTTTCAGCGTTCCCCGCTACAATTTGAACCCATTGGCACCCGTGTTACATTGTATAACATTGGGTTAATTTGCCTGTGATTCCATAAAACCATAGACTGTTAGGGCAGTTTTAAGATAAGTTCAACTATGACAAGTTGTATTTGAATGTTCCCCGCTACAATTTGAACCCATTGGCACCCGTGTTACATTGTATAACATTGTGTTGATTCGCCCATGAATCCATTAAACAAGAAGAGTGTTGCCGCATTTTGGAGATAGGTACAACTATGACAAGTTGTATTTGAACGATCCCCGCTACAATTTGAACCCATTGGCACCCGTGTTACATTGTATAACATTGATTGTGTTTATTCGCCCATGAATCCATACAACCATAGAGTGTTAGGGCATTTCAAAGATAGGTACAACTATGACAAGTTGTATTTAAACGTTCCCCGCTACAATTTGAACTTTTTGGCACCCGTGTTACATTGTCTAACATTGTGTTAATTTGCCTGTGATTCCATAAAACCATAGACTGTTAGGGCAGTTTTAAGATAATTTCAACTATGACAAGTTGTTTTTGAAAGTTCCCCGCTTCAAATTGAACCCATTGGTATCCGTGTTACATTGTATAACATTGTGTTTATTGGCCCATGAATCCATAAAACAACAAGAGTGTTGCCGCATTTTAGAGATAGGTACAACTATGACAAGTTGTATTTGAACGTTCCGGCTACAATTTGAACCCATTGGTATCCGTGTTACATTGTCTAACATTGTGTTTATTGGCCCATGAATCCATAAAACCATAGAGTGTTAGGGCAGTTTAAAGATAGGTACAACTATGAGAAGTTGTATTTGAGTGCTCCCCGCTACAATTTGAACCCATTGGCACCCGTGTTACATTGTATAACATTGATTTTGTTGATTCGCCCATGAATCCATAAAACCATAGAGCGTTAGGGCAGTTTGAAGATAGTTACAACTATGACAAGTCGTACTTGAGAGTTCCCGCTACAATTTAAACTTATTGGCACCTGTGTGACATTGCATAACATGTGTTTATTGGCCCATGAATCCATAAAACCATAGAGGTACTTGGAGTAATAGGCAGGGCAGTTTGGGGTGTTACAGGGGCTAAGGGGTTAAAAGTGATTATGCTTTTGTTGAAGATTAGATCAATTTTGTCCGGAAAATGGACACATACCCATTATATGTACATATTAATACTGCATTGGTGTCATTCTCATTTCAATTTTTGTTTTCAATTTTAATGATAGTTTGCTCCAACTTTCATCGTTGCACCATTTTAGTTATTTCGTCGCTTTTTTTTGTTTTGCGGTTTTAGATATAGAATTTGTATTAAAGTCAGTCATCAAACTGTAGTTTGGTTTTTAGAGCAAAAAGTTATGCCGTGGTATGTTTAAAGGTTATGTGAATTGATTTTGTTCTATCTTTGAAAAATACTGTAAAGAAAGTAAAAACAGGTTGTGATAGTACAAGTACAGTGTATATACCATTAAAAGTGGCTCAAACTGTGTGCATTGTTATGGACAACTAATGTTAAAGTATTGTCAAAACATTAGTGAGAAATTTTGAAAAGTTGTGTAGTAGCAAGGCGCACTGGAGGCCTTGGCGTTGTTTTGGTGCAAGAATATCAATAATGAAAAAGATGCCAAAATGTTAATGAAAAAAACAGTCGACTCTCGTTAATACAAAAAAACTGTTAATACAAATTCTGGTTATAGCAAACAAAAAGCCTTGATCTTGACTGTGCATTTATGTGCACAATGATTGGGACCGACAATCCTCTTAATACAAAATTCTGATATAACAAACATTTTTTGGCTAGGTACGGCTGACTTTGTATTAACGAGAGTCAGCTGTAATAACAAATTAAAAAAACAACAGAAATTGATGTTACTTTTAGTTGAGTACTATTTCTTTTTTTACTTCATTCCAATTCAGGTTGTCGGTGAAAGTGATATTTTGTTAAGATCTCCTAAAAAAAATGTCTTATAACAAGTAGTCTAGACTTAAGTAAAATATAAGGTATGTTTACAGTACTGATATTCCTATATACATGTAACACAGAAGGTTTAAAATTATTTTTTAAGTCGTATCTTAATCATAAAAACGTTCAATGAAAAGTTGCATATGCGCATAAAGTTATAACGTGTATCTTCCAACAAGTGTAGATGAGTCAACGCTTCTTTAAAAACATTAAAATGTTTCAATGTTTACTGTTTGAAAACTCATTAAAAACACATCTAAGATATGAAGTAGGTAGAAATGAATGTACTTTTACTGTTTGTTTATCAAAGTGTTACAAGCACGATTACGACGTTTAAACTGATGTTATGCTGGTTACAATAGAGAGTTCTTAGTTATTACCAGTTTTGTGTTACCAAATATTGAACATGCTTAAAACAAAAAAAAGATTGATGTGTCTTGAATTTGTAAATATGCCTTTGTTTGGAAACTTTAGCTGTTTTGGTGCGTAGAATAGTTTGCTTTTAGAACAAGGTCAGTCTTTTAAGATGGGAGCCCTGCCCAGGGGAAAAAAAAGGAACTATTGGTTTTAAATGAATTCTGAAGAACGCTTGAATAGAAATGTTTGAATTTACGAAGAACGCTTGAATAGAAATGTTGTTTTACATAACTGTCATACTGGACAGCTGGTTTGCTAAAAGTACTTGATATGTTTTTTCAATTGAAAAGATGCTTTATAGTTTTTGTTAACGTCAGATACGTAACTACTTTTGATGAAAGTCACTTATGTTATGTGTACTGAATTGGGAAAATAGTAACTTCATACAGGTTTTCCTCTTTTTGCATTTACTTTTGTGATTATTTTAACTAGTAAAACAAGATGATTTTAATCCAAAAGTTAATACACGTATGTGCTTTACTTTACTACTATATGTTCAGTTTTTCTTTTTAGTAGTAATTTTCAAAAGTTGTTTTGAAAAAAGTTGCTTAGTAGTTGTAATGTAAAAAGTGAGTCCATATTTTGAATTCCATGTGTGAGTTACTGAATGTTGTTAGAAAAAAGTGTTGGTGTACCGCTATGATACATTTTGCTGTGGTCGTCATTTTCGATTTTAACAAGAAAACACAGGAAAAATGTAGAAGACAATTTTCTCTTGAATTTCATGTGGGATTTACTGAATTTTGTTATTGTTGGTGTATGATACGTTTTGCTGTGATGATCTTTTTTCAAGTTTAGAAAGAAGATATGGGGGAAAAAAACGTAGGAGACAATTTTGTGTTGAGTTCCATGTCTGATTCACTGTAGTTTGTTAGAAAATAGTGTAGGTGTATGATGTATTTTGCTGTGATAATCTTTTTCAATTTTAGCAAGAAGACACATGGGGAAATGACGTAGAAGACAATTTTATTTTTATCATATAACGTTTATGTCTTATAAGTTTGTCATTTTCTGGTATCAAAGTAAAATCCATGTATAGTCCATTCTCAATTTATGTAGACACAGTTTTCAAGCAAAATGTTTTAACAATTTCTTTTAGTTATTTTCTGGTAGAAAAGTAGAATTTAGTCAATTCTCAATTGACGTAGGGGCAGTTTTCAAGCAAAATACTTTAACAATTTCTTTTGGTTTCATGTTCTAAACTGTTTTATTGGTTTAATAGTAGAAATCAGGCAACTCTCAATATTCCTAGAAGCAGTGTTTCACGCAAAATTGTATTAACAATTAATTAAATTTTGAAGTCTGCAGGGGTGTGAAATCTCAGCTGTAAAGTTGATTTCAACTTTTTTTGTTTTAGATTTCAGCGTTTTTCCCTCACTTGCTGTGTACAAAAGTATAGATTTCCAAAGTTCAGCTTTTTTTACACCTTTTTTTCAGGTGTTTTCAGCGCTTTTTACAAGTGGTCTCTCACACCCCTGAGTCTGCTTGCTTTGCGTTTGCTTTTCGAAAGCTGTTATCATCACAATTAATTCATGCAGCAACCTTTCATATAACAAAAGGGATTGTATCATCATTGTAGAAATGTTCATTGTTCACAGGTGTTTCAAATGAAGTGTTCGCTTTTTTTCTGTTTGGCGTTAAAATAAAGCAATCAAAAATAAAGCACTCGTTGTTTTTTTTCACTTCTTCTTGGTAAAACATCTAATGTCCACAACTTTGCATTCCTTTAATATCTCAAATCTTTATTTACAGGAACATACTCAACTCAATCTTTTAACAACATCTATAGGAATGGACGGATTATCAAAATTTGAAATTTTAGCTGTTAATTTTAAACAATGTACTTTATAGCAATTCAACATTCAAACAGAAGTATAAGGCACCACATACGCAATGCAGGAGGAAGTATGTGTACAAAAGCAATCAATCTTGGTCTCCACAGAATAAAATACATCAGTATTTACGTATTTACATTATGTACAATGGAAAACATGTTTTGGTTCTACAGTTGCAACAATTTAATTTCCATGCTTAAAAACATAAACATCAACTTAGTGTTTCTCTTTAGTGCTGCAACAAACTGGTGCTTGAGATCTGAAGTTCGGACGGAGTGAAATTTGGAAGAAATTAGCACCGTTAACTGAAACTTAAGGCATTCATTAATGTATGAAGGCATCCTTTGGTTCTAAATTTACGTTTAGAAATCGGATGAACCAAATAAATATCTTATCATGAGCGCAGGCGATGGCTAATTTTAGCTCTAATTTTGTAAACTTGACCATGTGTACATATGGACCAAAAACAAAATATGCATCTTCATTTATAACCAGTTCACGCCGAATGACGTATGTACCCGCAAAGGTTTTGCGGTATTCGGAACGGCCATGACGGATAAAAACATGTGTAAAGTAAATCTTACATGAGAGCGTTCAATTAAGCCATCACGTTACACTCTTGTCTGCCCAGGTGTCAACCACCACTGCCCCAGCTCGCGAACGCGTCTTTGGTGGCTCGGCTGACCTGCTGTAATGGCGTAACTGGACGATTTCGTGGCTAGTTAGATTGCAGATGGCGGGAACTTGAATACAAAACGTGTACATGTACAGTGGAGAGATTAATCACACAGATATTCCCGATTAACAACAATGTTCAATTGGATGGCCATATTTGTGATAATTCAGAGCATATCCTCTGATTTCAGCTATTATTGATCTGGTTACAGTGATAAGACTAAATTTACCAGTGAAGAAGACAACTCCACAGTGTGGTCTGGTGTGTTTACATTTTAAAGTACCCACTCGAACCTTTGACCTTAATTTTGCCCACAACGCCCAGGCGAATACACCGCAGCGTTCGCTTAGGCCAAAAAAAAAAGTCTCCGGTTTCTGGTTTGCGCGCGCGTCACCGTAGCCATGGGCGTCGGCAAAATGAAAAAGTTTTTTTTTTCAATAAAAGATGATGTCTCAAAACCGCCAAACTCACTGGTTTGACTGGAATCCTGCTGCTGCACAGTTTTAACGTATTTTTAGATGGGGTTATGATCGAGAATTATGTGGCCTCTCTGGACTTCCATATGCACTAAGTTTAGTCGGGCACCATTTGTAGTCACCAGCCGACATTTGAAGCAAAAAAAAACAGGTAAAAAAAAAAAAAAACGCGTCGCCGCACCACTTTTTGGGCTAGCTCCAAACCAGAAACCAGAGTCTTTATTTTTTCTGGCCTTAGCCTCATTTTGTGGCTTCCCTGATGCTATGTTTCCTGCACAAGTACGTGTAGTTTGTAAAAGACACTAGTTTTTCCCTCATCCCTGATGTGGGCACTTTTACTTTTCCAACAAAATAAATAATGATAATCTCATTTATACCAAGGCATGAATTTCAAACTGATGAATATTTAATAATGGATACATGCGTGTCATGACAACAATGCGCGTCATGTTGCAAAAACCAATGCTCAAGTGAACATTAGGGTCTATCAAATCACGACATCTCCAAATTACACGCATGCAACTTTTCCTCGGATCCGCTGATTTCCTCGCTTTTTTGCATCTCATAAATGCCATTACAAATTGAAAAACACTGTACAAAGTCTTGTGTGGTTTAAGAGTTTGCTCATATTTGTTTTCTTATAAATTCCCAGCAGCATGCCTGAAATAGACATCCTTACTTCTTTCAAATGCAGTAATTATTATAATATATACACATACAAGTTCAAAACAAACAATATTTTGTCTCTACCTAAAACACATTGGAAATCTGCTTTCTCAATAAACAAATTTCATGGAAACACCCTTTCGGAAAATTAATACAGACTTAAAAAAAACATCCAACTGAGAGCCAGTTGTATTCATTATCACCCAAGTTTTGCGGAGGTGTTCCCCCGCCAGCCTAACCCAATCTTCCCTCCTGATGACAAATTTACAAGAGATCATTACGCGGGAGAACTTTCTACTGGAAGAGCGCCACCGCCGGTCCCTCTATCCTCCTCTCAACCTCCTTGCAGTATTTCTCGGGAACGCCGGCATTTCTGTCAAGCGAAAAACAAGAAATTGATTAGTTTGAGCACTCACCTCCGAACTACTACTAATCAACCTTGGTACATGTACATGTACATCACTCCTAAACATAACTTCCAAGGTCTATGGGCTCCGTGCACAAGTACCCTCTCAACGGGAAGGAAGGGAGAGTTTGGGGAGACCACTTGGAGAGACATTCGAATACATTGCTCAAGCGAAGATGCTATGGGTTTGGGCACGTTCTGAATAAAATGAGTCGTGCGTACTTCGTGCTATATGCGCGTGAACCATTAGGTGCATGTGGTCTTCATCCATGGGGCTCTCAACAGTGGTAAATACGCACCCTTTCTTGTTCTTGCCCGGAGCCCATTAAAAGGGCATAACATCCACTGATCCATTTTTTTTTTTATTTACCTCCAAAATTAACCCAGTAGTTAACAAGTATCAAGACTACATCAAATTAGCCCTTCGCCCACCAACCCTATCTTGAACTACCCCTAAAATACCCCAAGAATGCTTGACCCCTAAAAGAATATCTCACCACAGCCATCAACACACACCTGCCTAGGTTTCAACAACTGGAAATGACCAACTGGATCCCCCAGAATTGCTTTTACTAATATAATCCTCCAACATAAACCTCTGTTAGTAGGCAACACTCTGCCAGGAAAACCTACGGCAGTATTCCAACTGATTTCCAGTGGGCTGCCTTGCTAGGAGATAAGGCACAGCGTTAGAGGTGGGAGGGAAACCCAAGACTGACATTCTAGGGAAACCCACCGAATCAGGTAGTGACTGAAAACCCAATCCAATCCTTGGTGGGATTTAAACCTGGATCAAAGAGAGGTGGAGGGCGAGGAATGTACCGCTACGCCAACTTGAACCTCTAGAATGGCTCCTTGATGCCCTAGAACTCTCATCCCCTTTCCTTCTCTCCACCAAAAAGCCCCCTTCAATCCCTGAATCACTCCAATGAACCCATACATTGCCACCTTATCCTATAATGGGTAATCACCCTTTTGACCCCTATAATCATCCCAGTGAACCCGTCAATGACCCTCAACCTCATAAATTTCGCTTTCACCCCTCCCCTACGGAAAGCCTGTCGGCCCAGCACCCCAGGAATCATCCATGACCACCCACAAATCTCCCCTCCCGTGGGCCACAGGGAACCCCTCCTCACCTGAGTTCATCCAGCTTCTTCTGCTTGATGGCGTCCAGCTTGCTGCGGCGGGCCCGGGCCTCCTCGTTCAGTCGCACCCCTTCCTCGAAGAAGGAGTGTCGCTCGGACACCTTCAGCTGCTCCTTCTGGCGGATCTGCTTGCGGACGTCCTCGGCGTGCCTCAGCCGCTTGTCGTGCTGATCCTGCTCCTCGACTTGCTCCTTCTCCATGGCCTCGTTCTGTGCACTGTTGTTGAAGAAATCAAGTTAAGTTCAGATAAGATATTTGAAGGTTTGCAAGGTGAAGGTAGAGCAATAAGATAAAGATTTACGGTAGCATCATGTGACAAATCTCTTTTATGAGTTTGTGAGGTTCTGAAAAGAACTTGGGGAAACTCAGGAGACTGCCGACGGGCAGAGCAAGGCAAGTTCAGAGGAGTTATCACAAATACCAAATATGGACTCTTGGCATTTTGTGACCACTCGTGAGACCTGTGTGTGCAGGGCATACTGCATGTATGCAGTGTGCGGCACACAATTTGCACAGCTTATTTCATTTTCGATGTGCACGAAACCAAGCACAAACTCGCAGCGTCTTTTACATGGGTGCCAGAAGAATGCTGGCAATGGCATTCAAGAGTCTGCCAAACTCTCTCTCTCTCTGTCGCCATTTTGGAAGAAAATAATACGGGTGTCTCAAAAGTCAGAACATTCGCCTTCTGTATGGAACATTCCTTTTAGGAACACTGTATGATCCCATCCAGCGTGTTCCCAACTGGAACAGGTCGTTCCTGAGTAAGTGTGTATGTGCATAGACCAACGTTCCCACACAGGATCACCTGGCGTTCCCAGGCTGTTCCAAGTGGGAAAAACCCAGTTGCAACACGCGATGTTCCCCGACGTTCCCTAACTGGCTTTATCCAATTCTGATCTGTACCAGATATCAGTAGTATACACAGAAACTGAACCCTTGGCAGATTTAATGGAGGGCATGTGGTGATGCTATCTCTCTTTCAGTGGTCAAAATGGTACTACATCAGACCTGGCTTCGATTTCAAACACAACAGTCTGAATTCTACATGTAGACATTTTTTTGGAATCTTACTTAGAGACCTAAATGAGGACATGCTGAAACTCGTACTTGGTCCTACATTGGACATAATGTTAACAACACAAACTCAGGACTCTTACATTCAAAACATCTCTGGAGTCTGATCAAGACACTTACTTGAGGACACGCTCAAACTCGTGACGCTCCCGCTTGGCCTGGACAGCCAGGAAGTGCTCCTTGTTCTGCACCTGCACCTCCCGGGCAATCTTGAGCATCTGCTCCGTCTCGGCTTTCTTCACGGCTTCCTCCTTCTCCTTCTGTCTCCACTCCCGCTCCCTCTGCTCCTGGTTGCGCTTGGCCCGCAGGGCGTCCTTCTCTGCCATGTAGTCCCTGGCACGCTCCTGTAGATAAAGAAACATGAAACTATTAGCTCTATGGCAGTTGAAGTCAGTCATAAGTTTTGTCACAGGTAAATCACAAGTCGTTTCACAAACACGGAAACAAAGAAATGCCGACGTGCCACAGTTCATTTGAATAGCAATTTTACTTGACTTGTGGCTGAATTAATTGTGTGGACTTGTCAGAGGGTACACGTGAGAGGCTGCAAACTTTGATCAACCCTTCCATGTACATCGTAGTGCTGTGTTGGGCTGCGCACTGACATCAATCAATCAAATCGAGGCCCTTTGGCAGCTCGAGCCCTCCCAATGATCTCGGTCCAGATGTTCTGGACCAGCATGCAGGAGCGCAGCTCCTCAGTGGTGGTCAAGCCAGTGTCCCGTTTCAGCATGTCCATGAGGGACATCAGTCAGTATATAATTTGAAAATCATAATCAATTAATTAACACCTTGATTTCGGCTGACGGCTCGATAAAAGCCGATAAGCCGGGGACTGCTATAGCCACATTCCTGCTGCATAGCGCATTCATTCATAGGCAATGGCTGAATGCCTGCACGTACACATTCCACCCAAAGTGCAGCTGTCCCTGGCCGAACGATACCGGCGTCAAGGGGTTAAGAACTGTTTGCTGGCAATGGTTCCCCAGAGCAGACCAAATGTGTCTTGGATAAACATAAGGACCCACTTCAATGCTAACAAAGCGTTGCTTTTCATTTTGAAATCAAACCACCAGAAAGACTAGTATTTGTGTTCCTGAGTAGGATGCTTTACCACAATTTCCTCTCACCCATTCAGGAGTGGTTAACACAATAATACAAAACAATCAAATTTGCTCTTTGCAAGATCCACCATAAGCATGCAGAGTCTCAATCTGGCAACTTTACACAATAAAAATAGTCTATTTAGTGATACCTGTGTATACTGGCTATATTTATTATGTAAAGTTGCCTGATCGAGGCTCTGCATGCTTATGGCGGAAGCGTGCAAAGAGCAAATTATGAAAGCAATGCACAGAATCCATCCTCATTCTCGTCGCAGGTTTTACGGTTGCACGTTCAAATTCTGGAGGAAAGAGTGCCCTCCAGAGGCATGCGTAACTACCGTACCTGCATGGCGCGCAGCCGGGCAATCTCCTTCTCCTTCTCCACCCGGATGCGTTCCTGCTCGGCCTCAAACTCGGCCTCCCTCGCTGCCTTCTTCTTGGTGAACTCGGTCACCTTCAGGTCGGCCAGCTTCTCTTGCTCCTGGCGTCGGACGCGCTGCTCCTCTGCCTCCTGGTTGGCCCGGGAAATCTCCTTCTGCGCCTCCAGGGTCATCTGATGCTTGCGCTCCAGCTCCTGTTAAGAATCGGAAGAGAAACAAAGTGACAATTCAAGATTTATACTTTGTGCACTTATGTATCTTCAACATGCAAATATCAACATATCACCCCTATCCTTCATGAACTTCGTTGGCTTCCAGTTTCCGAGAGAATCAAAATCAAAATCACGCTCTTCGTCTGGAAATGCATTCACTCCTCAGCACCCGTCTACCTAAACAATCTCCTCACTTGTTATCACCGCGACAGTCGACTCCGTAAACTACAAGACTCAACAACACTCTCCACACCCATATGTAACAAATCAATCGACCAGGGTGCCTTTGGTTATTCTGGCCCCCATCTGTGGAACAACCTCCCTCAAGAAATCGGCCAGTCTGACACAGTGACAACATTTCGGAAATGTTTGAAGACAGAACTATTCAGAGCTCATTAATTCATTATTATTGGGTAATTTTTTTGTCATGCGCCTTGATCTAGCTTTGTTTAGGATATGTGCGCTTTAGAAGAACCTGATAATTATTATTATTATTATTATTCTTAATCTGGGCCAATTTTCCCGGGCTGGGGCCTTTGCCAACAAAGCTGCTCTATAGTCTGGCACCAAACCTGATAACTCTATTTTACCGATCACACCATGTTTCTTGATTGTTTCAATTAAGGCCTGCTAATTTCGAATCTGGATGATGCCGCCTCAGCATCCGGCATCCACTGGAGACGTTGCCTTACCTTGAGGTCTTCCATCTGGAGTTTCTCCAGATACTTGAGCATGTGCTGGGCCTCTTGGTCTCGGCGCTCCTGGTCCAACAGCCGCTCCTCCTCCCTCTGGGCAATCTGGGTGAGAACCTGCGACGCACCCCTGGTGATGAAGCACGCAAAGGTAAAACAATTTATGCTTTAATGTGTGAGGCATGCTGATTTCAAAAGGACCTAGCCAAATATAAATTGACTTCATTTTATGTTTGTGTGCCAATTTACTACATGCTGTTGATCGTTGGCCTTCAAATAGGCCCTTGGTCAGATGACACACACACACACACAAGTGTGTATTTGCCAGCAATCGGGGACCCTTTATTGTCCCTCTTTTGTTTGTACTCTACCTTTTCAGGAAGACCTCCCGTATGTTTTGTACACAATCGTAAATTGGGGAACTTCGGGAATTGGGGACCCTATTGTCCTCTATTGTTCAACGTCCCCTGTTGAATGCAGAAACAAACTCACACACACGCAGAGGCTCCACTGGCTAGACTTGAACCCATAATCCTTAGGACTGCAAGGTTTTTCAATCTTAAGGACACAACTAGACCATAATTTAACTTTTGATCTGACAAAGGCAACCCTTAGTTCTTGTTCATTCCATGTTGCTTGTGACTGGCCTTGTGGATTGACTTGTGATTTATCCGTGACTGGACTTGTGAAGGACTTGAATCCAACTCTGGCGTAACTCTGTCTAGCGAATCGCTGAAATTCAAGTTAACATTGCTCTATCTGACGTTATCAACGACCAGCACCCGATTTCACGAAGCGCTGCGACGCGTCGCAACTCAAGTTACGACGTGTAACATGTCGCAACCCGCGACGCGTCGTATCTTCCATTTCACTAAAGTTGCGATGTGTTGAACGCGTCGTAAGTTCCTTGACAACGGCTTAAAACACGTCGCAAGTTACGACGTGTCTAGTGGTCATCGCAAAATAAGAAGAGTCATTTCTAAGCCAGTTTTATGCCACAAACATTACATTAACGAGATTATAATACCGAGGCAATGTGTGTAAAGTTGTAAATAGAAAACTCATTGAATAATTATGAATTAGACCGGAATATTAGAGTTGAAATTTCAAAGTAGCTATACAGTCCAATGAGAGCTTGTTTTCCTTCAAAATTGTATCGCATGGCCGCCATTTTGTTATACGTTTTAATAAATTTCGAGCCGAGATCCGACAACTCTTTGTTGAATATCAGACGACTATTTACTGTACGCTGACTATATACATAAAACAGTCACCGAGTTGTGCTATAAATACACCTACGATGCGTCGCACTTACGACGTGTTTAGTGAAATGGATCGCAGGACGCGTCGCAGCTGCGACGCATCGTTGAGATACGACGCGTCGCAGTGCTGCGATGCATCGTGAGTTACGAAGAGTTTGATGAAATCGGGTGCTGGTCAAAAAAGCAAACAGCGTGCTCCATCTATACTCACTCATATCTCTCTTCCTTCTTTTGCCTCTCGATTTCTTCCTGCAGCTCTAGCGCCCTCTTGCGTTCCACCTCCATCATCAGGTCCAGTCGTTTCTCCTCGTCCGTTCTCTCCTCTTTGATCTGTACCTTCTCCAGGATCTGGGCGTCCCGGATGGCGTGGCACTTGGCGTTGAGAATCAGCTGTGATGGGGAGGACAAGAGTAGGAAAATGTGGCTGGGTTAAAACCTGGGCCCGAATGTAAGCTCTAAGGCCAAAAAAAAAAAGTCTCCGGTTTCTGGTATGCGCGCGCGTCGCGGTAGCCATGCGCGTCGGCAAAATGAAAAAGTTTTTTTTTCAATACAAGATGATGTTTCAAAACCGCCAAACTCACTGGTTTGACTGGAATTCTGCTGCTGCACAATTTTAACGTGTTTTTAGAAGGGGTTATGATCGAGAATAAGATTTATGTGGCCTCTCTGGACTCCCATATATTTGCACTAAGTTTAGTCGGGCACCATTTGCAGTCATCAGCCGACATTTGAAGCCAAAAAAAAAAAAAAAGGTAAAAAAAAAAAAAAAGCCGCGTCCCCGCACAACTTTTGTGGCAACCTCCATACCAGAAACCGGAGACTTTTTTTTTTTGGCCTAATTGTCTAATTTTTCTTTCTGGTTTTTTGGTTACTGTTGATAAACCTACACACTACTATTGAAAACAATCAATGCATCTACTTCCTGTGACCGTAACATTTTAACTCAACCTTCCTGTTTATTCCCGACATGAATCCGAAGTTCAGCTTTACTTGAATTTTAATTTGGAAATAGGAGCACCAAAAACCTTTTAATTTGATTATCTCCAATAGAGTCTTTTACGTGCCTAGTGCCTAACATGCCTAAGCTGCTTACGACCTTCTCCTTGGCACACAATGATGTAGTGATTGCATGCGGTGTTCTGTGGACTTTTGGTCACGCTCGCAATTAATTCCCAAAAAAAACTGGCATTCGGTATATTAAAGAGGTTGTGGAATGCTTGAAGACATTTCCGTCATTTTTCGGGTATATGTAGCCCAAGGTGTGATGAAATAAAAACGACTATTGTTTCTGTCATGAAATGAGTACAAAAGGTACTTTTGAGAGCTGTTTTTCAAGTCTTGTCATGCCTGTTTCGACCCGAACGTGCACTTTGTGTAAAAGTCGTCGTTGCGGGCAGCAAACAAAACACAGTAAATCGTGACGTAATAAACAGGGCTCCCGATGCAGAGTAGCATAAACGAGTCCTGTTTATTACGTCACGATTTACTGTGTTTTGTTTGCTGCCTACGACGACGACTTTTACACAAATTGCACGTTCGGGTCGAAACAGGACCTGAAAAACAGCTCTCAAAAGTACCCTTTGTACTCATTTCATGACAGACACAATAGTCGTTTTTATTTAATCACACCTTTGGATACATATACCCCAAAAATGACGTAAAATGTCTACGAGCATTCCACAACCTCTTTAAACAAAGTAATTAACTGGAGCAGGATTCGAACCTCTGAGCTCCAGGACACCTTTTCAGAGCTCTACCAACCGACTTAACGTGACCTGTCACTAACTTCATTCAAAGGGTGCCGGGAGGAAGTCATATGAAACATTAGATTATGCAAAGTGGAACATTCCAATTCTTTGGAGTTCCGAGACATTTCGTGAGTCCCGGCTGATCGCGTACCTCGTTGAGATGTTTGATCTCGTCCTCCTGCTCCTCCTGTTGCTCCTTGGCCTTCTGCAGGAGGTACTCTGCCTTCTGTTTGGCCTCCTCCTCCAGGTCGTTCAGTTTCTCGTTCTTCTGCCGGGCGCGGTCCCGGGCTTGCATCTGCAGTTTGCTTTCATTAACTGCCTCCTATATTTACAACAAAGTACAAAAATAAATCCAATGAATTTTTTTTTATAAATATCATTCATGTTCTTCAAAGAAATCCATCTGATGCATTTCTACCTACCGTAGTTACAAAATAAATTGTGGGAGTGATTGTGTTTGAAGGTTACATATAAATATTCAAATCAAAACTGTGTCTACTTTTTTTGTAAAAGGCTTAAGGATAGTGCAGAAGCACAAAATACAACGGTTAATGAGAGGCTTTTCTTCTGATTATCATACCAATTTCATTCTCCTCTGAAGTCTAGCCTATTGCCAAGGCCATCGTGGCTTTAACTGGCATTATGAGATGGAGCGGCAAAGCCGCTGAGTGACTGGAGCGGAGACCACATGCACGAGTGGCGAAGCCACGAGGCCTTTTCCATCTTGTCAGGAATTTCTTATGTTTTTCCTTATTTCTCGATTTTTGCTGCCCTAAAAGGGTAGCAAAATTCCAACCAATCATTAGCCTTATAAATGCGCGCGTGGCTACTACCCGGACGTGTGACGCTCGTACGCGCCTATATCAAGTTAGAAAAAGCCTCGAGGCTTCGCCACTCGCGAACGCTGGCTTGGTCTTTGCTCCAGTCGCTTTGTGATTTCGCAGCTTCGCCGCTCTAAGCCAAAGTGGCCATGGCGAAAGGTTATCTGAATTAAGTCAGGGTTAATTTGGCACGTGAAAAAAAATGATTCACTTGTTTTCTTTTGTTCTTTTTGACAACTTGGTTTCTTTGAGACTTTGAATAGTCAGGCATGCAACTGGGAAATCACAAAAAAAAGAGGAAATTCAAATTTTTCCCAGACTTTGTACAGTGTTTTTCTATTTTCAATGGCACACATGGGAGGTCAAAAAAGAGGAAATCAGCTGATCACCTGAAAAGTTGCATGCCTGAATAGTTCAATATTACAACATTATCTCCATGAAAACACTCCAAAACGTATTCTATTACGCAAAACATGACGTTCATGATGAAAAAAAGGTGGCAAATTGATTCACCAAGAGTGGCCACGCCCACTCTTGATCAACATGCAAATTGAGGTCAGAGTAATACATAAGTTCATGACTCCACCCAGCTAGTGGGTGTTGCGCGAAGCCCCGCATCCCGCTAGTGTATATATTATGGACTACCTACAGCAAATACCCCCTTCACGATTTCAAAGACAGAGTTAGGAAAAACCACACACTTTGTGGTGCAGTTTTGAGCTATTAAGAAAATTCCGTCTACAGGACGTTTATTTTTTAACTAATTTGCGTTTTGCCAACCTGTGCAGCCTCCTTCTCCCTCTGTCTTCTCTCCTCAATGGCGTTGCGTTCCTCCTGCGTCAGGACCCGCGCTGCGTTGATGATGCGGTGGTACTCCCCGCGGGGAAGCACCACGGATTGGCCGGATGGGTCGTCCCTGGGTACACTGCCGAAGCAAGAGGAGGAAACAGAACAAACTCTTGGGGTTAGGACATGCTCGACAGAATATCTTTGCCGTTCTTCTACTGGTCCAAAAGTTTGGGACTCTCAATACTGTGTATGAGAATCCCCAAATTAACCCTAACAGAACTCAGCCCATCAAACCCCAACGGCGCGTTTTGTTGGAATCTGTCAGGATGGGTACAGTACCCTAAACTGACAGCCTTTTACATTGGGTTGGCACACCTCCAGAATCAAAGACAGAAATATGTGTGTGCAGTTTCCCATATGGTGTTGGAATTTGCCAGGATGGGAATGGTTCCTAGTTAATCATGCTAGGGAGTTAGGGTTAACATGGTTAAGATAGTGAAAACATGCAATAACAAGAAAATAGAATGGCACATGAAACAACCAGTCCAACACCCTTTTAGTAGTGCCTTGACTGGGTCATTGTGGTACCCAGTCTCTATTTCTACACATTTCCATAGCCTGCCACCAGAATACTGAAGGGTCAATCTTCTCATTGGTCATTGGGCGCTTCGACGGCGCCCAATCAAGGCGCCCTGTGATTGGCCATGTCCAATGCTAGGCATAGCCATCCACAAGTCAATCGCAGCTAGTCGAATCGAAATGGCATCCGCGGGGCATTCACGACGGAGCATTCCCCGATAAACGGGATTTTCACTTTTCATCTGGATCGTAAGTAAACCTTAGTACCTCTATCTTTAATCATTGATCTGTACTTGTACCTCAGGTGACGTATAGATCTTGTAATTTTGTGGCCGTTTTGAGGATAAAATCTGATGTTTTTGTTGGGCAATGTTGGGTAATTTGGTCAAATGAAGAGTTGTGTCACGCCATGACAGCAGTCTAACTTGGACCTTACTATCGTCAGACCATGTCCAAATGTTAAAAAAGGCGATAAGTTTGGTCCAACAAAGTTACTTGGACTAGGAGCTGAGATGGTATTTGGAAGGTTTCACTGGCCCAATGAGCAGGGTAATAATGACGTAGCGCCTTCAGCACCAATAATGGTGGATGCGTGGACTTTATAAATACGCATTATTATTGTGATCAACTTGTGATCGACTTGTGACTATTTTGAGATTGACTTGTGATGGCTTAATTGCAACTCTTGTTGGCTTCCAATACATTCAGCAATCGTCCCTAAATTCTTGGACTTTTCTGTCGTTACTGAAGGCCTCCCAGACAGGGCTCTGGAGTGCTCTGAAACGTGCAAAACTAAATCAGGCCCACTTTACTCACAGTTTAGCCAGCAAATTTCTCCAAAAAATTCCACTGGGGCAAAGAAAATGTCCTCAGTATTTCACCAACCAAGTTTGCAGACTCAATTCAATTTTTAAAGGAGACTTTTCTTCAATATTTTGCACATGAGAGGGAAGTCCAGTGATTTTAAAATGGGGCTAGATACTAGACTGGTACATGTCCAACCATGGTCCAACTATTTGGAAAGCGTAACACCCGATGACTGTTTCATGCACTATCGGTTGCGGTTCCAGTACCGCAGCTGTGATGTGAGTGATAAACTTAATATGAGTGCATGAAACAGTCATCGGGTGTTACGCTTTCGCGCGACGTAATGCGCCAACAGCCAATCGCCAGCCGGCAAAAACGATTAGTTGACAGCCTGGTACCGGTAACCGACCGCCATTCATTGTACACAATTTTTTTGTGCACAAACCAATTACGATCCCGTAAGGTTGTTAGGTTAGTGGTTATTCCTCCTGTTTTCACTGCAATTGTAGGCTGAATCTTCATCGTGGATCGTTTTTTACTTCAAGGACCTGTGTAATGGTTATTCCAGGCAAGTTTGGGGTGAGTTGCAAATGCAATTAGTGTGTAACGGGGACAAAATTCAACATTTTCCAAAAATGTTTGCCTATACTATCGTTTACGAGAAAAACTAGCTCCAGCCCTAATAGACAACCCAATGATAAAACTCAGGGCTGGGTAACTCCAGCTAACTGTCCTCTAGCGATGGCACTCACATTAGGTTCCGTATCAGGTCTTTGGTGATGACCTGCACCACTTCCCTCTTGCCAGAGGTCCTCTTTCTCCCGTTAGTCGGTTGCGTCTCCAGCACGGGCTCAGCCGACCGCGACTCGTTGCGCCGGCTCCTGGCCACGGCGTTGTGCTCACCAAACAGCGACTCATCCACCGTGGAGGTCTTGCTGACGGTGAAATACTTGCGGGTGTTGGCGTGCCGGGAGCCGCCGCTGCCGGCAGACTGTGTACTCTGCACACTGCGAGGCTGTGTTGGTGGGAAGAGAAAGAATTACAAATTGGTTATCAGGGGTTCGATTCCCGAATGGTAATAAAAAAATAAGCCTACGTTGTATTTCCACATAAATTTTGGGGACATCTATTGTGTATTTGATCTTATTGTGCTAGGCGTAATGAGAGGCCTACTGACTTTACTGTTGTTTATGTTCTTCGATTTTGACAATAAAACTTTTATTGTATTCTTAATATAAAAATTAACATGCCAAACAAACTAAGGCAAAAGCCCAGAGTACAAAAAAATAAGAAACAAACTACTTCAAATAAACAATCAATTGATAACAATCTTCAACTTAAGTTCAAGTTCAATCATGAAATGACAACACAGATGACAGTATTGCCTCAGAGGAAATCACAATTATTCTCCATTTAAAAAAAATGTAAGTTACACATGTACACAATCTGTGTTGAACATGGTATATTTGTTAATATTACTCCTAAATACATGAAATAACGATGGAGCAATGACCCAGAAACAAATTCTATCAGTATCATAGCTGGAGTTACCCAGCTCTGAGTTTTATCATTGGGTTGTCATCTAGAGCTGGAGCTCATTTTTCTCAAAAACGATAGTATAGGCAAAAAAAATTTGGAAAATGTTGAATTTTGTCCCCGTTACACACTAATTGCAACTGCAACTCACCCCAAACTTGCCTGGAATAACCATTACACAGGTCCTTGAAGTAAAAAACGATCCAGGATGAAGATTCAGCCCATAATTGCAGTGAAAACAGGAGGAATAACCGCTAACCTGACAACCTTGCGACCATGTCCACGAACGCCAATGGTTTGTGCACACACAAAAATTGTGTACTATTGAATGGCGGTCGGTTACCGGTACCAGGCTGTCAACTAGTCGTTTTTGCCGGCTGGCGATTGGCTGTTGGCGCATGACGTCGCGCGGAAGCGTAACACCCGATGACTGTTTCATGTACTCATATTAAGTTAACCACTCGCATCACAGCTGCGGTACTGGAACCGCAACTGGAACCGCAACCGATAGTGCATGAAACAGTCATCGGGTGTTACGCTTCCGCGCGACGTCATGCGCCAACAGCCAATCGCCAGCCGGCAAAAACGACTAGTTGACAGCCTGGTACCGGTAACCGACCGCCATTCAATAGTACACAATTTTTGTGTGTGCACAAACCATTGGCGTTCGTGGACATGGTCGCAAGGTTGTCAGGTTAGCGGTTATTCCTCCTGTTTTCACTGCAATTATGGGCTGAATCTTCATCCTGGATCGTTTTTTACTTCAAGGACCTGTGTAATGGTTATTCCAGGCAAGTTTGGGGTGAGTTGCAGTTGCAATTAGTGTGTAACGGGGACAAAATTCAACATTTTCCAAATTTTTTTTGCCTATACTATCGTTTTTGAGAAAAATGAGCTCCAGCTCTAGATGACAACCCAATGATAAAACTCAGAGCTGGGTAACTCCAGCTATCAGTATCACAATCGGCATCGGAAATTCAACCGGCTCACGAAAGTCGAGACTCAATTTTCATTCAGTCAAACTTAAATTAATGTTCAAGCGCGGACGCTAGCCGCGAAACACCACTGATCATGATTATTTAGCAACACTGACGAAGGAAATATACTCACCATTTTACTTCAGGGTGTCTTAGTTCTCACACTCAAGTTGACTGAAGGTTTTATTTGATAAAATTGTGGGTAAAAATATTGATGGGATTCACTTCGTGTACTTCGTTTCTTCACTGCACGACAACGTACAGTACATGCAGAGCATGCGCAAAAAAACTATTTACAGGGCCGTTACCTTAGGAACGATGGTAAATAACGGAATATCTCGCGTGAATCTCCGAGATCGATGATCCCTCGGGCTCGGGGTCAAAGTTCATTTCTTTTGAGATCGCATGTGTTGTGCACGATGAGAAAATCGTGATACCGATTTCTGTTGTTTTTTTCTTGCATATCTAAGGAAGAAAAATGAAATTGATCAAGAAAGTAGCCTTTCTTACACGGCATATTTCCAGGTGTAAGTATTCGAGTTTAAATGAATCTTGAGCGCGGCGGTCGTTGTTTAAGATAACAAATGTCGGTGTCCAGTTTCCGGACAATGGTTGATATGCACTGCAGCGCACTTGTCATGCTTGCGCTTGTTAGCTGTTAGCAAATGACAAATGCAAATTATTATACTAGAATGGGAAAATATATTTGGTACAGTGCGATTATTTTTAAGAAATCGTGAAATTGTGAAATTAAATAGGCTATTCAAAAGTCCCCACATCGTTTTGGTCAAGTTTCATTTTTACTATTTTCTTTAGTTTTAAATTGTTTTCTAGGACCAGGCTGGGCCTGGGCCCAATCAGGCCGGGGGATTTTTGTTTGTTTTGCTGTTATTGTTCTGTTTACAATACATATTTAAATGACTGACATGACTGACCTTCACTGAGTCTGAGATTGATGCACAATATTTGTCAAAAAATAAACACTTCCAAAGATTGGCTTCAAACATTGCAAACTCAAGCATTGCCTGTTTTGTTTTAGTCTCAAGATAAATTAATGAAAACTTTTGCGAGGATCCACATCTTGAAATTTTCATTTCAAGTGGAAAATGTTGTAAACCAATGTAATACAAATGTATCTCACCACATTTATATACATGATGATTTATATTCTATCAGGTTTTTCATCAGAGGCAACAGCAGCAACCACTGCCATCACGTCCAGGCAAAATGAGATCTTCAACCAGGAGAAGGAACGTCAGCTGTCTCTCATCAAAAGGATTGAGAAGATCGAAGTGGACCACGTCGGCGCAGAGGAACCCTGCAAACTTGCCATGAACAAACATTTGTCAACGCCTTACAATGTGGCCATGCGTAAGAATGCCCCGGTTGTTGATATTCTAATGCAACATCAGTCCTTCTGATTTGATTTGAGGCGTGCGATCACACCCCCACACCATCGCACACCTAAAAGCTTCCCGAGAAGTGTGAATAATTGCACGCCTGAATTTCCCAGAACCACAGATCACACACCTAGAAAATCACACACCTAGAAAAACCACACACCTAGAAAAATCCAGGTGTGCCTTTTTCCACACGCCTGTGATTTTCAAATCAGAAGGACTGCAACATTTACGAAAGCTTAAGACTGCTTTAGTTGTTGAAAATCTAGAACAAACATGATTTGAAGTGGTGAAAGCTCCAGTGCTGTTAACCCTAACCCCTGGAGTGATTTACTAGGAACCCTTTCTTATTCCTGCTAATTCCAACACCATACATTTGTATGGTAAACTCTACACCCAAACTGTTGGACTCTGATAAGTGTGGTATGCCTGACCCCATGTAAAGCATAATCAGTTTACCCGTGCAGTACTCACTCCAACAGATTCCAACAGATTCCAACAAACCCTGTTGTTGGAGTTTGACTGGATGATGATTGTCAGGGTTAACGCTTCAGCGGATTTGGCCCCCCTTAGCCTCATGGATTCAAACCACAACGAGTTTTCGAAAAGGATTTTTTTTTCAAGATAGAGGAAAGATCTCCGCCACTTTTACTTTACTTGGATCTTTCTGCCCCTTGAAAATTAAAGTGGCGATAAAGGATTCAAGAAAAGAATCTAGCGAAAGGAGAGGGAAAATAATGCTGAAAATTGTCACTGAGGATTGACCTCAATTAGCCTGGGTCACAAGTCTTATTCGCTTACATGTACTTGATTAATTCATCGAAGTGTCGATTGCTGGGTTACATTTTTCTATTTGATTAGTTGAAACCACTTTGTGAAACTAAAGGCTTCCTTTCAGAAGGCGTAAAACACCACAAAAAACATCTTAAATCAAAAATCTCAAACATTCCACGTAGCGCTTGATGATATGGTGGGGCGCTGTGATCCAATGGTTACGGTGTTCGACTCGTGTGCCGTGGTGCATCGGTTCGAATCCTGACTGTGGGAACATGGTGCTTGTGCCCTTGAGCAAGGCACTTTACCATTATTGCTTCGTCCTTCGGATGGGACGTAAAGCCGTAGGTCCCGTGTGTTATGTAATGCACGTTAAAGAACCCAGTAACACTTATCGCTAAGAGAAAAGGTTTGCCCCGGTGTTTCTGGCAGTGGCTGCAATGTGCGCCGCAGCACCTTGTAAACCATTATAAGGTGCTACATAATGGGTCCATATTTCTCATAAACTTTATTTACCTTTCTTTAATAATTGACATAATTTCCAGCGCCTTGAGTACCTAATTGTTGGTAGATACGTGCGCTATATAAGACTCCGTTATTATTATTATTATGGTGATAAAATATTGCCACCAATATGATCTTTGTCTGGAAAAAAAAATCAGATTTGCATAAATTAACACAAAAATCAAGATATAAATGTCGGCGGTATCTTATTTCAATCAATGCTTAAATTTCTCAACCTGCACTTTCTGAGAAAAAAAATGGCCGATTCAGAGCAGAGATGGTATTTCATATTACCCCTCTCTGTCCGTCAATCTCCCTCTTCGATCTCCTTCAAACACTCTAATCTCCTTTTCGGCTTGTACCTTACAATTTATATGTCTTAAGATGTAGCACTGATGCATTTCCAGTTGGAAAGATTTCCATATAAGAAGTTCACTCAACACCCTGTGTACAAACCCTATGAGATTGGACTGAAAAAGTCTAAGTGTTTTCTAAGAAAATGCTTGTATTTTCTCACTGCTCAAATTGACTTTGATGACATGAAATTGCTATCTGGGGGCTTGTTAGTCAATACAGAGGAAAATTTGTGAACTTCTTATATGGAAATCTTTCCCAGTAGTTTGTATAATTACATGTACTCAATGTTTAGCGCAGTGAGCATCACTGAGTGATGGACCTGTTGCGCTTAAGATACCACTATTATTATTAACCCTAACCCCCTAGGCCTTTTTGCTAGGATGTAGCCTCAGTCCTGCAAAATCCTCCAATTGGCCTCATGGAAAAATAGCATGTAGCCTCAATCCTGCAAATTCCTCCGTTATTTCTTGAATATGGTCCATGGAGGGGTGACCACTGCCTGAATCCTGCAAAATCCTCCGGCTATGACTGTCAATAGGCTGAGGCAGAGGCAGTGACATCCTGGAGCAGTGCGGAGGAGTCAAGTATAATCAAGGACTAAATTTATGCACGGCTGAGCATAAACAACACAAGGTCCGGCCTAAGACCTTGACACAGTGCGTACTCCGAAATCAGCAATGCACTTTTGCCATGTAACCTCAATCCTGCAAATTCCTCCAATTTGCGAAAAAGGATTTTGGAGGATTCAGGGCGGTTAGGGTTGAGTAACAAGTGTATCTTCCCTTTTTTTCCTTTACAGATTTGAATCAGAGATACATGGATCGCTCTGCCATTGCCATGGTGAATGGTAAACCATGGCACATGCTGCAGCCGCTCACGGAGGACTGCGAGCTACGGTTTGTCACGCTGAAGGACGATGATGTCACAGAGGTCAACCAGGTGAGTAATATGACATGCTAGGTATGTTGCCAGATTCCATTTCTCGCGCTTGAGACAGTCGTAGTATAAAGCGGAGACTGATGTTGGACACAAATCTGCTTGGACAGGGCTGTTCCGTGCATTTAGAACTCACAGTACAAAATTTGTTCAGACAAACATTATACAATTTGTTGTGTGCCAAAAAAAGGACATTAGCAGCCCAGGCACGGAAAAAAAAAAACACTTTGGGAGATAATCGAGTTAAAAGGTTTTGTGCTCCCATTTCCAAATTAAAAATTACATAGCCTTTGGCTGATATTTCGACTAATGAAATTTGTTAATAATTGAAATAATATTGTGTCTGTTTATTTTCAAAGTATTGCTTAATTTTGAAGTTATTTACATTTTTATGCTAACGACTTTTACCGGGAACTCCCCCCGTCTTAAACGTGCGCTTGTTAAAGGGGCATGTTAAATCATAACGCCCTTTTGCCGAGAATGAACTCACCTTTACTTACCCCCAGGTTCAGTGGGACGTTGGCGCACTTGGAACATTTTTGTTACACAAGTATTACACGCTAGCGTCCTTTTAGCAGGGAAACATAATGAAAATCTCCTTCTGTCTTTGTCATGCTATAAATTACATCAGAATGACGTAGCCCCTTGAGACACAATGTATATCAAATGAAAGATATTTCCATGCTCTATCTATTACCAAAAAAATTTTGAGTTTGACCTTTTGACGCATTTGTTGACCTTCTTCCACGCACCCGACGACATATAAATAGACTGACATCATAGATTTTGTAATTTAACCCTAATTCATAAATACCTCAGACAGTTTAGCTATTCCTATTGGTCGAGAGCCCGTCACGTGGCCGGTCTTAAACGGATGATAAAGACATGGCTAGCTGGTCTTAAACACTTTTCCAGTGTCACAATAAAATGTGGACTCCTAAAAAACCAGGGCCTCTTATCGTTTCATTGGTTGAACGTTCACAATCCTCACGTAGGCATGCGCAACACTACCAGGGAGTCAGAATTTTATAGTTCTAAATTCAAAGCGCAACGCGCCAGGTGCGTTCTGCGCGACATCAAGCAGAACATGATACGCGCGCGTCAATCTCCATAAAAGGGTTGTTTTATATCTTACTCGCCAGCTGAACACTCCACTATTTTGCAAGAGGGATGTTTCGAAAAGCATGAAGTGAATTTGTTGAACAAAATCGGGATGTTTTGAACGAATTATTTGATTTTTTTTTACCGAAAAGGTATTTATGAATGGGAATAAATATGTGCTCCGTCGGTATTTATCACTCTGTTTAATACCACTTAGAGTCTGGGTGTTGATAATTACCCTCGCCTCCGGCTCGGGTAATCATCAGCACCCAGACTCTTAAGTGGTATTAAACAGTGTGATAAAAACCTCTGGAGCACACATTTATTCTCTTAGTAAATAGAGGGGCAAGTATCTGTGATGCTTCTCACAGCCTCTTCTTGGCTTAGAGTCGGTTACATTTGTTTACTTTATAAAATGGAGTAAAACTTCTCCGTAGATCCATTGTCATTGTTAGTTTCCTGCTTATTTATGACGGTGTTTTCATCTCTATCCTCGCCAGGCATTCTGGAGGTCATGCTCCCTGATGATGGCTGCCGTCTTGCAGTCGGCATTCAAAGACGACGTCCCGGTAGAACTTGCGAGGGCGCCAGACATTGCAAGTAAGACACAACACTACATAATGGTTAGAAGACCGTGGCGTTTTCCGAATTACTTGTTTGCGGACCAGCATTGTACTGTGTCTGTTGAAAGTTGTTTCCATAGGCCTGTGTGTAATTGCACCCATTATTGGATGGATCCCATTTCTATGTTGCTTTTTTTATACCGATACAAAATTAAATCACTTTGAGTGAGACATCGGCTGAAAACAGAATTGGCCCGTATTTAATTGTGCCCCAGTCAAAGGCCTGAATTTTGTATAGGGTTGCCGATGCCCCAAAAAAGAATGTTTGTTGGTTGGAATAAAACATACATTATTTTAACCCTGCGCAGCGTTTACAAAAAATGTTTATCAGAACGGTGGCCCTTTGGGCCACAGGTACTTCCCCGCACTACGCAAGACCCTATTCATGTCAAAACAACAAAAAGCCACGTGCTAGACAGTGTCCAGGCAGTTGCCAGACAGTGCACTTAAAAAAATAATTGACTGGCGGCTGTGGTTTGCGGCTATGAAGGGAGATGGCTGTGTCAAGTTACAGGTGTTTGTATATATGTTTCAATGAGACTTGGCAGGAGGCCTGGTCGAAAGTTTGTTGACACGCCTGGGTGAAGCCCTGGCTGCAAAGTTCATTGAACCAGCTTATTTGGCAAGGGTTGAATGAGGATTAGATGGAAGGTGACCGTCATTGACCCTCAATTTTTTTTTTTTTTCAAGAAATTCGGTCACCTGCGTACCCAGGGTACGGAGGTCACTCTGCGCAGGGTTAACCTTGCTCCTTGAGCTTAGCCTTGTTCTATTAGTAAACTCCTGCCCCATCCCATACTTGTCCGTCCCCCCCCCCCCCACCCCCCGGGTTTCATGTTCACAGAGTCAATTTTTTTTTTCCATCTAAAGTCACGACGGGCTGTTTTGCCTACGACGTCAATCTGCCCTTCAAGTGGGAACCAACCAGGGAGGAGCTGATTTGCCTCAACCGACAGGCCTTCATGATGGCCGACAGAAAGGTCAACTTTGAGAGGTTAGAGGTCAGCAGAGAGGTCGCCGGCCGAATATTTGAAGACAATGCGTAAGTACTGACATGTGATAGGACTATCCAGATAGATTGTTCATTAAAATTAAATGTACAAATTAAAGATTTGTTAGGGAAAAACTTGAAGAGCATAAACACTACTAGTACTACGTTTCCAAAAAAAACATGTCCTATGTTTGATCCTAAATAACTCTGTTGTTTACTAATGGAATTAAACCAAAATTTGAGATTACGGTATGTAAACTAGGCATGACACATTTTATGGAGCGAGTTTTATGAGCTTTGTGAGATTTTAACACCGTATCGACTTGGCATCGTATAGCCCTGGAGACAGTTGGCGTAAGCGTGTGCTGCAGCTGAAAAGCTTCAGAAGGAATGCAGGATCACCCCTGATGTCATTGCACACCTCCTTGATCGTGTGCTGCGCCAAACAATCGAGGAGGTGTGCAATGACATCAGGAGTGATTGTGCAATATTTCTTCAGAAGCTTTCGGCCGCAGCACGTGCCTTCCTCCAACGTCTCCAGCGCTGCATCGACAATCTGAAAGTGAATAATTTTTTTTTTGCATTGGCAGTGGATGATATTGAAGGATTGAAGAAGGCTCGACTACAACACCAAGGCAGTCACATTATTGTTGGCTTAAAGTCCTTGATCTTTGCCTTTTTGCTTCACTAGGTACAAGAAGCATCAAGTTGAACACACCAAAGCCGACAGGGTAGTGCTGTTCAGACTGGCAGATTTTGTGGACATCACCGACGGACCGCTCATCACTAACACAGGATTCATGGGACCACACAGATATGTCTTCACTTGCGTAAGTTTGATCATTGTTACTTTACTTCCTCCCCCTCCCCCTCCCCACCACCCGACCCTCCACCCGACCCTCCAGCCCCTCCAGTACCCATAGCATCTAGTCCTGAGTGCCAGGCATTGTTAGTCTGAGTATCACCTCTTCTCCACGGAGCCAAGTCTCCTGTATAACGTCTGATAATCTAAACATGCAGATACATGCAAGCTGTGCGCCAGCCAATCGGAGTGGACTTTACTTAATCGCGACATCATTTCATTCCCAAATCAAGACTAAATGGTTTGATTGGTGAATTGGAATGCAGTGTTTCGTAATACAACAGCAGCCGGGAGCATATCGCATTACATGATACACAGCGCGTGACACATGTTTTTTTTTTTATCCATTGTCTATGACGCGCAACTGGTGAATGACCAAAGATCCGATATAGAAAGCGCCGCTGATTGGTCAAAATCCAGAGGTCAAGATGTGGTTGTCTTGCATAATTAATCAGCAAATCTGCTCAAATTTAATAGACCATGGTGAAATCTATTACATAGTCTATCCAGTACCCTCCCCACCTCCCAAAAGAAAAACAGGGGTATTGATAAAGAATCTTATGCAATTTGAACCAAATGTGGGAAGAAGCTGTGCAAAGTGAAGACAAACTGCAATTGGGGGGGGGGGAGGGAGGGGGAGGGTTCACTGGAACACAAAGAAAAATGTAATAATTTACCAGGACATTTTGTTAGAGTTAGAGTTAGAATTTTACATGATTTAAAAGTTGAATTCTCATTGAGTGATTTCTACACCACCAGTTCCAGATTGCTTCGTAAAGTTTGTTCCTGGGCTACACGGCATCACGGTTTTACGACTTCTGAGTAGCTTCCCCTGAAATAAAAAGAAATAGATAAACTGGAAGACTGCTAGCAAAGGCCAAAGTAGCTTATTTTGTAGGGCAGTGGTACAGGCTCCAATCATGCTGCAACTAATTTCCTTATTTAAAATAAAGAAAAAATACATATCTACAATAGGCAGCTGCCTTTTGATTTATTTGATAACATTGCTTGAAGCAAGTGCATGAAGCAGTAAGGAACAGCGGACACTTTCTTAAAAGCTTTCAATATGCCCTTGATGTGTAATCATTATCAATTCATTACATTGATAATAAATGATTTACAGTATTTTAATGTCGTCTTTTTAAAATATATTTTGTTCGTTTTATAGGTTCATAGTGTGGACGACTACCTGAAACCTACAGTAAGTGGAATGGTTAAGAAAATTGCAAAATTAATAAAATGTTCACAAACACCAAGAATGGTCTATTTTGAACAGAAGACAGCACGATATATAAGGCTGTGCATTTCCAAGTAAATTAGTATTCAATTTTTTTCAATTTGGACTTAATCAAATATTAAAATTTTCGATTTTGATCAATATTTGGCAAATGGGGTCTAGACAAAACCAATGAAACTATGCTTTTGGTTTTTCAGGCAACTGATCTTGCTTAGTAATATTTTAAGTACAACATGGTCAATTTTAATGATTCTGTTTGCCGTTTTCTTTGGCACAGAACAAGCTGCTGAGATTCCAAGGGGTGGCGGTTCCCTCAGAGTTCCGAGTTCATCACACCACGTGGAGCATCCTCGAAGAAAGGGCTCGCAAACCAGTGAGTTGACTTCTTTTAGATGATCCATAATTTTCATCTCACTAAATTCAGTTGACATGAATATTAATGAGAAAGGGAGTTTTTTTTTTAATATCTGTCCAATTTTGTGCTTCCATGGACAGGAAACACATTGGAAATGTTTTACATAATTATTCTGGCCTTATGGGGTACAAAGAGTAGCAGTAAGGACAATGGGAACCAACAATTCTGGTATAGGGTGTGCATTTACGGGTAGTATGGGAACTGGGTAGCCGATTGAAAAAAATACGGGTACCAGGGTACCCGTGAAAGAAGCCCAATGCGAAATTCAAATCTTGGATGTTGCTGTTTAGATTGTTCAAAGGTCCGCACGATAATACATTTTCCCATGTAGCCTGGTTTCCATTTTTGAAATCCTCCACAAATTACATTTGAAACCTTTCTTTTCTGTTGTCTGAGAAGTTACTTAGTAATATGTGAAGTTGGTTGTGGCTACCCGATCCATAATCTGGAACCGGTTCCTGACATTACAGTCAGGTACTCCGGTCCCAGTTCCAATGCACAGCCCTAAATTCTGGTCTTAAGAAAATTGAGTACTCCACAAAAATAAATACGATGAATAAATTGTAATGCTCATGCAGCGCTTTCCATCGTATCAACAATCTCAAAAAGCGCTTTACAATTATTCCCCTGTTCATCAGGCCACGAGACCACGCGTCAGCCGATATCAGCGCACATTCGGTCCTCTACCCTCACAGGTACCCATTCATACTCCTGGGTGGAGAGAGGCAATGGGAGACTTTTGAGACATTGGTGGCAGCAAGCACCCTTGTCCTTTTTCTCCATTGTTTGCATCATATTGAGCCTGCTTGCTTTATTAAACTTAAACATGACGCAAACAGTTCAAAAGGACAAATTTTTGATAGGCGCATTTGATAGGCGCATTAGTCAAACACCGTAATAACTGGACCATTTCATTCTACAAAAAAGTGAAGCACTATGCGTTTTGAGATTTCATTAAAAAAACATGAAAAAAGGAGAACAATATTACATAAAAATGTCTTTTATAGTTGTGCCCCACCCTACCAGCTAACTGCAAATGTAACCCTCAGAAGTTTCCAACATCTGTATTTTTTCTTCAATAGGTTCTGGTTGACTTGGCACCTAACCTGAAACCCAGACACACAGAAGACAAAACACAAGAAGACACTGCATCATGATGCACAGTGGAGTCGTCAGGATGTGTACAAACACGGTCTGGAAGCCAGGCTATACACCAAAGGCTGTGGAGCAGGGCACCCGTTTGCTTCATGAGGTTTTGTCATAAGCATGGGAAAGGAACAAGATATCAGTTAATAATTAAATGATACTTCGAGCAGTTACCCATTTCTGGCTAACTCCTTTCAACAAGACTTTATGCTGGAAAGAATGTTTTACTGCAAGAATATTCAGTCATTTTGCCATCACAGTGTACAGGGCCCAATTTCATGGCTCTGAATCGCGGAATTTGGTGCTTACGATCACCATTTTATGCTAACCACGCTAGCAGACAAATTCTGTGCTAACCCTGTAAGCACAGAATTCTTAGTTACAGAATGTACGCATGCGCAGAAGCCAACATTCCTCGCTAACCTGTAAAATACGCTAACACCATAAGCACAGAATTTTCTGCTACAGTAAGGCCAAAAAAAAAAATAAGTCGGTCTCTGGTCAGGGCGCGCGTCGATTTTAATCATGTGCGTCGATCTTTTTTTTTTCCAAAACGTTCCGCGGTAGCTCGAACAGCGCCCTCTATTTCCGCACCTCCTCAATTTTTTTTACCAAAGAGCACCAAGGAATGGGAAATTGCACCAAGGCAAATGATCGAAAGCACCAAGGCAAGTTATGGAAGACACCAATGTACATGAGGACACAAAAAAAGCAAAATAGTACCCCACCTTGTCTGTACAATCCAAGCTTGAAGAAAAAAACAAAAAAAACGCATGGCCGCGTCAATTCCGGGGCTTTGGTCTGACCAGAGACCGAATATTTGGGTTTTTTGGCCTAAGCAGGGATTTTTTGCTTACGGTAAGCAGAGCCGTGAAATTGGGCCCTGTTTATCACTTTGAATGTTTATCTGTTGTCTGAGTTTCTGGCAAGGTGACCAGTCTTGATGTTCTTGATTATTCAAGTCAATCGCATTTCAAATTACGAGTAAGATCACTAGTAACGGGAAAGAAAGATGGACAAAGAAATGTCTCTTTTATAGATTACAGTCGACTCTCGTTAGTACAATCTCTGTTAATACAAAATTCTGGTTATAACAAACACAAAGCCTTGGTCCCGACTGTGCGTTTGTGTAAACAATGAATGGGACTGATTTTCTTCTTACCCCCTAATACAAAATTCTGATATAACAAACAATTTGGCTAGATCCCAGCGAGTTTGTTATAACGAGACACGACTGTATATCAATAACTTGTTACATGTACAGTCGAGTCTCGTTAATACAAACTCGTTCGGACCTGGCCAAATTGTTTGTTATATCAGAATTTTGTATTAAGAGGAACATCAGTCCCATTCATTGTGCGCATAAATGCATAGTCGGGACTAAGGCTTTATGTTTGTTATAACCAGAATTTTGTATTAACAGAGTTTGTACTAACGAGATTCGACTGTACTTCCGTTGAGCCTGGATGACGTGTGATGGGCTGTAACTTTGGAGCCCTTCTTTTAGCTGTTGCGCATTGCCTATTAAAAAAGGGGAGTAAACAAAAAATGAAACCCAAATGTCAGGAATTTTTTGAATGAAGTTTTGCATGTAGCACTTTCAAAATCTAAGATATGAAAGCCCAATTAGTAAGCTTTCTTTTAGCTCAAGAATCATTCAAATCACTCGTGTACTTTTCAAGTTACGGAATTTTAAACATATTTTTACGTAGGGATGTGTGTGAATGGTTTTTGTTTTGCCGAAAGAACACACTTTTTTGTGATCTGTTGAGAGAACTTTAAAATAATGTTTGTGCTTAAAATTTGGTAACTTGAAAAGTACATGAGTGATTTGAATGTTTCTTGTACTAAAAGAAAGCTAACTAATTGGTCTTTCATATCCTAGATTTTAAAGTGCTACATGTAGGACTTCACTAAAACAATGGTTCTGAAGTTTGGGTTTCATTTTTTTTTTACTCACCATGTATATGAAAATGAACAAACAACCCTTTTGACATCACCCAATGGCCAACATTTCCTGTGGCCCACAAGTAGTTATGCGGGATGTAAGACCACCTGCAATTGACTGATTTTAGGCTTTCTACAAATTGTAAACAAAACATTGGCACCATATACAAGTGTGTGTGCTTTTCCTTTATACATGTACATGTACCTCAAATTTCAGGCAAAATGCCATTACCCATTTACACCGCTCGATAGGAATTTGCCTTATTCAAAGGCTAATCATGACCCCATTGTCAAATATATGGGAGCAGTTTTACTTCGAAGTCATGGTTGAACAGTTTACATGGCCAACAGCCTCATCAGGTCACCAATCCACGTCGGACATTAGTGAAGCATCACTAACTGTGTGCAAAACGTTAAACAAAGGCACACAAAGAAATTGACTTTGTTCAGCCTTGTACACTTATTGATTATAAATTGACATGGATTCGAAAGAGTTGAGTAATCTTAAAACTCGAGAATGCTGTTAATAAAACTTCATATGATTGGTTACCAAAATATGTCATATTTTGTTCTGTTTTTATTAATTGCATGTTAAGAAGGATGTTTAGGTATGTCGGATGTTTACATGTATTTACATAAAACCATCGAGTTTAATGTGCTGAACATTGTGTTCCGTAAGTCTGTTTTGGGATAAAGCTAAGGTGTTCTGGTGTTAATTCTGCGTGCGATCAAAATGGTACAGGCGTTAACACTACATGTATAAAGTTGGGAAGCCTTACGGGCTTTGCGAAGCTTAAATTTATCCCCTGCAGTAACTTTCTACAAAGGCAAACCCAAACATTTCACCTAAACATTGAGTCATTTTACAATGGCCTTTGAAGTTAAACTGCTTTGCAATAACATCGCGTGGATTACTTATTTAAAGCAACCCGCACACCAACACTCGACCCGGATTTCAGCATACCGTGCGGTCTAGCAGCTATTGTTACACCACGGCTGAACGCCTTCCGTAACAGGCGCGCCGATTCGTTCACTATCAAGCGGCTTAATGAGGCGTGACGGCGAGGACCAACCGGAGCAGCGGAAAGTAAACGGGGGGGAGAAAGTGGCGGTTGAGTCATGCGCAGTCGGCTATTGTCTGCCAACACGTACAGCAACGGTATCAACTTCTCGCCGTGTTTAGCGGGCCTACCGACGGTTGCTACGGCCGAGATGTTTACTCTATTGTTATGGTCTTGCCCCCTTCAGTATCGGGAGCACCGCAACTGCCATTACTGAACCAGATTGCCTTTGTAACCGCTAACCTTCGCACGCCGTATTTTACTTTCTGCGACTGACATTCTGTGCATTTCTCCTCGTCTTCACGTGTTTTAACCGAGGATTTTTTACTCTACCCTGATGGATATGGAGATGATACGCACGCCTTTTCACCGATAGCGCCATTCCAACGGATGATTTTCGCCAAAGTGACTTCCTTATTGGCATATTTGGTTGGTCTGTCTGTGGAAAATTTATAACTTATTTTATATTAGAAGAGAAGGAAACCCATCTTTCATCTTGGATTTATTCCGGAGCTACGCAAAGCAAAAGCGAGAAATTACTGATTTGGTAAGTGTGTTCTTCGTGGTCGATCTATTATCTCTTGATCTTTGGAACATCGAGTAAAGTTGTGTCTTATCATGGTTTACCAACGAATTATTTCCAACATTTTTATCAGAAACACCCCCTGTGAGTGCAATGAGAAAATGCATCTAATTTTGATTTTATAGCTTTATCATGATATTCTCTCAATGTAGTTTGTACCGGCGGAAGCTATAGAAAGTAGTGGAATGTATTACCCCAAAAAATGGTTTTAGCAAATTTTAATGTAAACCTTGATCAGGACGCATGGGCTCTATTTTTTGCTTATGTGATGCATTCCTTGTTCTATGGTTTCAACATTTTCTCTATTTTGACATAAATTTCAAGGTATCCTTATTATATTTCGTTGATTTTGCTTGAATGTTACATTAAATCATGATCAACTTTAGAAACACCACTCACAGCAGGGTGAAATTGATGTGGCTGTTTCCAGAGTTGCATAATGAAATACCACTTTATATTTCGTTTCGAAAATGTCTTCAAATTTGCTGAAAAAGTCACTAAAGGCCTATAATATAATTTCAAGATGTCCATTTAGATAAGTCAACTTGTTATGACTTTGGGAATGTTTGTGATAATACAAAAGAAAGATGGAAATTTTCAGGGTTTTTAACACAATTATTGATGTTATACATGTAGGCTTAGCCGTAACAGTTTCCCAAAATCAAATTATCAATTAACTAATGCCTCCTTGTTAGACTTGCGCGCGGAGTATTCAGGAGGATAACTACCAAGTATATATACCAAGTACATGTACCAAGTAATTCTTGAAGTTCTGTTCCAATCATCCACCAAATGAGGAGAAATGGTATTTATAATTGAGGGTATTTAGAAGTACATTTGTATGACTGCACCATATATGGATTTCGTTCAGTACATAGGGTTAGTCAAAAAGAAAATGACCGAATAGATGTGGGGGAAAAATATTTAAACCATGTGTGGATAAAGTACATGTTATTGACTAATAATTGTGAAAATGTCACTTAATTTGGTGCACACTCTTTTCAAGCTTTAACTATTTTGATAAGAAGACCACAAAATTCAGCTATCTTTCACTGATGATTTACCGTACTACGATTACTGATGAATACCCATTAAATACATGTACAATGAAATATACACACTTTCCCACCTCCACGAAAGAACGAAAACTTGCCAAGGAAAACAGACAAAATCGCCATCAGTATTTCAGGGGAAAAAAGAGTGAACTTGCCAGTAAAAATCTGACCGTAAAAAATAATCTCATTTGTATTTGAATGCGTGTGTGTAATCTGTAATTCTCACTCAGCTCAATATAGCTTCCAATATAATTCCACGGACATAAAAAATTGGTTATTAATGGGTTACTTTAGTAAAACATACATAACTTCTGAAAGCAAAGATACATTTTAGATTTCGATGAGGGGAACTACATGCTCTTTTAAGACATACTTGATTCGTGTATTAAATTTAATTGCTTTTTAAGAAGAAAAAAAAACACATTAATCCAGGTCACTTTCTTTTTGACTTGCCCTGTATACAATCAAGTTGACTTGTCCACTTTGTCAGGGAATATTGTACTTGCTTCAAGTTTGAAGTATATCCAAACCCGTAATTCGACAAGGATCGTTATTCACAATATTATAAAGGTCTCAAAAATTCATTACTAAAATGTACAAAATAGCGGGGTCAAATAGCGTGCCAACCTTGCTATTCACATAACGTGCTTTGTAAATTTACAGAGTGAAAACAAAACACTCGTAACGAAAACGGTTGTCCGTCATTGCTCTTTAAAAAAAGTGGAAGTTTCACTAGTAGAGTGAAGTTTTCATGTTTTATATAGTGAAAAAAAAAACACTCGACAACTTCTCTCTCATAGCAGATGGCGGACAGCTCTATTTGTTACGAGAGTTTTTTCCACGCTTTCACATTATATATATTTCTGTTCTAGACACATTTGAAACGAACGTATTAATGCTGTATTTATTTGATCAATCTAATGGACAGTTATCTGGGTGTGACGGTGTATGTCGGTTTTTCTTTTTATCGTCATGGCGTTTTGTTCCAAGGCGTGGCAGTCATTCGTTGTATGAATCATCGATGAATAAGGCACGCTTTCAAAAGCAAACGGTTTTATAAGACATTGATTTTTATTTGGCAAACGGATTGTACAAGACATTTCGACAGCGATCAAAAGACGCTCTCGTTACGTAACATGATGGAGACATTCTCCGTACGCCGAGGCGTAACCCACGAGAACTCTGATGATGGTAATGGAAGACATCACATCAACGACAAATTGTATTATTATTTCTCACAAAATCTACGAGGAGCCGTGTCCTCATTAGAATTGACCCATTGGTTTGGAATGAATATTTTAACTTAAGAAAATTGTGCGTGTCGTACACCGATGAAATCCGCTCAGTGATAGTGTTGTCTTATTTGGAGTTGGTGTAGAGGAATTAGGCAGGATGTTTCTCTGATAAATTTTAACGAAATTATTTTCTGAGATGACTAAAAAGACTTTTTTGTTTTGTTTCAAGTATCTGTACATTTTTTTTAAAATGGCATGTATGGAGGCGAATGTAGAATCTACTACAATCTTATTTTTTACTTTACTTCACAAGTTCGGATCATCGGCAATTTTTTTAGGTGTTTCATAGGCCTAACTCTTGTCTCTCTTCTGTGCATGTGATGAAGTAAAGCTATCTACGAAAGCTAAATGACAATTTGTTTTTAGTTAATGTTTAAAATGCTGCCTTCAGTGCAATACTGTTAAAAAAAACCCACTTAATCAAGGAAAACATTCAAACGTACAACCACTGCCAGCTGACTACTGAGTGTATGTGTGTACGATTACAGTGCGGCCGGGTGTAAGTTTCGCTTTTTTTTTTGTATAATCAAATTTAACTGGGTTTTATGAGAGTTGTTCTTCAGTTCGGTGTTTTGAGGGTTTTGCGTATTTCAGCGAATGCTTCAACTAGCATTGAGACTGGTTTTCTTTGTCGTTCTCTGTAAACATAATGACATTATTCAACTTGACAACTATACATGTACAAACACCTGTAGCGACAATAACATTGCAAAATTTTCGATACCGTTTTCTCCCCTAACTAAGGCAGTTTTGAGATAAATTTTGAAGTCAAATGAATGTTTAGGTATTGAGCAATAACGCTGCGTCTTGGATTTTTTTTAATTCCAAATTTGCGTCTTTTCCCCCCCCAATAGGAAATCCGGGTTTTTATACCGATAGATCACCATGGATCCGACCAGGCGCAATAATGCCGTTACGACAACGGTATACATGTACTGCTTTATCATGCTGATAGGATTTGGTGAGTTTATGATCCTTATACTTATGATGTTTATGAAACAAAGAAACCAATATTTCAGTTCTATTGAATAAAGCCCCAAGACAAGACTTGTTTAGAAGATATGTTTATAGGCGTACTACATGTAGGGGCCTGGATATACATCCTTTAAGGGCGACATCGGCCGAGCATCAATCAAAAGTTAATATTGTCCCACAACACATTTTGGCTGTTATGGGCCTACTGAATTCGAGTATATCTCTCGTAGCATATTTCGCTTGGGTGGGTATGCGCCTCGTGAATGTCTTTTCTGTGTGTTGTATTGTGTGTGAACGCAATGTCTACTTCCTTCTAAATTTTACACTGGGACAAGAGTTATGAATAGTTTAATGGCGGTACGTACCCGATGCTTTACATGTACATCTGATTGGAACCAGCCAAAACCGATCCCGCAACTCAGTGGTCGAGTGGTACGATGTCTGCACTAGAAAGCAGGAGGTCGTGGGTGAATTTTTGCCAACTTTCACTCGGGAGGTAACACGCTGAGTACATGTATACAGTGTTTATACGTCGGTGAAGAGCAGAACCTTATATTGATTTACACGCAAATATGTCATCTTATGAAAGAGTTATCGGTTATAAAGTTTACTTTTTGTCCCTCAACAAGAGAACTTGAGTGTGATTTGTGAGCCGCAGTGACCTGCTTACAATTGTTCTATTACGTGTATTAATCTAAAGACTACTGCCAAAGATATTTCACGAAATATCAGGAGAACAACAAAAGGTATTATCTGGACGATCGTGTGCACGCACGTTGCCAGCGTGTTGCTTGTCTCCCAAATTATCAATGTCTTTCATGGCATCATCGAAATATGAAAGGGAGCACATTAATTTCATTCTATAAGGTGGTCAATGATTTCTTCTTCTATTTCTCGCTTCAGCGCAAGCCCAGCAGGCATTCAGCGTCCAGCCCTCGGACACCCAGGTCACCGAGGGCAACACAGCCACCCTCCGCTGCTCCGTCACCAACAAGGGCGGCACCCTGACCTGGACCAGGGACGGCGCCCCGATCAGCGTGGAGGGCAACATCATCGACACCACCAACACGCGGTACACCATCCAGGGCGACGCCAGCTCCACCTACGACCTGCAGATCACCGAGGCGGTGCTGGCGGACTCGGGCCAGTACCAGTGCCTGGTCACGGCGGGCGGGGTGGGGTCCGACGAGATCCTGTCCGACCTGGCCACGCTGACCGTGCTCCGTAAGTTCATCGGGAACAATGACATTACGTGGCAATTGAAGTTGGTGTATACGTGCTTTTTGGGTGTGGCACCTTAACAAACAAACCAAAAATTACAAATTGAATTGATATTTTTCTGGCTAGACTTTTCAATGACACATCGCACGAAAACAGTCGGCCGAAGACAAGTAATCAATTTATTTAATTTCAACTTTTGAGCGGGACGCTCCTAATTCGTTCTAATAGTGTGCGCAATTTCTGAATTGAAGCGCGCCATTTAAACCCAATCTTTAAAACTGTATACAAAAACAGACACATGGTACCGTGTACCACATCATAACCTCAGGTACATGCAGTTAAGACCAACTAATTCCATATATGGATGAAAAATGATCGTTTTTTTTATGAATCTTTTCATTTTGTTTTGCAGAGGTCCAGAGCTTTATCAAAGTTCCAGGCGACACCAGCGTGTCCCAGGAGACGACCGCCACGCTGGAGTGCCAAATCGACAACAAAGAGGGCTTCCTCTATTGGCTGAGGGACGGCGTTATCATCAGCAACGACACGCAAATAACCAATGGCATCGTCCGTTACTCCATCGTGGGCGACCAGGCGGCGGGCGAGTACAATCTCAGGATTGTCTCGGCGCAAGAAGACACCGACCAAGGCTCGTACCAATGCGTCGTGACGGCCGCGGGGACCAGCGAAAGGATCGAGTCACGTGTCGCCTCCCTATCAATTCAAGGTTAATTGGGCTCAATATTTGTTCACATTCTTGCTACAAAGTTCCCTTTATTTTGTTACATCGATAATTAAAATGCGCTTCATTTTATAAAACAATATTGGCATTTCATATCTTCTAAATATATTTTTGAAAAAAATAACTGCATTGACTTTTATCATGGAGCTACTGCTTGAACTAGCTTGGCGAGCGCGAAAACACCGATTCAGTTCAAAAGCAATGACTAGACTATTTCCAATGATAATCAATATGTCTCAATTTTCTTTTACTACGAAGGTTCTGGCCAGCGGCTGACTATCGTGCCATCGAACGCCGTCTTCACGGAGGGCACCACGGCGCTAATGAGATGCCGAGTGGCTGACAAAGCAGGCACGTTGTCATGGCTACAGAACAGCCAGCCAATCAGCTACGACAAGGAAGTCAGCCTGGGCAATTCTCGGTAGGTTTCGCGCCATTCCTGGGCGGCCTCCTGTATTCGTCTGCTTTGTAGTGATTTTTTTGTTTTATGGTGATTACCTGTTGAACTGAAACACATTTATACAAAAAAAAAAGATTGAAAGCTTATGGTGTACCTTTTATCCTAGCATTAACTCATTAAAAAAAATAAAAAATTGCAGATTTATTACATTTCTTGCTTTACCTTCAGTTTCCAAGTAGGTCTCCATGTATTTTTTTTAGTGATGAAACGCCCGGGGAAAAGTTAATATCTTCCCATTAAACATTCGAAAATCTTTGTCACTTTGCAACATACAATTAATCTTCTCACATTATTGTTGGTTTTTCTAGATACTCCATCGTTGGTGACGAAGCGGAGGGGGACTTCAATCTTCAGATACAGGATGCGTCGCCCAACGACGTGGGCACCTATCACTGCATCGTGAGTGCGGCCAGCGGCGCCGGCAACGAGGCCATATCGTCCAGCGGCGCCACGCTCACAGTCATAGGTGAATACAAATATTACTTTTGCTTCACACACACATTTTAACTCCGATACATTAACGATCAATGTCAATCAATGTTGTTGCAATGTCTCGACGGATTGCTTTTAACATAGTTCCTGTAAGCAGATTTTCATGAGCAAATTCAGATTGCAGAAAGTTAAAGCATACAACCAATAAATACAATACCATTTTGGCTTAATGCCATTTTCAAATTTGAAACGCTCCGAACAACAACAGTATTATGAAACCTCGCCTGTAACATGCATCGCAAAAGTATTGGAGTTTTTGGTGGTACAAACATTACCGATTGTGGTATAATGTTGTTGTTTTTTTGACCAGGTGGTTATCGGTCAAATAAAATTAAATCACTATTAAAAAAAGACTTCAATGGTTCGTTATAATAACCTTCTTTTAATGTTTATTTTCCCCCATCTCCATAGCCGCCACGGCCCCTGACAGTGGCTACCCGGTCTGCAGCCTGGTCCCTTCCACGGACCTGAAGGAGGGAGACAACGTGACCATCTCCTGCACCTCGCGGGGCGGCGAGCCCCAGCCCAAGCTGGACTGGCTGCGCGACAACCTGGCCTTCGACGGCAACTACGTGGCGCTGAGCCTGAACGCCCGCAACGACGTGTCATTCCGGCTGACCAATGACATGGTTGGCGCGGTGTTCGAGTGCCTGTCCAGCCACCCGGCGTATACCACCACGCAGAAATGCCAGCTGGACCCGCTCACTTTCGAACGTAAGTATCGTGTGGTGTCTTTGCTCATATACCAAAACCGGCCCTCAGGCTATCCAAATGGTGATGCTGACTTTTAAGGAGTATTTTAGGCAAAATCCAAAATTGTATTTCTCTTTGATTGTCTGAAGAACTACCGAAACATTTTTGGAAAACAAAATGAGCTTCATTTCTCCCGGTTGTTCCATTGGCTTGCAGTGTATTTTGGTTGCCTCCAGGTTGCCTGATAATACAGTCGACTCTTGTCAAATACAAACACTGTCAATACTTATTTCGGTTATCAAATATCACGTCAAATCCGGCCCGGCCACAGACTGATATACAGGGTGAGTAAAAAAATAAATAACGAAACCCAAATGGCAGGACCAATGTTTTATTGAAGTTCTGCATGTATCACTATCAAATTCTAGGATATAAAAACCCAATTAATCAGCTTTCTCTTAGTACAAGAATCATTCAAATCACTCATGTACTTTTCAAGTTACGGAATGCCAATCACAACCACAGTTTTAAAGTTCTATCCACGGATCACACAAAAAAGTGGGCGTTCAGCAAAACGAAATCAATTCACGTACATCCCTATGTGATTTGTTTTCGTTTTGCTGAAAGAACACTTACCTTTTTGTGATCCGTGGACAAAGCTTTAAAACGGGGGTTGTGTTTAAAATTCAGTAACTTGAAAATGACATGAGTGATTTGAATGATTCTTGTACTAAAAGAAAGCTTATTGGGCTCTCATTTCCTAGATTTTCAAAGTGCTAAATGCAGAACTTTATTAAGAAAGTTGGCTGGCCATTTGGGTTTCGTTTTTGACTCGCCCTACAGTCAACTCTTGTTACAAACACTGTCGATACTAATACTGGTTATCAAATATCATGTCAAATCCTCCACTGATATACGTGATGCCACCTATGCAATAGCTTCTAATTGCAGTGGCTGAATTACTCCAGACGTGATTAAAACTCAACCCTTTTGTGTGTTATTTACATACCAGTGACGCCGACCATCCAAGTCTCGCTGGACACTCTGACCCTAGAGATCAAGGAGGACGAGACGGGGGCGGTGGAGTGCACGGCCACGGGCGACCCGGCCGTGCTGGGCTACAGCTGGTACTACAACGGCGTGCAGATCGCCGAGACGGACGCCCGCTTCCTGATCACCGAGGAGGGCTCGAGCAAGTCCACGCTGACCGTCACCTCGGCCTCGCTCAGCATGGACGAGGCGGTGGTGTCCTGCGAGGCTCGAAACAGGATCGACTCGGAGAGCGTCTACGCCGTGGTCAGAATCATCGGTAGGCGGCAATAATTGTCTTTGTAATAGTTTACTGTGATAATTGAATAAGGATTGCATGGTGGATAGGAACAATGAATGTGATGTTCACAGTTAACACCGTGTGAATGATATCTCGTTTGAGTTGTGTGGTACAGTCTCCTGATGAAGAACAGAGCCCATTGTTCGAAACGTCGAGTTAAAGCAACTGGTTCTTCTCAGCACCACACAACTCAAAAGAGAATTTGACGTGGTGTTCATCATTCCCATGATGTTACATCCCATTCATGATAATTGACCATATTTGTTCCCAATTTTATTGATATTGATGATGTGTGACTCTTTTAGGCTTTTATTTGAGAAACATGGGCATGCGGAAGATATTGGAATTCGTGAAATTTGTTTCCAAATGATAAGAATTTCGGCAAACTCAAAACGAATTTTAGGATGCTACATTCGTAAATTACACTGCACTGTTTGAATAAATTGTTTGGTGCAAATTCGAAATTGAAACATGGGCATGCAGAAGATATTGGAATTCCTGAAATTTGTTTTAACCTTGATAAGAATGTCTGCAAACTCAAACGAATTTAAGGATGCTACATTCATAAATTACACTGCAGTGTTTCAATTAAATTGTTTGGTGCAAATTCGAAATCGAAATTTGCAGTGGAGCCCAACGACGTCGCGTTCTGGAATGAAATTCTTGTCATATTAGAATTGATAATAAGTGTTAAGGTGACCAGGGAAACCTATATTATATTAAAATAGAATATGATATCCACATGTCGATACCAGTGGTGGTGCTATTATTTATTATAACTTATGACACCACCTTCCTTTTGTCACACTTCGTCACTAATTTCAACTTCTTTGTGTGTATTTCAACCCACCAGAGGACGACTTGTACCAGATAGTTCTGGCTGTCTTGGCTTTAATTGCCTTCTTCGTCTTCGCGCTGATTGTTGTGCCGATCATTGCCTACTACTGCTACCGCAAACACCAGAAAAAGACAAAAGGTAAGACATAAAACATTATGTTGCAGTTTTGTGTGTAAACATTTTATCTTATCGGTAATTGATGGCACCCTTGAAATTCTGCATTAAAATATCCACATCTGTGTCGTTGGAAAGCATTTTTTTTTAATGGGGCCAGGAGAGGGGCATTCGAGATATGTACAAATGTACACACGTCTTTTTCTTTCAATCGTGATTCTTATCCCACCGCTGACACCAGTTGGTTAAGTTCGGGAATCGTGTGCAAAAAATGACCTGCTATTTTCTCGAACAAGTTTATTTTGTCTCGGTTGTTATCCTTTGTACTTCACTGGACGTCATTGGTAAGTGAAGGGAACAGGTCAATATAACTACTGACTCTTATAGACAGATGAATCGCTTCGTTCGTAACTGACATCTAAGAAATGGTTAGTCTAATTAATATGTTTTGTCTTATTTTGTATAGTTGCTCCAATCGAGAACGGTCCAGCCACAATAAGTGGTACCAAGGTCACCTCCAACTACTTCATCACCGAGGAGACGATCCCCAACGGCAACGCCAAAAAGTCCCCGAGCCGCAGTTCCAGCAAACCCAAAGTCCTGGACCACGAGACCAAGCGAGTCGACAGCGCCGACGAGGGTAGCTACGGCAGCCCCACCCCGCTGCCGGACCTGACCGGCCGCGGCCGGTACCCTCAGCCCATCCGCAGCCAGACACCGGACGGCTTCATGAACGACACCATGGACTCGGCGCGCAGCGGCCGGGTCGGCTCGTATGACGTGGAGGCCGCCCAGCTGCAGCACGAGGCCGAGCTCCAGGGCAGCGTCAAGGCTCGCCGGCCGTCCTCCTCGCGCCGGAGCTCCGTGTCGACGCCGTCGCCGCCGCTCAACAACAAAGTCTCGCTGTCGCCCGGCGAGTACCTGATCAGGGACGAGTACGAGAGGAAACTGAAGGAGCTGGAGTCCATGAAGAAGAGCATGACGGGCTCCGGGATGATCCAGGATGACGCCAAGTCCAGGAAGTCGAGGGATGGAGGGGAGAGGAGGAAACACAAGCACAAGAAGAGGGACAAGGAGAGGGATGACAAGGACAAAGAAAGCCACAAAGTGAGTAATGTAATTCAGAGATGCAGTTCAGGGAAGAGTCAAGATAAGGCCTGATAATAATGATGGGGAAGAGTCTCAGGACAAAGCTGTGACGTTGTAATTTTAAGAAGTACATGTACATGTACATCAGTGACAGAGATAAATTCAGTTTGAAAGCTACCAGTGTCTGGACTGTTACACTTCTGCTGTTTACTGATTACGCAAATGTTTGATTATCAACTTTGCAGGGTAGTTTTTGGTTCTGATAAGAAGATAAGAAGACTAAGACAAGTTCTAAAGCAGGATGTTCTTATCAGAGCAAAAACTATTAAAAGCAAAGTTGATAATAAGCAGGACAAGTTCTTTTCAGAACGTCTTCTATAAAGCAGTAGTTATTACCACATGGTGTTACCGTAAACCGAAACGATACCGGTACTCCACCATGCAAAGCCTCAAATCTTATAGGCAAATGTTGTTTTTCTTGACAGAAATCCAAGTCAAAGGAGCACAGGGAGCACCGCGACAAGAAGGACAAGAAAGAGCGCAAGGACAAGAAGGAGAAGAAGGACAGGAAGAAGGACTCGTCCAGATGAAACTAGTACGTCATCGCTGCCATCCACCAATCAACGCCACGTTTTTGCCACGGACAACACTTGGCCCTGGCCAATGAAAATTGGCCGTCGGGATTCGAACTTTGACCCGTGCGGAGCCCGGATGTAAAATCAAAGTGTTGCTGCTCACGAAATGCATTTTGTAATGAGCAATTTATGGAATAGTTCGTAAAAAATAGCAAATGGCGTCCCTGCTCCAGCAAAATGATGATCAATCCAGCTTCCTGAACATTTTGTACATAGTTGATTTTGCAACTCATTTTGTAAAAAAAAGAACAGTACATGTGTACACTTAATAGCATCAGTAAATGTATTGTTTACTACAAAGCCTCAAATACAGTCATATCAAGTTGGAGACTATGCATCATGCATTGCGTATGGTATAACTATGTTTATTCTAAAACTATTTTTGAATCAAGAGTAAAATTTGGCTCTCATTGCTAAACAAACTGTGTGACGTTTAGGGAGCTTTTTAAAATCCTCGCCAGAAAAGCAGAGCCTGCGGGCCCTCGGTTTTATCGCTGATTTGAAATTCTCTGTCCTTGGTTTGTGTGAAGAACTTATAAAACTTGCATGGATTTCTGCTGTTTCTTGTTTGATTGGAATGTACATCACAATTTACAAATGTAAAGCCCTTCGAGTGACTTCAATACCACACATTTAACCCTATTATGTACATTATTTCTGAGAAAATGAAGTCTTTAATATCCGTTACGTCGCATGTGTTATGTCATAATTATAAATTGGTATGAATGCTTTGCGTATGCACAATGTATTTGACACAATACATGTCACATGACTGGTGATAACAATGCAACATTTATTTCCAAATCATAAAAACACTGTAATAATTACATGAAGAAAAAACAAATAATAGTTGGAGGCATAAACACAAAAAGCCGAAGCCTGTAAGCCTTAAAATGAACAATACTTGGGTATACATTTGAAGTATGGTAGTAAATAGGTACAACATATATATGTACACATTACAGAATAGAAGCAATGTAACGGACACACAAACGAACAAACAAGCAAACCAACACCCCAACTTGAACAACCATTGTACAATAACTTCGAAATCAAGAGTTTTAGCTGCAAAATAAGCAACTCTAAATTTTCAATCAAGATTTGTTGATTATATACATCTAAGTCTGGATTTCCAATACCGCGTTCACTTCACAGTGTTTTTGCGCCTAGTATAAACCGTTTTAGTAGGGGTATAGGGGAAATATGCAGTTTAATTGACACTGCAATTTTGAAAGTACTCATTCATTGTACACGGAATATTGAGGTCATGGTCTTGGTAACATTGAAATTCCCTTGTAATGGAATTTACGACTCTTTCCGGTTGAAATAGAAATGTAACGGTCGCTTTGCGCATTCATTACATGAACTCTGATTTGGGTTGACACATATTTATTTTAAAATATGTACAATATGTTTTTTGTATTTTGATTTGTAAATATTAGAAAGGTTTTTGTACAGTTTTGTATAAAAGATATTGAAATGAATAAATAACACATTTTTGTAAACATAACTATTGCAACTGTCTTGTATACAATACCATGCCTCGTAACTTGTAACACTTAGGCCTAGACCTATTTTATTTTTTAATATCCTTTTGTCACGTCAACATTTTTTTGGGTTAAAGTCTTGGGTATTGATCGTAGCCTAAAAAGGAATGTCATGAACAAAGCGAATTCGTTATTTTAGTTGCCAGTGAAAAATAAATGCGCAACTCTTTGAAAACCTTGCGGAAACCAATACCCCCCGAAAACTAAGAATCTACAAAATATAACAAGGGCGTAGCAAGGTCATTTTTATTGTGGGATGGGGGTTAAACATTTCTTGAAAAGGGCACTTGCACATCCGTGCTGAAATGTAGACACGTTTTTTTTTTATTTCTCCGGACACTTCGGCCTCCGCAAAATCAAATAGTGTAGGGGGGGGGGGGGCTGGGTCTGGTGCCATCTGTCGATGGGGGCGCTGTTAAAAACCGACGATTAGGCACACTAACGGCCAATGTATGGTGCTTTTCAGAGCGATACATGCCGAATTCACAATAAGGCACCCGTAAGGGCCGATGGCACAAAATAAGGCCACGATTTTTTTTTATGAGGCAACTTGTTCAGAAAAAGGGACACTTGTTAACAGAAAAAAGGCAATCTTTACAAATATTGGAGGGGGGGGGGAGGCGCTGGTGAAATTTGCATGAAAAAGGGTAGTCTTTATAAAATATGGGGGGATACCACCTCCTAACACCCCCCTCCCCGCTGGCTATGTCTATGAATCACCCAGAAACCAAAAAGGACATAAAATTAAAAAGACTGGATAATTAAAAAGACTTAGAATTCATTGAGAATGCAAAGCAATATTTAAAAAAGGACGGGTGGGGTATCGCCGAATTACAAATTCCCATTGCCAACGATTGATTTTACTATCAGTGTCCCCAAGGACAGGAACGGCATACTTCCACTAGATTGAGAATCAAACTACCTGTGGATGGAGAATCTCTTTAGGAGAATTATGATACCAAGATCTCCCGATTCGGTCCAGTAGTCATTGCTGCATAGCCATTTTTTGTGAAGCACGCGTTTTTCATGTGGTCTATTCCTTCCATCCATTTAAGTCAAATTCGCGGGCGTGGTTTAGGGAGCAAATGTCTCCGGGAGCAAATGTCTCCAGACTTTGTTACACAAAAAAAAAGGCTCTCCAGGGTGAGTAACAAAAAAGAAACCGAAATATCGGGACTATTGTTTTATTGAAGTTCTGCATGTAGCATTTTAAAAATCAAGAACAATTCAAATCACTTTTGTAATTTTTAAGTTACGGAGTTTTAAACACAACCACCGGTTTAAAGTTCTGTCCACGGATCACAAAAAAATGGTGTGTGTTCTTTCAGCAAAAAAGAAAGAAAACAATTCACACACATCTCTATGTGATTTGTTTTCGTTTTGCTGACGAAACACTGAATTGTTTGTGATCCGTGGACGGAACCTAAAAATGGGGGTTGTGTTTAAAATTCCGTAATTTGAATGAGTCTTGTTAGACTAAAAGAAAGCTCATGAACGGGACTTTATAATCTAGATTTTGAAAGTGCTACATGTAGAACTTCACAAAAACAATGGTCCCAACATTTGGGTTTCGTTTTGTTTGACTCACCCTGTAGAAAAAAAAACTACTGGACCAAATCAGGTGACCTTGGTCTCCTAGTAGCGGAAGTGCGCCGTTCCGTTTTATTTTGTACCCCCGTATTAATGATGGCCCACCAGTATTTGTTGTCACAAGAAAAATAAGGCTAGTTTACAAACTGTTACGTATATTGTGGTTAGGATAAACATGGACATTGGGACCAAACAGAGCTAATTAATTAAACTATGTATGCGATGAGTTTGGGTAAAAAAAACGCGCTATTCCCATACTTCTTGGAGACAAGTTCAATATTGTCGGTGATTTTCTCCGCAACAAAAAGTTATTGTTAACGAGAATCGATGATGCGGAGGCGATATTCAGGTTTGACAAGAGGTGAAGATGGTGATCTGCACGTGACGTGTGCAGGGATTAATTGCTCTGATGTTGCCGTGCGTTATATAGCTCTTGGTTGGTTCTTGGTCGGAGCAAACCCCTTCTCTTAACGATAAGTGTCACTGGGTTCTTTTACAAGCATTGGATTTACACAACACACGGGACCTACTGCTTTACGTCCCATCCGAAGGACGAAGCAGTAATGGTTAAGTGCCTTGCTCGAGGGCACAAGTCCACCCGGCGGGCTCGAACCCACGCCACTGTTGCCTCTGAAACACCAGAGCATGAGTCCGGTGTTCTTAACCGCTAGGCCATGACACTCACTGCTAGGGTGTCCTCACTGGTTCACCAGAAATGATGGATTAGGAGTCTTTTGTTGCTTACATCACAGAGAATCATTCTGATTTCGTCCATCCAGATGATTTCGGCATCCAACGGTCCAGGATTCACTGTAAAGAATCGCACCAAGCCACTGGGAGAGACATCAAAGATGGACGTTTCGAAATGCTCCTCATCTGATGAACTCAGAGGCAACTTGCTTCCGTATCGAGCCTTCAGGCCTTCTGTGCGAACCTTAAACGCAGTGATGACAGATTCGATTTCCGATAGCAGTTGTCCAAGTTGGTTGTAAACGCACACAGACATGCGAGAATAATGCGGAAACATTGTAGCACACTTCTCGGTGACAAAGTACAGCAGTATCACATTGTTTACCAATTGCACACCTTTCTGGTAGCACAGAGGTGTGGATACGTCTATTTCGTTTTGGCAGACTCCCGTGTCCTGGCTCCAGATGCTGATTACATGCTTGTTTTCCTCTTTGCTGAAACCGACAATAATGTTTTCCCCAAGCTTGACTCGGAAAAAGTGTCCCGGACGCGTCAGTTCATGCACAGACTCGCCGCACCTTGCGTCCCACACGTGGATGGAGTTCTTGCCGTGGGTAGCTGCCACCAGTTTGTTCCGATAATCTACATCTACAAAGTAGAACCACTCCAAACGAGGATTTACCGTGAGAGTGCATTGACGAGTTCCGTCTGCGACAGTCCACACGTGGATGTAAGCGAATCTGTCATGGACCAAATGGCCAATAGTCAAGGAGTAAGGCCAAAAAGGTATAGCATGGGAGATAATGAATTCGCCATCAAAGAACAATGACGCAATCTCATCGGGTTGGTGTTCCTCAATCTCTCTTAGCATCTGCCCTGTCCTTGCATCGAACACGCGGACCATCCCATCTGCACAGCCCACCACCAACACCCCATCTTTGATCTTGATAAATCCCGTCCTTTTGGCGACACGCACATGGATAGTTTGTTGAAGGGTGCCCTTCCGAATGTGGAATACATGGATAGTCTCATCGGAGGTGCGCATTGCCAGAAGATCTCCGTCTACACAAGTATCTGGATAAGGATGCGATTGCTTATACAATTCTAATTCTTTGAAATGAAAGCAATTTGTTGCCCAGTTTCTATCCAGATGGTGAGCTCTCATGTAGACGCCTTTCCACCTGCAAGTGCTGGTTAAACCCGCTGTGTTGTCATCAGCCACGATCCTATCATTCTGGAAGGTGACACTGTAGTGACCTGATTTTGTAGCGCCAGTTGCTTGCTCAGAAGGTCCGTAGGAGGCTATCTTGGCCAAGTCCGTGGTGGTGCCGTAGTGCTCCCATCCTCTGCTTTGACAAAGAGGGCGCCAGAGCGAATCCTGATTGGCTAAATCCCGTTGCCAACGGCTGCATGATGCCACGTGACACAGGTTAGAAGCACTGAGATACTGCAAAATCGTCTGTATCAAGTCGTCAGGGAGGGCGTACATAGAATTAGACGACCCACTCGACGCGTCCGTAACGCATTGATCCTTGCTGTCACGTTCATAAATTGTGTCAGCGGCCTTGGCAAAGCGACCTGTCAAGAAGATCGTTTTTTGTGTGGTAAATCTGGGGTAATCAAAATGAGCTTAAGCTGTATATTAAGCTTAGAGCGACATAATGGAAATCAATTTTTCTAAAAGCCGAATATACTTTTCATCATCTTCGACTGAATCTCATGTAATACGCTAAGCAGAAAGAACAAGCAAATTGTCGGGGTACACTAAATACCAGCTGATGGGAACAAGACTAATAAGCAACGACTAGATTCGACTGGATTTTTACCTGTTTTAATTGAACAAGTCTCCCATGTTTAGCACAATTCTATTTTAAGCTGCTGATGACGTCAAGTTGATTTGGAATCACCTTTAGCCAGTTTTGAGCGATAATACAAGTGACTCGTCAATAAGTTTACATGGGAGATCTGTGCTTTAATACCTTGCTTCTCCTTGCAAAATCCGTCACAATGATTCTACAGTCGAAAACCAATAATAAATGTACAAGGTGAGTAAAAAAAATAAAAAAATGTCGGGACTATTGTTTTAGTGTGGTTCTGCAGGTAGCACTTCCAAAATCTAGGACATGAAAGCCCAATTCATAAGCTTTCTTTTAGTACAAGAATCATTCAAATCACTCATGTACTTTTCGGGAATTTTAAACACAATCAACGTTTTTAGGAAAACGATAACAAGTCATACACATTCCTAAGTGATTTCTTTTCGTTTTGCTGATAGAACACTTTGTGATTCGTGGACAGAACTTTAAAACGGGGGTTGTGTTCAAAATTCCGTCACTTCAAAATTAAATAGGTGATCTGAATGATTCTTGTACTAAAAGAAAGGTTTTGAATTTGGCTTTCATATTCGCGATTTTGATAGTGCTACATGCAGAACTTCACTAAGAACAATTATAGTCCAGACATTCGGGTTTCATTTTTTTTTTTTACTCACTCTGTATATCGAATATGGGTTGTGGAATAGTTTCAAATTACCTCTTAAAGTCAGATAACCAATCTACAATACAGACTTTATTTCATTCAAATCGATGCATTGGAGCAAACGCTAATGCTTCTTCGAACTCAAGGGTTGAAAATCGTCTTGGGCCACTTTCCTTGAAAGTGAGAAAGCACAGATACTTATTCTACCGGCTTCGATCTGTAAACTTGATCAATAAAACAGTTGCCCAGGTGGTTTTTCAAGTCCCGTTTTGTGGTTGCTGTATCTTTGAAACGAAACATCCTAATGAAATCAACTAATTCAAAGAGCATTTGGGAGACCAATTATTCTACTCGACACGATTTTGAGTACTGCCCCCACTTTTTTGAAACCATGACCGATTCGACTGTTTAAGAAAAAGAGCGAATTTTCAAAATGTTGTAACATGACATACTGGTCGTTATTTAAAAACAGCCATTAAGAAACCTACATTAAAAGAGTGTTTTCCCCAACTCTCGCCAATAAATTAATACACTTACGTGGAACGTTTCCCATAATTTTGCTGATCTAAATGTAACAGATGTAGCTAACACGAAACAGTGCAAGTGCGAGTCAACTGTTGCTGCATGCATAACCCAAGCCACTACGAGGAAGTGATTTCCAAAATGGCGCACGGAAAGAAGCAGTTTTGTACTTAAGCTCAGTGTTCGCTGCGAATCCAGATGTATCTGTACACGTGAAAAGGCTAACCCTACAGGAACACAATAGATTAAGGGAAAAGGTTCAAGTTGATAGCGAGTGTTGAATGGATTAGCCCGGATGCATGCGCATTATGGTTTTTTTTTTTTTACCGCAGGCAACCTGTTCTAGCTTCAGTGATTCTTTCACACATCTACATGTACTTTTCCTTTGCAGACATTTGACAGACATCATTATGACGCATATTCATACGCCTCATCTCATTTGTGGATGAACCCTAGATTTGGCCTTCATCTCGCTCCATGCTATAACGATTATCACAAAAAACACAATATTTTATGTCACGTATGCCTTATTTATTTCCAGATTTCCTGGCATGATCTCTGGTTCCACAAGAAGTTATAAAATGACACGTCTGAGTTTGAGTCAACTCCTCGGGATGTGAAAGGACCATCATCATGCTTTGTCGAACCCGGATCACAGTTAGTCTCAACCTCGTCCCCAGTGCTTACTTTATTTCCAACCGTGTTTCCAATAGTAAACCCTGGATAGGAAACTTTCTTCCTGTATCTTGAATGGATACCGCAATTGGCTAGTAATGGATTTTTATCGTGTACTAGTTGCTATATATTCACAACGTGCAGTACGTGTTTTCGCGATCATTCGTCCACGCCTTCTCGAAAATACTAATTTCCTTTCCAATTTGCTCATATTAATATGAAATATGACACTGCATGTTGTCTCGATAAGATCGTAACAGTTTGATTTCAAAAATCGTGTTTTCGTAACTCACGCCGTGCTCGCGCTGCTACGAATTGACGCTGTTTTTACCCCAGACACCGCATACAAAAACAAACGCTAATGTGTAACGCATATCCAGGCACCAGACTGTTCCTCAATTGCATACGTGTGCAAAAATCTTGCACATGCAAATGATCCAATACCAGGGTGAGAGAGCAGGTAGTGGTGGGCGCGTACTGCTCGACACCCTGGGGACGAGGTTGAGTTAGTCTGAATACGGAGCAAGTCTCCTGTCTAACGTCTGATATGTCTAGACAAATTGATATATTATGCAAGCCGCGCCCCAGCCTCTCGGAGTCGACTTTACTAAATCGTGGCGTCATTTCATTCCCACATCAGGACTAAATGGTTGGACTGGTCAATTAAAATGCAGTGCCAAGTTTTGTAATACAACAACAGCCGGGCGCATTATGCGCGTAGCATGATACAGAGCGCGTGTCAGAGTTTTTTATCCATTGTCTATGACGCACAACTGCATGGTGAATGTTGAAAGACCCGATATAGAAAGCGCCCTCTGATTGGTCAGAATCTAGAGGTGGTTGTCTTGCCTAATCAATCAGCAATCTGCTCACACTTAATAGAGCCTGGCATTCGCCGTGGTCTATTACCTAGACAAGATCACAGTGGTGGAAGGCGAGGAAAGTTCCACTATACGCGGCCTTACTTTACGGATGAGCCAGTGAAATATCTACTGCCATGTCGCTACTCCAGTGATTTGCAGATCATATAAGTCATAAACAGTTTACCGTTAAGGGCTGAAGACTATCATAAAACGGCTGTGAACAGACAGAATCTGGTCTTGGTCTTGCATGACTACAATTTTTGGTTGAATTTCACATAAATTATTACCCAAGCAATTGGTTATAGAACAACCCGAGTTTGGGTAGTTCCAGTTTTTACCCATTCTTTGGTCAAATTAGCCCAGGCAATTTTTCAGTGTAGAACCGATGCAATCAGAGCACTGTGTGGCTAGGGTGCTCTAATAAGAGAACTTCATGCAATCAGAGCAGTGAACGGGCTGGAATGCTCCAAGAGAACCGTATAGTATAATCCGTGTAGACTTTTTCTACCCGTGTAGAAGTATACATTGTGTAGACACTTTTTATACAGTGTAGAGTGGCTTAGGGTTGTGGAATCCCCTTTCCCCTGAAATACATCTTTTATTTTTCCATAAAGTTTTATACGTTTCAGGAGCAGCTCATATTCTCTTAACGCAGCTCAATACAAAATACCAGCCTGTAGGGATTTTAGACACTTGTTCCCGCTACACAACACATGTTCTGAGAACTTACATCCCAAATCGAACACCCAATGCTGACGTTTCGAAAAATGGAAATACAGTGAAATCTCGATAAATAAAGTCAAACTCTGATAACTCAATGCAACTGTTAAGTCAAAGAATCCATTCCCTTCATTAGTAAAACAATGATATACAACCATGATCAACTAACAACTCTGCTTAAGTAAAATTTTGATCTGAGATTTGACTTACTGAGATTTCACTGTATTGACATTGTGTATTTCTTTGTGCACCAATACTGTGCATTCAGCAAATTCTTTCGATCTGAACTTTTAACCTGAAAGCTATTGTACTCATGCAGAGAAAGGCCTAGTCCATTGCAACCATTACACCTGAACTCGCAGTGCCGTGTACAAGTGCATGCAGCATAATTGTAGTACTGCATGTCTGCGTGCGCCATGTTGAAAATCTCCATAATGCTTGTGTTGCCCCATTCTGTACGAAGCTACTGTTAATGACGCGCACGCACAGTACTTGCATCAGCACGTATCATCTCTGTGACCAGGAAAACACTGGAATATAAGACATGTAAGTAGATTTTATTTGGCACAAGCAAAACAAATTCAAAAGTAGGAGCTGCATTTGTCTGAAATGTGGGACTGAGGATGTTGTTTTTTTTTAAAGTGAATTTAGCTTTGGAAATCCAAGCCCTATACTGCTTATCATTAAAAATTATCAGTGGCTAGTGCATGGGTGAGCTTAACTTTCTAGAATGATTTAGTAGGTCAACAGAAATTGCTACTCGGATTATCCCTTTCATGACCGGATATTTTTTGTTTAACAAAACAGCTAGGAGGGAGCTTGAGACATTTTGTTTTGTTCAGATGCATCTACTTTGGATTCTATCATGTAACTGCCGAGTTACTATAGCTCTTGAACTTTCTGGTTAATGACGTCACAATGAAGTCATAAAGTATCATATTACAAGTAATCCAAGATTTTCAGATTTAATCTTTGAAAATCAATGTAAAATCTAAACTACTACAGATTTTTTTTTTTTTTATGGCAATCAAAACAATGTTGCAAGATCGTAATTTTCGGTATTAAGTGCAGGATGTGACGTGACCCTTCTTTCCGGTCGAAACCGGAAGTGCCTTATTATTTAAAATTGTCAGAAGATACGAGCCTGCTTTCAACGATGTGAGTGTCTGCCTAGGCGGAACTTCAGAAAAAAATTACATGTGACGTCATGAAATGTTAGAGCGCCCTCTAGCGGCAGGTTAAAAAATATCAAAAATGAATTTTCAGTTGATGTGTGTGGCCAATTTTGTAGTAATCACTTCAAAATTAATGTATTTGATGACCTTAATGCAGACAAGACCTGTGCGCGAAAAAAATATGATTTCGTCATCAGACCGGAAGTTATTAAAAAACTTTTAAACCTAACAAAATGTAAAATAAAATACATACATACATACATACATACAATTATTTCGATGCTGCATAAAGGACGATACATAATGTTATATATTCAAATTGGAAATACATGTACATATATATATATATTTACAATAGTGAACATTAACTAAATGGCAGCATCTAGGTCCGGGACGAAGCATAAGCTTTTGTTCCCCAGCCTATGGACAGACAGAGAGACAAATCAATCGTGAGAGATATAATCAAGATGTGGTTATATATAGCATAGTAAATGTAGCTCTGTAGGTTTCTTCTAATTACGTCACTATGACGTCATCGAGTATCATATTACAAGCAAATAAAGATTTCCATATTTAATCTTTAATCAACTGTTAAAGATTTCATTTTGTTTTTTAGTGACAATCGATACAATATTGCAGGGTCTTTATTTTTTGGTATTAAGGGCAAAATCACCGGACCCTTCCTTCCGGTCGAAACCGGAAGTGCCCTTTAATTTGAAATTGGCAAAAAACGTGCACTTGCTTTCAACGATGTGAATTTCTGCCTAGGCTGTACTTACAGGTGACGTCATAGAATTTCACAGCGCCCTCTAGTGACTTGTTGGCAAAGCCAAACATGCGCTTAACATGCATTTTAAGTTGGTGTGTGTGGCAAAGTTTGCTGTAATCAATGGCCCAACACCGCGTGATCGTTCCTACAACCTCTAGTTAATATTATTTTACAATACACATTCGTTTCCGGAACAGTTTGTCAAAATGAAAAGTAATATGAACTTTAATTGTCAATACATGAATGCAAAACCCACTGAAGATGACGTCATCATGGGGTCACGTGACGTCACTTCAAAAAATAATAAATTTAATCTCTGAAATCCAATATAAAATGAACCGTGAAAGACCGGAACTTGAATTTTGCGGGAATGGATATGAAAATACGTGTTTTTCATTTTGTCTCGTGCGCGTCAAATCACGTGACCCGTTCTTCCGGTCAAAACCAGAAGTGCCTAATAATTTGAAAGTGGAAAAAGATATGAGCTTGCTTTAAATGATGTTAGTCTATGGCAGGGTTGATCTTTCCTAAAAAGTTGATCGGTGACGTCATGAAGTGACGTCTTGAAAATGTCCAAAACGCAATTTTCTGTTGATGTCTGTGGCGAAACTTGCGGCAATCCCTTCAAAATTAATATACATAGTGACCATAATGCAGACAAGACCTGTGCGTGATAAAAAAAATAAGTACGTCATCAGACCGGAAGTTACAATGCAAATACCTCTTTCCCTTTGAAAATTCCTGGCATATCAACCCTGAGAGATTTAATCTCAATTTGTGCTTTAAATGGAACCTTAATAATATTTTTAATATTTCCCCAGGTTTCATTACAATAAATTAATAAAAGATGGCCTGCAGCCCCCTTGAAATTCGAAGTTGACAACGCCTATGCCATGAAACGTTCATTGAATGCCATGTACACTATAGCATATGGCGTGTGTACAGCAAATGGGGACGATTGCGTACAAAAGAGATTTCCCCCAGTTCCCCTCTGTCTGGTTTTGCGACTGCTTTATGTTAACTATTGAGCCACATGTCACTGCTGTTTGATGGACCCATTTATTTTAAGTGTTTTTACAAATGTTGTGTACACGTTTAAATGACAACTTCTTCACGGAACCACATTTTCAAATTTTGATGACGTCAAATGAGCTTAAAAGTTGGTCTCGCAAAAGCGCTTTTTCTAAAAACATGTGCATTAGGGTAAAGAGTGCATGGCGAGCATTATTTTGTATTGCGCCAATGGTGTGCGACCTTTGCTTTTAGAGATATGAGCTATTTAATGGGTATTTGTAATGATTGAACTTGATAAGTTTTTACTCCAGCAACATACCCGTGCAGATATTTACCTGACTATTTTTAATTATCCTCTGTATAATTACTACAGGCGCTATTTTTCAACCCTCAATCCTCATATTAAACATCAACAATCAACATCAACATCACCACTCAACATCAACACTCAACATCAACAATCAACATCAACAGTTAACTTCGACAATCAACATCAACAGTCTAAATCAACAATCAACATCAACAATCAACAATCAACATAAATAATCATTAACCAACATCAACAATCAACATCAAAAATCAACATCAACAAGCAACAATCTTCTACAACATCAGCATCGACAATCAACAATCAACATCAATATCAACATCACCAATCACCATCAACTAATCAACAATCAAAAATCAAAATCAACAATCAACATCAACAATCAACAGTCAACATTAACAATCCACAATCAACAATTAACAATGCGAATATATGTCATTTGTTCTGTTAGTTAAACAGACATAAACCTTTAGCCCAACACCGTGTGTTTGTTCCTTCAAACTCTAGTTCATTATTGTCATTTTTATTGTTATATTTACTGACAGATATCTGTTGTTATGGCAGACTGTGGAAGTTTCGGAAGTGATATCATGTGTGACTCAACCACCGCTGCGTCGAGTGGATCTCTTCTTTATGCTGTCCCCGATGATTTAATACATACCATTTTGCAACATCTGAGTGCGACTGACCTGTGTCACGTGGCATCATGTTGCCGTTGGCTACGCGATGCAACCAATCAGGATTCATTATGGTTCCCTCTTTGTCAAAGCAGAGGATGGGAGCGCTACGGTACCACCACAGACCTGGCCAAGATAACCTCCTTCGGTCCATACGCAGGTCACCACTACAATGCGTACATCACCACCTTCCAGAATGCAAGGATTGTGACTAATGACAATACAATGGGTTTAACGAGCACTTGCAGTTGGAAAGGCGTCTACATGAGAGCTTACCATCTGGATAAGAACTGGGCTACAAATCGGTTTCATGTCCAGCAAATCCCGTTTGATAAGGAAGAAGGCTTCGGTCCTGATCCCGACAAAGTTTTTGTCGATGGGGATCTTCTGGCAATTTACAAATTTTTCGAAACAATCGAGGTCTTTGACATTCGGAAGGAGGCCCTTCAGTGTGTTATTCCTTTCATCGAATCAGGGGGTGAAATCAAGTTCAAAGATGGCGTAATTGTGGTGCCTTGTATTGATGGGATGGCCTATGCCTGCGACGCAAGGACCGGACAAACACTACAAACGATAAATGGAAACTGGGGACGTAACACCGTGTCACTATTCTTTGATGGTAAACTGGTCATTACCTGTGTGCCTAATTTAAATGGGGGAAACAGCAAGAAGTTCCGTGACATTTACGTGTGGTGTGTCAAAGACGGCCAACTTAAACGCATCCTAACAGCGGACCTTACAGACGGGGTCCGCGTTTGTTATAACCTGGACTATCAGGACAAGATGGTAGCGGCTGCCTACGATGATGACTACATTCGCGTGTGGGATGCAAAGAGCGGAGAGTGTTTGCATAAACTAAAATGTCCAGGGAAAAGGTCAGACGTCAAATTTGGTGATAATGTTATCGTTGGTTTCAGCACGAAGGACGACATTTGCGTTAGTATTTGGAGCCAGGACACGGGAGAGTGCCAACAGGTGATACCCCTCGCGCATACGTACCGTCATCTTCAGGTCGTGAACAATTTGATATTGCTGGAGCCTTTAACAGAACAGTCCCATGTTTCCCGTATTTGCGCCATCATGCATCCTTTGAACGCTTTCAATCTGCGTGGTAAATTGGTAACAGAAGTGTGGCGTTCTGTCCCTAAAGTGATGACGGGAAACGGAAGCAAGCACCTCTTCTATCTAACTGTCCAGCCGGTGGAGGGGCGCTCAAGAGGTTGGAAAGGTTTCATCTTCAATGCCACTCCAAATGGCTTGGTACCACTATGTAATGCTTGTTCTACTAATATAATCTGGATTGACGAAATCAGAATGATCATCTATGATGATGAAGAACGAAGACTTATTTTCCATCATTACTGGTGAACCATTAGTACTTGGTTGGTTTCCTCCTGAAAACATCCTCTTGGGGTCTTTGCTAGGAGGTGGACCGGGAGGTGTCGGCATCTAAGTTTCGGTTTATGATGTGGTTGTAAATAATTCTCCCTGAAGGTCTTGTGCGTCGCAGAGTCAGAAATGTGTTGGGGCAGGTTATTCCATAATGTAATGGTCCTTGTAAACAAAAAGAATTCTTAAATGTAGTTGAGGATGTTTGTAGCGTATTGAATTGGTTGTTGTTGCCTCTTCTGGATCTCTGCATTTTTGGCTGAAGATGGTCCGATTGAAGAATGATTTAAATGGTAGGTGTATTCGCTGTGCAGTAATAAATTTCTCTGACATGCAATCAATCAGATACAGATGTGGACATAGAACTCGCTTCATTACTTTCCCAAATCGACAATATCGTATAGTAAAAAAAAGAGGAACCGAGAATGAAGAGTCGAGTAGACTTAGTATAATTCATCCTTGTATTACATCAGTTTTAGATAAACTGTGAGAGTTCTTATTTTGATTATGTGCTTCTGCATGCAAAAGTCGCAACATCTGCGCAAAAAGTGCGCGTTGTTAAATGACTCAAGAATTGATTCCCTTGTAACTTCAAGGAAAATAACTCAATTCAAAAGCTGAACTTGTATATCTAAGCCTGTACATTGACTTTTTTTAGTATTTCAAATGCAAAGGAATAACAATTATAGACCATGTGACATTTGTTAGCAAAATTGCATGTTTTGTCACGTGATACCACTTTTCAGCGTACGGTTATATTTGGCACTGCATGAAGACCTATGGTTTGACAGTGTTGACATTACTTGGGCCACCAACGCAACATGAAAAAAAGATGCTTATCTGTTTCGGTTGCCGAGCGGTTGTCTATCAGCATGACACATGGTCTTTATACGTTCTAAGCATGTATAATACGGTAAATATGGAGTATGATTGAAGAATGATTTAAAATAATAGACGTGTTCGCTGAACACTAATAGATCTCTGTAACATGCAATTAATCTTATGCGTGGACATAGACCACATACGAATATTAAAAGAATATTTATCATTAAGACAAATCATATCTGTTTTTCAAAAAGTGCGGAGTTGATGCTCATTTGTCGACAACCTAGTTCATGCATGGAACTTAACTACATATATAACATGTTTAATGTGATAGGTATTGAAAGTATTTGTCAATGTCCCAAATTTATTCTTGGAAAAATCAAATAAGTTTGTGTAAATAAGGAAGTTATGATTATTGAAGAGTATGGAGGCCAGCACTTTTTCAACGAAACATCAGTTTTGGATAAATTGTGAGATTTCTCATTTTGATAATCCGAAAATATTTGTTTGTAAAAAAGGAAGGAAAATACGGCATTTGAATATCTGATGTTGTAAATCTGCACAAGCATACAAACGGGCTTTATCATTTTAATTGCAAATTAATATTATAGACCGATATTATATATGTATATCATTTCATTTTGATTTGCTCATGACCACTTCGTAGCCACATTCGCGCAAATAATGCGACATTAAGTCACCAACGAATTTCCTCTCTTGTAAAAAAAATGAAGGGAAAAACTCATTCAATATTGAATTGAAGGTGAATCTGCGCCTTTAGAATGAATATTATAGAACACGTGAAGTTTGCTTACAAAACTGCATGTTATTAATTTTGTCACTTGATGTCCATTTTAAGCGAACAGTTCTCTTCTGCACTGCGTGTCGGTTTCAAAGTGTTGTTTGGGCCACCTACACAACATGTAAAAAATGCTGAACTGTTTGGGTTGCCCTGTGTTTGCCTGTCAGCATGACGTCACTGGACCGATCCAGTATGCACCGCCCCATGGTGTTCTGACCAATAACAGCCTTGATTTATGTCCGACGTGCGTGCACACAAGTCCGACATGCGTGCACGCGCATATGATGCGCGCGGCAGGAAAATGCAGCGTGGCATTGGGGAGGAACACGTGTTAATTTTCCCAGTGCGCAGTGGGCAGGCCTTACTGGATCGGTCACTTGGCACACGGTCTTCACCTATGCGGTTCTATAAGCATGTGTATTCTGTAAATATAGAGTACATATTTAAGAATGATTTCAAACAACAACGGTGTTCACTGTGCAGTATATATCTCTCTAACATGCAATTAATCTAATGCGCGGACATGGACTACACACAAATATTAGACAAATAGAATATTCATTTTGGCAAATAGTATCTGTTTTTCAGAATGTGCGTAGTTCATTTTGCTCACTTATCGACAACCTAGTTTATGCATGGAGCTTTACTTCATATAACATGTTTGATGTGATGGGTATTTGAAATATTTGTTAATGTCAGGATGTAATTCTTGGAAAATGTAAACAAGTTTGTGTAAATAACGAAGATATGGTTATTGACGAGTGTTGTTTATTTGTTTATTTTTTATTTTGCCATAAAGCAGAACATGTAGTCATAAATACTGGGTCATACACAATATACATGTATTAACTCGCATGAAAAAAAGGCTGCTCTGTCCATTAGCCATAACACTTGTTGATCAGTCTGAGATATCTTTTTTTTACAAATAAATAATAATGACCGTACCACGCTTTAAACTCTGGCGGTATTTTTTTTTAACATTGTTAAATTGTGTTTCACTCGAATGTGTTCATGAAATTTTTAATTTAGAACATTTTTGTTTTCTTTTTGTGCGTGGCCTGCTGACAGCATTCGAAAATAGACAATAATCTCCCGAGACACCGAAATCAGCTACAATCGCTGCTGTGATCGATGTCTGTTCTTTCATTACTCAACGAGAATACACACACAGTTTTATTATCGTCTCTGAATTCCCGAGGTTCAATGCATATTTCCAAGACGTACCTAGCCTTGGTCAAGGCGTTTGTACCCGGTAAAGCGGTATTGGCACATGCTCGTTATGCAGTGCATTAAAAATACGGCGCGAACAGCGACCTCATGTGGCCACTATACCTTATGCAAATCATTTGGATCCAGGCGAACGCCTTGGTCAAATCGTCCGCGAAAGCTTACGTTTTTCTTTATTTTGCGCTAGATTTCCAGTAGTCTGGTTTATGTAGACCACACAGTAAATGTAATGCCTACCCAAGCCCACATGCGTTTGTTTATGGTGTAAATCGAGGATTTGATCTTTTGTTCCCCTTCCCTTTTCCTTTGTTTGTACTCGAACTTTTTCGCAACAGCTCTCATTGGTTTTGTACACATTTTGTAATCGAGGTCGTCGTCAATTTGGTCCCTTTCCTCGATTCACCGATGATGCTGCACGTGTGTTTCCTCGATTTACACCATAAAGAAACCCACACCCACTCAAGCCGAAGCCACAAAGTCTCACTCAATTTCGTGAAAGGCAGTGGTCAGGGTCAGGCGTCTCGGTTCGGTCACACGGGTTCTCTGATCGAGCTGTGTGAGCTACGTTTCGAATATTGTAAGTATATTCAGCACTTGTGCACCAGTGCTGTGAATTCAACAAATGCTTTCTCCCTGAATTTAACCTGAAAGAAGCTGCTGTACTCATGCAGGGATATGGGCCTAGTCCATTGCAACCATTACACCTGAACTCGCAGTGCCGTGTACCGTGCATGCAGCATAATTATGGTACTGCGAATGTCTGCGTGCGCCATGTTGAAAATCCCCATATGGCCGTAGTCTGTACGAAGCTACTGTTGACACGCACGTACAGTACTTGCATCAGCACTTGGTCATCTGTGTGACCATGGAAACACTTGAATAACACATGTAAGTAGTTCAGTGATTTGGCATTAGCAAAACAATTTAAACAGTTGGAGCTGCATCTGTCTGAAACGCGGGACTCGACAAGGTGTTTTTGGAAATCCCAGCCCGATATAAAATATTGCACGCTAGACAATAACAATTCTCAGTGGCTAGTGCATGCACGGTGAGCATACGTTCTACAATCCTGGCCAAATCGTGCTGTTCAATGTTGTCTCTCACTGCGCGGTGTGTGCTCCATCAGCTGGAGAGAACAACATTGAGCGGGGGAGCGGGGGCTCACGAAGCGTCCCAACCATTTTGGCCGGTTTGTAGAGTGATTGAGCAGGTCAACAGACATTGCTGTTTGGATTATCCCTTTCATGACCGGATATTGTTTGTTTTATCAAAACAGGAGGGGCTTAAAACATTTTGTTTTGTTCAGATGAATCGACTTTGGATTCAATCATGTAAATGCCGATAACGAACGGCAATAATATAATATAAGAGAATTATATAGACAATGAATTGTGGACATGAATTTTCATAATTGGTCTGACATGGGCGTCGGCAGGATTTTTTCTAGAGGGGGGCAAATATTTTTTTTTTCCAAAAAATGCTTGTATTTCTCAACACATTCTCGATTTATCAGTTTTAGAGGGGGGCAGGGACATTTTGGCCCCCCCCCAACTCATTAAATTTACACCACTTTGTCTTCGCGCCTCTTTTTAATTTTTTTTTTATTTTGCTTTTCAAGGGGGGGGGCAAGTGCCCCCTTTTGCCCCCCCCCCCCCTCGCGACGCCCATGAGTTGGTCATGTGGCTTTTATCCAATGTTTGACCAGACTGGTCCAAATAGCACCAGTTAGCTTCGCAGTCGGGTTATTATGGCCCTAGAGATGGTATTACGAAGGGTGACATCTGGAATTAATTTGAGAGGGACCTAATTTGCATAAATCGTAAATAGCGCTGTTGTGTATATTTTCATATGTTGGCATATTTAAGCATTATACAGCGTGGCCAATACCAATATGCGTACCAGTAAGTATCTTTGTGAATTTAAAGCTAACAAATATCGAGGTTTGACAAAATTATTTTGAATCTGCAGACAAGGTGAATGCGCGCAACTGTAGGGTATAAACGGTAAGTAAGGATATGTGAGTAGAATCCTCAATACAGAATTTCAAACAACAACAAAAACAACAACATGAATATATTACATGACGGCTATTGTATGCAAATTAAGCACCCTTCAGAAAAGATTTTGAATTGTCACCCTTTCTATTTATTTTCCGAGAGGGCTGTAAGAATCTATTTCCCAAGTTTGGTGCTTTGGACTAGTTGGTTAGTAGATCACTTGAAAATGCGGTGTGGTATATTTAAATAAATACTTTAATCACTATGATTGTATAGATTTCCACGGCAACCACGGATATCTTAATGAGTTGTCTGTGTCATATTAAACCCCAAACTAATATTACAGCAACTGTCTACAAATTTCGTTCCAATCGACTCAGACGTATTGGAGTAAATATTTCTATGGTTGTCCTTGGTGCTGAAACAGATAAATCATAATAGAAATAATATCAAAAGACTAACATGTGTTCAAATAGATCAGTGAAATGAGATAATTAGCTAGATCCCGGTGCGATTAACATTGTTCCTCTTCATTGTTCCACATCACCTAATTTGCAGTGAAGATTATAATTAAGATGCATTTTCTGCTTTCCATATGCATGACATTCTTTCAGGGTGTAGAAGAATCATTGAAACACAATTTTATCATATCACAAGTGTAATGACTACTCTTTATACCCGATGTGTGTTTGAAATTGATCTTTCAGATCAGTTCCTTGAGTTGCACTAAACAAGAATTGTTTTTTTTCTTCTTCAGATATCTGCAATGGCAGACTGTAAAATTCCTGGAAGTGATAGCATGTGTGACTACACCGGCGCTTCTTCGACTGGATCTGTCATCAATGCTTTCCCCGATGATTTAATACAGACGATTTTGCAATATCTGAGTGCGACTGACTTGTGCCACGTGGCGTCAAGCTGCCACTGGATGCGCGATTTAGCCAATCAGGATTCATTATGGCGCTCTCTTTGTCAAAGCAGAGGATGGGAGCACTACGGCACTACCACAGACCTGGCCAGGATAGCCTCATACGGACGTTACAAGCAAGCAACTGGCGCTAAAAAAGCTCACATCAGCGTCACCTTCGACGAAGATAGGATCCTGACTGATGAGAACACAGCGGGTTTAACCAGCACTTGCAGGTGGAAAGGCGTCTACATGAGAGCTTACCATCTGGATGGGAACTGGGCTACAAATTGCTTTCATTCCAAGGGGTTTACCTTGGGCTGGAAAAAGCAAAATGACTATCACCGCATTGTTCGTGTCGATGGGGATCTCTTGGCAATTGACAACGAATTCACAACCCCTCAGTCAATCAAAGTCTATGACATTCGGAGAAAGACCCTTCAGTGTGTTATTCCTCCTGTCGAATCAACGATCGCACCGGTAGCTGGCGGAATCAAGTTCAGAGATGGCGTAATTGTGGTGCCTTGTCTTGGTGGGGTGGCCTGTGCGTTTGATGCAAGGACAGGGAAGCTTCTGCAAAAGATAGACTTACACTTGGGCAGTAGATATATGTTGTTGTTCTTTGACGGTGAACTGGTCATCACCTATGAGTGTGCTACTAATAAGAGGGAAAACAATGAGATGTTTTGTGACATTTACGTGTCGTGTGTCAAAGACGGCCAACTTCAACGCACACTAACAGTGGATCATACAGACGGGGTCAAAGTTTGTTATTATAACGTGGACTATCGGGACAAGATGGTAGCGGCTGTCTACGATGATGACTACATTCGCGTGTGGGATGCGAGAAGCGGAGAGTGTTTGCATCAACTTAAATGCCCAGGGGAAGAGTCAAAGGTCAAACTCGGCGATAATGTTATTGTTGGTTTCAGCAAGGCAATCGACATGGAAGTGTGCGATATTATTATTTGGAGCCAGGACACTGGAGAGTGTCAAAAAGTGATACGTGAAGTACCATCGCATAGGTATGTGCGCCCTTATGCATATGTCCTGAATAATTTGATAATATATTATGATCACATCTCCGGGCCTGGCGAACATTTTTATTTCATGTACGTTTACAATCTACGTAAAGAATCGGTAACGGAGACGGTGCATAGTTGCGGCGATCCTCGCCGAAACGAAACAAAGAGCGTCTACATTGTATTAGAGGAGCCAGAGTACCGGGGGGAGAAAGCATGGCCAAGTGCCGTCTGCAACGCCACTCCAAATGGCTTGGTACGGCTCTTTGATGCTGGTACTAACCATATCATCTGGATTGACGACATCAGAATGATCCTCATTGACGATAAAAAACAAAAACTGCGTGTCCATCATTACTGGTAAAGCAGTGGTGACACCCAACCAATTCGACTTTACAAACTCAAGTATTATCATCGTAAACACAGCTATCATGTCAAACCAGAGCTCCGTCCAACTGTTTAGTACACAATGGACCATGAAACACTGAACCCTATGAAGCCCGGGAAGGGACAGGGTGGATTTTTTTTTTGGAGTTTGCTAATTCGTTCGCACGAATTACTAATTCGTTCGCACGAATTACTAATTCGTGCGAACGAATTAGTAATTCGTGGGAACGAATTAACAAACTCCAGTCATTCGTTCGCACGAATTACTAATTTGTTTCCACGCATTACGAATAGGAATTCGTGCGAACGAATTACTAATTCGTTCGAACGAATTACTAATTCGTTCCCACGAATTAGTAATTCGTGCGAACGAAATATCAATCCGTGCGAACGAATTAGGAATTCGTGCGAACGAAATAGGAATTCGTGCGAACGAAATAGGAATTCGTGCGAACGAATTAGCAATTCGTGCGAACGAATTACTAATTCGTGCGAACGAATTACTAATTCGTGCGAACGAATTAGGAAATTCCAAAAAAAAAAGCCACCCTGTCCCTTCCCGGGCTTCATAAAACCCAGACATAACTGCGTCGACAGCGATGGGGAAAAATATATTACTACAATATACTTGTGTTTTGTTGGTTTTGTTTAACCATTTTCGAATATTACATCCTAAACTTGCCATTTCCATCCCTTTTGACATTTGAATGTTATATTCCTAGAATTCTGTTCAATTCTGTTTTCTATTTGCATTGGCTTTATAATTGCATACACAAACACCTTTCTGTAGATTTCTCATCACGTCCCTAGACGTTGTTTCTGAAACCAGCTTTTATTTTAGCACATCGTGTGGTTGGACATTGAAGAGAATGAAGAGTCAAGTAGACGAAGTATTATTCATCCTTGTATCACATCAGTTTTGTATACACTGTACTCGGGAGGACACACACAGAGTATACGGTGTTTATACGTCGGTGAAGGGCAAACCCTCATGTGATGTTAGAGTTCTCATTTTGTTTCTGTTGTTCCGCACATAATGTAGCCAAGTTCGCGCAAACAGTGCGTTATTTTAATAAGTCACTCATGAATCTGTTTTCTTGGACAAAAGTTAAGAGAAAAACTAAATTGAAAAGCTTTATATGTAAATATGCGCCTGTACATCAACCTGGTTTAGCATTTCAAATGCAGATGAAAATTAAAGGCTATACGTGACATTTCCTTACAAAACTGCATGATGTGGTCATGTGAAGCCAGCTTTCAGCACACGGTTCTCTTCTGTACCACATATTACAAGAAGTGAGAATGGCTTGGAAGTGTTGACCTGTACCGTTTCATTTGGGTCAAATAACATCCTTAGTATCCTCACGCCTTTGGGTTACGTGGTGGTTTTCAGTCTGCATGAAGTCACAGGGCACGTGATCTTTACATTCTTAACATATACAGGGTGTATCAAAAAAAGGTCAGCCAAAATCAATCGGCCAATACGTACAAGTTGGGAAATTGTTGACTAATAAACTGATTCTGTCTTAAATGGTTGTTCATTAGCTTTCAATTGATACCATAATTATACCTTTCCAGTCACAGATGACTGAGCACCATTGATTGCAATGCAAAGGGGGAAAGAATTCGTTTTCCAAGTTTGCTAACTATATATAAGTAGTGAGTTAAGCTTTCGCAAGAATGCGCTGTCACTGTGGACTGTGCGTTAAAAGGGGATGTCAGAGAACGTTGTTGCATAAAAATAAAATGGTACATGATAATGTTATCCAAGAATGATTGATCATTCCAGCAATTGTGTCTATCGTCAACAACACCTACTCTTTCAAAGTCTGCCTGATTCATTGGCAAATTGAGCTGTCAAACAAGAGGAAGTCAAAGGGAATTATGTGTTGAGTGTGAGGAGAGAGACAATCATTTCAAATATCGTTTTGTTTACTCATTAAAATAGTAACTACCTAATGCAAAAGTGTACTCAAATCTCATCAGCTTGTTCGTTTGCCCAACTTGGCATGGCTTTTGCTATGCCCATTGCAAGCTGTTTTACATTTTTTTCTGTATGTCATTGCTAGTTTGTGGTGAAACATCTTTTGAATAATTAATAATTGATGGACAACATGGGGTACCATTTTAAGCAACAACATCTTCATCACACCCTTTTTAACGCACTGTCCATAGCTGCGACAGTGCATTCTTCTGATAGCTTAACTCACCACATACGTAATTTCAATAAACAAGGAACCAAAGGGTTGTTTGCCTTTGTTGTGCAAGCAATGGTGCTCAGTCATTTTGACCGAATGTGTATATATGGTATCAATTGAAAGCCAATGAACTACCCTTTAAGATGAAACGTGGGGTGAGATGGCCTAGCGGTTAAGAACACTGGACTCGTGCTCTGGTGTTCAGAGGCAACATTGGCGTGTGTTCAAGCCCAGGCCAGGACACTTGTGCCCTTGGGCAAGGCACTTAACCATTATTGCTTCGTCCTTCGGATGGGACGTAAAGCTGTAGGTCCCGTGTGTTGTATAAATGCACGTTTAAAGAAGCCAGCAAACACTTATCGCTAAGAGAAGGGGTTCGCCCCGGTGTTTCTGGCAGTTATCCTCATACATACACCATGAGGCTGTACGCGATAGCCACACCAGGCGTTTGTACAGAAGCTAACAGATATAGAAATCACTTCAACAGTTTACGATTGTCTTACTTGTTAAATTCGATTTTCATGATCCATGTAATTTTGGACTACTTTTTATAAACTCTGCATTGACTGTAAATGTTGAGTGCAACTGAAGAACATTTTCTAAATGAGTGGTGTGTTTTCATTGTCCAGTAGTATATCTCAGTCACTGCTTATCCAACGGGCATGAACATGCAACAAAGTAAAAAGTAAAACAATAATTTGCGTCTCTACAGATATTATAATAATGGTAACTGGAGAGAATTGTTTGTACATGTATTTCAATGCTGAACAATGTGACTAATGAAGCAACTATTCAACATTTTGAATTGCATACTTTTGTCGTGAATTCTCATATGTGATATATATAATTAAGGTAAAGCAAGATGTATTTTTCAGTATTTTATATTGCACATTAATTTTTGTCGATATACTTAGTTCAGGCGTGTAGTTTTATTGACACATAACATGTATCCTTAATGATTGTTGGAAACATTATTTCCGCAATGTAAGTCTTTGAGGTTATAGGTTTTCCCTTAAAAAGTGAAGGGTTGATTTCTTTTAATTGTAAGATATATCCATGTATGATGAGTGACCTTTATGATATCTCAACTCGTTTGAGAATGGGCTGGATTGTATTGGAGTCCAATGAGCCATGAATAAAACTTGTGGTTAAGTCAGAGCAGTTTATTCTTAATTTTCAAAATCAAATTCAATTATAGCATTGATAAACCAAAACAGTTTGTCGTTCTTGTGTTAACTTTTTGCTGGATTCGATTCAGTGGTTTTGAAACGAAGGCCATTAATGTGACACGTAAGGGTCAATGCGTTTAAACAGTGATATCCTTTGAACAGATTTTGCAATTTCAGCATTTCTTTTATCTAAAAGTAGTTTCTGAAATTGGCTTTCTAGTCATTATTGGTTTTGGTGCTACAATTTTTTTTGGGGGGGGGGGTTGAGTTGAGCTTTTTTGACTCACCCTGCATAATACAGTTCTCAGCCAATCACAGTTTAAGGATGGGTTTGTGAATAAAACGAAAGTCTGTGAAAGTTAGAGTCAGTTAGATTTAAGGCCTCTTCAAGCTCAGATTTCTACCCCACCCCCTTAGGCATGCCAATCTTATATTCCTACGATGGTGTTCTATCTTTTTTACACAATAGCTTTAAAAGGCAAAAATTTAAAAGGCAAATGTGTAAATCGGTGCCTACTATTTAAACAGGTTTCGAGATTTTAATAGAGAGATCCTAACTATGCCTACGACACACAAGTCTTGAGAGAGTGGTTATGAAACTTGTATACTGATGTTTCAAGTGAGTGCTGCTCTCGCTGCAAAATATCATTTCACATACAGTGAATCATATTCATGTAGGCCCACATTGAAACAAATTCCATTAAAAAATATCCGCTCAATTTTCGTTTAAGAAAATGTCCGTCTTCCCAGACATTGGAATATTATTAATGGAAAAATGACGTTCCGTGCATGAATTTTGAAATCACTGCTTACTTGAGATTGAACAATTACGGACTAAATAGGCATCTCTGTGGACATAATGTGAAGTGCAGTTACATTCAGATCATCCTGAATTCTTTTAGAATTAAATTAAAGTAAAGCTTAAGTTATTATAATTTTTTTCAGACATTTGGAGGCCTTTATCTAGTTGAGAGGCTCTAATAACCGGCCGCCGCACGAGGGCGCTATCACGACCAACCAATATCGCCAACGAACCCGTCAGAACAACGTCGAGATCACTGTTAAATTCTCTGTGCGCATGCGCCACTTCTGCAGGCAATTACTGTCCAATTTCAGTCCCACAACAAAAGAGCTGAGCAGTGAAATTGCACAAAAGTCTTGCTGCAGCTTTTAACCTACTGGAAAAAAACTTGAGAGTTTGCTTCGGAACCACTATGATTTTTTTTTTTATTGCGCGCTGCATTTATTAGGCCAAACAGGTCCGCGCGCATTACACAACCAATAGCAAGTGATCTAGACGTTGTTCTGACGGGTTCGTGGGCGATATTGGTTGGTCGTGATAGCGCCGTCGCGCGGCGGCCGGTTATCGCGGTGGCGCGGCGGGCTTAAACGCTATAGCGTACAAACAGTAACAACGTCCAGCCTCCAGAGTTCCCAACGTGCCGAAGCACAATAACGTCTTTTCAACAACACTTTCGTTGGCCGGGTTGTTTTTACAGCGTCCAAATGAACACAAGATAGTTTCCACGTTTGATTCGAGGGCCACTTGTTTTTTTTTGTGTCAAATATTCAAGTCGCATTACAAGGTAAAAAATTATATGTGTACATGCCTATTTACTGGAATAATCTGTAAAATTCAGCAAAGTTGCCTGCGGTAACACTTCAATACGCATGCGCCCATCCTTTCAGCGCTCTGTATCAACTTGAACGTTTAACCTCAAGGCTATTGTTGCCATGTAGGGACACATAATAGGCCTACTCAACTGCAGCCAATACACATGAACTCGCAGTGTTCACGTATACAAGTGAATAAAAGCACTGAATTCTGTATGCGACACGCTGGCAATCAATATTTGCTCTAGAGACAGGACTCTGTCTGCAGAACAGCCATTTTATGGAAGTCCTCAGCCCTTAACGGTAAACTGTTTATGACTTTGGATTCGCGGCGTAACACTGGAATTGCGACATGACAGCAGATATTTCACTGACTCTACCGTAAAGTCAGATTGGCGTAGCGGTACTTTCTTCGCCTTCTACCGCTGTGCCCCGGGCTCTGTTCCTGCCCCGTTATGTGGATTGTTTTTTCAGTCCCTACCTGATCCCCTGGAATATTCTCCTGGTGTTTTCCTTCCGTCTCTAAGACTGTAATTTCTTCTCACTGTCTCCCCAGTCAACAGGTTTCTTGAGGCTTTCGCTGAGATACTGTAACTCTTGGGGAATCCTTGTATTCATTACCTGACATGAGTACTAATAATGCCACCGACACCACGAAGTAACACCATAGTACAGATAAGTGCTACTCCGTGAAAACCGCTAAATGGCAAGTTTAGGTTTCGCGAAGTACCACTCAAGAGTGCGCGAGCACGCGGACACTGGCGCGAACGATTTCTGTTTGCACAAAGTTAGAACACTTTTACGGAAAACTATTTGAATAGAAATGTTTTAAAATGTTTGAGAGGAATGTAATTAATCCGTATTCTTGTAAAATTTTTGAAAATTTTAATAAAAAGCCTTCTAACTGGTGAAATAAAGATGAATAATGTTACTTCGTGAAAACGACAAAATACCGATTGAGCGCCCAGTGGACTCGTTCCTGTAAAATACGCTCGCGTGGTGCGACCTCAAGTCCACTTGAGTGTTACTTCTTGGTGTCGCTGAAAATAACCGGAAAATATACCCCTTTGATGACATTCCCATAGACTTGTGCACAATGCATTCCCCCGACTTTCCTGACCCCTATCCCAATGTTACCTTTATATATCTTACCGCCATGCATTCTGGTATTTCTACCTATCGGACTACGAGCAAGCGATCTTGCTTATTTGCGGCAATAAAACATTGCCTCCAAATAGGAGCTGAGGCATTAAGAAGACAATGAAATGATGGTCTAATTTTTTTTCACATCCAAGTGGGAAAAACAACGTTTCATTTGATTTAAAATCATAATGTATCGGGGACCCAGTAATCAAGTTGGGAAATCTGGAAATAAATTACATGGTACAAATCAACACTTTTTCTTTGGCAATCTTTTTGGAATGGAGCGAGATGAGTACCAAACGTTTGGGTCCTTTTTTTATTTGGGCTATCCGCGTCAATTTGGGATGAGGCCAGTGAATATGCGTCAAATTGGAGTCCGCGAATGCCTGCAAAGGGAAAGTACATGTAGATGTACACAAAAATCATTGAAGCTCGACACAGTTCTCTGCGGTAATGCGCATGCGCCCAGGCTGTTCCATTCAACACTCGCTATCAACTTGAACCTTTCACCTTGAGCTATTGTATTCATGCAGGGTTAGCCTTTTCACATGTACAGTTACACACATACTTGTTCTGCATACCATTTGAGCCCCTGAGCAGAATACCTACTTTTTGAGGAGCCCTCATATTGTTCCCAAATTAAGAACACTATGTCTGGGTATGTGTGTTGTGTGTGTGTGGTTGTGGGTAATTTGCATATGACATTCCAAGTATGAATATTCAGCAGTATACCCACAGGAATGTAGGGAGATTTGTCAAGGCCATACAAATTCTTTTTTGTTAATGTTGTTTTTGGTATTATAATTTATTTATTTACAACATGTGTATTATGTACTTGGGCAGTAAAATAAAATCCACTTTTTTTAAATATGCAAACCAAATGGACCCTCTACTCAATGGCGTCAGCTTTTATGACTCAAACTATATAAAATATAACTGAATGATGAGTCACAATTCACTCTGGCTTACATGATAGGCCTCAGAATTGACCTTTTTTTTTAATTTGAAAAAAAAAAACCCAAAAAACAAACACTTTAGATAGAGTTATAGCTATCTTGATAGATATACACAATTGGAATTTCTACCATGATTGTATTTTTGTTTTATAAATTCACTCCCTTTGTGTTAAGATTGTGCCCACATAAGTTTGTAACTTACATCCAGGTTATATCTGCATTTTTATGATTAATCAAATACAAATAATGTATGAGCTGTAACTCTGTTATTAAATCATTTATTTCTTACTTGCTGTTCCTCAATATTGGCCAAGGAAGTGTTTTTCTAAAGCCTGAACAAACCTGCCAGAAGAAAATGGAAAGTGCTGTCCCATTCAAATTGGGCACATAGTCATAAATATTATTGATGTTATATGTGCCTATGTTCTCTCATGTCCGAATGTTGGGATAATTCCGAACAATATACTAAGCAATAGCACACTTACATAGGTAAAATTTTAATCTTTGGTGTCCTTGTAACACAAATGTGAGGGATTGAAAAGGATCGAAATTCAAACAATTAAAAAAAATTAATACAATTATTTCTGTTTTCAAAGAAAGAAAGAACCATGGGAAGATAGTTATTCAGTGTGAATTAACAGTTACTATTATTGTTATTCTGCAATGCATAAAAAAAATAGTAGCTATATGCATTATCCACAAGCAGGTCTAGGTTTCTTTTAGCAAATAATCACAAAATATAACTAAAATAATACAGGTTACATGTTGGTGTGTAAGAGATGAGGAGGGAAGGGAGTAGTGGAGTTTGATAATCTACTATGAAAAAAAGTAAAATGAATCCTGTATAAGAGATTAGGCTTGGGAGACTGCTCATATGCAAAAAAAGGCATTCAGGGTGAGAATATGGTTAAGAAATGATCAAAATAAAAGTAACTGAAAAAAATACAGTGCAGAAACATGAATCTAATTAGTGAATCCATGACATGGTAAAGTGGTGCTTTATTAGGAAATAGTTTTTCTTGAGTGTGGCTTGGGATCCAGACATCTTATCAGAAATTTCTTAGCTGTGTCTTCCTTCCTGATTTTTGACAAAGTGTAGTTTATTTTGCGTTGGCGGGCCAGGAAACATTTAAAGAGTCTACTAATTTGATGGACAAATACGTGTTAGACTTTAAATATAGGAAAGAATTCCATACACAATCCCACTAAGACCGTCCTGCACAAGTGCATGCCTACTCTTGTTGCTCATCAGAAATGGTAGTGCCCGCTGCAAAACCTATTGATCCAATACCCTGCACAATCAATGTATGCCCTGCAGATAAAGTGTTTGCCCCAGCTATTCATACAGCAGGCATATCCCGGTGGGGCTCCGGCTTAGCCATAGCCTGTCCATTTCACTGATGTTGTTGACCAGTCATGGTTTTCAGCTTTGTCCCACTGACACCAATTCATCGAGCTGGATGACGGAAATGTAAACCAAAGTTTCATGTGATTCAATGTCAATTTTTCTTTCTTCATTTTTTGGGGGTGGGGTATGACAATGTCCCCGTCACCAAACCAACATTTTATCATGCACAGATTTGTAACTGTCTGAAAGAATACACTTCTGGGACTGAAGTTTAAAGTTTCCTGTATGGTTGATGTTCCAAACTCTATATACATGTATTTCTCCAGTGAATTGGAGCATTATGAAAATAGTGTGTACATGGGTGTTGCAAGGATTTGGGGGGCCAAAAGCCCTTTTTGTAGGGAAGCCCTCACCAGAAGCAAAGGGAGAAATCACTGCCTGGAGAAAAATGATACCCATAATGCTCAATACTTAAAAAAAAATAACAGTAATATATTCACCAATCTTCTCTTTCCATCCCTCTCCACTCCCCTTATTGCCCCCCCCCCCATTTTTTTCTTTTGCCCTCCACATCGCAACATCCATGACTAAGTACAAAACTGGTGGCAACTTGGGGTCCGTTACAAAGGGAGAACAGAGAGGCATAATGGGCATGCATGGATGCAGTTCTGCACAAACTGCATGCTAGTAATGTAGCACAAATAAAATAACCTTGGTAAAAGACATTTGTAGATGCTAATTATGACCTACACGTGTGGAGTAAGTAAAAGATTATTCATTCAAAACAAACCTTGAATATCTTGCAGGGCCACCCTCTTCTTACAACATTGAACTCAAGGAATGAAACTTGAAGTTCATCATACAGCACTAGCCAATACTCATTTTGATAAGTCCCACACACTCCATGGATATTGAAGTTCTTGCACAACTCGACCATACTCATCAGAACCCATTCAAAATCAGTAACAAAATAGGCTAATGTTGGGAGACTCATCATGGCAAAGTGACAAAGTGAACATTGTCATGAAACAGTTTAAACTGACTAGTGACTCAATTTGCATCATGTGTCAACACAACTGAAACACAGTTTCCCAACATCTCAATTTGTCTGTTGTGCCAACTCACACACCTGAAATATCTGAAACATAAACTGTACTGCTGTAGCTGAAATCAGATTGGTCTAAAAGCCTTTGCGAATGTTAAATGAATACATTGACTTGCTTGTATTTTGAGCCCATTCCTCCTCCCTCAGCAACCACCCCCCTCCAAACAAAAATACACAAAACATCCCCCCCCCCAAAAAAAACATCAAGGAAAGTTCTGCATTGGAGACCCCATAATTGTTAATGATAAAAATTGGTCGTTGTATTGGTAATCATAATTTAAATAATTACCCTGGTTTGATGACTCATCTTAGAGCTTAGAACACTATATTGCTGCCAAATTAATTGGGCAAAATGTCCGAGAAATTGGGGGAATTTCAGCTGAAGCAATTATAGTGTATCTTTATTTCCTACAAACCTGTTACGTACAAGACAGAAGTTGTATAGCATACTATTGGCAGTTTAAAACAACATCTGTAGCATCATTCTTATGATCACAAAACCAGGCAATATGTGAAGGTAAGCATCTAGTTATTTGCATTTGAATTTGATGGAGAAAAGAAAAAGACTAAATCAGGACTTGAACCTGCCACATCTGGATTACCACTACCACCGGAGCTACCCCATGATGATGACATCCTTGTTATAATAGGTAAAGAAAAAATTCCATACCTGGACATGTAGCGACTTAATATCAGCCATGAAAACCAATGACATGTCCTTAAAGTCAAATTTAGCAGTGAAAATATTTAGGCATTTACTCAGAAACATAATTTTTCAGAGCAGTCTCATAGGGTATGTGCACAGGATGACAAGTATTTCTCGTGTATTAGATTCTGTCCATAATCAAATCTCTTCTTGGATGGGCTGTGCCAGTCAGAAGCCATGTCCCATGATACATGTACGCCATGTGGTCACACAACATCAAAACAAATATAAACCCATGCAATTACTGCAGCTAGAAAAATGGATTGCAGCTATAGTGAACAATTCATATGAACATGAAATACTTCTGATGTTTCTAAAGAGTAACATTTTTGTGGATTCTTTTTTTCATTTCATCTTATTTCCAATGGAAATCACTGCATCCAACCCTCATTCTTTGAGCAGACAAATGAATTTCCATCCACCTGAGGTACTACACAGTGCAATATCTCCTTGGTAAATGGTCAGTAGAACTCAAATCAAATCAACACAATATACAAATAACTGAGACATAAATGTATGCTTTATTTTTTCCAACCTCTTCAAAACTTGTCAACATCAGCTGCTTGAAGTGTATTCATGAAGAAAAAAAAGTCTCTTTGGAACATTTAAGCAACTCTAATGCACATGTACAACAACAATTGTTTTTGAAAACAGGAAAACAGTATTTTTTTCAAGAAAACATGTAAATGAGAAAGCCGATTTTTGCATGATGGGGGTTTCACTTGTTGAGCACACTCTGCAGTACTTCAGAATTTCTACTGGAGGTAAAAATATTAACAATATAGGTACAATTGCGTCCATTGTACAATATCCAATCATTAAAGAATGGCTACGCTGGAACATACCGGTATGCCCCCCCCCCCCAACACACACACACACAAGCTATCATCAAGTAAAAATGGCTAAACTGTGAAAAGTATGTAAGAATGCCAAGTAATCGTGCATTCTCAACCAGTACAAAAGGCTATGCTGCATAACGACAAACAACAATGGCTAAACTTTCTAGGGATCGAGTGTATGAATGCCAAATAAATTTATGTGGCTTAGTAGTCCCAAGGTCTGTATGATAATTAAGTTGGTAAGATTAATTCAGACCCCGGGAAAGTAAATCTACATGTATACATGACATGGGTTTCATTAGTGACAACAAAGACCATAATGATGCAATGCAGCAATCTGTCAAAAGTGCATTTCAGGTTTGTGTTTACTTGCACATAGTTTCTATCTTGTAACAATTTGATGTGCTTTGAATATACAGTCAAACCTGTCTATAAAGACCACTCATAAGGGAGACAGGAAATGTGGTCTTTGTAGACAGGCGGACAGGTTTGAGATGGCCATTTTAACCTGGGACCTGTACGCATTTTTTTTTAAATTTTAACTAATGAGGATTTGGCCTTACTTATTTTGTGAGGTCTATTAACCTGATATGTGTCATTTGAAAGCCCATGAACACCACTTTTGAACACAAGATTTGAAAAAATGGGGCAGTTCTGGCCACTATACACAGTGTGAGATGGACCATGGGAGACAAAATGAGTGGTCGCTGGTCACAAAAGCAGGTATAACAGGAATTTTGATGGGAGGAAACTTGAATGGACAGGTGGCCTTTCTGTGCAAGTGGTCTAAGACAGGTTTGACTGTATTACACATTCTGAAGTTCTGGAGAGCATGTCTTTTAACTATACGTATGTACACTGAAGGTAAGATATACAGGTAGATTATACATCCAAACATGATTAGTTTTATCAAAGAGTACAGTACAACAGGAATTATTATAATCACGATTATATCAGCAAAGATAATAACTGAACACTGTGCAAATCAGCAATAAACGTAGTTATACATGTATTAATTTTTGTCAGTAATTATTCAGGTTGATGAAGCAAAAATATTCTTTAGAACAAGTACATGTAAGTGACCATACATGCTAAAAACTGAAGTGTTGAATCCAACACGTTAACAGTTAACAGATGGACAGAAAAACATTGTAGAAAACGATTCAGTACATGTATATGCAACACACGAACAGGGGATATATAACAAATGTCAATAATCTTAAAGAAAATTATCATGTTACATCGCAACACCTTCAAATTTGTTCTACACTATAATCAAGCCGATATTCTATGGGAATTAAACTGGTGAGGAATCTCTAAATGAAACTTAAATTTTTTTTTTGGAAACATCATCATATAGTTATCAGAAAGCTTGAGTGGACGAAGGGTGTTTCTTTTGTTTTATTTTGTTTTTAACAACTTGTAATAGCAAACAGCAATGATATGTACATGTACGGAGTACTTTTACATGTGTACATGTCACTCCATAACTTTTTTTTTTTCAATATTTTGCGTACTGATTTGCCTATTCTCACTAGCCAAAATTTAGCAACATCCATGACTATGTACAAAACTGGTGGCAACTTGGGGTCCGTTACAAAGGGAGAACAGAGAGGCATAATGGGCATGCATGGATGCAGTTCTGCACAAACTGCATGCTAGTAATGTAGCACAAATAAAATAACCTTGGTAAAAAGACATTTGTAGATGCTAATTATGACCTACACGTGTGGAGTAAGTAAAAGATTATTCATTCAAAACAAACCTTGAATATCTTGCAGGGCCACCCTCTTCTTACAACATTGAACTCAAGGAATGAAACTTGAAGTTCATCATACAGCACTAGCCAATACTCATTTTGATAAGTCCCACACACTCCATGGATATTGAAGTTCTTGCACAACTCGACCATACTCATCAGAACCCATTCAAAATCAGTAACAAAATAGGCTAATGTTGGGAGACTCATCATGGCAAAGTGACAAAGTGAACATTGTCATGAAACAGTTTAAACTGACTATAGTTACTCAATTTGCATCATGTGTCAACACAACTGAAACACAGTTTCCCAACATCTCAATTTGTCTGTTGTGCCAACTCACACACCTGTAACAGGAATTTTGATGGGAGGAAACTTGAATGGACAGGTGGCCTTTCTGTGCATTTTTTTTTTAAATTTTAACTAATGAGGATTTGGCCTTACTTATTTTGTGAGGTCTATTAACCTGATATGTGTCATTTGAAAGCCCATGAACACCACTTTTGAACACAAGATTTGAAAAAAATGGGGCAGTTCTGGCCACTATACACAGTGTGAGATGGACCATGGGAGACAAAATGAGTGGTCGCTGGTCACAAAAGCAGGTATAACAGGAATTTTGATGGGAGGAAACTTGAATGGACAGGTGGCCTTTCTGTGCAAGTGGTCTAAGACAGGTTTGACTGTATTACACATCCTGAAGTTCTGGAGAGCATGTCTTTTAACTATACGTATGTACACTGAAGGTAAGATATACAGGTAGATTATACATCCAAACATGATTAGTTTTATCAAAGAGTACAGTACAACAGGAATTATTATAATCACGATTATATCAGCAAAGATAATAACTGAACACTGTGCAAATCAGCAATAAACGTAGTTATACATGTATTAATTTTTGTCAGTAATTATTCAGGTTGATGAAGCAAAAATATTCTTTAGAACAAGTACATGTAAGTGACCATACATGCTAAAAACTGAAGTGTTGAATCCAACACGTTAACAGTTAACAGATGGACAGAAAAACATTGTAGAAAACGATTCAGTACATGTATATGCAACACACGAACAGGGGATATATAACAAATGTCAATAATCTTAAAGAAAATTATCATGTTACATCGCAACACCTTCAAATTTGTTCTACACTATAATCAAGCCGATATTCTATGGGAATTAAACTGGTGAGGAATCTCTAAATGAAACTTAAATTTTTTTTTTTGGAAACATCATCATATAGTTATCAGAAAGCTTGAGTGGACGAAGGGTGTTTCTTTTGTTTTATTTTGTTTTTAACAACTTGTAAAAGCAAACAGCAATGATATGTACATGTACGGAGTACTTTTACATGTGTACATGTCACTCCATAACTTTTTTTTCTTCAATATTTTGCGTACTGATTTGCCTATTCTCACTAGCCAAAATTTAGCGTACAATGGTGTTTCAGAAAAGAAATTGTTTCAATGTTATATTTCTAACTTTCTGTTTACACGGTGACTAAACCTTTAAGGTCACAAACAATCAAAAAGTAATGTTGCTATTTCAAGAATTACTGTTTAACTCCAAAATGCAGTTATAAAAAATGGTACATTAACCACCAACTTGGAAACAACCACCCCCCCCCCCAAAAAAAACCCACACACCGTCCTGACAACCGCAGTGCACACGATAAAACCGGTGAAACCTAACCATCAACACTTATTGATTTTTAATATGGGCTATGAGATATTCCAGTGAAACTACATTTACTGGAAGTTAAAGAAGTTATTCTGCACCAAAAGGTAAATCTTATTTGACATATTTTCAAATAGTATCTTTTGTCCATGAGAATATTTGCATATCACATGTACATAACTACATGCATGACATACTGATAGAATTGAATCGCAAGGGTAACCATAACCCCAAGCCCCACCATTCAAGCTTGCATATTTTTATGGGTGCATGTCATGTACAATATTGTGGCACATGAATGGAGCTTTTGAAAGTAAGAACCATATTACAAGTATACTCCAGCATTTTCTTTATCTGCCTTCTTTCTCTCAGCTTGGATGAGATTCCATACTTTTGACTTTATTTGGGAAATGGTTCTACCCGCCAAAGCTTTGTACGCTTCCTTTGCGTCCTTACAAGTGTTGTGTTTCGGGGGTTTGCCCAAAAGAAAACTTTGTCTTAAGCCTGGGTGATTTGTTACGGCTGAAAGTTCCTCGGCAGTCCATGCTGTTTTGGTGCATGTGCGTTTTGAGTTCTTACATTTCAGATCTGGGGCTACTGTTTTCTTACTACCCAAAGCGATATGTATTTCACACTTCATTTTCTTGGCTGCTTCATCATCTAGCACTACCGCATTAGGAAGCTGCACCATATCATCAAGCACAACCTCATCAGTAAGCCCTGCCTTATCACACAATACCCCATCAGTAAGTGGAACTTCATCATCAAGCACAACCTCATCTAATGTTTTTCCCTTGAACTTATGCAACTTTCCCTGTTCCAGAGCATCCAGAAGTTTCCCCACCTTACCCAGAATTAGGGCCTCATGAGGAAGTCTGTAATATTCTCGATGGACGGATACATCGTGACCAAGGTGGTTGGCTAGTTGCTCTAGTTCGTGCCTTTTCAAATTGAGCAGCTGGCTCATTGTCGCAACATGCTTCCTAAGTCTGGTTGAGGTGATTGTTTCAGGGTGTTCAGCTTCACACTTGTGCGCTTGTGAACGTAAGCAATCATAGCCCCTATGTGGTCCCAACGAATCTGCACTGGTTCTAGCAAACACATATGGATTTTCTGGGTTTATTCCGACTTCCTCACGTGATCCCACTAGAAGATCTACTGACTCCCTAACACTGGGAGTCAGTAGAAGGCACTCCTCTGTCTCTCTTTCCCCGTATGTACACTACACTAAGTCTTTCGATAGAAAGTCTTTCAGAGAGGGACAGATATTCCACAACATCACTATTTGCGTCCATTCCACGTGATTTCTTTTTTCTGTAGGTCTCAACCTTCAGAAATTGTGTCTCTCCTGGGCGTCGTCGATTGTAAACAATCAACTGGGCCAGGGTTAACTTTGCCAATTGTGAAAAGGTCTCCCCACTAATTCCATACTGCTTTATTTGGCCCTTTATTTCACGCTCTTCTTTGCACATATGTTGATGAAGCCTCATGATGTCCTTTGTAAGGGGAAGCCTCTTTGGCTCATTCCACTTTGAGTTGGCTGCCTGCCGCAAAGCATGACCTGACACCCTTGTTGGCCATTCCAACTGCATGAGTCTTTTAAACCCTGCACCACTGTTATCAGAAACCCCCGTTTTTAAAGCCTCTGCATCAATTATCTCAGCCATTCTATTCAGTATGTGTCCATGTTTCCTGGCTAGGGATGGAGTTGAAAACTCAAATGTGCTGTCATCAAAGTTTGAGCACTTTAAAGTAGCCTCAACTACTGTATCGAAATTTCTAGGATTGACTAGGTCCTTTGCGATACAGATATTGTCATCAAGGGTGCGTGCAGTGTTCAACAAGCGGGCAGCTTCTCTCATTTTCTGAGATACATAGTGGTTGCTGTTATTGGTATGTCCAGCAGCTGCTGCATAGTGTTCACCCAATTTTAATATCAAGTTATCATTTCTTGCAATTAGACTGATTTGGTCATGTTCCATTCCATCCAGGACACCTTTCAGATGTCTTGTAACATTCTCTGATACTGGCATGAGAGCAGCCCCTGCCCTCAAATGCCTTGTCCTTTTCTTGTTAGGTTTATGACGTGGGCACATCTTTTGTGCCTGTACAGAGCAGTCTTTTTGTACAGACCTCTACAATCAGAGCAAAACATGTACTGTTTGATCTGATGTTTTTCACCATACTTCGGACGTTTATGGACAATAAGCTCCCCCTTTTCACAACCAGCTAGGACACGTCTGTTGTGCTCATAATCACCTGCTTTTCTCAATTCAGCTATGTGATCCCTCCTCGGTTTTGATTTCTTTTCAAGGGCAAGTATTTTTTTTATCTCTGTCTCCTCTGAATGCTTGTCTTCCCAATGTTCTGTTATCTTCTTATAAGGGTTGTGACAAAAAATACAATAGTGTCGTTTGTCCCACACCCTCTCTCCACTTTTAGATGTGCTTGCCGATGACACAATCCAAGCAGTTGTTGTTTTTTGTGCCATTGGCTTCTTCCCATTACTTCTTTTCCTTCTTTTGTTTGCCCCTTTCTGACCCTGAAATGCATGTTTACGTTTGTTGTTTCCAATAGGTGCACTGCAAACAAGGTTATCCTCAGCGGATTCTGAGGCTTCATCAGAGGACACAATGCCAGGTTCAATTTCACTGGGTGTATCTGCTCTCCCAGGAAAGTCATGCTCACTGACTGAAATCTCACTGCTCTGTGAGTCATCTTCGCTCCACAAAAAAGGCTCATACACATCACTTGATTCATCTCTGTCAGAGAACATTTCTTCCTCACTAAGAAGATGTCTGTCTACAGATGGAGTGAATCTACATGTATCTAAAGTGTCCTCACATCTCTCTACACGGACAGAGTTTTCCTCTACATATACACGTACTTGTATTTGGTCCTCGGATCTCTTCTCTTGCTTTTCACTTGTCACATAGCTTGTCGGTATTGGAACATCCTATGAAACAAATAATACATTTGTTTTAACAGTCCCTATAGGATGTAAGCATTTCAATTGCTTTAGGCATGGTCCAATTCATTTGTGCAATATGTTTGTTTAAGGCAACAAAAGTGATTAAAATCTAGAAAAAGGATGAAGAAAGAAAATCCAATGAAAAGAAAATCTAAACAAAGTGCTCCAATTCTAAATCAAAAGTTGTGGAGTCATATTTTTGATTATTTTGACGGAGTTCTGTGTCCAGAATACACTCTCATTCAGCCATTTACAGTAATCATTGTTTCGCACTGAACCGATGAATTAACTGTGAGTGCGTGTGGATCGTGTCAACGCTTGCCAGCACTTTGCTGAGGGTCTCCTTGAACTGTTTCCTTCAAAATGGCAGCTTGCCAAAATGGATAATATCACAGGGAGTTTGGTTTTCTGATTGCTGCCGATTATAGACTGTACTCTTAAACTACCATTTTTTTGGTAGTGGGGGAAACAAACAAATGTGATCTGAGCTTAAAGAAGTATTATGCGCAAGCTGAGAGCTTGAACTTTGAATGCGTGCAGCTGTCCCACCTTGAGTTTAAAGTTCATAATTTTCTTCGCACACTTGTGCTGTGCCATGGATGTTCCCCAGGGGTGATAGCGCATGTAACACTTCTTGCAGTAGCTCAAACTACAGTTCAAACAACTTCTCGTAGCATCAAAAGGAGGTCGAACCTTGCACAGGTCGCAGGGGATGCTAGTTGTCTTTGCTGCAGGCTTGAAACTGCAAGGCAAATGACAAAACAGAGGCAAAATGGTCAAAATCAAATGTACAGCAATGTTTCCAACTGATTCTAGTCCAGAATTTCATACCAATCCAAGTCACAGTGACATTTTGACACACTAGGGTTGCGACAGTGTGATTTGATTCATGCATTCATGCAACTGGCAGTTTCATTGTTAAACAAAAAATGTAATATTGTGAAAGTACTGCACGGAGTTTGAAACCTGAATGATTAAAAGAAATTTCAAGTTTCAATAGGCACTGTATAGTTTTCTACATTAGTAAGAGACAATCCCTGCTTCGTAAGTGACTGAACCTCACACTGTTTTAGGTTTCAAAATAAACAGCAGGCATATAACCTTTGTGGCTTATTTGTTTAAGAATAAGTTCAGTTATTGAAAATAAAACAAACAAAAGCCCAGGGACAATCAATTCCATTGCGAAAATTCAGTCCCACATGTTGCGGGGATGCACTTTTTGATTTTTGTTTGTTCTCTCATGAGTGTTGGGTCTTAAATTTGAATTCCTGGTAGCCAAAAACTCAAACACCTTATCTATGTGATTGTAAGATACTCAAAATGAAGTCACAAATAATTCTGTTACCGGAGAATTGCCCATTAAAACTGCTACATAAACAATGTACGGGAAACTCCTCAAAATGTGTACACACAACTCCTCAATAGGTATGCAGTTTTGGGCCAAAACCTTAGTGATCGGTAGTTCTTGGTTCATATTATTTCACATTCATTTGCCACTACTGCCCCCAATAACAATATCATTAGACTAGCACACCGGCTCACACTAACATTTTGGGAATCTCTTAGCAGAAGGGGCGTGGCCGTGCCACATCTGTGGACAAAGACATCATCTGTTCACTGTGGCAGACAAAGTGTTGGTGTTAGAGTATGGCAGAGAGCACTCAAAAGTGGATGACCAAAAAAAGCAGTAGAGCAAATGAATCTGCTTTTGGAGGCACGGTTCCACAGTAAACAGAGAGGGAATACCTAGGATATTGTGGCATCCTCATTCAATCATTTCGATATAAGATCTCACCTTGATGATGCTGTAGTCTCCCCACTTACAACAGAGATTGGCAGGCATGGCAAGTTGTGGTCTGTACTGGTGGCGGAGATGGTGGTGATGTCAGACATGTGCACATCACTGGAAAAAGAAATCATCATGTTATTGTAACAGTCATAGTGTTGGCATTTGTCTAGGGCAGAGAGCATTCAAACCGATGGGTGGAACGGAAAAGGCAATTCTCCAGAACAGAGGCAAAATGGTCAAAATCAAATGTACAGCAATGTTTCCAACTGATTCTAGTCCAGAATTTCATAGCCAATCCAAGTCACAGTGACATTTTGACACACACTAGGGTTGCGACAGTGTGATTTTATCCATTCATGCAACTGGCTGTTTCACTGTTAAACAAAAAATGTAACATTGTGAAAGTACTGCACGGAGTTTGAAACCTGAATGATTAAAAGAAATTTCAAGTGTCAATAGGCACTGTAGTTTTCTACATTAGTAACAGACAATTCCTGCTTTGTATGTGACTGAACCTCACACTGTTTTAGGTTTCAAAATAAACAGCAGGCATAACCTTTGTGGCTTATTTGTTTAAGAATAAGTTCAGTTATTGAAAATAAAACAAACAAAAGCCCAGGGACAATCAATTCCATTGCGAAAATTCAGTCCCACATGTTGCGGGGATGCACTTTTTGATTTTTGTTTGTTCTCTCATGAGTGTTGGGTCTTAAATTTGAATTCCTGGTAGCCAAAAACTCAAACACCTTATCTATGTGATTGTTAGATACTCAAAAATGTAGTCACAAATAATTCTGTTACCGGAGAATTGCCCATTAAAACTGCTACATACACAATGTACGGGAAACTCCTCAAAATGTGTACACACAACTCCTCAATAGGTATGCAGTTTTGGGCCAAGACCTTAGGGAGCGTCTCATAAGTCGGGAACGTTCGCGGTCCAATGGAACGTTCCGTAGGAACGCCAGGCGTTCCAACGGGAACATGCCGTGTTCCCAATGGAACGCGGGTGCGTTCCGCGGCTTGAAGGGAACGCACCGAGCCGCGGTCCAGCTAGAATGGGGAGGGAATACCGTGTTCCCGGCGGAACGCTGCACGGATGGGTATTCGCGTTCGGGTATACTTGAGTACGTCCGTGCAGCAGGACCCGGAGTCAGAGTTTATGTTCAAACGTAGATTTTGTCTGACAAAATCTACATCGTCAATAGTAAGCTCCGCTTTTATCTTTTTCTTTTTTTTTATTTCGTAAAAGTATAACATAGTACCATGACAAAACATACAGGCCCCCTCGTTCATTAATCAGCGGGGATGTTTTCGAGATGAAGGCTTTTGTTTGGAAATGATTTGTTTGTAATTCAAATTCCCTCACTCCTACGATATTTTGTCGGGTGATTTCAGTAAATCTATTACGTACTAGTGTCAAAGACAATGTTTGTTCTTGCATGCATACTACAAACATGAGCCCTGTAGTAATTGTAAACGTGAATACACAATCACCTTAGCGATGTTTTAGTTCAGGTCGAAATTTCACCAGAGAACTTCACATCTGCCGTAACAATCATAGCCACTGCGTTTCGTAATCGATTATATTTAACAGAAATTTACTTAAAATATTTCGAAATCCCCTCACCCCTCCTCTATCTACGATTTTTTTGGAGGAGATTTCCCTTAATCTAGTACGCATTATCAATTATTATTAAAAAGAAATATTGTTCTTGCCCCAGCATACTTTGACATGAATACACACTTTCCACAGCGTAGCGATTGCAAGTGATGTGAGGCTCGGGGCTACCGAAATTTCACCACAGAAACGATATTTAGATCATTAGATTTACCAAGATTCCATCCGCATTAACGCTCACTCGTACCTTGTGTTGAACTATTTACCCAAACCATCATAGAAAGTTCTCAATCACATCCAAATATTATATATAAATCCTCAAAAACAGGCAAAACCTACCGTTCAGTGACGCACGGTTTGTCGGAGATCGCGACGCCATTTTTCCTGACGCAATATGGGCAATATTCGAAACTGGGTCATTGTATACGCGATGCGCTGGGAACGCTCCGCTGGAACGCGCAATAGAACGCGTGTTCCCGACCGTTCCGCTGGACCGTTCTCGCAAAGGGATTTTGCCGTTCCAACTGAACGTTCCCCTGTTCCCAATGGAACGCCGGAGCGTTCCTGTTCGGGAAAACGCCGTTCCAATGAGAACGTTCCGAGCGTTCCAACTTATGAGACGCTCCCTTAGTGATCGGTAGTTCTTGGTTCATATTATTTCACATTCATTTGCCACTAATGCCCCCAATAACAATATCATTAGACTAGCACACCGGCTCACACTAACACTTTGGGTATCTCTTAGCAGAAGGGGCGTGGCCGTGCCACATCTGTGGACAAAGACATCACCTGTTCACTGTTGCAGACAAAGTGTTGGTGTTAGAGTATGGCAGAGAGCACTCAAAAGTGGATGACCAAAAAAAGCAGTAGAGCAAATGATTCTGCTTTTGGAGGCACGGTTCCACAGTAAACAGAGAGGGAATATCTAGGATATTGTGGCATCCTCATTCAATCATTTCGATATAAGATCTCACCTTGATGATGCTGTAGTCTCCCCACTTACAACAGAGATTGGCAGGCATGGCAAGTTGTGGTCTGTACTGGTGGTGGAGATGGTGGTGATGTCAGACGTGTGCACATCACTGGAAAAAGAAATCATGATGTTATTGTAACAGTCATAGTGTTGGCATTTGTCTAGGGCAGAGAGCATTCAAACCGATGGGTGGAATGGAAACGGCAATTCTCCAGAACAGAGGCAAAATGGTCAAAATCAAATGTACAGCAATGTTTCCAACTGATTCTAGTCCAGAATTTCATAGCCAATCCAAGTCACAGTGACATTTTGACACACACTAGGGTTGCGACAGTGTGATTTTATCCATTCATGCAACTGGCTGTTTCACTGTTAAACAAAAAATGTAACATTGTGAAAGTACTGCACGGAGTTTGAAACCTGAATGATTAAAAGAAATTTCAAGTTTCAATAGGAACTGTAGTTTTCTACATTAGTAACAGACAATCCCTGCTTTGTATGTGACTGAACCTCACACTGTTTTAGGTTTCAAAATAAACAGCAGGCATAACCTTTGTGGCTTATTTGTTTAAGAATAAGTTCAGTTATTGAAAATAAAACAAAAAAAACCCCAGGATCAATCAATTCCATTACGAAAATTCAGTCCCACATATTGCGGGGATGCACTTTTTGATTTTTGTTTGTTCTCTCATGAGTGTTGGGTCTTAAATTTGAATTCCTGGTAGCCAAAAACTCAAACACCTTATCTATGTGATTGTTATATACCCGAACATGTAGTCACAAATAATTTCGTTACAGTATTGCTCATTAAAACTGCTACATACACAATGTACGGGAAACTCCTCAAAATGTGTACACACAACTCCTCAATAGGTATGCAGTTTTGGGCCAAGACCTTAGTGATCGGTAGTTCTTGGTTCATATTATTTCACATTCATTTGCCACTACTGCCCCCAATAACAATATCATTAGACTAGCACACCGGCTCACACTAACATTTTGGGAATCTCTTAGCAGAAGGGGCGTGGCCGTGCCACATCTGTGGACAAAGACATCACCTGTTCACTGTTGCAGACAAAGTGTTGGTGTTAGAGTATGGCAGCGAGCACTCAAAAGTGGATGACCAAAAAAAGCAGTAGAGCAAATGATTCTGCTTTTGGAGGCACGGTTCCACAGTAAACAGAGAGGGAATATCTAGGATATTGTGGCATCCTCATTCAATCATTTCGATATAAGATCTCACCTTGATGATGCTGTAGTCTCCCCACTTACAACAGAGATTGGCAGGCATGGCAAGTTGTGGTCTGTACTGGTGGCGGAGATGGTGGTGATGTCAGACATGTGCACATCACTGGAAAAAGAAATCATCATGTTATTGTAACAGTCATAGTGTTGGCATTTGTCTAGGGCAGAGAGCATTCAAACCGATGGGTGGAACGGAAATGGCAATTCTCCAGAACAGAGGCAAAATGGTCAAAATCAAATGTACAGTAATGTTTCCAACTGATTCTAGTCCAGAATTTCATAGCCAATCCAAGTCACAGTGACATTTTGACACACACTAGGGTTGCGACAGTGTGATTTTATCCATTCATGCAACTGGCTGTTTCACTGTTAAACAAAAAATGTAACATTGTGAAAGTACTGCACGGAGTTTGAAACCTGAATGATTAAAAGAAATTTCAAGTTTCAATAGGAACTGTAGTTTTCTACATTAGTAACAGACAATCCCTGCTTTGTATGTGACTGAACCTCACACTGTTTTAGGTTTCAAAATAAACAGCAGGCATAACCTTTGTGGCTTATTTGTTTAAGAATAAGTTCAGTTATTGAAAATAAAACAAAAAAAACCCCAGGATCAATCAATTCCATTACGAAAATTCAGTCCCACATATTGCGGGGATGCACTTTTTGATTTTTGTTTGTTCTCTCATGAGTGTTGGGTCTTAAATTTGAATTCCTGGTAGCCAAAAACTCAAACACCTTATCTATGTGATTGTTAGATACTCGAAAATGTAGTCACAAATAATTTCGTTACCGAAGTATTGCTCATTAAAACTGCTACATACACAATGTACGGGAAACTCCTCAAAATGTGTACACACAACTCCTCAATAGGTATGCAGTTTTGGGCCAAGACCTTAGTGATCGGTAGTTCTTGGTTCATATTATTTCACATTCATTTGCCACTACTGCCCCCAATAACAATATCATTAGACTAGCACACCGGCTCACACTAACATTTTGGGAATCTCTTAGCAGAAGGGGCGTGGCCGTGCCACATCTGTGGACAAAGACATCACCTGTTCACTGTTGCAGACAAAGTGTTGGTGTTAGAGTATGGCAGCGAGCACTCAAAAGTGGATGACCAAAAAAAGCAGTAGAGCAAATGATTCTGCTTTTGGAGGCACGGTTCCACAGTAAACAGAGAGGGAATATCTAGGATATTGTGGCATCCTCATTCAATCATTTCGATATAAGATCTCACCTTGATGATGCTGTAGTCTCCCCACTTACAACAGAGATTGGCAGGCATGGCAAGTTGTGGTCTGTACTGGTGGCGGAGATGGTGGTGATGTCAGACATGTGCACATCACTGGAAAAAGAAATCATCATGTTATTGTAACAGTCATAGTGTTGGCATTTGTCTAGGGCAGAGAGCATTCAAACCGATGGGTGGAACGGAAATGGCAATTCTCCAGAACAGAGGCAAAATGGTCAAAATCAAATGTACAGTAATGTTTCCAACTGATTCTAGTCCAGAATTTCATAGCCAATCCAAGTCACAGTGACATTTTGACACACACTAGGGTTGCGACAGTGTGATTTTATCCATTCATGCAACTGGCTGTTTCATTGTTAAACAAAAAATGTAATATTGTGAAAGCACTGCACACAGTTTGAAACCTGAATGATTAAAAGAAATTTCAAGTGTCAATAGACACTGTAGTTTTCTACATTAGTAAGAGACAATCCCTGCTTTGTATGTGACTGAACCTCACACTGTTTTAGGTTCCAAAATAAACAGCAGGCATATAACCTTTGTGGCTTATTTGTTTAAGAATAAGTTCAGTAATTGAAAATAAAACAAAAAAATGCCCAGGGACAATCAATTCGGCATTACGAAAATTCAGTCCCACATGTTGCGGGGATGCACTTTATGATTTTTGTTTGTTCTCTCATGAGTGTTGGGACTTAGCTTTGAATTCCTGGTAGCCAAAAACTCAAACACCTTATCTATGTGATTGTTAGATACTCAAAATGAAGTCACAAATAATTCTGTTACCGGAGAATTGCCCATTAAAACTGCTACATACACAATGTACGGGAAACTCCTCAAAATGTGTACACACAACTCCTCAATAGGTTAGTTTTGGGCCAAGACCTTAGTGATCGGTAGTTCTTGGTTCATATTATTTCACATTCATTTGCCACTACTGCCCCCAATAACAATATCATTAGACTAGCACACCGGCTCACACTAACACTTTGGGAATCTCTTAGCAGAAGGGGCGTGGCCGTGCCACATCTGTGGACAAAGACATCACCTGTTCACTGTTGCAGACAAAGTGTTGGTGTTAGAGTATGGCAGCGAGCACTCAAAAGTGGATGACCAAAAAAAAGCAGTAGAACAAATGATTCTGCTTTTGGAGGCACGGTTCCACAGTAAACAGAGAGGGAATATCTAGGATATTTTGGCATCCTCATTCAATCATTTCGATATAAGATCTCACCTTGATGATGCTGTAGTCTCCCCACTTACAACAGAGATTGGCAGGCATGGCAAGTTGTGGTCTGTACTGGTGGCGCAGATGGTGGTGATGTCAGACATGTGCACATCACTGGAAAAAGAAATCATCATGTTATTGTAAGTCATAGTGTTGGCATTTGTCTCGGGAAGAGAGCATTCAAACCGATGGGTGGAACGGAAACAGCAATTCTCCAGAACAGAGGCAAAATGGTCAAAATCAAATGTACAGTAATGTTTCCAACTGATTCTAGTCCAGAATTTCATAGCCAATCCAAGTCACAGTGACATTTTGACACACACTAGGGTTGCGACAGAGTGATTTTATCCACTCATGCAACTGGCTGTTTTCATTGTTAAACAAAAAATGTAATATTGTGAAAGTACTGCACGGAGTTTGAAACCCGAATGATTAAAAGAAATTTCAAGTGTCAATAGGCACTGTAGTTTTCTACATTAGTAACAGACAATCCCTGCTTTGTATGTGACTGAACCTCACACTGTTTTAGGTTTCAAAATAAACAGCAGGCATAACCTTTGTGGCTTATTTGTTTAAGAATAAGTTCAGTAATTGAAAATAAAACAAAAAAAGCCCAGGATCAATCAATTCCATTACGAAAATTCAGTCCCACATGTTGCGGGGATGCACTTTTTGATTTTTGTTTTTTCTCTCATGAGTGTTGGGTCTTAAATTTGAATTCCTGGTAGCCAAAAACTCAAACACCTTATCTATGTGATTGTTAGATACTCAAAATGTAGTCACAAATAATTCTGTTACCGGAGAATTGCCCATTAAAACTGCGTTTGCAGGCACAGTTCCACAGTAAACAGAGAGGGAATATCTAGGGTATTTTGGCATCCTCATTCAATCATTTCGATATAAGATCTCACCTTGATGATGCTGTAGTCTCCCCACTTACAACAGAGATTGGCAGGCATGGCAAGTTGTGGTCTGTACTGGTGGCGGAGATGGTGGTGATGTCAGACGTGTGCACATCACTGGAAAAAGAAATCATCATGTTATTGCAGCAGTCATAGTGTTGGCATTTGTCTAGGGAGAGAGCATTCAAACCGATGCATGGGTGGAACGGAAATGGCAATTCTCCAGAACAGAGGCAAAATGGTCAAAATCAAATGTACAGCAATGTTTCCAACTGATTCTAGTCCAGAATTTCATAGCCAATCCAAGTCACAGTGACATTTTGACACACACTAGGGTTGCGACAGAGTGATTTTATCCATTCATGCAACTGGCTGTTTCATTGTTAAACAAAAAATGTAATATTGTGAAAGTACTGCACGGAGTTTGAAACCTGAATGATTAAAAGACATTTCAAGTTTCAATAGGCACTGTAGTTTTCTACATTAGTAGGGGCGTGACATTTTGACACACACTAGGGTTGCGACAGTGTGATTTTATCCATTCATGCAACTGGCTGTTTCATTGTTAAACAAAAAATGTAATATTGTGAAAGTACTGCACGGAGTTTGAAACCTGAATGATTAAAAGAAATTTCAAGTTTCAATAGGCACTGTAGTGTTCTACATTAGTAAGAGACAATCCCTGCTTCGTATGTGACTGAACCTCACACTGTTTTAGGTTTCAAAATAAACAGCAGGCATATAACCTTTGTGGCTTATTTGTTTAAGAATAAGTTCAGTTATTGAAAATAAAACAAAAAAATGCCCAGGGACAATCAATTCCATTACGAAAATTCAGTCCCACATGTTGCGGGGATGCACTTTTTGATTTTTGTTTTTTCTCTCATGAGTGTTGGGTGTTAAATTTTAATTCCTGGTAGCCAAAAACTCAAACACCTTATCTTTGTGATTGTTAGATACTCAAAATGTAGTCACAAATAATTCTGGTACCGGAGAATTGCCCATTAAAACTGCGTTTGCAGGCACAGTTCCACAGTAAACAGAGAGGGAATATCTAGGATACTGTGGCATCCTCATTCAATCATTTCGATATAAGATCTCACCTTGATGATGCTGTAGTCTCCCACTTACAACAGAGATTGGCAGGCATGGCAAGTTGTGGTCTGTACTGGTGGCGGAGATGGTGGTGATGTCAGACGTGTGCACATCACTGGAAAAAGAAATCATCATGTTATTAAAGCAGTCATAGTGTTGGCATTTGTCTAGGGCAGAGAGCATTCAAACCGATGGGTGGAACGGAAACAGCAATTCTCCAGAACAGAGGCAAAATGGTCAAAATCAAATGTACAGCAATGTTTCCAACTGATTCTAGTCCAGAATTTCATAGCCAATCCAAGTCACAGTGACATTTTGACACACACTAGGGTTGCAACAGTGTGATTTTATCCATTCATGCAACTGGCTGTTTCACTGTTAAACAAAAATGTAACATTGTGAAAGTACTGCACGGAGTTTGAAACCTGAATGATTAAAAGAAATTTCAAGTTTCAATAGGCACTGTAGTTTTCTACATTAGTAACAGACAATCCCTGCTTTGTATGTGACTGAACCTCACAATGTTTTAGGTTCCAAAATAAACAGCAGGCATATAACCTTTGTGGCTTATTTGTTTAAGAATAAGTTCAGTAATTGAAAATAAAACAAAAAAATGCCCAGGGACAATCAATTCAGCATTACGAAAATTCAGTCCCACATGTTGCGGGGATGCACTTTATGATTTTGTTTGTTCTCTCATGAGTGTTGGGACTTAGCTTTGAATTCCTGGTAGCCAAAAACTCAAACACCTTATCTATGTGATTGTTAGATACTCAAAATGAAGTCACAAATAATTCTGTTACCGGAGAATTGCCCATTAAAACTGCTACATACACAATGTACTGGAAACTCCTCAAAATGTGTACACACAACTCCTCAATAGGTTAGTTTTGGGCCAAGACCTTAGTGATCGGTAGTTCTTGGTTCATATTATTTCACATTCATTTGCCACTACTGCCCCCAATAACAATATCATTAGACTAGCACACCGGCTCACACTAACACTTTGGGAATCTCTTAGCAGAAGGGGCGTGGCCGTGCCACATCTGTGGACAAAGACATCATCTGTTCACTGTTGCAGACAAAGTGTTGGTGTTAGAGTATGGCAGCGAACACTCAAAAGTGGATGACCAAAAAAAAGCAGTAGAACAAATGATTCTGCTTTTGGAGGCACGGTTCCACAGTAAACAGAGAGGGAATATCTAGGATATTTTGGCATCCTCATTCAATCATTTCGATATAAGATCTCACCTTGATGATGCTGTAGTCTCCCCACTTACAACAGAGATTGGCAGGCATGGCAAGTTGTGGTCTGTACTGGTGGCGCAGATGGTGGTGATGTCAGACATGTGCACATCACTGGAAAAAGAAATCATCATGTTATTGTAACAGTCATAGTGTTGGCATTTGTCTAGGGAAGAGAGCATTCAAACCGATGGGTGGAACGGAAACAGCAATTCTCCAGAACAGAGGCAAAATGGTCAAAATCAAATGTACAGCAATGTTTCCAACTGATTCTAGTCCAGAATTTCATAGCCAATCAAGTCACAGTGACATTTTGACACACACTAGGGTTGCGACAGAGTGATTTTATCCACTCATGCAACTGGCTGTTTTCATTGTTAAACAAAAAATGTAATATTGTGAAAGTACTGCACGGAGTTTGAAACCCGAATGATTAAAAGAAATTTCAAGTGTCAATAGGCACTGTAGTTTTCTACATTAGTAACAGACAATCCCTGCTTTGTATGTGACTGAACCTCACACTGTTTTAGGTTTCAAAATAAACAGCAGGCATAACCTTTGTGGCTTATTTGTTTAAGAATAAGTTCAGTAATTGAAAATAAAACAAAAAAAGCCCAGGATCAATCAATTCCATTACGAAAATTCAGTCCCACATGTTGCGGGGATGCACTTTTTGATTTTTGTTTTTTCTCTCATGAGTGTTGGGTCTTAAATTTGAATTCCTGGTAGCCAAAAACTCAAACACCTTATCTATGTGATTGTTAGATACTCAAAATGTAGTCACAAATAATTCTGTTACCGGAGAATTGCCCATTAAAACTGCGTTTGCAGGCACAGTTCCACAGTAAACAGAGAGGGAATATCTAGGGTATTTTGGCATCCTCATTCAATCATTTCGATATAAGATCTCACCTTGATGATGCTGTAGTCTCCCCACTTACAACAGAGATTGGCAGGCATGGCAAGTTGTGGTCTGTACTGGTGGCGGAGATGGTGGTGATGTCAGACGTGTGCACATCACTGGAAAAAGAAATCATCATGTTATTGCAGCAGTCATAGTGTTGGCATTTGTCTAGGGAGAGAGCATTCAAACCGATGCATGGGTGGAACGGAAATGGCAATTCTCCAGAACAGAGGCAAAATGGTCAAAATCAAATGTACAGCAATGTTTCCAACTGATTCTAGTCCAGAATTTCATAGCCAATCCAAGTCACAGTGACATTTTGACACACACTAGGGTTGCAACAGTGTGATTTTATCCATTCATGCAACTGGCTGTTTCATTGTTAAACAAAAAATGTAATATTGTGAAAGTACTGCACGGAGTTTGAAACCTGAATGATTAAAAGACATTTCAAGTTTCAATAGGCACTGTAGTTTTCTACATTAGTAGGGGCGTGACATTTTGACACACACTAGGGTTGCGACAGTGTGATTTTATCCATTCATGCAACTGGCTGTTTCATTGTTAAACAAAAAATGTAATATTGTGAAAGTACTGCACGGAGTTTGAAACCTGAATGATTAAAAGAAATTTCAAGTTTCAATAGGCACTGTAGTGTTCTACATTAGTAAGAGACAATCCCTGCTTCGTATGTGACTGAACCTCACACTGTTTTAGGTTTCAAAATAAACAGCAGGCATATAACCTTTGTGGCTTATTTGTTTAAGAATAAGTTCAGTTATTGAAAATAAAACAAAAAAATGCCCAGGGACAATCAATTCCATTACGAAAATTCAGTCCCACATGTTGCGGGGATGCACTTTTTGATTTTTGTTTTTTCTCTCATGAGTGTTGGGTGTTAAATTTTAATTCCTGGTAGCCAAAAACTCAAACACCTTATCTTTGTGATTGTTAGATACTCAAAATGTAGTCACAAATAATTCTGGTACCGGAGAATTGCCCATTAAAACTGCGTTTGCAGGCACAGTTCCACAGTAAACAGAGAGGGAATATCTAGGATACTGTGGCATCCTCATTCAATCATTTCGATATAAGATCTCACCTTGATGATGCTGTAGTCTCCCCACTTACAACAGAGATTGGCAGGCATGGCAAGTTGTGGTCTGTACTGGTGGCGGAGATGGTGGTGATGTCAGACGTGTGCACATCACTGGAAAAAGAAATCATCATGTTATTAAAGCAGTCATAGTGTTGGCATTTGTCTAGGGCAGAGAGCATTCAAACCGATGGGTGGAACGGAAACAGCAATTCTCCAGAACAGAGGCAAAATGGTCAAAATCAAATGTACAGCAATGTTTCCAACTGATTCTAGTCCAGAATTTCATAGCCAATCCAAGTCACAGTGACATTTTGACACACACTAGGGTTGCAACAGTGTGATTTTATCCATTCATGCAACTGGCTGTTTCACTGTTAAACAAAAAATGTAACATTGTGAAAGTACTGCACGGAGTTTGAAACCTGAATGATTAAAAGAAATTTCAAGTTTCAATAGGCACTGTAGTTTTCTACATTAGTAACAGACAATCCCTGCTTTGTATGTGACTGAACCTCACAATGTTTTAGGTTCCAAAATAAACAGCAGGCATATAACCTTTGTGGCTTATTTGTTTAAGAATAAGTTCAGTAATTGAAAATAAAACAAAAAAATGCCCAGGGACAATCAATTCAGCATTACGAAAATTCAGTCCCACATGTTGCGGGGATGCACTTTATGATTTTTGTTTGTTCTCTCATGAGTGTTGGGACTTAGCTTTGAATTCCTGGTAGCCAAAAACTCAAACACCTTATCTATGTGATTGTTAGATACTCAAAATGAAGTCACAAATAATTCTGTTACCGGAGAATTGCCCATTAAAACTGCTACATACACAATGTACGGGAAACTCCTCAAAATGTGTACACACAACTCCTCAATAGGTTAGTTTTGGGCCAAGACCTTAGTGATCGGTAGTTCTTGGTTCATATTATTTCACATTCATTTGCCACTACTGCCCCCAATAACAATATCATTAGACTAGCACACCGGCTCACACTAACACTTTGGGAATCTCTTAGCAGAAGGGGCGTGGCCGTGCCACATCTGTGGACAAAGACATCATCTGTTCACTGTTGCAGACAAAGTGTTGGTGTTAGAGTATGGCAGCGAACACTCAAAAGTGGATGACCAAAAAAAAGCAGTAGAACAAATGATTCTGCTTTTGGAGGCACGGTTCCACAGTAAACAGAGAGGGAATATCTAGGATATTTTGGCATCCTCATTCAATCATTTCGATATAAGATCTCACCTTGATGATGCTGTAGTCTCCCCACTTACAACAGAGATTGGCAGGCATGGCAAGTTGTGGTCTGTACTGGTGGCGCAGATGGTGGTGATGTCAGACATGTGCACATCACTGGAAAAAGAAATCATCATGTTATTGTAACAGTCATAGTGTTGGCATTTGTCTAGGGAAGAGAGCATTCAAACCGATGGGTGGAACGGAAACAGCAATTCTCCAGAACAGAGGCAAAATGGTCAAAATCAAATGTACAGCAATGTTTCCAACTGATTCTAGTCCAGAATTTCATAGCCAATCCAAGTCACAGTGACATTTTGACACACACTAGGGTTGCGACAGAGTGATTTTATCCACTCATGCAACTGGCTGTTTTCATTGTTAAACAAAAAATGTAATATTGTGAAAGTACTGCACGGAGTTTGAAACCTGAATGATTAAAAGAAATTTCAAGTGTCAATAGGCACTGTAGTTTTCTACATTAGTAAGAGACAATCCCTGCTTTGTATGTGACTGAACCTCACACTGTTTTAGGTTTCAAAATAAACAGCAGGCATAACCTTTGTGGCTTATTTGTTTAAGAATAAGTTCAGTAATTGAAAATAAAACAAAAAAAAGCCCAGGATCAATCAATTCCATTACGAAAATTCAGTCCCACATGTTGCGGGGATGCACTTTTTGATTTTTGTTTTTTCTCTCATGAGTGTTGGGTCTTAAATTTGAATTCCTGGTAGCCAAAAACTCAAACACCTTATCTATGTGATTGTTAGATACTCAAAATGTAGTCACAAATAATTCTGTTACCGGAGAATTGCCCATTAAAACTGCGTCTGCAGGCACAGTTCCACAGTAAACAGAGAGGGAATATCTAGGGTATTTTGGCATCCTCATTCAATCATTTCGATATAAGATCTCACCTTGATGATGCTGTAGTCTCCCCACTTACAACAGAGATTGGCAGGCATGGCAAGTTGTGGTCTGTACTGGTGGCGGAGATGGTGGTGATGTCAGACGTGTGCACATCACTGGAAAAAGAAATCATCATGTTATTGTAGCAGTCATAGTGTTGGCATTTGTCTAGGGAGAGAGCATTCAAACCGATGCATGGGTGGAACGGAAACGGCAATTCTCCAGAACAGAGGCAAAATGGTCAAAATCAAATGTACAGCAATGTTTCCAACTGATTCTAGTCCAGAATTTCATGGCCAATCCAAGTCATAGTGACATTTTGACACACACTAGGGTTGCAACAGTGTGATTTTATCCATTCATGCAACTGGCTGTTTCATTGTTAAACAAAAAATGTAATATTGTGAAAGTACTGCACGGAGTTTGAAACCTGAATGATTAAAAGAAATTTCAAGTGTCAATAGGCACTGTAGTTTTCTACATTAGTAAGAGACAATCCCTGCTTCGTATGTGACTGAACCTCACACTGTTTTAGGTTTCAAAATAAACAGCAGGCATAACCTTTGTGGCTTATTTGTTTAAGAATAAGTACAGTAATTGAAAATAAAACAAAAAAATGCCCAGGGACAATCAATTCCATTACGAAAATTCAGTCCCACATATTGCGGGGATGCACTTTTTGATTTTTGTTTTTTCTCTCATGAGTGTTGGGTCTTAAATTTGAATTCCTGGTAGCCAAAAACTCAAACACCTTATCTATGTGATTGTTAGACACTCAAAATTGTAGTCACAAATAATTTCGTTACCGAAGTATTGCTCATTAAAACTGCTACATACACAATGTACGGGAAACTCCTCAAAATGTGTACACACAACTCCTCAATAGGTATGCAGTTTTGGGCCAAGACCTTAGTGATCGGTAGTTCTTGGTTCATATTATTTCACATTCATTTGCCACTAATGCCCCCAATAACAATATCATTAGACTAGCACACCGGCTCACACTAACATTTTGGGAATCTCTTAGCAGAAGGGGCGTGGCCGTGCCACATCTGTGGACAAAGACATCATCTGTTCACTGTTGCAGACAAAGTGTTGGTGTTAGAGTATGGCAGCGAGCACTCAAAAGTGGATGACCAAAAAAAGCAGTAGAGCAAATGATTCTGCTTTTGGAGGCACGGTTCCACAGTAAACAGAGAGGGAATATCTAGAGCATTTTGGCATCCTCAATCAATCATTTCGATATAAGATCTCACCTTGATGATGCTGTAGTCTTCCCACTTACAACAGAGATTGGCAGGCATGGCAAGTTGTGGTCTGTACTGGTGGCGGAGATGGTGGTGATGTCAGACATGTGCTCATCACTGCAAACAGAAATCATCATGTTATTGTAACAGTCATAGTGTTGGCATTTGTCTAGGGCAGAGAGCATTCAAACCGATGGGTGGAATGGAAACGGCAATTCTCCAGAACAGAGGCAAAATGGTCAAAATCAAATGTACAGTAATGTTTCCAACTGATTCTAGTCCAGAATTTCATAGCCAATCCAAGTCACAGTGACATTTTGACACACACTAGGGTTGCGACAGTGTGATTTTTGCAACTGGCTGTTTCATTGTTAAACAAAAAATGTAATATTGTGAAAGTACTGCACGGAGTTTGAAACCTGAATGATTAAAAGAAATTTCAAGTTTCAATAGGCACTGTAGTTTTCTACATTAGTAGGGGCGTGACATTTTGACACACACTAGGGTTGCGACAGTGTGATTTTATCCATTCATGCAACTGGCTGTTTCATTGTTAAACAAAAAATGTAATATTGTGAAAGTACTGCACGGAGTTTGAAACCTGAATGATTAAAAGAAATTTCAAGTTTCAATAGGCACTGTAGTGTTCTACATTAGTAAGAGACAATCCCTGCTTCGTATGTGACTGAACCTCACACTGTTTTAGGTTTCAAAATAAACAGCAGGCATATAACCTTTGTGGCTTATTTGTTTAAGAATAAGTTCAGTAATTGAAAATAAAACAAAAAAATGCCCAGGGACAATCAATTCAGCATTACGAAAATTCAGTCCCACATGTTGCGGGGATGCACTTTATGATTTTTGTTTGTTCTCTCATGAGTGTTGGGTCTTAAATTTGAATTCCTGGTAGCCAAAAACTCAAACACCTTATCTATGTGATTGTAAGATACTCAAAATGAAGTCACAAATAATTCTGTTACTGGAGAATTGCCCATTAAAACTGCGTTTGCAGGCACAGTTCCACAGTAAACAGAGAGGGAATATCTAGGATATTGTGGCATCCTCATTCAATCATTTCGATATAAGATCTCACCTTGATGATGCTGTAGTCTCCCCACTTACAACAGAGATTGGCAGGCATGGCAAGTTGTGGTCTGTACTGGTGGCGGAGATGGTGGTGATGTCAGACGTGTGCACATCACTGGAAAAAGAAATCATCATGTTATTAAAGCAGTCATAGTGTTGGCATTTGTCTAGGGCAGAGAGCATTCAAACCGATGGGTGGAACGGAAACGGCAATTCTCCAGAACAGAGGCAAAATGGTCAAAATCAAATGTACAGCAATGTTTCCAACTGATTCTAGTCCAGAATTTCATAGCCAATCCAAGTCACAGTGACATTTTGACACACACTAGGGTTGCAACAGTGTGATTTTATCCATTCATGCAACTGGCTGTTTCCATTGTTAAACAATATATGTAATATTGTTAAAGTACTGCACACAGTTTGAAACCTGAATTATTAAAAAAAAATTCAAGTTTCAATAGGCACTGTAGTTTTCTACATTAGTAAGAGACAATCCCTGCTTTGTATGTGACTGAACCTCACACTGTTTTAGGTTTCAAAATAAACAGCAGGCATAACCTTTGTGGCTTATTTGTTTAAGAATAAGTTCAGTAATTGAAAATAAAACAAAAAAAAGCCCAGGATCAATCAATTCCATTACGAAAATTCAGTCCCACATATTGCGGGGATGCACTTTTTGATGTTGTTTGTTCTCTCATGAGTGTTGGGACTTAGCTTTGAATTCCTGGTAGCCAAAAACTCAAACACCTGATCTATGTGATTGTTAGATACTCAAAATGTAGTCACAAATAATTCTGTTACCGGAGAATTGCCCATTAAAACTGCTACATACACAATGTACGGGAAACTCCTCAAAATGTGTACACACAACTCCTCAATAGGTTAGTTTTGGGCCAAGACCTTAGTGATCGAGAGTTCTTGGTTCATATTATTTCACATTCATTTGCCACTACTGCCCCCAATAACAATATCATTAGACTAGAACACCGGCTCACACTAACACTTTGGGTATCTCTTAGCAGAAGGGGCGTGGCCGTGCCACATCTGTGGACAAAGACATCACCTGTTCACTGTTGCAGACAAAGTGTTGGTGTTAGAGTATGGCAGAGAGCACTCAAAAGTGGATAACCAAAAAAAAACAGTAGAGCAAATGATTCTGCATTTGCAGGCACAATTCCACAGTAAAAAGAGAGGGAATATCTAGGATATTTTGGCATCCTCATTCAATCATTTCGATATAAGATCTCACCTTGATGATGCTGTAGTCTCCCCACTTACAACAGAGATTGGCAGGCATGGCAAGTTGTGGTCTGTACTGGTGGCGGAGATGGTGGTGATGTCAGACATGTGCACATCACTGGAAAAAGAAATCATCATGTTATTGTAACAGTCATAGTGTTGGCATTTGTATAGGGCAGAGAGCATTCAAACCGATGGGTGGAACGGAAACGGCAATTCTCCAGAACAGAGGCAAAATGGTCAAAATCAAAAGTACAGTAAAGCAATATGATTCTGTTGTTGGGGGTACGGTTCTGCAGTAAAAAGAGAAGGAAAATTAAGGGCATTTTATTTGCCATCTTCATTCTGTCACTTAAAAATAAGATCTTACATGTACCTTGATGGTGCTATCACCTGTGTAGTGCCAGTCTTGCTGCTACATGTAACAGTGATGTTAGGGATGTAAGGCTTCACCTGGGGGCAAGGAGTTGATTGAGCAGATTTTCAATTTTCTCAACCACTGCTATTTTTAAGTTTTTTTTGGTACTGGAATGGATTCCAGTAGCATAGCCAAAAGGTGTTATAGTCTATACTCTTCGCATAAGTGGTGCAGGACAAAAATTTCTTGAAGCATTCTGGACAGAAATATTTCACAGATTGACAACTTTACAACATTTTTAAGCATTATCTATGAGTCCCATATTTGTTACTTTACCAATGGTGTACTCTGCCTTTTAAATGCCCAAAGCAGGTAATAATTGTCTTTTCCTGGTGTCAGGAGCAGCATTTTTGATTGTTTGTTGTTGTTTTTTGTTATTCATTTATTTATTTATTTTGTTATTCTTTTTTTTTTAAATGTAGTATTGGTACTGTGACAAATCTCCAAGGACTAGTGCAGCATAACATATTAGGCCAAAGAAAGTTTAAATGGACCATGCAATCCATGTACTGCATACATGTACAAACCTGATTGCTCTTCCAAGGAAGGTCATCAACTCCATAGTCATACAGTATTTCTGATCCAGTCACGATAGGCTCGATAGAGAAGAGGCAAAGTGCTGGTGTGTTTCCATTCATGATGACTCTCATCTTTGCATTCACTTCGTTCTTCTCCCCATGGTTTACGAGGCGTCCTAATCTCTTACCACTCTGCGGTTCAGCTGTAGCATCAATACTACATTAAATACATACAAAAAATACAAAACAGCTTCATCAAGTCTTTTACAGTACATGAAATAGATCTACATATTTCACTTGGAGTTCATGATTATAAATAACACTGCATGTAGCCCTTGTCCTCTACAATTGTTCATACCCTTCAGTGCACATACTGCAAAACTCTGTAATGTAATGGTATTGTTAAAGCTGGCTTACCAGCCAGTATCATATACATGCTATTGTTTGTATCCCAATCCAGCTGCAGCCAGATACCTTACAGATAGAACCCTCAAATACAGCTCCTTCACAGCACAGGACTGTGACCCTGCAGCTTTGCTGAAATATTTTGTTAACATGTGAAATGAACTGCAAACAATTGAAAAATTATCTTATTTTATGATAAAAATAAAAAAAGACCTGAAAAAGAAAACTACAAACCTACACATTACAAATATGAGCTGTGAATTTAATTAAATGTAATTTTGAGGAGACACATTGCTTACTTATTTCCAGAGGAAAATTTTTTAAAAAATTAAGAAATTGAAGTAAAGCAAAATTGTATACAGTAAATGAAAACAAAGTCTCCAGGTGCATAATTCCATGTTTAGTCGCATGTAGATGAGGAACATCACTTACCAGTACTTTTTGTTCCGGGCAGTGAAAAAGTACCTGTACACACTTGCTTGTGTCTCTTCTCTTTTATCACCCTCTTCTGCTGATATTAACTGCCCTGCATATTCCACCAGAAATTCTCCTTGTTCAAAATCTGTTTCTGCAAAAACTCCCCTCCCTGATAACAGATAACAATATATAAATATTTTCATACCTTACCACTTGAAATTTCTTTATGCTGAGATTTAGGTATGATTCCCATACAACACACAAGCAACAATGTGGTGACATGTCTTCATGAATATTTACATGTACTTCGTGAATATACTGTGAATGGTGGTTGCGGGGGTAAGGCGGATATGTTTAAGATATGTTTAAGATATGTTTGTAAGGTTGTTATAATTTAACATGTCGCTTTAAGCTCATGTTTAAGGCAGCCGGAGTTCCAGGTAAAAGGTCGTTAGTATAAAAATTGAAATATCTTCAAAAATGAAGTAATATTTTGGAAATAAAAATGAACAATATTATTCTAATTAGGCGAAGTAAATAAAAAAAACATGTTTCTCGTCCGGGGTTTTTGAAAAAAGGGAGGAAGCGGGGTCTTTTATTTTTTATTATTTTTTTCAAGATGGCCGCCATTTTAAAATTTCCTGCAACCGTTGGTGTTCCACTGTTCAAAGACACTTTTAAAAATGAAAGACAAGTTGGACTGAACATATTTACAGCGTCATTTAGAGTTGTTTTGGTAATGGTATTTATTTTCCGATGAATTTGTGGACTTTTTCGGTGTTTTTTCACATTTTTCAAAAGTAAAAAATAATAAAAAAATCCAGGCGGCCTCCAAAAAGGAAGCGGGCGGGGACGAGAAACATGTTGGTTTTTTTACTTCGCCTTATCACAGAGTTTTATGAGTCAAAATGTTAGCCTTATGTGATTTTTAATTTAGAAATGGGAGCACAAAACCTTTAAGTTTAACTCTATTATCTACAAAAGTACTTTTTGCGTGCTGGGGCTGCTAACAACCTTTTCCTTGGCACACGATGAGGTGTCCTGGCCATGCAACTCAAGGAATACATTCTCCAAAATTTAGTCTTTTGCCTTCGGAAACAATTTTTCTCACACATTTCCATATATTATTTTGTTCAATTCCAACACACTTTTGATCATTGTAAAATGAATTTTTAAAAAATGTTAAGGAGGGAATTGTAAATTGAACCTATTTACCTATTGTAAATAAATTAAATGTAGATATTTACAAATTTTTTACATAAAGTTCAAAAATGATGTAGGCCTATTTACATCAGAATTAATTCATACCATCTTTTAATATAATAGGTTTCATTAAAAAAAACTATCAGAGCATCTGCTGTTTTTTTAATTGATCATCCAAGTTAGGAAGTATCGTCAAGATGTCACTGAGCGTAAAAATTATGGCAACATAATTGTAAACGTGTCATTTTTACTGCACCGTAACTCTTGAACCACTGTTTAAACTAGTCCGAGTAACTTGGACCCAACTTATCGCCTTTTTTAACATTTGGACATGGTCTGGCGATAGTGGGGTCCAAGCTAATACCGCGACCTGGACAACATCATCCTGTCTCTGTCCCAAAAACCAACATTGTCCAACAAAAAACATCAGATTTCACCTTCAAAACGGCCTCCAAATTACTAGATATACCACCTGAGGTACGAGTAGACATCGATAATTAAGATGGTTGTACTGAAGTTTACTTACGATCCGGAAAAAAAGTGAAATTTTCCGTTCATTTCGGAGAGCTCCCCTCGCGATCTTGAACACGTTAAATTTCCGATCGTGTTTAATGTTTGAACGACGCGATTTCTTCTACATGCCCAGCGTGCATTCGATGGTCCCTGTATCCCGAGTGCGATTCCGTTACCGAGCGCGCGCGATGCATCGATTATGATAATGAGTAGACTGGATCACGTTTGTAAACACAAGTGCATTTCAAACGATAATAGGGAGTCGGGAACTAGCGCAGCTTTTATGGCGGATACCAGTTCAAGCTGGTTCCCGATTCCCTTTTACAGTTCGAAATGCACATGTATTTGTTTACAAACGTGATCATTATCATAATCGATGCATCGCGCGCGCTTGGTAACGGAATCGCACTCGGTATACAGGGACCATCGAATGCACGCTGGGCATGTAGAAGAAATTGCGTCGTTCAAACATTAAACACGATCGGAAATTTAACGTGTGCAAGATCGCGAGGGGAGCTCTTCGAAATGAACGGAAAATTGCACTTTTTTTCCGGATCGTAAGTAAACTTCAGTACAACCATCTTAATTATCGATGTCTACTTGTACCTCAGGTGGTATATCTAGTAATTTGGAGGCCGTTTTGAAGGTGAAATCTGATGTTTTTTGTTGGAAAATGTTGGTTTTTGGGACAGTGACAGGATGATGTTGTCCAGGTCGCGGTATTAGCTTGGACCCCACTATCGCCAGACCATGTCCAAATGTTAAAAAAGGTGATAAGTTGGGTCCAAGTTACTAGGACTATGTTTAAACTACACACAAAATATATGGCGGATTCACAACAAAGGGCAGCATTAGGTCATGTTTTCGACTTCTGGGGGCGTGAGAGCACATCTCTGTATTTGTAGTTAGTAATTTTGTTGAAAAAAAAACAAGTGAGGCTTGTTAATAACGACGGTAGGCTCCGCCATCTTGCATTTGTTTAACAATTAATTATTTTGTGCAAGGCCTACGCCTAGCCTAGGACATCCCTACATGATTGATAAATAGGACCCATAGCCTACCTTTTAGATCTGTGTTTCGGATACTAAACTCTGGTCGATCCTTGGAGGACTTGACATACCTCAGGGCTTCCTCTGTCTGCTCCGCTTTTTTCCTAGTAGGCCTACGTTTTGGTCTGTCCATTTTGCCCGAAGATTTTGGCCTAAAACTCCTCAAATAAGAAACAGCTGCTGCGATCGCCCCGAACTCCTCAGATGTCGACCCACCGCGCGCGCCGCGACGCGCGAGTTCGCGCCAAAACCGGCCCACAACCTGAGGAGTTTCTTGGAGGGCGCTATTCAACAAGAGCCCATCAGAAAAACACACACTGCGCCCGCGATTACAGACAATTTGAGATTTAATGTGCTGCCACCAGGACATTTGAGGAGTTTTTCAACGTAACGATAAAAAGATAAACAGCGCCCTCTAGGGTTGTTTTAATGCATATGAAAATTTGAGGAGCTCCTCAAATTACTGGTCACACAATTAGAACTCCTCGAAACGTGGGGGTGTGTGCGCACACAACTCCTCAATTGGTACGTTAAACAAACACACCTGGATTCAGTGGTCGTGTGCGCGTGATTACAAAACTGCTTTATTTCCGTGCGCATTTTGGAATCACTTCCTCATAGTGGCTTGGTTTATGCATGCAGCAACAGATGACACGCCCTTGCACTGTTTCGTGTTAGCTACATCTGTACATACATTTGTATCAGCAATATGGGCAATCTACCATGTAAGTCCATTTGTTTATTGGCATAGTTGTTAAAAATGATCATGTAAACAACACTTCTTTTAAAGTAGGATTTCGCTGGTTGTTTTTATACAACGACCATTATTATGCCTTGATATCGCATAAAAAAAACCCTATTTCTTACCAATGGAGAATCCTTATGGTGCTTTTTTCAACTTTAAGTAAAGTTACTAAAAATGGATTATCAATATTAAAGCTCCCAAAAATGGTGTCAAACCACGATGGTGACATCATCAGCTTAATGTAGAATGTGTCAAGCATGGGAGAGTTGTTCAATTAAAACAGGTAAAATCAAATGCAATCCAAACATTGGTTATCAGTCTCGTCCTCATGAGCTGATATTTGGTGTACCCCGAGAATTTGCTAATTCTTTCTGTTTACCATAAAACATGAGTTTTGCGAAGGATGAGGAAAAAAAGTAAATACTATTCGGCTGTTTAAAATTGATCCCCGTTGTGTCGTAATATGCCGTGGCACTAAAAAATAACGTGATGTCATTTGATTACACTAAAATAAAACAATGCCAAAATCTTGTCGACAGGCCGCTGACAGTAGTTCTGAAAGTGACAGTAAAGATCAATGCGTTACCGACGCGTCCAGTGGGTCTCCTATTTGTGTTGTCCCCACAGACTTGACGGGTTTACTGGATCAGAGTGAAACTGAAATTTCGCGTGAGTATTAAACTGCTTTATTTCCATGCGCCATTTTGGAAATCACTTCCTCATAGTGGCTTGGTTTATGCATGCAGCAACAGTTGACACGCCCTTGCACTGTTTCGTGTTAGCTACATCTGTACGTACATTTGTATCAGCAATATGGGCAATCTACCATGTAAGTCCATTTGTTTATTGGCATAGCTGTAAACAACAGCGATCATGTAAACAACACTTCTTTTAATGTAGGATTTCGCTGGCTGTTTTTATACAACGCATAAAAAAAAACTATTTCTTACCAATGGAGAATCCTTATGGTGGATTTTTCAACTTTAAGTAAAGTTACTGAAAATGGATTATCAACATTAAAGCTCCCAAAAATGGTGTCAAACCACGATGGTGACATCATCAGCTTAATGTAGAATGTGTCAAGCATGGGAGAGTTTTTCAATTAAAACAGATAAAATTAAATGCAATCCAGACATTGGTTATGAGTCTCGTCCTCATGAGCTGATATTTGGATTACCCCGAGAAATTGCTAATACCATAAATCATGAGATTTCCGAAAGATGAGGAAAACAAGTAAATACTATTCGGCTGTTTGGAATTGATCCCCGTTGTGTCGTAATATGCCTTGGCACTAAAAATAACGTGATGTCATTTGATTACACTAAAATGAAACAATGCCAAAATCTTGTCGACAGGTCTTTGCGCCAAGGCCGCTGACAGTAGTTCTGAAAGTGACAGTAAGGATCAATGCGTTACCGATGCGTCCAGTGGGTCTCCTATCTGTGCTGTCCCCCAAGACTTGACGGGTTTACTGGATCAGTGTGAAACTGAAATTTCTCGAAGTGATAGTCTATGGCAATGCACCACTGCTGCGTCTTCTGGATCTCCGATCTATGCTGTCCCCGATGACATAATGCAAACGATTTTGGAACATCTGAGGGCGTCTGACCTGTGTCACGTGGCATCATGCTGCCGTTGGCTACGCGATGCAACCAATCAGGATTCACTCTGGCGGTCTCTTTGCCAAAGCAGAGGATGGGAGCACTATGGCGCCACCACGGACCTGGCCAAGATAGCCTCCTACAGACCTTCCAAGCAAGCAACCGATGCTAGTGAGGCAGGTCACTCCAGCGTCACCTTCCAGGAAGATAGCATCGTGACTGATGACAACACAGCAGGTTTAACCAGCACTTGCAGGTGGAAAGGCGTCTACGTGAGAGCTAACCATCTGGAGAAAAACTGGGCTACAAACTGCTCTTATTTGAAGGCATTTGACCTAGATGTGGAAGAAAGCCCAAGACACCGCATTGCCCATCATGACCGCTCCAGGGCTATCGTCGATGGGGATCTCCTGGCAATTCAGAGCGTGTCAAAAGAAATCCACGTCTATGACATTCGGAATAATACCCTTCAGTGTGTTATTCCTTCTATCGAAACTGCGGGTCTATTCAAGTTCACAAACGGCGTGATTGTGGTGCCTTTTCAAAGTGGGGTTGCCTGTGCGTTCGATGCAAGTACAGGGAAGCTGCTACAAACGATAAACGGAAACTGGCACTATCTCAGGTGGTTATTCTTTGATGGTGAACTGGTCATCACCTATGTGCCCAGGAAATTAAATGGCACGTTCCGTGACATTTACGTCTGGTGCGTGAAAGACGGTCAACTTCAACGTATCCTAAAAGTGGACCCTACAGACGGTGACCGCGTTTGTGAGAACGTGGACTATCGGGACAAGATGGTAGCGGCTGCTCTCGACAATGACTACATTCGCGTGTGGGATGCGAGGAGCGGAAAGTGTTTGCATCAACTAAAATGCCCAGGAGAAAAGTCAGAGGTTCAACTCGGTGATAATGTTATCGTTGGTTTCAGCACCAAAGGCGATGAGTGCATTACTACCATTTGGAGCCAGGACACGGGCGAATGCCAAAAAGTGATACCCGTAGGCCTACCCATCCCCTGGGGGGACATGAACTGGTATAACGCAGAGCTTATAAATAATTCGATACTACTAAAGTTACATCCCATTTGTTGCAATCCGATTCGTTCTGTGTACGCTCACAATCTGCGTGGAGAATTTGTAACACAATTGATGAGCAACAGATATGAAGAGCAAGGAAACGGAAGCAAGCGCCTCTTCTATGTAAACGAGCCGATAAAAGGGAGAGAGAAAACGCAAAATGGGGTAATCTTCAACGCCACTCCAAATGGCCTGGTACAACTCTTCGATGTTGATACTTCTAACAAAATCCTCTGGATTGACGACATCAGAATGATTATCCGTGACAATAACGCAGGAAGACTTCTTGTCCACCATTACTGGTAAACCAGATATCGTGACGTCAAATCGGAGCTCTGTCCCTAGTTTTCTAAACAATGGACCATCTTACTCCCTAAACTCCAGGCATAACTGAGTAAACAGCGATGGGAAAACGTTTAATGGAGGACACATCCTTTTTGTTAAACAATAGAGCTAGGACCAAAGGAGTTCGAACTCCAAGACTTCAAGGGTCTAGAAGGAAAGAGTTTGCATGGCTTTGTAGACAATACCATGGTAAATACGCATGCGCAGTTGTCATACATCACCAAAAATGAATGATTTTGAAAGTGTGTGCTCGGAGTTAGCTAACACTGGCTAACAATGTGGTCAACATCACTAAAACAATCATTTCATGATGAACAAAATGCTATGAAGCACCAACAACTGCATATCGATAACTTGAATTTATAACTCTAATCTAACAACTGCGCAGTTGTTAAAGCCTATCATGTCATAAAATATATTTTTTTTCAAAAAAGAGCAGCGACGTGACACTACTAATTATGCAGCATATAGGGAGGTTGTGGATTACCAACTAAAAAGGGGGCGAAGATCATCGTGTTCAAAGGCCGCTTGCAGTCACGCAATAAATGGTCCAGGCTTGCGGTCACAGTGCCTTAGCTATGGACATTCCCGAGGGATTGGAATGTTAATGGTCAACATTTAAATCGCCCAAGAGTTTGGACTCCTTGGGTCATAGCTCTATGGTAATACATTTTTGTCTTTTCAAGCTCAAACCTGCGATTTCCATTCCCCTCTACATGCCAATCTAATATTCTCCAGATGTTGGTCTATTTTTTTTCTTTCTTTTTTTGCTTGATTGTGTATTGACCACCTTTCTGGAGACTCTGTTTCTCAATAAAGGTTAGTATGAGGCCTTACATCTGTAACCAGTTTTTATTTAAACATGTAGTTGAACATTCGCCCATTAATTCCATTTTGCCGAGACCAAAATGGGGAACTGAGACTAAGTATTACTTATACGTTCTCATCATGCATATACTGTAAATATTCAATACCATTGAAGAGTGATTTATAATATGCTTTATAATATGCTTTTACTGTAAGAATCATGGACATTGAATCGAACGCAAGTAGTTAAAATAATGTAGCTCTATGTATTTGTTTTTGTTAAGTCTTCTCGCATGTTTGATTATGGTTATTGAAGCGAAATGTTTGTACAGGCTCAGCAATGTGACTATATTTAGTATCTCCTTGGGTGTGGCTTGAAAAACTTACTTGTTTTCGTGAGTTCTCTTATGTTAAAAGGTAAAAGCAACATGTCTTTTCGGTAGTTGAGTTTGCTCATTTCTCGACAACCCAGCTCGGGCATGTAACTTGATTGACACATATCATATTAATCTGATGGGTGTTGAAATAATTCTTTTATGTCACCAATTTCAGTACAAGAAAGTTTACGTTTGCATACAAAGGGAAAATGTTATTCTGTATTGTAAGCAAAGTACTACAATTAATATTATCTCAACTCGTATGAACATTGGCTTGTTTGTATTGCAGTCCTATTAGCCATGACAAAAACTTGTTGGTCGGCCAGAGAACTTTTATTTTCTATTTTTCAAAATACTCCCTTGCATTGTAATTCATGCATTTTACCACAACTACATTGAATACACTTGTTCTTTGCCGAACAACAATGTTTAGGTGGGGTTTGTAAACGAGATGAAAATGTATGTAATTTAAGGTTAGTTATTATTTTAGGCCTTATAAATTGTATTTTTGTTTTAAATTTTTGTGCGTTAGTGGTCTTCTGATGCAAACACCAAACCAACAGACTAATGACATTCCTAAATCAAGAACAAATACCCAGAAACGCAGAAATCTGTTAAAGTCGAAGTTCTGCCCATTCGAACTGTTATTAGATGACACGCGATTGTTAACCAGACCTACCACTTCTATTCCTGTTGACATGCCGATATCATAATTATTTCTAAACTGATGTTGTTTTGTTTTCCTTTCTCATATTAATTCTTAACTACACATTAAATTAATTGTAACTGTAAATTTGTAAAGCTGTGCCGATTATAGCAACTGGTTTTTGGCAGTTTATACCCAGACGAAACACTATCCGGGATACATTTAACTCTTGCTGCGTCACACAAAAGCATTGCGAAATAGATTAATTGAAGCATGTTACACAGCGAATATTCAGTGACAGTAAAGATGTTTTTTTCCATAATGTGAAGACTGTAGGTATTTATATATGGAACCAAAATCATTAATATACAAAAAGAAAGAAGAAAAAAAGCTGAACGTATGTTTCAAACGTTTGTCTCCTCATATTTATTGGAATGTATTAATATTCTTAGGAAATGTAGGAAATATGCATTTTTACAAAAAAAAATGTGCATAAAGAGGCATCTACTTTGACATAATTTGACGTAGTTACATTAAGCTCATTCTGGCAGAGATAAAGTAAAGTGCTTGCAAAGATATTTTAATCTATTTCGCTCATATTTAGACACCTTGTATGGGGGTGTGCACATTCGACATGCTATTTCAGTGTTGCATATTACATGTGATGATATGCATAATGTATTATGGTGGATGTTGAAATATTTAATTTTTGTTACCTGGTTGTCTGGTAGTGATCGAATACTTTGTTGCAATCACCTCTTCTCTAAATGTATCGTATTGAAATAATAAGTGCGTGCAAATATTTAGGGACGATCCTTGACGATTACGTTTGCCGGAAATACTGGCGAACTTTGGTTTCAATGTAATCCTGCAGTCTGATATATCCACACCGATATTTATAGATATTGTAAGTAAAATCGCTCAGAACTATCGGCACTGTTCTTGTCTTTGAAATGAGAAGGTTTTCGATTGTAATTTGCTCTAGGGCCTAATTACAGATTCGATGCACCAACTAGATTGCGTTTTTCTGTCATCAACGTGTCAGTCTCAAAATTCAAGTCTTTGCAATTGCTTTGTGGCCATGAATAACAATACACAAATAATGACTGAAAAGCTACATTAACAACAATGTCAAATGCATCTAGGGAAACCTGACAGATTGACTTTTGCAGGATTATTATTTATTTTGAATAATTCCGTATTACCTTAGACTTGAATTTTCCTGAGGCTACCCATTTGTTTCCATGCTGTATCTGTTACGAAGGTGCAGAGCGTTAGAATAATATCTTTATTATGTAAGTCAACGTTGCAAAATGGTGTGTTTCTTCCTGCCTCCCGTATCATCGGAAGTTTACATGATTATACCCCTGGAGGTACTTTGTTTGATATGTCTGTTTTTCATTTTGATTGATTGATATTATTATAAGTAAGATTTGAGGCTTTGCATGGTGGAGATACCAAAATAATTGAAGGTTTGCGGAAACACCATGTGCGAATAACTTCTCAACTTAGAGAATGGTTCTGAAAAGAACCAGAGAATAAACTCGACGTTCCGGTCAGTATGCTCTGAAGACGGTCAGAGCTCACTGACCGGAACTTCGAGTTTATACCTCTGGTTCTTTTCAAAACCATTCTCTTAGTTGAGAAGTTATTCGCACATGGTGTTTCCGCAGACCTTCAATTATTTGATATTATTATATATATATATTTTGGGAGGGGGTGAGTCAGTAGGCGTCTTGCAATCTACTTCAATCGTGCAGCCTTTCAAGCAATTCTTGTATCTTTCTCTCTTACAACTTCATAAACTCCGCAGGTAAAACCAGAGGAAGAGATAAAGTTGAAAGATCCTGATTTTTTTAATATTATTTTTTTTCAAAGCAAAGGCGAAGCAAGGGCATTTTTTTTTATCGCAGTGGGATATCTTAAAAAGGGCACTTGCACATCATTGCTGAAATCTTGACGGGTTTTTCTTTTCTTTGGACACTTGGCCTCTGTAAAATCAACAAGTGGGGAGGGGAGGGGGATTTTCCACATTGGGGCATTTTCCAATGGGGGCGCTGTTCAATCCAGACGGTCATACACACGCTCCGCCTTTAGGCATGCGAAGCCTCGATCTGGCAACTTTACACCAAAAAATAGCCGGTTCAGTGATTCAAACCCCGAACCGGTTATATTTATTGTGTAAAGCTGCCAGATCGAGGCTCTGCATGCCCATGGCGGAAGTGTGAAAAGGGCGAATAAGACGACGGAGTGTGTTTTTCTGGGCCGCACAAGCGCTCAAATTAAAAAAAAACCCAACCTTTTCAACAGCCACTTACAAAAAAAGACCACATATTCAGGGCGAAAAAGCACTTGCTTCAGAAAAAGCGCACTTGTTAAACAAAAAGCGAACTCTTCAACAATATTTGAAGGGGGGAGTCAACACGTGGCACTTTAATGCAAACAGGCAGTCTATGATTTTTTTTTTGGGGGGGGGAATCATGCCGAGAGCTTAATTTTTGTTTAATAAATGCAGAATAGATCTGCAGCGGCAGTGCCATCTGCATCCATCCTGTTATGAAGCCCATAGGAGTACTGCTATGCATTGCCTTAAATAAATCGCCTGTCAAAATAATGTTGTTACAATTTTCCCCCTTTTCATAAAATAATGTTTCCACTTTAATTTCCTCAGACAGCCTCACAGGTGTTATCAGTTTTTACACATCTCCCAAAATGTCTGATTGAGATGATGCACCTTCGACGTCTACTGCCGCTGCCACGACTACAGGTGTAGTGACGGTGGCCAGTCGCATTCCGTTTGCCGAGCTACATCAAACTTTGACTTCAAATTTGCAAATTTGTTTCCAGCAACGTGAAAAATAGGCCTATAGATCGCCTCAGATTTCCGCCTTAATTCCAACAATTCCATGGCACAGTTTCTTATGATTCCAAATTTCTTTGCAACGATTTGCACGCGACGCACGATTGTATCGCATTTCTTTTAATCTTGGGCTAAGACGTTGCCGTGTATTAGATTCACGATAATCCGCCGCCGCGAGAGGGCGTTATCACGACGAACCGCTACCACCCACGAACCATTATTTATTCTTCTGAGCAGACAGGGACATTAAAGTTTCTATCCATGACGAATTGTCTGGTGCTTTTGGTGATATACAGAACCTGCTGTAGTTCTAAATTTAAAACACAATTTTTGGCATTCCGTGTCGTCGGGGCCAAATCTGTATTTATTTGCAATGATTACATTTGATAAAAAAGTGAAGTGGGCTCCATAATTATTTTCTTTCGTTTAAAACATTTTGGATCATTTGATTTATTTTGCTTAGATATTTTTATGTTATATGCATTATATTTGCATTTTCCAGAAGTTTTTAAAATTGTTTCCAACGATAACAGTACGAGCTCTCACTCAATATAACAAATTAAAAATACTTGCAATTGTCCTTGGATAGAAAACAAATAAACAAAAAGTTATGTGGCGATAGCCAAGCCTTCAGGAGTCGGACTTATGACCCTAACTCAATGAGCCCCTTACCGACTTCCATATAGAACTCTTCCGGGACTCGGTACCCGGCCCACCACACCTCCTTCCCTGTCCATCCATGTAACTCGAAAGTCAGGCACCATAAAGGGAGGAAACGAGGTGGCACCCTAAGCCTTGCTGCCGAGTCAGCAAAAGAACCCCGTACCTGTACGCAGATGCCAACCTGGACTTCGCAGACAGTCCCAACTTGTGAGTCAGCTTACCGACCGACCGAGCTAACTGCTGTTGGTAATTGACAACGGCAAATTGAAACTCTTAAATTAAATGACAAAACCGTCTGCGCTGAAAACCAAAACATGACACTAAGTGGATTCGAACCCCTTACCTCGTGTTTCGCTGTCAGACAGCCTAACAACTAGGCTATTTCAGTTGCTACTTTTTTCTTTGCAGTTAACATAATACATTGTATCCTGTGGCGATAAGATCGGGCCATTCATTTCCGCAGTTGGGGAGTTACTTTGTTTTTCACAGCTGCGCGAAAAAATGCATCGCGCTATTCGCACGAATGCTGTTACGTAACTCTTTCCTACATTCATTCTTATACACAGCAGTGGACTGACTATTCACAGTTACTTCGAGCAATGAACCATACCATGCTCGCCCAATATTATGTCTCCTCAATTGTTACGCGTTGCGCGACCTTCGTCCAGGCCGGCACTGGCATCGCGCTGATGAGTTAAATTCTAGCAAGTTTGTAATAATCCAGCCCTTCTTCATATAATAAATATTGAGCTGCTGACCTGTTTATACGAGGGAATTGTGTTTGTCTGATTCTACTTCAGTTCCCTTAGTGAAATGGGAAGGGCCAGATTTTACCGAGCGATAATATTCCTCCCATTCTACACTGAGCAAGTTAATAATACAGTGCTGCGCTCCCGTTTCCTATACGCATGCAATGATGCTAATAATCTGTCAAAGACTCGCCGTCAACTGACTCAACTCGAACGTTGAACCTGTAAAATTCAACCAAACAGAAATATTTGTTATGCGGCAAGTCTGCTCTATTCAGCTCTTGCATTCAACTTGAAAGTTTAACCTAGAATCTATTGTACTCACGCAAGGCCCGGGGTACGGTAAGCTTTTCCATTGTATACATTACACCTGAACCCGCAGTGTTCGTGTACAATTGAATAAAAAGTACTGCGTTTCTGCTTGCGCCATATTGAAAACCAGTAGGCATAATCATTGCATGATGCTGTACACAGCCATGAAGTAGTTGCCACGCCCGTACAGTACTTGTCTGTGCACGTAGTCATCTATGTGATCAGGAAAACACTGGGATAAGACACGTGGTTTTAATTTGGAAACATCTCAACAAATATGAGGGAGCTGTATTTCCTCCTGAAATGTAGGATTTAACTACATTGTTGACCGCACACATGCAATTTTGTGCAAATTTTGAGCAAACAGCCTCGAATGACTTTTCTGCTCAGCAGGTAGCTCTCGTTTGCGGCGGGATTTATCAAAACCTTGGGGAGCGCGAGCTGTTGTTCCGGCCGAGTTTCCTATCGGATTGAGTTTATTGTTTGTTGTCATGTTTTAAACGATGACGTCATTTTTGTATGCTATGGCAATCACAGAAAGGCAGATAATGAGCTAAAATCCAATTATGCGATTATTTTTTTTTCTGGAGGGCAAATACAGAACATATTTTTTTTTAAATGGTTTCCCAACAAGTGGGTCACAAACATATGGCGTGGGGCCAGCTGAAGGGCCCTGAACAGTGTTTGATTCTATAGATGCTTTGTGGTGATAATTATCTGAGGCAATTTCGGACCAACCATTATTTGTTTTAAGAAAAGATTATGATGAACGCAGTGCCTGCCTTCATTGCGACGTCACGTACAAATAAAATTGGTTCTTTTTTCGGGTGGGGGTGGGGGGGGGGCAGTGCCCCATTGCTCCCCTTGATCCATCATTGGTTGAGATTGTCTGAACTAGCCTTCTCTTTATAACTGTCGGATGTTTGAAATTGATGTAGTGATTAAACTCCATATATATTAGTTCCTATCATAGTGCTATCAAAAGGGACATTTTTTTCTTTTGTTTTGTTTGTTTTTAACAGATATGCAGTCATAAAAGCGAGTAGAATTTCTGGAAGTGATGGTATGTGTGAAAAAACCACCACTACATTGACTGCATCTCTTATATTTGCGTCCCCGATGACTTAATACAGACGATTTTGCAACGCCTCGCTGCATCTGACCTGTGTCACGTGGCGTCATGCTGCCGTTGGCTACGCGATGCAACAAATCATGATTCACTATGGCGCCCTCTTTGTCAAAAGAGAGGATGGGAGCACTACGGCACCACCACGGACCTGGCCAAGATAGCCTCCTACGGACCTTCCGAGCAGCAAGCAACTGGCGCTACTAAAGCAGTTCACTCCAGCGTCACCTTCCAGGAAGATAGGGTCATGACTGATGACAACACGGCGGGCTTAACCAGCACTTGCAGGTGGAAAGGCGTCTACATGAGAGCTTACCATCTGGATAGAAACTGGGCTACAAATTCCTCTTACTCCAAGACGTTTTACCTTGAGGTGGAAAAAAATCCTCAACACCGCATTGTTCTTGTTGATGGAGATCTCCTGGCTATTCAGAAAACTATGATGAATCCATCCAAGTCTTTGATATTCGGAAAAATTGGCTTCAGTGTGTTACTCCTACTATCAAACCAGCGGGCTTAGGCAAGTCCAGAAATGGCGTAATAGTGGTGCCTTTCAAAAGTGGGGTGGCCTGTGCGTTTGGTGCAAGGACAGGGAAGCTGCTGCAAACGATAGACGGAAAATGGCGCTTTGAAAATGTGTTATTGTTCTTTGATGGTGAACTGGTCATTACGTACGTGTGTACTCTCCGTGGGGTAGACAGTAGTAGGCCCAAGTTTCGTAACGTTTACGTGTGGAGTGTGAAAGACGGCAAACTTCGACGAATCATAATGCTGGATTCTACAGACGAGGTCGACGTTTGTTATAACGTGGACTATCGGGACAAGATGGCAGCAGCTTCCCTCGATGATGACTACATTCATGTATGGGATGGGAGGAGCGGAGAGTGTTTGCATAAACTCAAATGCCCTGGGGAACAGTCAAAGGTTCATCTCACCGATAATGTTATCGTTGGTTTTGGCACAAAAGGCGAAGTCTGCGTTACTAGTATTTGGAGCCTCGACACGGGAGAGTGCCAAAAGGAAATAAATGTTGGCCTGCCTACCCATTTTGCGGGGATTTGTACTGCAGGAATTATGAATAGTTTGATACTAATAGAGTTTTTGACCAGATGTTGCACTTCGAATTTTTATGTGTCCGCTTACAATCTGCGCGGAGAATTGGTAACGAAAGTGAAGCGTAATTTCTCTGACGTGAAAGGACAAGGCAGCAAGCGCCTCTTGTATCTACTAAACGAGTCAGTGGAAGGGAAGGGTAGCGAAGATGATGAGCTATCTGTGAGTTGTGAAATGCAAATGACAGATAAAAGCTTAAAAAGGGAGTATGAAAAAAGGGTCATCTTCAACACAACACCACATGGCTCGGTACCTCTCTTTGATGCCAGTCCTGCCAAAATCATCTGGATTGACGAACTCAGAATAATCCTCTTTGATGATAAAGAACAGAGCATTCTCATCCATCAATACTGGTAAACCAGTGGCGACAGCTGAACAATGAACGAACTTACAATAGACAACTTTCCACAAATTGACAATGATCCGCTCAAAACGCAGATATGTCAAATTGAAGCTCTGACAAATAATACACACTGGACTGGACCATGATACCCTAAAACTACAGGCATAACACGGCGATTGGAAAAAAAAGGTTTACTATTCGCGCGAATATATATTCGTATATATTCCCACGAATATATTCTCTTGTTAATATTAACGGAACAATTTCGACTCAATAATAAAATTCGTAAATCTGAACCTGTACATGAACACGTTTTAGCATTAATGCAAATAAATATCATGGAACAAGTGAAACTTGTTTGCAAAATGTAATGCTGTTGTCACGTGATGCCAACTTTCAGCGAACGGTTCTCTTCTGCACTGCATACATTTACTTGTTAATATACTGTTCAATATGGGCCAAAAAATAGTTTGTTGATATATGCTTAACCGGTCTGTTTGGCTTGCCCAGTGATTACTCTCAGCAGAACGTCACAGGGCACACGGTCCTTAACTTTGTACGGTCTAATCATGTAAATGCTGTAAATATTGAGTGCAACTGAAGAAAGATTGAAAAGGATTGATTTTTTTACAGAACAACAATGTATCTCTGTATCATGCTATGGATCAATTACGCGGACATAGAACCGCACATGCACGAATTTTATAACAACAACAAATCAATTAAGGCACATTGTATCTTTGTTAGTGGGGCCTAACTGGTTTTGCTCATTTATTGGCGACCTTGTTCAGTTAACCTTTCTGGTATATAACATGTGCTGGGCATTGAAAACATTGTGTTACCCGATATCTGTCTCAGAAAATCACAAACAAGTTTGTGTAAATAGAGAACAGATGATTCTTGACGAGTATGGAGACCAGGGGACTTTGTACATTAGCAGTACATCTAGTCATAATAATGAATTGACCTTCATAATATTTAATATACTTGTATGAGCATGGGTTATTAATATACTTGTATGAGTATATTTAACATCGGAACCAGGCGCGGTTTTACGGGGGAGGGGGAGGGCTAGAGGGCTAGGGGGGGCCTAGCCCCCTCCCCCAAATAAATTCCGTAAAAAAAATTGCATTAGCAAAAAGAATGATTGTGATGTACATGCGAAGGGGTCCCCCTTAAAGAAGAAATAGCCGTGACAAGGGTGCATTAGTTAATATATTGTGAATGATTTTAGGATTTTATTGGCGCTCCCCATTGAAAATATGGCATGAGGCCCCTCTCCAGCCACCTATTGAATTTCGGAGGCCTAAGTGTCTGGAAAAAATAACCGGTCAACATTTCAGCACGCCTCCCTGAAAAAAAACTTGATCCACCGTGCTAGCCCCCCCCCCCCAAAAAAAAATATTGGTTCTAGAACCGCGCCTGATCGGAACTATTCACGTCGCATTTCAGGGTTAAACATATATGTACATGCATGTTTATTGGAAGAGTCCCTGACGCTTAGCTCAGTTACCTGCAGTCACACTTCAATGCGCATGCGCTCAGACTGATCTTTTGAATACTCCTTGTCAATTTTAACATTTAACCTTCAACTGCATCCAATACACCAGAAGTCGTAGTGCTATGTACAAGGGAATGAAAGTACTGAATTCCGTATGCCTCACAAATCAATATTTGACCTATAGTGACAGAATTCGTTCGGTAAAACTGCCATTTTAACGGTAAACCATTTATTACTTTAAATTCGCACATCACTTGGATTTCGACATGGCAGTAGATGTCTCACTGGCTCATCTGTAAAGTCAGATTGGCGTAGCAGTACTTTCCTCGCCTTCCACTGCTGCGTTCTGGGATCGATTCCTGCTCCGTTCCACGTGTGGATTGGGTTTTCAGTCCCTACCTGAATATTCCTCTTGGATTTTCCTCCCGCCTCCAGAAAAAAAAACAACATGATATTTCTTTTCACCGTCTCCCCTCTCTCGCTTTATAATGACCCTCTTAAACATCTGATTACCCTAGAATATTCTGCTGGAGTTGTCCTCCCACCTCTAAATCTGTGATTTCTTCTCACTGTCCCATCAACTTCGCAGGTTTCGTCGGGCTTTCGCCTAGTTACAGTGTCCTTAGGGCGCTTGGGGAATCCTTGTTTTCGTTACCTGGATTATTTATAATGATCATAACCGAGAAAAATATATACCATTACAGGGACATTCCTATAGACTTGTGCCCAGTTTTTTTTTCTGAAATGCCTGACCCCAGACATTGAAAGAATAATTGCATTTTCATACCCGAGACGGTGAAACAACACCCAGACGTGATCTGAAAAAAAATTATATGGTATAAATCATTGACTTGTTGGCCAACGTTTTGGAATGGAGCCAGGCGAACGCCGAAGTTGGGTAACGTCTTTGGATTTAGACTATCCGCGTTAAAATTGCGATGCGGCCTGTGAATATGCGTCATACTAGAGTTCGAAAATGCATGCCCAGGAAAAGTACATGTAGATGTATAAAAGAATCATTCAAGCAAGACACAGTTGCCTGCGGTAATACGCATGCGCCCTGGGTGATCCATTCAACACTCGCTATCAACTTGAACCTTTCACCTGGAGCCATTGCATTCATGTAGGGCTAGCCTTTTCACGTGTGCAGATACACCTTGATTCGCAGTGTGATCGTGTGCGCGTGAGTATTAAACTGCTTTATTTCCATGCGCCATTTTGGAAATCACTTCCTCATAGTGGCTTGGTTTATGCATGCAGCAACAGTTGACACGCCCTTGCACTGTTTCGTGTTAGCTACATCTGTACATACATTTGTATCAACAAGATGGGGAACCTACTATGTAAGTAAATTTATTATTTATTGGCATTGCTGTTAAAAAAAAACAGATTTGCAAACAACACTTCTTTCACAAATATAGGATTTCACTGGTTGTTTTTATAACGACCATTTTATGTATGTCATGATATCCTTTAAACATGCCATATTCCTTATTGATGGAGAATCCTCATGGCGTATTTTGCAACTCATGTAAAGTTAGTGAAATGGGTAACCAATATTAAAGCTCGAAACATGCTTGGTGTTTACCCAATAAACCAAGGTGATGACATCAGCAGCTTCATATAGAAGTGTGCAAACCATTAGAGTTGCTGAGTTAAAACAGGTAAAAAATCTTATGTAATGCAGATTTCGGTTATTATAGTCTTGATCCCATAACCTAATTTTGGTTTCCCTTAAAGGGAATGTACATCATTGGCTTTTGATGTAATTTTCAAAAATGAACTATTTGATGGGTTAGTATAATAGGCCAAATATTGTTTTACACTGACATGTTTCAGGTTTTGTGTTTGAAAATGCTGGAAAACCAAGAAAAACAAAAATGTTCAAGTAGTCTGGTTCCCTGACTCCAGTAAGGATAAAACCAATCAATTTATAGATGCCGGAAAATTGTAAGGTAAGGGAACCAGTGTAGCTGGCCTGCACCCGTTCATGAACATCTTACCAATAGCAAACAAAATTGGGATTGAAAAAAATGGTAAATTTGGAGCAGTAGTTGACAAATAGTTAGGTTTTTCCAACGGTGGTCGGCCGACCACTGTTGGAAATGTAGACGAAAATACCATTTTCTTGAAAATGACTTCACACCATGTCCCATAATTTTACAGGATGCTTTGGACTGTCATTTACCAACATCCTAGTAAGGTATTTCGTAAAAACTTGGTAGTTTTATTTTTTGATGTTTGCAAATGTTGTAAATTCCCTTTAACATTTGCTTATTCTTTCTGTTTACCACAATTCATGAGATCGAGATTGACCAATCGGCCCGGAAGACGAAAACATGTAAATAAACTCAGTTGTTTGAAATTCTTCCACGTTGTTACAAGACTAAACATAGAATTATTATTATGTCATTTTATTTCGATTACACTGAAAAAAACCCTTCTTTTTGACAGATTTCTTTGCCAAAGCTGCTGACAGAAATTCTAAAAGCGACAGCAAGGGTCAATGCGTTACCGCTGCGTCAACTGGATCTCTGATCTATGCTGTCCCCGATGATTTAATACACACGATTTTGCAACATCTGAGTGCGACTGACCTGTGTCACGTGGCGTCATGCAGCCATTGGCTACGCGACGCAACCAATCAGGATTCTCTTTGGCGCCCTCTTTGTCAAAGCGAAGGATGGGAGCGTTACGGCACCACCACAGACCTGGTCAAGATAGCATCCTACGGACCTTCCGAGCACGCAGGCGGCGTTAGCGGAGCAGGGGACGACAGCGTCACCTTCCAGGAAGATAGGATCGTGACTGATGACAACACAGTGGGTTTAACCAGCACTTGCAGGTGGAAAGGCGTCTACATGAGAGCTTACCATCTGGATAGAAACTGGGCTGCAAATTCCTCTCATTTTGAGGAGTCTTACCTTCCTATGGACGAACGATACCACTATGCTCGTATCGATGGGGATCTCCTAGCATTTAACAGCTGTTCTGACGCAATCCATGTCTATGACATTCGAAAGAAGACCCTTCAGTGTGTTATTCCTCACATCAAGCCAGGAAATTCATGGGGAAAATTCGAAATCAGAGATGGTGTGATTGTGACGGTTTGTTTTTATGACGGTTTTGCCTATGCATTTGATGCAATGACAGGGAAGAAGCTACAAAGGTTTGGCGGAAACCGGGTCTATGGATTTCATTTACTGTTCTTTGATGGTGAACTGATCGTCACCTATAGAGAAAACCATGCAAAGGTCCGTAACATTATTGTGCGGAGTGTCAAAGACGGCAAACTTCAACGCACCCTCACAGTGGACCCTACAGAAGGTGTCTACTCTTGTCATAGCTTGGTCTTTCGGAACAAGATGGTAGCGGCTGTCTACAATGATGACTACATTCGCGTGTGGGATGCGAGGAGCGGGGAGTGTTTGCATAAACTAAAATGCCCAGGGAAAGAGTCATACGTCGAACTTGGCGATAATATTATCGTTGGTTTCAGCAAGACAGGCGGCACGCGTACGTGTGATATTATTATCTGGAGCCAGGATACGGGAGAGTGTCAAACTGTGATTCGTGAAGCACCATCGGGTTTTTTGGGTTGTAGAAATGGTAAGGTCGTGAATAATTTAATATTATTGGAGGAATCTAGAGCTTGCGGAACTGTCGATTGGACACAAATCCTGTACATTTACAGCTTACGTGGAGAATTGATAATGAAGATGTGGCATCATTGGGAAGAGCATGTGCATACGGGAATAAGTAGAAACAAATGCGTCTACTGTGTGTCCGACGAGTGGCAAGGGTTCGGGAGAGAGACACCATGGAAATGGGTCGTTTACAACGCCACTCCAAATGGCTTGTTACGACTCTTCGAAGTTGGTCCTACCCATATCGGCTTCGATGTTGGTCCAACGCAAATCATCTGGATTGACGACATCCGAATGATCCTCTATGACAAGGAAAAACAAAGACTTCTTTTCCATCATTACTGGTAACCCCCCCCCAAAAAAAATCAACAACAGCAGCAGCAGCAGCAGCAACAGCAACAGCAACAGCAGCAACAGCAACAGCAGCAGCAGCAGCAGCAGCAGCAAAAAAAACCCAGATTTCACTTGAAGTTGGAGCTCTGTCTAATTGTTTACTCCACAATCTACCATAACACAATGGACTTCAGACATAACAGAATAAACAGTGATGGGAAATATTTTACTAGAGGACACACATGTTGTTGTTGTTTTTTAACGATTTTTGTCTCTTAAAACCAAGTACTGAGATTTTCATTTCTTTGGACATTTCAATCTTATATTCATAAAATTCATTTCAAGGGTTTCTTCTCCATATATTTTGGTTTTATCATTGCCTACATCAACGCCTTTCTGTAGATATCTCATCATGACCCAAGTATTTGTATTGGGCGTTGCATCTGTAACCAGCTTTAATTTTAGCACATCGTGTAGTTGATCATTCACATCTTGTTTTACTGCCACAAAAGTAACTCGGAATTAGGAGTCAAGTACATGAGTATAATTCATTATTCGTTCGCATCAGTTTTGGATAAACTGTGAAACTTGTCGTTTTGATTTCGTTTTCCGCACACATCAGTAGCCCAATGTGCCTGCGTGCATGTGCGTTACCTTATGTCACTCATGTATTCTTTTGTACAATATTAAGCGAACAAACTCAATGGGATTGCTGAATGCGTAAATATGCGCCCATACATTAACCAGGTATAAGCATTTCAAATGCAATTGAATTTGCTTTGAAAATTGCATGTTGTGTTCACGTGACGCCAGATTCCAGCAGACGGCTCTCTTCTGCACTGCATGTAAATATTTTTTCTTAATATGTGAACGGTTTGGAAGTGTTCACATGTACTGTTTAATTGGGGGCGATAATATGCAAAAGATGCTGAACTGGTTGTGTTGCCCGTTGGTTGCTTGTCAGCATAACTTCAAAGGGTACATGGTAATTACGTTTTAGACATGTATATAGTGTTCATATCGAGTGCTTCTAAAAATGACTTAAACTGATGAATGTTTTCACTGTTCAGTTATATATCTCAGCAAAAGGCAATGAACGTGGAAACGAAACTGAACGCAAATAAAAAAAAACACCTGTTATTGCGTCTCCCCAGATGTTTTATAGTTATGGTTAATGGGAGACAATTGTTTATTGTTTTTTTTTTATTCTGAATTCAGCTTTTCATTGGTTGTAGTTTGAATAACATACTTGTTTTTAAGAATAATAATATATAATTTAAGGTAAGTCAAAATGTATTGTTTTTCAGTAGTTGATTTGGCACATTTGTTGACAACCTAGTTCTTGTATGCAACTTGATGGTCACAGTTATGTTATTCTGATGGGTTTTTAAAACTGACATGTGTTTATGCTATCAGTGTCACTTTTGGAAATTTTACTTTTGTACATATGGCAGAGATGATTCTTGACGAATTTGGAGCCAGTAAGCTTGATTTTGATTAGAGTTCATTAGTAATAAGTGGACATTTATAGGGCACAAATAAGGTCATTATTTAATAAAATCCTTGCAATTGCAACTTTGTGTCCAGATTAACTTTACTTTACATATTTTTTTTCCATCACAGCGGTATTTTGGTGCCTGTTTGGTTCTATGCTGATGCAAATTTCTATAATTATGGGAAAGATGTTAGGCAGAGATCTCAACGTTACATGTCTTTCAGCACCGATGTTTCCAGAATGGTTTATGTTTTGGTGTCCTAATTTTGTTTGGGCTGTTTCGTTGTTTCAGTTTACAACAGTAAACCAATGAGCAATCGTTTTTCACAAAAGTATTCATTGAGGCCTGTTTAGAGTTCACAATTTTAACAGAAAACCCCTAAACTGAACATTGTCTTCCTAAAAATGACATCACAGCATGAGCCCCCTCAGTTGACAGGAAAATCATGGAGCGTATTTAATGTTTAATGAAGTGACATTTATGAGTAAAGTTAAACAGGCGTTTGAAATAGTTTAAGTAATTATGTTCAAGAGTAGTGGAAAGTTGCACAAAACATGTTACGAGCAAAATTCGTAGGAAAATGAGCTTTGTCCATTGAAGTGCATGAGCCTTGAATAACTTGAGTAACTCAAGGAAACGCCCCGGATGACGCGTAGCATAAATCGCCATAAACACATGAAAAGCGCTTGACCACTTATCGATTGAATCTACTTTACGGGGGTGCGGTGTTGCCGGACGAAAAACCACCTTGCCTTGCTCGACTGCCATGGTTAATTCAGATCCACTCTCCATGGAAGTCAGTACCCTAGTGGCCTTGTCGCGATATAACGAAATCTTCTTTTTTTATGGATGGAGGGACGTGGACATCAATAGGGCATTGTTCCCAAAAGATTGCAGTGGCGCGGGTCGACCAACCATGCCTGAATAAGCCGATAGGCCCCCTAATGGAAAACTAGTAGTATCGGCTTGGTCAAGTGGATTTAGGCCTATTGCTAGGTTATACCGATCGGAGGGACTGGAATTGCAGGTGCAAGTGAGTTACCGATTACAACATCTCTACCGGTCCCACCGCCAACTTTACTGATTATACCACTTCTACTAGTACTAGCAATAGCCCAACTGGAATTGACTGGATTAAAACCTAAGCCCACGCCATAATTACTGTTATCAGTAACCAAAGAGTTCGGGGGATTAGGTTGTAGTCCGCTTGTAATAGCTCTTGAGCTTGACTCACCACCCATAGCCACGCTTGCTCCGGTAGTGTGAGGACCTTCGCTGAAACCCGCCGCCGAGACGATCTGGTTGGGCGCTGGGCGTGAGGCGAGCGCACGATCCTCCGCTAACTGACCGCTGTAGCGGTGGTGGACGGCGGCGCGCCGACCGGGGCCGTACGTGGCGCTGATCACCGTGGTGCTCTCATCGTTGGTCGCAGATTCGACCGTGACGGTCGAATATGGGACGTCCGGGCCCGCGGCGACGACCACTGGCATACGGGGGGAGGTGACCTTTGGGCCTGCTTCTTGTATCGTTTAGGGCGTGACATCTCAGGCGAGACGAAGAACCCAACCAGACGGAATGGGTTAAATTCCAACTTACGCTAGCTGTATCGCACTCAAAAAGTCAAGAGTCGGCCCTGAATTATCTGTGACTCGCTCCAATCAATATCATCCCATAACAGAATGACACTGTTAAAAAAATTGGTAATGAAACTTTGATTTTCTTGTAGAAGGTTTACGTTTGGAAATATTGCTGGAAATTACATTCGTTTGGAGAAAATATTTTCCATGTATAGCGGCTCCGAAAAGCTAAGCCGAAGTAAACCTTCTGGGCTGTATCAATTGCTTATTTCACCCGTTTGGGTGCGCGATCCATATCATTAATTTACGCGATATGAACAATTTCTCTGGCCTCAATATGTCACGTCTGCAAACAAATGGGGCGGCCAGGTGTTCCCTGGCCGCGCCCACCGAGTAGGCAACTGTTTACCGCGCGCACGTACCCTATGGTGACAACCAGCTGATTGAAGAAAAATACTTGACTGATCAACAGTGTGTGTCTGTGCCGAATAATGCATTTTATCTTGTAGTGATAAAATAATTACAGTTTGTACACTGCAACTGGACGAAACTCCGATTTTAACAGATTTTTGTGTTTCTGCGGTTTATTATCGATTTTGGAATGTTGTTAGCTGGTTGTGTGTGTGTGTCAGGTCACGCACGCAAGTTCACACAAAGCATATCCCTCCATACTTCGGTGATTGGCGAAGAACTAGGTATTCAACATTGTGGTCCATGGGCGTCGCAAGGATTTTTTCTAGAGGGGGGCAAAAAAATGTTTGGCCAAAAATGCCCCCCCCCCTTGCCCCCTCCTCGCTACGCCCATGTTGTGGTCCTAAAAAATGCTTTCAAAGTAGCAAGTAATCGTTTGGAATATTGAAACAGTTTTTTTCTGCCCGACCCTCGAGTTTTATTTATGGCTCATCGGACTTTAAGCAGGCCATTCCCACACGAGTTGAGATATTATAAAGGTCAGTCATTGAATATGAATATTGCTTACAGAATCAGCACTTCCCTATTCATGCAAATGTAAAAGTTTCAAGACTGACATTGGTGACATCTTAAAATTACCCTGTTTTCAATACCTTTCAGATTAATGTAAGATGTGTCAATCAAGTTACATGCCCGAAATAGGTTGTCGATACATAAATTATTGGGGAAAAGATGCGTTTTACTTTACCTTCAATTATACATTTGAGTGTCCAAGTCTGTTAGTCAAACTATACTAAGGAGATGCTTAATTACTCCCATTCTTCATAATATACAGGTACAAGCAATTCCCTCCATGTTCATTGCCTGTTGATGGAATTGAACGACATTACAATGAAACTTCTGTAATTTGAAACCATTGTTCAGTTTCACTCAATATTTACAGTATATACATGATTTTGTATGTTAATTAGCCCATAGGTGTCGACATGTACTGTTTAATATGGGCCCATATTAAACAGTACATGTCGACACCTTCAAAAAATATATTTTTCAAGAAATATGCATTTAGTGCAGATTGAAGAGAACCAATTGCTGGAAGTTGGCATCACGTGACATTATTGATTTGGGTTCATTAATTAGTTATGTGACACCACTGGTTCACCAGTAATGTTGAAAAAGAAATCTCCTTTTCATTCTGTCATAGCGGATCATTCTGATGTCGTCAATCCAGACGATTTCGCTACCAACATCAAAGAGTCGTACGAAGCTATTAGGAGTGACGTTGAAAGTAACCGTGTTCCATGTTTTCAATCTACCTTGCACCGCCTTTTTACCTACAAGGTAGACGCGATTTCTTCCGTTTCCACTCATACCGAGGAAATGACTCGCCATCTCCGTTACCAATTCTCCACGTAGATTGTAAACGTACAGGGAAAAACATTGATGGTCAGGTGCGGAGTCTGTCATACCACATGAAAGTATAAAATTATTTACGACATCTGCAGATGGATAACAAGACATAGGCAATGGTACTTCACGTATCACCTTTTGACACGCTCCCGTGTCCCGGCTCCAAATACTAATGTCGAACACTGCCATGCCGTCTTTTTTGCTCAAACCAACGATGACATTTTCGCCAAGTGTGACCCTTGATTTTTCTCCCGGGCATTCTAGTTTATGCAAACACTCTCCGCTCCTCGCATCCCACACGCGAATGTAGTCATCATCGTAGACAGCCGCCACCATCTTGTCCCGATAGTCAATGTCACGAACGCAGACGCCGACTGAAGGGTCCATTGTTAGGATGCGTTGAAGTTGGCCGTCTTTGACACTCCACACGTAAATGTCACGGAACTTCTCACTGTTTTCCCTCATTCGAGTATGCGCACAGGTGATGATCAGTTCCCCATCAAAGAACAAAGACACACGACTACCACCCCAGTTTCCGTTTATCTTTTGTAGCAGCTTCCCTGTCATTGCATCAAACGCGTGGGCCACCCCAGTACCATGGTACGACACTACAATTACGCCATTTTTGAACTTGATTCCGCCCGCAGACTCCATAGAAGGAATAACACACTGAAGGGCCTTCTTCCGAATGTCATAGACCTGGATGGCTTCATTAACGTTGTAAAATGCCAGGAGATCCCCATCGACAGGAAAATGGTAGCGTTTACGATGGGGTACTTCTCCAAAATCAATGTGAAACCCCTTGAAATGAAAGGAATTTGTAGCCCAGTTTCTATCCAGATGGTAAGCTCGCATGTAGACGCCTTTCCACCTGCAAGTGCCGGTTAAACCCGCTGTGTTGTCATCCGTCACGATCCTATCTTTCTGGAAGGTGACAATGTCGTCCCCTGCTACACTATCACCGGCTGCTTGCTCAGAGGGTCCGTAGGATGGTATCTTGGCCAGGTCTGTGGTGGTGCCGTAGTGCTCCCATCCTTTGCTTTGACAAAGAGGGCGCCATAATGAATCCTGATTGGTTGCATCGCGTAGCCAACGGCAACATGATGCCACGTAGCACAGGTCAGTTGCACTCAGATGTTGAAATATCGTCTGTATTAAATTATCCGGGACAGCATAGATAAATGATCCAGTCGACGCAATGGTGGTTGATTCACACATGCTATCATTTCCAGAAAATCCACAGTCTGACATGACTACATACATCTGTAAATAGATATAACAAAAAACACAATATTAACTAGAGGTTCGCGTTTGTTGTTACAAACGCAGAGTGGTCGGGCAGGCAATTTGTTCATGAAACACTGCCGAGTTAAGTTATGAATATGTTTATGTAACAACAAAGGATCACGAAATTAAATCCTTTCCATCACAATAAATTATTTTGCTGAAAAATGCATCTTTAACGGTGTGCTAAATTTCTGTAAACATTTTATTTACACATATGAGTTATTTCTGGCTTGATGACGCCATTCTTAAAAAAAGAACCTGGGAAGTGAGTACTGATTTAGTTCGGAGTGGATAAATGTGTTTTTGTGAAGTTAAATAACATATGCAAATATGGAAAATATAACTGTAAGTATTTATAACACCTAACTTCCAGTTCCATGACGTCACTAGTATTTGGAAGCAAAAGGCTAACATTAATTGTTATGGTATCGTTATTTGGGCTAAGAAGATATACGACATGGATCAAATGATAGAATTCAATTTAAAATATGATCATTTTCAAATGCTCATGGACGTAACTTCCGGTCTGGTGACGTCATGAATTTGAACCTTGCCATGTTATCTGTGGTTTATCAAAGAATATTAAGGGGCGATTTGGTAAAATTGGAACCGATGTTCTTCAGATTAAAAAAAACAAACACAATTTTATGTGCCGCTAGGGGGCGCCCTTTCGGATTTTGACGTCATCACAGTGTTTTTTAGTGACTTGCATTTCTCACTAAACACTTGCATAATATATATGTCTGTAGTAAAATGCTTCCGCTTTGGCGTTAAATTCAGTTTTCATTGCACTTCCGGTAACACCGGAAGTAAAGGTCAAGCGCTTTGTGTCCGGGAACAAGAAATGTTTCTCACGGCATAGTCTACTACCTCACGAAAAAAACAAATACGATACTCTATTTAGTTCAAAAGATATAGCACAAACTGTTTTGTCAAAGTTTGCCCTTAAATCGCTTGTAATTTAATACCTGATGACGTCATGATGACGTAACAAAATGTATAACATCTGATTAGAGAATACTAACATCATTGATTACTTTGTTCATGAGTTATCGATGAACGTAATTGGTCACTTTTTCAGCTATTTTTTTTTCATGTCAGGGTACTGAAGAAAAGGATTCCCCACTAGCCATAGGCAATCACCGTATCTCAGCGAAAGCCTGAAGAAACACGAAGAGCTGAGGTGACATGAGGCGGATCCAGGAATTTGAGCAGGGAGTGGTTTCATTAGTAAATCATTGCTGCGATGTAGATGTTTTCCTACGGACACTTGGCCTCGTAATATCACTAGGTGTTGGGGGCTCGTACGACATTTTCAATGTGGGGCGCTGTTCAAATCCAACAATAATTAACGCTATATTACACAATAGTGTACAAATACCCCCTTAACCAAGCTTGCTCTGTCTGTATTTTGTGAAAAGGCGGACATTATTTCCAGTATAATTTGTTTCGGGTCTCCGAAAAGGGTGTGGGCTAGGCATTAGTTTTAATGATTTTCTATGGGAAAAATTATAGAAATGGGGGTGAGGGGTTTCCCCCAACCTCCCTGGAACTGTGCCTGGAAACAGTGAAAAGAAATTACATTCTAAGAGGAGCAATGAAGGAAAACCTAAGAGGAAGGGGAATCGGAAAGGGACAGAAAACCCAATCCACATAACGGGACAGGAACCGAGACTGGGACACAGCAGTGGAAGGCGAGGAAAGTACCGCTACGCCAATCTGACTTTACAGATGCCGGAGCCAGTGATTAGTGAAACAGCTACTGACATGTCGAAATTCCAGTTTTACGCCGCGAATTAATTAACAGTCAGAGTCCTGTCAGAGTCCTATCACTAGTGCAAATATCGATATTCCAATGTGTCGCATACATAATTCAGTACTTTTATGCACTTGTATACGTGGACACTGCGAGTTCAGGTGCATTGGCTGCAGTTGAATGGGACTATTATGTGTCCCTACACGGCAACAATAGCCTTTAGGTTAAATGATCAAATTGATACCGATTGCTGAAGGTTGCAGACCAGTCAATAAATTTCCATAGACCCCAATGATGAATGCCCCGCTTCAGATACTCAGGAACATTACACACAACTCTCATGGGTGTTCTACATGTACATCAAATTAAAGCTTATTTCATCATCTTTCATTTTCTGTTAAATCTGCAGGATGTTAACAAATGACTTTTGGGAAAAAAATCCTTCCAAAGATGATCACCCCTATAAGCAGTCCTGAAGCCCATCACCGTTTTAACAATGGACGGTCTAAACTCAATTGCAAAATAGAGCCATTTTATGGCCTAATGTTATCCACATTTCACAGAAATTCGAGCTCGCAGTCCCTTGCACGGCTTCCAACCTTCTTTTTCTACAAATTAGCAAGTTAACAGGCTTCACAATACTGAAGATTTGAGGCCATGGGTACAACAGCTTTCGTTTTATCAAAATGGCTACTTTTCCACTTATGTAAACATCACTTTATTTAAAAGGGGTCTTCATCTTTGGGTTAAAATTTTTCCAAAAGTCAATTGTCAATCTACCAGAAATTGTAAAGAAAATGAAAGATGGCATGTTGATCATCATTTTCTGTGCAGCCTAAACATTGCGAAAATTATGATTATTTTTGATACATTTTGTACGGGCATGTAGCAATGATGTGAATGGAAATTGTTATATACTGGCTTGAACCCTTAGATCATTTGCACACAAATAAAATTACATGTACGTGTGCAATGGTTGGTTGATATTTTTAGTTCTGCTCGTAGCTCAGGTTGACCGCACACGGTGAGCTTTTGAAACCAATCAAATAGGGTAGATATTTGCCTCACGGCCACGCAAAACAGCAAACTCAGCAAACAAATCGCAGCACGTGGGGATATTTTGTAAGCTACGTGCTGAGCAAACAGTCTCACATGACTTTGGTACTCAGCACGCTCTTGTGCGGTGGTCTTAAGACCAAAAATACCCTGGACATGAAATCGATATATCCGCGCAACAATTTATGTTTATCTCCTAAATCATTCCAGATCGTTATATGCTCACAAGGTACACAATAATGAGACTCTTGCAATCTTGGCAGATAAGAAATGCACGGTGAGTACAAAAAAGAAACCCAAACGGTGCCCCATTTTTTTGAATATAATCTGCACTTAGCGCTTTCAAATCTAGGATAAAAAAGCCCAATTAATAAGCTTTGTTCAGCCAAAAGAATCAGTAAAATCGCTCAAGTTCTTTTCCAGTTATGAAATTTAAAAACAAACGCCATTTTTTTGATTGTCCTCATATCACATTGACGTACGTGATATTTAAGTAAAAAAATAACCATGTCGTATCCTCAAAGTGATATCAGAATATTCCAATACATCTGCGGGGTAGCCACGTATAAAAAGGCAGGCAAAAGTATAAACTATTAGCGTTATAAAACATGTTGTATTAACGTAGGAAGCAGCAGGTTTTTAAATGTATGTTTTGACAAGTGCCAGCTATCATGGTTATGAGAGTGTTCCTATATATTATTTTTATATGTGAGTAGTTTTCGTATTGCTTAATCTCTCATTGTGATCCGTGGAAAATCTTTCAAAAAATAAAGGTGTTTGTGTACCAAATTCCAAAACTGGAAAACTACACAAGCGATAAGAATGAATTGTTTTCACTAAATGAAGGCTGTTAATTGGGCTTTCATATCCTAGATCTGGAAAGCGCTAAATGCAGAACTTCTTGAAGAAACTTTTTGGGTTTCTTTTTTGTCCCTTACTCACCGGGTATAGGGCTGGGAAAACCAAGTTTACACGAATCACATTACCTTGCAGTTACACCCCACATTTCAGAAAGAAGTGCAGCTCACACAAATTTTTGATGAGATTTATGCCAAATTAAACTACTTACATGTCTTATCCCAGTGTATTCCTGGTCACAAAGATGACTCCGTACACACGCAGGTACTGTATGGGCATGGCAACTGCATGGCTGTGTGCAGAATCATACAAAGATTGGCGATACATGTCACGGTGGTTTTTCAATATGGCGCAGGCGAGAATGCCGTACGTTTGCTGTACGAATACTGCAAGTTCAGGTGTAACACACTGTAAGTGTAACCGGTACAATGGAAGAATATTATGCTTCCTGCGTTAAAGTTCAAGGTGAAAGTAAATTCTGATGAAGCAGCTGTTATGTCCAGGGTGTGTAAATGGGTTATAAGTCCAGCACTGAGAGAGAGCAATTCAGATTTGAGGTAACACTTTATTCGTTCAATTCCAACATGGCGCAGCCCACACTTTTAAACTCCAGAGGGCGCTATGCAAATAGACTGTGAACACAATTCGCTCGTACCCCCGCCCTGCAAACAGGACGCTGGGATACTCTGATGAATTCACGCTCTGATTGGTTGAATTTTGCGTGACCAGTGACCTGCGCGTCATCAAGGTCATGACTCTGCAAGGTTTGAAACGGCCGTTTAAGACTGATTCATTAGTCTTTTATTGTTTTTGTTTTTTATTGGAAGCAGCACAGCGCAGTATGCAAGTCATGTGGGCTGCGGGTTGGGCTGGTAATGGTCCATTTTTGTTGTAGCTACGTAGTACGTGAACCATCAATAAAACATCTTAGAGAATTAAACTTTTTTTTCATGCAACAACACTTCATATGACTATGACCATGATGATGCATCAACATTTTGATTATGCAAGTAAAGGTAGTCTGGCCAACAGATAGCACTGAATTTTACTGAAATACGTACGTACGCCTATAGTTTGTACTTTCTGTTTGCATTTTTATTATTAAGACTTTGCAATTACACAGGTGTTTGTGCTGAACTAATTAAAATAGGGAACACAAAATGAAAAGGTACTTACAAGCAATGCAAAACCGACTCTTGTCCTACCTTCAGCATGAGGAAGATCGTCAATAAATCAAGAACTTCATGCAAAAACAACACTTTTTGTATATGTGTACATGTACGTGTTAATTTCGTGGAAGACTGGGTAATTACTTTACGAATCACATGTAAGTAACGGTGGTAATTTCCATAATGCTTTAGTTTAAAAATGTACTACGGATGTACTCGATATCTTTGTACTCGTACTCGGCCCGTACTCGGCACTGTGGAAAACTCGGTACTCGAGTTTTGGTACTCGACTACAACACTGCGCAGTATAAGCGTAGCTTGAGCTACTTTCGGGCCACTTGAGACAGAAAATTGTACTTGTCTTGCGTCCTCGCTGCGATTTAAAATTTATTAAATATTTCAGTTCGCAATAAGGTCTTATATGAGAGCGCATAGCTGTTTCGTCGGGAGCTTAAAATAGGAGACAAGATTTTAGGATAGTCTTTCTTAGGAAGTTCCGTAGGAGGGACGATTTCATGGGTATTTCTGAGAGTCTACACCACATGATGCAGCGGCACATCTTCTTACAGTCCGGGTGCTGGGCCGTGTAAAGGTTGATGCCGCTGTTGGTGAAAAGCAGTGCGGCCAAAAAGGGAAGACATTTGTGCACTTTTCCCTTCAGGCCAACCAAAGCATCTAAGTTGGGTGTGAAACAAACCTTGAAGCAGAAGACGACTAGAATAAAAGTGAATGTAACATCAAGACTTAGGTGGAACGTGCGACTGTGTCGACTGTCCGAAATGAGCTGTATGCAGTTAATATGTTGCCAATGATTACCTGTAATTGTTGGGTATCTGAGAAAATACTCCACGGGCGCTCCATACTTTTTTTTTGCTAGAATTTGCACTCAATGAGCAATGAGCAAATGAGCAAATGAACAAATGTATACAATTGTATACAATAGGGCCGTGAGCAGACGTGTGACAAAGTCAGCTAAAGGGCTGTTTGAAAAGCACGCGCACGTATGCATGGTGGCCGACGGTCTGGGCTAGCGTATTCGTTACCAGCTTTTGGACGAAAGCTACATGTACCCTTAATTAAAGAAGCTGATACTGAGGTAGGTGTCTGTGCGAAATTAATTATTTAAAATGTAAATCTTAGATTGAAAATGTTCTAGAAAATTGTATGTAATTGTGCCTTCAATTCTCATTGTATTTTTTCGGGGTCCTAGTTGAGACTGACTTTTCTAGAGTTCTTACCGATCTTATACCGGTAAAGGCTCTCCAGTCTCACAAAATATCACGTTGTTTTGGGGTTTGTATCGCCTTGCCTTCTGGGGTAAAATAAGTTGGGAGATCGAAAGAGATGAAGTTGGTGTAGGATTTTGTCATGTCATCAGTATGGAATACCAGTACGGCGAGGCCTGCTGACGAGGAGACCCATGTATGGTTATTTCTTGGCTTCACCGCAACATGAAATATGAGTTTCTCTGTGATCGAAACTCATTCTGAATTCGTTCCTCAAGGTATTTTGGACATCGTTTGTATGGAGACTCGTAGCAAAGAGTCAGAAATCATGTCAGTCCTTATTTGGCTGTGGTGAATGAATAATATCTATCAAAATAGGAAAAGACATGGGCTCGGCTAGCCAGGGTGCTCGTACTTGAGATCATGCACACATGGTGGTAAAAAAACAAACAGCAGATATTACATTGAAACCCAGATGCATCCATGCTTGTCAAGAAGCATCCCTAATCTATGTGTCGAAACAATTAGAATTAATACAAGACATTTAGAGAACAGGTGTTTGCAACCAAAATATAATTTTAACTCCCATGCCTAGCCAACCAGGTGACATTAAACATTTCAACAACCAGCACATAATACGTCGTCACACATAATAATAAACTCCGATAAACGTACAAAAATAATCACTTAAGAAAACTATTGCTTTTCCTCTATCTTAGTTTATCTCTTATTGAATTCAGGATAAGCTGAATATAGCTATATGGCAAATTACGTCCAAGTATATGGAAGACAAACATTTAAAAAAAAAGACCATTCACTTGGTTGTTTTCATTGAATGAGTTTGTTGCAATTTCAATCTAAATTTGCAGTTTATAAATTCTCCAATTAACCACTTCCTGTGTTTCATGGGAATAGGTAGGATGTATCTAGGAAATAGTTTTTTTCATTTAAAATATCAACACCAGTCAAGATAATAGGCACAGATTTAACAAAAACAAATATAAGAAGATAAAACGAAAATCTTAGAGATATTAGAAAGACATGCCCACGGAATGGAAATGGTAGATCTGGGCTTGAAGAGACAATGGTAATTAGAATCCGTGGTTTCAAACATGTCACGGAATAAAAGTTTTCCCTCTGCAATTAGTGGTTTGGTGTTAACATAAGCATGTTACATACAAATACAAACAAAGAACAATGTGATAAACTAAAAATTAATAAGGTCTGAGAAATAACTGACCCTAACTTTCACACTCTTTCATCTTATTTACAAACCCTCCTAAACTTCGGCGATTGGCCAACAATTAGTGTATTCTACCTTGTGGTAGCAAGTGATAATTTTAAATATTAGAAATCACACTTTTCTGGCCAACCCACAAGTTTCAGTCATGGCTCGTTGGACTTCAATGCGAGCCTGCAAATTCTCGTAGGAGTTGCAATGTTATAAAGGCAACTCATTATTTTGGAATATTGCTTATAGCAAAGAATCATCTCTTCCCCCTATTTATATTATGCAAATGTTAAAGATCCAAGACTGACATCTGTGATGTTAAAACAATGTTTCCAATACCCATTAGATTAACCTGCAAGGGCGGATCTAGGGGGAGGGCAAACAATACAACCCATTTTTGTTAAGTGACTGTTAAGTAAAGGCAGGCACTGCTACACCGCCATCTTTTCCTAAACAAAGGGTAAAAGTGGTCAGAAATTGCCACAGATCGTACCACAGAGCATCTAGAATCCAAACATGTGTTGCCCCCCCCCCCTTACAAAGAAAACATTTGAGTTCTGGTTCCGCCCTTGTTAACATGGTATGTGTCAATCGAGTTGCATGCCTAAGTTATCAATAAATGTGCCAAATCAACTACTGAAAAAAAGATACATTTTGATTTACCTTAAATTACCTATTTAAATTGTTTGAACAAGTATGTTATTCAAACTAAATCAAAGGAAATGCTTAATTCAGAATACAAAAAACGGTACAAACAATTCTCTCCGTTAACCATAATTGTTGAAACAGCTGGGGTGACCCAATAAACAAATTACAATGCTTGCGTTCGGTTCCATGTCCATGTGCATTGCCTGTTACTGAGGTATACTACTGTACACTGGAAACATCTTTCAGTTTAATTCATGTTTTAGTTGCACTGGATATTTACAGTATATTGACGTTACGCTGACAAGCAACCAACGGGCGACACATGCAGTTTAGCATCCCTTGCATGTTGTCGCCCCAAATTAAACAGTACATGTAAACACTTCCTAACCGTTCACATATCAACAAATATACATGCAGTGCAGACGCGAACCGTCTGCTCTAATCTGGCATCACGTAACCACAACGTACAATTCTTCTAAACAAATGTCACGTGGTCTAAAACATTCATTTGCATTTGAAATTTTAAAACCAGGTTAATGTACAGGCACATAGGTACTCATTCAGCTATCCCATTGCGGTTTTTTCGGGTTTTTTTCTTTATTAGAGAATGCATTCATAAAATACCGCACTTAGGGGCGAATTTGGATACTAATGCGTGCGGAAGAACGGACTGAAAACGAGGACCCTCCCAGTTTATCCAAGACTGATGTAATCAAATAATGAATTATACTACATGTAATTGACTCTCCATTTTCAGTTCCCTTTGTGTGGTAGCAAAACAAGAGTGATGTGCGAATGTTCTACAACACGACATGCTAAAATAAAAGCTGGCTACGGAGACAACGCCTGATACAAACACTCGGGTCGTGATGAAAAAACTGTTTGAAGGTGGTTTATCTGTGAAATTATAAAAATAATGCAAAGAGAAACTTAAACTGAATTCTAGGTATAAAAGATTGAAATGTCCAAAGAATGGATATAGCAGATCCAGGCTTTAATTTAAGAACATTGACAAAAAAAGCGTGTTCTCTAATTAACGTTTTCCTATCACTGCTTACTAGGTTATGTCTGGAGTTAACGGTATGGACAGAGCTCCGATTTCACATGATATATTCTGTTTATGGGGACCCCTGTCGATTCTTGTGTTTGTGGGGATTATTGTCGGTTTGGGAAAGTCATGACGTCAGTTTCTTGATGCGATTCGTGTCACCACTGGTTTACCAGTAATGATTGAAAAGAAGTCTTTGCTCTTCTTTGTTATAGATGATCGTTTTGATGTCGTCAATCCAAATGAATTTGGTACGACCAACATCAAAGAGTCGTACCAACCCATTTGAGGTAGCGTTGAAGATGACCTCTGTCCATGTTTCCCGACTCCCTTCCACGAGATCGTTTGGTAGCCAGAAGAGGCGCTTGCGTCCGTTTCCTCTCCTACCTTCATAATAATTCACCATCTCCGTTACCAATTCTCCACGAAGATTGTAAGCGCACACGGTATAAACTAGATGGCCAGGGGCGGATTTCTTTACATCATGTAATATTATCACATTTGTCACGACCTCTGCCTTATTAGGGTACTCAGACCCATGCAATGGTACGCCATGTATCACCTTTTGACGCACTTCCGTCTCCTGGCTCCAAATGATAATATCGCACACTTTCTTGTTGAATGTCGTACTGAAACCAACGATAACATTATCGCCAAGCTTGACGTTTGACTTTCCCCCTTGGCATTTTAGTTTATGCAAACACCTTCCGCTCCTGGCATCCCACACGCGAATGTAGTCATCATCGTAGACAGCCGCTACCATCTTGTCCCGATAGTCCACTTTACGGCAAACGTAGACACCGTCTGTAGGGTCCACTCCTAGGACGTGTTGAAGTTTACCGTCTGTGACACACCACACGTAAATGTCACGGAACTTCTCACTGTTTCCTATTCTAGCAGAAAGGACATAGGTAATGAGCAGTTTACCATAAAAAAACAGTGACACAACGCTAAGGCCCCAGTTTCTGTCAATCTTTTGTAGCAGCTTGCCTGTCCTTGCATCAAACACATAGGCCACCCCACCAAAACAAGGCACCACAATTACGCCATCTCTGAACTTGATTTCGGCTCATGGCCAGCTGCATGCTGATTTGACAGATGGAATTACACATTGAAGGGTCTGCTTCCGAATGTCATAGACCTGCATTGCTTCACAAAAGATGTGAACTGCTAGGAGATCCCCATCGACAAGAGCAATGCGGAGTTGGGGGTGCTGGTTTTCTTCCACATCAAGGTAAAACCCCTTGCAATGAGAGCAATTTGTAGCCCAGTTTCCATCCAGATGGTAAGCTCTCATGTAGACGCCTTTCCACCTGCAAGTGCTGGTTAAACCCGCTGTGTTGTCAGTCACGATCCTTTCTTCCTGGAAGCTGACGATGTCGGCGGCTGCTCCACTAGCACCGGCTACTTGCTCTGAAGGTCCGTAGGAGGCTATCTTGTGGAGATATCTTCCTTATAGGTGGAGTATATCATTCGTCGTTTGTGCATTTTCTGCGTTTGAAGCAACAGAATTGCTCAAAATGTAAAGAAATGTGCTTAACAACTAGCATGATGAAGTTTTAGCTCAGTGAATACTGTATATTCTGAGAAAACAATAGTCGAGGATCTCGAATTCAATTCAAAGGTGCTGAATCATGTTTTGAATTGGACCTGAAATCTCGAGACACGTTCTCATTCAGCAGATTACTGCTACGCGATATCACGCACTATAGCCGACGAATTGTACCAAATGCGCGCGTGTGAGTGTACCAACGTTTGCATGCACGGTTTTGCCAAATATTTAAAACGAACTTCTAATGGAAATTAAAAAAATACGTCTCTAGACGGGAAAATGGAAAAAAAAAATTACTGTTTGCTTCTATAATGACATCATGTTGAAAAAAAATAATTTCAAAGGGAGTTCTGTGCTTTAAACTAAGTAAGCTTTTCAATAATAATTTCGTTAGTGACTTTGTGAATAGCTGCAAATTGTATATTGTATCTTTAACAGCATTGTTTATGCATGAAGAGTTTATTTCCAAAAAGCAATTTGTTCCCTTTGAGAATCCCATTCTCTCCTACAAGAATGCCAAAAGTCAACTTCGTCGGCTGTTTTGTGATTTAAAACAATTTCAGAACAAGGGCGGGTCCAGAACACAATTTTTTTTAGGGGGAGGCAAACACAAATTGGTCCCCCCCCCAAAAAAAAAAAGTGGGTCCAAAAAATTACAGCTTGGGGTTCGGGGTCCGGTTAAGGGCCCTGAAATGTTTCTTTAGATTGTAGATGCTCTGTGTTTCGATGTGAGGCAATTTCTGACCACTTTTCTCCATTTTTTTTTTCAAGTACAAATATTGTGGTGGTGTACGTAGCGGACAGCATAGATAAGAGATCCAGTTGACGCAGCGGTAACGCATTGACCATTGTTGTCGCTTTCCCAATTATTGTCTGCAGCCTTTGCAAAGAGACCTGTTATTAAAAAAAAGAAGGGTATTATAAGATGGAATTTTGCGCCGGGGTGATATAAATCAAATTAGGTTTTGCCCTTCACCGACGTTTAAACACTGTATACGCAGTACATGTAGGTGGTAACACACTGAGTATACAGTGTTTAAACGTCGGTGAAGGGCAAAACCTAATTTGATTTATATCACCCCGGCGCAAAATTCCATCTTATAATAGTTCATGCGGTACCCGCTGCTGTGTACATCAGATTCGAACCAGCCAACCGATCCCGTTAGCTCGGTGGTCGAGTGGTAAGACATCTGCACTAGAAAGCAGGAGGTCGTGGGTTCAAGTCCCACCCGAGTGATTTTTTCCAACTTTCACTTGGGAGGTAACACACTGAGTATACAGTGTTTAAACGTCGGTGAAGGGCAAAACCTAATTTGATAAAAAATAAAGCGGTTTTTAATGTCAGTGTAATCAAAATGAGCTGCAGTTGAGCTCTTTTGACATAATTATTAGGCTTATTGCGAAGTAACAGGGATCAATTTCAAACAGCCGAATAGTAGTGACTTGCTTTCCTTATCCTCGGCCAATCACATGTATTATCTTGAGCAGAAAGAATAAACAAATTGTCGGGGTAGGCTACACCAAATATCAGGTTATGGTTATGGGATCGAGACGAATAATCAATATCTGGATTTGCCCAATTCCATATTAAGCGCTGACGTCATCACCTTGGTTTACGTGGGGGAAACCTTAAGCCATTCTGGGAGCTTTAGTATTGGTAACCCATTTCCAGTATAACTTTACAAATGAGTAGGGTTGAGAAATCTTCCATAAGGATTCCCATTGATAAGAAATATATTGTTTTTAATGCGATATCATGAAATACTTAATATGGTCGTTATACAAAAGCAACCAGTGAAATCCTGTTTGAAAAAAGTGTTGTTTGCAAAACGTTTTTAACACCCATGTCAATAAATAAATAAACGGACTTACGTGGCACGTTTCCAGTGTTGCTGCATACATAGCCCAAGCCACTACGAGGAAGTGATTTCCAAAATGGTGCACAGAAATAAGAAAGGTTTTGTACTCACGCGCACATGCTCACTGCGAATCCAGGTGTAACTGTACACGTGAAAAGGCTAACCCTACATGAATTCTATAGCTTAACCCTAAAGGGACCGGGGGCGGAATCCGCCCCCCCCCCAACATTTTCCGTGATAGCCTCTAAAAAAAATGTTCGCGACCCGAGCTGTTATGACTTTTTAGCCTCGAGCTTTGCGCATCTTTTGATACCAAAAACAAAAAAATCGGACCACGGGTTGCCGCGTAGCGAAAAATGTTCCGGCGCCACGCGCCGTGAAAACTGAATTTTCGCATATACGTGCTGAATTGCCATCCGTACATATGAATAATTAATTAGCCATAATTCCAAAATCCTTTGACCTATAGTCATGAAATTTCTTGGGTATGTTTAGGAAGAGTTGCTCTATGCATGTGCCGAGTTTCAAAATTTTTCGTCACTTGATGGCCGAGATCTTAGGGGGGGGGGCGGAATCCGCCCCCCCCCCCGGCTGAGAGATGGTCAAAATAACCCGGCCCCTTTAGGATTAAGGTGAACGGTTGATAACGAGTGTCGAATGGATCAGCCTAGGCGCATGCGCATTACCGCAGACAACTGTGTGTAGCTTCAATGATCCTTTTATACATCTAACATGTACTTTTCCTTGGCAGACATTTACGGACTAGTATGACGCATATGTACAGGTCGCATCGCAATGTGACGCCGGAAAGCCCAAATTAAAAGACGAACCCATACTTTGGCGTTCAATTTGCTCCATTCCAAACGTTGGCCACAAAAAGTCAAGGATTTATACCATGTAGTTTATGTTCAAATCTCCCAAGTTGATCTGTGGTCCCACGAGATGTCGGTTCCATGACATGTGATTATGAAATGACACGTCTGCGTTTCACTCGGGGTGCGAAAAGGAAATTCATCTTGCTTCGGCAGACAAACTAATATACACATGCCTCTATAAATCGGAAGAGGGATGCGAAATAACCATCATCATACTTCGGTGGACAAACAGTACTAAAATATGCTTCTCAATCAGAAGAGGGACATTTTGGACGGCAACATCAGTGGGGCAAAGCGTATGGCATGCATTGTCTGCATAGGCGGATAATACATGCATGTGATCCAGAATGTAAAACTCTGTTACCAACCTACGTAGCATGTGAAACAGAACGATCTAGAATACTGTATATGAATACCAAATCTGTTTATATAAATTTAAGCACTGATTGACACATTTAGTTATTCAAAACATTTATTTAACTTAAAAGGAGCCGGGTAAATATTTTGACCATCTCACAGACGGGGGGATTCCGGCTCTCCCCCCCCCCCCTTCTCAGATTTCGGCCATCGAGTGACGAAAATTATGAAACTCAGTACATGCAATTCAGTTTTCACGGCGCATATCGCTGGATTTTTTGTCGCTGCACAGCCACCAATGCTCGGAATTTTATTTTGGTATCAAAAGATGCGCAAGACTCCAGGTCAAAAGTCTGGAAAGCTCGGTTCAGGATTTGTTTTATGCAAGGGTATCGCGGAAAAAAAATTGAAGGGGGATACCGCCCGGCCCTTTATGGTTAAAGGGAAAATACAACATTTGCAAACATCGAAAAATAAAACTCACAAGTTTTTACTAGGATGACAGTCTAAAGCATCCTGTAAAATTATGGCACGTGGTGTGAAGTCATTTTCAAGAAAATGGCATTTTTGTATCTGTTTCCAGAGGTGGTCGGCCGACCACCGTTTGAAAAACCCAACTATTGTGCAACTACTGCTCTGGAACTTGATCCATTTTATCTTTAGTGGAGTCAGGGAACCAGACTACTTGAACTTTTTTTATTTTTCTTGGTTTTTACAGCATTTTCGAAGGAAAAACCTCAAATATGTCAGTGTAACAAAATTTGAATCATTATACTAACCCCTCAAATTGTTCATTTCTGAAAATTACAGTAAAAGCCAATGATGTACATTCCCTATACAAGAACACAATTTCTCTAAATTCAAGGACTATCATAGTGGCATGTCCAAGGTAATATTAATAGCAGAGCTAAGCTTTAAAAAAAAAAGGCAGAATTGTCACAGCCGTATGTCATCTGGCAGATGTTGTCATGGCTGTTGACTCAGTTATGCTGGGTACATATGCTGAGTATATTGTTATGGTCCATTGTGTAGTGAACATTTGCACAGAGCTCCTATTGGGTACGATATCTGTGAGGTGTTTTTTACAGAGATTATTGCTGAAGTGGAAAGTTGTCATGCGAGTTCATAAACTGGTTAGGTGGCACTGCATTTACCAGTAATGACGAAAAAGAAGTCTTCCTTCTTCATGGTCATCGAGGACCATACTGATTTCGTCAATCCATATGGTTTGGGCATGATTAACATCGAAGAGTCGTACCAAGCCATTTGAAGTGGCGTTGAAGACGGCCCTATGAGGCTTACGCCTGTATTGGCCTTCCTGCGGATCTTCACACATATTGAAGGTGCGCTTGCTGCCGAATTTCATAAAAGATAGGGGTGTTTGAAAGCGTACAGGCGCGATATCCGTAGCCGATACTAATTCTCCACGGAAATTGTAAGCGTGCAAGGAACGGATAGGCATATGGCCAAACTTCTTCGCTATATTGACCTGTGTTAGTATCAATTTGTTCACGACCCGTGCTATATTATTACCTGCTAGTGGTAAATGTATGACCCTTAGGCACTCTCCAGTGTCCTGGCTCCAAATAATGGTAACGAACATGTCACCTTCTTTGCTGAAACCAACGATAATGTTATGGCCGAGTTGGACTCTTAAGTCTTCCGCCGGCCCCTGACATTCTAGTTTATGCAAACACTCTCCGCTCCTCGCATCCCACAGGCGAATGTGGTCGTCATCGTAGACTGCCGCTACCATCTTGTCTTTATAGTCCAGGCCATAAAACTGGTTGGTCCCGTCTGTGGGATCAACGGTTAGAATGCGTTGAAGTTTACCGTCTTTGACACACCACACGTAAATACCCCACGACCTCCCATGGTCGTTGTACCCGATGATTAAATCACCATCAAAAAACACTGCGTGCAACACAGGCTCAATCGTTTGAAGCGTCTGTCCGGTTAATGCATCAAATGCACACAACTTACAATCACTGAAAGGCACCAGAATGACTCCATCTCTGAACCTGATACACTCGTGATGGGAAACAATTCCGACACAAGGAATAACACACTGAAGGGTCTCCTTCCGAATGTCATACACATGGATTGCTTTGGCAGGTCTGTAAGTGAAAATTGCAAGGAGATCCCCATCGACAAAACTATTATGCATATTAGGACGGTCCCAGTCTGCTCGCACGTCATAGTTCAACCGATTAATATGACAGCAATCTGTAGCCCAGTTTCTATCCAGATGGTGAGCTCTCATGTAGACGCCTTTCCACCTGCAAGTGCTGGTTAAACCCGCTGTGTTGTCTTCAGTCACGATCTTATCATTCTGGAAGGTGACGAAATCGCCCCCTGCTGCTCGACTTGCATCGACGGTTTGCTCGAAAGGGTTGTAGGGGGCTATCTTGGCCAGGTCTGTGGTGGTGCCGTAGTGCTCCCATCCTCTGCTTTGACAAAGAGGGCGCCAGAGTGAATCCTGATTGGTTGCTTCGCGAAGCCAACGGCAGCATGATGCCACGTGACACAGGTCAGACGCACTCAGGTGTTGCAAAATCGTCTGTATTAAATCATCGGGGACATCATAGATAAGAGATCCTGTCGACGCAGCGGTGGTGCATTCACACACACTATCACTTCCAGGAATTCCACTGTCTGCCATGACCACAGATATCTGTATATAAAAAAAATAAACAATGACAAAAGCAATCCCTTACAGTGCGTAAACAGGAGCTGATCTTGAGTTTAACCGAGAGATTAATTAATTCCAAACATCCGCGGCTAAAAATAGCAGGTCTTACACTTGTGATATGATTCATATTTCTTCTACACCCTTTCAAAAATTGTATGTAAACAGGAATCAAAAAATACATTAATTAAGCTTCACTACAAATTAGGTGACATATAACAATTAACATAAACAATAGAAATCGCACTGTCACTTTAGCTAATTATCTTATTTTAACGACTGCATTGTCTATTTTTTTTCCAATTATTATTTACCATTTTAGCACCAAAGAAGACCACAACATTTCCAAAAACATATTTGCTCCGATACAACTCAACTCGTACTCCGGTACAACTAACAAAATTTGGCGACTGTTCATTATTATTTTGGTGGTGGATATGAAATATTTTGAATATGAAATATATGTCATGTCCTCAAGTTATCCAGTCACTTATATGCCACTAAAATGTTATTGAAGTAAGGATATGTGTGTACAAAAAAAAATACCTTCCGAAATACAAAAGAAAAAACATGGGTTTCAAATTGTTGTGCTTCGGATCAGCCGATCACGATCTTGTCAAACTTTGGGTCTAAGCCACTTGACTAATAAGCCATTTGCTGCTTTAATTTCTACATGATTATTTTTTGTTTAATAGTCTGCTCCTTATCAGAGGTTACATGATCAAATCCAAAGTAGATAAACCTGAACAAATATCCTCAGCCGGCCATTCCAGTTTTCATAAGACTAAGAATACCCTGGCCCTGAAAGGGGTAATCCCAAAATAATTTAAATCCCAGAATAATTTGTGTTGACACACTTAATTATTCTCAAACTGTTATGCTCACCACTGATGGTTTTGTAATTTTGAAGAAAAAAAAGCAAAGGAAGGCTTGGATTTTCCATAGCTGAATTCACTTCAAAAACAGCCAGTAGTTCCGAATTCCAGAAAGAAATGACCTCACACATCTTTAGTTTGTGATTATGCCAAATTATACATACTTACATGTCTAATTCCAGTGTTTTGCTAGTCACACAGAGAGATGACTACATGCTGAAGCAAGTACAGCACGCGCGTGTAGTTGTATACAGAATACAGCCACACGCATTACGGGGATTTTCAGCACGGCAAACGCAGACATGCAGTATTCACTTGTACACGATGGCACCGTACGTTCATGTGTAATGGGTACAAGGGAAAAGGCGGCCCCTGCATGTGAGTACAATATATTTTGGGTTCAACGTCCAAGTTTAGAGCATTTGCTAAACAAACATCATTGGTGCTGGTGCACAATTGCTGAATATAACGCAGATCAATATTTCCTATTTTGTTCGAACCGTCTCTCAGGTGACCCGATGCCTGACCCCGACCGCTGCATTTCACGAAATTGTGTTAGACTTTGTGGCTTCGCGCCACGGCTCGAGTTGTGAGTTTGTGTAGGTGCCGTGCGTGCGCTTCATCGGTAGCTCACAAGCAGACATATACGCACATGTACAAGACCTGGTGTTATACAATTGCTGGGATATTGAGTGTAAAAAACCCGGAATTTGATAGTATCGCAATTTCATGGAAAATAGGAAAATATATAATACATTGTGTCTCCATGCATGCAGCTGCTATATGTGGGTTCTCTAAGAGCATCAAAGGTGGCTGTCTTAGAGCCTCATCTGGGTTCTATTTATATTTGAGCATCAAAACTCCACACTGAACATATTGCAAACGGAGTTCTTATATCATCACACGGAGTTCTCTTAGAACATCCCAACCAAAACAGCACTGGTTCTAAGGATTCTCTTAGTGCCTCCCACCAATATTGCAATGATTGCACCGTGAATTTAACTTGTCTTAGAGCATCCCAGAGGGTTTTCTTACAGCATCCAGCCAAATATCATGGCAATTATCGCATTGGGGATCACTTTGAGCTCCATATTTACTGTTCTCAACGAGCATCCAAGCCACACTCTGACTGAAAGAGAACATCTATGGAATCAGTGCAGTGAGGGATTGGATGCTCTAAAAGAGCCCACTGTAATCAGTGCAATGTTGCTGGTCTGCTCCGACAGAAACACCTGGGTTGTTCTCAGAGACCTCCTAAGCAATCAGCGCATTGTTGGTGTTCTCTTAGAGAATCCCAACCACACTCTGATTGGATGAGAGATAGATCAGTGCAGTGATGGCTTGGATGCTCGAAGAGAGCCCCGGATGCTATAATGGACATCCCATCATTCTTATCTAATCAGCGCAATGTTGCTGGTATGCTCTAATAGAAACACTTGGCGCATGCGCACTTAAATATGACAGCAGGCAACTGTGCCGAGCTTCACTATATGTTGAGTCGCTAACAAATCTTTCTGTTTGGAAGAATTTTATAAATCATCGTTCGAGTTGAGTCAGTTGAAGGCGATTCTTTATTAGATTATCAGCCTCACTGCATCCTAAAGGAGCGGGAGCGCAGCAAGAGTGGAATGGGAGGAATATTATCGCTCAGAAAATCTGGACTTTTCCATGTCACTAACGGAGCTGAATTAGAATCAGACAAACACAATTCCCTCGTAAAGATTTGTAAACAGGTCAGCAGCTCAATATTTATAATATAAAGAAGGGCTGGATTATTACAAACTTGCTAGAATTTAACTCCTTCAGCACGATGCCAGTGCCGGCCGGACGAAGGTCGCGCAACGCAAAACAATAGGAAACAGAATATGGGGCGAGAAAGGTTAATTGCTCGTAGTGACTCTGAATTACAGTCGCGCAACTGCTGTATATAAAAGTGAATGTAGCATTCGTGTTAATAACGCGTTGCATCTTTCGAGCAGCTGTGAAAAACAAAATAATTCTTCCACTGCGGAAATGAATGGCCCAATCTTATCGCCACAGGATACAATGTATCATGTTAAATGCAAAGAGAAAAGCAACAACTGAAATAGCCTAGCAGTTAAGCTGTCTGACAGCGAAACACGAGGTAAGGGGTTCGAATCCACCTAGTGTCATATTTTGGTTTTCAGCGCAGACGGTTTTGTCATTTAATTTAAGAGTTTCAATTTCCCGTTGTCAATTACCAACAGCAGTTAGCTCGGTCGGTCGGTAAGCTGACTCACAAGTTGGGACTGTCTGCGAAGTCCAGGTTGGCATCTGCGTACAGGTACGGGGTTCTTTTGTTGACTCGGCAGCAAGGCTTAGGGTGCCACCTCGTCTCCTCCCTTTATGGTGCCTGACTTTCGAGTTACATGGATGGACAGGGAAGGAGGTGTGGTGGGCCGGGTACCGAGTCCCAGAAGAGTTCTATATGGAAGTCGGTAAGGGGCTCATTGAGTTAGGGTCATAAGTCCGACTCCTGAAGACTTGGCCATCGCCGGATAACTTTTTGTTTTATTTTTTTCTATCCCAGGACAATTGCAAGTATTATTAATTTATCATATTGAGAGCTTGTACTGTAATCGTTCGAAAAAATTTTTAGAACGTGCTCAATAATACAAAAAAGGCATGTAATATAAACAAATCAAAACGTAATCAATCAAATCAGCTATAATTTGTGTGTACGAAAGAAAATAATTATGGAGCTTGCCTCGCCTTTTTGTTAATTAAAACATTAAGGTAAAGATTTGGCCCCGACGACACGGAATGCCTGAACTCGTGTTACATTTAAGTACCCCAGCAGGTTCCGTATATCACCACTAGTTCTAGACAATTCGTCATGATAGAAACTTAAATGTCCATGGTCTGATCAGAAGAGTAAGTAATGGTTCATGGGTGGTAGCGGTTCGTCGTGATAACGCCCTCTCGCGGCAGCAGGTTATCGTGAATCCAATATACGCAATCAACGTCTTAGCCCAAGACTAAAAGAAACGCGATAAAATCGTGCGTCCCGCAAAAATCGTCGCAACTAAATTCGGTGTCATAGTAGACTGTGCTATAAGGAAATGTAGGAATTAAGGGGGAAATCTGCGGCTATCTACAGGCCTATACCCAAGTTGCTGGAGAAAAAAACTTTCGAATTTGATAGGGGCCTATAGCTCGGCAAACGGAATGCGACAAACGGAATGGCCACAGTCAATGCACCGGTAGTCGTGGCAGCGGCAGCAGACGTTGGAGGTGTGTCGTCTCCATTACACATTTTTGGAGGTGTGCAGGAACCGTTGACACCTATAAGGCTGTATGAGAACATTAAAGTGGAAACATTTATGAAAAGGACAACTTGTGGAAAAGAAGACCAGTGGCAGTGCAGTGTGTGCACTACGGCGAAAAACAAACTAAACGGTTACGTAGTGACTACCGTAACGCCATTTTCAACTACTGTCATTAGGGCAAGGCAAATACCCCATTTCGAATCTATATCAATTATTATTTTAATGGGGCTAAATCAAACTCTACTTTTTGTTGTTCTGTTTTTCTTTGTGATCTGTGATTTTGGAGGACTTTTTGAAAGGGAAATTAAGTCCGAGAACCTTTCGGTTGACAGTCTGATTACAAATTCTGCCAGAGATCCTGGCGTTAAATATTGTTCTCAGGTTGGGGAACTATCGGGCCATCCACTGCCAGTGAACGTTGGCAATAGCGAAACATAAACTTTTTTTTAAACCTGCACCTTTTTTTTAGAAAAAAAAAGTGAATTAAGGGGGTTCATCATCATGACGATGTTTTGTACAACATATTAAACTAATTGAAAGTCATCACCATAGGATTAAGTTGCAAGGCAATCAATGCCACGTATTAAGAAGTGGCAATGGGGCCGTAGTGGATATTTTTCTGATCTGGGCTATTACGCGGCCCAACCTCACCGATAAACCCAAGGTCTAAATATTCTAACAAAGTGGACAAAACACTTGAGTTGTCTTTCCAAGCAAATTACACAAGAAAACATTCAAGAAGTATGCCATATTCTCAAAACGTGAGGTAGTTGAACAGGCAAAATGGACAAGCTTATAAAGCTAGCACCATAGCTAGGAGCTGACGAGTTTGGGGATGCAGACCTGCATTTTGTCCAAAGCGCACGATCATGGATAAGTTTGATAAGAGTACCCTGGTCCGGAGAGGGATAGTCCAATCAATGAATTGATGTTGACCTTCTTAATAATTCTAGAACGTTATGCTCACTATACTGACCATTTTGTAATTTTGAATAAACAAAACAAGGCTTGGATTACCCATGGATTACCCAAGCTAAATTCACTTTAAAAACAGCCAGCAGGGTCCCAAACTCCAAAAGAATGACCTCACACATCTTTCTTTTGTGCTTATGCCGAATTATAAATAATTACATGTCTGATTCCAGTGAAGCAAGTAGTAATGTACGTGCGTGTCAACTCTAGCTGTGCACAGTATACGGCCACAAGTATTAGGCCTATATGTGGATTTTTTAACCGTTATGGCGCACACAGACATGCAGTATGTGATTTCATACTTGTACATGGCCCTGCGAATTCAGGTATAATGGGTACAATGAAATTAGCCTATCTCTGCATATATAGCTTTCAGGTCAAACGTTCAAGTTGGTGCATAAGTGCTGAATAAGACGCAGACATAGTATTCAAAACGTCTCTCCCAGAACTCGTGTGACCCCATCATGCCTGACCCCGACTGCTGCATTTCACGAAATTGTGTTTCACTTTGTGGCTTCGCGCCAGGGTTTGAGTTGTGAGTATGTGCCATATGAACTATTTGTGCTTTATCAGCAGCTCACACACGTGTGCATGTTTTATATGATTGCATGGATACTGGGAAAAAAAATATGTAACCTTGTAGTACTAAAATGTCATAAAACCAAGATCGTAGGAAACCATATAATATTGTATCTCCATGCAGTATTTTCTCTAAAGCATCCGAGGTGGCTCTCTTAGAGCCTCATCCGGGTTATTTTGAGCATCCAAGCCCACACTGCACTTATTCCATAGGGAGCTGTTATGTCACCACAGGGAGTTCTCTTAGAGCATTCCATCCAGCCGGAACAACACTGGTTCTAATGATTCTCGTAGTGCCTCCCACCAATATTGCAATGATTGCACAGGGATTTTTAAGTTCTCTTAGAGCATCACACAGGGTTAATCTCAGAGCATCCGAGCAACATAGCAATTATTGCATTGGGGTTCTCTTAGAGTTCTACATCGGTCACTGTTCTCTCAGAGCATCTCTGCCACGCTCTGATTGAACATCTATGGAATCAGTACAGTGAGGGCTTGAATGCTGGATGCTCTGACATCCTATGTAATCAGTGCGATGCTCTGACAGAAACACCACCAGGTTTTCATTTCTCAGAGAACTCCTATGCAATCAGCGCATTGTTGGTTGGTTGCTCTAAGACACCCTCCTGCATTGTTGAAATGTTTCTGGGCAATAACACTGTTTTAAAAAAGAAGTCATGATTGTCCGAAATGTACTGTAAGTAGTATGCTGTCACTATTTACCAGTAATTGTATAATTATGGAAGTTTTTTCTTCATACATGTGATTAAATCATTCTGATTTCGTCTAACCAGACGATTTTGACATCGCTGGTGTGGTGATCAGTAGCAATTAAAGAGTTGGAAATCATGTCAGTCCTTATTTAGTTGTGGTGAATAAATAATATCACCAGTTCAAAATTACAAAATACATGGGCTTGGCTCGCCAGAGTGCCGTCCGCTTGAGGTCATGTACACAAGGTAAGGATAAATTAGACTGCAGAATTTACAACGAAACCGAAAGATGCAAATATTCCTTGCGTCAAGAATCATCCCTTACCTATGTGCACAAATAATTAAACTTAATAAAAATCATTTAGAGAACATGTGTTTGCAACTAAAATATTCTTTTATCTCCTTGACAACCAGCTGACATCAATAATTCAACATCCACCACTCAATAAATCATCACACAAAGTTGTATTTACTCCTTTAAAGTTGTCGATAAATGAGCAAAATATACACATGAATGCTTCGCCTCTATTTTTGTGTATAAGCTTTACCTCTATCTAAGTGTATAGCATGTAAAATTTAGGATGATCTGAATGTAATAATACGTCAAATTACGTCCATGGTCTTGGAAGATGGACATTTTTTAAACGAAGGTGCAGGGGGTTTAATTGATTTCAGTAAATGACTTTGTTGCAATGTGGGCATACGTTAATTTTATTCACTGTACAATGGCACAATGAAAAAATGTATTTTACAGTGAAAGCAGCTCTCATTTAAAACATGATTATTTACTTTCAATCTATATTTACAGTTTATACATGCTTCAATTAGCCACTTTCTTGTGTTTCGTAGGAAAAGTTAGGATGTAGCTAGGATGATATTCTAATTTGGAATCTTGACACCAGTTAAAGTAATATATAGGCACAGATTAAAAAAAAACAAAGTTAATGTGTAAAAATGTACGAAGAGAAAAAGAAAAAGACAGAAAGACATGCCCAATGAATAGAAATGGTAGATTTGGGCTTGAAGAGACAATGGTAATTATAAACTCTGTGTCCAAAACAGGTCGCGTAATAACACTTTTCCCTCTGCAATTATCAGTTAGTTGGTTGTGTACGTCATACGGTAAACTAAATATTAAAAAGGTCTGAGAAATAACTGACCCTAACTTTCATACACTTTCATCTTATTTACAAACCCTCCTAAATTTCGGCGATTGGCCAAGAGCTAATGTATTCAATGTTGTGTTTAGCAAGATGCATTTAAGTGATAATTTGGAATATTACAAATTCAACTTCTCTGGCCGACCCACAAGATAGCCGTGGCTCATTGAACTTCAATGCAAACCAGCCAATTCTCATACGATATTATAAAGGTAACTCATTATTTTGGATAGTGTTCATATTAAAAAAAATCATCAATTCCCTTGTTTATGCAAATGTAAAAGATCCAAGACTTACATTGGTGACATTAAAAATGTTTCCAAAACCCATCAGAGTAACATGTTATGCGTCAATCAAGTTACATTCCCGAAATAGGTTGTCAACAAACATGAAAAATCACTGCACAATGAGAGACAACATTGAACGGGGGCAGCGAGATTTGGCCAGGATTGTAGCGTCAATGATTCTCTTATACATCTAATATGTACTTTTCCTTGCAGACATTTACGGACTATAGTATGACGCATATGTACAGGTCGCTTCGCAATGTGACGCGGAGAGCCCAAATCAAAAGACGGACCCATACTTTGGCGTTCAACTTGCTCCGTTCCAAAACGTTGGCCCCAAAAAGTCCAGGATTTACACCATGTAGTTTATGTTTAGATCTCCCGAGTTGATCTCTGGTCCCACGAGATGTCGGTTCCACGACATGTGATTATGAAACGACACGTCTGCGTTTCACTCGGGGTGCGAAAAGGAAATTCATCTTGCTTCGGCAGACAAACTATATACACATAATAAATCGGAAGAGGGATGCGAAAGAACCATCATCATACTTCGGTGGACAAACAGTACTAAAATATGCTTCTCAATCAGAAGAGGGACATTTTGGACGGCAACATTAGTGGGGCAAAGCGTATGGCATGCATTGTCTGCATAGGCAGATAATACATGCATGTGATCCAGAATGTAAAACTCTGTTACCAACCTACGTAGCATGTGAAACGGAACGATCTAGAATACTGTATATGAATACCAAATCTGTTTATATAAATTTAAGCACTGATTGACACATTTAGTTATTCAATACATTTATTTAACCTAAAAGGAGCCGGGTAAATATTTTGACCATCTCATAGACGGGGGGATTCCGCCCCCCCCCCCCTTCTCAGATTTCGGCCATCGAGTGACGAAACTTATGAAACTCAGTACATGCAAATCAGTTTTCACGGCGCATATCGCCGGATTTTTTGTCGCTGCACAGCCACCAATGCTCGGAATTTTATTTTGGTATCAAAAGATGCGCAAGACTCCAGGTCAAAAGTCTGGAAAGCTCGGTTCAGGATTTGTTTTATGCAAGGGTATCGCGAAAAAAAATTGAAGGGGGATACCGCCCGGCCCTTTATGGTTAAAGGGAAAATACAACATTTGCAAACATCGAAAAATAAAACTCACAAGTTTTTACTAGGATGACAGTCTAAAGCATCCTGTAAATTAATGGCACGTGGTGTGAAGTCATTTTCAAGAAAATGGCATTTTTGTATCTGTTTCCAGAGGTGGTCGGCCGACCACCGTTGGAAAAACCCAACTATTGTGCAACTACTGCTCTGGAACTTGATCCATTTTATCTTTAGTGGAGTCAGGGAACCAGACTACTTGAACTTTTTTTGTTTTTCTTGGTTTTTACAGCATTTTCGAAGGAAAAACCTTAAATATGTCAGTGTAACAAAATTTGATCTATTATACTAACCCCTCAAATTGTTCATTTCTGAAAATTACAGCAAAAGCCAATGATGTACATTCCCTATAAAAGAACACAATTTCTCTAAATTTAAGGACTATCATAGTGGCATGTCCAAGGTAATATTAATAGCAGAGCTAAGCTTTAAAAAAAAAAGGCAAAATGGTCACAGCCGTATGTCATCTGGCAGATGTTGTCATGGCTGTTGACTCAGTTATGCTGGGTACTTATGCTGAGTATATTGTTATGGTCCATTGTGTAGTGAACATTTGCACAGAGCTTCTATTGGGTACGATATCTGTGAGGTGTTTTTTACAGAGATTATTGCTGAAGTGGAAAGTTGTCATGCGAGTTCATAAACTGGTTAGGTGGCACTGCATTTACCAGTAATGACGAAAAAGAAGTCTTCCTTCTTCATGGTCATCGAGGACCATACTGATTTCGTCAATCCAGATGGTTTGGGCATGATTAACATCGAAGAGTCGTACCAAGCCATTTGGAGTGGCGTTGAAGATGGCCCTGAAAGGCTTCTCATGACTGTATTGGTCTTTCTGCGGCTTTACCCACATACTGAAGGGGCGCTTGCTGCCGTATTTCATAAAAAAATATGGTCTTTGCAAAGCAGGCACGATATCTGTAGCCGATACTAATTCTCCACGGAAATTGTAAGCGTGCAATGATGGGATATAGTGGCCAAACTTCTTCGCTTCATGGACCTCTATTAGTATCAATTTGTTCACGACCTGTGCTATACCCACGTTAGCTCGTACTAGTGGTATATGTATCACCCCTTGGCACTCTCCAGTGTCCTGGCTCCAAATAATGGCAACGAACATGTCACCTTCTTTGCTGAAACCAACGATAATGTTATGGCCGAGTTCGACTCTTAAGTCTTCCGCCGGCCCCTGACATTCTAGTTTATGCAAACACTCTCCGCTCCTCGCATCCCACAGGCGAATGTGGTCGTCATCGTAGACTGCCGCTACCATCTTGTCTTTATAGTCCAGGTTATAAAACTGGTTGGTCCCGTCTGTGGGATCAACGGTTAGAATGCGTTGAAGTTTACCGTCTTTGACACACCACACGTAAATACCCCACGACTTCCCATGGTCGTTGTACCCGATGACTAAATCACCATCAAAAAACTCTGCGTACAACACGGGCTGAATCGTTTGAAGCGTCTGTCCGGTTAATGCATCAAATGCACACAACTTACAATCACTGAAAGGCACCAGAATGACTCCATCTCTGAACCTGATACAGTCGTGATGGTCATCCATTCCGACACAAGGAATAACACACTGAAGGGTCTCCTTCCGAATGTCATACACACGGATTGCTTTGGCAGGTCTGTAAGTGAAAATTGCAAGGAGATCCCCATCGACAAAACTATTATGCATATTAGGACGGTCCCTCTCTTCTCGCACGTCATAGTTAAACCGATTAATATGACAGCAATTTGTAGCCCAGTTTCTATCCAGATGGTGAGCTCTCATGTAGACGCCTTTCCACCTGCAAGTGCTGGTTAAACCCGCTGTGTTGTCATCAGTCACGATCCTATCATTCTGGAAGGTGATGAAATCGCCCCCTGCTGCTCGACTTGCATCGACGGTTTGCTCGAAAGGGTTGTAGGGGGCTATCTTGGCCAGGTCTGTGGTGGTGCCGTAGTGCTCCCATCCTCTGCTTTGACAAAGAGGGCGCCAGAGTGAATCCTGATTGGTTGCTTCGCGAAGCCAACGGCAGCATGATGCCACGTGACACAGGTCAGACGCACTCAGGTGTTGCAAAATCCTCTGTATTAAATCATCGGGGACAGCATAGATAAGAGATCGTGTCGACGCAGCGGTGGTGCATTCACACACACTATCACTTCCAGGAATTCCACTGTCTGCCATGACCACAGATATCTGTAAATAAAAAAAATAAACAATTACAAACGAAATCCCTTACAGGGCGTAAACAGGAGCTGATCTTGAGTTTAACCAAGAAATTAATTAATTCCAAACATCCGCGGCTAAAAATAGCAGGTCTTACACTTGTGATATGATTCATATATTTTCTACACCCTTTCAAAAATTGTATGTAAACAGGAATCAAAAATACATTAATTAAGCTTCACTACAAATTAGATGACATATAAAAATTAACATAAACAATAGTAATCGCACCGGCACTTTAGCTAATTATCTGATTTTAACGACTGCAATGTTGATTTTTTTTTCCAATTATTATTTACCGTTTCAGCACCAAAGAGAACCACAACATTTCCAAAAAAAATATTTGCTCCGATACAACTTAACTCGTACTCCGGTACAACCTAACGAAATTTGGCGACTGTTCATTATTATTTTGGTGGTGGATATGAAATATATTGAATATGAAATATATGTCATGTCCTCAAGTTATCAAGTACGGATATGTGTGTACAAAAAAAAAATACCTTCCAAAATACAAAAAGAAAAAACATGGGTTTCAAATTGTTGTGCTTCGGATCAGCCGATCACGATCTTGTCAAACTTTGGGTCTAAGCCACTTGACTAATTAATACGCCATTTGCTGCGTTTCTACATGATTATTTTTTTTTAGTCTGCTCCTTATCAGAGATACCATGATCAAATCCAAAGTAGATAAACCTGAACAAATATCCTCAGCCGGCCATTCCAGTTTTTATAAGACTAAGAATACCCTGGCCCTGAAAGGGGTAATCCCAAAATAATTTAAATCCCAGAATAATTTATGTTGACAATACTTCATTATTCTCAAACTGTTATGCTCACCACTGATGGTTTTGTAATTTTGAAGAAAAAAAAGCAAAGGAAGGCTTGGATTTTCCATAGCTTAATTCACTTCAAAAACAGCCAGTAGTTCCGAATTCCAGAAAGAAATGACCTCACACGTCTTTAGTTTGTGATTATGCCAAATTATACATACTTACATGTCTAATTCCAGTGTTTTGCTAGTCACACAGAGAGATGACTACATGCTGAAGCAAGTACAGCACGCGCGTGTAGTTGTATACAGAATACAGCCACACGCATTACGGGGATTTTCAGCACGGCAAACGCAGACATGCAGTATTCACTTGTACACGATGGCACCGTACGTTCATGTGTAATGGGTAGAAGGGAATAGGCGGCCCCTGCATTTGAGTACAATATATTTTGGGTTCAACGTCCAAGTTTAGAGCATTTGCTAAACAAACATCATTGGTGCTGGTGCACAGTTGCTGAATATAACGCAGATCAATATTTCCTTTTTTGTTCGAACCGTCTCTCAGGTGACCCGATGCCTGACCCCGACCGCTGCATTTCACGAAATTGTGTTAGACTTTGTGGCTTCGCGCCACGGCTCGAGTTGTGAGTTTGTGTAGGTGCCGTGCGTGCGCTTCATCGGTAGCTCACAAGCAGACATATACGCACATGTACAAGACCTGGTGTTATACAATTGCAGGGATATTGAGTAAAAAAAACCGGAATTTGATAGTTTTGCAATTTCATGGAAAATAGGAAAGTGTCTCCATGCATGCAGCTGCTATAGGTGGGTTCTCTAAGAGCATCAAAGGTGGCTGTCTTAGAGCCTCATCTGGGTTCTTTTTATATTTGAGCATCCAATCCCACACTGAACATATTGCAAACGGATTTTTAATTTGTCTTAGAGCATCCCAGAGGGTGTTCTTACAGCATCCAGCCAAGGATCATGGCAATTATCGCATTGGGGATCACTTTGAGCTCCACATTCACTGTTCTCAACGAGCATCCAAGCCACACTCTGACTGAAAGAGAACATCTATGGAATCAGTGCAGTGAGGGATTGGATGCTCTAAAAGAGCCCACTGTAATCAGTGCAATGTTGCTGGTCTGCTCCGACAGAAACACCAGGGTTGTTCTCAGAGAACTCCTATGCAATCGGCGCATTGTTGGTGTTCTCTTGGAGAATCCCAACCACACTCTGATTGGATGAGAGATAGATCAGTGCAGTGATGGCTTGGATGCTCGAAGACAGCCCCAGATGCTATAATGGACATCCCATCATTCTTATCTAATCAGCGCAATGTTGCTGGTATGCTCTAACAGAAACACTTGGCGCATGCGCACTTAAATATGACAGCAGGCAATTGTGCCGAGCTTCACTATATGATGAGTCGCTAACAAATCTTTCTGTTTGGAAGAATTTTACAGGTCATTGTTCGAGTTGAGTCAGTTGACGGCGATTCTTTATTAGATTATCAGCCTCACTGCAGCGTATAGGAGCGGGAGCGCAGCGAGAGTGGAATGGGAGGAATATTATCGCTCAGAAAATCTGGACTTTTCCATGTCACTAAAGGAGCTGAATTAGAATCAGACAAACACAATTCCCTCGTAAAGATTTGTAAACAGGTCAGCAGCTCAATATTTATAATATAAAGAAGGGCTGGATTATTACAAACTTGCTAGAATTTAACTCCTTCAGCGCGATGCCAGTGCCGGCCGGACGAAGGCCGCGCGACGCAAAACAATAGGAAACAGAATATGGAGCGAGAAAGGTTAATTGCTCGTAGTGACTCTGAATTAAAGTCGCTCAACTGCTGTGTATAAAAGTGAATATAGAATAGAGTTACGTAACAGCATTCGTGTTAATAGCGCGTTGCATCTTTCGAGCAGCTGTGAAAAACAAAATAATTCTTCCACTGCGGAAATGAATGGCCCGATCTTATCGCCACAGGATACAATGCATCATGTTAAATGCAAAGAGAAAAGCAGCAACTGAAATAGCCTAGTAGTTAAGCTGTCTGACAGCGAAACACGAGGTAAGGGGTTCGAATCCACTTAGTGTCACATTTTGGTTTTCAGCGCAGACGGTTTTGTCATTTAATTTAAGAGTTTCAATTTCCCGTTGTCAATTACCAACAGCAGTTAGCTCGGTCGGTCGGTAAGCTGACTCACAAGTTGGGACTGTCTGCGAAGTCCAGGTTGGCATCTGCGTACAGGTACGGGGTTCTTTTGCTGACTCGGCAGCAAGGCTTAGGGTGCCACCTCGTCTCCTCCCTTTATGGTGCCTGACTTTCGAGTTACATGGATGGACAGGGAAGGAGGTGTGGTGGGCCGGGTACCGAGTCCCAGAAGAGTTCTATATGGAAGTCGGTAAGGGGCTCATTGAGTTAGGGTCATAAGTCCGACTCCTGAAGACTTGGCCATCGCCACATAACTTTTTGTTTTATTTTGTTCTATCCCAGGACAATTGCAAGTATTATTAATTGATCATATTGAGAGCTTGTACTGTAATCGTTCGAAAATAATTTTAGAACGTGCTCAATAATACAAAAAAGGCATGTAATATAAACAAATCAAAACGTAATCAATCAAATCAGCTATAATTTGTGTGTACGAAAGAAAATAATTATGGAGCTTGCCTCCCCTTTTTGTTAATTAAAACATTAAGGTAAAGATTTGGCCCCGACGACACGGTATGCCTAAACACGTGTTGCATTTAAGTACCCTGGCAGGTTCCGTATATGACCACTAGTTCTAGACAATTCGTGTTGATAGAAACTTAAATGTCCATGGTCTGATCAGACGAGTAAGTAATGGTTCATGGGTGGTAGCGGTTCGTCGTGATAACGCCCTCTCGCGGCAGCAGGTTATCGTGAATCCAATATACGCAATCAACGTCTTAGCCCAAGACAAAAAGAAACGCGATAAAATCGTGCGTCCCGCAAAAATCGTCGCAACTAAATTCAATGTCATAGTAGACTGTGCTATAAGGAAATGTAGGAATTAAGGGGGAAATCTGCGGCTATCTACAGGCCTATACCCAAGTTGCTGGGAACAAAATACAAATTTGATAGGGGCCTATTAGTCCGTGGGACGAGAGCCCGAAAACGCTTTAGTTTTCGAGATAGGCGATCTGGTTCACCGAATTTTATAAAACTTGCCAGATATGTAGATTATGGTGTACCATATCAGAAAAACGTTGTTCCCCGGTCCAAGAATTGTTTGGGAATGAGAAATTCTACGACAAAAACACGCACGAATTGTGCATGAGAAAAAAGAAAGAAATAGCGCCCTCTTTTGACACAGCAAATATACATGTTACACGCAATGCATGCGCGCGCGAGGCGGGTTCGCCCGTCTTGCTGAACATTTGTTTAATGTTAGATTCTAGCCTTTTTATTTGTAATTATTTCTAAAGCAAGATGCTTATTACAGTTAAATTAAATTTGAAATAACCAGGGAGTTCCTTATATTATAAAATATCTTGTAAATGACAAGCCTTTATGAAAGAATAATGTGTAAAACCCATGAGCCCCAGAACTTGCAAGTTGCTTCGTTATGATATCCCACAAAAACTGTAAATCAGTCAATCTTCTCTAAATGGCTGCTAGTTAGCTGAAACGCATGATCATCATTAAAATGGGGCAGGTGTCATACTTAAATTGATTTAAATTTAGATTAAATTTGATAAGAACGATTTGAAACAATAAATAACAAATACGATCCAAATACTGTTTCTATAACTTTTTTTATTCCAACTTGGATGTGCTGTACATGACATACTGCATTCAGCCAAAAGAAATACACAGATGGAAAAATCTTAATCAGTTAGTGTTGTTTTCTTGAATGAACAATTTGAGTAAAGACGGCAGGTACCTCAAACAGGATGAGTTCATGTATTCCAAATTAAATGACAAAGATCCTCCCCAGAAGAAAGAGCCCCAAAAGAACAGCTTCCAGTAGCAGATAACTTTACAAAAGTTGTTTAAGGTGTGCAGGCATTCCACTTTAAGTAAAAACTTAGATTCAAAACCATCTAGTATACATTTGTTTCTTGAACTTCTGTTTTAAATGACGATACAACCAATTATTTCCTTTTTGGCCCTATCCATTCCCCAAATCCCAATATACACCACATCAAACATTCATAAGGGTTTAATACAACTTCAAACACACCTTATGCAGTGTTACATGGATCTTTTTGCCAATTTGGTTAACAGCCTTCATGAAAAAGAAATTAAAACAAAAATAAGTTTTCTAAATGCCAGTTTGTAAACAAACACAAATGTGTTTTCACAGATATCAATTATTCTGACCACACCAATGCAATGGCACTTCCTCAGTTGAATTTCTGCAATTACAGTACATGTATAAGTGTCAAATACAAGAAACAATAAGAGCAATTACACAAATGCACTGAAACAATTCTGAGCACATCCATTTTGGATTTGACAATGTGCATAAGAAGTTCTTCATTGTTGTTGTCTTCCGCCGCCTGTAGCAATCTTTCAGCCTGTAGGGTAGTACATGTGACCAGGGGTTCTTGCCCCCTCTTCCTTGTGACTCGGCAGGTCACACACTTCTCCTTCCTGCAAAGGATGCACTGTTTGGGAAAAACATGTTGTGATCTTGCTGCAGTCTTGGAAACCGTTTGCGTGGCTGAACGGAGTCTTCTCGTTTTCATAGGGGGGTAGGGAACCTTTTTGGCTGTTTCAGTTTCTAGAATACAGTAGAGAAACAGAAAATACAATCTTATTCAACTGTTTACATGTAATTAACATTTATTTGGTTGTATTTATTGAAATAAGGCCATTTTTTTCAATGAAAATGTTGTGTTGCTCTCAAAGAAACAAAATCAGGAGGGTATATGTCATGTTTCTTCCTTAAATTTGTGAGATTATCTTTGGGGGGGGGGTGTCGGTTGGGGAGGGTAAACAACAGTGTACATTAAAACTTTCCTTCTTTGAAATTACAAATAAATGGAAAGAAAGTTATCAGTTCTTGGGCCTAATAATGGTATACACAAGTGCATGTACCTGGACATGTATATATTTGTGGATCGTAAATTAGCACAGGTGGAATCCATTTCATCCCTACGTTACACGTACATTGCGTTTTTATAGCTTTCAAAAGATACATTAAACTCTTTGGACTGTCTTTTCGTAAACAAAATACATTTCACATGGACACTGGGTGAACTGAACTATATGACAACAATTTTCCAGTGTAACTTAGTTACAGACATCAGATAAATACTGGGGGAGGGAGATTATCAACAGCACCTCACAAATATACTTGTATAAGTTTATCACACCATCCTCCCCCTGCAGTTTTTTTTTTCATGAAGGTTACCAAATTTGTTAATGAATAGAAATGGAAGCAGCAGTTTCTATACAAATAAAATGTACCTGCAACTTTAGACTTCTCTTTTTGCTGGGCTTGAACTGCTCTCTTCACCTTGGACTTGTCAGTGTACTGACTGTAGCATGACCTATACAGAAAGAAAATGTGGAGGTTTACATTTACATAGTACCAACATGACCAATAGGCCTACCATGACTACACAATTGCAAGGTACTAACATCAGAACATGTTCACTAAAGTTTATACACAATCACTGACTGCATTTAAGGGCCCTGTCACACTTCTGCGTATCCTAATTCCTTATGAGTTGCGCATTGACATTTTTTTCATACGCAGTCGTACGCGCAATACGCACCTCATATGCATCTCTATTGTTTTGTGTAGGTTTTATGTACGCATATATACGCATGGTACGGCCCAGTACACAGGATAGTTTTGGGCATGCACAAAACTACGCTGCATACGCTGTTACGCAGGTCATAAGTTATAAATACGCAGCGCATCGGTCCTGCATCGGTCGAGTGCGTTATGAGTACGCTATGTGTTCGTGACGCACCCCGTCTGCATATGAGCCGCCTGTATTGGACCTATACATAGCGTACTTGCAGCGCAGATGCAACGCACGCTGGACGGCGAGCGGCGGAAATATGGCGGGAATACGCTCAGAAGTGCGTCAAGCATGCGGTCGGCATAAGTCGGGTGCGTCCGGAATACGCTCGGCATGCGCACTGCATACTGACCTATTCGCAGCCCAAAAAATAACGTTGTGCACTGCATACGCAACACATACGCGTCTCATACGCAATGGATGGGCTGAATTCGTTACTTGTACGCTACATGTGCGTCGCACATAAGTCAAAGTAATCCAAAAAAAATTGACGTTTTGAGCGTACGGCTGCGTATTGAAAAATTTTGATAAGGAACTCATAAGGAATTAGGATACGCAAAGGAGGCTCCACGTAGTATGACCATGATGACAGGGGCTTTAGTAGTTTTAGGAAGGCATAAAAATCTACACGTACTGTGCATGCAGGCCCCCCTATGCCATGAAGTTTCAGAGCCCCCCCCCCCCCCCCTTAATGCCCTTGCCCTTATTTTATCTCGATCATCATGATCATAAAATAGTCAAGTCATCTGGTCATGGACTAGACCCGTGAACGTGGCGTTGTAACTTTTTACTAGACATTTATATTACACAATCTCGAAGTGAAGGGAAGTGTACGATTTGTATCTCACCGATGATGACCGGCATTCTCTAGGATCGTGACCGCATACTGACGGGCTGATCATGCTGATCCGTAGCAACACTTGCGCCGGCTGACGTGGCGCATGTTTTGGCGATGAACTGCCTTGGCTTGGCCCTTGCTATCTCGGCTTGCGGTCCTTTTGTGAAGGCCTTCCAGACGTCGGTATACTCAAGGAAACGTGACCAGCTGTGCTCCGTAAATAACTGCACTTCACCCTTTCCAGTCGGAAAGTGCATGAGACACTGAACTGATGATTTTGGAGCATTTTCACCTTCTGTCTCCGCTGCGGTCTCGGACTCGGTACTTGCTTCCGACGACATGGACGACGCCATGTTGGACTCGCCTCTTGTCGACGTATATAGAACGTGCAATTTGATTGGTTCTTTGGCGACGCAACACAAACCTTGCACGTTATTGGTTGATTTTTATCCTCTCTCGGGCGTTATATTTGTCTAACGATATTTTGGCTGTAACCTCGAATTTGATGTTAATTAAAATTCATTTGTGAAGTCCCAAACCACCCACGAATGCGGGAACATGGTTTGTTAGCGCTTTCTATTTTTGATAAATAGAATGAGAAATATTAGAAAAAATTCGGAAAACCAGATCGCGTAACGAGCGAAAAAAAGGCCTCGTCCCACGGACTATATAGCTCGGCAAACGGAATGCGACAAACGGAATGGCCACAGTCAATGCACCGGTAGTCGTGGCAGCGGCAGCAGACGTTGGAGGTGTGTCGTCTCCATTACACATTTTTGGAGGTGTGCAGGAACCGTTGACACCTATAAGGCTGTATGAGAACATTAAAGTGGAAACAATTACGAAAAGGACAACTTGTGGAAAAGAAGATCAGTGGTAGTGCAGTGTGTGCACTACAGGGAAAACAAACTAAACGGTTACGTAGTGACTACCGTAACGCCATTTTCAACTACTGTCATTAGGGCAAGGCAAATACACCATTTCGAATCTACATCAATTATCATTTTTATGGGGCTAAATCAAACTCTACTTTTTCTGTGATCTGTGACCTTGGAGGACTTTTTGAGAGCAAAATTAAGTCCGAGAACCTTTCGGTTGACAGTCTGATTACAAATTCTGCCAGAGATCCTGGCGTTAAATATTGTTCTCAGGTTGGGGAACTATCGGGCCATCCACTGCAAGTGAACGTTAGCAATAGCGAAACATAAACTTTTTTTTTTAAACCTGCACCTTTTTTTTTCAGGAAAAATGAATAGTGAATTAAGAGGCTTCCTCATCATGAAGATGTTTTGTACAACATATTAAACTAATTGAAAGTTATCACCATAGGATTTAAGTTGCAAGGCAATCAATGCCACGTATGAAGAAGTGGCAATGGGGCCGTAGTGGATATTTTTCTGATCTAGGCTATTACGCGGCCCAACCTCACCGATAAACCCAGGGTCTAAATATTCTGACAAAGTGGACAAAACACATGAGTTGTCTTTCCAAGCAAATTACACAAGAAAACATTCAAGAAGTATGCCATATTCTCAAAACGTGAGGTAGATGAACAGGCAAAATGGACAAGCTTAGCTAGCACCATAGGAGCTGACGAGTTTGGGGGTGCAGACCTGCATTTTGTCCAAAGTGCACGATCATGGACATTGTCAAACATAGGTGGCGCTATTGAGAACGACAAATTTGCCCGATGAATCATGAGCGCTTCAGTTAGGTTTTTGAAAGGATCATAAAGACCAAACCTCAAAACTAAACTACTTAACAGTCTAAATAACCGAATTATGTAAATTAATTTCTATTTGATAGGATGACTTACAGCTCGCCACCCACGTAGTTTATTTAATACTAGCCTACTTCACTTCATGTACTGAACTTCAATTTCCCTATCAGTCAATCGGCTAGATCCAAGAATGTGACCGACTGTAACCAAATTTAACAGATTTCAAACCATTCATATTTCAAGAAATATACACACAGTGCAGAAGAGAACCATTAACTGGAAGTTGGCATCACGTGACCACTACATTAAATTGTATAAACAAATATCAGGCACGTGGTCTATAATATTCATTTGCATTTGAAATGCTAAAACCCGTTGATGTACAGGCGCATATTTACAAACTCAGCTAATTATCTGAGATTTGTTTAGTTGTTACAATATATTATATTCGTGGTTGACTTGACAACATACTATTCGCGCGATTTTTCAAATTCACTACAGCTATCCGCTCCGTTCACAAGCACCCCCTCACCGGCAAAGGAAATACAGTTTGGGGTGACCGACCGACGCCATCTTGCCTGACTGCAATTCATTTGCCGTGCGAAGCGTGGCCGCGCGTGTAAATAGTACAAATCCCCTGGTGTACGAGCGTCACACACAAGGAACGGTGCGCGTCAACCAGCGAAATGTCCTGCCCATGGAACGTTGTTGTAAGGTATGAGGGCGCCCTCTTTTTGTAGCGCACGGAGCTCATTTAATGGAGTTGTTGTTTTTTTAAGTTATTTTTTTTTACATACGAAAAAGATTGTTGGTTGACTTCACAAAACACTACTTTGTAGGAATTTGGCTACGAAGGGGGCAGAGACACAGAAATTAAACGAGAACTCTCACAATTTATCTAAAACTGATGTGATTCCACGATGAATTGTACTCGGTCTACTCGACTCTCCATTCTCAATTTCCTTTTTTCCAGGTAGTTCAACAGGATTCATGTGCGAATGTTCAACTACACGATATGCTAAAATAAAAGCTGGTTACACGGCAAGGCCTCATACTATTTGTCTTTGAGAGTCTACAGAAAGATGGTCATGTATACAATTACAACACACCAAGTGGAAGAGAACAAAAATAGAACAGAATTCTAAGGAACATTAGATTGGCTTGTAGAAAGGAATGGAAATGGCAAGTCTAAGTTTCAAAAGACGGATAAATGGTTTAATGAAAACGCGGGTGTCCTCCATCAAAAGTTTTCTCATCCCTGTTTACTGAGTTATGCCTGGAGTTCAAGAAGTCATGGCCCACTTTGTAGTCAACGATTGGACAGAACTCCGATTTGACATGATATCCGGTTTACCAGTAATGATGGACAAGAAGTATTCCTTCCTTATTGTCACAGGTAATCATTCTGATGTCGTCAATCCAGATGATTTGGTTAGAACTATCAACATCGAAGAGTTTAACCAATCCATTTGGAGTGACGTTGAAGATGACCCTATTCTGCGTTTTCTGACTCCCTCCCTTCGGCGCAGCATCGTTTACATAGAAGAGACGCTTGCTTCCGTGTCCCTTCTCTACATAGGTATTACTCATCAATTGTGTTATAAATTCTCCATGCAGATTGTGAGCGTACACAGAACGAATCGGATTGCAACACACGGGCTCAAACTTTATTAGTATCAAACTATTGATAAGCTCTGCATTATACCCGCTCAGCATGTGCTTCCGAAAATGGGAGATGGGTACGGGTAGGCCTACGTGTATCACTTTTTGGCATTCACCCGTGTCCTGGTTCCAAATGGTAGTAACACACTCGTCGCCTTTAGTGCTGAAACCAACGATAACATTATCGCCGAGTTGAACCTCTGACTTTTCCCCTGGGCATTCTAGTTTATGCAAACACTCTCCGCTCTTCGCATCCCACACGCGAATGCAGTCACCTTCGAAGGCCGCCGCTACCATCTTGTCTCTATAGTCCATGTTATAACAAACGCAGTCAACGTCTGTAGGGTCCACTGTTACGATGCGTACAAGTTTGCCGTCTTTCACGCACCACACGTAAATGGCACGGAACTTGTCACTGTATTTCCCATTGAGCGTAAGCACGTAGGGGATGACCAGTTCACCATCAAAGAATAACGACACAGCGTCACGGCGCCAGTTTCCATCTATCGTTTGTAGCAGCTTCCCTGTACTTGCATCGAACGCACAGGCTACCCCACTTTGAAAAGGCACCACAATCACGCCGTCTCTGAACTTGAATGTACCCGCAGTTTCGATAGAAGGAATAACACACTGAAGAGTTTTATTCCGAATGTCATAGACGTGGATTTCTTTTGACACGCTCTGAATTGCCAGGAGATCCCCATCGACGACAGCCCTGGAGCGGTCATGATGGGCAATGCGGTGTCTTGGGCTTTCTTCCACATCAAGGTCAAATGCCTTCAAATGAGAGCAGTTTGTAGCCCAGTTTTTCTCCAGATGGTCAGCTCTCACGTAGACGCCTTTCCACCTGCAAGTGCTGGTTAAACCCGCGGTGTTGTCATCAGTCACGATCCTATCTTTCTGGAAGGTGACGATGTCATCCCCTGCTTCACTATCATCAGCTGCTTGCTTGGAAGGCCCGAAGGAGGCTATCTTGGCCAGGTCTGTGCTGGTGCCGTAGCGCTCCCATCCTCTGCTTTGACAAAGAGGGAGCCAGAGTGAATCCTGATTGGTTGCATCGCGTAGCCAACGGCAGCATGATGCCACGTGACACAGGTCAGACGCACTCAGATGTTGCAAAATTGTCGGTATTAAGACATCCGGGACAGCATAGATAAGAGGTCCAGTCGACGCAGCGGTGGTTGATTCACACATATTATCACTCCCATAAATCCTACTGTCTGCCATGACCGCCGCAGATCTGTTAAAAACAAAACAAAAACAAAAAACAAAAAAAAACGCAAGTTTTCAATTTCAGTGTGATGACAGGAACTGATTATGTGGAGCTTAAGAAAAGACATCAAACATCCGTTTTGATTTGATGTGATTTGATTTATTTGCAATTTGCACACAATGATGATAGAGTTGAATATAAGGTACGATTTACCGAAACACATCAAAATTTATCGAAAATTGTATAAAATTTGTAAACAGAACTTAGAAAATCCCCATGCAGTGGAAAATGCGGGGACAACGCAAAAAAGTTTGGCATATAAAGAGTACATGTAGTAGTCAGACAATATGATACATTTCACGTAAATTAAAGATATCTCATTTAAGCTTCCCGTTGGGCATAAAGAGTAGTAGTCAGACAATACGATACGTATCATGTAAATTGAAAAACCGCTCATTTAGGCTCACTACAAATGAGCAGACATCAAACCGTCCTGAACAAAATTGGATGATTATCTAATTTTTGACTTTCTGTGGTTGCAGTAGCACACCAAAAACGATGTCATTGTTTGGAGTACAGTTTTGACAGCAAACAGTAATGTCAACCTGATAGGTAAATTGGTGGGAGCAACAGGCCCCTCTCCCAAACTGGTTTTGATAAAGCCCGCCGCACAAGTCGAGCAACCTGTTGATTAGAAAAGTCATTCGCGGTCGCTTACTCAGAACGTCACTCAAAAAAATATTCCATGTGCGGTGAATTGTTGCCGAGTCCTTTGCCTCGCAAGGTCGTATCAAAACTCTATCCTGATAAATGTCTTTCGCCTCAAGAGGCAAAAAAACTCTCCGAGTGCTGCAAACCTGAGCTACTTGCTGAGCTAAACAGAATTACTGGACAATGAAAGCACATTATTCTTATTTGTCAGTCGCGCAATTTTTTAACAAATGGGGACAAACGCCGGCCGGCAGGCTTAAGGGTCGGATACACCCCAATAAGTAGGTTAAAAATCCGTCCACCGAGCTCGTGCATAATTTAAGTTATACAAAGTCACTGAAATTATGGTATCCAATAGAGTTCTGAGAGCCATGGAATTCGAGGAACTCAAGAGATATGGAAATGCACCTCTAGCCCGGACTTGGGGTTTACAATTCCCAGCATTTTGGATTCAATTAGACACGAAAATTGTGTTATTTTGCCACATGCACCTGTAAACAAGTTTGACAAAATTGGTTGATAAGTAGACTAATGTTGGTCGAATTAACTGCCTACAATCTGGAGCAAATGCTTCCCAAGAGTTTGACTTGTTTTCCCCGAATCAAGTTATCAACCCAATATGAGGTAATTTCATAGCAATGGTGGGTAAATTACATTGCCCAACAGTATTTTAACAAACCTGTTTACAGAGCATGTTGTGGAGGGATTTATTTTCAAGATGGCTACTTTTCCACTTCTGTATAGATCATTCTTACTTAAAAAAGGTCTTCATGTTTGGGTTAACATTTCTCTAATAGCAATGAAAGATGACATGTTGGTCATCATTTTCTGTGCAGACTAAAGACTTGTGAGAATTCTGATTTTTTTTTAAAGAATTTTGTATGGGCATTTATCAATGGTGTGTACGGGTATGGTTATATTTGGAAGCAGCAGGTTTTTAAATCGAGGACGACTTCGATCAGAAAACGTGTACAAAACCAACGAGAACCGTTGCGAAAAAGTTGCGTACAAACAACGGAAAAGGGAAGAGGAACACAAGAAAATCATTGATTTACACCATAAACAAACGTCGGTGTGTGTTCTGATGTACTGTGTTTTATTGACATGTGAGTAGTTTTTATTTTTTTGCTGAAGTATCTCTTGCCTTTATTGTGATCCGTTGACAAGGTTTTTTTTTAATTGTTTGTGTTTAAAATTCCATAACTGGAAAACTACACAAGCGATTATAATTGGGCTTTCATATCCTAGATCTGGAAAGCGCTACATGCAGAACGTCTTGGGGAAAAAATAGGGGCCACAAGTTGGTTTTCCTTTTTTTTCTCTACTCACCGGTATAGTGCTGGGAAAACGGAGTTTACACTAATCACGTTGTCTTACACAAATCTTTGTTTTTGATGCCAAATCAAACTACTTACATGTCTTATCCCAGTGTTTTCCTGATGACAGAGATGACTACGTGCACAGGCAGATACTGTGCGGGCGTGTCGACTGTTGTGTGCAGAATCATAGCCCTACAAAGATTGGTTATACATGTGGTTTTTCGATATGGCGCAGGCGGAAATGATGAACAGTACGTTTGGCCTACGAACACTGCAAGTTCAGGCGTAATACACTGTGAGTGTAACCAGCACAGTGGAAGTATATTATGCTTCCTGTGTTAAAGTAAGTTCAAGGTGAAAGCAAATTCCGAATGGAGCAGCCTTGGCGCATGCGCATTTAAACGTGACCGCAGACAACTGTGCCGAGCTTTACTGATTCGCTAACGTTGTGATCTACTGCAGAACACGGAACTCTAATAATATGTTGTCACTTCACAACTTACTATTGACTATCAGTGGCCTTATCGTTGTCATATTATACGTGTTTTGGAATGGAAAAGTACCCACATACATGCTCGCAAAAAATGCATTTTCAACAGTGCACATTCTAGCTGTTGTTCTTATTGATGATTGTTCCAAAGCAGATTCGGTGTGATACATTTTATTGCAAGATCAAATACATTGTATATTAGTCTATATTCATAAGATGGAAATGCGTCGGGTTGATGTCAATCAATTTAAGGTTTTTGCTCTTCACCGACGTATAACAATACAACTCAGTGTGTTTACCGCCAGGTGAAAATGCACCGAGTTTTTTTTTTTCCTCCAATTTTCGCTCGGGAGGCAGTATATAGTGTTAATACGTCGGTGAAAGACAGAGACCCGATAATCATTATAAAAAAAACAGAGTAGCATTTTCAGAATGCAGAATGTCAAAAGGGGATGCTGAACAACAGAGGACAACAGGGTCCCCAACCCCAAAGGCCCTCAACCTGGCGAAGTGCACAAAACACACACGTCTGCAAACAAACTTCACGTGTTCTATGATATTCATGCCAAAGCTCGTTGATATGTACAGGCGCCGATTTACAAATTCAGTTACTGATGTGAAATTGTCTCCTTAATTTTTACCAGAGGAGAATATTCGTGGGTGACTTCTCAAAACAATTTTTAGGTGAATTTGGCTACGAAAAGGGCAGAAGCACATAAACATTACTAGAACTCTCATCTTGCAGTTCATCCAAAAACGAGTTTATCCTCGAATGATGAATAAGAGCCTACTCTTCAATTTACTCTCGGTTCCCTTTTTGGTGGTAGCAAAACAAGACGGATGAGCGAATGTTCAACTACACGATGTGCTTAAATCAAAGCTGGGTACATAGTCATCGCCTCCTACAAACACTTTGGTCGTGATGAGAAATCGACAGAAAGGTGTTTAAATATCAAATAACCGTATGTCCTCTAGTAAACTTTTTCCCCATCGCTGTTTACTCAATTAATTATGCCTATAGAGTTCAAGAAAGTTAGAATTTGAGTTTAGCTGTCACCATTGATTCACCAGTAATTATGGATAAGAATTCTGTGTTTGTCATCGTCATAGAGGATCATTCTGATTTCGTCCATCCACAAGATATTTGTAGGACCAACATCAAAGAGTCGTACCAAGCCATTTGGGGTGGCGTTGAAGATGACCCCTTTCCCTGTTTCCCGACTCCATTCCACCGGATCGTTGTGCAGGTGGAACAGGATTTTGCTTCCGTTTCCGTTCACTTCCACAAGGGTACGACGCATCTCTTTCGTTACCAATTCTCCACGCAGATTAAAAGCGTACATTGAACGAGTCCATCGTTTACCACATTTGGTACTACACTGTAGTATTATCAAATTATTCACAATCCCCGCAATATAAGCGTTGGGTTGGTCTACGTGTATCACCTTTTCGCACTCTCCCGTGTCTTGGCTCCAAATACTAATAATGTGCATGTTGCCTTCCGTGCTCAAACCAACGATGACATTATCGCCGAGTTGAACATTTGACATTTCCCCTGGACATTTTAGTTTATGCAAACACTGTCCGCTCCTCGTATCCCACACGCGAATGTAGTCATCATCGTAGACAGCCGCTACCATCTTGTCCCGATAGTCCACGCCGTAAAACTTGTTAACCCCGTCTGCGGGATCAACGGTTAAGATGCATTGAGGTTTGCCGTCTTTGACACACCAAACGTAAATGTCCCGCAACCTCTCACCATAGTCCCTTAAGTAATCATCATCCTTTGGGATAATGATGACCACCTCACCATCAAAAAACAGTAACATCTGCCCATAGACCCAGTTTCCTTTTATCGTTTGTAGCTTTTTACCGGTCCTTGCATCAAATGCATGGGCCCTTCCATCCCTAAAAGGCACCACAAGTACGCCATCTTTGAGCTTGATACTGTTCGCCGAATTCTCACATGGAATAACACACAGATTGGTCTGTTTCCGAATGTCGTAGACACGGATTTCGTTGAAACAGTTGTGGATTGCTAGGAGATCACCATCGACAAAAAAATCGGGACAAGAACAGAAGTTGAATTTAATCTTACATTCATGAGAGTGATTTGTAGACCAGTTTCTATCCAAATGATAAGCTCTCATGTAGACGCCTTTCCACCTGCAAGTGCTGGTTAAACCCGCTGTGTTGTCATCAGTCACGATCCTATCATTCTGGAAGGTGACGCTGTAGTGACCTGATTTTGTAGCGCCAGTTGCTTGCTTGGAGGGTCCGTAGGAGGCAATCTTGGCCAAGTCCGTGGTGGTGCCGTAGTGCTCCCATCCTCTGCTTTGACAAAGAGGGCGCCAGAGCGAATCCTGATTGGCTAAATCCCGTAGCCAACGGCAGCATGATGCCACGTGACACAGATCAGCAGCACAGAGATGCTGGAAGATTGTCGGTATTAAATCATTGGGGACAGCATAGATAGGGGAGTCAGTCGACGTGTCGGTAGCGCACTGACACTTGGCGTCACTTTCAGAACTATTGTCAGCGGCCTTGAAAAAACCTGTAAAAAAAAGAATTGTGTACTTTTTCATTTTATTTTAGTGTAATCAAAATGAGCTGACGTTTTTCTTCGTCATGTGACACAGACTTATTGCGACAAAACGGAGATCAAAACGGCCTAGTAGTATTTACTTGTTTTCCTTATCCTCGGCCAATCTCATGTATTATGCTATTAAATCAGAACGAATAAGCAAATTGTCGGGGTACACCAACCATTGATCAAGTTTAACAAATCTCCCAAGCTTGGCAAAATTATATGTTAAGCTGCTGATGTCATCACCTTGGTTTATGTGAGGGACACCTAGCCGTTTTGAGATGGTTAATGTCGGTATCAGATAATTAGTAACTTCACATAATTATGAGTAAAGTTGCAAAATCCGCCACTAGGATTCTCCATTGTTTTTTTAGTGCGATGTAATTGCATACTTATGGTCGTTATATGAAAACAGCCACTAGTGAAATCCCAAATTGTACAAATCTCTATTTTTTAACAGCTATGCCAATAAATAAATTGACTTACGTGGCACATTCCCCATGTTTTGCTGAGACAAATGTTCGTACAGATGTAGCTAACACGAAACAGTCGGCTGCACAGGCGGGTCATCTGTTGCTGCATGCATAAACTAAGCCACTGTGAGGAAGTGATTACCAAAATGGAACAAGGAAATGAAGCAGTTTAACACTCACGTGTACGCGCACACGATCACACTGCGAATCCAGCTGTATTTATACCCTGCATGAGTACAATAGCTCGAGGTGAAAGGTTCAAGTTGATAGCGAGTGTTAAACTGATCAGCCTGTGCGCATGCGCATTGCCGCAGGCAACTGTGTCTAGCTTCAATGATACTTGTATACATATACATGTACTTCCCATTTGCAGGCATTTCCGGACTTATATATGACGCATATATTCACAGGCCGCATCGCTATTTGACGAGGATAGATTTGAAGAAAAAAAGAGCCCTCGAAATTCAGTGTAAAACGTGACAACTGTCTCATAAAATGTGTTCATTTAAAAATAACCCGGCCAACAAAGTGTTGTTGAAAGACGTTATTGTGTTTCTGCACGTAGGCAACTCAGGAGAAAAAGACCTCCAAATTGAAACGTCGGTAAAAACAATAAATCCTTTCAACCTTGGCTCTACTTTTATTTATTGCTGTGTCTATTGGGATGATTTTCTGTTTGGAATGTCATCAGCGGGTCTCGCACATGAAGAAAACAAAATATTACAAACTAGAAGAAAAAAAGACTGACCCTAAACTCCACGTATTTTCATAGCATCACTACAAATTAGCTGATATAGAACAATGAAAATGAACAATATTAATCGCAACGGGATTTAAGCTAATTATCTGATTGTACTGATTTCAGTAGGCCTATCCAAAAAAGAAGAAGAATTCATTTCTATATTTTTTTCCATGTTAGTACCAAGGACAACTTTAACAAGGTCCGCAGTACTCCAACAGCCGAGTTTGAATATATATTTTAAAGGAGAAGCTTCTTCAAAACTTTGTTCCCGAGGGTAAATCAGAGGCAGTTCAATTTGAAGCCTTAAACTAGACTGGTAGTGGTGCATGTCCAACCATGGCATGATCCAAACTCACTAGCCTGGTGGTAATCTTTGGAAAGATGTGTAGAAATGGAGACTGGTACCTGATGTTCTTTGAGACCTTATGCAATGCAATCTGTGTTGGACTGGTTGCTACATGTACCAGTTTACTTTTCCCCTTGTGTTGCATGAAATACCTTAGGTTTTGGGAGTCTCATACACAGTGATGAGCTAGTCCCACAGTTTTGGACTAGGGTTGAACATGATGCATTCTGTTAACACGCACGTGCAGTTCCTGCTTCAGCACATAGTCACCGTAATGGATTGTTATATGATGTTTAATATATACTACGTGTTTGTACGTGTTTTTTCATTCGCCTCGTCGTCCACGCTCGAAAATACTTAATTTTAATTTCCTTTCATCCTAATATGAAATAATATGATACTGCATGTTGTCTTGATAAGATCGTAACAGTTTGATTTCAAAAAATCGTTTTTTCGTAATCACGCCGCTCGCGCTGCTGCTAATGTTTTACTTTTTTACCCCCCCACCCACGACACCGCATACAAAAACAAACGCCACATATATCCAGGCACCAGACTGTTCCTCATTTGCATACGTGTGCAAAAATCTTGCACATGCAAATGATCCAATACCAGGGTGAGAGAGCAGGTAGTGGTGGGCGCGTACTGCTCGACACCCTGGGGACGAGGTTGCATAGTCACCTTTGTGTATGATCAGTAAAAACACTGGAAGTACACGTATAAGCAAAAAAAAATTGGTAAGATATCCGTGGTTGCCGTGAAAACCTATAAAATAAACTTGGTGTTCAAATTATTCGCTGAGACCAGACAGCATTTTAAAGTCTAGTGATCTACTGCAATGCTCTCAGATTGTGAAAAACCATTTTCAGCGTTGATTTTTATTATATTTAGCCCGGCGATCCTAATCAGCATTACGTGACAAAATCAAAAGAAAACAAATCTGTACAAAAATAAGAATACCCGGGTTCTGAAAATAATAATAATAGCACTAATTTTTTTTGACCTACTAAATCATTCTAGAACGCTATGCTCACTCCATTGAGAATTTTGCAATTTTGAATGATAATCAATTTACTAAGGCTGGGATTTCCCAAGCTAAATTCACTTCAAAAACATCCAGTTGGGTCCCACGTTCCAGAAGGAAATGCAGCTCACACTCACACATCTTTCTTTCTTTTTTGCTTATAACTGCTTACACGTGTAATTCCAGTGTTTTTACTGATCATACACAAAAGTGACTGTGTGCTGAAGCAGGAACTGCACGTGCGTGTTAACGGAATACAGCCACACCATTACGGGGATTTTCAACGGGGCGCACGCACACATGCAGTACTGTATTCACTTGTTGTCCATGGCACTGTGAGTTCTATATCTGCCATCCGTCCTGGATGGGATATATCTCTTATATATATATATATATGTGCATGAAAAAAGAAAGAAAGAAAAAAGATCGAGGCGAGATCGGGAGGGCGATCGGGCGAGGGAGAGGCGAGGAGGGCGAGGCGAGGGCGAGGCGAGCGAGGCGAGGCGAGATCCGCGAGGCGAGGCGCGACGCGAGATCCGCGAGGCGCGACGCGAGATCCGCCACGCGAGATCCGCCACGCGAGATGGCAGGTATAGAACACCATAGAGTTCAGGTGTAATGGGTACAATGGGAAAGGCGGCCCCTGCATGTGAGTACAATATCTTTCGGGTTCAACGGCCTAGTTGAAAGCACTGCTAAATAAACAGCATTGGTGCACAAGCGCTCCAAAAAACGCAGATCAATGTGTCCTTTTTTTCCAAATGTCTAACTGAGAACCCGTGTGACCCGATGCCTGACCAGACCGCTGCATTTCACGAAATTGTGGCTTCGCGGCGCGGCTTCAGTTGTGTGTTTGTGTAAGTGCAGTGCGTGTGCTTCAACAGTAGCTCTCACGCAGACATACGCACTCGTACAAGACCTGGTGTTACACAATTGCATGGATACTTTGTAGTATCGCAATTTCATGAATTTTTTTTAATACCTTGTGTCATGCAGTATTTGGGTTCTCCATGCAGTATTTGAGCATCGCAGGTGGCCCTCTTATAGCCTCATCCGGGTTCTTTTTGAGCATTCAAGCCCACACTGCACTAGTTGCATAGGGAGCTCTTATATCATCACAGGAAGCTCTCTAAGAGCATCTCAACCAAAACAACACTGGTTCTAAGGGTTCTCTTCCAGCCTCCCACCTATATTGCAATGATTGCACGTGAATTTCGTAAACTTCTGTTAGAGCATTCCGGAGTTTTCTCTCAGAGAATCTCATAGGATTCTCCTGGAACATCCGAGCAACATGGCAACTATATTGCTCTGGGGGTTCTCTCAGGGCTCTTCAGTCACTGATCTCTTAGAGCATCCCAGCCACAGAGTGCTCTGACTGAAAGATAACATCTATGGAATCAGTGCAGTGAGGGTCTGGATGCTCTAAGAGAGCCCACTGGATGCCCTGCCATCCTATGTAATCAGCGGAATGTTGCTGGTATGCTCAGACAGAAACACCGGGGTTACACTCAAAGGACTCCTATGCAATCAATGCATTGTTTCTTTGGTTGCTTAAAGCGATCCCCCAACACAGATGCAATATTTCTGAGCAATAACACCGATTTGAAAAACAAAGTCATGATTGTCCGAAATGAGATGTGGTTAGTTTGTTGTGAATAATCACCAGTTATGGCAAGAAACAGGCGTTTCTCTTCTTGCGTGTGATCGAAAATCGTTCTGAATTAGTCATTCCATCATTTCGGCATCGCTCGTTTCGTGCATGATCGTAAACAAAATATAAGAACTCATCGCAGAGTTTGAAATCATGGATAATCTCACACGAGGTAAAAAAGTATAAGGATAGGCTCGGCTCACCAGGCTGCCGTCTGCTTGCGATAATGTACACAAAGGTGGGGATAAATCAGTTTGCAGAATTTACATTGAAACCAAACTAAGCAAATATTCTTTCCAAACATACTCGTCAAGGATCATCCCTGACTTATTATGTGCACACATAATTACAATATATTGAGAGAACAGGTGTTTGCAACCGAAATATCCTTTTACTCCCAGACAACCAAATGGAATTAAAAGCCTGTGCAATGCAATCTTTGTGTCCTGCTTAGCTTTTCATTCTCGTTTTGCCATTTTGGATTGGTACTTTGGTGCCATTTAGGATTTTATGCTAATGTAAAATTCCATATTTATGAGCAAAAGGGTGATGTCATTTCAGGGAAAAATATCTACATTTTAATACCAAAAGTTGCCTGGACTTTTGATAATTTGCCGTCGAAAATGTTCTTTTCTTTGGTGATTTGATGTAGTGTTAGTAAACATGGCAGTATAACAATACGTTTTTCTCACCAAAATAGGGCAGTCTGCAGTTGTTCCAAAAACTCCAATATTTAAAGAAGTGTACTTCTCATATCATACATTTAAGAGAAGTATCAAGTGACGCAAAATGTATTCAAACGACAAACAAATCATCCGATGGGTCCTTTACTTTAATGCGTAGTTTAAAACCAGAGAAAAGAAACAAACAAATCAACAGAATTCTAGGAATACCAGATTGGCATGTCCAAAGCAATCGACATTGAAGCTCTGGACTTTCAGAGAAGATCATAAAATCCTGGTCCCGCGAGAGATTTTTTTCATTGTGTAAAAATGGTCACAGCCCCGATTTAACCTGGCTTCTGTGTCTTAGGTGGATTATATTATATTTTCTAATGTCATTTTTGTTTGGTGCGTGCGCCAGCAGGTCCCCCACATAAACAGAACGAAATATTATAAACTTGACATTTCATGATAACACCTGAAAGAATAACTGATCCTAAACTCCATTTACGTTCATCTTACTCACAAATCTCTAGCGTACACAGCGTGGTACGGTCCTAAAATGTATTCAGAGATACCAGTTGAGAATATATACTGACTGGAAACTAATTTCATAAACTACGTTTAGATGAAGAAATAAAATGCTTAAATTGCTCAACCCGTTCACAGTATATCACCATTTAAACACAGTGACCCTAAAACATCTTTCGTCTAAAAAAGAGATTTCAAGAATCGTCGCCACAATTGTCTTCAAACATTACCAGCAATAAAACTTCAATTTGAAAGTTGAAAATATTCACCGAAGTCCTTCTGAAGGCCTGTCTTTAAAATAAGTAGATTTCATATATCATATTGTTTGCCGTAAGCACGGTTGTTGGTAAATATAGTGTGTACTACAGTTGTTGTCAGTTGTTGAAACAAGTACTCTGTGTCATTTTGTTTGCTGTTCCGAACAGTCAGTACACACAATAAATTCCTTTTTGTTTTGAACACCCGGGTTAAAGGGGCATTGCGTTTAAATTGTGATATTCTTTGAGCGGATTAAGCAATGACAGTATTGTTTTCATCAAGAAGTAGCTTATTAATTAAATTGGCTTCCTAGTCATTATTATTTTTGGTGCTACGTTTTGTTTTAATATAAAATATATTTGTGGGCTTTGGGTTCCGCTTCTTTAGACTCACGCAGTACTCATAATGTATCAATATTACTTGAACATGTAGTAAAGAATCATCTGGTCTCTATTAATGCAAATGTAAAAATTAATAGACTAACATTCGTGACATTAAGTAATAGTTTGAATACCCATAAAATTAACGTGTACAGTTGATTACAATAACTAGTTAATTAGCAAAACTAACTACTGAAAAGGCAATTACCTTAATTAATATGACTTTTAATATTCACGCGTGGTTACAAGTCCACGTATATGAGTCCTTGCATGTTACAGAGGTGTATTACTGTACAATGAACACACTCATTTCAAATCATTCTTCAGTTGCGCTCAATATTTACAGTTGCGCTTAATATTTATGAAAAGCACGTTTCAAGCAGAAGACTATGTGCCCTATGACGTCATGCCGACATGCATACACAGGGCAACTGAAACAGTTCAGCATATTTCGTATGTTAATTGGCCCAAATTAAACAGTGCAATCATGTCAACAATTTGAACCCTTCATATTTCCTGAAATATACAAACAGTGCAGAAAAGAACCATTTGCTGGAAGTTGGCATCATGTGACCACTTCTTGTAAACTTGTAAGCATCTTTAAATGTCACGTGGTCTATAATATTCATTCGCATTTGAACTGCTACAACCTGTTGATGTACCGGTTAAATATTTACAAATCCCGCTACCGGTATTGAATTTATTTTGTTTTTGTTTAATGTTCAAAACGGAGAAAAATATATTAGGGTGACTTCATAAAACACTATCTCGTTGGAATTTGGCTACGAAGTGGGCAGAGTCACATAATTAAAACGATAACTCTAAAAGTATCATACAAAACTGACTAGTGTGATCCACAGATGTATTATACTTAGAAAACTATTCTCAGTTTCTTTTTGTTGTGGTAGCAAAAGATGGCTTGTGGCGAATGTTCAACTAAATGATATGCTAAAATAATAGCTGGTAACCGAGACAACGTCTCCTTCAAACACTTTGGTCGTGAGGATAAATCTACAGAAAGGTGGTTTATGTATGCAATTATATTTTTTTTAAAACGCAAAGAAATAATTAAAAAAACACATTTAAGTATAACATAATTCTAGGTATATTCGATAGAAACGTCTACAAGAATGGAAGTAGCACTACTGGGTTTTAAGAATCAAAAATGGTTACAAAATAAGCCCTGTGTCCTCTTGTCAAAGTTTTCCCATCGTGTTAGGACTTCAGGGTGTAATGGTCCTTTGCGCAGTAAACATTGCATGAAGCTCCCGATGGAACGCGGTATCTTGTGTGTACGGAGATAATAGTCGAGGTTTGTGTATTTGGGGATTATTGTCGGAAGACTATAAATGCGACTCCTTAATTGGTAAGGTGTCACCACTGGTTTACCAGAAATGATGGAAAAGAAGTCTTCGCTCTTTATCGTCATAGAGGATCATTCTGATGTCGTCAATCCAGATGACTGTGGTGAGACCAACATCGAAGAGTCGTACCAAGCCATTTGGAGTGGCGTTGAAGATGACCCTTTTCCCTGCTCTCTTTATCCCTTTGACTGGCTCGTTTAATACACGATAGACGCGCTTGCTTCCGTTTCCTTCCGTACTTTTCGAATGATTCGCCATCTCCGTTACCAAATCGCTACGTAGATTGTAAACGTACACGGAATAAATCTGATCGACAGAGTCTGTCATATCATGTAAAAGTATTAAATTATTCACAACCTGCGCATTAGGGTAAAAATACAAACGCGACGGTACTTCACGTATCACCTTTTGACACACTCCCGTGTCCTGGCTCCAAATAATAATATCGCAAATGTTCTTGTCGAATGCCTTACTGAAACCAACGATAACATTATCGCCAAGTTTGACGTCTGACTTTTCCCCTGGGCATTTTAGTTTATGCAAACACTCCCCGCTCCTCGCATCCCACACGCGAATGTAGTCATCATCGTAGATAGCCGCTACCATCTTGTCCCGATAGTCCGCGTCCTTACAAACGCAGACACCGTCAGAAGGGTCCACTGTTAGGATGCGTGGATGTCGGCTGTCTTTTACACACCACACGAAAATGTCACGGAACTTCTCACTGTTCGTATAATTATCATTCTGCACATAGGTGATGATCAGTTCACCATCAAAGAACATTACCACAAGGAAGCGGCTCCAGTTACCACTTATCTTTTGAAGCAGCGCTCCTGTGCTTGCATCAAACGCATATGCAACCCCATCACTGCAAGGCACCACAATTACGCCATCTCTGAACTTAAATTCACGGTCCCAAGGCCAATTGTACGCTGATCCGATGGGAGGAAGAACACACTGAATGGTCTTCTGCCGAATATTATATACCTGGAGTGCTTGACCACTTTTTTTAATGGCCAGGAGATCCCCATCGATACAGACATTGGGACCTTGTGCTTTTCCCAGATCAAGGTTAAACCTCTTGAAATGAGATGAATTTGTAGCCCAGTTTCTATCCAGATGGTAAGCTCTCATGTAAACGCCTTTCCACCTGCAAGTGCTGGTTAAGCCCCCTGTGTTGTCATCAGTCACGATCCTATCTTCCTGGAAGGTGACGATGTCGTCCCCTGCTCCACTAGCATCAGGTGCTTGCTCGGAAGGTCCGTAGGAGGCTATCTTGGCCAGGTCTGTGGTGGTGCCGTAGTGCTCCCATCCTCTGCTTTGACAAAGAGGGCGCCAGAGTGAATCCTGATTGGTTGCGTCACGTAACCAACGGCAGCATGATGCCACGTGACACAGGTCAGTCGCACTCAGATGTTGCAAAATCGTCTGTATTAAGTTATCGGTGACAGCATAGATAAGAGATCCACTCGATGCAGCGGTGGTGCATTCACTCCTACTATCACTTCCAGAAATTTCACAGTCTGTCATGACCACAGATATCTGTATATAAAGAGTGAAATAAAACATTGACTTTATAGTGCGACGACAAGACCTGATCTGGATTTTAACCCAGATATCAAGACTAATTTTATTTCTTATTTCTTCTACACTCTGTAAGATTGTCATGCACGTAACCAGAAAATACATCTTAACGAGTCGAGTTTTACTCTTAATGAGCTAATATCAAACAGGCCTGAACAATATTCTTCGTAGTCTGGCAGTCTCGTGATGACAAACAGAGCATACTGTCGGAAACGTCGAGGTATACCACCTGGTTCTTCTCAGAACAACACAACTCACAGAGAGATATCCTTCACACAGTGTTACCACAAGCCTCCCATTCATTATTTATGCCTACCACGCAAACATTTAAGTTTCATATATCAATGTCCAAGTAATATGAGTCTGCAAACGGCACGAACATTGGTGACGTTTGCATACTTTGTTTTGCGGCGACGTCTCTATGGTCCCACGTACCATTGGTCCGACGTACCATTGGTCCGACGGCATATTGGTCTATACGTCCCGTTGGCCTATAAGTCCCATTGGTCCGACGTTCCATTGGTTTTTTTTATTTAAATGATCTACGGCATTGCTTTCATGGAGTCAATTTATAAAAAAAGCCATTTTCAGTGGTTCGACATGATGTTCGTTTTTGAACCCTTTGCTTATGGCCAGATTCATGATTATATCCAAAGAAGATAACTCTGACCAAAAATCCTTCACTGGACCGAAGTTCCGCCAAAAAAAGTATAGAGACTAACAAAATCACAAGCATTTATGAATGTTCTAAAAATGAAAAATATACAGCGCCCCTTGCAGTGACATGTAAAGTTCAAATATTGATCTACTTGTTGTATAACAAGTCTTTTATAACCTAGTAAGCTCAAAGCACTGGAATGAAAATGGAACCACCAAAAGACTGTTTAAAAAATACAATATGGGCAAAAATGGGTAACGCTCCCCCCTGTTGACGCCACAGCACAACCAAAATGACGCCATCGTTTGATATTACGACAACCAACTTTACACACAACCGACAGTAGTATATTTCAGCCTGTTAGGAAAATCGGCCGGAGCAACGACCACTCCCAAGCCCCTCTGAATTTCATAAGACCAAAAATACCCTGGGCCTGAAAGGATAATCCTACTACAAATTGTTTCCACCTACTAAGTCATTCTAGAACGCTTTGCTCACCGCTGAGAATTCTGCAATTTTGAATGATGAGCAATATAGGAATGGGGTTTCCCAAGCTAATATATAGCCACTAAGCCCCGCAGTTAAACCCCACATTTCAGAAAGAATTGCAGCTCACTGATCTGCTTGCGATTTTGCCGAATTCAAACTACTTACCAGTCTTATGTCAGTGACTTTCTGATGACATAGATGACGGCGTGGACAAGCAGGTACTGTACGGGCGTGTCAACTGCGTGGATGTGTACAGAATCAAGCCATAGTTAGGCCGATGTAGGTTTCAACATGGCGCACGCGGAAATGCAGTACTTATATTCACTTGTACATCAACACTGCCGAGTTCAGATGTAATGCATCCAATGGAATAGGTCCACTGCATGCGTACAATAGCTTTCAGGTGAAACTTTCCGGTTGAATGCAAGTGCTGAATAGAGAAGCTTTGGGGCATGCGCATTCGACCAAAGGCAACTGGGCCGAGTCTCAATGATTAGTTAACAACTGTTTCTGTTTGGAAGAATTTTTATAGGTTTAACGTTGGAATTGAGTCAGTTGACGGCGACTCATTGTAAGAATATTAGCCTCAATACATGCTTAAGATTTTGGAGTACTTGGGAGCACAGCACAGTTCTGTATGAGCTTTGATGGCTCTTTTACATGTGTTTTGTGTGTGTGTCGCAGTCAAAATTACTAAGCAGGTCATCTCGTACCTTGGGCAGGGGCGTAAATCCCAGGAAGGTAAGGGTATACTCTCCCCTAACTTTATTAAACCAGGGGGAGACGGGCTATTGAATTCCTTCAGCCTTTCGTAATGAGAAAGAAATGCAGTTTTGAGGTAATTTTTCATCGTCCCAAAACGACCAAAATGTATTCAATAACACTCAAAATGCAGAAAAAAATAACAAAAGCTTTTGAAATGCGCCCATTTGATGTAAGCCCGAGTATACATATTGATATACATCTATATCTTGAGCGCCCCTAGTGTAATGTGGTGTCTAGCCGCCACCCCTCCCCTCTCCTCCCCCGCCCCTTCGAATTTCCACGGCTGGGCAATTTTTGAATATTGATCATCCCCCGTTCGCCGGTACAGATTATTTCCACCGACCTTAGGCAACTCGAACCTTGGACAACTCTCACCTGACCCGGATGTGATGCAAACTTGGCAGTTTCTTAGCAACAGAAAACCTGAAATGCTGAAGAAGAAGACAACTTAATAGGCCTATGGTGGTCCAAAAAGCGCGCGTAGTATCTGGTTTGCATGAAATTTGATCACTGCTGTCTAGTGATGGTAATGACGGGGAGGGGCATTTCTTGAAAAGGGTATTCGCAAATCCTTGCTGAAATGTAGACACTTTGCATCCGAACACTTAGCATCTGTAACATCAAATAATGTGTTTGTATATGGTGTTAATCGAGGACACACACGTGCAACATCATCGATAAATTGAAGACAGGAACCAAATCGAGGACAACCTAGATTAAAAAACGTGAACAAAATCAATGAGAGCTGTTGCCAAAAAGTTATAGTAGATTTACACCATAAAAAAAAACCTTGCTGGTGTGTGTGTGTGTGTGTGGGGGGACTGGTACCATCTGTCGTTTGGGGCGCTGTTCAAAACCTATGATTATATTAACGGACAATGGGCTTTTAAGTCTAAGGACAATTGTTCAAAAAATAGCCTAGGGCAAAAGAATGCGAATCTTTACAAAAATTAGGGAAAGCGCTGGTGACATAAAGGCATTTGAATAGAAAAGGGCAGCATTTACAAAATGCTGAGGGCCCAATAACCCCCTCCCCCACTGACTACGCCTAGGCCTATGTCATATCTCTGACAGCGATTCATTCTGAATTCGTCCATCCTTCCCCTTACTCCTTCCCCAACCCCCAGGCTACACCTTTGTCATATCTGTGACAAAAACTCAATCTAAATTTATCCACCCAAACTATTTCCGCATCGTTCATGTGATCAAAAAAAAGGGTAGAAATCATGTCTGTCCTTATTTGGCAGTGGTGAATGAGTAGTCTCTCGAGGTCAAAAGAGAGACAAGACATTGACTCGGCTCGCCAGGGTGCCGTCCGTCTCGAAGCATCCACACAAGGTGGGGATAAATCAGTCTGAACAATTTACAATAAAACCGACAGACGAATACATACTCGTCAATAATCATTCCTAACATATGTGCACACATAATTACAATGGAAGACATTTTATGAACAGGTATTTGCATATCACTTTACTCCCATACACCATGTGACATTACAGAATATTTATATAATCATCACATATACATCATCGAATGAAATATGCAACACTGAATGAGCTTTGCATTTGCATACACATATACATGTAAAAGAGGTAAAAAAAAACTAGATCGAAATCAACAACTTAAAGGAAAACAAACTTTGGCTCAATTCTGAAATAATTCAGGTTTAGCTGAATGTAACTGTACGTCAAATTGTGTTCAAGGGGATACACGTACCTATTTACTCACAGTATTTTTTGCCCACATAAAATGCCTGTGTTCCATAATACATGCGCGTATTATTTTCTCTATTCATCATATTCCAACATCCGAGGAAACGGACGTTTTGGAAACGAAATTTCACCCGTTCTTTTTAACAAGTGAGTTTGTTTTCAATGTAGGATAACATGATTTCGATTCGATGTATGTAACAAAAGAAATGATACTATTTTTACAAATAAAATTACCACTCCGTTCAGACATCTGTTTTGGTGCACACAATATTTACAGCAAAGACATGCTTCAATTTCCAACTTTCTCAAGACTGCGTATCTCAGGAATAGTAAGAATATATCTAGAATAGTTTGTTTATACTTCGATTCCTGCTAATATATAATAGGTCGCAAAGCACAGATTTACAAACTTGCCTATTTTATTAAATAAATGTTTAAAACATTTAGTTTAAAAAAAAAGAAAGAACAAAATGTTGGTATGTCCAAAAGAATAGAAATGGCTTGAAGAGAAGATTATTTAATGTTTACACTGAATTACATACATGTCTGTCAAGAATGTTTTGTTAATACATATTTCTTTCTTTTTTCTGAGTGAATTTTCACTGAGAATGTCAATGTGAAAATAAATGTCGAATTGATTGTGATAATGGTTAAAAACAGTGTGTCCCCTGACAATAGTTAGTCCACTGTAAATTGGTAGAACTCAGATTTTACCAGAGTATTATTATCGAGTTTGGAATCTTGTAAGTTGGTTGGTTGCGTGCATCAGGAGGTCACGCAAACAAACAAAATATAATATCGCAACTAGAAATTATAAGGCCTGAAATATAATTGACCTTCACTTTCACATACTTCCATCTTATCTACAAACCAATCCTAAACATCAGTGATTGGCCGATAACTAGTTTATTCAACGTTGTGCTCGTGAAATGCATTCAAGATAGCAAGTGAGAACTCTGTTAATGATAAATAAACTTCTCTTGCCGACCCACAATTGTCGTCATGACTCACTGGACTTCAATACGAACCAACCATTGTCATACATTTTGAGATATAGTATGCAAGTTGTAAATGTACGTCAGTAGACTGGTGCTTATAATGGAAAATCGTCTCCTCCCTATTTTTGCAAAATGTAAACTTTTTTAAGACTGACATTGGTGACATAAAAACAAAAACAAAATATATACCAATCACATTAACATAATATGCGTCAATCCAGTTACATGCTCGAACTAGGTTGTCAAAAAATGTACAAAATCAATAAACTGAAATATATACACTTTGCTTCACCTCAAATTATAATTGATCGTCCTGGGAATAAAATACGTCATTCAAGGAGATGCTTAATTACTTACCATGTTCCACTATCAATTCTAATTTCAACTTGAAATCTGATTTACATAGTATTGGCACGGGTTTACAAATGCAGTTAGTCAGTTAATTTTTGAGTAGTCAAAATGTAAGAAAGGAACAAATTAACACAATTGTAGGAATACTAGATTAGCGTGTCCAGGGGAACAGAATTTACAGGTGTGGGCTGGACCAGAGACGTTAACAGGTTAAAAACCGTGTGTCCTTTAACATAAATTAACTCATTGATTTTAACTCAGTCATGAATGGAGTTCTCTTAATGTGATGGCACATTTAGCAGCGAACATTGGGACAGAACATTGAGTAGCGAGCATTTGTTTGGGGGAATTATTGTTGGTTTTTGATGTGTTGAATCGTGATTCGAGTTCCCTAACTTGGTTAGTGGTCACCACCGGTTTACCAGAAATCATGGAAAAGGAGTCTACCCTCTAAAACGTCAATGGCGATCATTCTGATGTCGTCAATCCAGATATATTCGGCTTGTGGATCAACATCACAGAGTTGTACAAAGCCATTTGGAGTGACGTTGAAGGCTGTCCATGTTTGCCGACTCCTTTCAATCGGCATTTTTGAAACCCAGTGAATGCGCCTGCGTCCGTGACCTTCCCTACTCAAGTCATGAACTATCGTTTCCGATACAAATTCTCCACGTAGATTGTAAGCCTGCACGGAATTAATCCGTAGGCCATCAATGTAAGTGCGATCTACCAATATCATATTACCCACGACCTCAAAGCTCCAGCAGTATTGGTTTGGCCTATAATTATGGAGTGGTACATGTATCACCTTTTGGCACTCTCCCGTGTCCTGACTCCAAATACTAAAGCTGTCGCCCTTTACGCTGGAACCAACGATGACATTATCGCCAAATTTGAGGTTTAACCCTGGACATTTTAGTTTTTGCAAACATTCCCCGCTCCTCACATCCCACACGCGACCGTAGCCATCAGTGTACTTAGCCACCACCATCTTGTCGCGATAGTCCATGTCATGAACCTCGGCTCCGTCTTCGGGATCCACTCTTAGGATGCGTTGAAGTCGGCCGTCTTTGACACACCACACGTATATATCACGATACACCTCACTGTCGTCACGAGGAGAACGGGGAAGTACCCCGGTGATGACGAGTTCGCCATCAAAGAACAATAATACATTTTTATCTCGCCAGTTTCCGTCTATCTTCTGTAGCAGCTTCCCTGCCCTTGCATCAAACGCACAGGCCACCCCATTTTTCAAAGGCACCACAATTACGCCATCTCTGAACTTGCTTATGTATGATGAGATGTGATTGTACGCTGGTTGGACACTAGGAAAGACACACTGAAGGGTTTTCTTCCGAATGTCAAAGACTCGAATTGTTTCACAATGGTCGAAAATTGCCAGCAGATCCCCATCGACATGACCGGGACCTTTCATAATAGCACCGCGTGCTGCTTCCCTATCAAAGTAACACGACTTGAAGTGAGAGCAATTCGTAGCCCAGTTTCTGTCCAGATGGTAAGCTCTCATGTAGACGCCTTTCCACCTGCAAGTGCTGGTTAAACCCGCTGTGTTGTCATCAGTCACGATCCTATCATTCTGGAAGGTGACGCTGTGGTGACCTGCTTCAGTAGCGCCAGTTGCTTGCTCGGAAGGTCCGTAAGAGGCTATCTTGGCCAGGTCTGTGGTGGTGCCGTAGTGCTCCCATCCTCTGCTTTGACAAAGAGGGAGCCAGAATGAATCCTGGTTGGTCGCATCGCGTAGCCAACGGCAACATGATGCCACGTGACACAGATCAGTTGCACTCAGATGTTGCAAAATGCTCTGTATTAAATCATCGGGGACAGCATAAAGAGATCCACTCGACGAAATGGTGGTTGATTCGTACATGCTATCATTTCCAGAAATTCCACAGTTTGCCATAACCTCAGACATCTGTCAATAAATATAACAAAACAAAAAGAAAAATATATAATTAATGTTTTTAGAGCAACGCCATCAATCGATCTCAGGTTAACCCAGAGATCAATTTGAAACATCCATTGGGTATAGAGTAGTTAATGATTCGTATGTCTTCAACACTATGTACGGAATTCATGCACATAGCAAACAGGACATGTATCTTGTATGTGTCATGAATAAGCTGCTCACAATTGAGCTGATATCAAACAGTCCTGAACGATATTCGTCGCATTGGATTCAAGCTTAATGTCCGACCTTCACTGATTGATGGTTATAACGCTTTCAGTTATTAAGATTGTTGTATATCAGTAACACTGCGATAATGTGAGCCTGCAATCAGCAATATAGCGAGGTTTGCTTTATTTCATTGGGATTGAATAAAACGCCCTGACTTATGAATTAGACAAACCGTGGAAACCTGTAAAACATGCGTTCAAACGGCAGTCGGACGCTTTGGTCAATTGCCATGTCGCCCCATGTCACTTCGCCCCTAACCACTTCGCCCCATCCCCACTTCGCTCCACCTTTACTTCACCCCATCCCCGCTTCGCCCCATCCCCGTTTTGCCCATCCCCACTTCGCCCCATCCCTACTTCGCCCCATGTAGTATGAAAAAGGTGAAGGCTAGGGGTGCAGACCAGTAAATGAACTGCCAAAGACCCCCAATAATATTAATAAATGATCCGAATTCTAGAAACTCAGGAAAAACAGTTTGACTTTTTTTGTTTTACAAAAGACAATTTAATTTAAAATAACGTTATGCCCTGAACCTGTCAAGTATTCCATGTAGTCCAGACAGCATTTTAGAGTGATCCGCATGATGGTTTCAGAGAATCGGATTATGAAAAGCCGTGTTCGGTGTTTCTAGTTTAAATGTCTAAATATTGACCTACTTGTTGTATACCAAGTACTCAACACTAAGCTATGTTTCAGTTCAAACCATTGGAATGGCAATGGAGCCACACAAGTGGCACAATACTCTTTTTGGAGAGAAAAAAAAAATACATGCAAAAATGGGTTAGCCTCTGTGCTTTGGTTGCAATAGCGATACCAAAATGACGTCATCATTTGAATGTAGAATAACCGACAGTAAGGCCAACCTATTAAACGAAGTCGGCGGGAGCAGCAACCCCGTCCCAAGCCCCTCCGGCTTATGAGACCAAGAATACCCTGGTCCTGAAAGGGATAATCCGCGCAACAATTTACGTTGACCTAGTCAATGATTCTAGAATGTTATGCTCGCCACTCCAAATTTTCCACTTTTGAATGGCAAGCAACATAAGGAAGGTGTTTCCGATGCTAACGCAATCTAATCACTTAATTCAACAATAGCCTTGCGGTTAAATTCCACTTTTCATTAAGAAAAGCAGTTCACTTGAGAGTATACCAACTTGAACACTACTTACATGTCTTGTCCCAGTGTTTTCCTGATGACGTAAATGACTACGAGCACAAGCAAGTACGGGAGGGGGTGTCGACTGTATGGCCGTGTACATGTAATCATGCAATGATTAGGCCTACTGGTTTTCAATATGGCGAAGGCCGAAATGCAGTACTTTTTATTCACTTGTACACGGGCACTGCAAGTACAGGTGTCATGGGTACAATGGAATAGGCATACAGTTCCCCCGGCCCTGCAATGAGTACAATAGCTTTCAGGTCAAACTTTCGAGGTGGATGCAGGTGCTGAATAGAGCAGGCTTGGCGCATGCGCATTTAAATGTGACCGCTGGCGAAATGCCGAGCTTCACTGATTCGCTACAAAGCGACTAAAAAAAATATTTCTGCCCTTTGGAACTTTTGTTTATTGTGTAAAATAAATAGTCTTGTTTCCAGACCCCCAATTAAAGCTAGGGACAATGCGATGAGACGGAAACCAATCTTGCTAGCCGTTGAGCCCGGGATACCGCGACTGTTTCATTCTGTATCGGATCTCTCTTACAGTCAGTGATGAATGGACAATGAATTCAATTCAATCACCGCAAAGCTCGCTTTTTCCAAGTCGGTTTTATGAGTATTTTAACACAATACCATCCAATTATTATTATACCTTTTTTCACCCCGTACAACGTAAGGTCGCGGCAATTCAAAAACACACGTTTTCATACTTTGGGGTTTAGGAACAAAGAATGAGACCACTTGAAAAGTTAGTGAACGTGTACTCCTTCTGTAATGTGACATGACTTATTAAACTATGTAGCATGGTCGAATGGGGGCGATATTACAGATGCTACACGTACCGCCGCTTTACACACCATCCCATCGCGTCGTCGCGTCGCTCCTGTTTCACACGAAATCAAAACCTCAGATAAACAAAAAAGTGAAAAATATCTGGAATCTGGTTTCTTTTCACCTGATTCACACCAGGGCCAAAAAAATGGCATCTGTTTGCATCAAAAATAAGTCTTTGCTGAGGTTATTTTGGGGAAAAATAAACAAAAAACGTTTACCACAGCCACTTTATGTTCATCCCGCTAATCATGGTAACTTATCCCGCTAATCATGGTCAATTGGGGGAGGGGGCGACTAGTATATGTAATATCACATGGCGAAAGCCATGGACTATATCATGTGAGCAGATTCGCCGATTATGCAAGACAACCGCATCTTGACCCCTAGATTTTGACCAATCGGCGGGTGCTATCTATATAGGGTCTTCGGTCATTCATCGTTGTTGCGTCTTATAGAAATGGATACAAAAACATCCCTGAACACAGCAACAAACGCTGTGGTCACGCGCTCTGTGTCTCGTTACGCGATATGCGCCCAGCTGTTGTAGTATTACAAACACTGTATTCGAATTGACCAATCAAACGTTTAGTCTTGATTTGGGAATGAAATGACGTCACGATTTAGTAAAGTCGACTTCGATTGGCTGGGGCGTGAGATTGCATAACTCTGCATGCCTTGACATAGCAGACGTTACACATGAGACTTGGCTCCGTGGATAATGGGTGATACTCAGACAAGGGGGCGACTGGGGGCGACGACTTTTCACAACTAGCGGAGTAGCTACGGGGGCCTGGGGCGGGGTTCGAACGCCCCCTCCCCCCCCCCCCGGCCCCAATAGCTATGCGCGCGGCGCTGGTTATTAGCCTTTGAGATATGGCGATCGCAATAGCAGGTTGTTTTTTGGGTTTGGGTAAGCTCCTATTTTGTTTGGCTCAAAGCATATAGCGCCCCTCATGTCATTTTTTTTAAAATGGTCATTTCTGCTACGCTACTTGTACGTCAACGAGCAGTTGAACTTTCACGACCGAGTCGTAGCTTTCAAAATCCATCCCACAAGTAAGGGGATTTGACATTTTCGTTTTTATCAGACGCAGAGTTGTGAACGAGGGTCATTGAATAGAATTAATGGGGAACTCCTGCAAAATTGGAGTTATACAAGGCTTGCCCATACAAGGCTTACTTGACAGTAATGAGCCAGATGTCAGATAAACACGGTCTACCTTTTGTGATTACGACACTAATTGGATCATTTGGAAATTAATGAGCCCACACTGATTACAAAACCGTTGTCTTTGTGCATTACCGGGGGGAAGGGCCGTGCATGACGTAAACACGTTACAGCATCAGGTGAAGACACATGTAGTTCGGTTATTTCAAAGCACAAATAATGCTGCTGGTGATACGCCCGAGGCCCATCAATGTGGAGCTGGTGTTCAAGTGATTCCATTCAAAACCAGTTTGGAAAATCAGTAGAGGCAATAATCCCCATGAACTCAAGACGGGGTTCGGCCATTGGCGTAAGTAGGGGTGGGAGAGACATGGGGCGGGGGGGGGGGGGTGGTGCTGTCCCACGGGTGCCCTCTCCATTTTCAGATCGTGAATCGAACAAAAGTATATATCACTTTAAAAAAACATATTCAAATCCCCCTCGAAAAAAATGTATGCATCCGCAGGTGATCTCTCAGAAGTTTAACCCGAGCTCAGATGCTGATTTCGGGGTTGTTCATCGATTAGAGAGTACGGTCAATCTCGTGGATCTGTCAAAATTGTGCGTAAAACTGTATGCCAGTTAGGCCTATGCCCCTAGTATAGCCACTCTAAAACTAAACTACTTAAAAAGTTAAATAGATTAAGACAATCTTGGGCAACTCGGTCAGGGGGCGACTTGACAGAATCATCTCCAGACAGATATTTTCTCCATCGTTTTCGTCCAATAAAATCCCACTGAATATTCGAATTATTTATTATTTATCCAAACACATCAGCCACATAAAGGTTACCATTGAAATAAGTACCTGCTACTGAAACTGGAAGTGGGGAAATCCTCAAATTTGAACAAAAAAAATCAAGGAGCATAACGGACACATCACATTGTTTACGTTGGAGAGATCTTACAAAGGAGCGGTGCGCCCTCCATTGACGTATTTTTTAGAGGGAGTTCATTCATAAGGCGAGTTTCGCAATGCATATCTATATACAAATGTAGTATATGTAGTACGAATTCGGACGATCGACAGTGACAGGGTTTTAGTCCGGTTCCGGGCTAGTTTTTTTTTTGCGTTCCAGAACCACAAGGTGGGAGTCTGTGACACGTTGTATGTCTTTTCACGACGGGCGTATTGTATTCGCGAAGAGACGTGAACATATTTTGCACCGGTAGACCTTATTCAAGTTTTGCTTTTATTTTTGGGACTCGAGTCTCGTTAGCCTTAGAATCGAGTATTCTAAAGCGGGACTCGAGTCGAGTCGAGTCATTTGCTCGCAGTGACTCGAGTCGAGTCGAGTCACAAAAAATGTTTGACTCGAGTCGGTCTTGAGTCGAGTCATTGCCTCGAGTGAATACAAATCTGTCAAACTGTATGATAATCATCAATTTTGTATTATACTTGTTTCCGGATTGCATTCGATGCCGGCATTACTAGATAAGCATCAGACAAGTAAGTACCTTTAGTTATCAAAACGTCAATCCGTTGAAGCTTTGTTCGTCTGCATTATACGCTCTATGATTATACGGTCATCGAGAGCATAGCAGACCTTATGTTACTCAATATGTAACCTTTGAAATCGAAATGATAAAAGCTTGCAAATTCCGTCCACCGGAGGAGATCCTACACATTGAACGTGTTTGATAAGTAACGGGAAACGAGAACAGTCAAGAGGATGATTAGTCTTAGGCCAGCTCATCAACAAGGTGATTTTGGTTTCCTGAATACAACGCGTATACAGGTACCCTAGGGTACAAATTAAGACAGGCAATCAATCTTTTTGATAAGGACATTGATTGGTCACCGGCACTAATTGTCACATCTATTGACACCTCAATCGTATAGTGCCGGGAGAAAGACCGTCGTACAGCTCATACAGTTTTGATGCCAGTGCTAGCCGAGACGCGTTCTCTAAATAACTGATACCAATACCGAGAACAGACGGGCTTAAAGCGCGTTAGTGAAATTGAGAATATCCGTTAAACCGAGTTGAATTCGGACGCACTGTACCAAAGGAAATCGTCCCAAATTCCAGGATGCCAAACGTTACTCCAACAGACGATGAAGGTTTGGTGACATCTGTCTATGACAGTTATGGCGAGAAGCAGTTGTTAGCTGCCTTGTACGGTCTCATCTCATTCGCCGGTGTGATCGGCAACAGCGCCGTCGTGCTTGCCCCGATCCTCTCCCGCAAACCACGCACCACAACCAACGTGTTTGTGATCAACCTGGCCGTGGCGGACCTCCTCACGTGTCTGAGTCTGCCCATCATGATCCTGGCGGTGCTGAGCGAAAGCAAGGAACAGCTACTTATTCCACCGCCGCTATGTGCTTTCCAGGGCTTTCTATTCGTCGTTTGCATCGGGTGCAGTATGAACAGCATCGCGTCAGTTGCCATCTACCGCGCCCAGATCACTCGCAGGACGAACCAAAGCCGTCGGATCTGGCTGTTCAAACGTCGCGGCCTGGCTGCTACGGTCGCTATGAACTGGCTGTTACCATTTGCCTTCAGTCTCCTGTCCATTGTATCCCGGGCCAGTTTGTACGAGTATGACACCAATCTGAGCACCTGTTCCTTTAACTTAACCGCCCAAGGCTCCGGTACTTTCTCCAAGATCACGGTCGCCCTCTACGCTTTGCAGTTCTTTTTCGTTTTCGCCAGTAGTGCCTTCATCGTGTTTTCGGTGAGAAAACACATCAAAAGAGTCAACGTCATTCCACAGCAGCCAATAGCCGTCGTTGGTGCAGTCATGCGGCTACCTGGCCGGCAGTCAGGAACACATGGCGAGGGTCACCCATCCGCTCAGCATCCTTGTAATCGACACAGACGCATGTTCCGCCGAAGTCTTGACGTTACTTTCACTTTATTTCTAGTCGTCTTCTGCTTCATGGTTTGCTGCACACCCTACTTAGTTGCTGTGGTTGCCCTGAAGGGAAATGCCCAGAAACATCTTCCCTTCTTGGCTGCACTGCTTATCACCAACAGCTGCATCAACCCTGTGATTTACACGGCCCGGCACCCGGACTTCAAGGAAGTTTGCCGCTGCATCATGCTGTGTAGACTCTCAGAGATACCCAAGAAATCGTCCTTCCTACAGAGCTTGCTAAGATTTCGAGAAAGACGATCTTAAATGTCTCGTCCCCTATTTTAACCTCCAGACGAATCTACTACCAGAAGATATGGCTACCAAATCACTCAAATAAAAATGGATCTTAAAATGGAGGCCAATAAAAAAGAAATAATAACAAATCTTACCTCCCTGTTCTTACATCTCTCTAATACCTCTCTGTAAACATTTCTCAATCTCACCATTTTTTATCCATCGGGAGCACAGTTTCGTAAAATGCAGTATTACTAAGGAAATAAATATGTGCTGGGCAGTTTTTAAGCCGGCCTCAGGTCGACCTGCGATTTGCTTGCGCCACGACGGAACCGCCGGCATCAAGCAGAAAAATAATACTCAGGTCACAAAACTGAGAAATCGTGTGATTCTCTTGAAACAAGCGGCATCCCGACGCAAAATATTCTCAACCATGCTCATGTCACCCAAGACGCGACGATCCACCACGATTCCACAGCATAGACAGTCATGTGGCTTCTTTGACAACAGGGGAATAATTATGTGCTTGGCCGGTTCGGCTCGAGCCATTATCAGCGCGCATTCCCCTGATACGGTCTTAAACTACTTGTATTCCCATTCACAAATACTTTTTGAGTCAAAATGTCGACACAAGTCAAAAATTATAAATTTCCAACGATTTTGTTGAACAGTTTTACTTCATTGCTTTTTTTAAACAACCCTCTAGCTATGGTGTGGAATATCATCTCGCGAGTAGTAGTAAACAATCTCCTTATATGGTGATTGACGCGCGCGTGGTGCGTACTGCGTGATGTTACGCGGAACGCTGAGCGCCGGTGTGTAGTGTGCTGATTGGCTAGACAATTGAAAAAGAATGTCTTGATGCGCGCACGATCGCAACGTCGTCGTAGAAGTTGAAATTGTACTACTCTTGCGACGGTTGATTTTTTTTTTGAGCGGCGACTAATTCCTATGGTCTTAATATCGTCGTAGGTACACTCAGGTCGCACAAAATCGGCGACTGAAATGTTCCCGACGGTCGTAGCTCAGACACAGCTTGATTCTGAAAAGTCAGTTGCCAACTGATCTGTGTTGTCGCAAGGTTGACCTGAGGCCGGCTTTAGGCAACGTTTAACGACGCCTTGCGCCCTGGGCACTTAAAAAAAGCCCGAGCCGACGGCGAGGGACATCATCAGCTACCAGAGCATTTTATTCCTATTTACAAAAACCTTTCCATCAAAATATTTAACAAGTCAAACATCATACATTTCCAGCGACAACAATTTTACTTCATATTTACATGTATTTGAAACACCCTTCTAGCTAACTTTATGGTATGGGCCTTTCGTGAGCATAGTTCTAATAATGTCCTCATATCGAGAACGCGCGCGATGCCGATTGCCGATGTTGTGTGAATATATATGACTATGAAATACGGACTCATTGGTACTATTGCGTACGCTAATTGAAGACTGTGAACGTTCAACCAAGAGAAGGATAAAGAGGACCAGATTTCATCGGAGTCCAAATTTCATGTGTAACACCTGAGATGTGTTCAAAACTCTCGTGGACCACCAACCGCGTAGTGTGCGTAATTGTACACGTACATCGGGGTTTTGTTTTTGTAAAAAAAACTTTATTGCCGAAAATTTGCATGAAAATCGTGGGTGCCACACATGGCTTTGAATTTATATTAGTGAATCACATTTAGTATACATCAAGATTAATTTTTAAATTGGTACATTTATGATGTTAAAAATCTCAGTTCAATACTGCCATGTCAAAAACCCAGCGTTATGCGAAGTTAGAACCATCAATAGCTTACTGTTAACATGGCTGTTTTGCAGACAGAATCTTGTCACTATAGGTCAAATATTGATTTACAAATTGTGGAATACAGAATTCAGAATTTTTATTAACTTGCACGTGAACTTTGGGTGTATTAATTTAGTTGAATAGGCATTTCTCTGCATGGTAACAATAGCTTGAAGGTTAAACGTTCACATTGATGAGTATTCAAAAGATCAGTCTGGGCGCATGCGCAATGAAGTGTGATCGCAGGCAACTGAGCTAAACTGCAGGGATTTTCCCAGTAAATATACATGTACATATATTTTAACCCTGAAACATGACGTGGGTAATTCTGATGTTAAAAAAGGCCCTCGAAATTCAGCGTCAAACGTGGAAATTGTCTCCAAAAATGTGATCATTTGGACACTGTAAAGACAACCCGCAACAAAGATGTAGATAAAACGCTTTTAGTTTTTCTGTACGTAGGCAACACCGGATAAAAAGAAATCCAAACTATATGTTAAATAAAATGGGCTCGACTTTAATTGAATGATATGTCTGTTTGGATGATTTTTTTTGTGCGTCAGAATGTCATCAGCAGGTCTCGCACACAAAGAGAACACGGTGTTATGAACTAGAAATGTCAAAATAACGCCTGAAAAAAATTACTGACCCTAAACTCTACATATTTCCATCGCATTTACCTATCTCTAGCGTGTACAAAGTGGTACGGTCGTCAATGTTTTCAGAGATGAGAATTTTGAAAATTAAACAAAAACAACTTTCTGACTGAGCCACGAGTTTTATTCATGGTTAATGGTCCTCAGTACAAACCAGCCCATTCTCATACAAGTATTTAAATAGTATGAAGGTCAACTCATTATTTATGACTACATGTACTGCTTATGTACAAAGGTGCCTGGCCTAAACACTCGTCAAGAATCAACTGTTCTTTATTTACACAAACTGGTTTGTAATCTTCCGAGACTGACATCGGGTAACAAAATCTTTTTAATGACCAGCACATTATGCCTGTTACATGCTAGAAAAAAAATTGCATGAACTAGGTTGCCGATAAATGAGCAAAACCAGCTACGCCCAACTGACGATGATACAATTTGCCTTATTTAATATTTCTTACATTAATATATCTTATATTATTCGTGTGTTGTTCTATGTCCACGTAATTGATTCATTGCATGACACAGAGATACATTGCTGTACAGTGAAAACATCAATCCTTCTAAAATCATTCTTCAGTTGCACTCCATATTTACAGCATATACATGATTAGAACGTATATGTGCCCTGTGACGTCATGCCGACAAGAAACCACAGGGCAAGCCAAACAGTTGAGCATTATTTTGCATGCTATTTGGCCTATATTGAACAGTATGTTAACGATTATATACATACAGTGCAGAAAAGAACCGTTCGCTGAAAGTTTGCATCACCTGACAGCAGCATGAAATTGTGTAAACAAATTTCACTTGTTCCACAATTTTCATTTGCATTAATGCTAAAACCCGTTGATGCACAGGTTCAGATTTACAAACTCAATTATTGAGTCGAAATTGTTCCGTTAATATTTACACGTGAATACCTTCGTGGGCGACTTAATAACGCACTATTCGTGCGAATTTGGCTACTAAATGCGTGCAGAAACACAGAGTCAAAAACGAGAACTCTCTCAGTATATCCAAAATTGATGGAATCGAATGATAAATTCTACTGAGTCTCTTTTGACTCTGCATTCTCAGTTCTTTTTTTTTTTCTTTTTTGTGGTAGCAAAATAAGATTTATGGGCGAATGTTCAACTACACGATATGCTAAAACAAAAGCCGGTTGCAGAGGCAACGCCTAATACAAACGTTTCGGTCATGGTGAGAAATCTACAGAAAGGTGTTTATGAATGCAAATATTAAAATCTAAATATGCAACGAGGAAAACACATTGTTATTTGAACAGGATCAAGAACAATGTATATTGAAATGTCCAAAAGATTGAAATAGAAGGACTGGGCTTTAAGAGATGAAAATAGTTAAAAACCGTGTGTCCTGGTGTAACATTTTTCCCATCGCTGTGTACTCAGTTTATATGCCAGGAGTTGATGGTGCCATTGTCCGTTGTGTACTATTTGGCAGAGCTCCCATTTGACATATCGGCGTTTTGAGGGGATTATCGTCCATTTGAGATAGTTGTATTGTGAGTTCGTTAATTGGTCAGCTGTCACCACTGGTTTACCAGTAATGATGGATACGAATTCTGTGTTCTTTATCGTCACAGAGGATCATTCTGATTTCGTCAATCCAGATGATTTTGGTAGGACAGGCATCAAAGAGTGGTACCAAGCCATTTGGTGTGGTGTTGAAGATGACCCTTTTCCGTGATTCATACTCCCTTCTTCTGCTTTCTCGCGTTAATTCCATTCCACAACTCACAGATAGCTCATCATCTCCGCTACCCTTCCCTTCCACCGGCTCGTTTAGTAGTAGATACAGGAGGTGCTTGCTTCCTTGTCCTTTCACGTCAGAGAAATTACGCTTCACTTTCGTTACCAATTCTCCACGCAGATTGTAAGCGTACAAAGAAAAAATCGAAGTGCAACATCTAGTCGAAAACTCCATTAGTATCAAATTATTCATCATTTCTGCAGTATAATCCAACATACGGCCAGTTAAGCCTACATGTATCTCCTTTTGGCACTCTCCCGTGTCCTGGCTCCAAATACTAGTAACGCAGACGTTGCCGTTCGTGCTGAAACCAACGATAACATTATCGACGAGTTGAACCTAGGAGTTTTTCCCGGGGCATTTTAGTTTGTGTAAACACTCTCCGCTCCTCACATCCCACACGCGAATGTAGTCATCATCGAGGGAAGCTGCTACCATCCTGTCCCGATAGTCCACGTTATAACAAACCCCGACGTCGTCTGTAGGATCCAATTTCAGGATCCGTCGAAGTTTGCCGTCTTTCACGCACCACACGTAAATGTTACGGAACTTCTTGCTGTCTAACCTTCTGAAAGTACGCACGTACGTAATGACCAGTTCACCATCAAAGAACAATAACACCCTTTCATAGCGCCATTTCCCGTCTATCGTTTGTAGCAGCTTCCCTGTCCTTGCATCAAACGCACACGCCACCCCACTTTCGAACGGCACCACAATTACGCCATCTTTGAACTTTCCTAAGCCCGCTGGTTTGATAGTAGGAATAACACACTGAAGGGTTTTCTTCCGAATGTCAAAGACTTGGATCGCTTCCTCAAAGTTGTGAAGTGCCAAAAGATCCCCATCGACAAGAACAATGCGGTGTTCAGGATTGGGATTTTTTTTCCACATCAAGGTAAAACGTATTGGAATAAGAGGAATTTGTAGCCCAGTTTCTATCCAGATGGTAAGCTCTCATGTAGACGCCTTTCCACCTGCAAGTGCTGGTTAAACCCGCTGTGCTGTCATCAGTCACGATCCTATCTTTCTGGAAGGTGGCGCTGTCGTCTCCTGCTTCACTAGCATCAGCTGCCTGCTCGGAAGGTCCGTAGGAGGCTATCTTGGCCAGGTCCGTGGTGGTGCCGTAGTGCTCCCATCCTTTGCTTTGACAAAGAGGGAGCCAGAATGAATCCTGATTGGTTGCATCGCGTAGCCAACGGCAACATGATGCCACGTGACACAGGTCAGTTGCACTCCCACTCAGATGTTGCAAAATCGTCTGTATTAAATCATCAGGGACAGCATAGATATCATATCCAGTCGATGCTGCGGTGGTTGATTCACACATATCATCACTCCCAGAAATTTTACTGTCTGCCATGACCGCAGATCTGTTAAAAAAAAAGGGGGGAGAGAGTTTCGTCTCAGTGCGATGACAGGAGCTTTTTTAATTGAAGAATCCATTCAAACATCTGTCGGGTATAAAGAGTAGCACAGAACTTCAGACAATATAATACATTTTGTATTTTTACCTTCGCCAAGGACGTTATATTTTCACCGGCGTTGGTTTGTGTGTTGGTTGGTTAGTGTGTTTTCAATGAACAGGATAAGTCAAAAAGTTCTGGGCGGAATTTCATATTTTTTTTATAGGGGTGGTTCTTGGTACAAATACAAAGCGATTAGACATTTCTCGAAAAGCCAATGGTCCACCCACCAAAAAAGGAAAAGAACATGAAAGATGACATGTTGATCATCATTTGTATTTTGTGCTGCAAAAACACTTGTCAGAATTCTGATTATTTTGAAAGAATTTTGTATGGGCATTTAGCAAAGATGTATATGGGAATTGTTATACTGGGGTGAACCCTTGGAACATTTGCACACAAACAAAATTGTCTTAAAATCACGAGTACAGAGTATGTGATTTCATTGGCTCTTTGATCTTTTTAGTTCAGCACGTAGCTCAGGTTGACTGCACAAGTTGAGTTTTTCTCCTCGCTTCTCTCCTCGCGAGGCGAAGGAAATCAAACAGGATAGATATTTGCCTCACGGCCTCGCGAGGTTTGTGAGCTACGTGCTGAGCAAACGGCCTCGAATGACGTTTGTTGCTCAGCACGTAGCTCTCGTGTGCGGTGGGCTTTAAAGGGAAGATACAACATTTGCAAACATCAAAAAACAAAATCATCAAATGATCAAGGAATATCTTACTGAATTGTTAGGGAATGACAGTCTAAAGCATCCTGTAAAATCGAGGCTCCTGGTGTGCTGTCATTTTTAAGAAAAATTGTATTTTCTCCAACGCTGGTTGGCCGACCAGCGTTGGGTAAAAAAAATGCTTTTTTTCAAAAACTGCTCCCAAGTTTTTATATTTAGTTATTCCGCATTTTGTTTGCAATTGATTACCCACCTAGTAAAGGGGTACAAGCCTGCTAGACTGATTCTCTTTACCTTACAATTTCCCAAAGTCTATAAATTGCTCCGCTTTATCTTAAGGTGTCAGGAAACACGTCTTTGTGAAATGCGTCTTCATGTAGCGCTTTCAAATCTAGGATACGAAAGCCCAGTTAATAAGCTTTCCTTTAGCGAAAGAATCATTTAAATCGCCCATGTTCTTTTCCAGTTATGGAATTTCAAATGCGAACACATTTTTTGTTTCTTGTCCACAGATCACATTTAAGGTACATGATATTTCAGTAAAAATTAAACCATGTCATTTCCTGAAAATGATATCAGAATAATCCCATAAGTTTCCGGGAATGCCTAGTATAAAAGCCAGGGTAAAACTATAAACTCTTGACATTATAAAGCTGTTATTTTAACAATGGAAGCAGCTGGGTTTTAAATATATTTTATGATGAGTGCCAATTATCATGGTAATGAGAGTGTTTTGATGTGTTTTTTGGTATGAGTAGTTTTTATTTTGCTGAAATATCTCTAACCTTTATTGTGATCGATCCGTGAACAAGCTTTTAAAAAGGGGGTGTTTGTGTTCAAAATTCCATAACTTGAAAACTACACAAGCAATTTGAATGATTTTTTTAACTAAAAGAAAGCTAATTAATTGGGATTTCATATCCTAGATCTGGAAAGCGCTACATGCAGAACTTCTTGGGGAAAACATAGGGGCCACCATTTGGGTTTCCATATTTTTTTTACTGACCCTGTATAGGGCTGGAAATTCCCTCGTGTCACGAATCACATTGCGTTGCAGTTAAACCCCACATTTCAGAAAGAATTGCAGCTCACATATATCTTTGTTGAGAGTTATGCCAAATTAAAACTACTTACGTGTCTTATCCCAGTGTTTTCCTGATCACATAGATGAGGTGACTACGTACACAGGCAGGTACTGTACGGGCGTGTCAACTACGTGGCTGCGTGCAGCTGCAACTTCGACTATGCGGTTGTTCAATATGGCGCAGGCGGAAATGCAGTACTGTTTATTCACCTCTACACGAACACTACAAGTTCAGGTACAATGGAATAATAATTTTCCTGCCGTGTTAAAGTTCAAGGTGAAAGCAAGTTCTGAATGGAACATCCTTAAAACGCATGCGCACTTAAACTTGACCGCAGTGCAGACGGAGCTTCAGTGAACTCTTATAATATTTTGTCAATTGATAACTTACTATTGATTATCAGACTGTCCTTGTCGATGTCATATTACACGTGCTCTCGCAGGAAAAGTACATGTCCGCATCACTTCATGTTTTTTTAACAGCACACATTCTCGATATCGTTCTCATTGTTCTTGACATGTGCTCAAGCAGATCTAGAGTGATACATTTCATGACAAGGTCAAATAGGCCCAGTAGTCTCTTCATAAGATGGAATTTGCGTCGCGTCGGGGTGATGTAAATCAATATAACGCCTGCACTCAATTCTGCTCTGCGTGCCCTTTTAGGGTCAATGAGGCACTTGGAACCTTAGGGCACTTTCAACCTTAGGGCACTTTCAACTTATAAGTACGGAACTTTAGGAATACAAACTTTTTAATTATAATTTATCATTGGCAGCTTTGTTACAATTTATAGAGCTCCTGGAAATTGAATCTTATACACTTTTCGTAACACTTGTTTTGTGAGTTAAACTTGAGATTCCTGTTTTGATTCTTTCTGTTTGTCTTGATTGCTCTCGGCGTCTTTAAATCTAATTGTATGAGTGGACATCCTCAACGGCGAACCCGCTACATTATCGCATCAATTCGTATAGCAGCTATTTTTGCATGCAATATGAAATTATCATGGCGAAGGTAAAAAGTATATAAACAAAGATGTCGGTATCATAATAAACAGAATCGTATTGGCACGTTTAATGCGCGCAAATCTTTATTTATCATTCATTCATTAATGCCTCAGACAGTTTTTATGTCCCTTATTGGTCGACCGCCCGTCACGTGTACGGTTTTAAACAGTTGATAACACGCCGATTGTCTGGTTATAAATCGCAGACATTATCGTCAGCGTTTTCACGAAGGAAAGAATTGCGCCACTGGGATTGAAAAAGTGGTTCTGAGAAAAACGGGTTTTAAGTTAATCACTTTCTGAAATCATGGCTTCGCCTATCTTTTTTGCAACACATGCCGACTATGTTGATACAGATAGTGAGCTGAGATTTTTAACTTCCTAAATGTACCAATTAAAAAAAAAAATTGTTGTATACTAAATGTGATTCACTAATATAAATTCAAAGCCATATGCGGCATCCACGATTTCCATGAAAATTTTCGGCAATAAAGTTTGTTTTACAAAAAAGAACCCGATGTACGTGTACGATTACGCACACTACACAGCTGGTGGTCCATGAGAGTTTTGAACACGTCTCAGGTGTCACACATGAAATTTGGACTCCGATGAAATCTGGTCCTCTTTATCCTTCTCTTGGTTGGACGTTCACAGTCTTCAATTAGCGTACGCAATAGTACCAATGAGTCCGTATTTCATAGAGTCATATAGATTCACACCACATCGGCAATCGGCATCGCCGCGTTCTCCATATAAGGACATTATTAGGACTATACTCACGAAAGGCCCATACCATAAACATAGCTAGAAGGGTGTTTCAAATACATGTAAATATGAAGTAAAATTGTTGTCGCTGGAAATGTATGATGTTTGACTTGTTTAATATTTTGATGGAAAGGGGTTTTTTGCAAAAAGGAATGAAATGCTCTGGTAGCTGATGATGTCCCTCGCCGTTGGCTCGGGCTTTTATAAATGTCCACGGCGCAAGGCGTCGTTAAACGTTGCCTAAAACCTGCCCAGCACATATTTATTTGCTTAGTAATACTGCATTTTACGAAACAGTGCTCCCAATGGATAAAAAAGTGGTGAGAATGAGAAATGTTTACAGAGAGGTAAGAGGGATGTAAGAACAGGGAGGTAAGATTTCTTTTTTATTGGCCTCCATTTTAAGATCCATTTTTATTTGAGTTAATTGGTAGCCACATTCTCTGGTGGTAGATTCGTCCGGAGGGTAAAATAGGGGACGATACTTTTAAAAGCGTCTTTCTCGAAATCTCAGCAAGTTCCGTAGGAAGGACGATTTCCTGGGTATCTCTGAGAGTCTACACAGCATGATGCAGCGGCAAACTTCCTTGAAGTCTGGGTGCCGGGCCGTGTAAATCACAGGGTTGATGCAGCTGTTGGTGATAAGCAGTGCAGCCAAGAAGGGAAGATGTTTCTGGGCATTTCCTTTCAGGGCAACCGCAGCAACTAAGTAGGGTGTGCAGCAAACCATGAAGCAGAAGACGACTAGAAATAAAGTGAAGGTAACGTCAAGACTTCGGCGGAACGTGCGTCTGTGTCGATTGCGAGGATGCTGAGCGGATGGGGGACCCTCGCCATGCGTGCCTGACTGCCGGCCAGGTAGCCCCATGACTGCACCAACGACGGCTATTGGCTGCTGTGGAATGGCGTTGGCTCTGTTGATGCGTTTCCTCACCGTGAACAAGATGAATGCACTGCTGGCGAAAACGACAACCAACTGCAGAGCGTATAGGGCGACCATGATCTTGGGGAAAGTACCGGAGCCTTGGAGGGTTGGGTTGAAGGAACGGATGCTGATTTCGGTGTCATACTCGTACAAACTGGCCTGGGATACAATTGACAGGAGACTGAAGGCAAATGGTAACAGCCAGTTCATAGCGACCGCGGCAGCCAGGCTGCGACGGTTGAACAGCCAGATCCGACGGCTTTGGTTCGTCCTGCGAGTTATCAGGGCGCGGTGGATGGCAACTGACGCGATGCTGTTCATACTGCACCCGATGCAAACGACGAATAGAAAGCCCTGGAAAGCACATAGAGGCGGTGGAAGGAGTAGTGTTCCCCTGCTCTCGATCAGCACCGACAGGATCATGATGGGCAGACTCAGACACGTGAGAAGGTCTGCCACGGCCAGGTTGATCACAAACACGTTGGTTGTGGTGCGTGGTTTGCGGGAGCGGATCGGGGCTAGCACGACGGCGCTGTTGCCGATCACACCGGTGACTGAGATGAGACCGTACAAGGCAGCTAACAACTGCTTCTCGCCATAACTGAGATAATCAGATGCCACCGAACCAGCTTCGTATGATAGAGTAACGTTTGGCATCCTGGAATCCAACTGTGGTTACAGATACTCTCAATTTCGTGATCAATGTACTGTATAACGCGCTATAAGCCCGTCTGATCTCGGTACTGTTGTCAGTTACTTACAAAACGCGAAGACTCCGCCATAGCACTGACATCAACAATGTGGAGGAGATAACGAAACAATGGATATGACATTCAGTGACGCTGGTCATACAGTTACAAACGACTGCCTCTGCCTACCTTAATTGTTTACCATAGAGGGAACCTATATATACGCGTTGTAGTCAGGAAACCAAAATCACCTTGTTGATGAGCTGGCCTAAGACTAATCATCCTCTTGACTGTTCTCGTTTCCCGTTACTTATCAAACACGTACATTGTGTATGATCTCCTCAGGTGGACGGAATTTGCATGCTTTTATCATTTCGATTTCAAAGGTTGCAGATTGAGTAACATAAGGTTTGCTATGCTCTCGATGACCGTATAATCATAGAGCGTATAATGCAGACGAGCAAAGCTTCAACGGATAGACCTTTTGATGACTAAAGGTACTTACATGTACTTGTCTGATGCTTATTTAGCAATGTCGCCATCGGATGCAATCCGGAAACAAGTATAAGACAAAAATGGATGATTATCATACAGTTTGACAGATTTGTATTGACTCGAGCCAATGACTCGACTCGAGTCTGACGCGAGTCATTTTTTGTGTGACTCGAGTCACTGTGAGCAGATGACTCGACTCGACTCGAGTCCCGCACCAGAAGACTCGATTCTAAGGCTTATCAGACTCGAGTCCAAAAAATAAAAGCAAAACTTGAATTAGGCCTACGGTGCAAAATATGTTCACGTCTCTTCGCGAATACAATACGCCCGTCGTGAAAAGACATTCGACGTGTCACAGACTCCCACCTTTTGGTTTTGGAACGCAAACAAAATATTAGCCCGGAACCGGACTAAAACCCTCTCACCGTCGATCGTACAATTCGTACTACATTTGTATATAAATATACATTGCGAAACTCGCCTTATGAATTAACTCCCTATCAAAAATACGTCAATGGAGGGCGCACCGATCCTTTGTAAGATCTCTCCAACGTAAAGAAGATGATGTGTCCGTTATGTCAAATTTGAGGATTTCCCCACTTCCGGATTTCAGTAGCAGGTACTTATTTCAAAGGTAACCTTTATGTAGCTGATGTGTTTGGGTGAATAATAATTAATTCCAACAATCAGTGGGATTTATTGGACAAAAACGATGAAGAAAATATCTGTCTGGAGACGATTCTGTCAAGTCGCCCCCTGACCGAGTTGCCCCAGATTGTCATTATGTATTCACCTTTTTAAGTAGTTTATTTTTAGAGTGGCTATACTACAGGGCCTAGGTCCAACTGGTATACAATTTTACACACAATTTTGACAAATCCAGGAGATTGACCGTACTCTTTAATCAATTGATTTCGTGTGCGAAAGGAGCGACGCGATCGATGGGATGGTGTGTAATGGGGCGAGTGTTTTGGAATTGCTGCGACCTTGCGTTGTACGGGGTGAAAAAAGGTACCCTGAATAAGTGGTTAGTATTGTGTTAGCATACTTTTAAAAAAAACGACTTGGGAGCAAGTGATACACACATGCAAACATGCAAAACCCTCCCATTATAGTACGATTTGTTTTCAAGATTGTTATTCCAACACATCGAAACAGGTTTGTTCGAGTGGATTGTTCTTCATCATCGATCTTTTGTTTTTGCTCATTTTTTTTTTTTTGGCAACAGCTCTTATTGGTGTTGTACCCGTTTACTAATCGAGGTCGTTCTCGATTGGACTCCTCTCTCCAATTATCTCAATTAGGCCTACATGCTTCACATGTGTGTCCTCAATTTACACCATACACATGCACACCCACACACGCGTTTGTTCATGGTGAAAATCGAGGATTCCTCTTCCCTTTTCCTTTGTTTGTACTTGAACTTTTTAGCATCAGCTCTCATTGGTTTTGTACACGTTTTCTAATCGAGGCCGTCCCCGATTTGGTTCCTGTCTTCGATTCACCGATGATGTTGCCAGTGTGTCCTTGATTTACACCATAAACAAACGCACCGGCAGTGTTAACCATATCATTCTTGCCTCCTTCCAATTTTAATATGATTTATGATTCAAGATCTTAATTGCAGCACATCGATACACTCTTTTTAGATCACCTTTTTGTTAATTTATTGCTGTTGCCGTTTCATCTTCCAGTTGCTACCACACATTGGACTCCAAGGACCTGAGTGTGTTACCCCGAGAAACTAGCCAATGTGAAAACGGTTGTATTAATATCAAATAAACAATGTCCTCAAACTGACAAAAGAGTTTACTGGGACTCACTTCTGAAAGAAGTTCCATTACGGGAGTGAATTGCGCCTTCTGTGGTATAGGATGCTCTAATGCGGTTTCAGGACTATGCCCGCTGGATTGTCAACGGCCGGGCAAGTTTCCACGGCCGGGCAAGTTTTGGATTGTGGTCATCCCCCATCCCCTCCCTCCTCCCCCCCCCCCCTCGCCCTCACAGATTTACACCACTGATCTGATGTGTGGATATGGAATTATAACATGCAGATTACTCTGTCCCGACCATCTTTCAGAAGTGCCAAATTGCACATCTATTTCTTTTCCAACCAACTTCAACTTTTTAAATGACACTTTTGATTCCTGTGTTCATATAAACAACCTGTGAGTTCTGATTTGAAGAGCTTCCCTCCTTTACTTCAAATACTGTAAAATAATGGAGATACTCACAGCAAATGACACACGTGGAAAATGGGAAGCTGTACAAAAGAACTTCATGTATGTTCTCATCCAACTTTGCTGTCTCCAATTGCGCCCTCAGCTAAAAGATGAGCGATTCACGAATTTTAAGAGTCAAAACCGAGGCTCGCAGTGTTAAACGACACATTTGAAGAAACAATGTTTCTAACTCTTCCCAAGGCAAAAAAAGAGTGCGTGAGTCGCGCAGTCAATGTGAAGAGCGCCCCCACTCTATAAATTCCGAAGAGTGAAACTACGGACTACGATTTAGACTGAAGATCGCTTCAGTTTGACATTGAAATACTCTGAAAATAAAAATTAGAGTATTGTCTGGTTTCCAGTTTCAGTCGGTGGACGTGACTTTTGGGCCTACGAAAAATTTAGGGGCCTCCGAACAATTTGGGGGCCTACGAAAACTTGGGGGAGGGCTACGAAAATACCGTAGTGTACCAAAAAACACAAGTTTTTAAAAAAATTTTAGGGTCTCTCTCAGATTTTTCGATTTCACCAACTGACGCTGTACAGCATGTACGCATTGGCCCTACGTATAAAATCGACGTGTAAAGTATGTCGTTCTGAAGCACGGTGCCAACCATGGGCGTCGATCGGTGGGGAACGGGGGGACTGATGTCGTTCCCCAACGATTTTCGTCCCTGAATAATGATGATCTTGTGCTAAAACTTTGGCAGTCGTCAGAAATTGCCCTTAGATCGCACCACAGGGCGCCTAGAATCATTTTTTTCAGGGGCCCTTAGGCGGGCTCCGAACCCCGCGCCGTTTATAGGCTTCGCACTCGCACAATAAGTACTGATCAAGATACACATGTATGTAGCACCCCCACTTTGAGAAGCGAATGACGCCCTCGAGAATTGATGCCAACAGGCTGTTAGAGCTAGGACCTATACCAGTTTGGCCTGGCTTGATTTGTACAGCCCCCCCCCCCCATACAAAAGTGTGTTCAGGATCCGTCCTTGTACCCCCACTCCCAATAGGCCTAATCTATAGCCACAGGTTTTTATTTTGTAGGTTTTTTTTTTCAGACAGGGACGTTTTCCGGTTCTTATTACATGATTTTCCTAGTGTGTCCAACTTCAGGCGTTGATTACTCATTACATGGTTTTGGGGGACATTCCTCATTTTGCCACATAAGGTCACAAAATAATGTGCCCCCTCGAGATGAAAATAAAACTGCCCTCAAACGCACATGAAAGCATTATGATCGCGTTTAAAAATGATCTCCTCTCTTGTAATGCAATCCCCTCAAAAACACAAATACCCCTCGCGCATTAACACAATTGTGAACCTTCTCGAGATAGAAAACTATCCCTCAAAAATACGAATTACCCCTGTTGCAATAAAAAAAAAAATGACCCTCTCAAAGGGAAAATTGACCCGTAAAGAAATAATAGTGCTTCTTACGCTTGAAAATGTAATGCAAACATTTTTAAAAATGTATATCAATGTTGGTAGTAAATTTTGCTCAGAGTAACATGTATTCCTTGCAATGTGAACGAAAATAGTTTCACAATTTTCTCCTCTTTCACACCGACGGAAGGTTCCTTTTCATTTCTGAGCAAATGCCTCTTTTTGGTGATGCTTCCAGTTTTTAAAAACGTCCCGCCGCCGCCGATTGGCGTATTACATGTGCAGGTGTTAGTAAAAATTATACTCGCTTGTTCAGTACACAATACGACCCCAATTTATATATTTCAGTCGCCAAAGGTTCATTGATTTGCTTTGTTTCATCTCAAAGGCCTTTTCATGCCCGTAGACTTGAGTCAAGGCGTATGGCTACCCGGACACGAAAAAAAGACCATGCGATTGGCAGGCTCGTTGGCTCCGTGCGCCGTCATCAGGGGCATAATTCCCAGGGTGGGGATGGGGATGTATACCCCCCCCCCCTCTCACTTTTTGACCGCAGGGATGGGCTATTGAATCATCCCCCGCTTTTTGTGATGAGAAAAAAAATGAGGATTTTGAGGTATTTTCCGAACGTCCCAGCGACTAAAATGTATGCAATAATACTCGAAAGTGGAGAATTAAAGTACACAATTTAGCGCGAGTAAATTGATAAAGAGCGTCCCAGTATAACGTGGTGTCCCCCCCCCCTTCGAATGTCCACGGCCGGGCAATTCGGGCGTTTCATGTGCCAGCAAGAGTTTGCCAGGGAGAGTTAATTTTCATAATGCATTGTGGGAGATGGTCGACAAATTCGCAGCGCGGGACATTTGAAATTGTTAGTCATTTTCCGGTCAGTAGTTTCGTAAGCATATGATTCGAGTATAAATTTGCCTTTCTATTTTCTTTGTGTCAATATGGTGTTTTTAGTAAGGCGACAGAATTTATAACCACTTAGCTAAAGTTGAATAATGACACTCATTCAAATGGGCCCTGTTTTGTTGACCGTGATTTAAACAACTGACTCTCCATGGCAAACTCTTGGTGGCGCTCTGCATTGTGCATCGTCATAATTTTAGGGTTTTGGTCATCCCTCCTCCCCGCTCCCCCCCCCCTCCACTCGCCAGCACAGATTTACGCCACTGGCCGTCATTGCACTCGCGTGGTCACGATTCTAATCATGCCACCGGCTGACGTTAATGTGACATTGTATTATAATGGAATCATTCCCTAGACTTTAGCGTAAGTACAAGAAAATGAATGTTCCCAAGCTAAGGGAGCTGAATTAGAATCAGACAGACAAAATTCCCTCGTAAAAATTGTAAACGGGTCAGTTGTTTGATATAAATAGCATGAGGTAGGGGAAGGGGAAACTTGCTTGAATTTATCTCAATCATAGCGACATGTCAGTGCCGGCCGAAATTTAGACGCGCGACGCGAAACAATAATTGATGAGACAGAATAAGGACGAGCTTGGTAAGGTTAATTGCTCGTTGTGACTTTGAATAGTCAACTGCTCGGTACATAAGAATGATTGTAGAAAGGAGTTACGTAACAGCATTCATGTGTATAGCGCGATGCTGACGCATCTTTCGGGCAAACACAAAAAGTCACTCTCCCACTGCGGAAATAAGGATTATGTTTTAAACACAAAGAAAAAAGCGCCAACTGAAACAGCCTAGTTGTTAAGCTGTCTGACAGTGGACCCAGGGTTAGGGGTTCGAACCCGCTTGGTGTCATTTTTTGGTTTTCGATGCCTGCGGTTCCGTCATTTAAGAGTATTAATTTCCCGTCGTCATTTACCAACAGCAGTTAGCTCGGTCGGTCGGTAAGCTGACTCACAAGTTGGGACTGTCTGCGAAGTCCAGGTTGGCATCTGCGTATAGGTACGGGGTTCTTTTGCTGACTCGGCAGCAAGGCTTAGGGTGCCACCTCGTCTCCTCCCTTTATGGTGCCTGACTTTCGAGTTACATGGATGGACAGGGAAGGAGGTGTGGTGGGCCGGGTACCGAGTCCCAGAAGAGTTCTATATGGAAGTCGGTAAGGGGCTCATTGAGTTAGGGTCATAAGTCCGACTCCTGAAAACTTGGCCATCGCCACATAACTTTTTGTTTTATTTTCTTTCTTTTCTATCGGAAGACAATTGCAAGAATGATTAATTTGTTATATTGAGAGCTTGTACTGTAATCATTCCAAATTATTTTTTTAAATTGCTCGAAAATACAAAATTCAATCCAGCCATTTTTATTTCATTGTCGCAAAACTGCATGTACATGCCCAGTACCTTTGCGCATACCTTGTTCAGGCCTGTTCCCTGATCCCAGACTGCAGGGGGGGGGGGTTAAATCCTATAGTGGATTTTTTTTTATATTTTTATATTTTCATGCACAGCTGTAGCTGTCAACCCCCATATATGAAGCGACTTCGCGCGGCAGCTTGTGCCGACATGACAGAATGTACAATCTTTTGACATGGGTTTCAGAACCGGATTTTAGCTTCGCGGAGTTTTGAGCAGCGGTGTTTATTATTTACATTCTCCACTTTGTTCTTATTCCCTCTTCCTTTCCCCTTCATTCTCCATCGGAACACTGGTGCCTAGGGCCTACGAAACACTATATCCGGGCCTGACTTCACGAACATCTCCCCCTGCAATGTGAGGCCAATGTTGAGAATATGTCCTTTTGGCTGAGACATTCGTTTCAATCTAACTATGAATGTGAATTAACACTCATTCGCCAATGCTGTCCTTGAAAATAAATCAAAAACTAAATTATATATTTTTTTTTAGGTAAGTAAAATGAAATGTTGAATTTGTTTTCATTGTTTCCCACGAAGTGGCAAATTATTAAACGCAAAGAAAGATATAAGTGGGAACATTACTAAAAGACACATTGAAATACTACTGGCTAAAGGGGGTCGTAGGGCAATCGCAAAATTTAATGATCATGTTAAAAAAAAATAGAGGTTGTAGGAACAACCACGCGGTGTTATGCGCTAGCATATTTGAGTTGATGGCAAGAAATTTAACAAATGTTTGTCAATAACACTGACAGAGACTAGAATGACAGTGAGATACTAGTCAAGGGCAAGTGTGTAGTGAGAGTATACCAGTGTAGATCAAAACACAAAACACTGTGTGCGTGTTTTTTTGGGTTTTTTTGTAGTGTCAGGCTATAAGTATAAACAAACACTATTGAGCAAACAAATGTTCGAGATTATATCTCTCAAAGTTGATATTCCATGAATGTTCAAAGGAACTGAGTCTTTTCATTCAAACTTTCGGTCTGATGACGTCATCAATTTGTTCCTGCTCACAGGTTGTTTCTGCATCAAGGTCATATTAATTTTGAAGCAATTACCCCAAACTTCGCCACACACATCAACTGAAAATTCATTTTTACATTTTTTTTTCAAACTTCCGCTAGAGGGCGCTCTAACATTTCATCCTACCAAAAATAAGTTTGAGGCATCTGCGTATATAATCTTGCAAATTGCAAGGATGCCTGAAGAAAAAAAGCCTGTTGCATGAACGTAATAAGGCCACATGCGTGGGCACCAAAAAGACGGCAATAAATGGCGTGTTGGGCATTGTTACGACATAACAATGGGACCTTTGAATAGAGAGCAAACTAACCGTCACCAAGGTCGTTGGCCGCCTTTGTCCCTGGCAAGCGCGGTGCGCGGGGTCCTCCGCGGCGCTTGGTATTTTTGACATTTCACGGCAGGGGTGCCAAAAGTAAACATGTCCACGCCGGGACAAAGTCCATTGAGGAATGAGGGAAAAATATAAATAGTGTTTTATTATCAGTATTTTTCGTAACTGCATCTGACCATCTGACCTGCAGGACGGTCAGGAGTCTTTAAAGCACAGAGTTGTTTCGATCTCGTTTGACATTTTGGAGCAAGAGCGGTGGAACAACTATACCTCTGCTTCTATATAGCTAGGGATTATGACAAGGGCGGATCCAGAACACACATTTTTTAGGGGGACCCCAAGAAATGGTTCCCCAAAAGTGGGTCCGAAAATAATGACTGCGTGTGGTTCGGGGCCCGCTTAAGGGCCCGAAAATGTTTGGATTCTAGATGCCTTGTGGTGTGATCTGGGGCAATTTCCGACCACTTTCACCCAATTGTTTTGAAGAAAAGTGTACGCAGTGCCTGCCTTTATTGCGACGTCACTTTAAAAAAAAAATTGGGTTCGGTGGGGGTTTTTTTTGGAGGGGGTGCAACAGGAATCCGCCCTTGGATTATGAAGCCCAAAAAGTGGACAACCAAATTTTCCTATTTGCTGCTTTCAGATTTTTTTGGGGGAAATTGGATTGTCCATTTTAATTAAAAAAAATAATAAAAAGGGATCCAAAAGCTTGGAGAGGGCAATATTGATCATTTTTGTCTGGCCCTTTCCCATCCAGCGTCCCCTCTGAATATATATCACATTCATAATTTACTGTTTTCTGATACAAACATGAAATGCTTTTAAAGTAAATTTTGATACAAAAATTCCACTTTTCTTGAAAATGTCCGCCCACCAGGTGCCACGATTTTACAGGATGCCTTAGACTGTCATTCACTCACAGCCCAGTAAGACATTTCGTGGTAACTTGGTAGTTTTGTTTTTGATGTTTGTAAATGATGTATATTCCCTTCAATATTTTTGACTCATGGCAACTTCGTCAATTTCGTTTCTTTTGTGTACAAGGCCGGGGCACTTAAAGGACCGCGGTTGCCTATACAAAGTGGAAAGAACAGAGAAATACCAAGAAGTAAAGGCACAGTGAAAAAAGGTATCTAATCACATTTCACTTGAATTGTGACAGACTTTGTAATAATATTGAGATGTATTTCGATAGACATGGATTTTAATACAAGAAACGCTGATTCTCTTAATGGTGTTCTCCCTAAACATAGCATTGAATGTTTTAAGCAATCTTTCAATTAGTCTGGTGCGGTTACATGGAACAGCTTACCTGCTAAGTTCCAGAATGCATCTTCTATTGATGGTTTTAAATACATGTATAAGAAACTTCATTTTTTTCAAAGTACTTTTTTTCTCTCATAATTGCTCATTTTACCATTTTACCAGTGCTATTTTACACAACAACTTACCTGCTTAGGTCGAGAATAATGGACGGAGGAGAGGGTTAAAGAAAGCTATATTTAATGAACATGTTTACCATCTTAATAGTATATCATTATTCTTGTTATCTTCATTGTTCATTTTACTATTTAAACATTTTTAACGATTTCTTGCTCTCACTATTTTCTTGTGTTTTTATTTCTTAACACGTGACCATAATGTAAAACAGCCCTAGGGCTATCTTTTTTTGTATCCTGTATAAACATTTCGAAATAAACAAATAACTGAATAATAAATCAAATTGAATGTGGAAGGGGAGCGTGAGTTTAGTAGAGAGTTCCAAAGTGAGGCAGCAGCACGAGGGTAAAAACAATTTTGTCGTTCGATGCAGAATCTCACTCATTTTAAAGTTGACAAAGAAAAAACAAGGGGGGAGCAGCAAATTTGTTTCAATTTTTTTTTTGGGGGGGGGGTAGATTCTCACGCAGGCCAGGTGGTGTAACATATTCTATACTTGTTTGGTACTTCCGATTCTACACACACAAAAAAAGAATTTTATTGCCGTGGCAATCGTTATTTTTCTTGACAATGCCGAGCCAAACCGTCAAAATCGAGTCAGCTGCCGCTTTCCATGGGAAAATGATTCTAGCCAATGCTGTTGAAAAGAAAATCTATTCTATAACATGATCCGGAGGCTTCGGTGACTGCTCTCTTGAATCCTCCTTTGTAATTACACATGAAAAAAATGGTCTTGTGTGTAGTGTTCTGATGAGAAATATGACAGAAATTTGAATGAATGAGAGGGCTGGTCTTACAAAACAGGCCCTTTACCAACGAACAACCTAGTACAAAACACGCAGCTGCCCCTATGCATAAATTAAGTGACGTTGCACTTGAGTAGTTTTTTTTTTGAGTTAGCTGCCGCATCATCACAGGCGCCGTTTATTGAAGAGAGTCATTTGCATAATACTGGACCGTACGTACCCGTCACAAAATGGGCAATAAAAGAAGAATATAGCGACTGGGGTTTAGCGCTGCGTGAAAAATATGAATGAAATTAAACTGGCTGTTAATAAAGCAGCGCAGGGCGCAGTGTGGCCGGGCGTTTCTCTTCACCTCCGATGCATTGCAATTTTAATTCGCTCCCCGCCGGGTTTTTCTTCGTCCGGCGGGCATCGCAGATACCAATGGACAAAGCATAGAAGAACCGTTACAATTTGTGGCCATCAACAGACAATGCAAGACCAATTTAAAAAAAAAAAAAACGTATGAAAATGTATTTCAACTCAAACTGTTATTGAAAGGCCACTTTTATTAACTGATAGGATGTGTGGCCTATTTGAATACCTTTTTGTGTCCTCTATACCGTTAGTCAGGCTTATCGAGCATCGATCCTCTTACTTGAATATCAGGACAAAATATGTATGCCTAGTACAGGGTGAGTAAAAAAATGAAACCCAAATGGCAGGACAAGATTTTGTTTATGAAGTTCTGCACTTTCAAAATCTAGCATACGATAGCCCAGTTAATAAGCTTTCTTTTAGTATAAGAATCATTCAACTCAATTTTAAAGTTCTTAACGCGGATCACAAAAAGGTAGGCCTAAGTGTTCTTTCAGCAAAACAAAACAAAAACTCACATAGGGATGTACATGAATTGGTTTTGTTTTGCTAAAAGAGCACACACTTTTTTGTGATCCGTGGACAGAACTTAAAAACGGTGGTTGCGTTTAAAATTATGTAACTTGAAAAGTACATGAGCGATTTGAATTATTCTTGTACTAAAAGAAAGCTTATTAGTTGGACTTTCATATCCTAGATTTTAAAAGTGCTACATGCAGAATTTTATAAAGAAAATGGTCCTGTCATTTGGATGTCCTTTTTTACTCACACTGTTTAACCGTTATGATTATTTTCAATTTAAAAAAAAATAGGGCCACCATCTTCCAAGTCGGGTAAATTCAATAACTGTGGAAGTGTGCTACTATACAGTGTGTTAACTTCTTGTGCCTACGGGGAAGAAAAGGGATCTATCTACCCGATGTTCCCGGTACCTATGTTCCCCAAAATCCTTAGGGTTAGGGTTAGGGCTAGGGTTATATGGTAAGGATTGCGGGGAACATTGGTATTGGGGAACATAGGTATGGACCCTCTCTTATTGATTGCCACAGATGGACTGCACGGGTCTATAAAATCGGACATGATGACGATTTTTCCGAAGTAGGAGCACAAAGGACAAGAAGTGAAGGGCTGAGAATTGAGCACGGTATGTCGGAAAAACACTACATCCACGAGTCGGCCATATGAAATTGAAAGCGAGGTAAGTTATTTATTTTCTGAATTTATGAGTAGAAATGAAAACAATAAAATAAAGTTCATTGCAAATCAATACCCGTCTGCTCTTACAGAAGCCGCATTTTCAAAACATAGCGAGGCTTGGAACGCACGCCAATCATAAAACAGTCTGGCACCATCCCATTCAACAGATTACAATGTGTAAAATAGATTCAGGGAACGCGATAGAAAATGGCCTCCTCGTGAATGTACGGTCCATTGTCCAGTTTGTCTCTCTTAAAAATGTGACAATGAAGGTATGTGGACTGGCGTGATCATTGTGTTCGGTGCCCCGACGTCCTTGAAAAAGGTAATTGTTGAGATATGAATTATTCATAAGATGGAATTTTTGAGAAATGAATTACTTAAGTCTTTGTCTGTGAGGGATATAGGTTGTGTCTCAGACCAACAAAATAATTTCCCACTAAACTGTCCAGTGGTGGATGGGGGGGAGCCCTGTTCAGCCGCTGACTAACGTTATGATGCTAGCAACATGGGGACACTGTATGTGATGCGATCAAGCTAAATGAGTCGTTTGTCGGGAATTTTTATTTGGAGATTCAGGCCAAAATAGGGCCTCTTCCTCAAATCTCTTGGTGTTCCGACCTTCATAATTTTTGAACTAAAGATGGTATCAGCATGCGGTATTCACATCAGTAATGCTGAGATTGTGCTTCATACAAAAATCAAAAAAACAATACAAAAAAAATGGTCAGGGAACAAAAACGACTGATTTAGCTCGATCGCATCACATATATAAATGGAATGCTAAAGTTCCTACATTAAATTAGTCTTCAATTATCTTATACAATGCAGAAGAAAGCATCGAAGGTTTCAAATTTTCCGCGTGCATACCGTAAAGCTTGCCTTCACTCAACTCCCCCGCCCCTCATTTCAACCCTAACCCCCCATTTCCTGCCAGCTAGACTCCGCCCCTGCTGTAATAGTCTGCACAGTCATTAAAAATAAAAGGGAGACTCGGATTCCCGTGGGGTTGAACGAAAAAAGGGGGGGGGGGAGAAACAATGTTTCCGTTTTCAGATCTTCATACGAAAACCAACAATCTGGTGGATGGTATTTCGGAAGATTTCGATTCCTCCGTAATTTGTTTTTCAAAACCCAATCAAGCAAGCGTGCTCAAATTGTTACGTAGGAACGCTTTTAGTAGTATATTGCCGGGGATTTATGTGTAGGTAGTTTTGAGTTATGTTGGCCATTTTCCCGGGGGTGATGTGTGTTTTTTCGTTCCTTACGACTTCAAATTACAGCAATTAGTTGGTCATTAACGGCCATTTCCATGCGATGATCGTTTGTGATTGATCGGCCCCAAAGAAATCCTTGAAAAATAAAGATAAAAAGAACGCTGGGAATTTGAACACGTGGGTTCCCCGCTCAAGAAACAACCTGAAAATTGCTGCCCTCCGGCTATTGAATCCGCTACCGGGGAGAGCATCCAGCGCGCACGTGTTGTCTAGACCCGGGGCTAGGAGGACTTAGACCCGGTACAGCCTTTGTGCCGAGACCCGCTCCGGTACGCAGTTCACACGGTGACTTCAGCCACGACGGCTTGCGTGGTTCACACGCGCTGAAAAGCGCCCCGTGCGTTTCCGTTCATCACCGCGTGGTCTTTTGTTCCAACTTGTTTTTGTGTTAGCATAGCAATTCTATTATCATTCTTCAGTATGTCGACGTGTTGGTCTCTTTTCGTTTATTTTCGTTACTAAACCCGTACCAGGCTTGTCTGGTTTCCTACCCTGCGGCACGTGGGCCAACCAGACCATGGAGAAACGACACACTCTGCGGCAGACGAGAAAAGATGTGCGACACTATTATGACCTCCTTTTCGACAATTGTCATTTTTGTAAGAGATAAAGTGCTGATGGAAAACTAATTTTCTCTGATGATCAAGCAGCAGCTGGTATCGAAAAGTCGGGTCCACTAAATGTTATGAGTATTCATTTAGAAACAAATCGGCAGTGTCTTTTTTATCGCTTGTGTTTAAGGCAAACATCCATTTCAACCGACTGCAACTTTGCGCCTTTAAGCAGAAGTGATACATACTTTTGCTCGTCTGTTTGTTAGGACGTCGTTATGAACTTTTCGTCGGAAGTGTTTTCTTAAAAACAGCACGAACACATATTGTTTGCAGAAGAAGAAGAAAAACAGGATCAGAAAAACCGTCTTGAAAAACAAAGTTATTTACATTGAAGCTTTAGGCCTACGTGGAACTTTGTTGAGGAAAGGGAATTCCAATGGACAGTGTTTTTGTCATGGAACTTTTATTGAGATAATTTACAGTTTTCCAAATGGCCTAACGTTCCCTCGGTTTTAATGAACCTTATCCATGAGGAAGCTATTTTCGATCGTGTTCCCTGAAGAGTCTATTCTATAAATTGTAAACCGTTGAATGGGAGGGTGATAGACTATTTTACGATTGGAGCGCGTTCAAAGCCTCACTTTCAATTCTAATTTTAAATGTGGCCAAAAGCATGAGACATGTTCTATCACACATTTCAATTATTCATCAGAGCAGGGTTTTTGTTGTTGGCCTAACGTAGCCCTAACCCCATATAAACTTGTTTTGTTTTAAAAGCGTTTTTATCAGGGGGGGGGGGGATTTGGGCGGGTGAAGTTTTCTTCTTATCTTCCAACTTTAAAGTGACTTGGGCTCAAATCCTCCCGGTTTTTTTGGGGATTTTCAGTCCCTGCTTGATTTCTTGGGACGATTCCTTGTAACTACAATTTTAGTACATTACCAGCGAGACTTTTAAAAAGTCAATGAAAAGCCCTATTCTGCTTCAAAGAATTCACTTTTTGCCATGCAAATATGCAGATCCACGATTTAAACGAAGGTTGGAAAACAAAAGCTTTCTGAGGTGACGCGAACGTCCTTATTTTGTGTCATGCGATGATGCGAAGTTAATTACCCATTGTCAAGGTTTTTTCTTTAAGCTGGGGCGCCTCCAATTTTCTTTTTTGTGTGTGTATCGCCTCTTTGGAGCTATCGCTTTAAATGAAGTCACCCAAACGCCACAGTCCGCGAATTACTGGCCTAATGCCAGAGAAAGGAATAGGAGAATAATAGCAGTCCCCCGCCGACTTGACAGTTCCGTTGGATCAGCTCCAGTAAATCGCGAGCCCCGCACGCAGCTAACCGTCCTTTGTTGGTGCAGCTGGTCCCGGCCGGGGCGCGTGCCGGTCTTTTGTTCGCCCTGTCAGGCTGGCGCGTGGCCCGTCATGTTTAAAGGGGCTTTGTGCGGCTCTCTCCGTGATGGTCCAGGGCCCTATGATTAAGGCCTATGTCAACACCTGTTCAATTGTGTGTTTGCGGAAAGTGCAAAAGTTGGCCCGGCCCGGAAATGCTGAAGTCTTGTTTCCGGTGTTTAACTTTTCAATCTCACACTGGTGTTGGATTTTTCTTTTTTAAACAGATCTGCTACGATTAGTGAAGTCGTGTAAACAGTAGTTAATGTACATTAAATCATAGGTACAAAGAGACTGCTTAACAGTGTGTTGTTAAATCACAATTTGAAAAGAGAAAGAGAAAACGATCGACTCCCTTTAAGTTTAACACTCCGGGGATCAACACAACTGTTTCTTTGCCTCTGCCCAAGTTCTTGTTAAATTTGAATACGCGTTCGTATTGTGCTTAAATTCTGTTGTCCTAGTTAAAATGTCGCCTTAATTATTAATCCGATTGATTCAATTGCAACTTCACCGTGCATACGAACCGATTACGTAAACGCTTCCTTATCATAAGAGTGCTTTAGTCAAATACAATAATATATCAACCTTGCACAAATTATCTTAAGCATGAAACATAAAAAAACGTAAAAACGTCACATATAAATTGCTGGAATCGGCTTTCGGAATCAACATATGGAGACAGGAACCGCAAACAAGTTTATTTTTTCTCACTAGGTGTTTACTCTGTTGTGGACGGGTATTGAGCGACGGCCATGCGCGCACGTGGCTTGTGAGGTTTTAAATAGCGACAGGGTAATAATAGATCCACGATACCAATTTAAAAAGCTTGCTTGACAAGACCATGAATATGCATTCATTGTGACGGCATATTTGCACTGCCCGAAGGTTAGCGACTGACATAATATGGGCATTTTATTCAATGGAATGATTTGTTTCTACTACACTGTTAGTCCTTCAGTTTTTGTCGAGGAATCGCTACCTCAAGTTAATGAGTTTATTTCCGAAACATATCCATTTGAAGAAAGAATACTGAAGAAAAAAATATGTGCATAGTTATGAATTTTTCAAGAATAAAAACAGCGTAACAGCTTTTTTATAAGCTTCAGTTTTATTTTCCTTTATTGTAATTTCAAATTGTGTTTCAGTAAATAACAGCCGTCGAAACTGCTTTCGGGCGGCTAAGGAGAGCGGTATTCTAAAGGGGGACAACAAAAGTTTATTGCATTTAGATCGGATTTAATCGGATTTAATTAAGCTCATTCAATAATTTTTAGAACAAACACCACTCGTCCGTTGCGTATAGGTTTGTCACCTTTTGACTTTCACAACACTGATGTAGTCCTCGTTTCTGTTGGAATTGAGCCTCAACTTTGACTTTTTAATTGAATATAAATATTAAATTAAATATCCCGCTTAATTTAATAATATCTTACTTAGTTGAGATGGAGTGTGGCCTAGTGTTAAGGGTTTGTGACTCTTGATCAGAGGCTAATTGTGTGTGTCCTTGGGCAAGCCACTTCACTCCATTTTCCTCTCTCCATTCAGGAGTATAAATGGGTGCCAGCATTAGCTGGGGAGTAACCTGCGATGGACTATAGCATCCCATCCAGGGGGAGTAGACATATTCTCAGTCGTTTCATGCCAAGGAAACCATTGATAAACCGTCAGCCTGCATGATGAGCCATATTGGTTATTGACAGAATTACATGATACTTTTTTTTAATTGAATAAAGTATCAAAACACTAAACCTTCAGCCAGTAACCATTTCCACCAGTGACCAGTATAGTGACAATTGCACCGTAAAGAAAATGACAGACGGATATCAGTATCCAATTGCAGAAGTCCAACGAAGTATGGGTAACAAACGAGAGTTGTCTATCATACAAGAGCTGAATTTCATCAAGGCTCTACTGTGCCACTCGAGATAACGTATCACAATAACAAAAAAAAATTGAACAGTGGCAGTGTAACATTGAATGGGTACATAAAAGTAGAAGGTTCTTTGTTCAGAAGTAAAAGTGCACATTCCTTCTCGCGTTAGCAACGTGCACCCGATTGAGTTTTCTGTATCATTTTTTTTTGGGGGGGGGTGGTTTGAGTGCAGCTGTATTGGGCTATAATCGACGTCAGGCCTCTACATAGATTAGTGACAGACACTTCAAAAACGATCAAAATGGTTAATAATTGGCAAAGTTATGGCGACAATATATAAATAACCCAGGTCTTAATATTGCGTCGGTCTGACTTTCATCTCGACAAATGAATAACAACTATAGGCAATTTGTGCCTAGTTATAGTTGTTATTTATTAGCGGATAGTACTAGTCAGTAAAGAATTTTAGTTGTGTATTTTTTTCACAAAAATATTGTATGTGTTGTGATGGGTTTGTGATAAATATCCATATTTGTTTTTGTCGTGCCTCAAATAAATCAAAATTATGTAAAGTAATCATTTCATAGCTCAACGTGGATGAATGGGGGTTTTTTGGGCTGTTTAATATAAAAGTTAATAACTTTTCCATTGCTCGGAAAATAGCAACTCAAAAACAAGATCCTGTTTTCGTGGTGAAATTTAAAACTACCACGGATATCATTATCATCTTTATTTAACCGACTAACTCTTGTGACTTGAGTTGGATGGCAGCTTCCATGATTCGATCCGATATGGTAAAAGTTGATTTTGACAGAATATTTGAGAAGATCAAGACAAACTGAGGATCTTCACCTTATATGTTTCAGTGTTTAGTGCTTAGCGTGTTTTGTCAATCAGCAGGAAACCATTAATACGCCGCATTACATTTGAGCTTAATGAGCCGGAATTGGCTGTTGCTAAGTAAAACTGTTCAATAATGTGTGGGCTCATGAACAGGTCCTTGAATAGTCATTTTACTTGAAAGAATAGAATGTGCGGACATCACGAGCAGGGGCGGACGGCTCCAGCCTTCAGGAAATGGGGGGGGGGGAGGATGGTGGGTGATGGCGTGCCGAGAAGGGGCGTAAATCCGGGGGATTCCCCCACCACTTTTGGACCAGGGGATGGGCTATTAAATCATTCCTTCCTGGCCCACTTTATTGCGCTGAGAAAAAAAATGCGAATTTTTAGGTATTTTTCGGACATCCCAACAACCAAAATGTATTCAATAGCACTGAAAAGTGGAGAAACAAAGTACAAAGGCTTTTTTAAATGCGCCGTTTTGATGTAAGCGAGAATATATATATTAATACACATCTATATCCCGAAGAGCGCCCTCTAGTGTAATGTGGTGTCCAGCCCAGGTTCCCCCCCAACCCTTAGCTTTTCGAATTTCCATCACAGCCGGGCAATTTTTGGATTTTGGTCATCCCCCATCCCCCCACACTCGCCGGCACAGATTTACGCCACTGGTGCCGAGGGCTTTCTCCTGCACAATTTTAGAATAAAGACAATTTGAGAATACATCTAGGACTAGGAGCTTCAGCATTCCATTTCTTATTTTGGCCCATTACTATTAATCAGCCGCTGAATTGGGGGATGCACAAAGCCCCTCGAGATCCCACACTTTGAATTAACTTGATTGACTATAACGGCTTTACGTTTTCAATGGCGTGAAGTTGATTCATCATCGAAGAAAAGTTAAACATTTCCTCCTCTTTTTTTGACGTAATCCTCGTCAGCTGCCGCCACGCCAAACAATTACACTTCATTGGGATAGCGAAGGCCTCAGTGTTTCTTATAACGCATGCGAAATCCGTATACCCTCACATATTTGTGTTTATCCCTGTGTGTTCAAAAGGCAACAATAGCCAGTGTGGTTTTTATCAGCAAAATCCTTTTGAGCCCGCTAAATGCAATCCTGACTTTCTAATCACTGTTGTTCCTCTACATGACTAGCACACAAAGCAATACCGCGTATCAGGCTTCCGGCGATCAGGTGCTAGCTGGGCAGAGAGCGGACCAACAAAAGACACTACCGAGATAACTGTTGCATCAACCCACAAGAAACCGGCTCCAGATTTAGGGTATCATTGTCCGTCTTTATCTTCGTTTAATCCTCTTATCTTCAGGGTTCGGTCGGAGCAGGCGTTCAAGCCAGTCGCGTGCCGTTTGTTCAGGCTGTTGATTTGACTCAATTAGGGTAAATATTGCCCCCAAACAATTACATTCTGATTCGAATACGATGAAAACAGAACGAGATCAAATAACATCTGCCACCGGTGGGATCTTCGGAAAGTGATCTACGAGACAAAAGTCCCATTTCCGCTACGAAAGCAAAATACTCGACAGACTTTACAGAAGGTTCTACACTACAATGACATTATTAGAAATGATTTGTGACTAAAGTACAGGTTGTATTATTGAAAAAGCTGTTCACTTTTCTGATAAACTGGCAAGATAAATAAAAAGAAACCATCCTTGGCAACACCTTTTATACATACAAGAATTATCTTAGGCCTGCACTTTTTTTTGGGGGGGGGGGGATTTAAACTATAAACCTTAATGGGAGGCGCGTATTCTAAGAATACGTAGACTGGTCGGGGTCACTTTAATGCATTCACTTCTACCCGATGGGGCTTTTGTGTAATACAAAAATGTATAATGCATATTATCCAGGTCTTACCGTATTGGAACATTTCCTTTAACTGATGATGAAACATTCCAAACTAAAAGGACGGCCAACATTATTGAAGCTTAGTCGCATATAAAAACTAATCAGTAATTCAATAATTGATTGACTTGTCCTTATTCTGCTAGAGGGACTAATGGACTTCTTTTTCAGGAGATAAAGTCTGTGCGCCATTTCGGCGCCATTTCATCTTTTTTTTCGGGTCATTTTGTTTTATTTATTAATGAAATGGCTTGTAGTTTTTAAAAAATTCAATGTGTAGGCCCTACAATTTTCCAATTTATAGATTGAGTAAAAGCTGACCTAGTTCGACTGGTCCAAATTCCCATGTTGGGTCTCGATAATTAATTTTGATCGGTTTGAAATTGGATGAAAAGAAAAGGCTTTGAATCTCTTGTTACAAAAAAAATACCAGGGTACGGTTATTACACTCGTTTTATAATAGCTTCGGTGGACACGCGTCACTTGTTATATCGCCCGTTAGCCAATCAGCTTATTCCGAGGCGCGCTCGCGTGCATAATTAAATACCGGGGCCCGGGCGCGCGCGCCTGCCTTGCATGGGATGGGATTGGAAGTTGTGCTGAGGGAATCATTACTTTATGAATTCAGCTTGATAACAATGATCAGCCAGCCGGCAGTGGGCTCGGTGACCGTTATTCCGCGTACGCCGGCTCAGAGAGCGGAACGGCTCATGCATTGATCACTGCAGCTATCACCGGCCTTGCTTCGCTAGTGTGTGGACCGTTATTTCACACAAGACACTCGGTGTATTGGAAGAGGGCCGGACTAACAGAGAAACCTACGACCATCGGGGCTTTCGGAACACTTTAACCTACCGTCGACTTGACTGTGAATAAATTCACTTTATAATCACCTTGGATAAAGTTTCCACCCACGCTTAGTTTTATAGTCATTTCGAGCTGTTGAAAACAATTGTTTTTATTTTATTCGTGGATAAAACTGAGTCACGCGCAGCAGAATCAGATGTTTTGTTATTAGAAACTGAAACGACACAGAATACACAAAGACTTTATATGATAAGCCCACTACCGCTGTACGCAACTTCTGGATTTTCTTCAGTTTGGTATCTTCGCTGTCTGGGAACTCTGCTATCCTTGGATTATTGAGGCAGGATTTATACATTTTTGGACTCCTTTTTGTGTGGTTCGTTGGTAAATGTGTGCAAGAACGCAAGGAATGCGCAAGTATTAGTATCGCCTGGATGGAGTCAAGATCTTCGGATTACGCGTTGCCGTTACCTCGGACCGTGGCCGTAAGAATGGGCGTGTGCCGGGCCTGCGCTCGGCTGGTGCTCCCGGCCGCTCTACTGCTGGGTCTCGGTAAGTGACTTTTATTTTCGTTCACGCCACGCCGGTGTTTTGACAAGAGTCCAAATTCCTTTAAGGCTGTTTTAATAGAGTCAGATGTCCACACCGGGAGAATATCAGAAGTTCATTCAATACCTATGTAGTCTATGTGGCAGTAACGAATCAATATAGTAATGATATGTACAAGATGTATTGAAGAAACATTGAAAATACTTAACATCATCAGCCTGACATATAATTGGTGGGGAAAAATGTTGCAACCTGACGCCACTTCCACGATTGTGTACAAAAGTCTATAGAGAGTCAAGAACATTTTCCAAGTATTTCCCAACAAAATTGGAAAGGTATCTCAGCCCCAGATTCATGTCTGACTTATCATCATTTTTGCAATGAATGACCTTCAATGAGATGAAGACAAAAAGTGGCGTCGGATTGATTTTTTTCCAATTACTCAAAAAACCTGAAATTGCAAGGCTGAATTGTATGATAAAGTAAAAAAACACATTTCGGAGTGAATATTCCTTTACAAAACTTACGCACACCCAAAAAAAAAATTGTTTCCTTCATATCATGAAATTTTTTTTACCAACATGTACAAGGTGAAAACAAACCATAAAATTCAGTTCGTTCTGCACGGTTAAAGGAAATTCTCAGCGCATAATCCCACTCTAAAAAATAAAGAGCCTGTAACTTGAAAGCACTACTATCGACTATCGAACAGAACATTCGCCGCAACACATATCCCCTTTAAAGCCTACTTGCACCTTTAAGAATTCCCAAATTGTAAAAAAAAAATCAGTTGGTGTATAAAATTCTGTAAACTAAAATAATGCATACAAATTGTTAAAATGAACGGGATTTTAACCATTACGCGAATTCCTGTTGATGATTCTAAAAAAAAAAATAATAATAATACAGTTGTCTTCTTTATGTCTAGAAAAAGATTTTAGATTTAGTTTATTTTTTCTCATTGACAATATATTCGAGAATTTAAAGCTCCAATTTTATCTATGAGTGGGGAAATCATCCAGAAACCCAGCATGGCTTACATAGATAGATGACCCTAAACAAATGATTAAGCTAAAGTTTAACGCAAATATTATGGAGATTTTCTTCAGTGTGTGTTTTGCTAAAATTCAATATATGGCAAAAGTATCATCTGTATTGCAGTTTCGTATTGCGAAAAGGACATAGAATGATTGTGTCGTTACGGGAAGAATATCAGACCCCTCTTTAAATTGCTAAACGAAAACACGACACAAAACATATGCCACTGCTGTCGTAGTAGGAAAATAGCAATCCTTTGTTGCGCATGCACAACGATGTAGGCTACCCTGTACGGTGTGGCAGTTCAAGATAATTGATATATCGCGCGATATCGCTCAGCATCCTCCCAATAGCCCAAATCCCCTGGGACGAAAATTGGTTTAAATTTAATGCTACAAATTGGATTCAATCTTCTGTGACATTTAAAGGGGACTTTTTCTCCCCGTCTGACAACGCCTAGACGATTGGCTCACATTAGAGGGAAATTGGAACCACACCGGGAATAATAAATTTGGTCGGATTTAGCATTATGACTTCGTCATCCTGTTGATCATATTCATAACTAACCACCTTGAACATTGCACATACCACGCATGCCACAGTAACATACCGGCATACATATTCCCATGTGAGTCAGCGATCCTTCATTATTTACCCAATTAATATTTCATAATAAAATCACCAACTATTACACAAATTAATAACTTGTCAAATGTGCTCACCACTTACATTTCCAAATTATACATTTATAAAGTTTATTTTTTAAATTTCCAAGTTTGCAGATGCTTAACATCAATTATCATTAAGATGAATGTTCTCAGTCATCCAGAAATATTAAATAAAATATCAGATGAACCAAATTCTGGTCTGGCAAGTTGCAAAACTTAAGTTCCAGAATTCGATTTATCGGATTTTTTCATCAATTGTCTTTATCGACATCATTTACTGACACTGGTTTAAATGTACATTATGCAGAGGGTATAAGTTTGTGGAGTCATGGACGTTAAAGATTTTAGCAAATTTTTTTTATTTCCACTTAGATGTCAATAGTTCAGTACATTTTTTGTCTGCGAAAACAATTTCTTGGCTTTATAGACAGTTTTTTTTATTTATGTATTCATTATTCTCTTTATTCTAAGTTGTACCCAGCAAGTCATGTGTTCATTCATAAACTGATGAAAACAATATAGGGAGCTATATCCCCTTTTAGCAATAAGAAACAAAACAAAAAAGTGGTATGTGTGCCTCGCTATATTTGTTAACATACAGGGCGAGTCAAAAAGAAGGTGACCGAATTAGAAAGAAAACATATTTTACAAAATATCTGGCTCGCCCCATTTCATAAAACTAACATAGGGATACAGTAAAAGTTATTGACTAGTAACTGTGAAAATTTCACGCAATTTGCACACTCTATTCCCAAGTTATGTCTATTTTATTAAAAAGATCACAAAATTCACTGTCCACCACTGATCATTTACCGTTCTACGAACTGATGACTACCCATTAAATACAATGAAGCATGGACGTTTTCCCACCTCCATGAATGAACAAAACTTGCAAAAGAAAACAGACAAAAATCGCTATCAATATTTCAAGGGGGAAAAAGTTGAGTTGTTCCTCATATCCAAAGCACAAAATCTGACAGTCAAAAATAATGTTTCATTCTTGACTCAAATGACTAAAATCTCGTTTGTATTTGAATGCCTGTGTGTGATCTATTTTCTCACTCAGCTCAATAGTTTGAAATGGCATTCAATGGACAGCTATAAAAATAAATTATTTTAGTAAAACATTCATACCGTCTGATAGAAGGAATTTCAGTAATTTTGTCTTCAGATGAGAGGAAGAGCCTGCTCTTTTAAATGACACTTCATTGGTGTATCAAAAATGTGATTGCTTTTTAAGAAACAAAAGAATTAATCCAGATCACTTTCTTTTTGACTCACCCTGTATTGTGGTGCATTATTTTATCTGTATTCTCCCTTTATCTTTCATCTTACGAAAGACATTCAAATAGCGCATAGTCCATTTCGATTCGTGGTGTCAGCGGTGGGATTAAAACAAAACACCAATGGTTTTTATATCAGTTAATATTATACAGTAATGCACAGGGTCACTCGTACTCTAACCACACGACCCTGGTTCATGGATTTAAACAAAGGAAGTTAAGGTCGAGAGTTAAGGCCTGGTGAAATCGCCTACCAGCAAAACTGTATGGGTTTAATTAGGATGCTGGATTTACAGGGACAAAAAATAAAGTTTGGTCTATCACGATTGCCTGACTGATCGGTTCCCTGTCTCCGATATTATGCTAGACAGCATTGTTCTGGCACGGTTACGACCGAGTGACAAACATGTAAGCGATGTAAACTGACAAGTGACAAAGGTGCTGCGTGACAGTTGTGACTCTGTGAAATATGGACCCCTGGGGCATAATAAATAACGTACATGGAAGCAAACCCATCACTGTACTAAAACGGCAAAAAAAACATACATTTAAATAGTAACGGTAGGAATTATTTATTAAGTATTTGTGAATAGTCTTATCGTATACGGTAGTTTTTTTTTTCAATTAAACTATAACTGCTACTATAGCACTGCTATTAGCCCTAACAGTTTGTAAAGTAAAATATTTATAAAAAAAAAAGAACAAAAAGGATTAAATATCTGCGGCCTTGAATGGGATTAAGGAGAGAAACATGTTTAGGGCGATATTCAGGCCTAAGAATATCTTTTAAAGAAATATGCCAGTATTCAGTTACTTTTGGTTTGAAAGGAAAAAGTGGATCCCATTGAGTCGAATCTATAATATACTTTATTTACGGGGAAGCCCGTTTCGATCGTGTTCCCTGAATCTATTTTATAAATTGTAACATGGGTCATGGGATCACTTTCATTGAACTTTTTTAAATGTGACATAAAGCATTAGGGTAGGTTTAATCAGAAATTTAAAATGTTCATAAGAGCTGACTAGTATTGTTTTGTAATGCAGTATTATTTCATTGCTTCATTTACATATAAGTATATATGGCACCGACCAAGCATGGACTATGCAACCTATATGACGTCGTGCCTGTCGAGCCGGGTGCTAACAGGCAACACATGTCTTTCTCATACTTTTGTGTCGAATATTACACACAACGATGCCTAAACAAAGTAGACTGAGTTGTTGTTTTTCATTGAAAGTCGTAGCCATGTGTCCAAAGCATGCATTTTTTTTTGTAAACAAGTATGGCATGGTCTACAATCCAGAAGTAATCGTTGACAGCCGGATCGATCCGTGGTATATGCATGTACGTGTATACGAGCCGTGGTATATTAAGACTGTATTGACTCGGGATCGGCGCTGATATGGTATATAAATTATAAGCCTGGTTTTACGTGGCTAAACTATCGAACCTTTAATGAGATGCTGCTGATGGATTGGCCAGCCAAACTTTGCCTATGTTTAATATTACACACGCCTCCCATACTTGTTTAGATTGACTGCATTACAGTATTGTCAATTTCAATTGGGATCAGACTTGCAAATCTACTGCTGTTAACTGTTAATTGAAAGACTATGTAATCGTTGTTCCGGGCTCATCAGTTGATCCAAAAAAATTAGCGAAAACAGGGGTGGATACAGGAATTTTTGCAGGGGGGGGGTTGAGGCTCGTCGGATTAGTTTATTTCTGATTGTTGCGGACATCCGGACATATAGGTAATTAGTATTAATATAATTATTTATAATTTTGTTTGCGTGTCGTAGAGGGTAGGGGGAGGCGGGGCGGGGGTTGACCCCTACCCCCATATGGATCCCCGCCTGGAAAAGATGGTAAAATTGGCACGATCGGATTATATTCAAATCACCCTTTTAAAAAGTTAATGTAAAATAACTATTTCATCACCTTGATTTTTTTTTTAGCTTGTTATCAAAACTAAATCTTCGGCCCTTTTTGTGAAGCGGATAAAACGGCAAGATACTTGTATAAAGTCATCATCAACAAAATACTTTAGCACGCCGCCAACTCACCCCCCCCCAAAAAAAACCCACCACATATTGACTCAGTTTGACACACGCAAGCACTTCCCTACGCATGTATGAATATATTTAAGTGTTTATGACAGAATATTAACATAAGGTAATGATAATAAATGTATTACTGAGCATAATTGTCTACAGGAATAACGTGCACTTAACTATAACGACTATTAGTGGAATGTCCTTCTGGGGCGTTAATGAGACAGAAGGGAGCGCATATCTTGCTGGCAAACGTCACATGCATAAAGAACATTTTAATAAAATATTAACAGACAGAAAAATGGAATTAAAAAATACTGCTACGAAGACGCAAAAATAACAACCAAAACAATTTCCCCGCTATCTCGTAGACTTGTACATTCCTTACAGGGCCAAAATATGATTGTTTGATTAATATTTATTGCATAATCCAATCAACCAATATACCCGTCTTTCGAGCTATATTATTTTTAACACTACTAAACCTCGCATTCTCTCGCGAGATTTAGTGTGACATCTCAGGGCAGTTATTGTTTAGGGTTGTAGGTTGTATGGTCCATCAAGGAATGGATTTAGACATAAGCCGATGACTCTACTCAAAAGGACGTGCACATTTCTGAATGAAAATCATAAGCACGCAAGAAAAATAAACTATCGTGAATCAGGTTGATGTAGTGTATGCATCCTTTCCACACGATTAAAATATTACGGTTTTGTTCCACAGAGTAGAATGTGCAAAATATACACCGCGGCATCTTCAAAATAAACACTCGTAATTACTCGCGCCGTTAAACCTGTCCCAATTATTTCGGCGTTGAATGAGATACGATGTTGAAACTATCGGCCACGAAATTTACCCAGCCGGGAGGACCGCCGCTTCTTTCCAAGCGCGCGATGATAATTTCACCTTTTTTATGACTTTCAATAAACAGCCAGCGATTGGGGAATGTATTTATTGTGACCTCCCGACCTTTGCCTGACGAGGCGCTCCATGCGGGTTACTATGAATAACTTAAATCTAAGTGTGAACTCACTTAAACTGCCGACGCGTGCCCGAGATTATATTTCAAGAAACTTGATGTTTAGATCCCAGCATTTATGATGTGCAATAAATAACTCGGTTAAATTTACACAAACTTTGAAGTTGGTGTATACGTGCTTTTTGGGTGTGGCACCTTGAAAAATAGATTTTGAAATTGATTTGATCATTTTTTAGCATTACATTATTTAACAGCTTTCCAATGAGAAATCGCACGAAAAAAATATCGGCCCATGACACGTAATCAAGTAATTAATTTCAAAATTTTGAATTAAGACCGGGACGCTCCTAATTCGCTATGAATAGTGTGCGCAAATTCTCAACTGAGGCGCGCCATTTGAAAAACAAACTGTACAACTGTATAAATGCCTGCAAAAATAAATAATCAAATTTATTTGTTACAGGTCATTATATTCCTTAAAATGTCGTTCGGAAAAGAAATCGATTTTTTTTTTAACTACGAGCTTTAAAACTATGTAATTCCAACCAAACAGATGCTTGCATTTTGACGCAACGGGACAAACGAGTGAGCTTCGAACATCACACGTGTTCTTGCTGAAAGTGTTTGTATTCATACTTAACCCTTTAATTCCTTATTTATCTCAGTGAGGGAGAGGGTACTTTCCTCGCGCTTTCTTGCTCCATTCGTTGCCATCGTTTCTGGTTTCAGACGCCATCCATTCCCCGCCGCCTTTTGACAATGTCCGTGATTCGTTGTCGGTATAGCGATTGCTTTGGAAAGTGCAGATGCAACGAAACGTAAAAGAGAACATGCCAGTCTACTTCAGGTGCGGGAGGACTCAGGTGTCCAATATCCTTGCCCGTATATCAGTTTCGTTCAATATTGAAGAGAAAAAAAGGTAGGACCTTTTTCTGTAAGTGCTGCTGATGTTTCGAAGAGCTGGGTTGGGGTGTCAAAACCCCCTCCCCGCCTTAAAGAGGTCCGTCTTAGTATTTGAATAAAGGGACATTGCGTCCTGGAATACGCCCAATTGGGCTACAAAACGCGTGAAATGATGTTAATCGGAAAGAAAATTTAATTTTTCACGTATTATGCACACATTTTCGATACAAATATTCAAATGCGCTTTATATGGATAAAAAAATGGATACATTAAAAATACATCAAAAACCGGATACAGTCAAAATTACATCAAAAAAACTACTTAAATGACACAATGCATAACCAAGAAATACATCAATTATAACTTATATTAAATGAAATTAATTGAGTCATAACAATAAATTACATTGCAAAGCAAAAGCGTTTTGAAAAATAAATAGAGACTCAACAACAATCAGTTTGTATACAGTAAGGCCTAAGACTTTGCGTTTTCTATAATCACATAACGCCTAATATGCGCAGAGGTACCCGCTAACATAGCAGGATCTCATTAGGCATAGTGTCAACCACTATGGACTGGTGAATGCACAGACCCGCAATCTTTATGGATTAAAATTAATGGTTCGGAAATACAGCTGGCTAATGATGTACGCGTATAAATACTAACCGTTCACTCGGTCTGGCGCTCGGCAAAATGTAAACAAGGGGAGGTGATTTGTGGTCGGGCGACGGACCCATGAATAAATCATGGTGCGATATCGACAAGGGTCGAGCAGGTAATGTTGCGTAAGGTTTGTTGTGTCCTTACAGCAATACATATTACAAGGTTGCTCTTGAGGTTAATGCAGGTAGGCCTATGGAGACTGATTTCAGGAACACAGATTTATACTATTGATGGACATTTTGCTTGTACAGTCCCTTGTACATCTCCAAACATACATCTCAATACATAATGGTTAACTTGCAGACCAGTAAATATTTTGCCATGAACCTCAGTAAATGCTCTCACTTCCGAAACTCAGGAAAAATACTCACAGTTCTCCACGGTGTTTGAGACACACATCATTTTGTTTGGGGGAGGGGGGTCATCAATGAATTTTGGGAGAAAATTCCATCCAAAGATGATTATTCCATAACAGAAGTCACTCATAGCCCATCGCCATTTTGAAAAAAAAAAATCATGCCTGCGCTCCATTGCAAAAATAGAGCAATTGGGCCCTATTTTATCCTAATTTCATAAAAAAAAATACGACCTCGCAGTCCTGCTTAAATTCGAGAAACCATCCTCCACCCTCCACGGCTTCCAGCCTTCTTGCTTTTTACAAACGCTCAAGTTCATGGCCCACAAAATGCTCTTATAGCAAAAAGAACATTGAGGGCATGCAAATCGTGATTTGGCTCGGGTAAGCAATTTTCTGGCCTATTTACGGTCCTGCAACCATAATATTTATGCGCACCAAACGAACTGTATTATGGCGGTAAGCAATGCTTTGCGAAATTGAGTTTCCTGCACAATGAATTATTGTTGCTTTTGTTCATCTCGTAAATGAGGGTGAGTGTGGCCAAGTGGTTAGGGTTCGTGACTCATGATCAGAGGGTCAGGGGTTCGAATCCAGCTGCTGGCCATATGTTGTGTCCTTGGTCAAGCCATTTCATCCCCACTTGCCTCTCTCCACCCAGGAGTATAAATGGGTACTGACATTAGCTGGGGAGTAACCTGCGATGGACTAGCGTCCCATCCAGGGGGAATAGAAATATTTTCAGTTGTTTCATGCTACTGCAACCGGAGATAAACGCCGGCCTGATGGGCCACATTGGCTCGTGACAAACTTGACTTTTTTAACTTTTTGTTCATCCAGTGGTTTCTCGTGTGTGGTGGCTCCCAGTTGTAGACATTATAATTATGATGATGCTATTTAAACAAGTATGCAGATGTTCAAATCAATGTACCCTGTTCAGAACTCAGTTGTGCAACTCAAAACGTTTAAACAGCAATATCTTTGTCCAGCTAAAGAGGTTTTACTCGTGAACGGTTGACCTATCCTTGAACCTAACATAAAAAAAATACTAATTAAGTAAAACAAACAATCTTCGACTGCTGCAGCCATCGTCTGCAGACTGATTCTTAAGGAAGATGCCAGGGAAATTGTTATTGGATGGTTTCTCGTTTTAATTTAAGCAGCCATTGCGGGTAATTGTGACTTATTACTTCGGTGCGCGCGGCAATTTGTCGAGGGGACCGGCAGACAATGAATGCATTGCGTCCACAGTCTTTGGCCGCCGAACCCTAGAAAATCGGAGTTTTTTTTTATTGAGAGCTTGTCCCTTGGTTTTTATTATATACCAGCACCCGTGTCTCCATGCATGTTAGGACAACTGGTCACAGTTAATGACTACCTGTCTGATGTCGTAAATTCGGCTATCCTTCTGGCTTAATTCGGAGCCAGTGATAAAATAAGGTTGGGCGAAGGAAATTTTAAACCCCAGTCTTCTTCTTCCACGTGTAATACAGGCTTCATGGAAATTGGGACGAAGATATACGCACTGTCTCCCAGCATCGCACTCGTTTCAGCTATAGTATTGCACTTTTGTTCTATGTATGAATCTCTTTATGTCATGCTTATAAGAACTAAAAGTAATAATGTCTAATCACACATGGTGAATTTTGTATCCTTGTGGAGTCATTTCTTTGTTCTCGTGTACTAAAGTTTTCAAGTTTGAAAGTGTACTTTCATAATGCTCTTTTTTAGCCAGAATCAATTTCCTGGGCTGAAATTCGGACTTTATATCCCTTATGTACTTCAATTTGCGACTGATCAAAACACCTTGGAAATTCCTGGTTTTTGAGTAAATTCCATATATCTATTTCGTGATAACCTTGTGGAGTATTCTCATATATACAGAAATTGCTCTGTGGAGACGTATACAATCTTTTGTTCCCTGTTGTGCACATGTCTCCAGAGGGTACCGTGTACCAGATCAGTAATTACTTGCTGTCACAAACTTTTAAAACTCCGTGCGTGAACCCCTCGCCGGGACGTTATTGGCTCACTGCATGACGCCAAAAATATGATCAGTTGGTTTGGCGGCAGGTTTAATACTCCTCGGGTGACGATGGCCGGCCAGATGTGCTAAACCACTGACAACCGACGGCAGTGCAATTTTGACATGTACTGCCAAGTTCAGCCATGCATTATAGTGAACCTGCCAGCTCACGGTGGATTTGCCAAATTGGTCTGAATCACCAATTGACTGGGAACGAGCCCCTTCATATCTATGCACAGTGGGGCGTCGTCTTGAAATCAAACGCGATTCCAAGAAACAATACGAGAAACTGCTCGCCGGGTGGTCTGGCTCCCTGTGTGTGCAACTTCACGCCCTGTGGAACGCCGAACCAGTAGATATTAAAACGGCCTGGCAACCTGCCCAATTTTATGCCATAAATCGAAGGGCACGATATTCATGGACATAAACAAATGTTTTGTAATGAACATATAGTGCATGAACCTTCTGAATACAAACGGCGCTAAAGCTGTTAATGTTATGCCTGTAGAAGTGCGTACGTTATGCAGCTTAACCAATAGTAGTAGCAGGCGTGGATTAGGGGTTAACTCATACAGCAAAGAACAGTGCAGGTTTCAATTTCATATTTTAAAGGCATTTTTCTTCGCAAATATTTCCCAGGATTGATTATCAAAGACAATTGGTTTGAAATGTCTGAAATATGTGGAAGAAAAATTGGACATTATCTCGGAATCCCCATTAGGGTACCATGATCAAATTGAACTACCGAAACCAAAAAAACGACCAAAAACGAATGTGATTGGTTGTGAGAGATTGTGATCCTGATTTTGATTGGCTAAAAACACAGTTGGGCCAACCTCTTCCACTTCAAGTCTGAAATTTGAAATCGACTTTACTATCCGACAGGGATTTTTTTCCGACATTCCCCCATTCTTCTAAAATTGGATTCATTCTGATGGCTATATCAACATGCAACTAAAAAGATAATTCTGGATGTAACAACGAAAGAGACACAGCTAAGCTTCTGTCTATGTTTAATATTGTCCCATGAATTAAAGATGTTTGCAAAAATTGACAGACATCCCCCAAATGCACTGCGACATTCAAAAAAAGCTTCATTGGCAGATAAGTGATTGCAATGGTTTAGTGCAGCCTGGGTCCTAGCTCTATCGTGAGACCCACCGGTATCAACTTTAATCATTCCCAGGTCAGTCAGCAGTAACATTTACGATACGAGCCAATGATTAACAACCGAGGAGTCTCAGGCGATGTGCCGCGGAGAGCGCGTCAGCATCACGGTGCAAACCCCCCATCACCGCGGTTAATAAAACACTAGGGTGGTTCCTCTGATCTAGTCTCTATCTCCACGCGGTAACACTACATTATTATTCAACCCCTAATTGCTACTGTTTGTTATGAGTAATGCGGAGTCTGCGAGCCACGGGGATCCAGGGCTGCTCATAACAGAGGAGGAGGAAAGTAACTGTGCGTCTCAGCGCCAATATTTGACGAATCAAAATGAACTCAGACTCAAATTAGCGGGAAGTCAGCGAAGCGTGAACCGTGTGTTTCTGAGCGACAGACTGACAACTAGATGCATATAGCTGAAGGCTACACACAATTCTATTGTATAATTATCCACCAGGCAGTGGTTTACAGTATTGCTCTAAAATAATTAAAGTAAAAAGTAGATTAATATTTGTAGCAACAACATTGATCACCAGCTGACAGCTTTTGATCGGTATTTTGTATTTGTTACATGTAGCCTACTTCAAATTGTTCGGCTTTCGTTTCTTGGTGCAACATTCTGTTTTACTAAATATAACTAGCGAGATGCCGCGCTTTGCGCGGCACCCACTAGCTGGGTGGAGTCATATACGTTGATCTCAATTTGCATGTTGACCCCAAGTGGGCGTGGTAAACATTGGTGAAGCAATTTTGCCACATTTTTCATCACCAACGTTATGTTTTAATAGAGATAATGTTGTAATATTTAACTATTAAAAGACTGAAAGAAACAAATTTGCAACTCAAAAAAAAATACACATTTTTCTTTACGAGCCAACCGTGACTTCAGAGGACAGTGAAATCAGAGCATAGGACTAACATACTGGATACCTCGTCACTAACCTTTGCATTTGCCTTTTACAAAAACAAAACGTGACACGCAGACAGACAGACAGACAGACATCAGACCGACAGACAGACAGCCAGTGAAGGATGATTGCATATTAATATTCGACTATTTGTTTTGAAGTTGCAGCTTCTAGTGCGGGATATTCACCCAGCTCAGCTTTTTTTTCCACGGTTTGCGTGCCTCAGAGGGGAAATGTACATTATGACTATCTCATCAGATATCTTTTGAGATAGTGATCGAATTCCTTTAACGATCGGGCTCTCCGTGTGCAATGGATTCCGCAAACAAATTTTGACTCGCGGGCATATATTATACAAAATAACCCGACATCCAAATAATAATGGTGGTACTATATATGTACCCGATGTTTCTGTGTGGTTTTCAGGCAAACCGTTTTACCTGTGCTAAAGGCAAATTGGATCATAATGTATTTATCCAAAAAAAAATAATCTACCGAATTATTATTTTAAAAAAACTTGCTTGGATGAAAGATCGTACTGGGACTAAATACTCCGTGAAATTATTCCGTCTGGCTTGTTGGCATTTAAAAGAAATAAAGAAAATGTAGGTAACTGTCCAACGATAAGTCAAGTGACTGATATTCTTTGGGAAATAAAGAGTGTCATCGACGAAATCGTGTTTCGTGATCAAACGGTTGTGCAACTGTTTACTGTAAAAGTGTAATATCCACTGAGCTGAAAGTTCAGTAGGTTTTGGACACGTTTCTTTGGATTTTGAACATCGCACGGAAAGCAAATAATCCTATATGCCTTTCATTCCACATGAAAACTCCTTGTAACGAATTCGTAAAACAATCTGTCTTGTACAAGAAAGCAATGGGACCTAAAGAAATTGCCTCTGGCTTGATCGAACGGAACTCAATATAAACTGACTGTTTTTCGTCAAACAAATTCAAATCATTTTCAATTTGATAAAGCAGTGCATAGCAGTGCAGAGAATTCAGCAAGTATATAACCAATATCTTAACATATCTGAATACAGACCAATCGTTAAGAGTATGTATATATATTCAATGGATATCGATTCGAGAGCGGAAGTTGCATCTGATCAGTAAACATCAACAGACGTCTCTCTCGCTACTCTGGGTGATAAATAGTAATATAACCCAGAGAAAATCAATTTACTTTCTTTATTTAAATGTTTTAAAGTTATCCCAGACAAATTCTCAAAATGTCGCCCATGCACACTTGCATATTAAAAACGATATAGAGTTAGAATTTAGTTCATATAATAAAGTAATTTACTTTTGTACAATTTTGGTAAATAATAATGCGGTGCTTAATAGCGCTTTATACCAAAGGTCTCAAAGCGCTTCACAATTATTACCCCTGTTTATCAGGCTCCAGATTAGCACATTCTGGTGTCGGCCTTCACAGGTACCCATTTATACTCATAGGTGGAGAGAAACGCAATGTAGTTAAGTGTCTTGCCCAAGAACACAAGCACCATGCTCCCCGTCTTGGGTTCGAACTCACGTACCACGGCGCGTGAGTCGAACACCGTAACAATTGGACCACAGCGCTCCAAAAAGCGAAGGATCGTGTTGCCTTAACAAATAATTAAACAACATAGACAAAGAATCGAACGACTACACGTTATATTTCTGAAATTCTTGATTATTGCGATGCAAAATGAACAATTGCAGTTGTTGTTGAGATTTTGGTAGTGGTTGAGAAAAAGTGGTACTGATGTTCAGCGTGCCCCGTGCGAATTACACTGTGTTAGGAAACACACATTCACATGCTGACCTTTAAACCAACTTGTTTACAGCCATGTGGTGTATATTTGCCTTCAAAATCAATGCATCTGATGACATGACATCGATCAGATACGTCGAAGGCATATCTGATCAATTTACTTCAATACTGCCATAAAAAATGATCTACGTAACGAAGGAATATGCGTATCTTTTAGGCACTAGAGAAACTCTATTTTTTTGGTTTGATAAATCATCAGATAATCAGTAATATTTAGTTGAGTCAAACGTCAACACGAAGGTGATTTTTTTTTTCAGGAATCTCATAATTCAATTGAATATGATTTGTCATAGTTCAAGTGAATTATATATATGTATACACATTTGAAAGAATATTAAATGAAGGTGAGTCATTTCAAAAAGTTCAGGCGAGCATTTTACATGCACATATTCGTTATGTGTTGGATCACAGATATCTATGCATTAGAGGGAATATACAACATTTGCAAACGTCAAAAAACAAAACTGTCAAATTATTATGAAATACTTTACTGGACTTTTCATGAATAACATTGTAAAGTGTCCTGTAAATTCATGGCACCTTGTGTGCTGACATTTTCAAGAAAAGTGGTATTTTTGTATCAATTTCCAACGCTGGTCGGCAGACCAGCGTTGGAATTTTTTTTTCCAATACTGCCCCCAATTTACCATATTTAGTTTGTCCACATTTTGTTTGCAATCGATTACACACCTATGAACAGGTACAAGCCAGCTAGACTGGTTCCCTGACCTCACAATTCACAGACGTCAATAAATTGCACTGTTTCATCTTAAGTGGGGTCAGGGAACCAGACTACAGGGACATAATTGTTTTTCTTGGTTTTTTCAGCATCTACGAACACAAAACTTCACACAACTAGTGTAACAATATTTGCTATCATATACTAACCCCAAAATCAATCGATTTCTGAAAATTACAGCAAAAGCAAATGTTGTACATTCCCTTTAACGGTAAGACACATGTTTACCTGAAGCTTTTTCGTGGATTTTTTTCTCTTTTTTTCCCCTCTCAATATATCTCAAAATAAAATAACAGCGTGTGCTTTTTGCGTACCAGCATAATTTCATGTACGTGTCCGGCATTGAAATCGCAAGGCTAATAACTGGCTTTCTACCGTTTAAGACCCGTTGGCAATGACCATAAAAAGTTATTTTGTTTGTCATCACAATTCCCCCGTCGGTTGTGTGTTGTCATAGGCTACCGGTCTCACATCCTATGTTTGTTTTGATATGAATTAAAATCACTTTACGGATTTAAAGGTACGAATGATTTGCTGAGTGAGAAGTTTTGGAGAATCGAGTGATTCGAGGTGCGGTGGACGGGCAACACTGTCATTTACTTTGAATATAATTGAATAAGCATAAGGTCATATAAGGTTTTGCCCTTCACCGGCGTATAACACTGTATACTCAGTGTGTTACCTGCCGAGTGAAAGTTGGGGGGAAAAAATCACTTGGGTGTGACTCGAACCCACGACCTCCTGCTTTCTAGTGCAGATGTCTTACCACTCGACCACCAAGCTAACGGGCAAAACCTAATTTGATTTACATCACCCCGACGCAAAACTAGTCAATCTTATAAACATAAGGTCATCACTATAGCATGAATTTTATAAAATGTTTCGCATATGCAGACGCTGAAACATGAGATACATCCGTTCCATTCCCGGTTCCAAGTTGGGATTCCGATGTGGGGTTGTCAACTGACTGTGTCCCTTTTTGTTCACCTCCACAGTTTGTCTGCCGGTAGCAGGAGATTCCAGTCAGCTCATTGGTCCCCAGTTCGTCGCTGTTCCCCATCCCCGTGTCGACTTTGCCCATAACGGAGGCGCTCAGCTGGTGTGCTCGGCCTACGGCGAGCCAGCGCCCGCTATCCAATGGGTTCTAGCGGCCGACGACAGCCCGGTGGAGGAGGTCGCGGGACTGCGCCTCGTGACCGAGAATGGCACCTTGACTTTCCCGCCCTTCGCGCCTGAGGATTACGTCAGCACTGTGCACGAGTCGACCTACAGGTGCATCGCCAGGAATCGTGTAGGCGCCATAAGGAGCCCAAACATACAGGTGAACGCAGGTGAGTCATGTGTAGCACAGTAGTTTTAAAGGTTTTGACGAATTGATGGCACCTTGGTCACTGACATGTTTAATAATGTATTATGTAAAGGAAATCTTTGTTGAAAAAAAATGGTCATTGCCACCACTAAATTTCACGTGACAAGCTTTAACTAAGGCTGTGTTCGGTACTAGCCCAAACTTCTGCGCAAGCAGGCCAGGATGTATCGGTTCATTTTGGTGATTAATCAAATTAATTAATTACACGGAGAAACACTAACTATGGTTCAGCTAACTATGGTTCCGGAAACCCATTTTCACAAATTCTAATACTAAAGCCCATTGTTATGCAAGCTTTAGAAATTAAAAGAACATTAGTATAAGAGTTTCAGGATGAACATAATGATCTGCATTGTGGCGGCGTTACTTTGATGAAAACGATAGCGGCTTTTGCTGATAATTACAAGGTCTTCAAAACAAGCCACAGACAACCTTCATTACTGGCTCCATACATGCAATCAACACGAACACTTGTTTTTGCCTCACTCAAATAATATTAATCATCCTTGCAAGCTACAATTTAATAACGGCTCTTTGTTTTGGGGGCTGAGTGTACTTAACAAAGGGAAAGCGGCTGACGGGGGAAAATAACGGCAGCATACAAGCGGTTCCCTGGCCACGTGCCAGTACATTTTCCGCGGTTACTCTCTCTCTTTCTACTGTCATTTCTTTTAATTAAGCTTTTGCCGTATCGAGGTACCTAGCTCCTGTCGTATTGAATGTTTTGCTACAGCTAGGTACCGTGTGGAATGTCAACGGGCAGAGCAGCCCTTGGCCCTCCGTTCAACAAGAAACATTAGGGCGATGTCGGTTCACGCCTGACGTACGACTTGGATTCTAGCTTTTGGCTAAACAGACATGGGAACCCATTCCCAACAAGCTTTTGGCTTCACAAACATGGAAACCTTTTCCCAACAAGCTTTTGACTTCACAAACATGGAAACCTTTTCCCAACAAGCTTTTGACTTCACAAACATGGAAACCTTTTCCCAACAAGCTTTTGACTTCACAAACATGGAAACCTTTTCCCAACAAGCTTTTGGCTTCACAAATATGGAAACCTTTTCCCAACAAGCTTTTGACTTTACAAACAAGGAAACCTTTTCAAAACAAACTTTTGACTTCAAAAACATGGAAACCTTTGCAAAACAAACGTTTGACTTCACAAACATGGAGACTTTTTCCCAACATGCTTTTGTTTCATCCAAAATGATGCCAATGCCCCATTCTACCATTTCTGATTAATGCACTGTTGCCATCAAACCCTGTTTTGCAAGCACCACTGAACATGAGACAATCGTCGAGAAAACACTTCATGCGAAAACATCTTTCCCGGGCTGTTATGTAAACTACCCCAGGGGACAGATTGAAGATTGTACATGTCTGCTTGAATAACAAACATATAAACCAAATATCTAGGTTTTTCTGTGGAGTTCTTATGGAAGGTTTCGGGACATCGCGGATGAGAACTAAGGAAACATGAGATTTAATGGACGATTTGTATAGTGAAGTCGGCGATTACAGTATTTTTGCGATGTTGCACTATGCATTAAGGAATACCTAAGTGCGTTTGTGTGTTTCTGAAAAAAATACTTACCTTTTCCGCAATGTATTAGTTGACATTGCTAAATTTATTTTCGTTTGTTAATAACCAAATCTATATTTAAATTTATAAGAACTAAACTTTCGACTCAACAGCAATGGGCCTTATGCACAAGTTGGCCATTTTTGTCATGATCCCTGAATGTATTTCATAAATTGTGAACTATTGAATGGGATGGTGCCAGACTATTTATTCGCTATAGCCTCACTTTTTATTTTAATGTGGTTTAAAACATTAGAGTATGTTCAATCACAAATTTTCAATTCTTCATCAGAGCAGACTGGTATTAATTTGTAACTTCATTGCTCCAAAAATTAAGATTTTACCTCACTCTCAATCCAATATGGCCGACTCGTGAATAAGGCCCATTTCAAACTTGAAAATAAATAAAAGACCTCCGCATTATCAATGATATTTGTTGTGTAATATTAATATGAGCAACACCAACTCTAGCCACTGCTGAACCTGTATTTATTTTTTTTCACGGGGCTGGACTGAGCCTAATTTACTCCCTGCTGAGAAAGCGGGATCGATATGCCGAACAATGCCAAGCCAGTCTCCCGGAAGAAATTAGCGGAATAGCGAAAACATTTTCCACACTTAATTACTATTTTGGCGGTCATTAATTTACCATCGGGGAGCTGACTCCCCCCCCCCCCAAAAAAAATGCCGGCAATAATTGGCGAGTATTTCTCTCACTGCGAAGGCATGATTCACGTCATGGGCCCGCCAAAACTGCTGAGAATAGTATGGGAATATTTTGCGCGATAGCAGACGGTCTGGCCATTGGATGAAATAAAATACTACAGAAGTCTAGGCTATATTTTACTTAAATTACTTCATTGAACTACGGATCGAATTTTGCACTGTCACTAGACAGGTATATTTTCATGGTCCTGCTGCATTATATTTCCAGTTGAATTGCGGTCAGGAGCATATACATTTTAAAAGCATTTGATAATACTCTTTCAAGGTAATTGAAGTAATGGCATGTACATCTGCGCGGATAGAAAAACAATTTAAAAACAAAAACAAAATGTAAAACAAAATTCGAACATTGTCAAGACAGTAAACAGAAAACAGTCTGAACATTTATGTGCATATGAAAAGGGAATGTTTAATTAAAAAAAGTCCTGGCCATTTAGTCGATTAACGCCCGAACATGACTGTAATTAACGTAAAACATTTTGTAAATGTTAGGGCAAAATACGGTAACACTGCGTGCGGCAAATCAAAAAAAAAGACGAAGTAATAAGTTTATTATGTGTTTTGGGCTTGAATGTTTTCCTGTTCTGTCAGGTCAAAATCTAAGTTTGTCTAAGCAGTAATGAATATTCTAATCAAACAGTTAAGACGGCCCAATGTTGCGATCTTAACCACATCTTCTTCAGAGACAAAAGACAGTGGTACAAGAAACAAGTATGAGGGGGACACCCAAGCAGGCAGGGTTGGAACATACAGGGTGAGTCAAAAAAAAAACGAAACCCAAATGTCGGGACCATTGTTTTAGTGAAGTTCACACATGTAGCACTTTCAAGATCTAGGACATAAAAGCCCAATTCATAAGCTCTCTTTTAGCACAAGTATTATTCAAATCACTCATGCACTTTTCAAGTTACGGAGTTTTAAACACAAACGCCATTTTAAGGTTCTGTCGACGGATAACAACAAAGTTCAGTGTTCTTTCAGAAGAACGAAAACAAATCACATAAGGATGTGCGTGAATTGTTTTGCTGAAAGAACACACACATTTTTTTGTGATCTGCTGACAGAACTTTAAAACGGTGGTTGTGTTTAAAATTCCGTAACTTCAAAAGTACATAAGCGATTTGAATGATTCTTGTACTAAAAGAAAGCTTATGAATTGGGCTTTCATATCCTAGATTTTAAAAGTGCAACATGCAGAATTTCACTAAAACAATGGGCCTGACATTTGGGTTTCGTTTTTTTTTACTCGCCCTGTAGAGCAAGGAATTGCTCTATGGTTGGAAGGAGAAACACATAAGAGGGATTGACTAGATTAATATTATGTTAGAAAGAGAAGCAACGACTGGTCGCATTTGTGTTAAAAACGACTCATTTGTGAACTCAACATGAGATTGGTTTGAGTGAACGGGCTGATGTACAGCCACAGTCATCAGTAAATCGGGATTATTGAAGAGACGGGCAGCTCAAGGCTCATCAGGGGACCCATGTCTCACCAAGTGAAGCTAATTGAATAAACGTTTACTGCCTCGCTTCACTGAGCATTCTCAGTCTCGGAGGACAGGGGCACATCACAGACTGCTCGTCGACGGACTCAAATATATTTTGGAATATTGCGATATTGCGAGAATAACATTTCAAATTCTACCTTTCAGTTTTCCCATCATAAACGACAGTTTATTTATTTATTTTACGGCATTTGGCAGGAATAGCCACGATCGGTTTTTGTTCTATACTTACTTCCAGTGTGGTCCCTTGGTGGAAGATGTGGAAGGAAAGAACGTTTTCGGTGGTGGGAGGAATTTCCAAAATTTAAAAGCAGTTTTAGAGAAAAAAACCCAGAACTCATATTTGGCACAGGCTGGATTCGAACCCGTGTCACAGCGGTGGAAGGCGAGGAAGCTCGCGCCTTGCCAATCTGATCCCCAATAAACCTGAATGTATTTGGCATAACAATGTTCGAAAAGTGACTTGTAAGATCTTGTTGGAACAAAATACAACTTTACTCCGTTTGGCCTCATTCCACGACCTTCTGGCCATTAGTGCAGATTATCAAGTGGGATTTATCGTAGATGAAGGTATGTCATGGGAACGAACGCGGTGCTGGTGTTCTTGGGCAAGACACAGTACTGTAATTGCGTCTCTCCACCCAGGAGTATAAATGAGTGTCTGTGAAGGTAGAGACCAGATGGCGCTGATGAGCTGCTACGGAAAAAAAAATGGTCTTGTGGCCTGATGAACAGGGGTAATAATTGTGAAGCGCTTTCAGACCTTTGGTATAAAGTGCACTATAATCACCACATTATCATTATTATATATTACTATTAAAAGGTATAAGCTGACTTATAATTAATCAGAAAATTGTAGATTCAGTCATGACTGTTTTTGGAGGGAGGCATTCTGTAGCATTGGATTGCTCGTGATCGCAGAGCAGAATGTAGCACCTTTCCTGTGTAAATACAATTAAGTTATGGTATTTGGAACAGGAGATGCATTGCCTACTTTGATAATTTTAAAACAAAATGTGAGAAAATTGTTTTATGCCCTTCTTCCGCTGAGATCCACAGTGGTAAAAAAGGTCTTCTAGGCCTATATTTGAATATTATTAACAAGTAAGGACATTAGGAAAATACTATTAAAATGGCGGAGGGCAGTGTAGAAATAATTCCTGAGAAGTTGTATGGTCATGGATGTTTTATAGGATGCCCTGCTGTGCTTGGTGAGATATTGTTGTAGTTGGAGCGATGAGCGATACATAACTTATCGATCGACCTTAGTCAGGCTCCGCTTGCGTCATTATGAGTGCGACCGGCACCTCACCCAAAAAATCGACCACTCCCGCCGAGTACATCCAATTAGCCCGCACCAGGTGCGGCCCCACGCGCATGCGCCCTGTCGCTCGTGACGTCACGTCCTCGTCCCAGTTTAATTAATCAAACCCCCGGCTCGGCACCGTTGCGGCCCCCGAATCAACCCGGCTCGTCCAATTAATAATCAGCAACAATAATCCCCCTGCGAGGGTTCCTATATAATAAAAGCAGCCCCATCTCGCTACACGGTGTAATCATAAATTACAGACTGTGTTATTACTAATACATGCGGCGGGAAGTTGCGATCGTCTGCTCGATTAAAATTAAAAGGTATTCCCGGAGCTTTCCAGCCGGCCGAGAGACTCTTTTTTTGTCGGTATACAAGGTCGTATCAATCGGCACGTAAAACAAGCGTTACCGAGTTTCCTTTTGATTGGTATCGCGAGGCAACATTTGCATATAGACTACTCACCCAGGCCCCGCGAGCTCCTGATGAACAGTTCGCATGTATTAATATACAAATGTGTATATTCCGACTCTGGGAGCTCAGCCCAGGCCGTGAAAAATTCGCGTGGATGGGAGGTGTCATTAATACGGGGCTTCTACGATTTCATAGGCTTGGCCCCCGAGGGGCTATTACAGGACAGATTAGCGACGGCCAACGATGAGGTCTGGACGCGGCGGAGGGCTCGATCTTGTTTGATTAGAATTTGATACATCTTCGCGTGTCAACCCTGGCAAGATATATAAACCAAGCTGGTCGCGGTTTCAGGATATAGGAAAAAAAATCATGGGTTATTAAGTCCTATTTTTTCCCTATTTTTTGTGCAACACACTGAAATACGATCAGTATGCGTTTGCCAGACTTATTTTGCCTCTGGATTACTATCGCAAGACTTTATGGTTTTAAGGTTTAAAGGCTTCATTTTCGGGACCTCAATTCAGTTCCGGGTTTTTTTTTTTTTTAAACGCGTCTAGGCGTTTTGCTGTCAGCTAGTCGGGTTATGTCTAAGGTAATTATGACTAACCTAAATGTCATAAGATGTGCTTTGTGTTCTAGTTGTATTTAGTTGGAAGATGGCATCGCCTGGAAGTATATTTGAGATAAAAACAAACAACGTTTGGCACAGAATTGAAGTTTATTTTGGAGTCATATTACGACTCGGTGCCAGCGGGCATGTTTCCACTCCGTCAACTCCATCCACTAGTGGTATACGATTGGTACATAGACTGCAGGGGCGCGTGAAGATTGAGATTGAGACAGATCGCTGATAACAATTGCAGAGGTATCTGAAAATGCGAAGCCGAAGTTGGGAGATTTATAGGAACAGAAAACTCAGCTCTCAAGCCTGTGGCCAAGAACCCATGTCCAACGTATAGGTCGCGCATTAAACAGGCGGTTATCAAAATGTTGTTGAATGGCAGTTTCAAGTATCGGCATGTGTGTGTTTGTGCTGGTCCCAGAGGGCCATCCCATAATCCTCTTCGTATCAGACTGTCTCAACCACTGACTTGTTTTGCAAACATCAAACAACAAAACTACAACCCGAGTGAAAGTTGGGGGGAAATGAGTATACAGTGTGTATACGTCGGTGAAGGGCAAAACCTAATTTGATTTACGTTACCCCGACGCAAAATTCCATCTTATGAATAGTTTATGCGGTACCCACTGCTATATGTACATCAGATTCGAACCAGTCAACAGATCCCGTTAGCTCGGTGGTCGAGTGGTAAGACATCTGCACTACAAAGCAGGAGGTCGGTGAAGGGCAAAACCTAAGTTCATTTACATTACCCCGACGCAAAATTCCACCTTATGAATAATGTCAAAGTCTGTTACTAACTAACTAACGAATTAACTAACTAACGTACCGACTAACGGAGAGACACGATGATTTGTTGAGCTGCTATTCCGTAGCTAAAAATTCTGGTGCAGCAGTAGGTCGTTTTACTTTCCAAATGCAAAGTGACATCTAGAACAAAGGTAGAAATGCAATTTGAACCCCACTCGCACCTTTTAGATATTTTCAATTAAGTCCGGCCTATAAGAATAAACGAACCAAAGGCATTCTCAGTACGACTCCAGTGAGAAGGTTGCACCGCGGAAGACCAATGAAAGTACTACCCAGCGATCCGTGTTTAACACCCTCGGCGGGTAGGCCTGTGCGTGCTAGAATGGCATCGGAAATCGAAGACTAGACCGTAAAGGCGCAGTGGGCGTGCCGCGCTCGGCGCGACCACAGATCGATGGCAAAGCCCTCTTGACATCCAGAGCCCATGCACGGTAGATGAAGGGCCTGAGGGCATGGAAGTTGTGACCTCTAAGCACCGTATGACATCTGCAGTCGATATTATTCCAGTTGTTCGCAGGTCGTTCTCGGTCAAGTTAGCTGGGTTTTTTCCCGATCGGAGCGGGGAATTCCAGGTGTTGATTCAGTCAAAGCCGATTTCCACCTGAAGAGAAATTTGAAAACAATGTTGTTTAGGCGTTCTGGAAAAGGTAAACTTAGTGGCGAGATAAAAGGATATGACGCAAATGACATGTGCATCTTCGAGGGTTATACCTGCGATGAATGGACATACCTTGTGCTGGTGACTTGCTATACCTGCCTCTATATTGTGAACCCCCTTGCTTCCGCTAGCGAGCTCGGTGGTCTTTAGGTAGCATAACTGCTCTCGTATTGAGCAGAAGGTCGTGCGTTGAGTCATGTCAAGGGGAGTCAGGTTGGCGTAGCGGTACTTTCCTCGCCTTCCACCGCTGTGACCCGGGTTCGAATCCCGCCTGGGTCAAAATGTGGAGTCCCTACCTGATTCCTTGGGTTTTCCCCAGAATATCTGCTGGGCTTTTCCTCCCACCTCTAAAACTATAATTTCCTCTCATTGTCTTCTCTCTAAGTTGATGTGATGTTTCCCCTGGGATGCTTTACCGACTATAATTAACAGATACCAAATACAGATACAGAATGTGCGCGTAACCTTTTGGTTTTTTTCACTAGCTCCCTGAAGGCTTTGACTGTAAAGTGACTTCCTTACTGCATTGCGCCGGTGTAAGGGTAAAACTGAATATTAAAAATTCACGTCACCACCCCCGAACATGTTATCATTCAAATCGATTCACTTGAATTCAATATGTTCATCATGATTTTTAAAAGAAAACTTTAAAGTAAAATTCATCTTCCCAATGTGCACATAAAAAACAACAAGCATATTGAAATACATACAAAATAACATCCATAAAAATTAACATCAGGCAAAAAGAAAAATAAAGATAAAAATGCCAGTAATAACAGGCTTTACCTAAGAGAAATGTAGTTAAAAAATAAATAAGAAAAAAAGGTAAGAATTTATAAAAACAAAATTACAAAACAATTGTTAACGTAAAAAAACAATCATGACTTCGACTTCTCAGTTAAAACCGAACCAGTCCGGCACATGAACAAAATATTAATTACTGAAGAATTGTGCCAAATGGGGACCCTTTTGCAATTCGCCATTAAAATAATGTAATGACCGGTGAATTCTGAGCCAGAAAATGGTGTCAAGTTAGCAAGATCTATTTCCAAAATGGCGTCTGGCACTCGGTGTCAACATCTGCCGCTTCTATCGCGGTAACGTGTGTTTCAGAGCTACATGGTTACGTTTGAGGTTCGATACCACTATCATATTATTACGTACCATAATGCATTCTCGGTTATGCCACACGTGTTAGGATGGGGTTCTTCCAAACCCCGCTCCGACTCCAGCTGTGGCTTCCTGCGCCAGCGTCATTATTATTATTAGGTCGTAACGTGAGAGGAACATACTCAGTATCGAGCCAATCTGTATCGTAATATCAAATTAAAATAAGAAAGCCCAGCATTAAATATAACATTTTGCTATGGTCTTCGCTGTTTACAGTCGATTCGAGAGGGGGGAAAGATCCGAGTATAATTAGCCAATGGCTGATCCATGTCTTTATTGATACAGGTTCATTTTATCGATATTGCTAACACCGTGAGCGCACTCAGCTTTCCCGGAAGGCTTGGTAAGAGGAAGTCATTCCAAATGATATCATCTTCTCGTATCGATGGGATCTCCGCAATAAGTGTATGCCCGCGAGCTCCGTCTGAAACCCTATCGCTATACATATACACCAACGCGCTATGGGACAGTACCGGCTTTAATATTAAATACACGGGGTATTATTTTGACATTGATAACTTTAGGACACCGCTAACATGGGGCTGGTTGGTTCAGTTGGTAGAGCACCGTTACGGTATTCCGAGGTAATAGGTTTAAATCCCATACCTATTTCAACCTTACAAAGTCATCGTTACATTTTATTCATAAATACCTAAGATAGTTTACCCATTCCTATTGGTCGAGAGCCCGTCACGTGGCCGATTTTAAACGGCTAATAAAGACCGGCAGGCTGGTCTTAAACACTTTTCCAGTGTCACATGAAATTAAGACTCCTTTGAAATCCGGTGCATTTTAGTTCCATTTCCATATAAGGAGTTGCTTTATATAAACTAACATAAAATAGCTACAGGGGTGTTTCGGGAAAAAACATGCAGTTTCGTTGGTGGGAAAAAATCGTTGGAAATTCATAATTTTGACTTGTTTTGACTTTTGGACCGAATCGTTTTGATCTTTTTGACCGAAAAGGTACTGATGTATTTATGAATGGGAACATATCTGAGATTGGCCAGTATTTTAAACTCTGTTTAAGACAGGTTGGAGTCCTTCGGCTCGGGTAATTATCAGCATCCAGACTCCAACCGGTCTTAAACAGAGTGTTCGGCTTGGGTAATCGCATCCAGACTCCAACCAGTCGTAAACAGAGTGTTTAAAACCAGCCAACAAGCACACATTTCCCTTTTGATAGTAAAGTTGCGTGTAAATGATGTCTCATTTAGGGCAATTTAGGGCTTATATGTTGGTGTAATCTGTACACTGGCCAGTTTGTCTTTCCTGTTTCTCTGTTCGTTGTTTTGAGTGAATGGCCTTTGTCAAACCTCATAGTTTAATAACCAGAAACATGAGGATCGATTATATTGAGGAGAGATGAACTTAAAGCCCCACAAACGGGAACAAAAGAAATACGTTATTAAGTTGACATGGTCAGAACTTCTTGGTCAGAACATCTAATGTGCTTGAATTATTCGGTAGAACCACTTGGCCATATTGGTTAAAAAATTATGTGCTGGCATGAAACACGAAGTCTCATATAGAGGTTGCTATACACCATGGGAAAGCTCAGCTGTTATTTTCCATCCAGGTTTGGTGTTTAAACTAGGGGCCCTGGCAAACTCGAGGACATATCGGAGAGATTTCAGCATATATGCCCTGCCATACCTGAGTGTTTGCCGACGTGCGGAGGTACTTTAACATGTCCGCGATTTTCTTCGTTTTTATTTGAACCAAATGGCGTTTTATTTGACGTAAAGAGTGTTTTTCCCGGTTTCTGTTTATTTTGCCTGCTACCTCGCCTGGCGCCTTCTGACTACACTGTAATGTATGCGGTCAACCTAATCAGAAAGAGTTGCTGGTGCGCGTGCGCAAAGGAATGGACGGCAACCATTTTGAATTAGCTTTTTTTGGCACGGGTTAACTTCTAATGTGTAGTGCCATGGTGCTCTTCAGCGTACTGAGGATTTTTTTTTGTGAATGGCATAGAATGGTAAACAGCAGTCTGTTAGTGGGTAAAAGGTGACTTATTAAAATAATGAATCGATGTGCGCATGCGTAAAGACAAAAGGCAGCCATTTGTATTTAATCAAGTTAAAGCACATCGTTGCTAGTTCGGCGCATCGCAGATTTTGTTGGTGCAGGTTTCGTTCTTTAGTGAGAAGCAGTCCAGATCGGTTATCAGATATATTGCATTGATTACAATTAAAAGTGAAAACCCATTGTGTTTTTGTGTGTGTTGAATGCCTCGATCTGAACAAGTTCTAACTTTAGAATGCGTAGTACCATAAAGAATAATGGTAACAGTATCCTGCCGCTTGCTTATACTATTTCGTTTCATAAGCTAACTTTTGACAATAATTGTATGGCTTATATTTTTTAACCTGTGTTATGAAGGCTCACAAGGCATTGGCAACTTCCCACAGTAAAATTATAGTCAGTATACCACCACAGCTTCCGGATTTACCAATTCAAGCGCTCAAGGCCAATTTGAAAGCCATTATCATATGTGAATATTTACGATGGAGGTAAACGACCCGTTGAGATGCACTTTTCGTGAACCGATCTATTTATGCTGGCATATTATGAATCTGTTTTTACTTTTCATGGACCCTTTAGATGTTCATTTTTTGAAGAAAAAAAACTGCCAGTATTTTTTTTTATATAATATGACCCGTAGGCCTATTGACTTTTCCATTTTCAGCTTCATACGCCCGAAAGATACAGTGTAAAGCAGACATCATGCATTTGTACAGAAACTATGGATGGTCTCAATATATTAATAACATCATTTATGCGTTTATATTGCGCAAATTCCATAAGAATATGATCAAATGCGCATCACAATAAGTGTTCCTGTTCATCAGGAATGAGACCCCGCAGCAGTTCGAGGTCCGCGCAATATGGTATGTACATTGTACCTTATACAGGTACCCATTTATACTCGTGGGTGGAGAGAGGCAGTCGTAGTACAGTGCCTTGCCCAAGAACACAAGCACCATGTTCCCTGTCAGGATTCGAACCCATATACCTCGGCACACGAGTCGAACACCGTAACCATTGGACCACAGCACTCAGCACTACATACATGCATCGGCACTTTTCAAACCTGTTAACCAAAAAAGAAAGAAATGTCTCATAGTTTTCATTTATTTCAGAGGAATTGATATTTGCACTTTATATTCCAGAGTAAAATACACACCCCTTATTTTCTCTTATCTCCAGTTCAGAATTTAAACTGCGCATGCGCAAATCTAAATTTGATGATTCTCAGTTCCGAACGAACACAGATAAAACACAAACGTACGCAATCTGGAATTTTCATGTAAACAATTAATACGCACGCACTTATGAACACAACGAAAGCTGTATTTTCGCTTCCTCTGACGGGAAATTGTCAACTCGTAATGTGCGCATGCGCAGTACCGTCCCTCTGGGAACTTGCCTTTATCAGTTACATTTCGAATACACAAACTGCCTTGTTGATGAGATTGAGAAAAAAAAAAATAAATAATGAGAGGAAAATGCAGTCGCGTGCACAGCCGAAGCAGGGCCATATGGAGGCTCTTCGTGAAAAAAAAACCTCCTTGCTTTATAAGCTCGCACCAACCCAGACAATCGTGATTCGATGTCTAATTAAGCGTGTCGCGAGCAGTCCAGGACAGCAACGCCGTGCTCCCCTCTCCCGATCGCCGAGCACGAGACGCGGGTTCCCGATGATTAATTGCACCTTTTAGGAGGATTTGGCACAGTTTCCACGAAAATATTATCAGAGTCTGTGATTATATCATGGGAGTGGGGAGGACGGAGCTTTCCCACGTCCATTAGAGTTCTGTGTCTTATACCTCAGACCTTGGAATCCAGAAAGATGAAAATGAAGAAATTAGGCGTGCGATGATGATGAAACTGTAATCATGAGTAAGCATTTATTAACGTTGGTCGCAATTGTGAGAGAAGAAATTTTGTCTCACACATAGTGTTTTGTATCACAACTCATAATCATATATTAAGAATCAAGTACCGTTTCGTTTTTTTGACCCAAAATAAAACATATTTCTGAAAACCAGACAAGCATACAAACATTACAAAATAGTCCAGCAACTTGGCGCATAATTGATGAATTTGTGCAGCGCGATATTAAAACAGCCATCTCGCGGGAAAAAAAGGCCATGCGTGGTCGCTGCACGAGACCACAGCGACGCGGAATGCATCAGCGGGCCGGTCTATTTGCTCATTTGACGGCAGGTTGTAGTATCGCCACGCGCAGTTGACACAACGCCATCGCCGCGGTTGCCAGATATTTTCTCACTCTCTTAAAAAAACAACACTGGAATCGATCGTCTCTGTGTACCACGTTGTAATTGAATCTATATTGGATGGAGGACGTGAGTGGGCCAAAAGTAAACTTGCAACAGATTTCTCTGTTTCATTGTCCCAGATTTTCCTGCCAAGGTTTTGTTTGCTGAACAAATGCTGTGTTCGGATCGAGTGATGAGGAAAACTTTGATTTTACTTCAACAGTTGTTGCTGATCGGATTCCCGTTGACCAATCGAAGCCACGGAATGGGCCAGTAATGGTTATGGTGTTCGACTCACGTGCCGTGGTACGTGGGTTCGAACCCTGACGGGGAACATGGTGTTTGTGTTCTTGGGCAAGCCACTTTACTACAATTGTCTCTTTCCACCCAGATGTATAAATGAATGCGCTGACTAGAATGCGCTGATCTCGAGCTGCTGTAAAAACTGGTCTCATGACCTGATGAACAGGGGTAATATCTGTAAAGCGCTTGTAGACCGTTGGTATAAAGCGCTATATAAGTACATTAGTAGCTATTTATTATCATTAAAATTTGTTCTTTGTTTTCGGGCATTTGGTGTCTGATTAAATAGATTGTCAACCTCATCCCCATGACGTCGGGCAGTTCGCTCTCTGTCACCCTAGTACTGGACCATGTTCATTTCCAAATCCTTGCACATAATAATTAGGAAATGAGTAGTCTGGTTCCTGGCCTTCGGTAAATCGGTGTTAGACTTTTGTACGCAGGTTCCAGGGTGCAGACAGAAGCAGGTTCCCCCTCCCAGGGTCTACTACAGTTTCGCGGTTGAAAGTAGACATTGCGATAGAAGTTGAATGCATTGTGTATTTATAGACAAGGACCTAAAATGCTGTGCTGTCAATAGTGCACTGCACAGAAGACGTTTGTGGCTGCCATATACTATCAGCAAACCGAATTATAAAAACATCGAACCTCGCTAAGAACTCTCAGGCCACTGGCTTTAATCTCATCAGTGAAAAAAGAACATGCTTTGCTTCTAAAAAATTATGAATATTACGATTTGCAATATACAAGCGCATAAATTAAAAAAAAATAAACATAAAAATGCAGGCATTGGACGGTCAATTACACTTTTTATGACCGTTCAAGTCAAACCTCGCGCGCTGTCGTCAAACCTCGCGAGTTGCCCGCGCGACTTCATTGCAGTGAGCTCCTTAAACGAACGAATACATTTTGCATAATAATCACCCTATTTAATGCCACATAAAAAAGAGCTTTCGTCACGCCGTGGCTCCATGTTGACAGAACGTGTTGCGGTAAACAAAACTGAAGGTTGGCACCGATACAGGCAAACATGAGCCCGACGTTAAAATGAAAAGGAAACGATGATAAGTAAAGTCCGAGTTAATTAAATTCAAATGCATCTATTGTGATGGGTCTCGGGTGTCGAAGTAGATCGAGAACCCGGCGCTAATTTGATGTCGGTATCGTTTATGTTACAAGGGTTGCGGTTATTAATTTTTTTTGGCCGGCCTGTTTCGACTGTAATCATTCGAGGTTAATAATTATTTTCGAAGATGTGTTGTGAGTGTTGGGTTGCAAGCAGGGAGACACTGCGTTACACTTTGCTCAAATTGAAGCATTCTTGAAACGAAAAAAGAAGGCACTTTCCTTTCAACTGCATGTATGACAACAAGGGTCCAACGTAATCAGACTCTCTATTTTTGCCAATATTAATTTACCATACATGCTATTGGTGACACTTCAAAGCAGTCGTATCTCTTATGTTGGTGTGTAGGCCAGTTTTTAAAACAAAACAGGGCGAGTCAAAAAACCGAAACCCAAATATCGGGACTATTGTTTTAGTGAACTTCTGCATGTAGCACTTTCTAAATCTAGTGTATGAAAGCCCAATTCATAAGCTTTCTTTTAGTTTAAGAATCACTCAGATCACTTGTGTGATTTTTAAGTTACGGAATTTTAAACACAACCACCGTTTTGAAGTTCTGTCCACGGATCACAGAACAGGTGTGCGTTCTTTCAGCAAAACGAACAAACCTTAACACGGGTGGTTGTGTTTATAATTCCGTAACTTGAAAAGTACATGAGTGATTTGAATGATTTTTGTACAAAATGAGAGCTTATGAATTGAGCTTTTATATCCTAGATTTGAAAAGTGCTACACGGAGAACTTGTCTAAAACAACAGTCCCAAAATTTGGGTTTCGTGTTTTTTGACTCACCCTGTAGAATGATTGCTTCCTTATTCCTTATATTTGTAATTACTGCAGCATTATTTATATACTTCACGCGTTAGGCGGAGCAAGAGGGCGATCTTTTGTCACGCTCTGATAGGTACGATCGAACCTTTAGTGCATTCGTTGTTGCTTAATTAAAAAAGAAAGAATATCCTTGCAGGTACCTGCAACGCATAGGTTCTATTATACAGGGTGAGTCCGAAAAAGCGGAACCCAAACCCAAAAATTATATTTCATTTAAAAAAAAAATATTTAGCACCAAAGTAATAATGACTGGTAAGCAAATTTCATAAGCTACTTTTGGATGAAAAAAAATTAATGAAATTGGTCAATCCGTTCAAAAATATCACCATTTGAATACAATGACCCTAAAACTTGTCTCGTCCAAAAAATGTGATTTCAACAATCGTCGTCACAATTGTCTTCAAACATCACCAGCGATGAAATCTTAGTTTAAACGTTAACAATATGCAACAAAGTCCTTTTGAAGGCCCGTCTTTAAAGTAGTAGATTTTATAAATCATATTGTTTACCTAACCAGGGTTGTTAATCAAAATTTTGTGTGCTACAGTTGGTGGCAGCTGTTAAAACAAGTATTCTGTGTCATTTTCTTTGTTGTTCCAAACGGTCAAAACACACTATAAACTTATTTTTTGGACGAGACAGGTTTTAGAGTCATTGCGTTTAAATGGTGATATTCTTTGAACGGATTGAGCAATTTCAGTAATTTTTTTCATCTAAAACTAGCTTTTGAACTTGGCTTTCCAGTCATTATTATTTTTGGTGCTACATATTTTTTTAAATATGAAATACATTTTTGGGGATTTGGGTTCCGCATTTTTTGACTCACCCTGTATATTAAATATGGTGTGAATCACAATGGGAAACTGCATAGCTCCAGTTTTGTACACAATTTTTGGGGGACAAAAATAAACAAATACAAGCAGGGTATTTTTACCAGAACGGGATAAGAACTTGCCAGGTCTAGGGCTGAATCCAAGAAATTTCAACCCAAATATTTTATGCAGAGTGTGCCAAAAAAGGTTCAACATTCAGAAAACAAATATTTGAAACTGTTTAATGTTTGTTCTTCAATGAAATTATGTATTCGTTAAAGCCTGACTATTTCGCAATCCACTCCGTTTTATCCCATTCCATTTGGGTCCTTAGATCCAGAAATACAATCAGTCAAGTGAAAGGGTGTAAATTTTACTTGGTGCCACTCTCACCTGGACATGCTGAATCTGGGTTAAGCATTGAATTTGGCTCTGACCAGACACTGAAGTTGGTGACATCACAGGTGAGAGTGGCCCAAGTAAAATGTACACCCTTTCACTTAATTGATTGTATTATCTGGATCTATAGAGGCCCAAAAGGAATGGGATAAAAAGGAGTGGATTGAGAAATTGTCAGGTTTTAAAGTAATTATATTTTCATTTGAAAAAAAAATAAACGGGTTTAATTATTTGTTTTCTGAATGTTCTACGTTGTTGGCATACTCTGTATATGTGTCTTTCTCTTTGCAATAATGCAATGACACAGGGTTGAACTAATGTAGGCTTAATGAATTATCAGTTTATACACTTATATATCCATGATTTTGTTTCTGGTATTTCAAAATGCAACCTTCTTATTGTTTCCTTTCGAGGCTTTGTGATTGCATCCGAATTACTCTCTGTGAGTATTAAGTTCAAACAGGAGTCGACCTATAGCAATTATCGGCACTCGAGCTTTGCACATGCCAAAGTCGTGTGTCCACGAGTGATGCATTTCCTCCTGGAGAATTAAAATTCGCCGTTTACCCAAAGAAACAGAAGCGAACCGGCGGAATTTCATTTCGGGATCTGAGTGCCTCGCTTGCAAGATTGCACCTCGGGTATAAACAAGTCCTGATGAGAAAAATTTCAGGATGAAGCCATTCGCCATCGGCGGATGCACCGTGCGAACCGGTTTGATCAGGCAGGCATTCCAGGGATGTGACACAGCGAACAAAAGCCTCCCAAAATAAGCGCTAATTGCCGACATTTTTTCTGTGGCTCCTGTTTGTGCATTTACTATCCGCCCAGACCAGGCACTCAAGTACGGCAGGGTGGTAGCGCGCTCGGCTGAAGTGGGCACCGGGTAAGCGGGGCCCGTTACGGCCAGGTCATTTATCGTCCTCGGCTTGACAGTCGCTGGGCGGGCGATGTTTGCTCCTCATCTCCGGTAACTACAGAGGGACGACGGCACCATGCAGCCGGGGTCTGGATAATGTTGCTAGCGGTAACACTGCAACGGCCAACATTATATGAGTAATTATCAGTTAGACTACCTACCGGATTGCTCAATAGAAAATATTAACAGGCCAAACTGTCGAGCTTTTAATCCGCATATAAATTTGTCAGTGACAGAGGGAGCAAAACCATCTTACAAACATGAGCCACAGTCATTTGCATTCAAACAGTTGAGACCCTTCTTAATTGATAAGCACCAGCAAGCGCAATTACCCGTCACCATCCCAAACAAAAGCTTTCACGAGCGAGCCCGGATAGTCTGGCATCGACCACTTGGCCATTAAAGCAGTCTCGTCGCTGCCCCTTAGACGTTTCTCCAGGGGTACTCTCGCCGTTGCCCTGGAGCTTCAACTTGAGATCTGGTGACGTTACGAGTTCAAGGGGTAACCAAGCCTCTTGTGGACCCTGGATTAGCGTCTACGCCGCCCACTCTTTCGTACTTTAACGTGTGGTTGTTTTAGTCTGATGGCTGCCTGGTAGTCAACGTGCACTACGAAGAGTTAAAGGGAGTCCGATAAAAGAGTTCAGAAAACATTTTTTTTTAAAGGCTTTGCAAATTTCTTTGCTCTGTAACTCATTTCGTGCAGTTTTTATTTGACAGATCGCGGGCTTGAGTTAATAGTTAAATTGCCCGAATGTTGAGGTATTCTACACGCTACAATACACACAAGTATTTTAACTGCAATTCGAAAAGCCACAAAATATTGTGGCAGTGGATCATTGCACTGGTGTGCTTTTTACTTTAATTCCCTGTCTCTTGTTTCAGATTGGCTCAACAAAATAATCTTAATTTTCGTAGAGATACCCATGATTGAACACTTGGCTTGTGATTGGGAAAATTACTGGTACCCAACAGAAGGGCTTATATCCTTTCTTACACTAACGGAACCAGACCAATATGGCTGACGTAGTTTCCTTGCAAGAAGGATGGGTTATCAGCGCCAAATAACAATGACCGTATACATTCAAAGGAACCAGACCAATATTGGGTGCTGTCGTTTAATTTTTTGTATTTCTTTTAATTGTCTCCCATTGGTTACCAACGGAGTGACCTTGCACTGACTATTAAATGTCTTCCCCTTTACAGTGATCATCCAGGCCTACACGGTGGAGCTCCACGACAACCACGTGATGCGCGGCAACACCGCTGTCTTCAAATGCGCCCTGCCTGCTTACGTCAAGGATTACGTCGATGTGACGTCATGGTCCCGGTCAACCAATCCCCTGACTTCCGGTGAGTTTAAAGATGTTTTAGATTCTCATAGTTCAGAGTTCACTTCTTCCCAAGCCGGTAGAGGAATGTGCAAAACGATTGTTTTTGTAGAAACCAAAAAAAGAAATAATTGATTTTTGCTAAGCCTCAGTAAGATTAAGGAATTAAATAGTGGGTTTTGCCCTTCACCGACGTGATTGTGTAAACACTGTATACTCATTATTTCCCCCAAAGTGATTGTGAAAGATACACAGTTTCCTGGGTTTTTTTTTAGCACCGGCACATATTATGTCTGATAAATGTTGATAAACGAGGGTTCTGTCGCCTGGAGGTCGCAGTAATAATCTAATACAATTTGTAATTTCATTTTCTGAAAACAATTAAGTGCCGTTTTCTCTTTCTCTGCGAACCAAGACTTGGATGTCTTTTGCATGAATAATGCCGACTCGGCTTCATCCACTGTGGAATATGTTTTTATTTGAATCCTAACTATAAATCGATTGCATTTAAAAGCCATTTTGTAGTTGTGTTTTGTTATGCTAATTTTTGACCAATGAAGGCACAAGAGAGCCTCTACTCATCACGCGTAAACCCTGCTGAACTAAAGCACACACCTGAAAGGTTGCCGCAATGCGAATGGTCTATAGTCAGTATAGGAGTAGGCAATTGACTGTGCCACAGTTTCATTTTAAAACCGATTATTTTTTATGGAGTAAATCGAGATGTGACACTTTTCCATTTGTGCACTATTATCTGCAGATGGACGATTCAGCATTCTACCGACAGGTGAGCTCCACATCCGGGACGTTCGTGACGAGGATGGGACGGGGTACCAGTATCGCTGCTCCACCAAAAACAGACTGACCGGGGCCGTGAAAGTCAGCCGCGCTGCTCGTCTCAACGTAGCGAGTAAGTAAACCAGTCAATGAAGAAGGGACTGATTTGTGTAGCACAAATTCACGTGGCAGTATTTCATGTTTCCATGGGATTTCCACACTGTTCCTGACGTCAGAAAACACAAACAAACAAACAAACAAACAGCCCACCAAACAAACAAATAGGTGTGAATGCAATTGATGAAACTTTGACCTTATTAGGTTACCGTTTGTGCTGATTATGTGTTCCTAGTGAGGAATAATGAACAAGAAAACAAAAACATTGAAAAAGGGGAAGAAGAATTTTCTGGCAGTCAGTTATCGGTTGTTTGAAGATGACCTCGGCGATTATCTCTAAAACGTCCTATCAAAAGTATTACTGCGGTAAATTTTTCATTTTTTTTTTAGACCCAACCAATACTGTCCCCGAGATGATAAACAGCCGTCGGGAGTACGTGGGTGAAGTCGGGGATGCCGTGGAATTACCTTGCGTGGCTAGCGGGTACCCGATACCCGCTTACCACTGGAAGAAAGATGGGGAACCAGTGACCCTGGACGACAGGCTGACGCTGAACGGAGGTAACCTGCTAATTACCATAGTGGAGTTGGATGACGACGGCGTGTACGAGTGCGAGGCTACCAGCGATTCAGGCAGCGTGACCGCTAGCCGCCATCTCACCATCCGCGGTAAGCTCAACCTCGTCCCCATGGCGTCGAGCAGTACGATACCCTCTCAGCCTGGCACTGAATCGTTTGCATTTAAAATCTTGCAAATTATAATAAAGCCCATTTAATTTAAAAATCATAAATGCTTTGTTCTGTTTTAATAAACGGCAGATTCAACTTTATTAACATCACTGCGGATTTAGAAATGCAGCTCATTCAGTTTCATTCGAAGACAATTTATCTCAAGTCTACAAACGCAGTCAGGAAGGAAGGAGTAAAATACGGTTTCAGTCTTGACTCAAACGATTAAAATCCCATTTGTATGCCTGTGTGTAATCTGTAATTCTCACTCAGCTCAATAGCTTCCAGTGGCATTCCATGGACAGCTATAAAAAAAAAGGTTCATGCTTGTATTCTGATAGCATGGATCAATTTCAATAAGTTTTTTTTTTCAGATGAGTGGATGAACATGCTCTTTTTAGATACACTTCATTCGGTATTAAAATTCATTGCTTTTTAAGAAAAATCATTTATCCAGGTCATTTTCTTTTTGACTCACCCTGTAGTTTTGTAATCCTCGTACTGCCTCTCTTTGGACCTCTCACCCAGCATCATGCTTCCCTTTAACATATAATATTTCACAATTCAAATGAAATGTGAAGAGATACCTTCTTTCATCATGATTGTTTTCTTTATTGTTTCTTAGTTTGTAGCCCACAGTGTTTGGGCGATACCCAGAAGAAAAAAAATTCATCCTTCAGTCACTTTCCTTGAAGGACCCAGTCGTACCTTTTTAATTGCAGCATTCGGTCACATTTTCCCTGCCAAACCTCCAATAGTGTACTGCACTAACATTCCCCTCATCAACAGTCACACTTGAACGTGCGATAGCACATGCACTTATCTACTCACCAAAACAAAAACGCGCGCGAGAATGGTCTCAAAAGGCAGCAACGCAAATATTTGCCCGAACATATGGCCACAGAGACCTCAGCTCATTTTTTTTTGTTCTTTTCCATTTCTCACTCTCTTGACAAAGTGCAAATACAGGTTAGATTTTGTTATGTTCCCATATAAATATCCTCTTGAACAACGATTGTTACCAGAGAACTTCTGACATATTGTACATTTGCGGCCTCAAAATGATAAACGTTAATTGTCTAAAAATGAATCCTAATTTTATTTTAACCCCAGGCCTCGTTAGAAACATGTCATTAAACAGCTCTTATAATCGAGTGCATTCCTGCAGTTCACTTAACATTGTGAGCGCACGGAATGGTGATGCTATTGGTTATTATTATGTCGATATTCGAAGAAAGCCGTTATATGCGTATTCAGTTCAAACGGTCAGTCTTACCAAAAAAACACGAAAGAACTGTCTGATTTGAGGAAGAATTATTGACACTAACTTAAGACTGCACATTCAGGTCGTATATTCTACCTTTTGAGTTCTGTTGATGGGAGGGTGACAAGCTTTTGGAAGAAAGTATCCCCCCAACAAAAATAATAATAATAATATAATAAATTTAGGAATACTTGGTATATGCCCAGAGCGACACAGGGTGTTGTAAATGTAGTTTGCCGGCCTTAATAAAAAATATGGGGTTAACCCAGGCTGGGACATCGAGTGCAGGAAAACAAGTTAAAAGAATTCAGATCAACCTTATATTCACTCTTTGGATGACAAAATTCTCCAAATGTGTTCACGAGGCAAAGACAAGGTCCTCAGTATTTCTTCACCAGCCAAAATTGAAGTCTCAAATCAATTTTTAAAGCAGATTTTTCCTCAATATTTTGCACCAGAGTCAAGTCAAGTAATATCAGCTTGAGGCTTAAGACTAGACTGGTACATGTCCAACCATGGTCCAACTGTTTGAAAAGAATGACCTCTTCATGAGTCTGGTCGCTGATTATGGAGAAATGTGTAAAAATAGAGACCAGCACCAGACATGCCCGATGTTTCTTTTGACACAGTTGATTGTTGCAGTCCTGAAGGGTTGTTGGACTGGTTGTTTCAGGTGCTAGTCTATTTTCTCGTATTCATGTTTTCAATACCTTACGTTTTGGAACTCTCACATTTGGAGCCAAATGTTCTGACTAGGCTAAACCTTTAATACACATGGGTTAGGAGGTACATATTTTAGGTTATTAAATGATGAGGCGATTTAAAAAAAAAAAGGTAATAGACCAGATTTCGAGAAACCTACTTAACCCGAACACCTTGGATTGTGTTACCTACAGAATAAATGAACCACGTATTTTCCACCTCTTTGCCCCTGTTAGAGCCCTTGGCCGTGTACTTCTACCCGCAACGCCGCAGCGTGGACGTGGGCGCCTTCGCCAACTTCAACTGCACCGTCAGCGGCTACCCGATCGAGCGGGTCACGTGGTACAAGAACGCCCGGCCATTGGACGGCGACGACCGCGTGACCATCTTCGACAACGGCACGCTGGAGGTGTCGGACATGACTCGAGAGGACCGGGGCATGTACCAGTGCGTGGCCAGCAACAGCTGGGAGACCAAAGAGGCGACCATGCAGCTATCCATGGGGGGTAAGGAGAAAGTGCCCAGTTGAAGGCGCGTTACTAGACTTCAATATTTTCGTTTGGAAAGAATGTAGTATCCAGACGCCACTTCTTTGGTAGTGTGCAAAGTCTATGGAGAGCCGAGTGCATTTTCAAAACAAAATTGCAAATGTTTCTCACTCCCAGATTCATGTCTTTTCAACATGTTTTTGCAATGAATGACTTCATTGTGATAGTTGAAAACAAGTGACGTCAGGATGCAAATGTATTTCATTTCGTTTTATGAAGATACGAAATCTGTAGGTTTTTATTTTAAAACTAGGTTGGCGAAGTGGTAAATTCATGTCACCCCACTTAATTCACAAGCTTCTATTTTTGTTATCAGTCGTGAATCGATTATTTTTGTTTGCTTATTTGTATGAATGGTTCAATACGGAATCTGAAGACTTTTGATATATCTTATTATAGGCCTATATCGTTTTAAATATACATAGATTCTTCCTAGAAAACCTCATTGTAGAACACATGGGTTTTTTTTCGGCACTTGACAGTCTGTGCATTATAACTGTCTTCATGCACGTGTAGCTATACGACAGTGTGGACTACAAAAAACCCTTATTTTTCGCTATAATTGAGAGTAGACAGGTTTAATACACAACTTTACCAAGTGTTTCAGATGTCCCTCTGCGGCTTGTTACCGTAATACGTGAGTCATTCATTTAGGTGTAGTGAAATAATATCATTAGCAATTAATGTGAATTGTCGGTACAAGATTGGAACCACGAACGATGAACAATGCACGCCACACGTGCGTTCCTCCGCGCTACTTTCGCTAGATATCACTCTCTGTAAATATCATGTCACTCCGTTTGAACAAAGAACTACATGGTGTGTGGCAAATGGGAAAGGTGTGCTACAATGTGTACACTGCCCAACGAAGAATGTGTTTTGAATGTTTGGGCCGCGTGTCTATCGATTGCCGATCGATACTCGATCATTCATGTGGCACGTGCCCAAAGTGGCTTTCCCGTAATAGCCTGGTACTAAGGTCACATTTAGAATGTCACAATGTGAGAACAAAATATGGCTTAGCCAAGCTAAGGTTAAACCGGGCCCAGGGCTTTCCCCCAAAAGAGGGGAATAAATAGAAAATCGAAATCAGAATACTCAACAGCACAGGAACACTCGGCAACCCATTGGCGTAATGAGCTATATAATGTCGTATGTATGTGTAAAGCGCTACCACTGTCGCACGCCGCCCGCCGAATGAAACCTAACGCCGCTTCTGATTGGGTCCCAGATGGTTTCCAAATCGCGACGGGCCAATAAGATCCTTCCCCCGTCTCAGCTTTCAGACAGAGGGTGCCTTAATGAACGCGGGCCAGATGGCAAACCAACTAAAGTGCAATACAGATATTAGTAGTCCAATTCGGCACATGTGTACACACTTCCAAAGTGCTATCCTGGGCGATTTGTATCACGTTTCAAGGCCTGAGTTTGTTTAATACAAATAATATTTTCGACGTCCGGAATCAAGCGATGCTCTTATGGGACTCCTCCAGACTGATGACTCGAGTCGTAAACCACCACCGGACGTATTGCCTACTTGTATTCCATGTGATTTGGTCAATGTGTTTTGCAGATGAATCCGTCATGGGCAACGAAGTACTGGACGGAACAGGTAAACAAAATGATATGCACGAGGGATTTCAGTTGACGAGCGTGGCTTTACACCCCTTCGTGAATAACAATGACGTCACCTCATTTACATTTTAACGCGTGGCAATTTGCTGCACTTGTAACATATTGCGTTTTAATGCAGTGATTGCTTGTGGCCTCGCCTTCTCGTTAGACCTCACACTGTAAATGTTTGCGTGCTTTTAAATATCGTCATAAATGTCCCTTAAACCTTTCAGAAAATATTATGCCTCGATGACGCTAAAACAAAACCACATCTTCATCAACTATAACAAAATACTAACCGTAAATAACCATTTTATCATAGAGTGTTTTTGATTGAGAATGTAAAGAGTGTTTTTATTTTGTCCTCAAATTCGTAAATCTCGTAGTAGTCCATGTACTTTCCTTCAATTAATATTTTCATACCCCATCTGAAGGGATCTGTTAGCATTCAGTTACTTGGTTTTTTGTGGTGTTAAAACGTACTCTTCATGTTGAGAAGCTGCAGTGAATAAAGTACGTTTGACATTGGCAGTAACATTGGCGTCGGTTGACATTTCACAATAGTGGAATAGGCCAGTCATATTTGCTGTTAAAGGCATGGGTTTTTCCACAGAATGGTCCAAAGTTAACACTTTTTCAGACGCAGATTTCTTGGAATTGGGGAAACGTGTTAAAATTGTTTCAAGATATTCCTAAACTACAGCATTCTGTATATAGTAAAAATGGCCCTCAAAATAAGCCTATATTAAAAAATGCCGATGGTTTGAAGGCAGATAGTCAAAAAAGTGTTTCCACATGTTTCCAAGTATATGAGATATGGTCAGCATACAGCACTCCGACGGAAAAGAACTGCAGTGTTGTGATTAGGTCTACATGACCGCCATAGAAGCGGAGAAAGTAGTTTTGGGCCATTTTACCATTTTTCTATAAATGGCCGTTATTTATTAACGCTGTTTTCACCATACACCACTAAGATCTTATAGTTTAGGAACATTTTAAAAGAATTTCAAAATGTCTCTTCAAATTTGAGAAATCTGAATAAGTGCAAATCTTTTTTGGACCACCCTGTACAGTGATCTGCAGCAATTGCCCTAATCATACGAGAATGGATTTTTTGAAAATGGTAACAATTACTTATGGGTGATTGCTACTCGTTGCTCCATGTTATGTTTTAACTGCTGTGATTTTGTGACGATTTCAGCTGCCAAACCGATCTTGCTGGACCACTTCACCAACGAGACCCTCCAGCCTGGACCCAATCTACAACTGTCATGCACGGTCGCTGGAAACCCCGCCCCCGACGTCACGTGGTACCGTGACGACGCACCCATCCCGCCAATCAGCAGGTACGCCTACAACGACGTCATCAACGCGGACGGGGACGTGGTGAGCTACCTTAACATTACAGGCTTGCGGCCGATAGATGGCGGGCTTTACCGGTGCGAGGCGACCAGTGAGATTGGTGTTGCGAGCCACGAGGACAGCATATTTGTTATAGGTTTGTAGTTTGTATTCATTCAAAATGAAAAAAAAAATAAAAGATAAAGCACAAAGTAACCACCAATCAAGCAAGATAATGAGGCTAATCAAAAGACGTTATCTCTTCCTTTGCTGTACAGTGTGTCTCCAAATAATGCAAACAAAATACATGTATAACGGAATGCCATACATAGCTTAGAATGTGCAACCAACATTATATAATATTGATATGGTTTAAAACACAATTCTAAACACTCTCTTGCTATTAGTTTGTAAACATGTTAACATTCTCAACATTTTCAGCATGAGGTGATAGCAAGAAAGTGTTTGGAATTATGTTTACTCGCTAAACACCTTTTTGTAGGCCAGGCAAATATCCACACAGAGGCAATTAGGCTACCTTTGTCCGAATGCCTAAAATTTAAAACTTGATCCCATAGTCACTTTGACTTCTCTTGAAAAATTACTCAATACTCTGTAAAAAAAAACTCATCAGATTTGGACATTTGATGTCTTAAAGTGGAAAGGCTTATCGTTCAAACCATGCCAATGTTATCTACATGTATAATGGTTACACCTTCTACTTTTTTTCGTTATATTTCGCATTTCGTTATATTTTGATTGAATTTTCTTCAGACTCACAGTATATGAGCATTTATTATTCTAACTGTGTGATCTTTCAAGAAGAAACTGACTCAAACTTAAGATAAAACCTTGTTTCGAGTTCAGTGGATCTTTCCCTCAGATGCCTACTTGACCGAATCGTTCGTAATGCTAGAATACCATGGTAATTTTGGAAGGACTATCCATGCATTGTAAAAGGATATCATCATTGCAGACCTGAAGAAGTATCCATGCATGCAGTAAACGTACTCGGTCCTGGGCCTGTATATTCCATCTAGAAAGCGAGTCCCATATGGACCTTGCAATCTAATTTCGCCTTAGCCATTACACTGAAAGAGAAGTATCATTGCCAGGACAATTGACTCTACAGATACACAAGACCGTAATTTGTTGGGTATAATCCCACCCTTCAGTGTCTTGTTATTGCCGAAACAATTCAATTAATAACTCGCTTGTTGCAGCGTTGGGTCATCGGCACACACGTGCATACTTCATAAGTGAATATAACCGTATGGTGCCCATTGTTCTCACTGCAAGCCAATACGGTAGATTTAATGACATTTTCCGAGGCAAGTACGTTTTGGAGAGTTCTGACAACCATTGTTGGAATACATTATTGCGGCTCGGGCGTTAGGGCCTCTAATTAGAAAAAAAAAATACGATAATCATTTTGCAATTTGAACGTGTTTTTGTTGTGTTGATGACTTCCCAGTTACACTAGCATTATGTACTGTACAGCTAGTACTGTACAGCTGTATGCAAATGAGGTTGAATAGGCTTTTCTCCAAACCGGTTAATGTTAGTGGGGGATTATCTTCAGGATCGATACCACATCTACGAGATAACCACGTGTGGCTTTTGTGGCCATTCAGCTTTGTGAAATAATTATAATGGGACCTGCTTCAAGATGACTCAAGCTAAAGTCGCAGTTTACTCTTTGATGGTGTAACAAAAGCAATTCTTTCAGCAATAATGTGTAAGCAGTAGGAAACCCTTTGTGAAACCTGCTAAGGTCGTTTCAGTAAAACCTAATTTGATATAGGCCTACATCACTCCGACGCCAAAAAAGTCATCTTATGAAAAGTCATTTCAGTAAGTTATCATGAGCGTTAACTGTCATTTTTTTGGGGTCAGTGCTTAAAAAAAATATGAGTTCATCACGACGTCAGCATTGTACATTTAACAAAAATATGACGCATAGCCAGACATTCACGACAAGGATTGAGCAATATAAACATTAAACCATAAAAAAACAGCTACAAATGAAACAACGCATTATAATATCGTTTGGTTTGTTAGGGATATAATCTTCAGATAATACATTTCGTTTGCAAACTTTCCAAGCCCGAGTATGTCGAGTACTGGACAGGTATTCGTGGTACGTTGAGAGAAGAAGAAACCAAAATGATAATTATGAGATAAACCCTCAGGCAGCGAAAAATCCTACCTAAATGCCGGACTAGTGAGGAGTGCTGCCCAGTGGTTAGGGTTCGTGACTCATGATCAGAGGTTCAGGGGTTCGAATCCAGCCGCTGGTCATAAATTGTGTCCTTGGGCAAGCCACTTAACCTAACTTGCCTCTCTCCACCCAGGAGTATAAATGGGTACCGACCTTAGCTGGGAGTAACCTGCAGCGGACTAGCATCCCATCCAGGGGAATAGAAATATTCTCGTTCTTGCTACTGTAGGGTTGTGCCAGACTTTGTTTTTTTTTATATGCCGGAATAGGTGTGGGAACTTGAGCCCAGGATATAGATGCACTAACTGCACAGAGAAGATACAGCACGGTGAACCGGCCTGACGATCCAATAGCATTGATAAATACGATGAAAACTGTTTCAACTTTTTTTTCTTCCAGGGCCGCCCTATGTCCGTCCCCTCCCCAACATCACCGCCGTGGCCGACCGCGATCTGACCGTTCACTGCCGCGTGGTGGGCTACCCGATCCAGTCCATCACCTGGTCCAAGAGGGGCCTGACCCTGCCCACCAACATCCGCCAGACGGTCTTCCCGAACGGGACCCTGGTGATAGGCAGCTTGGAGCAGGGAAGGGACGAGGGGGAGTATGTCTGCACGGCACGTAACAAACAGCAGATGGCCCACTCCCAGAAGTTCACGCTTGCCGTTCACAGTGAGTGTCTTCCTAAAATTCTACTTAAAAGCTACACATAACATCCGAATAAGAAAACAAAATTCTTGTGTAATGTGTAATACATGTAAAGCATTTACATCATCTACCTAATGAGTTTGTTGACAAGAGCTCAGTTTCGAGAAACTGCTTTTTAGCAGAAAAGTAGCAGTCTGTTGTGCAACGAATTAATCGGCTTAGAACCAGTCAAAGGAAATATATAATTTAGCCATTAACCCATTAATGCAAGTAATTTTAGTGCTCATCACTTTGGCAGCCCATAAAGTAAGTTGCTGACTAACTGACAACACATTCTAGAACGGCATCTGTACCGCAAAGTTCACGGGAGCACATCGCAACTAAAATGAAGAAAGTGTCAGGTCATGCAAGACTAGTGTTATTCACTAGTAATTTAAGTTTATTTAAACCTACAGTGCTTTTTCTTTTTATGAAAGCTGACCCTCACTATGCTTTATTTAAGGTCCACTCGAGGTGAGGGCTACACAAAGAAGGGATAGAAAGGGAAATCAAAGCAAAATAAACAATACTTTAAGTAGAAAGATAGGTATCGACGTTAAGCTCGATGAAACTTGAAAATCAATGTTTGTGATCTTTCAAAATCTTGATTTAGCGCACTGTAAATTTGGATGATGTCTGTTTCTCCCAGTCCCGCCGGAGATTGCCCCCTTTTCGACCCCGCCCCTCCCCCAGGGCCAGAGGACCCAGCTCCTCTGCACCATCCCGCGGGGAGACGTCCCGATAACTATTTCATGGCTGAAGGACGGCGAGCCGATCCCCCCTGGCATCGGAATCACCCAGAGCCAGACCGCCTTCAGTAGCTCGCTGCTGATACTGGACGCGTCGCCGGTGCACGACGGCAACTACACATGCGTAGCCAGTAACATGGTCGCCACGGTGAACTACACCACGGAGCTGGTTGTTCTGGGTGAGTTTTATCCAGCTAGCTCTAACAAAAACAAAAACAAGTACAGGCCACCAATACTGAAATTTGTATCCCTGTGGAGTCATTTCTTTGTTCTCGTGTACTAAAGTTTTCGAGAAGTGTACTTTCAAAATGCTCCTATGTTAACCAGAATAAATTTCCTGGGCTGAAATTCGGACTTTATATCCCTTACATAAAATACTACAATTTCTGACTGATCTACACACCTAAATTCCTAGTTTTTGAGTAAAATCCATATATCTATTTCGTGATAACCTTGTGGAGACGTATTCACCTATGGAAATTGCTCTGTGGAGACCTGTACAATCTTTTGTTCCCAATTGTGCACATGTCTCCAGAGGGTACCGTGTATCAGATCAATCGAACAGTATTCGAACTCACACATGTACACATATACTCGAGCAAAATAAGCTATTGATCATCAAACCCATAGAAATATTTATATAAAGATTTTTTAACATTAAAGTGTTGGCTCTAGACAATCCTATATGTATGAGTAACAAACTGTAAATTGATGGTGTAAAGATAAACTATGGGACTAACCTTTCTTTGAATCTCCGCAGTTCCTCCTCGATTTGTCTTGCAACCCGAGGACACTTCTGTCGTGTTGAACCACACTGTGTACATCCCCTGCGTATCCGACGGTAAACCCAAGCCGGTCGTCATGTGGAAGAAAGCAGCAGGTATTTTACCCTAACCACCCCAACCCTTTAAAATCCAATTGCAATGTTTTGTTGGAATCTGTTGGAGTGAGTACTGCACTAGTTATTTATTATGCTTAACATGGGGTCAGGCATACCACCATAATCAGAGTCCAACAGTTTAGGTGTTGAGTTACCATATGGTGTTGGATTTTGTAAGAGTGAGGAAGGTTCCTAGTATATCACTCAAGTGGATTAAAGAACCATTTGACTTTATTGGAATTTTTAGCTTCCAGGGTCAGCTCTAGACATAACTTAGCCATTTTTTTGTCCCATTGAGGTGATGACCACCACTGCATCTACACTCTTTGGTACTGATGCTTTATTTAAATTTGCCGTTCTTTTGTGACATTATGAGTATATTAAAATATGAAGATGAGCTAGCTGCCCATAACAAGAACGATGCTCTGGTTATAAAGAAGTGTGCAGAAATGTTTGCAGAGGGATGAGGCATTTGCACTAAATTATGCATACATCTGTATTTGTGCCTTATCATCTGAGACTACTATTCAATCAGAGTATGAGTTCACACAATTTACAGTTATCTGTTATATGACAACGTCTAAACATGGTGTCAGCGGTGGGATTCTAGTCGACCCAGGATCTAGCCTATTGTGGTTTCTCGTAAGGCATGACAGGTTTATGGGATATCACAGAACCATCAAATTGCACCTTTCCTGGTTAGCGAAATGTGTAGCTCCAGCACACAATGTCTATCCTTTTCCCCATTCATTTAAAAGAAATAATCCCATGTCTGAATTTCTAAACAGGGCCGGGTGCCTCAAACTTTGTGGACCTCCCGGAAGATCCCAGGATCTGGGTAACCGAGAACGGTTCCATGGTGATCGAGGAGGTGGAGGAGGAGGACGGAGGTTTCTACCTCTGCCACATCTCCAACGACGTCGGCAGTGACAGCAAGACGGCGAAGCTCTCCGTATACCGTGAGTTCAATTACTTATTAACTTTAAACACATCAGCTAATGCCTCAAGAGGTAGCCATTAAGACATCCTCTCTTTAGGTTATATGAATAAAGGAAACTTAGCCTGAAGCGTTTTCATAATGCAACAAGGTGGTCAACATTGGCATGATATGCGACCCACAGCCAAAACAGGTTGAAGTATAGGTCATTTGGTTTGAAATGTGTGTACTACTTACACACTGTTAGCGGTACTTCAAAGTATAATTATAATAATATATACTAATCCAATGTATAATTGTGTGCTCAAAAAACAGTCTTAGATTTAGACAATCTGAGAGATTTAAATTACTCCTATACAATTTTATTCCAGAAGTGGAAACTAACTACGTCAGCCTTGTTCGGGTATGGAGAGTGAAACGATGTATCTTGTTGCAATGTTTGTTTGGTTTATTTCATAACGAATCACTTCAGACAATGTTTGCACTTCAAGATAGTTCACCACAAGTCGGAAATGAAGTAAAAAGCATTACATTTTTAATGCAGGATTTGCTATTGGCAAAATGAGTAAAGGTGGACTTTGTCAAAACTTTCCTCGACAATTCTTCGACAGTTCCCGCCAGATTCGAAAACCACGCCGAGAACATCACCTTGGACGCGGGCCAAGACGTACACATGGACTGCCTGGCCACCGGCCACGACCCGCTTGAAATCCAATGGCGGAAGGACGGCGCCCTCTACACGAGGCTTGAGCTGGCGGGAAAATTTGAGATCCAGACCATCGTGGCGCGCAACGCGCTGCGGTCCGTGCTGAGCCTGTTCAGTGTGGCCCGTGAGGACACCGCGGTCTACACCTGTCACGCGGAGAACGCCTACGGGACGGACGAGCGGACGATCCGCCTGTGGGTTCTTGGTGAGTGGAGATTAAGGACTGCAAAGTGACGTAAAGTTATCAGAAGGGTCCCAATTTCATCGAGTAAAAACGATAATTTTGCCGTAGCTGATTACCGAAAAGGCCTCTGCCTTGCCTCGTCCCCTGTCCTATCTTGCCAATCTCATAAACACACTTATTGGTTTTTCTCCACTATTTCCCAATTTCATCATCAATTTATTTAAAGTAAGTTGTGACGATACGCAGTTTAGATAACTATCTACAGTACACATTTATATTTCCTTTTTTTGATCATGTCGACTGTAAAAAGTACAGCGTTAAATTAACACCGGTTTGTTTTGCTTTAATTCTACTGCATCAGTAAATTTTTTAAATAGTTTTTTTTTTTCGTACCGCATGAGGAAAGTGTATGACCGGCAAAGGCAGGATCTTGTTTCAATTGCACACAAAAGCATAAATGATAGGACAAGCTTGCCGTGTATATTTCTCCAGCATTTCAGTAGTATGTAAATCCGGTTCGTTAGTGTGAAGTCACTTCAGTTTAAACCACGCCCACTGCACATTAAGTTGCGTTGGAACCATTGGAACCGCACGTTAACGCAACTTGAGTGTTTATCCAATGGGCGCTAGTAATCAGTGGTGCGCGCGCGTGTATGACGAAGTCACTTACGAACCGGATAGCGGCAAATAATTGTTTTTCTCACAAGACAATGAAGTGCACCGATATCCGTTTAGGAAGTGTCACTAACATGAATTGTATCCGTGGTATTGTCCAATAATGTTTGCAATATGTAAATTATCCTCAGAGCCACCGGAGCCGCCCAGCAATCTTAGCACTTTGGCCATCACGAGCCGGAGTGCCACCTTTGGTTGGCGACCTGAATTCGACGGGAACAGCCCCCTTACTGGCTTTACGCTTGAGTACAAGAACGGAAGTGGTAGGTTCTGGTTCCCCTTGAAGTTATTCCCCATAAAAAATAATAATAATTATAGTAATAAACATATACACAATAAAAGAATATTGCGTCGGGTGATGTAAATCAAATTAGTTTTTGCCCTTCACCAACGTATAAACGTCGGTGAAGGGCAAAACTTAATTTGAAAATAATATGGAAAATAGTTTGAAAAATAATTTGTACATTTTAAAAATAGTCAGTTAGTCTCTTGTCTGTTTGAGAGCGAAATTTATCTGCACGGACATGAAAACGCAAACCTTGCGGTTTCTACTGTTCAACAACGCTCTGAGTTTATTAACTGTAACTTTACCTTACAGATATGCTTATTTTTATGAAATCCCAATAAAATAAAGTCACAATTGAGATCAACCCAGTGTTAACTTAGGAGAATAAAGTTTTCAGTGAAATTGCTTTGAAGTCAATCGCGCAGATTTCTTTCGTGACCCTGTTTGAAGTTCTACATCTTTTGGTCAAATATTATTTCCACAATATGTCCGGGAAAATCTTTCAAGAGGTTCCTTTAGAGCTTTCTTTAATGGTCTTGTTTGCAGATGCCTGGCAAGGTGGGCTGCCCACTGCGCATGTGCCAACCAACGTCACCAGGTTCCAGTGGACCATAGCCAAACTGCACCCTTACAACACGTACAACGTGCGCATCTACGCGTTCAACGCCATCGGCATCAGCGAGGCCAGCAGGGAAATACTGTTCACCACGGACGAAGAAGGTTTGTGGTGGCACATAAATTAACGTTAATCAACAAGATCATAGCCTTATACCATGCATGGTTCTCTACAGATACCAAACAGTTAATCTCACACTTGGATTTGTAGAAATGTAGCCCACATTATTGAAGTGGTGTTCTGGATCATACAGTATTCAGTTCTTGGAATATAAACTTTTAAAAGCATCTGTTTACTGTGTTTAATAAAATCTGCTAAGTTGACACACTTGAAGACATGGAATCAACATCATGTGATAAAAGAGGTTTCAGGTGAAGTTTCAGATAAAAGAAAAGTGTGAATAAGCTGTGAGCATATACCTATAAGTCGTATTATTGCTGCCAGTGACTGTTGCCCATAATCCACCTGTTATATGCCAACTTGTAGCTGATTCTTTTTTTTTTTTAAGCTTACTGTTTTACTTCCAAACAATTTGCAGTTCCATCCGGACCGCCTTTGAATATTGAGTTCGAGAGTCACACGTCACAGTCTATCACCATCACGTGGAGGGTAAGTTGGTCACAATTCGTTAAATTAGTTGGATCCTCCTGCAGTAGAAAAAAATTCAATAAAATTGTATCCAGGGTTATGAAACGAAACAGCGTTGTTTCTGTCAAAAAAATCCTTTGAAGACACAGAGAATGAATGGAATTGTGTCGAGATGTAGACAAAGTAAACACAAGTATCCTTACATCCCTTTGACGCCTGAAGAGTCGTTTTGAAATTGGCAAGGAAAAAAATGTTCACCTTCACGCTTAACAGAATAAACTCATTTGTAATTCTTAAACTTGAGTGGAACTTTACGGGTTTTTTTGTTAATAACAAAAGCAACCTCTTTATCTCAATCGATTTTAACTGAAACACTCATCCCATGAGTTTCACATTACCCCTCATAAAAATGACCTGAAAATGCACTTGTTTGGCAGGTTGAATGAACTTGATCCCTTCTAAAAATGTAATCAAATTACCATAAACTTTGTTTTGAGGTGGACCAAGTTGGTTATAATTTTACTTGTTTACTGCAACCTAGCAACCGCGTGCGGATCTGCAAAATGGCGTCCTGCTCGGATACCAGATCCGCTACAAGGACCGCGACTCGCCGTTCCAGACCATATCCATCCCCGTGGAGACTGGTTACATCGAGAGCTACACGCTGAAACACCTGAGGAAGTTTGGGGAATATACCATCCAGCTGGCCGGCTACAACCGCAAAGGCATGGGCCCCTGGTCGCCGGAGAGGAATATATTTACACTAGAAGATGGTGAGCATTCGGGGCTGAATATCACTTGAGAGAAAGAGAGTGATGTCATTGGCAAGTCAGCATAGACTTTTGAATTGTTACCCACACTCTCAAAGTTCCTACTCGGATCTGACCCAGAATCCGGGTTCTATTCGACACATTTCATTGTCAAAATGACAATTTTGTCAAACGATTTCCGGGTCAAACTTACCCAGAAAATGAGTCATAGAAGTATCTTTGTTGATCCCGAAAAGTGTCAATTTGGAACCTGAAAAGTATCAGACCAAATAGAACCCGGATTCTGGGTCAAATCTGACCTGGGATGTTTAAGAGTCCAAATGTTTACCCAATATAAGCATATGGCCAGCATGAAATTAAGACAATTAAGGCTAAGACCTAACTAAGCTGATGTAAAGTATCTACTCTAAGAGAAGCATACTCTAACACTGAAACAATATTGGGCCAATTTACAAAAAAAAAGTTGCAATGCTGAAAATATTTGGAATTAAATATAATTAGCACACTCAATTGAAAACAGTCTCAATTTGAAACAAACCTTGCATTACTTTTACTAGGCATATACGCCCGTGGCTGAACCAGTTTTATCTTTTCTTAGCAACTCTATGAAATAGGCGTCCAGTGTCTCTCAAGAATATGAGACTAAGAGGCGAGGAATTATGAACTAGTTTACTGGAAGCAAAGACTTTAGGTTACCAGGAAGCATTTTGGTTCTTGCAGTACCGAGCGAGCCACCCCGGACAGTGAATGCCATACCGACTGGGCCGACCAGCATCATTGTCATGTGGGCCAGTCCCGCCTCCGAAGATTCACTCAACGGCATCCTGCAAGGGTATCGGATCTACTACGAGCCCGTCAGGGAGGACGAAGGTAGGCTATATCTGCATTTGTCTTTCGTTTGGGACAACTTGTGATAGGCTTCTTTGGGATAAATCCAAAGAATAAACTTATCTTTAAAGTGGTCTTGGGAAGACCATGGGTATTAGGTCGATCTTTCGATAGGTTTTAGGAGAAAGGGTCAGACATTACTGATCGAAAGTTTGAGGTCATTCTCCTGGTTGCTCTCATAACCAAGAAATCTGAAGGTTTTTGTTTCCTGAAAATTGTTGTGTTTTGGGTTTGTTTTTTTTACTAATCACTGGTTTGGCGGATGCAGCTTTAACAGTAGTGTATTTTCTGCTAACAAACTTGAGCCCACAAACTTGTCTTTTGGCAGCAAATGTCCGTATCGCCACAACGGCGATTCACTCAGAAAATCAAATCTATTTTCAACTTCAACATAACATGGATTGTTAAGCCCATATAAACTGGAAAACCCAAAAGAAAACCGATGATATTCTGTGAACCTGTCATATGCACTATATTTTTTTCAACCAACCAATGATTTAGGCTAAACCTTCATTTAAGGCCAAAAAAAAAAGTCTCCGGTTTCTGGTATGGAGCTTGCCCCAAAAGTGGTGCGGCGACGCGGCTTTTTTTTTTTTTTTACCTGTTTTTTTTTTTTTTTTGGCTTCAAATGTCGGCTGATGACTGCAAATGGTGCCCGACTAAACTTAGTGCAAATATATGGGAGTCCAGAGAGGCCACATAAATCTTATTCTCGATCATAACCCCATCTAAAAACACGTTAAAATTGTGCAGCAGCAGAATTCCAGTCAAACCAGTGAGTTTGGCGGTTTTGAAACATCATCTTGTATTGAAAAAAAAACGTTTTCGTTTTGCCGACGCGCATGGCTACGGCGACGCGCGCGCATACCAGAAACCGGAGCCTTTTTTTCGGCCTAAGCCTTCGATTTTCTCTAAAGCCCCTATAAAATCAAACCTCTAAATATCATCATAATAGCACTTGAAAACTTGCGGTGTTGCACTACATGGACCCTATCCCAAATTCCAACCCTTACCCCGAACTGAAATGAATTAGGTAGGCCTACACGACTATATTCGACCAGTCACAACCCTGTGTCCTTTGACACTTCGCGTTAAAACTCACTAGTACTTGTTGGGTTTTCTAGATGAAACTGACACGCAGGTCTACGAGACTCTTGAACTCACCGCGCAGATCTACAATCTGCAGAAGTTCACCAACTACAGCGTGGAAGTTGTGGCTTACACGAGGGTAGGGGAAGGAGTAAGAAGCCCCATTAAGTACGTCCGAACACAGGAAGATCGTAAGTACACCAATTCCATTTTGATATTTTTTGGGACTTGGCAAAATGCAGTGTAATTGTTTTTGTAAGAAAATACAAATCGGTGTAGGTGTTTTCCAAGATGTTTGCCTAAATTTGAAATGCCGAAATGATCAGCCAGTTTGATTGCGACAATGCGTTTCAAGTGATACATAATGCCTATGCACAGCTAACATGACTCGAACGGTTTCGTCTTGTTTGTGATAATAATAAAAAGCTAACAGTTATAATGGGATTAGCACTTTTGCTTGTACAAAGGTCATCGTTAACTAACGTCTGAACATTGTGTCCATTACGGGTTGTCGTGGCTTGTGATGCATTTCAGTCTCTTTTTGCAGACTCTCTTTGCGGCTTGACGTTGAGGCCAAGGAAACAACAACATGCAACTCCCTATACACAATTTCATTTCAAAACGGCAGTTATCGCTATTTCCTCGCAGGTAACAACCATTTGACCCATTCTCACGTCTCCTTTTCATACCAGTTCCCGGTGCCCCTGCTGATATCAAGGCCTATGCTGCCTCGCCTACCAGCGTCATGGTTGCCTGGTTACCGCCCCTCTCCATCAATGGCATCCTCCTGCACTATTACCTCAACGTGAAGTTTATGGAAGGAGAGAACGAGGTAGGCACTCCATGGTTGAAAGGGAGGCTACTAGCTGCAGTGGATTCTTAAACAAATCCGTGTATGCCTAAATAGCCATTGAATTGTAAACGCTTAGCACCCCAAATAGTTAGTTAGGATTTTTGTTGTTGCAAGGACAGCCTCGTTGCACTGTTCCAAAATGGCGATTTCGTGGAAAGAGCTAGCTCCTTTGTGAACTACAAAATTGATATAATATCATAGGGCATATTGGATGAGTTTGGTAAGAAAATTAGTAGCGTTGTGGATACACAAAACGACGAATATTGCAAAAATAAAAGAGCAAAGCATCTTGTATTGCTTGCTTTGGTATGTACTGTTTTTTTTCAAAAACTGTCGAAGTAATTCTGTGGATGGCAATGTTCATTATTAAAGTGTGGTTATCAGTACAGCAAAGTAGAAGATCTGAAAAGCTCTGATAGTTTTGTTTGGTGGAGGGGTACTTTGGTCAATCGATTCTGATTTAACAACTATTTGCCATGGCAACCACAATGAAGTTGTTACACAATATTAAGTTGGAAGCATTTAACAAGTTTTTTGTAATAATTATATTTCTGATGTGTGAAGGAATGCAAAGTGTATAGTAACCGTCCGTTTGTTGGGGTCACAGGTCACCAGAGAGTTGGAACTTGACCCGGATGTACATCACTACATGGTCAACGACCTGGAGACCAATCACGAATACGACTTTTGGGTCCGGGGCAAGACCGTCATCGGGAAAGGGGAGTCCAGCCGCGTCGCTACAGAAATCCCCATGACTAGAGGTAACAATGGGAGCTTGATTGAGCATGTCAATTAACATATGTGGTTTATTTGATGTGCATGTAGTACTCTGTTTGAATTTCTGTATGATGCAATTTTTGGCTGTCGTTTTTTGGCCAATGTCTTTCATGTGCTTCGTCATTTGGCTGAGTGTGCCGGGATTTTGATAGAAAATGAGTGTTTTCTTGGTTGATTCGAAATCTAGATAACTTCCTGTCCAGATATCAACACATTGTCTTTCTTTCATCTTGTTGCTCACTTAGTTCCTGCTCGAGTGATGTCTTTCTCCAAGATGATAACCACGACCTGGAAGGATGACGTCACGATGGACTGCCTGGCCGTAGGGGAGCCAACGCCCACCATTGAGTGGAAGAGAAATCGGTAAAAAAATAATTGATCACAATTTGAGGACTAAATTACCGGGGAAATTGATGTGTCAGCCAAATTTTAGCCGAGCACAAGCAATTGCGCTTTACATGTATATTTTGAGTGGGTAGGAAATAGTTTCTATGCGCAGCTTCGCAGCTGGAAGAAGCTGGCATCTTGTTTAGGATAAAACCTTTTTGGGTGGTGGATTTTATTTCTTAGATGACTACTGTATTTCTGGAAGTAACCTTTCATTCTGGAAGTATTTTCCTGGCTCTAATTGAATGATTCGTCGACTGATGCACTATTCGTCAGTGACCCTTGGCTTTTTGATTTCCAACGTGTGTGTTTGAACTCTCAAAACATCAGAAAAACACTCGGAACATTTTCCCATCGTTTCCGAGTTTAGTGACATATTTTCCTATCAGGTGAACAACAAAATACCAACAACAATTCAAATCCAACTGATTTCTGTGTTACCGAATTTCAGATCAGTTCTAGAGCAGAACGAGGGAATGCAGGTCCTCTCCAACGGCTCCCTGACGATCCGGAACGTCCAGCCGTCCAACGCGGGCAACTACTCCTGCAGGGCGTCCAACATGTGGGGAGCACCTGACGAAATCACGGTGGCGCTGTACGTCGTAGGTAAGTCTGCGTTCCGTTGGGTTACCGGGATCTCTAGGCACGAGGTCGATTCCACATTGCATTTGAGTTAATCCCCAGCCTCCCTAAAGCGATGCTCTTGTAGGTGGTGGGTAATCTCTGCGCCTTGCCTCTTGGAATGCCTGGTGATTTGTTTTGGTCCCTTCCTGACTCTACAAAGAAAAATGGGATTAGATGCTGTCTTCCCAGTTGAATGTATGCCTAGGTCACCGCACAATACTGCTAGCCTTTTCTTCTTCGTGTGTTTCAAAGGTTCTCCACTTGAGTTGATCCCAGAATGCACTGTTCGAACTTTGACCTATCACCTCCCCGTGACACGCATGCGTGCATGTAATCACTAGAAAGAACACCCTCCCTCAGTAAACTTGCCCCACGTTCATAATAAGATAACCTTATATCCCATCCCAGTACATATTCTGCATGAAAGGAATCACCGATCACCTGACTCATTCCCCATGTTTATTTTGACCTTTGACCTAACATTATTCAATGAGAACTCTTTGCACATGAATTGAGACCTTATGAATGTTCCGGATTATACGTAGTATAATTGTGCCATTAGAAAACACTCCACTTTTTTTGTCAGTGAAACTGAAGTCAGATATATCAAAAGTTAAAGACAGGCCAGCCTCGGCACGAATTTTAGTGTCGTTGGCTAATTGGCTGATATAAAAGAGCTCTGCCTCACTGTTGTACTCACTCTATCCTGGATGGACTGCAGTAATTGGGGTAAACTATCTTGCTTAGGGTGAGTAAAGCATGGTGATATTCTAGTCATTTTAGAACCGGAATTTGAAATAAAAGTTTATGCACTTGCACTGCAATCCATTTTTACTGTTTTTATCAGAGCACTTCATAAGTCAAACCTCGCCTTTTCCAAAAAGAACCAAAAACCACGCCCTTTCCTTTTCTGGGCAGGAACAAAACGAGTAAGGGATGAAGTTGCATATGTAATTAAAATGGTGCCCCTTTTCCATTATGCACTGCATGACCATGATAGTTGAAACCTATGTTTAACATGAAGAATTGATGATGTTTCTTTGTTGTAATTATTTGTGCCATGTTAGATACAACGTTCCTTGTTAAGTCCATTAGCGTGTGTCGTGTCGTTATGGAAAGTTTGAAGATGTTGTATTCTCTGTCCCGCAATGTTCACAGTTGATTGTTATAATGTGTATGTTTTCTATTATGTTTCCATGACGTGATGCCAATTTTTGTGCGAACTAGAGGAAACAAACAACAAAAACTATTTTAAAAAAAAGGATTTCTGTACTTCGAAAAATCAACAAACCTTTGCAGAAGATAAATTTGTGGTTTAATTGTGTCATTTTGTTTCGAGCTTTTATTTTGCCCGACTGCTGTCGTTTGTTAGTCTTAAATGTTGTCGAATACATTCTAATGTTGTCAGTTACATCATGTCCTTTGTTTCGTCAGTAACTGAATGAAACCTCTTCTTTTTTGTTTCCCGCCTGATCTGCATGTATTTGCATACATTAACTGAAACGATTTTGTTACCCTGATGACGTAATGCACGCAATAGTCCGTCGGCCAATCGGATGTAAGTACATCGTGACGCACGGCACGATACTCGTCATGCCTTGGGCATTAAACAATGTATCTGTAACGCTTTATATCACAGTCATAACATTCGACGATTAGCATGCATGTATATTGATTGTTTACGATGAAAGCTTGTTGATGGTGCATGATTTAGACTAGATGGTGATAGTGTTTCTGTGATGTTGTTTCATGTAGTTGACTTAATGATCAAAGTAAATTCTTTCGAAACTTCGGCAGGCTATTTTTCGCATTTCGACATACAAAATAATGAACCGCCAATTTAAGGTATTTCAGCCACAACATACATTTCGTAAAGACGTTGGTGGAGCCACTTTAAAGCTCTAAAATACACACAAGTGCATATTGTGTGTTAAAATACAGTCTTTAAAGTGCTTTATTTGTTGTGTATTTTATGCATCATTTTACCAGCTTCAATTGAGGTGTTACTGTATTTTCGTGATGCCAAATTTTTTGCGTACTAACCGGCTATTCAAACAAAGCACTGGATTTGGTGAAATTATTTTTCGTTAGATGTGAAAGAGCAATTGGTGGAATGTGGCTTTCTGTAGAGTTATATTAGATCTGAATACGCAATGGTCATATTTGTGCCACTCCTGACACGAACATTTACGAAGCTTCAACAAGAAGATTCGTTTTCCGTAAAAAAGAAAGAAAGAAAGGATCAGACTAAGGAAAGGTAACAATGATGGCCATGGCGTGGGGAACGTCTTTACTGTATTTGTAGCCCTTTTCGGTGACATTGGGAGTTGTACCTTCTTTGGAACGAGTTTCACGAATCGAATAGTGTTAATCTTTTGAGGAGGAAAAAGTTAACCTGAAACATTTAACCTTTTCCTTAAATGTTTTTGAAAACTTAAATTGAGATTCGCATTCTCAATCCCCGTCTTCCTTGGAATTTGAATGACCGTGCCGCAAGGGCGGATCCAGAACACAATTTTTTTTTTGGGGGGGGCCAAAAAAGATTTTGGATTGTAGATGCTCTGTGGTGCGATCTGAGGCAATTTCTGACCACTTTAACCAATGTTTTTTTGAGGAAAAGATGGTGGTGTACTCATTGCCTGCCTTTATTGCGATGTCACTTAAAAAAAAATTGGTTTCGTTTTTTTTTTGGGGCGGGGGCATGACCCCCTTGCCCCCTCCCCCAGGTCCGCCCTTGATTTTGATCAAAATCGAAGACTGAATTGATTCTCGTACCATTTCAAAAAATCCATTTGTGGCTACTTAGGCCCCACTTTTAATCAGACTTCAGAAATGATATCATTCGTGAAACTCATTCTGACTTCAGCACCAGAGCCACCAATCCCCGAAAGTGATATTGAAATACATCCCGATTCTTTGAGTTGTGGGAACTTGGGTGACTGATTTCAAAGTTACATTTAGTTGGGATGTTTGGATGATAAAATAATTTACTTTTGGTTTTAGGCCTGCCTTGTGGGTAAGTATGCATGTCAGGTAATTTTTAATATATCTCGGTGCACAGTATGTTGGTAGAATGCCTATGGACTTTTATTGTGTAGTTGTTCCTGGCATCATTAATGCCGTCCCGCTGGAAATAAAGTTGATACTTGCGCAAATACACAGCCACATGTTTGATCATTCCAGAAAATTTGAACACGTGGCGTTAGAACGTAAGTGTTTGAAAAATTGCAAAAGTGGTACCAAACAAACTACAGTGCAAGTCAGAAAGATGGGTATTCGATTTCAAAAGAAATTGTTAAAAAAAATTTGAAGACAGGGGGTCAAAATAGTACATCATATGAAAGTCTTTTTAATCAGTTGTCATCTGGTGAAATTGACAACGCGATACGACAAAATGTCTGAAAGTTACAATGCTTCGAAAACAAATATAGGGGGAAAACAAAGTGGTCCATGGAATACCCACTACTCGAAGACAAGTCGGTTTTATTACAGGCTGGGTGTGAATGACATACGCACATAAATGGCATCAGTATTCATTCTCAGTCATGTGAAAGGAATAGCAAAATGAGATTGAAATGGATTCAGAAAACTGTATTGATGTCAAATGTTTGTAAGGTATCAGCTTTGCAATAATCAGAAACATTGTTCAATAAACAATGCGATATTCAAAATCTGACATTTAAGTCTGATTCAGTAATCCGTAGAAACAAAACAGATTTTCATGAATTTTTGGGGAAAACTCTATCTCCTGAAACACAAAAAAAATTTGATGAAACAAAAATTAGGTGATTGCTGAACTTTTGTTGTTTGTGGCTCTTTCTTTTTATTGCGTTGTAATTGTCTTTAAGTTGACGGGAAAAAAATCCATTTTACGGCACACCCAACTTTCTGACTCGCCCTGTATTTCCAAGCAGCGTCTTGAAATTTTAATGACAGACAGAGGGGAAATTAATGTTTGTACTGCTTTGAGTTATTAATGCTGGTTTTACATTTTGCCCCTTCAGCTCCTCCGTATGCACCGATTCTGTCGGTGGGTGCTCGGACGGCCAACTCGATTGAGATCAACTGGCGATCGGGAGGGAACGGCGGAAGTCCGATACTGGGTAAGTCTTCGGAATGATGAGTCGAACGTTTTGGTTGAGTACACAAATCGTTACCAGGCAAGTTAACCTGAGACATGCCTACTTACAAAGAGATAGTTATTTTGTCATTATTAAATTGTACAAAAAGTTTGTCCAGGCAGTGCAAGTTTTAGTTCATATAACCGATGTTGTGTTCTGTTGTGTTGTGTACATAGCTTTATTTATGTAATCCTTAAACAACTACTTATAAATCACTTGTATTTGAAAATATTAATGTTTCACCGATGCTCTTTTTTCCTGATGAGTTTTACTTTGCTCTACATTATTTAATAATATTTAATGTATGCAGGGCCCCAGTGGAAATCAATATTAAAGTGTTTGGGTATACCCTGGGTAAAGAAATGAAATAATTAAATGAACGAGACATCTAAGAACGAGGGATTTGCACAGATGTAATTTCTGCGCTGAGGTTAAGATCTACTAAAGTGTTATCTCTAGCGATTTAATTAGCAGCATTATGTTTGAACTTTTGAATCCAAGGCATAACATGCAACGACAACAAAACGGATGTACACTGTAATCTAATGCTCAATACCGGTAATCAACTTGTTCCTTAATTGTTATCCGTGAAACACTCTTTTCTCGACGTGTTTTAGCATATCAATTGAACTTCAAGAGGGAGCACGAGCAATCATGGACGCGGGTCAACATTAACTCCACGCTGAGGAGCTACCGGGTCACCGATGTCCTCTGCGGGACACCGTACACGTTTTTCATGACTGCCGAGAACAAACTTGGGGTGGGCAAGCCGAGCGAGGAGCGAGAGGTGCGAACGACGGGAGAAAGTAAGTTATGTTATACTGTGTATACCTAAATCCACCTGCCACAGGCGGATGTGCTGTGATCATTATGTGGTACCACCCTCGCGTGCATGTTGTGGCCATTTCAGGGGCCCATTTACTGGATTTTTAATGCAATCCTGGTGATTTCTATTCCATTTATAAACTGTATTTGTAATCATCATATTGTCATTTTTAAGGGCGTTTTTTTGGTGCCTTTTTGGTGTATGCTTATACGAATTTCCATATTCATGAGCAAAATTTTGAGGCCATTCAGTGCAGAAATTTTAGATTCACATCTGCTTCAATTCGGCAAAAAAAGTCACCAGCATTTAAGGGCTTTGCTGTGAGTGTTTTTCTGCTTTCTGTGGATCATTATCGTTGCAGTATATGACGGTATGACTGTGAGAAAACAGTCGTGCACAAATGTTTTCAAGAAGCAGGATTTTCAATTCGCAATTTGAAGAGGAAAAAAAGCCTAACCTTAAGAGTGTGTTCCTGTATTGAAATCACAACAGCAACGCGCTCAAATGTCAGGAAAAGCGTGAAACATTTTGAATGTTTATAAAAGTGCCCTTTGCAAATGACCAGAGGAAAACGTGCTTCCGGGAAAGTTTAACCAGGAATGGTGTATTTGTAACAAAATGAGCACAACACTAAGTGAAACACATCCCTGGAAGTATTAAATGGGCTGGTTTCTAGGAACAAACAGGGAACAGCGTATTACGGCATTGCTTGATATTGATGGGTTTTTTTCGGATTGTCATTTTCAGTTCCCATACCGCCCTCAACCGACAAGATTGCTCCGTACTCAAACGCAACCAGCATTACCTTAGTCCTGAGTAGCTGGGGCACCGGCGGGTGCCCGATCCGTTCCTACAGCATCCAATACCAGCACTTCGGAGACGAGAACTGGGTACCAGTCTCCAGTAACATACCGCCCTCTACGGCCAGGTACACGGTGGAGGAGTTGCACCCAGTGTCGTGGTACGTGTTTCGGGTCACAGCCGTCAACGGGGCCGGGCCGAGCGTCTACGAATTCCGGATAGCAACAACTGCCTACGGTGGAGGTAAGTTGCGAGGTTTACAAAACTGTCAATCTAATAAGGAATATGTCTTCGAATTTTCAATTTATTTGATTTTTTTTCTTCTATTACAGATGCTTTAATTTTCCGGGTGTTTTTTGTATTTGACCTTCTCGATCCGCTCAGAGAGTCTTTAATTTTCTGTTTATTTTTCTGAATGCACTTTGATATTTGAGAGCCTTCATCATGAAGGCAAAGTTGATAAAACCCAATAACCAAGTCACATTTCGTCATATTTATGCTTGTTGCGCCTGTAAAATCATTACTGCATTATCCAGTTAGCCCAGCTATTCTTTCAAGCCTACTAAGAACTTAACATGAACTTTGAACCGCAAAGTAAAGTTATAATGATTACATTTCATATTTAAAAATGATTGGCCAATTTGAATTGGCTGTGTGTTATGTGTGTGTGTGATGGATTGGAATGAGTTAATGGCAAAATGAGAAAACGACAGTTGGTTTGTATCAAGACCCCTTATGAAAAACAACACATTGTTGGTGTTACTCTGTTTTTCATGGGCTCTTCAAAGGCATCAAGGATCATTTGCAATATTTCAAACTTACCTACCGAATTATTATCAAAACGTTTACTTGGATTGAAGATCCTACTGCTCAACAAAACCTGAAATTCTTCCGTCTGGCTTGTCACTTAGAAAAAACAAAAACCACGAACTGCAGTTTTCCAACGATCAGCCAATGGACTGATTTTTGGAAATAAAGAGTTATATGGACAAAAACGTGTTTCGTGATGAAAAGGTTGTAGACGGTTTTCACTGTTTCTCGAAAAACTAACTAAGCTGAAAATTCAACGGGTCAGGTTTTGAACACTCTTATTTGGATCTTGAGTGTTGTTATTATCGAAAACAAACACACAAAATGCATAAAAAGCAAATGAACCTATACAGGGTGGGTAAAAAAAACACGAAACCCAAATGTCGGGACTATTGTTTTCTGCATGTAGCACTTTTAAAATCTATTATGAAAGCCCTATTCCTAAGCTTTCTTTTAGTACAAGAATCATTCAAATCACTCATGGACTTTTCAAGTTACATACGTTCTTTCAGCAAAACGAAAACAATTCACACACATCCCTTTTATGTGATTTGTTTTTGGTTTGCTGAAAGAACACTTACTATTTTGTGATCCGTGGACAATACAAGATAAGACAGAGCGGTGGTTGTGTTTAAAATTCCGTAACATTTACTACCAATCCTAGGTACTGCTGCACCCATCGATGTCAAAGTGGACCAGAGCACCGACGACAACCAGCTCATGTTCTACGAGAACCCTCTGCTCTTCGGCCCGGTCCTGGGCGGCATCACCCTACTGCTCATCATCCTCTTCATTGGTCTCTTCGTCTTCAGCTCCCGCAAGCACCGCAAGGCCGTGCTGAAGAAGGCGGCCGTCAAGGAGGCCGAGACCACTCGACTGGAGAATAACAATTTCCCCACCAAGTATGCACTACTTATATCTCATGTGTCTCGAGTCCACCACATCAATTGCATCAAATCAAGAGTCCCCTTCACTGAGCTAAGACCTGGCCATCCCCAAGTCAAATCATCCCAATCTGGCCTCATATTACTGTCTCGTTCGATCTTACCATGGTAGTTCTTGTTTATATAGTTCACTCAACTTAAAAAAAAAATAAACACCTTACGCGAGTTACACTCAGGTAAACTCAAATCGATTACAGCAAATCGAGCTTAATAAAATCCTTGCTAGCAACCCCATCGAACCCTTGCAGGTCAAACTAATCCAACAAAACGTATTTCAAATTAACATTGAAACCGAGGCTCTCATATAAAGTGTGAAAGCCATGGTGTGAATTGAGGACCTTTTGTTTTTAATCCTCTAGCCAAAAAATAGCACTTGGGCCCTAGGTTTCAATTTGAAATTCGTCAATCCGATCCAACCGAAAACTGTCAATTCAGTCCAAACATTTTACAATCCAGCACAACCTATAGCCTACAATCGTTCCAGCAATTCTGTCCAAGAAACACATCTTTGTATAACCGTGTTTCTTTTATAAATTCGGCAGTGTTACACAAACGACGCGACCGTTACCATAATATACTTTTCTTTCTTATTTTCAGTGGCCGGAGATATTTCCGAACGATGGAGGGCGCATTAGCATCCGAGCAGGAGCCATTTTTGAACGGGGGCTTGGCCCCAATCAACAACCTGAGCAGCATTACTGGAGCGACTCCTTGGGTTTTCAACAGCAATTCTGACTTCGGTAGGAATCTTCAAACAGAGTCTCAGTTTTTTGTGTCAAATTTTAGTTAACCTTTTTACATGTTCCTTCCTTACCTGTCCAAAAACAAGACTAAATGTTACCAAAAAAGTAACACAAGGCTCACATAGTTAGATTGTGACATGGCTAATGCCAGAGTGAGGTATTATTTTCTTGTGCACAAATGTGCCTTGTACCACCGAGATCAAGCGCAAGAGGTTAAAGTCATCGAATATTTGGTTTCCGCAGATGTAGAGGTTCTAGAGGGCGCCGTCGGAGGTGACCCCTACTTGACCTACAACCCCGACGACTCGTCCGACGTGCTCTTCCCGAGCATGAGCACCTTCCGATCCACGGGGTCCGATGACGTCAGCCTTGGCGATCTGGGACCGCATGGTGGCGCTGCAGCTGGCGGCGACAGATTGTACGATCTGCCGCCTGATTCCGAATACATAGGTATTAAAACTTAATTTAAAAAAACGAAATATCGTTGATATCATGCGTTGTTTTATTCGATAACTAGCCTTTTCAAATTGAAACTTTTCGAATGTCACTTTGTTCATAAGTGATATTCAACTTGAAATCAGTTCGTTGTGTGCAATATTCACTTTGCCGGCCAGCGAATTATTTTTTCCAAACGAGATCCGACAATATCAAAGAGGGCGCTCGTTCTCTGCGTTATGAATATGCATCGCGTCGAGGGCTTTAGAGAAAAACATATATAACAAGGAATAATATTGTTTAAATCACCGATGATTGGCAGTTGATTCGTGGACTGGTCGGAAGTAGTCCTGACTTCTTATCAGATGATGCAAGTTCGAACCCCAAGGAGCGTTTTTCATTCTTCTCTTTTGACCTTTTAAATAACTTAAGTGAGGAAGGAACATTTCTCACAAGACGTAAAGCCTATCTTGGGTTTGTGTTATGGAGAACAAGGCATTAGATATGCATGTAATGGACCAATCAGAAGATGGGAAACGGATGTCGTTTTGGGAAAAAAATTGCGGCCGGCCCGCCAAATTACAATTTGATTCATAATCCGATGAAAATCTCATTGCTACTGAAGATTCTGGTAGGTGTGTACATAAATCAAACAAAATAATTGGTCTTAGATTGGTCCATGCACTTTGTACACAAATCATAGCAATTTGTTTTTTTATGATTTGGGAGCGTAGTATATTAAACTTGCCTCGTATTTTGTCAGGCGGCTTTATGAAAACAAATGATATCTGTTTGCTAGGATTTGTTGATTTTGTTTTCCTTTTCAAAGTTGCCCCTGGCAACCGTGCGTCCATGTCCTCCAGTCACGACTACGCATGCCTAGACGACATCCGACCCCACATGGTTCCCGCCGTGCCCAACCGCCCGCAGAATGTGTACTGCGGGACACCAGCGGGGACAACCCGGCAAACTCCTCCCCACACGCCGGGCGGTGCCTCCCACAGTAGAAGACGAGGTAAAAATATACATATCAATCTTTAAGGGTCCAATAGTCCTGAATCCTCCAATTTCAATATGATTTTACACACCCCCTAGGGAGTTAGGGTTAAATGAATATTTCTGAGGAACACATTTTGTGCAACAACCTACTCCTCTAAAATGTATGAAAACTATTTGACTTCCATTTTTGTTTATTTTTTATTAAGAAGTGCACTTCTTGAAACATTAAAAAATATTCCATGCTTCCCGGACAACAGACTGAGGGAAGACATTTTCAGTTGAGGGGTTTCAATTCAAATTGTGAACCAAACATTTGCTCATTTAAAAAAAAACATTTATGAGAAAGGGTTGCTCATTGGCTTACTGCCATGTACTTCAATCCGAGTCACCATAGAAAAGACAATTTACGGCAGCAAAACATCCAAAATTCCAGTATTTTTTTGTGCTGTAACATTGAGGCTTCTGCTCGGAATGACATCACAGTCATTGCTCATGAATATGGAAATTTGCATTAGCATTTAAAAAAAAACGAACACTGAAAATAAGGTTTATTGGGAAAGAAAGCTATATTTTTAGGGATTGCATTTAAAAAAAATGACATTGCATGGGCCCTTTCAGGAAAACACTTGTATAAAACATTATGTTAGAAGAAACTATGATATAGGAGCACACGCACTTAATAGTGTTGATAATATTTATTTCAATTAACGATAAATTTTATCTCAAGTTGTTAATTAACAAATATCATGCCAACAAAAGAGCTTCTTGATTAAAGACATTGAAGTCTACAACACTTCCATTTTGTGATTTTATAATATTTTTTGTTTTTTCTTTAGTCCCGTCCAAGCGAGGCAGTCAGGCCTCCATCTGCACCACCGCCTCCGTGAGCGAGGAGCTGGCCTCGGCCTACGAGAACGCCATCCAGATCGAGCGGGCTCGCAGACGCCGCCCTCCCTCGGTTACCTCCCCGAGCGCATTGTCGCACCCGGAGAACTACGACTACTCTACGGCCAGCGACATCGAGGCGGGCATACGGCACTTCACGGCCTCCCCGCCGCTACCGTCTGTGCCGGAGAGGTCGGACAGCTACATACCGCACCGTACTGTGTCGTACGTCAAAGAGGGTGAGAACAATATTGACAGTTCAAATGACCTATCGCCGTTTGCGAGTTAGCCACGCCCCTTAGACAATCCTATGGAGTTGATGTACACTAAGTTTTGTTTGTCTCAGATTTTGCTTGTTCTGCGTCCATTTGCATATCATGTAATTGGACAGTATTTCACAAGTTGCGTTGTCGCGTTTCTAACGCGATTCTACCGCGATAGATCAATTTAGTTACTTTCATAGGTTACTTTCATTCAGTTACTTTTCATACAGCAGAGTCAAAAAGGAAAGTGAACCGAATTTGAAAAATACTTTTAAAATATTTGGCTTACTCCATTTCATAAGAAAACAATAGCAATAAAGTACATCTTGTTACGGTCAAAATGTCACGTAATTTGTCTATTTCCAAGATATGTCTATTTCAATAAAAAAAAAAATAACAAAACTGGCCTGTCCACCACTGGTCATTTACCGTTCTACGAACTGATGAATACCCATTAAGTACAATGAAACATGGACGTTTTCCCACCTCGATGGTTGAACGAGAACTTGAAAAGGAAAACATACAGCAATCGCCATCAATATTTAAGGAAAAAATGTTGACTTTTGCCTCATTATTCAAAACACAAAGTCTGACAGAAAAAAAATAACGTTTCAGTCTTGATTTAAATTATAAAAATCTAATTTGTTTGTGAATGCTTGTGTGTATTCTGTAATTCTCACTCATCTCAATAGCTTCCAATGGCATTCCGTGGACAGCTATAAAAATGGTTACTTTTAGTAAAACATGCATATTATCTGACAGCATGGATCAATTTCAGTAATTCTTTTTTTTTCAGATGAGTAGACGAACATTCTCTTTTAAGACATACTTCATTGGTGTATCTAATTTGATTGATTTTATCCCCCTGGCTGTGAGCAGGAGGGGGATATTGCGATAGCGTATTCCTCAGTGTCTATGTGGGTGTCTGTCCGTGTGTGTTGTATGTTTTGGTTAGGTTACTCTTGTCAGCACGATAACTTGAGAAATACTATACTGAGGAACTGGAAATTTGGTTTGTGGGTTGTTCTTGATAGTCTTAAGAAGCTTAGTGCTTGTGGGGCAGCCAGGTCGAAGTTAAGGTCACTATTGCTAAAACATTAGGAACATTGTCAGCACGATAACTTAAGAAATACTTTAGTAAGGAACTTGAAATTTGGTTTGTGGGTTGCTCTTGGTGGTCTTATGAAGCTAATTGATTTGGGGGCAACAGGTCAAAGGTCATGGTCACTATTGCTAAAACAATTGAAATCTTCCATTTTTGTTAGGGACACTGACTTCATAAAAACTGCCAGCATGCCAGGGGGATTGCTCAAGTCTCACTTGCAATATTTATAAAAAATAAAAAAAACTCTTTAATCCGGGTCGCTTTCTTTTTGACTCGCCCTGTCGGCACTCAGGTTTGCTAAACACAGAAAGGCTTGATAACGACAGTATGTTACCAACTGAACATTTGGAAAACAATATCGAATGACATCCCATTCGACTCAGTGTGTCCATAGGTGTCGCCAGAACAGTTTAAATGGGGTTCGTGACAAACCAATGCCTCTGCGCGGTCCCTAGTCGTAGAGGATCAAAACATCTGCCTCAATGCCCCATAGAAATGTTTTTCAAGACAGAGAGCATCGGGGTGTACGTAATCCTGCAGGTGCTGGTACTGAAATCGTGTGGCTGAAAAGAGCCGTTCGGTCTTCATTGGATAATCGACAGCTGAGAGAGATTTTTTTGGTTTATAATGATGGGTTGACCTTTGCAAACTTAATTATATGAGCAATGGAATTTAATGCTTGCGAGAAAAAAAGAATAACGGGTTGATTCTGGTGAAATCTCGAACCCAAAGCCTTCTACTTTCTACTTTTTCACACTTTCCATTGACTTGTCATATAATCGGAGGTCGTCGATATTCATCAGCACGAGATTTTCCTCAAAAAAGAAAACCTCAATGGATGTTCTCAGGTTCCTTATTACCAAGATGAAAACGTCACGTTGCTGAAGAAACACATTTTTTAAAAGGAACACTTTCGGTGAATGAGGGTCCAAGGTGAAACAAAAAATCCAGTTGAAACCAGTTCCAGTGGAATTTGCTTTGAGCTGGTTTTGATCAGGCTTTCATTCATTCATATTTATTTCCACTTAATCATTTTGAAGGGAAACGTTTAGACAAAAACAAAATAAACGGATAAGATCAAGCGGTGGGCTTCTCCAAAAAGCAAGCTTGTCAAGTGGAGAAGTCTATTATGTGTGGAGAAGTCTATTATGTGTAGCACAAAAAAATATGTCATGATAGATATTAATTACATTACTATTTACACAATGATTAGGTTTAACTGATTACTGGTTAAAAACCAGTTATATACAGTTTATACCAGTTCAAACTCGTCACCAATTTGCAGCTAAACTAGGGCCCGTTGAAACCCGTTGAACTAGTTTCAACTGGAATGTTCACCTTGGGGTTTCCTAGATGGTCAATGTGACACAGATCGACATTTAATCAATTGTTCACTGCCTGTCTGATTATAAAGTAGAAACAGAAGCTATTCTCTCGTTGTACAATCTTTTAGTAAAACCAATCCCTCTACCTCCAGGTGCCCGGCCTAGGGAGTACATTCGCCGGGTAAGCACCACCTCACCCCACCCGAGCGAGACCAGCGAATCGGAGCAGGACCGGGACCGGGGCCGGTTCCACGCCCAGGTGTACCGGCCGTCCCGCTACAAGGCCAACAGACGGGGCAGGAAAGGTTACATGGCCTCCAGGCCGGTGATCAGAGCCAGCAGGGGACCCGCGAGGAGACAGCGACAGTGAGTTGCTTTTTTGCGCTTTGTCTGTTCGAATTGAAGTCACCGTCCGCCATATTACCCCTCCGGGATCAATAGATTTGTAAAATATACAAGTTAAAGGTAGAGTACATCATTTGCAGCCTTCCAAAAAGTATCTGACAAAGTTATTGTTGAAAGGCATATTTAGTTTAAAGATAGTAACGGCATTAAACTCCCTGGGAAATTATTCGTTCTGGCATGCTGTCATTTGGGAGAAAACAATAAAAGAAGGTCATTTCCAAAGATGCGTCTACAGATGCGTTTTCGGAAATTTCCGTTAGTAACTCGTTTTTAGTTCGGCGACTGGTGCGCGCAAGCGTTGAAACGACGCACACGCGCGCCCGGTTGCTATAATTCGTCGGTTCAGTGCGTGTCATCGCCTAGCTGCGATCGGCTGAATGCGAATGTGTTCCGGACGCTGTTTTCGGGCGCAATTCAAAAGATGACTCGGAAACTTTTGAATTGAAATCGAGATCCTAGAATATTGTTTTCGCGGAGTACGAGCTAAAGCTTCATCAGGGTAGTTGTTAAGATTTTGAGCACGTTTGTTGCTTCAACCGAAAATAAAATGCACAAATGACCAATGATGTACTCTACCTTTAATTGACATGTACATTTTTTACTCAATAAATATTGTTTGTTTAGAAAAATCAAATGCAAACAAAATATATTTTATACACAATTTCTGTTTACATACTTCATACACCTTTTTCGTATAGACGACTGCGTTCCAATTATTTTGAGCAATGGGAGTGTTGACAATGGTTCCCTCTCTAGAATCGAATGGAGGGATTGGGAACCAGCGCGTAGCTTCACTTTTTAGTACAGCTCGGAACGGTCATTACGAGCCATCCAGATTCAGTGGTTGGCTTCGTGACGCTTCGTGACGCGTGGTGCGCTTTGGTTCCCTGTTGTACATTGTAAACAAGGGCTGATCCAGAACACAATTTGGGGGGGGGGGCCCAAAAAAAATGTGTCTCCCAAAAAGTGGGTCAGAAAAATACGGCGTGGGGTTCGGGGCCCGCTTAAGGGCCCCGAAATTTTTTTGGATTCTCGATGCTCTGTGGTGCGATCTGAGGCAATTTCTGACCACTTTAGCCAATGTTTTTTGAGGAAAAGATGGTGGTGTACTCATTGCCTGCCATTATTGCGACGTCAAATAAAAACAACAACAATTGGTTTCGGTTTTATTTATTTTTTTGGGGGGGGCATGACCCCCTTTGCCCCCCCCCCGGATCCGCCCTTGATTGCTTAACGCGTAGTTGTTGATAACCGGCGATACGAACAACTGGTATTTGTGCTGGTTCGTTTGTTTCCAAGTGCTTAAATAGCAAATACGATGTACCCATCTATCTTTGTTTATTGGTAAATAGTTAGAGAAGTGTAAGTCTCGGTTTTAACCAACTCGGTTTTAAGTTGTACTTAATACCAGTGTTGTAGTACTCGTACTCGTACTTGTTTTGGTACTCCTACTTGTACTTTGTTTGGGTACTCGTACTCTTACTCATGAAAATGTATTCGTACTCGTACTTGCAAGAACATTTTTTTTTTGGGGGGGGGAGGTTACTCGTATTCGTACTAATGAAAATGTACTCGTATTCGTGTTCGCAAGAGAAAATATTCCCCGTACTCGTACTCGTATTCATGACAAAATCCTCGTGCTTGTACTCTGGCAACATTCTTTTTGAGCTACAATAACATGCAAGAAAAGAACCAGATTTCTAGGCTTCTGCATTCTGTTTAATGCCTAGTTCGACAGCAAAAATCCCTTGAAAACACGTGACTCATTGAAATTTTGTCCTACATTTTGAAAGTCCTCGTACTTGCACTCGTACTCAAAATTCATTTTTTGGTACTTGTACTAAATCGTATGAAGTGTTAATGCGGTACCCGCTGCTATGTACATCAGATTCGAACCAGCCAAGCGATGGTCGAGTGGCCGGTGGTCGAGTGGTAAGACATTTGCACTAGAAAGCAGGAGGTCGTGGGTTCGAGTCCCACCCGAGTGATTTTCCAACTTTCACTCGGGAGGTAACACAACTGAGTATACACTGTTTATACGTCGGTGAAGGGCAAAACCTAGTTTGATTTATATCACCCCGACGCAAAAAAATTCCATCTTATGAATACTTGTACTATACTCGTGGGAGCAAAATCGCTTTGTACTTGTACTCATAACAAAATAATCGTAATCGTACTCGTAGTACTTGTCTACAACAATGATTAGGCCTAATACTATGCAAACAATCTGATATCAAAGCAATACGAAACACTACTAAACCATGGTATCTATACAAAAAGTAGGGGTCGGAAGTTGAAAAAAAAAATACGAATCCACATTATCCACTTTTGAGATGGCCTCTTCGCTTGAATAACCCCTTGGAAGCTATTATTTACGGCTGATTTCAGCGGTAAGATAGTGCTCCTTTCCACCTGCCCCAACTTATTCCATTTGGCTAAGATTTGACGTCAAGAATCTGTACTCAAAAGCACTTTCCCCGAAGCAGAGGGCGATTATCCACACTTTGAGTGGCGTGTTGATTTAATATCGACTTTTGTAGGGAAAGGCCTTTCAATATAAAAAAAAACACCACTGCATCCTCGTAGTGAAAGCTTAACTGGATTTTGTACGCGTATTAGCTCCACGCCGGATCTCCTGGGTTGTTGGCGCGGATTATTGAATTAGTTAAGCGTCATTGATTTCAGATGTTTTTTTTACTGCCATTCAAAGACAGTTTAGAAAATAAAACAACTGACCTCTCGGTTATGTGTTCAATTTGAGAAATTGAAGAAACTTGCTCTCACATTCAACAATTTTTGTTCGACTACCGGTACGACGTTTAACACGAGAAAAGCTTAAGGTAAATCCAAAATTCAAAGAAGGTTTATTAAAATCCAACCAAAAGCGGCCTCTTCGTTCAAGCTAATCATCCTAGTTGTTGGCGCTTTCAACACCTGTTTTTATACTTTCGAAGTCCTGATTGCAGAAGTAATCAGCTCCATATTTGAAAACTGGGTCGATGTTAATATAGAAGCGTTAAGCTGGCAAGGGTTTGTTGGATTGTCTATACGGTGATAATGGTGATGAAAGGGAGGTTTGTGATGGAAGTCATGATTGTAATTATGGTGATGAAAGTCACGATTGTGATCATGGTGATAACAGTGATGATTGTGATTACGGTGATGAAAAGCATGATTGTGAATGTGTTAATGAAAGTCATGATTGTGATAATGGTGATGAAAGTCATGATTGTGATAATGGTGATTAAAGTCATAACTGTGGTTATAGTGATGAAACTCATAATTGTGATTATGGCGATGAAGGTCATGATTGTGATCATGGTGATAAAAGTCATCGTGCTTATGGCCATGAAACTCATGATTGTGATTATGGTGATGAAAGTCGTGATTGTGATTGTGGTAATGAAGGTCCTGATTGTGATTATGGTGATGAAAGTCATGATTGAGATCATGGTGATAAAAGCCATGACTGTGATTGTGGTGACGAAAGTCATGATTGTGATTGTGGTAATGAAGGTTCTGATTGTGATTGTGGTGACGAAAGTCATGATTTTGATTATGGTGATGAAAGTAATGACTGTTATTATGGTGATGAAAGTCATGATTGTGATTATGGTGATGAAAGTCATGATTGTGATTAAGGTGATGAAAGTCATGATTCTGTTTATGGTGATGAAAGTCATGATTATGATTATGGTGATGAAAGTCATGATTGTGATTATGGTGATGAAAGTCATGATTGTGATTAGGCCTATGGTGATGAAAGTCATGATTCTGTTTATGGTGTGACGTTGATGTACACTGAGTCAGCCTGATGGAAGGAAAAGGTCATTTTACCATGAATTAAAAAGTGGACCTTTTCATGTCTAATAAACAGTTTTTTACCGAGTCCATAACCTACTTTCACTTGTGAATTAGACTTGTGTCAGTCTGACCTTGCCAAAAATATATTTTCATTGATCGTGTAAAACTCAAATGTCAATCGCGAGGAAAAACAGTGGACCTGCGGACGATTGTGTTTTTTTTTGGGGGGGGGGGGTTCCCCCCCCCCCTGCCTACGGGCATGTGGGTGACATTGCTCTTTTCAAACTTTCGTCCTTAAAAGAGAAGAAACCAATAGTCACATGTATTGTCTGGACATCTAACCGTAGATTCGACAGCCGCAGCAGCACGCCCAGCTCGAGTTCGCCGGATTTCAGCGGATCGCGGCGTCAGATCGGCGTGCGGCACGACCCGTCCAGCCCGTCCGAGGGGTACATCTCGCTCCCCTACGACAGCTTCAGCGCGGCCCCTAGCGGCGTGACGGACAGTGACACGGAGCCGAGATGGAAGGGGTACCACTACAGGCGGAAACCACGGGAAAAGGGTGAGCGAAAATAAATGTACCATTTGTTGTGTGTGTATGTGTTTTCACTGCCCAAGTTGCTCCAAACAAGTGTTAACTTTAGCAGCATATTAGGAGGCTGAATCCCGGCCAATTAAAAAAAATCGATCTTGGTAGTTTAGTTTTATATGTTAGACCCAAGATTTAACAAAATGTGAAAGCACAAATGTGCAGTTTTATATTTGGGTTATTCAATAAATTGTGGGTCTAAAGTGTGACCTGTTACCCGGGTACTGTGTAATTTGCTATTCAAGCAGCATTAAAATTGACCTAAACGAGTATTTTATTTGTTGGGTAGGTAGTGTGCTATTCATAATCACTCTAGGGAAAGACGGCATTATGAGGAGTGCAACAGAATTATAAAATCATAGATGTCATATATAACAGGGACAGAAAACAAAGTGGACCTCATTTTATATAATGACCAATTTAGACATGACAAAAACGATAGAACAGTCTGTGCTTGCATCATTGATTCTGGTTGTATTTGTTTCTGCTCGTATTGTGGGATTATTACTTCTACCAATGTGTGTTTTGGCCATCGTTCTCGAATCGAGTCTTAAATCAACGAAACTCCTTTTATTTTTTTGGTTGAATATGTAAGGTTCCATGAGCGAGCCCGAGCGATGGTTCGCCAAGAAGCCGCCCCTCCCACCGGCCCATCGGCAGTCGGCTACGCCCATCCCCAAAGTGATCCATCCGGACACCAAGTACCACGTCCCAAACTACTCCATTGTGAACAAGGACCGGACGATATTCGCCGAACAGAGGTGGGGCAGCAGGGAGCAGCCCAGGTGGAAAGAGGACGTGATCAATGCGGGAGACTGCAACCCCCAAGTGGGGTCGGACGACCCTCATTTGGGGCAGGAGACCAATTCGGACAAGTCTTCGTTTCCTTCCTGCTCGCCCCCGCCGCCTCCACCTCCCCCCATGCGGAGGCACAGCCCGGACGGTAACGACCACTGCACGGAGGAGATTGAAATCCACGTGCTGTCCTCCACGACATCTACAGACTCGCCATCCAATTACAGGGACGAGTTTACTATTGTATAACCAATGATTCTACTCTTATCAACGGTTTACCTAACTAGTTAACCAGCAATTTATGGACGGTAGCGATCACTGCACGGAAGTGTTTGAAATCCACGTGCTGTCCTCCGCGTCATCTACAGACTCGCCATCGAACTACAGGAACGAGTTTACCATCGTATAACCAAGGATTCCACACGAGGCCTAGTTAACGGTTTACTTAAGTAGTTAACCAGCAATAATCGGACGGTGACGACCATTGCACGGCCGGGAGATTGAAATCTACGTGCTGTCCTCCGCAATCTCCACAGACTCGCCATCCAACTTGGACGAGTTTACCGTTGCATAACCAAGGATTCCACGCTGATCAACGGTTTACTGAACTAATTAACCAGCAACAATCGATGAGCACAACCGGTTATCAACTACAGAGGTCACCGAGCAACTGTATCCTATGTTATTCAATGGTCATAAAACGGTTTCAACCTTCATGTTTGGTTTGTTCATCGCGGAATACCACCTGTGCGAGCTTGATATCCAATTATTGCGAAGGTGAGGGCATCATTCTCCAGCTACGCACAGCTGTTCGAATGGAGCATTCGCTGATCATGCGCTTTACTTGCCATCCAACTGTGAATAGGGCATTACACGTACAGTACTCTAACTCTGTGGGACCAATGGCTGTCAGTGTACGTGGAGGGTTGCGGTCATTGACACAACACTGAGGCGAGTCGTCACTGGTCGTCAATCACTTCCTTGTGATCCTTGACGTAAATACCTATAGAAATGTATCACTGGGACCAAGTAACCATACAATTGTTTTTAACAGTGAACCGATTATTATGCAAAGTTGGCCATGTAGTTAAAATAACATTGCAAGCCCCTATCCAAAACAATGGTGGGACCACAGGCTTCACTCGTGTGTCGCACACCCGCATAAGTGTGCAATGACGATGTACATAGCAGAGCAGATTCCATTAAGGCTTTACCAGCGCACAGCCGCCGGAGCTTTCAAAAATATTACATTGCTGTACTCATGTGACCATAACGCAATTTAAGAAAGCTAACAATGTACAGGTGTTTTTGTTACACGCAGTAACGAGCTTTCTTCCCGACACCAAGATTGCTTTACGTTTCATCAGAAAGTGCAAGCGTGGACGGCTACACGAGTGCAAAGGTTTATGATGGTCAGATGGTTGATACCAAGGTTCCGCGGCAGTGAAGATGAAGACGGATTGTATTAGACACCTGACGGCGGTGGGCTTTGTATTAGGCACGGGTTGGCTTTGGGATTTGCATGTTACTGTCAGGTTTAGAGGTAATAACTCTCCTGCCTGATGTCATATTTGCATTGGTTCCCTCGCGTATAGGAAAACAAATTATTGAATGTTGCGCGGATTAGCGCGGGTCAGACGGGTAATCATGTGGAAGTGATTCGGGTGTGCATCACACTTATTACAATGGGTTGCGAAAGGCCTCAAGTACAGCCTCCATTAAGGGTCAAGCTTCTAGTAAGGGACGAGGTACTTTCTAGTAACAGACATTCTGTTAATTTGTTTTTAAACCATTCTGCAGACAAAATATCTGACCATGGTCATCATTTGTTTGGCAACTGAGGAACACATAAGTGATATTAATATCGTAATCTTCTTGAATGATGCTTAGTGTAAACACAGCTATACCTCAAACTTTGCCAAGTTTACAACTCTGCGCTCTGTGAACGGAATGAGGTGGGGGGTTTTGGTTCCAGAAAAACAGATTTGTCTTTTGTTAAACAAAACTGGATTTTTATTTTACAAATGAAAAATCGTATTATGGCAAACATATGAAGCATCACGCACTGCAAGAACTTTGTTTAACAATATTAAACACTTTTCTAAACACTTCCTCGATATCAGTTTGTAGACATGTTCAGATACTATAAACATGTTTAGAGTAAGGATGGATAGTGTTCGGCAATTGAATATTGGTGATTTGGAATTGAACAAATATTGTTCAGCTTCTAAACATGTTTACAAAGTGATAGCAAGATTGTGTTTAATTGCTAGACTCATTTTTTTTAAAGCTGGTTGTAATTTCTGCGTCTGAACGCAAGGATTATACAGTGATCGTAACGCACATCGCTGAGAAGGAAATCTTAGTATAAAGGAATTCGTGTCATCTTCAGATCTTTTTTGACTGTTAATGCTGCATTCTACAATTATCATTCCTGATTTCTTTTTATTGTTAAAAAAGGGCCAACGAATCTTGCATTTGAACGGAACGTAAGTTTTGTAAACCAGCCGATGTGGCCAGATCTGTCGTAAAAGGTCAAAATGAAAAGTAATCATAAAAAAGCCGCCGGCAATTCAATTGTCACGCCCTCAGATAAGTAAATTTAGCAGCTTAATTCGGCACGGTGTCCCCGCAAAATATCGCCACAATCTGGCATCGAATACAGCCACGAAGGACAGACGTGACTTGAAACTGACGTAAAATCTAATATCTGCTAGGAAACTGCAGAATTTCCCCTGTGACAAGCTAGGATGTATCGCAAGTATAGCCACCATTGTGTTTTTCTACCTGTCGTCTTTATATAAGTTAAGGAGACATTGATGTTTGTTCGTAGTCCAGCCGGTTCAATTACTCAGAATACTGATGCTGCGGAGTTCCCCGGTTAGATGAAACCTAGATGAAATTGCTTTGGCGATTGCAATTTTTTGATTGCAACCCTCGAGAGAAAGAAGAAAACAAAGACAGATGAAATATTTACCTTGGGAGTTTTATTATTTCTCGATTGGCTATTCATGTGAGGCTCTCCACCGCCGGACTGCAAAACCAACGGGTCCCATGAGGCCTCATCAAGCGGTCGGTTTGGCAGTCGCGTCTCGGCCTCGCGGCTGGGGTCTCCTAACGATGACCTTCCCGCATCCGACATTCCCATGCCGTCCCGCGGTGTATATTGGAAACAACTTCGCCCAGACATGTTAACGTTACATACCTTGTGTGGAAATTCTTTTGTTTTCGTGTTGTTAAGAAAAACCTGTGAAAAAAAAAGTTATTTTACTTACACTGTAAGAAAAATCTTTCAACCAATTGTTTTTGTCTATGATTACCGTTAGTGTTTTTCTTCATTATGCCACAAATAAACTTGACCCCAAAATGCCTCTTAACCTGTTTTCCCAGAGAAGGGGAAACCTTGTGTGGACGTGGGCAAGTCCACACAACGTCGCTGCTACCTGGTTTATGTGGACCTCTTTTGTTCGGAAGTCCACACAGTAACGGCTTGTACAGCTCGTTGCGCGTGAAGGTGGTCATATCGTTCAAGTGCAACCTGGGAGTCTCACACTGGAGAGATAGAGGCGAGAAAATTGTCATTGCTTCTCACTGCACTTCAACCAATTCCAACTGGCCTAAAACAAAATTACCCCTTTGAAAGAAAGGTCCCACCCCTTGTCATCATTTGCTCATTAGCTGATGAAACACTGCCATTGTCTTCAGGACAGATATTCCTCTCATTACAGCAATCGAGTCGCGGCTTATACCTTCGCAAATGAAGGTTTTGTGAAATGGTTCTTCGGACCTTCCGAAGTCTTTTGAAACGCCTGGTTTGATTTCCTTTCTGAAAGTTCACACTCCGTCTTCTAGGTAGCGGAGATATAAACACAATCCATTATGAGGAATTATGGCCTTGGTGTGTCTCACTCCCAGATTAAAAGCAATTCGGCTCCGTTGATTGCTCTCGCCTTCAGGTTTATTAAAAACAAATTAAATGCCCAACCCCGTTGTAAACGTAAGAGCAGCAGAGAAATTCTCGGCGTCCGTGTATAAAATCATTATAGATACCAACCTGGTTGTTAATTAATGGTTTTCGTTTGCAAAATCAAACTGCAATTTAGAACTCGGATCGTCCTCGCTGGATTTGGTGTCGTGCGTATAACATTCGCATAGCTTCACTGTCTGATCTCTATTCAGCGTACTGGTACGTGTCGCCTATGAAACGTTAGACTGTGACCGTGACTGTGACCCATATTTTCCAGCGCCTTGAGTACCTAATTGTTGGTAGATACGTGCGCTATATAAGACTCCGTTTACTGTACAGGGTGGATAAAAAAAAACGAAACCGAGAGATTGTTGCTAATTGGGACAGAAGTAGGGCACATGTGAATCAAAGGGAGAAATCCTCTGTTAGGGTTGAATCTTCTCTTAAAAATGACACCATGATCATGTCCCTACATCAGTGACAAATTTTATGAAAGGGTCTATTTAGAGAATTGCGCCACTTTTCATGGTGAAATCTCTTTTTTCCCCACCTGCCTTGATTAACAACCGTAGCTTTTCACTCTGTGACAAAATGACACTACAAAAACCACAATTGAAAAGTGGCGCAATTCTCGAGATAGACCCTTTCGTAAAATTGGTGACTGCTCATTCAACCGTGGATGTAATGACATGATCAGGGTGTCATTTTAAAGAGGTTTTTTAACCATTACAGAGAATTTCTTCCTTTTATTTACATGTGCCCTACTTCTGTTCCAATTAGCGCTAATATTTCGGTTTCGTTTTTGTTTTGTTTTTATCTACCCTGTATATACACTACTAATTAACGTATCGCTGTAAAATCGCGTCAACTCAGCTTGTGAAATATTGATCAATTACATGATATACGAATGGACGCGAAACGCGCAAAATCTCAGACAAACAAAACTTAACGTACACAATTCCATATGGTTATCTAAGGGGCGTGGCTAACTTGCAAACGGCGATAGGTCAATAAGCCATTTGCGTGTTAAATTTGAATAAAATCTGGAACGCTGACTTAATACACTGCTTTGCACGTTTTAACCTAGCATTCTCCCGACCAAAGAGACTGTTACTATATCACGTGATTCGGGGCAAGCCTAATGCTAGCAACCCCCAGCTCCGGCATGGTCTGGTGTCTTTGTGCCATTCTCACCCATTGTGAACGATGTATTGGTGCTGAGCGTCTCTTGCGTAACTATGCAAGAGCTTGCTCCGAATCATGTGATTAGCAACAGTGTCTTTGGTCTGGAGAATTCACGGTTAAAATGTGCCAAGCATTCTAAGCAAGTCATTGTACCAGACGTTTTTCAAATGTAAATCCCAAAGGGTATAGGTTACACGCAAATGGCTTATTGACCTTCCGATACACCAGTGCCAGAGTTGACTTGTGTTCTTGTTTAACTACTTCCAATTTACACATGACTTGTGTTACAACTGATAATGTAGTAACCAACCGGTAATGTCACACAAATTGACCGATATTGTATCACTATTACCGATAATGTAACAAAAACTGACGGACACTGTAGTAAATGCTACTACAATATCAGTCAATTTGTGATATGTTATCGGTTAGGACTGATAATGTAACAACAATTAACTGATAGTGTAGTATATTTTACTAGACTATCTGTCAATTTCGTGTTACATTATCAGTTAGTGATACAGTATCGGTCATTTTATGTGACATTATCGGTTGGTGATACATTATCCGTTGGTTACAACATTATCAGTTGTACAACTTGTGCCGAAGTATCGACCAAAACATCATTGGATTGTTATTATGCCCAAGGTAGTTGATATTGTCTCTGTCGTGCATATTGCTGTGGTCCTCATGTTAATGGTTTGGTGCTAAATGAAATACAAGCGTAAAATGAAATACAAGCGTAAAATGATGTAAGATATCCAGGAATAAATACCACAAGTAGCATTATATTTGTTAAGAAAAAAAATGGCTACATTTAAATATTTCTGGCTGTTTGTAGTGTTTTTGCTGCAAGGTTGTCATTAACAATATCAGTGTCTATAGCGCTGCGCTGTATGCAAGCAGCCCATGGACGATATCTTTGACTTTATTGAAACACTGCCATATTTCATGAAAATACATTTGTATACTGTATATATTATTCTTCGTTCCACTGGTGGAACCTGTACAGTATATTACCGAATGCAATTTACAAAATTCAAAACGATTGACAAAATTTACAATATTCAAAACGACAAAATCGGTCAATGCGGAAGGCGGTTACATGTTAAAGGTACCTTCGATCCCAATCAAACATTAATACGATTTGGAACTTCCAATTAGCTTTAAAAGGTTTTCATTTATAGAACTGATATATTTGATGGAAAGGAGAAGGGTACCAACAAAAAAAACCTATTGTAATACTTCATCTGTAGTTTATCTGTCATCTGCCTTTAACTTTTTTTCATAGTAATCTTTGTCCATGGACATTTTATTACGTACAGCATTAACTAAGTATTGACGGGAAAGGTATGGTTTTCCCGGCTATTTTAAAACGTTTAACATTCAAATTCACCAACTCGTAACTTTTCGTTTCGTCGGGGAAAAACACCACGCTTTGACCTTAACCAATTTAGTCATATACCATTCAATTTCAAAGTTTGGTCACCCTTTTTTATAGACACCGGGTCGAGAATATTCGTCAGTACAGATCAAATTCGTTTAATCTGTTACACGAATGGCAGCATTCAGAGATCAAATTCGCCTGATATAAATCAGTTACACGAATTTGATTTCTGAATACCAAGGTTTGGCGTAGACCAATTTAGTCATTTACCATTCGATTTCAAAGTTTGGTCATCCTTTTTTAGACACCGGATCGAGAATTGGTAGGAAAGGTATGGTTTCCCGGCTACTTTAAAACTGTTTTCATTTAAATTCACCAACTCTTAACTTTTTATTTCGTCCAAGAAAAAAATACCACGCTTTGACCTTAACCAATTTAGTCATATAGGCCTACCATTCAATTTCAACGTTTGGTCACCCTGTTTTAGACACCGGGTCGAGAATATTGGTCACTACAAATCAAATTCGTTTAATCTGTTGCACAAATGGCAGCATTCAGAGATCAAATTCGCCTGATGTAAATCAATAAGGCGAATTTAATTGTTGAATAACAAGGTTTGGCGTACACCAATTTAGTCATTTACCATTCAATTTCAAAGTTTGGTCACTTTTTTTAGCAACCGGGTCGAGAATATTCGTCAGTGAAGATCAAATTCGTCTAATCTGTTGCACGAATAGCAGCATTCAGAGATTAAATTCGCCTGAGATAGACCAATTACACGTATCTGATTTCTGAATAACAAGGTTTGGCGTTGACGAGACGAAATAGAATACCCCGGGACGAAAACGTGTGCTCATAGTTTAATTTTGCTTGAACTGAATTTGAAATTGTCTGACAAAAGACGAAATTAAACATTGGAAGTGAAGGTAATCGATGGAGATTGACGAATTTGAATATTAGAAACGGTGAATTCGAATGACAAACGTTGTAAAATGGCCGGGAAAACCTATACTAATATCTTTGTTCCTATAAAGGACATATTTCTGTAGAAAGATCGATTTCTTTTTGAAAAATAATACTTTAAGTACAGCATTGGAGGTATTGATTTCAGATGCAGGAATGCAATGAAAATGTGAGAAAAGTATTTTGATTTCTGGAGGGCATTATAACTTTCTGGCATTGATATACACAGTCGTAAGCAAGCAACAAGGCTTGCGTAAAATTTTATGTCTATTAATACCACTTGAATGTATTAAGTCTCCTCGCATTGTTGTTTCGAAATAGACCCAATGTTAGTTCATGTATGCAACTTCTGTCCAGTTTGGCTGTGTGATACGGCACGTGTTTATACGTATACTTTGAAATTAGTTACTGCAGAATGCAGTGTATAATAATATATGTATATATATTTCGGAAATACAATTTCCTGTTTATTTTATTTGTACATTTGACGCTACTTGTAAAGTACTAAAAACAATTCGCTTGCCCTGGTCGGAACGGATGTATCCTTTTCCGTCATTGGCATAAGACTAAACGCTAGAGCGAAGTGAATAACAGTTAAAACAATTTAAGGCATTTGTGTGCTTGTACTATAAAAACAATTATGTTAAAAATCCATCGTTTCAGTGCGGTGTAAAACTATATTAACTGCTTTTTTTTTAAGTGCTATTAAGAAATGTACCATAAATGTATTTGTAACTTTTTTCTAAAGACATGTAATTTATTCGTTTTCTTATTTGTCAATTAATTTATTAATGAATTATTGTATAATTTATTGATACCCAAATCATGGTTTTAAAAGTGCCCAGCCATTAAAAGAGACCAACCATATAAAAACTGTGGTATCGTTAAATTTGGTCGCAGTTATCGCGTGTTTGTGTTTTAGCTGTTGAGGTGTACACCGCCGAAACAGCTCTTGTTTTCATTAACTTTTTTTTCTCCCCTTTTTTCCCTTTTTTTTTCAGTATCCTCTCCATAGGTTTGGCATGAATCAAATCAATCAAATTCAATTTATTCAGCTCAGTTCTTTTTTGTTTTCCCTTTCCTGCTCGCAGCATTAGGCTTACGCTTCAGGGTTGTCTTGCGTGCAATCTGATCTGTGCGGATTATGTGAAAAAGGTGGTTTTCATTAAAGTTCAATCAATTTTCTCTGGGAAAAAGTGCATCGTCCATTGAACTATGTGTTTACGTCCTGTGAAAGGTGTGTTGTACTTTCTACAATTAAATTAAGAACAAAACAAACAAGATTATTTCGTTATTTAACATCCGCCAACTTCTTCGGCGTTGGATTGTTTGTTAGTTGGTTGGTTTGTCTGTGGACTTCTGGACGGATTTTCATGATTTTTTTTAAAGGTGGTACATGTGCACATCGATTAGATTTTGGAAGTGATCCGGATCTAGGTCTGGGTCCGGATGCCGGATCTTTTTTTTAATCCTTCACCATGTGCGAATATGCTATGAGCGGAGCCCATAAACCTCTGTGTACACATATACTGACATTTGTATCCTTGTGGAGACATTTCTTTGTTCTCGTGTACTAAAGGTTTCGAGTTTGAAAGTACAGTTTCAAAATGCTCTTATTTTAACCAGAATTAATTTCCTTGGCTGAAATTCGGACTTGACAACCCTTTTCTAAAATTCTTCCATTTGCGACCGATCAACACACCTTGGAAATTCCTAGTTTTTGAGTACAATACATATATCTATTCACGTCTTAAATTTGTGAAATTCGTCTCGTGTAGCAATCAGCGTTGAATTGAAAAAGCAACTTCGTTTTTTGTCATTCGTTTTAATATTGTTCTCATTACGTTTCATCTCTGGTGACTTAAAACGTATACGATTAAAAAGTGCCCAATCTTTGGACTTATTTAAAGAATTGTGCGCATTAATTAAATTTCAACTTTTAACAAATATTTCCCTGTAAAAGGAAGTTGTTAGCTGTAAGTTTTATTTTTTTTGACAATTCTAACATTAGAATCAGAAATAGAACTTTCACAAGATTCTCTTTGCTTAGCACATGGAAATTAAGCATTAAGATCAAACACCTTCGTAATGTTGCTCTTTGATATATGTATATGAAAAACAAAACAGAAAAAAGGTATGTCTATCAGAGAGCAACACTAAGAAGGTGTTGACCTTAATGCTTAGTGTCCATGTCATAAGTAAAGTGCATATTGTGAAATGTCTATTCCTGACTCTAATGTTATTTGTGAAACACAGATATAAAATGTCAAACCTTACAGCTAACTCCCTTTATTTATACATTGATGTTGAAATTATCATTGTTTTAATGCGCACAATTCTTCAAACAAGTCTAAAGATTGGGCGCATTTTCTTATCGTATACGTTTTATGTCACCAGAGACGAAATGTAAGACAACAACATTAAAACGAATGACCAAAAACAAACGAATTAGCTTTTTCAATTCAAAGCCAACTGCTACACGAGACGAATTTAACAAATTTAGGACGAAACGGTATGCTAAAAATTTGAATTATACTGAACCTTAAATGAAATCCAGTAGTGGCTTTCTAAAATTCAAATTGAGAATTCAGCTTGGCGATGTTCGGGGACGAAATTGAAGTATTGATATAAGGGATTTGTGTGATACGAGTGTTAAAATAATGTTTTTTTTATTGGAATAAATGACGATGTTAAGCGGCTAGAATATATTTTGATTCATTCAGAATATGACATGTTGACATTTTAAATGTGCAATAAAATGGGAATCCACTGGATACGCGAATATTTCCTATGGGTGAACTGGCAATATTGCGGGGAAGTGTTCAGCCTTGGCGGAGGTTTTGCGCTCTCTGAATGCTTTCTAGTTTTGTTTTGTATATTCACGTCTGTATTAATGCCTTTCGAACGACATTTGATAAATGATTGACGAGTCGCATTAGCTATGTAGTCAGTAGATTGCTTCTTCGTACACATCAATTAGGTCCACTGATCCGGGAAAAAAAGTCAGACTCCAATTCTCTCGTTAGCAAATACAGGTTCCGTCCCCTTTACTTTACCTTAGTAACCGGCTCAGTGGGCCGTTTACTTGGGCCAGGCTCGAGTGAGCGCGAGAAGTCACGTGAGAGTTAAATCGAACGCAGTCAAGCTTGCACGGGTAAAGGCGGAGGAAGTAATTGAACGCGGGGTATACAGGTTTTGTCATACAAAATGAATCGCCATAGGCCTACAGGCTGAAGAAAGGTTTCAGAAGCCGCTGAATAAATACCATCGATTTAAAATGGTTTTACAGGGCCTGATAGCAATCGAGTAGAAGGCAAGGGTGTCTTGTCAACACACCTATATTCAGGGTTAAGGAATACATAGAACATGGGGGAAGGAACACAAACAACGAACGCAGCCATCAAGATAATATTTGGATGAAGAAATAGGCCTACGTCTTTTGGTTGTATGTTATTGAGGACACACACTAAGTGCACCCATACCGAAAGTTGTATCCTTGTGAAGACATTTCTTTGTTCATGTGGGTGTATAGAAATGTGTATATAAACACGGTAATGCCCAGCTATAGGCCAAGATGAAATGTAAAACAACTAGTATAAACTTTCAAATTAAAGCAGCTGTTTGAATTATTGCTAATTCTGGTTTTCACATTTGATCTGTGCAATGCGAAAAACACAATGAAAGTGTTGCAAACTGCTTACTGCACTAACTAAATTGACTTTTGTGCAAATTATGAGCGTGAGCGGCCCTGACGAGTCGTCGCTGGCAGATTTTTCTTCACGACGGAAATAAACATATGCTACATAACTCAACCTGCTGGTCGAGCTGAGTAGATGAACGAATACTGACGGTCTACACTGTTATTTCGGTTGTGTAAAAATCAAACGGTTGTGTACTATATGAACCTAGCAACATGTTGTGTAAACTGTTGTTTACACAACTTGTGTACAATATTACACAACTTGTGTAAAATATTACACAACTTGTGTAAAACATTACACAACTGGTTGCTAGATTCATATAGTACACAGCCAAAATAACAGTGTAGGTCATTCATTAGGTCGGCCATTACGAGGTGCATGTACCACACCAGTGATTCTACTTTTAAGAAAATATCCTTATTTTAAGAAAAATTGTAGGAAATTTTAATCCTAAGGAAATCTCTTGGGGAATGAAACTGTTCAGGAAATGTTAAGGATATCCAAAATCTGAAGGATATTTATTTGATTAAGGATGGAACAATTGGAGAAAGTCCACGAAAATTTTTAGGAAATTTCAGGCAAAAAATAATGCGATTCCAAAAGGAAATCTCGATTTGGAAAGTGGAAGCACATGCACAGTACCACACGCTCAGTCGACTAATTGCAAATAATGGTCCGTGGGCCAGACTGTACAAAGCGGTTTATAAATTATTGGTTTTATTTTGGTATCACTTCGGTAACCTCAGTTAATAAATTGGATCTGGGATGATTGTCTGAGTGTGTTTAGTTGGTCGTTTGATTGTCGGTTGCGTTGTTCAGTGTGTCGGTGGGTTTATGAGCTGAAAGGCTATAAACGACCGTAGATTATCAGCATTTTAACCCTTAGGGCTGACGAGGCGTGAGTATACACGAATGTTTAAGAAGTTAATCTCTACAAAATATAAAATGTAATTCCGACCAACCCAAAGCAAACCCAAGTCCAATCTAACCTACACAACCATATACCCATCTCAACCAAACCCAGTTTATCCCAACCCAACCCAACATGTTAACCGATAAAAGCAAACCTAACCAAACCCAGCACAAGCCTATACCCATCTCAGCCTAATCCAGTTTATCCCAACCCTACCATTATGTTAGCCAATCAAAGCAAACCCAACCAAACTCAGTATAACCCGATCCGAGCCAATAAACCCATTCCAACCCAACTCAACCCAATCCCAACCCAGCATAACCAACGCCAACAAACCCATTCCAACCTAACTCAACCCAATCCAAACCCAGCATAACCAACGCCAACAAACCCATTCCAACCCAACTCAACCCAATCCAAACCCAGCATAACCAACGCCAACAAACCCATTCCAACCTAACTCAACCCAATCCAAACCCAGCATAACCAACGCCAACAAACCCATTCCAACCCAACTCAACCCAATCCAAACCCAGCATAACCAACGCCAACAAACCCATTCCAACCTAACTCAGCCCAATCCAAACCCAGCATAACCAACGCCAACAAACCCATTCAAACCCAACTCAGCCCAATCCTAACCCAGCATAACCAACGCCAACAAACCCATTCCAACCTAACTCAACCCAATCCAAACCCAGCATAACCAACGCCAACAAACCCATTCCAACCCAACACAACCCAGACACACCCACGTACGTTCACCCATACCAACGGCAACACACCCATTCCAACCCTACCCTACCCAAAACAATCAAACCAAACTAAACACTCCCGGATCCCCAAGTCAGCATTTACATTTAGCCACTGATAATTCAAAGAATTCAATTCCATCCAAGAAAGGCCATCAGCCTGGGGGTTTGGTCAGTATCAAATCAGGGCATAAATGATTATAGTGCGCATGCGCAAGGTATACCGCCCCTGGAGTGGTAACAAGCATTTTGATGGACATTTTTTGGGGGAAAAAAAAGTGCCACCGCTGCAATGCTATCACAAATTTTCCAACTTTGGAGGTGTATACCTTGCCAAAAATAGCTATAACAAATATTCCCCTCACTTGATACCGGTGGCCAACATTTTGGACCGAGGCTGATGGCCTTAGAAGCACACAGGCCCAATTCGACCATGAAATTTTTAAATTCCAATCCGATCCAATCCAGTCCAATTATCCTATTGAATTCAATCTAATTATCATCGCGTATAATAGAGGCGTTCTTCATAGCCCCCTTTTATCTAAAAGATGTGGTAATTACTGGTTGGCACTACCTATCTAAGTGTGTACGATCCTTTGCATAACAGGCTGTACTGTCTGTTCATTTTCTTTAATAAACAAACTAGCCATAACTGATTGCCGAATGCAATTACTGGAACGAACGTAACGGAATGCGAGTGCAAGACACTTAGGTCGCATTATACTTCGCGACTACTGCGAAACTCGCAGTATTCTATTGGCCGGAGAAAAGCGATGTAATGAAATCATTTGATTACGAGACAATCGTAGGTGGAAATATCTCAGGCCTCCTTCGCCACACGCACACACAACAAAACAAATGAAATATTCAACAGATGAATACGGCGCTTCGTATTTGTTAATTCTTTAGATGGAGAAAACGGCGACCAATCAGAATTGTGCGAGTGGTGTTTTTTTTTTCAGTGCGAATAACACACGTGCGGGGGAACTGAATGCACTAAGCCAGGAGCGGCCGCCAGTCACAGATGCGTAAACCTCGGGATTGACATTCTCAGTTCCGAGAAAGACAGTTCTGCTCAGCGGGTTGACAGGACATCCAGCTCGGCCGACGAACGTGCCGTTTTGACGGCCGGCGAGAGAGCTTTGCTGCGGCTTTCCGGACACTGATAAAACACAATCTCCGCTGAAGACTGTATTCAAGATAACTGATCACCATGGTAAGTCATCATGCATTCCCTTAAAGACGTTGTTTTTCTTTTCCAATCCATGAAAATGACATTAGAGGTAGTGGATATTTAGCCGGCGCCGGCTAAAATTAAGTAAATGATATTTTGCCGTCTAAACACTAAACATGCCTAGTGACTTTTTGAGACTTTGAAATGTTTACCGTAACAAATTTAGTCTGGTTCCGCGCCAACATTGTCGATGTGACTTCGAATTCACGAGACGGGAATCGTACCATTTCACAATTTCGAACTTCATTTCCCTACAAATTGAGTTACAAATCACAAACAGAAAATGTTATACTTTGTTATTACTTAGTCAATTTAACATCAGAAGAGAACAATATTCTTAATTTTGGGGGATAAATCTCTTGTTTGAAAATGTCACCAGCAGGGATTTGAACCAGGGATCTCTCACTCATGAAGTACATGTACATGCCCTCATCCATTAGACCATCGGGCGCTGCACAATTTACGGTGGTGGTAATTTTATAGCTTGTATATAATGCACTGTACAATCTAGCAGGCAAAATATCGGTCACTGAAAGAAAGTCGGCTAAACTAGCCGGCTAAATATCCACTTCCTAAATGATATGTATATCAACGATTATTGTTCTAATTCTAAAAACTTGATTAAAACAAGACCGCCGCTATACATTACTGGTTGAGCGACAACAGGCTAAGATTAAATAACATTTCATGTTGATGAATTATAAATGCTCACGAATTTGATGAATTACTAATCACTATTATGAAATAATGGTGAATTCCTCACTAAAAAAAACTACAATGTGGCAAGATCTTGTAAGATCTTGTAATTTTGTACTATTATTTTAATTGCCGGAAATTGCCTATGGGAGGTGGGTATTTTGACCTTGCCATTCCCATTGCCATTCTAGTGTTATTGAAGATTAAAAGGGTAATTATATTGAGTTATGCGGCAATTGTGGTATTTATTGGGCTATCCATGTCTTTGGAGAGTTACTGTTCTGTCCTCTTACAAAGGGCCCATGGTCAAGCTAAAAAAACAAACTGTGGAAAAAAACGAGCAAAAAATATTCAAATCAGCCCTTCTTTACAATTCAATTACCATGCACGATGATACGCACCCCATGACCTTTTGTACGCCCATGCCATAATTCACTCTCAATTCAATCAAATTGTTTCCCCAACTGTCGCTGCGAAACGTAATTTTGTTGCCAAGCCTCAAAAAAAGGAAACGGCACAAAGGACTTCTGTTGACATTGATGGTGTCGTCCAGTGCAGTTTCCTCATATGCTGCTTTTGCCCCGAAAGTCAAGGATGTAAACTAATAAAGTGAACGATCTATTTATTTAGGCCAAAAAAAAAAAAGTCTGTTTTTTGTATGGAGAGCAAAAAAAAAAAGTGCGGGGACTTTTTTTTTTTTTTACCTGACTTTTTTGCTTCAAATGTCGGCTGATGACTGCAAATGGTGCCCGACTAAACTTAGTGCAAATATATGGAGGTCAGAGAGGCCACATAAAGCTTATTCTCGATCATAACCCCCATAAAAAAACACGTTAAAATTGCAGCAGCAGGATTCCAGTCAAATCAGTACGTCGTTGCTCGGCAAATGTCTGAGAGTTGTCCATAAAATAAACCGCAGTTGCTCACGAGATTAAAACAAAAGTCACCTCGTCCATGTACTGTTACTAAAGGAGCCACATCAAATCATTCTCTTCTCATCAATATCGATCGATTCCTCCTCTCTACCAAGGTCTCGCACGGTGAAAAGATCTTCAAGTTCCCTATCTCGTACTTCCTCACTGTGCAATTCCTTGTCAAGAACTTGCCCTCTGTTAAGAAGTGTTTTTCAGCTTTTTTTTATCATATTAACATTAAATATTTAAATATAGTATTATAAAATTCTAAAATTCTTTTAAAAAATTCTTTAAAACTCGTCCAAAAAAATTAACATCAATTCATAAATGCAGTTGTTAGAAATGTAATACTTGAAAAGACATATAAAATCAACGCCAAACTTAGACACCAAAACCAAACATATACCCCCTCCTAACATACAGGGTAACCCGACATACAAACGACAACTCAAAAAAAGAAATAACAAGAAAATATAAGCCCAAAAAACCGTTATTGATTGAGGGTAACACATGCTAGGATTAAGTGTTTCTTAGGCCCTATAGGCAGCAGTGTTCCGTAGGCCCTGCTCCGCCTATCAACCAGCAGCAAATTCAGCGTACAAAGCACTGTACAAATCGAGCCAGGTCCTAGCTCTAAAAGCATGTTGGCACCAAGGCCGTCAAACTCAGAAGTCGGGGGTGGGGTGGTCCAACATGTGTATCCTAATGAGATCTAATTCGAGTGGGAAGCCTAAACGGCGTGGGGTACGGGGCCCGCTTAAGGGCCCCCCGGGGGGGGGATGGATTCTAGACGCTCTGTGGTGCGATCTAAGGCAATTTCTGACTTCTGGCAAGGTTTTAGCAAAATATTATCATTTAAACATCATTTTCGAGTTTGGAGTTATTGAATCAGCTATTCTGAGCTACATAGTTAAATGTAGACTACAATTATCTATTCAGAGAAGGAAATAATTGGGAGGAACCTTACGACATTTTCCCCTGGCCCCAGCGATCGACGCCCATGGTTGACACAGTGCTTCAGAGCGATTAACCTTTACACATAAATTGTATACGAAGGGCTTGCATGTATGTCTACATGCTGTACAGCGTCAGTTAGTGAAATCGAAAATTCTGAGAGAGACCCTAGAACATTGTAAAACTTTTCTGTGCGCGTGGGTGTGGTGTGTGTTTTATGGCACACTGCGGTATTTTCGTAGGCCCCCGAATTGTTCGTAGGCCCCCGAAATTTTCGTAGGCCCTAGGCATAGTGCGTACAGTAACTGTACCTACTGGGTAATCCGGGCCTGGGGTAATAATACTACACGTAGTAACTTTTTATCTGCGTTTCTCGGGTCTTGTCAAATTGCTATTTTTTTTAACGTAAATTAAAACTACTTTGTAAATTAATCTTGTACATGTTAATGTCAACCTTGAACAGTGTTGCCTTTTTTGTAAATTAGATCTCGGTTCGTACACGTTTAGTTTTTGTGTTTTGTTTAGCATTATATGTTCATATATTGTTTTCATAATTTTATATTTTTTTATCCTTTTTTAATATTTTAACGCGATTATGGATGTTTATATGAGTTATGTAACCGTTCGCACAACCAGCGACAGAAAATAATGTCAAAGTAAAAAAGAAACAATATTTGGCCAAGTTATAAAAAAAGTTAATCGTCCGGATTTTTTTTCTCAAAAATAGGATGAGCCCTTTTATTTTCTATTTTTCCAAGATGGCCGCCAACTAATTAAATTCAGAATGGCCGCCATAATCGGTTCAAAATGACAGCTAGCTTTTAATTAGCTATCCTTATAGTAAGTACAGTCAAAATGTTCATGTTAAACATGTTCTACGTATTTTATTAAAGCGAAATACAGGAAGAGGTTACAAGAAGAAGAAGGGAAAAAATACAACAAAAACAGATGCGGCTTCGAATAAGGATGCGGGCGGGGACGATCAACTGGTTAATGTTAACTTGGCCTTGATATTGAATGAAAAATGATCCTGTGTTAAAAGGCTCATAGGATCATTTGCTCAAATTGTTAAGAAGGACACATAACAACTAAGTTGCCTAAGTTTCAACTCAGTGATGACTATATACATTTTGAGAAAACGTATAGGCACAATTTCAGGGGTCTGGTATTACTGCAGGATTCCGTTGCTAATGAACGTACATGTAGAACTGTACCCGCAGGCACATTTTCTTAAAGGGAATATACAACATTTGCAAACATCGAAAAATAAAACTACCAAGTTTTTACGAAATACCTTACTAGGATGTCGGTAAATGACAGTCTAAAGCATCCTTCAAAATTATGGCACCTGGTGTGAAATCATTTTCAAGAAAATGGTATTTTTGTATACATTTCCAACGGTGGTCGGCCGACCACCGTTGGAAAACCTAACTATTTTTTAACTACTGCTCCATCTTTACACTTTTTTCAGTCCAAATATGTTTGCCATTGGTAACATGTTCATGAACGGGTGCAGGCCAGCTATACTGGTTCCCTTACGTTACAATTTTTCCGGCATCTATAAATTGGTCCATTTTATCTTTAGTGGAGTCAAGGAACCAGACTACTTGAACATTTTTGTTTTTCTTGGTTTTTCCAGCATTTTCGAACACAAAACTTCAAACATGTCAGTGTAACAATATTTGATATATTATACTAACCCCTCAAATAGTTCATTTCTGACAATTACAGCAAATGCCAATGATGTACATTCCCTATCGCCTTTAAAAAATGGCTGGTTGTTTTTGAATGATACCATTTCAGGGGGACTAATGTTAACAGGGTCTTTGGTACTTCTTTGGTCTTGTCTTCACTTTGAGCAAGGATTTTCTCGTTACATGGGTAGGTACGGTTCAGGTAAATTGCACGTGTTCCTAGGCATATACATCATTGGCTTTTGCTGTAATTTTCAGAAATGAACTATTTGAGGGGTTACAATAATAGATCAAACACTGTTACACTGACATGTTTGAAGTTTTGGGATCGAAAATGCTGAAAAAACCAAGAAACACACAAATGGTGGAGTAGTCTGGTTCCCTGACTCCACTAAAGATAAAATGGATCAATTTGTAGATGCCGGAAAATTGTAAGGTAAGGGAACCAGTCTAGCGGGCCTGCACCCGTTCGTGAACATGTAACCAATAGCAAACACTATTTGGAGTGTAAAAAATGGTGAATTTGGAGCATAAGTTGAAAAATAGTTAGGTTTTTCCAATAGTGGTCGGCGGACAACCGTTGGAAATTTATACTAAAATACCATTTTCTTGAAAATGACTTCACACCAAGTGCCATAGTTTTACAGGATGCTTTAGACTGTCAATTACCAACATCCTAGTGCGGTATTTTGTTAAAACTTGATAGTTGTATTTTTCGATGTTTGCAAATGATGTATATTCCCTTTAAAGGACGCATGCAATGTATTTTTTTAAGCAATCCTTAAAAGGGCGCCTGTGTGTTACATTAAACCACGGGTCCTACATACAAGGATGAACGACTGTTCTAAGGTCTAGTACAAAATGCACTGAGCGGACTTGCCTTAATTGGTTGGTAGTGTGACAACGGGCATTAATACCCGTTCGCATGTTAATCGAGAATGTTCCTGGTGTGCCATTTTTGTCGGTTTCTTTGCATGACATCTTAAACGGAAATATTCATAAATGGTAATTCGGAGAGTTACCATTCTGTCCTCTTACAAAAGGCCCATAGTCAAGCTAAAAAAGAACGGTGCATAAAACGAGAAAAAAAATATTGAAATTTGCCCTTCTTTGACTTTACGATTTACAATTCAATTATCATGCACAATGATGCGCATCCAAGGACTTTCTGTACGCCCATGCTACAAAATGTCTTAATTCACTTCCAATTCAATCAAATGTTTCCCCGCTGTCGCTTCGAAACGTAATTGTGTTGCCCAGCCTAAAAAAGAAACAGCATAAAAGTGCAGTTTCCTCACATGCTTATTTTGCCCTGAAGGTCAAGGATGAAAACTAATAAAGTGAAAGATCTATCTATTGAGTTCTTTCCTCGTCCATGAAATAAACTGCAGTTGCTCACGAGACAATAGCTAAAGTTACCTCATCCAGATACCGTCACCGAAGGAGCTATAACCATGCATCTCTTCTCATCACTATCGATTGGATGCGCTTCTCTCATCCGTATAAACCAAGGTCCCGTAAAGTGATCGTAAAGTTCATCGTAAAGTTCCCTATCTCGTACTTCTTCACTGTGAAATTCCTTGTCAAGACCTTTCCCTCCAGGAGATGGCGGTTCTGGGGGAGGGGCTAACGCCCCTTCCAAGAAAAATTGTACAGCCCCCAAATAAATTCCATATTTAGCTGACGTTTTAGCCTCGGGCCTTGCGCATCTTTTGGTATCAAAACATAAAATTCGGACCACCGATTGCCGCGCAGCTTAAATTTTTTTCCCCAGCGCTACACGCTGAATTTCCTATAAACGTACACAGAGCAGCATAACCATTCGTGCATATGAATAATCAATTCGCCATTATTCCAAAACCTTTTCACCAATGGTCATGAAATTTCTTATGTATGTTTATGAATAGTATGCATGTACAGAGTTTTATAATTTTTTTGTCACTCGATGGCCGAGATTTGGGGAGGGAACGGAATCCCCCCCCCCCCCCCCCGCTGAGAGATGGTCAAAATAACCCGGCCCTTTTCATGTTAAATGTATGAAAACTATTTGACATCCCTTATGGGTTGATTTTATTGAAAAGTGCACTTTATTGCACATAATTTCCCTGCTTTTCCGGACAGCAAAAGAAGCTGCTGCTTTGATGCCGTTTCAGCCTGAGAAAGACACTGCTCAGTTTAGGTGTTTTCTGTTCGAACTATGAACCCAAGCATATGCTCAAGGAAACCATTTGTGAGGAACGTTTGCTCATTGGCTCACTGCCATGTATTGACACAACAACGAATCACCAGTGCAAAGAAAACAAAATTTACGACAACAAAATATCCACAATTCTGGCAACTGATGGTGCAAAATGTGGCTGTAACATTGAGGTTCTGCCTGAAAGACATCACATTTTCACTCAAGAATATGGACATTCGCAGTGTTGTAGTACTCGTGCTTGGTACCCGTACTCGAGTACTAACTCGACTACTCTTTGGATTACTCGTACGCGTCTCGAATGTCAAAGTACTCGTACTCGAATATATTACTGGAAAGTACATCTTCCGACCGACTGAAGCCTGTGCTTACTGCTTTCAGCCTCGCGAAGGAAGTCGATTGAAACCCATTGTCATGATTCCATTCGGTCACGGTGCCTAGCTGTTTGTCATGTTTGATGTACCTGGTCTTCGCGGTACAGTAAATCTGTAAAGTGAAATGACGCGCACGGCAACGATTAGGCTTGGCGAATTAACGGAAACCAATCTAGAACAGTTCCAAGGACTACTTTGACATACAGCATAGTTTCTAAGAGTCTTGCACAAAACAACCAAATCTTCCAATGCATTCAAATGCAAAGGATATATGTGTATTTTTTAACCTAAAAGGGCCAGGCTATTAATTATAATAAAGGAGTCTTATATAGCGCAACAAATATCTACCAACAATTAGGTACTCAAGGCGCTGGAAATTATGTCAATGATTAAAGAAAGGTAAATAAAGTTTATGAGAAATATGAGACCCATTATGTAGCACCTTATAATGGTTTACAAGGTGCTGCGGCGCACATTGCAGCCACTGCCAGAAACACCGGGGCAAACCCCTTCTCTTAGCGATAAGTGTTACTGGGTTCTTTAACGTGCATTACACAACACACGGGACCTACGGCTTTACGTCCCGTCCGAAGGACGAAGCAATAATGGTAAAGTGCCTTGCTCAAGAGCACAAGCATCATGTTCCCACGGTCAGGTTCGAACCCATGCACCACGGCACACGAGTCGAGCACCGTAACCATTGGACCATAGCGCCCCTTTACGACCAGCTCTCAGCCGGGGGTTGCCCCCCTAAGATCTCGGCCATCGAGCGACGAAAAATAATGAAACTCGGTACATGCATAGATCAACTTATCATAAAATACCCAACAAATGTCATGACTATAGGTCAAAGGGTTTTGGAATTATGGATAATTGATTATTCATATGCACGAATGATAATTCTGCTTTGTGAACGCTACAAATATGGGGAAATTCAGTTTTCACGGCGCCGGAAAAAATTTCTCTGCGCGGTAACCCGTGGTCCGATTTTTAGTCCGGGTTAAAGGAAAACTCTTTTTGTATATGACTCGAAAATTAAATCACAAACGTAGTCTCCATAAAACTGATAAAACATATAAAGTTCAATTTAAAAAGTATTTTTGTTAAAATTACTTCTTTCTTAAAATAGTAATAATATATTCATTTGTGTAGCGCAAATTTCATCATATAGTATGTGTTTTTTATTGAAATTCTTAAACACAAAAACTACGTTGAAAAATAGACATTCGCGTTTGTGGAGTAACAATGCAGGGTGATCGGCCTCGCAACTATAGGTTTTCACGGCCAATTTCACCAAGTTTTCATTCAATTTAACGCCGGGCTAAACCGATTTAGATTGAAATTGAAAGATCACGCAGATCGGCATTCGACAATCAAAAAGAATCATTCAATTTCACGCGTTTTCGCGTTGTCCATTCAATTTCGTCTAAGCCAGCAGTAAGGGGTTGATCGGTAATTCGATTTCATTAATAAGCAAACATGGTTTACATTTTGTCAAACATCTTTTAAGACTTCATACGTGTCCGTATTCCTTAGCGTAAATCATATTTGATGTCTTCAATCCGTAGGTGCCTTTCTTTCTTAATTAAAGGGTATGTGCATTGGATTTTTCTCAGGAATTCTTTTTGTGCAACTCTTTACTACTGTGAAATGTAAGAAAACTACACATTTGACAACATTTTTGGTTAATCGTATTGCAAAAGTGCACTTCGTTAAACATTTTAAAGTTGCCATGCTTTTCCGTACTACGTACGAGCGCGCTGTTACTGTGATGTCTTTTCAGGAAGACAATGTTCAGTTTAGGGGTATTTCTTTCAAATTATTCATCCAAAATTTGCAAATTAACACTGTTGTGGGAAAGGCTGGCTCATTGGCATACTGCCATGTACTGACACATCATAAAATCACAAAACAAAAAGAATTGATGAGAGCAAAATTAAAAAAATTCTAGCAACTTTTTGTGCTGAAATAGCCATGTAATATATGCTTTCCCGCCACTTTCCTAAAACGTTTATTCACTTCTGAAAATCGGTCATTCATTTTCGTCTGAATTTGAGAATCGCTCTGAACACGCGTTTCATTTTCGCTACCAGAGCATTCGATTCCATTTCAGTTCAAATCAATTACGTGATTGAGCAGCACCTTTCGTTTATGTCAATTTAGATTCGTTTACAAGACTTCCTTTTCGCTTTTAGAGGGCGATTTCAAACATTGGTCATTTTATTTCACTTTTAGTTTAATGTTACGTGATGGAATCTGCTATTTTGAATTACAAAAATGTGCTTATGATTGCACAATCACGAAATCGTATTCCAGAACTCTGCGCAATAAGGGGAGCTTGCGTATTAATGAATGCACAGGTAACGGAATTGGCCGTCTGTTTCTCAAAACTGCACGGACAATGAAAACGATTGAACTTTCGTTGAATTGAAATATGATTAAAGACGTTCATTCATATTCAGACGAAAATGAAAAACATATTTTTAGAAGTGAATGAACATTTCAGGAAATTGGCTTTGAAATCCTATATTAATCATGCCCGGAATGCCATCACGGGTTTTCTAATGAATATATGAAACTTTGTATTAGCATAAAAACGATCACCAAAAACACCCCTCAAAAATGTGACACAAAGACGTTTTTTCAAGGTTTGCATTGAAAACATACTTTGCATGGACCCTTTGAATACGGTAAGTGTTCGGTCAGACACACGAAAGAAAACATTCAAGAAAAAACGTAAGAGAAGTGTTCCCGATGGGTAGAACTATTGCCAAACATACGTGTCCCGATGTCTTGCACGTCAAGAAATCGTCAACGTAAATATGCCCTTTGCTCAAACGTTTAAACAAGTAGATAAGATAAGCAGTGCAAACAAAAATATCTTAGTCCCTTTCAATTAATTTTTGTTACATCTTGTTTCTCTCATGTCACGTAATTTGTAACATTGTAAATTTTAAAGTCATCAAGATTTTTTTATTTTTTTTGGGGGGGGGAATGAACCACCGAGGAAAATAGGAAAATAAATCGATTAAAAATCTTACTGATTTAAATGACCAAACGATTAAAGCGATGGCCCATAAACGAATAAGAAACGAAAAGCATGGTTATATATATTACCTATTACAGGTATTAACGATTTATGAAAATTAGGTATATTTAAGGTCACAATTAATGATGGCATCCACCCACATCGTATTTGTTGTGGTTCAAATATTTGATCTATAGCATGCATGCTAGTTATTACCAAAAAATGCCGTGGTTTGTTTTTCTCTAGAAGACATTCCACATTTGGCTGGCTTACTGGAATCACTTGCAAGTTTATTACACCTGTCGTTAATCAATGAGTGCACTGCGTTATCTAGTCTACTTGCATCTGCCTGACTTACACGGCTGCCCACCATTTAGCTCGGTACAGTATACAATTTCTGAGTCAATTACACGCAAGTTAGTGTCCTGTAATTGGAAAATAAGCATTCATGACACTTTTATATATCGCGCTTACGCAGGTATCTGATATAGGAGGATGATGCTCGTGGGTTTGTGGATTTAATCGAAACACACATTCGCGCGTCCAGAACCACATTTTCAGGGGAAGACAAACGGCCAGCTGGCAATTGCAAATTCGAAAAGCGAAGGGGGAGGGGATGGTGGACCCCTTTTGACGTTATTGCCTTTCAATCTTCTCACTTTTTATTGATAAATTGTTAATATGCAAATATTTTCATAACCCGTATATGAAAAAGGATGGGTCGCATTTATTAAGAAAAGGTTGCCTTCCCTTCTCTCTGCTGGTTGCTTTAGTAATAAAAGGACACTTGTTTGTGTTTTCAGGGCCATGGCTCGTTTGGCCCTGGATCATACAATAAAAACACTTTATCAAAAAATGATTATAAAACTTTGGCTGCTAAAAAAAAAATTATCCCTCCTGCCGTTCAAGGAAAGGAACGCAGCTTGTTGGATTGGCGCCTACCGAGAATTCGTCTATCTGCTCACAGTGGGGACTCATTTTTAAGCTGTTACGAAAAGAGGACACTCTCGATAATTGAACCAATTTGACTTAAGGTAATAACCCAATTTCATACTTTGCATTCTACTTGATTATCACGACTTTGCTTTTGAATGAGGGCAGGCTTCGAAAAAAACCAGTCAGTGGACTGGCCTCTGAATTATGGCGGTGCTAAGGACAGGCCACCCTGTCTACTCTCTGACCTTTGTTCGAACATGCCTGCACAAGGTAACGGGGCTGTGACGGGTGCATACCGATGTTCCCCAATACCGATGTTCCCCGAAGTTCTTACCATATGATAACCCTAACCCTAACCCTAATCCTAAGGAATTCGGTATTGGGGAACATCGGGTAGTCCCCGGCTGTGACGGGCTGCCTTGGGTCCATCATGTCTGCATTTTTATTTGTAATGCTTAGCAGTGTGTGCAAATTACCATGGAGTTTTGTTGAGATTCACTCAACAATATCACAGAAGTTATAGATCAAATTGGACAACAGCAGACTGGCTTGAGTAAATCTATCAGGTCTGCTTAGTCTGGAAATTCTGCGGACTCAGCGGATAGTGATAGTAGGCCCGCAGCCCGCTTCAAATGTCGAACTTCTGCCATGTCTAATTCAATTCTTTGGAAGCGGCACAAACAAAACGGCAGACGTGCGGCAGTTGCTTCAAACGCCGACTTTAGTTTCTGCTGTGTCTAATTCAAATTATGTCAATTTTTAGGTCATTATTTGAATTAGGCACGGCAGAGGTTCGACGTTTGAAGGGAGCCTGTGGAGTATAAACATAACAAATACCCATTGTTAAACAATGCAAATTAGCCTAGCAAGCTTGTGCAAGCCCAATGGTAAAAGACCTTTCTCATGGTACGCCATCTTGACAATCAAAGCTAGGACTACAACGCAGATGAACATGGCGGCGTCAATAGTGTGTGCGATGAACCATTGACTCTAGCCAAGTTACAGCAGATTGACAATTTTATAAATGGATGGATAGCTTAAATTCCCCCAAAATATTAATCAACATTCTAGGCAGGTCACGTCTCGTTGTATTTTGAAGACGGTTCCTATAAATATATAAGGACCAAAAACCTAATATTGATTTACATCACCCCGACGCAACTGTTAATCTGATTGATACATGGAGTTTAATTGCGGTACCCGCTGCTACATGTACATCAGATTCGAAGCAGCGAACCGATCTTGCAAGCTCGGTGGTCGAGTGGCACTATAGAAAGCAGGAGGTCGTGGGTTCGGGAGGTAACACACCGAGTACATACAGTGCTTATATGTACGTTGGTGAAGGACGAAACCTAATATTGAAGTAGGATATTTCAGTGGCACCCCCCCCCCCGGTTGTTTATTATTTATTTATTTATTTATTTTTTGGTCATTTTTTTTTTTAGACAAAATAGTCCGTCCCCCGCCACCAACGTCAAAATAGTCCGTCCCCAAAAACAAATGTTTGGCGGCCAAAAATTTTGGGCAACATTTGTTGAAAAACCTTTTTTTTTTAAATGGAAAAACAATGTGAGCCCACCCCTCCCCAGCCAAATCCTGGGTGCGCCGATGTGATATTGCGACAGTTCCATTGGTGAATGCTTGCAGATAGTGTCAATGACCTTTTAAGGACCTCCGAACGCATAGTGAAGATAATTTATTTTAGGTGTTCCGCTTGATTTCGTATACCGCAAGTCCTTTAACGGTTTTTGAGAAAATAGCGCTGTCAATAACTCGGAGAGACAAGGCCGTTAAAGCTTGCCGTAAACAATCTCAGTCTGTCAATAATTTTCCCCGTGCTCACGGGATTGTGAAATCTCAAGTGACGTTTCGATTATCTGGAGATGATGTTTGTGTGTGGGTTTGTTTTAACATTCAATAGGGGAGTTGAACAGTGGAGGACAATAGGGTCCCCAATTCCCGAAGGTCCACAATTGACGATCGTCTACAAATTAAACATTTTCCTTAAAAAAATTAGAGTACAAACAAAAGACGAAAAATTGGGGTCCACGATTGCAGGTGTATACAAAAAAGTCTGTGTACCAGTGTTGTAGGTCTCGAGACCGGTCTCGGTCTCGGTCTCGGTCTCGGTCTCGGTCTCGAGACCACTTTTTGCCGGTCTCGGTCTCGGTCTCGGGAGCTGTGGTCTCGGTCTTGGTCTCGGTTTCGGTCCCCTTTGGTCTCGATATTTTGGCCGGTCTAAAGTCGAGACCAGCCAAAAAGTGAGGGGGGCGGATTCCGCCCCCGGCCCTTTAAGGGTTAATTAAGTAAAGAATCAGTTGAGGGCAAATGTGACTGCAGTGTGATGCTAATGGACATGTCTCTCTTCACTTTCTAGTGAGTGAGGCATAGTCCAATAACCATTGCTCCTCTTGTAATTTCTCGTTTTTATTGTGGAACGATCTGTTGAAACAAGCACTTTATATCCATCCTCATTGATTCTAAATACAACTGAGATTTAAATCTTTTGAATCAAGACTGAAACATTATTTTCACCGTCAGATTTTGTATTTTGAATATTGGGAACAATTCAACTCTTTTTCCCTAGAAATATTGGTAATTTTTTTTTCTATTTTCCTTTTCAATTTTTCCTTTATTCGTATGAGGCGGGAAAACGTTGGTTTTTTAAATTATATTTATTAATGGATATTCATCAGTTCGTAGACCGTTAAATTGGTATAAGTGGTGGACAGCTGGATTTTGTGATCTCTTTATTAAAATATACACGACTTGGGAGTAGAGTATGCAAATTACGTGAAATGTTCACAGTTACTACTCAATAACATGTTCTTTATCCCAATTATATTTTTTACAAATAGGAGCGTGCCATTTTTTTTATCATACGGTCACTTTCTTTTTGACTTGCCATGTATTCATCTTTTCATCTGTGATAAACACAAATTGAGCCACTGCCATGGTCACACAAAAATAGTCTAATTGCCTGCCTCGTCTCCTTCCTAAATGTCAATTGCATTTGCATAAGTCGAGAAGAATTGTGTTCCATTAATCGCTATATGCTGTTTACGGCCATCACAATAAACTATTAATCAAGTAAATTGCCCAGCAATGTAGCCGATGTGGACGATACGATGGCAATAAAGAGAGGCGTGCGCAATGAGCCATGAATCCTAAAAGTACATTTCACCCACCACATTCAGTTTGTAACAGCGCCCTTCTATTGTGTCGGCCATATTCTTAATTAGGCTTATGACGATGATCACGGCGGGCGGATTAACAGAAGATAGATCAGGCAAATATGGTTCATCAATCTTCTATAGTATATGTAACGTTATTGACATTAATCAAAAATAAAGTGGCATTACATTTCAGGCTTAGCCAGGCCTTCTTCAGAGGTAAATGACAGAGGAACAAGAAACAAACATGAAGGGGACACACAAACATGCAGGTTTGGAAGAAGAATCACAAAGAGGGATGGGGGGCAGACCAATCCATATCTGGCTACCATCTCTCAATTTTTTGGTCTACATGTACAAATCTATATTCAATGGCTGAAATTTTAAAAAATAAATCAATATTTTCTTCTCCAAATATTTTCGAATCAGGTTTACAAGGAGGTCCAATGTAAAATTAAAGTTGCATTTAAATATCCGTTAGTGGTCATTGCTGAACCCAAGAGGTGGCTGTGGAGTTAAGGGTCCGAGTTCCCATAACAGATGCAAACATCCACCTTTAACTTTTTACTTTTGTCAAGTTTCAACATGTTCAAGTTTTGCAAAAACTAGTACCAATTGTCGTACTCCTAAGTTAGAGTTTCTTCATCAGATTTACATTTTATAGTAGTTAAACAATATTTTTTAAAACAAAATATTTTTTTTAAAAGTGGCAAAAATATATAGAGCAAACACGAAGAGCACTCGCATGACACAATTAAGCAGGTACAAGTGACTCTTAACTTTCAATCACTTCCTTCACATTTAAGCAGGAACATCAACATCTCAAGGACAGACTGTTCAGCTGTACTTAGTGTCTTGTTGTTTATTTAGATTATTGTTATTTATTATCCGCGGTCTTGGTCTCGGTCTCGGTCTCGGACCATTTCGGTCTTGGTCTCGGTCCGCCTTGAAGGGGCTGGTCTCGGTCTCGGTCTCGCAACTTCAGGTCTCGGGCTTGGTCTCGGTCTTGGACTATCCGGTCTCGACTACAACACTGCTGTGTACACCCAAACATGGCTGTGAATATCTGCGTGCTCTTACATGGCTTTACGACCGTCGATCACACACAAAGGGAGCACAAAGGTTCTTTTGTGGTCTCCATCGAAGGTCCCGTTGTCCTCGAATGCCGGTTTGCGCGCTTAGTCTATGGGAGAGGTTTTGATAAGGGAACAAAGGAAAACACAAAGCCGATCCTCGGAAGCATAGCAAAAAACAACAACGACTGGGTGGGTTGGTTACCATTCAGACTGAGGACTTGGGACAATGGGGCATGTGCGATTCAAATGAGCCGAGGACCTGGGCCCAGGTCCTCGGGAGAATTTCACATTCAATATGGGACGTCGAACAATAGAGGACCGTGTAGGGTCCCCAATTCTCGAGAGGTCTCCAATCTCCGATCGTGTACAAAACGTATGGGAGGTCTTCCTAAAAAAGTTAAGGTACAAACAAAAGAGGGACAATAGGAGGTCCCCAATTGCAAGCAAATACGCACTTGCGTGCGTGTGTGTGTGTGTGTGATCTGTTTAATTGCATAAAACGTCTCAGCAAAATCAATTTCAGAGCTGGGTATCAGGTGCATGGCGTAGTGAAATTGAGGAAGACGTCAATGTTTGCCATGTTGTATGTAGCGTGTTTACTGCATGAACTAAAGTGCCCCGTTTATTGGGGGTTTTTGTGCAGAATATAATTCAGGTATAGGAGGAGCTACTGAGTAATTTTTCATTTAAAAAATACAGACCTAGGAGATTTAATTCGGGAGATGCATATGGGTTTTTTTCATGTTGTTGGGTGCATTGCAGTAATGAGCACATAATCACATGCTTACAAGTTGAGAAGCCTTACAGACATCGACCACAATCTTAAGTAAAATAACACGATAGTATATGCGGTTTACAGGTGCAATTTTTATTTACGTAAGCTGGATTGCTATTTAAAGGAAATATACTACATGTTGCAAACATAAAAACAACACAAATTTAACAAATTATTAGGAAATACCTTACTTGACTGTACGTAAATAAAAGTCTCAAGCATCCTGTGAAATCATGGCACGAGGTATATTGTCATTCGACCATCGTTACGGGAAAACACTTTCTGTTTCAAATACTGCCCCCAATTTGTCCAATTTAAATTATGTAGTTTGCAAACTGGTCACGCAATATGCATCCGTGAACGGGTGCAAGCTAGCTAGTCTGGTTCCCTAACTTGACAATTCCCGACGTATATAAATTGCCCCGTTTATTCCGATGCAGGTTCGTGGGAAACAAACTACAAGAGCAGCATTTTTTTCAATAATCAATGAACTCAAAACTTTAAACGGGTCAGTGTAATAATATTTGCCATAAAATACTAAATCCCAAAATCCATCCATTTCTGAAGACTGCAACAAAAGCAAATGTTGCAGGCCGATAAGAGTATATGTTTTCCCGGCCAACTTTCTTAATGTTCATTCCTTCTGAATCGGTCTGTCGTTTTTGTCTAAATTTGAATGCACGTCTTTAATACCATTTCAATTCAACGAAAGTTCAATCCTTTTCATTGTCCGTTCTTTAGGTTTTGAGAAACAGACGGCCAATTACGTTACCTTTGCATTCCTTTACGCAAGCAAACCCTTTTCACGCAGAGTTCTGGCATACAATTTCGTGAATGTGCAATCAAAAGTACATTTTTCTCATTCAAAATAGCAGATTGCATCACGTAACATTAAACCAAGAGTGAAATGGAATGGCCAATGTTTGAAATCGCTCTCCAAAAGCGAACAGGAAGTCTTGTAAACGAAATGAATGAGCATAAACGAAATGTGCTGCTCATTTTACTTGATTGATTGAACTGAAATGGAATCAAATGCTCTGGTAGCGAAAAAGAAACGCGTATTCAGAGCGATTCTCAAATTCAGACGAAAATGAATGACCGATTTTCAGAAGTGAATGAACATTTTAGGAAATTGGTCGGGAAAACCTATATTAGCTTTAACTTTGAAACCGCGTGTAACCCGCAGGGATAACAACAAAAAAGGGGGGTACATTATTGATTGTGGAACAGCGATCGTAAAATGAGATATTCTCAAGTTTAGCATCAAAACATGACTTTGCATGGAAGAGAAGCAGTTTAACAGAAGATCTTGATGCAATCCGACAGGAACCCTCAGATCGGCGTCGTCATCTTGAAAATCTCCCCGATTGTTGTTGTTTCAAACAACAAAATGGGGAAAAAGCCAAAGTGTAGAATTGTTTCTTCAGGTCGTTGATGCATAATCGCCATCTCTCTAAATTTGCGCCGGACTCTTTTTGAGGCTATGAAAATACGCGAGTATCAGATGTGAAGGCTGTCGTGCGTTGACGATCAGTGAAGCGTCAAAGCTGCAGTCAGTTGCGTAAAGGCATCCGAGGGCAGTGACCCGTTTGTTTTTCCCTATGGTTGCAGGCCAGTAAATCGGTCCGAAATCGCCTACGCCGGCCAAATCACGATTTGCATGCCCTCAAATTCTTCGCTATTTGAGATATTGTGGGCCGTGAACTTGAGGGTTTGTAAAAAAAAAAGATATATGGGTGGAAGCCGTGCACAGAACTGTGAGCATGTAGTTCTGTGTAATTTGGATGAAATTGGAGCCCTAAAAGTGCTCTATTTTGCAATGGAGTGTATAGGCGTCGTTTTTAAAAATGGCGATGGGCTGGTAAATGACAGTCTTAAGCATCCTGTAAAAATATGGCACCTGGTGTGAAGTCATTTTCAAAAAAAATTGTATTTTGTATCAATTTCCAACGGTGGTCGGCCGACCAGCGTTGGCAAAACCTAACTATTTTTCAACTACTGCTCCAAATTTACCATATTTTTTCAGTTCAAATTTTGTTTGCTTCCGGTTACATGTTCATGAACGGGTGCAGGCCTGCTAGACTGGTTTCCTTACCTTATAATTTTCAGACATCTGTAAATTGATCCATTTCATCTTTAGTGAAGTCAGGGAACCAGACTAATTGAACATTTTTGTTTTTCTTGGTTATTCCAGCATTTTCGAACACAAAACGTCAAACATGTCAGTGAAACAATATGTGATATATTATACTAATCCCTCAAATAGTTCATTTCTAAAAGGTACAGCAAAAACCAATGATGTACATTCCCTTTAAAAAGTCAATTTTACTTGCGAGTTCACTTATCCGTGAACGCTAATGTGTACACTGGAATGACTGACTGAAAACCCGACCTTTAAAAACCTGAACCCGAGTGATGCTAAACGTTGGCAATCTCCTTTCAGAAAAGAAAAGAATTGACAGAGGTTGTTTATAGCAGAATGTGTTTATATACTCTGATGGGTTTAACTTAAACAATACACTTGCATAGACGCGTTCATATACTGAGTGTACTTCCGAAACTGGTTTTTTTTGGTCGTAATCCGTGTATTTATATCCGCTTATTTTGTTTTATTTAATTTGTCGACAGTACGGTCTCATACAAATCTGCCTGAAGGACTTGGTTCTCGAGAGATTTGGCGAGAGCACGTGGGATACTATACGGTAAGTCTGTAGTCATCGCAGTGCCTTCAAGGCCACGCGCGCGCTAGACACGCATGTCTGCTGCGGCTTCTAACCGTCCGATTAATCTCAACACAATGGAAAACATCATACCTACAAAGACGTGAAAGTAACGACTACTTTGGAAAAACAGTGCCAGTGCGTGTTTTGGCAAATTTATTGTATAAGCTTTTAATCGCCCGCAGTCCTCAGCAGGACGTATAGCATTAGTGACGTCAGTGTACGTTGTTGCGTTGCGAATAACTATATTTAATGCCTTTGTTTAAGCTATTTTTCAAGGTAGTGAAAATACGACGTTACCGAGGAAAGGTCTTTGCTACTCTGTTAGTAGACGCTTTGTTTTTTGGGTTATTATTAATTTTTTTTTTTTTCAATTTCAACAAAACCATTAAAAAAACTCCTTTTTTTTTAAATTTCAACAAAAGCTGTATTTGGAGAGCTTAGTTGCAAAAGGTCTTATCCGTTTATATCAAAGATGAGTTTGAACTTGCAATGGTTAGGGTTTGACTAGAGGCCATCAGGTAAAATCTGTAAAATCAGACTGAAAATTGCATTTGCCATGCAAAAGAATATATATCCAAGAATTTTAAATTTTGGGGGCATTTTTTTGTGTCTGAACTTGTCAATTTGCTCCTTAGCCCTTTTGCAACTAAACCCTTCATCTAGTGAGGGTGCTCTATTCTAAATGGTTTCATGAATCGTTGCTATTATTTTATGTTATGTAAAGCACAAACAATTCGGGACTTAAAAAACAAGGCCGTTTTCTGGTGAACGTACGTTCGGCAGCTCTTACTATTGGAGCAACACTATTTTAGCGATGTCCGACATTGGAACGTCTTCAATCGATCAACGGATCATAAATAAATAAAAACACATTATCTCATAGGCCAATGGGCTCGGTGCACGAACAGAGAGGGCGCTTTTTACCACTTTCGAGAGCCCATTGGACGGGACGCGAATGTTTTATTTACACAATACTCAATAGTACAGGGTACCCATTTTTCAGGCGACTTGAATCAAGGTTACACGGTTGCAGAGCGCCGTTTAGCAGCGCTTTACCTTTTACCCACGCGCGCGCGCGTATACTCTCTCTACATGTGTGAAAGTATACAATTTAGGAATTGCAGGGTCTGGTCAAGCACCGCCGTTGCCTAGTGGTTAGGCATGCTGGCAAATGTTCGAATCCTAATTGCTCTGCACTAATCAGATTTTGCTCTCTTTTTTTCAACAATTTCAAGTTTTATCTTAGAATCGTTATTTTTCAGTCGGATACTCATTGTACAGCAGCAATTTTCTTTTTCTTTTCTGATCCGAGGCTCTGGATGATTTTTTCAAAAGGGAAATAAAGTCCGAAATCCGTACCAAGTTGAAAAATAGTAGCCTCCACTCAAGCCTGGTAATAAAAACCATGCTCTATAGGAAAGATAGATGTGTCAAAAAAAATATCGCGGACGGGACACTCCGCATGTGCGTTCTGGTCCACACACGTATAGCGCGAAGTACGCACGACCTACTTTATTCTGAATGGGCACAAGCCATAAAAATCTTCACATGAGCGTCAGGCGTCATCGGCAATGCGTCCGAATGTCTCTCCCAGTGGTCTTCCCCAACTCTGGGATTTGTTACTAAATTGAAATAACAAAAGATGACCTCTAAGATGGCTGCTACGCATTACACTGCAAAAACTTTAGTGTTAACAACATTCGGTATCTATATAGGACAACACCAGTCAAATTTAACAGCAGATGGTCCTATGTAGATACCAGTGGTGTAAATTTAACACTGCAGTTTTTGCAGTGTAGGTCTATTCTTTAGACCTCCACGTACTAGCTGATGCTAATGAGCATCTGTATAGGTAAAAGGTAGCGTGTCTTCAGTCACTTGTAACTTTGATACCCGATGACAATGTATACATATAAAATGATGATTGAAAAGTAAAAGTAGTTATAAGATTGACTTACTGAACTTAATTAAGGCATATGCGTAGCCAACGGGGGAGGGGGGATTCAACCCCCTCCCAATATTTTGTAAAGACTGCCCTTTTTCATTCAAATGCCTTTTTTTTACCAGAGCTTACCCACCCCCCCCCAATATTTTGCAAAGATTGCCCTTTTTTTAACCATTGCCCCTTTTTTTCTGAGCAAGTGGCCTTTTTAAAAAGAAGTCGTGCCCTTTTTTGTCCCATCGGCCGTTCCGGGTGCCTTTTTTGGTTTAAAAGCACCATATATTGTCCATTGGTGTGCAAAACAGCGCTCCCATCAACGGATGGTACCCCCCCCCCCCAACAGTATTTGATTTACAGAGGCCATGTTTCCGGAGAAAAAAAATGTGTCTACATTTCAGCACGGATTTTTATGTGCAAGTGCCCTTTTCAAGAAATGTTTAACCCCCCCCCCCAATAATAATAAAAACAATAAAAATGACCGTGCTAAGCCACTGTAAGGCGTCGGCACGGGCGTTTGTCGCTCGGCACTTGATGCCGTGCCATGTCTTTCTGTCCTTGGCCATCCTTCCTGCTTCTACCGGAGATATCAGGGGTTGTTTGCGCAGTTATTAAGGATTTCTAGTGTTTTGAATGAGTCAATCAAATACGTGTGTCATCGTTGCCTTCTTCGAATTGAAAGGTTTGTAGGCGACTAACATTTTTTTTTTCGGACAACAATTAAATACATTTAAAAAAAACGACAACTGTCCTGGTTAAGACAAAGGTTTGTTGGAACTGTCACCAATGGTGTGTCCAACGAAAGTGCGGGTATTTAGCACCTGGTCACGTCCTAAGTCTATTGCTGACAGAAAAAGCTGTATAGGAGATGAAAGAACGATGTTGATTGCCTTCCTAATTAAGCTTATTTTGTTCCTTGACAGCAAAAATGCCGGGGTGGAGGACAAATTCGTAAATTTTCAACAATACGACGACGACGTTACCTACCGTCTGGCCGAGGCTGCGGCAAAGCTGTTGGGTAAGCGCACGCATAGGCGGAGAAGTGGAGTATAGTAGGGGCCGGGGACACATGTCACCCCGATTTTTTTGGCGAGGGGGGGACAGCCAATCGCGATGTCCCCCCCCCCTTCCATAATTTATCTGAGTTTGTGTATACAAATTATTGACAAAAAGGGCATGAATTTACACTGAAATCTTCCTAAAGCCCGCCGCACACGAGAGCTACGTGCTCAGCAAAAAGTCATTCGAGGCGAAATATGAAAGGTGAAATAAAGTTGCTTGTCTGCCACAGTTGAGTGTTCATGTTATGCTTTTAACGATCTGTCCAACTATAACCTTTGCGTGGTTATTGTGTTTTCGATCCCAAATTGACGCCTTCCATTGTGAGTGCTCCTCAAAACTTTTTACAGTGATTCTGTAGCCAAAAACGTGCCTTACCCCTAAAAAAAAAATCTGTTGCACCCGCCAGGCGTGGATACCAACACCGTCTACGAGCTATTCGGCGTCTTCTGGGTGACCTGGACCATGCGCATCGGCTACGACAAGCTGATCTGCACGCTGGGTAAGAACCTGGCTGAGTTCATCAGCAACCTGGACTTCATGCACACAGTCTACATGAAGACCATGTATCCGATGATGGAGGAGCCTTCCTTCAGGGCTGAGACCAGGCAGGACGGCAGCTTGACTCTGCACTATTTCTCCGTACGGCATGGGCTCAATGGCGTGGTGTCAGGTATGATAGTCCTATCAGCGTGCACGGCTGATAAATTAAGAAGCTGTGTTATTAGGGACATGGCGAATAACAAATTTCCCTCGTACTCCTGCTCACCCGTACGTACGACTTATAACTCGTACGTAGGATTATTACGTTAACGTACGCCTTATAACTCGTACGTACGGGTGATATTGAAAGTAATACGTACGGGGTATCAGTCGTAAGTACAAGTTACAAGCGTACGTGCGAGTTATAATCTGTATATACAACCTATAAGTCGTACGTACGAGTTATAAGTCGTACGTAGGAGTTATATGAAAGTTGTACGTACGAGTTATCAGGCACACGTACGGTTATAAGTCGTACGTACGGGTTAGCAGAAGTAAGAGGGAACTTTTGTTCACCATGTCCCTTATACAGCTTTGAAATATATAGCACCTTCCGTGCATGGGCGCCGTTTGGATTGCGTGTACTCTTCTGTATACTGACCCTAAAATACCACTCAAACCCGCCCTCCAATGTGTCCAAAACCCTGAAAAGGGCTAATTTGCACACTTCGGCCAATAAACTCCAACATTTGTTCTTACTTTTAATAATGTTACCATCCAATTGTCTTTTGATCTATTATTCTAAACGCGAAAATGTAAACAATGGATGGTCGTCTGCGATGACACCAAACCAAATCCGCACAGTACACCAAACATGTGATGCATATAATTGTTAGGCCCTGGAAGATGACATGCACGGGCGCATTGGACGGCTGGCTAACCAACCTCACGTTTTATGTCTGACTAATAATTATTGTTTAATGTAAAGTTCTATTGGCTAGAAATGATCATTCTTATTCTCCTTTCGGGAAATAACTGCATACTATATTGCAAGTTTTAGGTCGTTGCTTCGGGCCTAATACAAAGGCTGGATGTCTTGACTTCTACCCCTCAGCTACCTAAGACTTGAACAATCCTGGACCTCAACATCCAGGCCACACCCCTTTTGAAAAAGAAAAACCTGGATCCTCCATTGCAATAGCATGATTTTCTTATACTTTTTTTCACGCAAGGTGTCATCAAAGGTGTATCTAGAATCATTTTCCGCGAGCGGATTGACATGGACGTGATCGACTACAAGGAGGAGTACCACAGAGGTGTCCGTAAGGACCACTGGGTCTTCCATGTCCGCTTCGTGGAGTTCAACCTGCCGCCCATGGGCGTGGACGGCAAGGTTTCACAGGAGGTGAAGCATGGTTTCTTTTATCGTCAGCGTTTACACGAAGGGACGAAATGTACCACGGGGTGATAAACAGTGGGGTTTTTTTTGGGGGGGACGGGTTTTAAGTTTGGTCACTCTTTAAAGGGAAAATACAACATTTGCAAACATCAAAAAATAAAACTACCAAATCATTTTGAAATACCTTGCTGGACTGTTAGTGAATGACAGTGTAAAGCATCCTGTAAAATCGCGGCACCTGGAATACTGTCATTTTCAAGAAAAGTGGTATTTTTGTATCAATTTCCAACGCTGATCGGCTAATCAGCCTTGGAAAAAAACTGGTTTTTTTCAAATACTGGCCCCAGTTGACCGTCGCACTTGTTTGCAATCGATTACACACATATGAACGGGTACAAGCCAGCTAGACTGGTTCCCTGACCTTACAATTCCCCAATATATGTAAACTGCTCTTTTTCTTCTTAAATGGAGTCAGGGAACCAGACTACAGGAAAATGATTGTTTTTCTTGGTTTTTATAGCATTTTCGAACCCAAAACCTCTAAAAAGTCAGTGTAACTATATTTACTATATATTTCCAAGCCCCCAATTCCATCCATTTCTGAAAATTGCAGCAAAAGCAAATGATGTATATTCCCTTTAAAATAATGATTTCGCCTATTTTTTGGGAGCACATGCCGACGTTCTGATGCAGCTGAGATCTTAAACTTCAAAGATGTACCAATTACATTATACTAGAACAATGAATTGCAGAGTAATTAATCTCCATAGAGATTGGTCTGTTCGTGAAAACTCAAAATCCCAACTGCCTGTTGTTTGGGCAACTTGCCAATACCCATTGCCCATACCGTTTGCGCGATTTCGTCTCGCCGTGAAAACTTAATATCCCACACGCGCTTTGTTTTGCCCTTCGCGCGCGCTCCATTCGACTCTTCATGAAAACTCAAATCCGACATGCGCGTTGTTTTTGCAACATCGAATGGGGTCCGCTCATAAGTCCGACGCCACATAGGTCCAACGCCTCATAAGTCCGACGAAATCGCATAACCAAATAAAGGCCCATTAGTCTGACGTCTCATAGGTCCGACGCCTCATAAGTCCGACGCCTCATAGCTCCAACGCCTCATAGCTCCGACGTCTCATAGGCCGACGCCTCGCACGATTCGTTTTTTCGACGTCGGACTTATGAGGTGTCGGACCTATGAGGCGGAATGCCTCATAAGAGCTATGAGGCGGAATACCTCATAAGTCCGACGCCTCATAAGTCCGAAATTTCGGACCTCTGAGGCGTCGGACCTATCTCCCATTGAATGTCACGATTTCGTTTATTTAATCTGATTTTGACCAAAAACACTTCGCCAAAACGTTCGTTGCTGTTCATCTAACCGATTTCGGCCGGAAAAAGAATTTTGAAAAACAATATGTGTTTTCCTTTTGCCTAATTCGTCCCTTCGTGAAAACGCTGACGTTATGTGTGCGTCCGACTTTTGTTGGTTGCGTTAAGGCAACCTTAAGCCTGGTTTCCATATCGACGTTAAACTTACGCACATTGCGCAGACAGCAGGCGCGGTTCTAGAACCAATATTTTGGGGGTCTAGCACGGTGGATCCAGAATTTTTTCAAGGAAGCCTGCTGAAATGTAGACCGGTTATTTTTTCCAGACACTTAGGCCTCCGAAAATCAAAAGGGGGGGGGGGGGGGGCTCATGCCATATTTTCAATGGGGAGCGCCAATAAAATCCTAAAATCATTCACACTAAATTAACTAATGCACCCTTGCCACGGCTATTTCTTCTTTATGGGGAGACCGTTCGCATGTACATCACAATCCTTCTTTTTGCTAATGCATTTTTTTTAAAAGAAATTAATTTGGGGGGGGGGGCTAGACAAAATTTTTGGGGGGCTACAGCCCCCCCTAAGCCCCCCCGTAGAACCGCGCCTGGCAGACAGTACGCGGAACCGTCGACAAAGTTGAACAGGGTTCAACTCTGCCGGTCTGCCAGGTAGTTTACTTCTGTCTGAGTTGTCGGTCACTCTTCCGGATGAAATGTTTCCATATGTCTGCGTTGCAGTTTGAGTCCTGTTTGCGTTTCACTTTGCGTTTCTTACGTCGATATGGAAACCATAGGCTTAACACGTCGCGTTGGTGTTTTGGTGTGTGGATGCCCATTATAAACTTCACGCCTAACGTTATGCAACGAACCTGCAACCGGTTGAAAACGCTCTCAGGGAAATGTGATGACAAACCAGATTCTTAAGCGTATTTCCAGCGTACGCCAAGAAACAGTGCCAATCGAATGACCTTTTCATCAACTTGGTCTGATATCGTCACCGACACCACGAAGTAACATCCAAGTCCACTCCAGTGTTACTTCGTGAAAACCGCTTCATGACAAATTTTGGTTTCAGGAAGTAACACCCAAGTGTGCGCGCGCACATCGGACACTGGCGCGAACGATTTTTGTTTTCACAAAGTTACAACATTGTAACGTAAATACCATTTACATAAAAAAAGGAAACGATTGACAGAAATAACATTATAATCAGTATTCTTGTGAGATTACAGAAAAATGAAATTAAAGCCTTTAAACAGGTGAATAAAGATGGTTCTTACTTCGTGAAAACGAAAATGCACCGAGTAATCGTAGAGTGTACTTGGGTGTTACTTCGTGAAGACTAAAATCCTTCGTTTCTGTAAAATACGCGTGCGTAGCGCGCACTCATGTCCACTTGGGTGTTACTTCGTGGTGTCATTGACGATATGTTCAAAATAGGACAGTTGCAACTGTCTTACATGTTTGTGTCTGAGACGTTGTACGACTATGAAAGTTAATTTCAGAAGGACTAATTGAGTAAGAATTCATATTGATATGTTTCTTGATAAATTTCCTCTGATCTGCAGGAGTGGCTGTCCATCCTCGTCAATGACAACAAGGACAAAACACCCCCTACCAAAGACCAGACCCCCGATATCCTGGCCGTAATGGACGGTCATCAGGACGGGGAGTTCTCAGCCAAGATCCCGGACAAGATCCTGATCGACCCCTACACCTTCATCCATTCCTTCCCTTACCACGTGGTGTTCGACCGCCACCTGGTCATCCAGCACTGCGGGGTGAAAGTTCAGCAGTTCTGCCCCAGGGTGACGGAAGAGGGCGCTGGACTGGAGGATTTCCTGAGCATCAGGCATCCCAATATCGCTCTGACCATCGAGAACCTGAGGTCGTTCAGGACGTCAATCTTCATCGTGGATTTCAAAAAGGAGGAGCTAAAGAGTGACATGCAAGATAAACCCACAATTTCATTGAGAGGTACGTGCACGATTTTTAAGTTTCATGTTCCCCTTCATTAGCAAGAATATAGCTACACAGTATATATTTAATTAATGGAATAAATGTGTGCTCGAGAGGTTTTAATCACTCTGTTTAAGACCGCTTAGAGTCTGGGTGCTGATAATTACCCGAGCCGGAGGCGAGGGTAATTATCAGCACCCAGACCCTAAGCGGTCTTAAACAGAGTGATTAATACCGACCGAGCACATATTTATTCCCATTCATAAATACTTTTTCGGTCAGTAAATATAATATTTCGGTAAAAAAATCCCGATTTTGTTCAACAAGTTTACTTCATGCTTTTTGAAACATCCCTCTAACTAAATAATGGAGTGTTCAGCTGGCGATTAAGATGTAAACAACCCTTTTTAGGAGTCCACATTTCATGTGACACTGAAAAAGTGTTTAAGACCAGCTAGCCATGTCTTTATCATCCGTTTAAGACCGGCCACGTGACGGACTCTCGACCAATAGGAATGGCTAAACTGTCTGAGGTATTTATGAATGCGGTTTTAAACATCCTTTCTTTTTGAATTAGTGGAAGGACAGTGTACGCAGAATCGGACATCTGTACTATTCAACCCTCCCAAACGCTTACCAATATGTTTACTACCCGCCTTCCTTAGAAAGTGACGGAACTATCTTTTACTGTCGTCTCTGTCAAAATAATGACAACATTCAAGTCAGGAAAGACACCACCAACCTTTTTTTTCATTGGACAATTAAACCCGAAGAAGTCCATGCAGCATAGCAATCTGCTAGCGATACCGAATATATTATTAGCACAACGTGGCTGATCCCAACAGCATGTCATACCAACAATGTGGCAAATATCAACTAATATAGGTTTTCCCGGCTATTTTAAATCGCTCGTCATTCGAATTCACCGTTTCTAATATTCAAATTCGTCAATCAACATCGATTTAGTGCTCTTCCAATGTTTAATTTCGTCTTTTGTCAGACAATTTCAATTTCTGTTCAAGCAAATTCAAACAATGAGCACACGTTTTCGTCCCGGATTATTCCATTTCGTCTCGTCTACGCCAAACCATTAGAAATCAAATTATTTAGAAATTAAATTCTGAATTTCATTTCTAAACATCTATTTGATTTATATAAGCCGAATATCATCTCTGAATACTGCCATTCGGCAACAGCTCGGACGAGTTTGATCTGTAATGACCCGGTGAGAGGATGACCAAACTTTGAAATTGAATGGTTAAAGATTGGTTTTCTTAATAGCGTGTGAAATTTTTCGTGGATGAAATTGAACGATAAAGTTGATGAATTTGAATGAAAAATCCTTTAAAATAGCCGGGAAAACCTATACTTACAGTCAAGAAGCAGTCAAAGTGCACGATTAAATTTGTTTGAATTCGGCATCATCTTAGGTCAGATGGTATGGATGGACTCAGAACAGAAGATGGTGTTCCTATGCTCACCGCGGCTCACCAAACTGGAGGACCTGACGGAGCGGGGCCTGCACTTCTCCGACATAGCGCCCCACGACATCACCAGGGACCTGATCCTGTTCAACCAGCAGCGGATCGCCGAGGTGGAGCTCTCCAAGCAGCTGGAGCAGAAGAAGGAAGAGCTGAGGCTGCTGATGAGAGACCTGGCCGAGGAGAAGAAGAAGACGGACACCTTGCTGTACTCCATGCTGCCCAGGGAGGTTGCCAACGAGCTGCGAGAGGGCCGGCATGTCCAGGCAGGTAGGTTTGCAGTGGATGGTGTGTTTAGGGTCCTAGGACAACACAGTTGCAGACTCTTCCTTCTCTGACCCAGTCTTGAATAAGAACAACCAAACAAATAATCGTATGGCGCATCTTGTGTAAGATATATTTTAAGAAGTGCTCTTCTTGGCCCAGAAGCGCGTTGGTACCCGTGATTGCAGTCATGTCACGGCTTATGCCTGTTTAATTTGCATTGGCTATCCAGGGACGGATCCATGGATTCTAGCAGGGGGGTTCGTCAGCAATAAAATCTTACTTTGCCTATGACAATCATTAGGTGGGGGTCGTATGATACTTCTAATGCGACGATTATTAACACTATATTACAAAAAGTGTACAAATACCCCCTAACCAAGTATAACAAGTATTATTTTTGGGTGTCAGAGCAGGGGTGGGGGCGTTCTCATTATTTTTTTTTTTACGAATGTTTATGAAACAAATACATTTTTGACAGAGCTGGGGGATTGAACCCCCCACCCCCCTACTGATCCGCGCCTGCTATCTGTGATTCCTTTATTGTCTGGTTGTAATTGTTTTAGTTGTCTTGATGATTTCCCTTTAACGGAAAATCAGCCAGGTAGTTTGTAATGCTGTGAACGAAGATCTTTTCTTAGTAGTAGTTCTCAGTAAAAATCTATTATGGAACAGTTACCTTATAATGCCTTGGCCGCTGAGATACTTATTGAGAATATCTTCGATAGAATCAAGTGTTAAAAAGTGAAGCATCGTCTCAAATGGCCCATGCACGACTCGTGTACCTTAACTCAAAGTTGTCTAATAACCTTAAAAAAAATACAAGCTTGTTCTTTCTCATACCGTCATGTGAACTTTGTTGCTAGGGTTTAGTTGTAACGTACGCTAATAGTTTTGAACGATTCCTCCAGGTGAATTCCCTCAAGTGACTATTCTCTTCAGTGACGTCGTGCACTTCACTGACATGTGCAGCCAGTGTCAGCCAATTCAGATCGTCCACCTGCTCAACGCAATGTATACCAGATTTGACCAACTGACCAATGTCTGTGGGGTCTACAAGGTAAAAAAAATAATAATTGTAGTGCTAAAGCGCTTTCCATCGTATCAACAATCTCAAAGCGCTTTACAATTATTCCCCGTTCATCAGGCCATGGGACATCTCGCCAGCCGTTATCTGCGCACATTCGGCCCTCTACCCCTCACTTATTCATACTCCTATCAGAGTTGTAATGCCTCGAGTCAATGACTCGACTCGAGTCCGACTCGAGTCACATTTTTTGGTGACTCGACTCGACTCGAGTCCTGACAGGTAAATGACTCGACTCGACTCGAGTCACTGCGAGCAAATGACTCAACTCGACTCGAGTCCCTCATCAGAATGACTGGACTCGACTCGAGGAAGGCTAATAAGACTCGAGTCCCAAAAATAAAAGCAAAACTTACTTGCGAAAAATATTTGCAATGACTTACGCCGCGCCGTTCGCGTTGCCAGTTTTTGTTCACATCACGTTATGTTCGCGAATAATGTACGTTCATATACAGCGGCCATCTGTTTTCCTTCCCCCATAATGATACAACAAACATACACCGTGTCGCGGACTCCCACCTTGTGGTTCTATAGCATGTAATGCTAAACCCGGAACCAGACTTAAAACGCATTTCTCAATCCGTGGTTTCATCATTGGTTTCGGGCGATTTTTTATAAAGCTCTTGGTGGAACGCTGGCTAAATTCATGTCCCGATTTCACACACACAAAAAATGGATACGGATGGGACCACCTTTAAATAATCAGAAACAGTTTTGTATAATGTAATTAGGTTTTGACTTTGTCAACGATCAGCCAACAACAAAATCTAGACCCGAAGCCAAAACAGTTATAAGACCGAAGTTTCACATCTTCTTATCTGTGACGTGAGCTAGCAATGGAAACTGTTGGTTGGGTACCATACAGCATACTTTATGTCTTTGGATTTTCGTAATAGACTGGTGCCTTGTATTCTTTCTCTCTTGTGTTTGTTGCTTTTTATTGTAATTTATTATATAGTGTTCAAATATTTGTGACTCGAATTGACTCGAGCTAAATACTTGACTCGACTCGACTCGACCACACACTGTGACTCGACTCGACTCGACTCGACCTTCTTGACCTAATGACTCGACTCGACTCGAGTCACTTCTTTAAAATGACTCGACTCGACTCGAGTCACAAAAATCAGTGACTCGTTACAACTCTGACTCCTATAGGTGGAGAAAGGCAATTGTTATTTAAGTGTCTTGCCCAAGGGCACAAACACCATGTTCCTGGTAGGGTTCTAACCCACTTACCATCGTACATGAGTCTAACAACATAACCACTGGATAATGACATTCTACATTGTAATATAACCATTTGGGTTTTTTTCCTCCAAAAGAAGTGACTAAATGACTCTTAATGAATAAAATTAATGCCACCAGGCCACTGCATCATTTAACAGACTGGCAGCAAGAACTAATAGTCAACTCGTAATTTTAATCTCGTCAATCTCTAACAACAGGTACTGATTAACACTGATGAATGCTTTGACATTTAGGTTGAGACCATTGGCGATGCATACATGGTTGTGGGAGGTCTCCCGGTAGAAACCGATGCACACGCTCAGCGAGTAGCGAGGTTCGGTCTCCAGCAGCTGAAAGCCTCATGCGAGGTTCTATCGCCAATCAACGGGGAGCCCATTCAGGTAAGGTAAAGGTAAAAGGGGACGAACCTGTGTTCACAGGAACGGAGTGCCCGTCTCTCTTTCGAAGCGATTGGGCCAGACTCGAGTCCATGAAATGTTGCTGTGGGGGGATCACCACACCTCCTCCACAGCGAGTCTGTTACCTTCCCAGCATTAAATAATGCTGGTACCAATTTAACACCTGGGTTGAGAGGAGTAATTGATGTAAAGCGCCTTACTCAACACGCATTGCCACGGCGGGGATCGAACCCACAATCTCACGATTATGAATCCTGCTCCCTACCGCTAGACCACATGTGCCCACCAATTTCCATTCAAGTAAGGTAATTCCCATTCTTACCCATTCAGATAAGAGTAATGTAACATTACGCTGTACCTTATTATTAAGATCCATTGATTTACTGAAGGGAAAACCCTCTTCACATTATAAAATATGCCTCTTCAATTTGCCCATCAGATTCGAATTGGGATACACACAGGACCGGTCGTAGCAGGCGTGGTCGGGTTAAAGATGCCGCGGTATTGTCTCTTCGGGGACACCGTCAACACGGCCTCGCGGATGGAGAGCACCGGAATGCCGGGGAAGGTGCACACGAGCGAGGCGGTGGTCAGGTGAGAATTTAAGAAGTCTCTGTACGAATGACGTCACAGTTTGTTTGCATGTGTGTTTTTTTAGCCTGGAGGGGATGACGGTTTCGTACTTTCAAAGCCCAATAGAAAAGCACATAAGTAAAACGCGGGGACCAATCGGTATGTTCCCTGACACCGGAGAAGTTGCTTAATCCGGTTCGTAAGTGACTGCGTCGTGTGTATTTGTCTGCAATCGGGGACCCCCTATTGTTCCTCTTTTGTTTGTACCCTATCTTTTTAGGAAGTCCTACCATATGTTTAATACACAATCGATATTGGGGACCTCTCGGGAATTGAGGACCCTATTGTCCTCTATTGGTCAGCGTCACCTATCGAATGCACAAAAAAACTCACGCAGTCGTGTTTTACTATACTCTCGAGGACAATGCTTTTTGTTTTCCCTTTGTCCCTCTAATATAGCACTCTCCCTTAGACTAAGCACACAAACTTACTACAGAGGACCGTTTCCAACAAAAGACCCCACCCCGAGGACTGAAAGGCGCCAATTGGCTAAACACACCACTTTGCACCACTTTCGGTCCCAATGGTCCCAAAGCTACTCCGTGTGCAGAGGGCGTGGTTTCAACTGCAGTTACGTCACACTTACGACCCGGATAGCGGTTGTAAAGTGAGACAATTTGCAATTGTTGCATGCTACACCAAGAAGGTGCACAGGATGCGTTAGCTGTTATTGCATGAAGCAAGATTGCTGATTTTTAAGTTTGTAGGAGAGGACTTCCACTCTGACATAGTCGGTGCTGTCTGTGGAGAGCCTAGCAAAATAAGTACTAACACATTTAGAAACAATCAGCGTGATCTGCATGTGATTTTCAACCCTGTATACATTGTTTTATTTAAAGAGCTGTCGAGAATAAAGACGACGGGTTCATCTTCTCGACACGAGGCGACATCGAGGTCAAAGGGAAAGGCAAGATGCGGACCTACTTCCTGTGCGGATTACAGAAAGATGAAGGGGATGACGTCATCAACACTGAAAGAATGATCGAAGGTGCGTGTATTGATAGTATGCAAAAATGTAATTAAAAGCTCACATTTCACTGCAAGTTAAACACGTGTCAAGCAGTCTCAAGTATGGCATTGACAATTTAGAGATGCAAACCTCACTATTCTTTTGTGCAAAGATCCTAATGTCAATCTGTCTAACTGGAGGATCCGAATTTACAAGTGTGAAATACTTGTACTTTTTTTCCAGACAGTCCACCTGCAAACGTCGAGCCGTCTCAGACATCGGAGAAGAGCCGAGCTTCACCGCACAACGAGGACATCACTCGGGGGTCGACTGTGGCGCTTGGCCCCACGCCACTCCCCACGCCACTCCCCACGTCGTGCCCTATGATGGGGGAAGCTCCCGCGTGCCCTGCCCCGGCGGGACCAGCTAACGCTCCCCGGCCACTCCCTGACCCACCATCAAAAATATGTGTTGTCTTGTAGATCTTCAAGGACTGCCATATCGATCACAAGTGGCCTACTTTAACGTTTCAATCGGTGTTTGTAAATCAGTGTTTGGGGAAACAAATAGGGAGCCGAGGAGGAAGTCAAAAGACCCACTCCAAATTCGACATGGGTCCATGTTTGAGCCGTCCATTGTAATGACCGTCAAATTAACACAATTTTGAATTGTTTTAACTCGAATATAGGCCTATGCCCTGTGTCTGTGTTTAGATTTCTCGCATTTGCGGCGTTGGTCGTCATCCTTAGGTCCTCTTTTTTTTTTAGGCCCCACCCCTCACCCTATTTGATTTTGTTTTGTTTCTTTTTTTTTCTCAGAGTAACTGCACCGTTCATTAAATATTATTCAACCATAAACCAGATAAAAAAGAGATTCCAGAATACAAGAAAATGAAAATTGCAACAAATATGTACCCATGATTCATCATGCAAACTAACTTCATGCAATTTCCGTCAGGCTGTCGCCGTTTTTTATGCATTATCGGAATTTACAGTTTTCCCCGAATACCATTTTTCCCCCCGAAAAAGGGGAAACGCACTGCCTCACTTAAAGATCGCGGTTTGTATCATACAATGAATATTATATTATCAGGGAGTTATTTTGTGGATCTGACCGGTTATTGCACAATTTAGAAGTGTGTGTTCCGTTCGTCAGTAATTAAGTGCTCTTATTCTTAGAGAAAAGAAATAAACCAATCAACACAAGGTTGTACTTTAACAAATCCGATATTTATTATGTAATGATGGGCACATTGTTAAAAAAAAATTTACGAGTTTGCTCTCATTGTACAGCATAAATATATCGCTATAGTGCCAATGTTATATACACCCTATAAAATGTTCATAACAATCACAGATGTACAGAGTGTAACTAACTTTACAGTATTACAAGCTGTATATATTTTTACACAAAACTGTTAAGTCTACTTGCCTGTAGATATAGGCCCCTACTTGCCTGTAGATATAGGCCCTACTGAAACGATTGTTGAGAAAGTGCTCTGTGAACGATCCCCTATTTAAACGTGGGGATTCTAACATAACACTATGGCTTAATACACATTCAGAGTAAAATGGGGTTTTTTTTCGCGCCACACAGGCACGAAGCTTAGAGCTATCCTCTAGCCTTTCAAACGTGGTTGAAGCAAGCCCTCTCTTGTTCGCAAACCGAGCAGATCGGTTAGCAGCTCGACATTTCAACCACTATATTTTACTCAATTGATATTAAATATGATTTGATAGAAATATATATAAAGTCAATGACCGGGGTTTTTTTTGTTTTATTCTTCACTTGTAAAGACAACACAGATTACATATCACTCAACCTGAAGAGTGACTGCCGGTAATTTTCAGGAAAAGTAAATGTTACAACATTGCCGGGAAATAAAAGTTTGTTGACTCTTACCTGATTCTGTTACCGGATCTTGATACTGTTATCTGTCCTGGAAAAATACGCAAACTTTACCTCTTTCGGTCTTTGTGGTTAAAACATATAAAGAGTATTCATTGAATATCAATCGATACACAGTCACAAAGGTCACATCGGCGCTACTCAAACCTGAATATAACACTGTGTTTGACAAAGAGGCAAAGTCTGCCAGCCAGTCAAACGGAAATTTGTATACAAATGCAGGTGTCGAGTTTATTTGTAAATACATAGAGCATGTCGTATACTCATGATCACATGCTGATGTAGTCAACTGATGAATCATGTGCCACTGGCTTCGTGTGCACAATGATTTCAATTATCAGCCCCATGCAGGTATAAACCGCTTGCGTTCCTGGTGAGTACACTGCGGATGGAGCATGTCATTTTTTTTCGTGTAGGCCCTAGCTGTTATGACCCACACATAATTAGCACTCTGACTGGTTTTGTAAGGTAGGAGTAGAGCGGTACATTAGTTGGCCAAACACATAGCTGCTGTCTGGACACTGATTTTGTCAAATACGTGTACCTCATTTCTAAGGCTAGTACCCAATAGTAATTGTATGTACGGTAAGTAGTAAAATACTAATCGAAATTACTGGGTGTCCCAAAAATCAGCAGTGCAAGCAGATATCCTTTTATTTTTCAAAACTGCTGAACATGATTATTTCATCTTGATGGAGCATATTAATTTATCTCTTGTGTATATTCAGTTAAAATGCCATGGAAGGTACGCAGGGATTTTGCCCCCCCCCCCCCTCCCCAACCCATTAAATTAAAATCAATATTACTTCGCGCCTTTTTAACCCCCCCCCCCCTTTTTGGGTGGCTTTTCCAAGGGTAGGGTGGGGGTGGGCAAGTGCCCCTCCCCCTCCCCCACCCCTCACGACGCTCATGATTATACCCTTGTGTATATTCAGTAAAAATGTCATGGACATCCGTTCATGCAAACCAGAGATCTAACAGATTTTAAAAGGCTGTGGGCTTTTCACCCATTCAAATGGGATGGGATTTACACAGTTAACTTATTTTACATCAGAGTAAAATGCCCATGACAATCTGATGCACTGATATCACTAACTGTGTAAATCCCATTGGTGTTATTGCATCAATCAGTTTATATTTGTGAACCCAGAAGCATTTTATCGTCTACTTTCAGATTGTGGCTGTGCCAGCCGTGACAACATACGCTGTGATTGTTTTGATGAGTTTGAACCTTTCAAGATGGCCACTGGAGCCAGCGCCTTTTCGGTATGGGGCAAAGTAGGGGAAGAGCACATGCAATGCCCGGTCTGCCAAGACTACTTCAAGCAACCGAAGATTCTCAACTGCCAGCACAGTGTTTGCGAAGCCTGCCTTGAGAAGGAGAAGGTATCAGCCGTGTCCAAGGTGGAATGCCCGGTGTGCTGGCAGGCCACGACCCTCCCCCAAGACGGTGGCGTGTCGGCGCTCCGGACCAACTTCAAGCTGGTGGATATGGTGGAGGCGGCGCACAAGCTGCACCAGAGGGAGCGGGGCTCCGTGCCGGTCTGCCGAGCGCACAGCTGGAAGGAGAGCCGTCTGTACTGCAACACGTGCCGGGAGCTCATCTGCGAGGTTTGCACCAGCGAGGCCCACAGCGGGCACGAGCACCAAGCCGTTGGGGCGGCTGCTTCCGAAGCCAGGCGGGCCGCCGAGGGATCCATAACCGTCATCAAAGCACTCACAAAGGACCTGGAGGATAAACTGAAGATCATCCAGGAGGTGGAGCGGGATCTCAAAACTGCCGCCGAGGACAGCCGCCAGGAGTTGGACCAGCGGGCCAACGAGGAGATTGCCAGAGTCAGGGTTGCCAAGCAGCGCATCAAGGATGAGATCAACTCCACCGAAAAGGCCAGGGCCCGGACTCTGGCGGACTGCAAGCGCGAGTGCACGGTCATGGGGGAGAACATGAAGTCCGCGGTGGACGGGTACCGAGCGGCGGTCGACAGCGGTAACTACGCCGGCGATTACGAGTTTGTCTCCCTCCAACCAAAGATCGCGGAGCTGGCGGAGCTGGGAGGTCGCAAAGGGCCGAAGGTCGATCCCGCAGTGTCAGTGTTGAGGTTCGAGAGGTTTGAATCTGAAGACAATATTCGTCTGGGTCGACTGGTCGATAAATAGGAAAACTATCCGCCGCTACAGACGATGTAAAATGCAAATTAGATGGAATACTGAAATAAGTAAAAGAGCTCTCAAGTATAATCATCAAACCAAAAACAACCAAAGAAACATTAAGTATTTTTTTACTTCTCACCGATATCGAAGTCCGTGTCATGATCTGTACTATGGAATGGTGTATATATATGTTTTTATTTTTTTAATACAGTCCGAAAAAAGAAGGCATTGGATGACGTTCTCCCTTCAAAATGTACTTACTTGAAACTCTTGCAGTGCAGCCTTTTAGAGAAACTACTACATTCAGATCTTTCCTATTCGAGTATTTCAAACAAAATTATTACGGTTACATTATGAGTTTATTGTCAATCCGTTTGCAAGACAAGAATTTGCAACAAACAACTGCATCATTCGCTGTTGTGTACAATCACAGAGAGCAACAGTATCTCAGCGCCCTCTCTGTGTAATCCCAGAAAGCAACAGTATCACAGTGCCCTCTGTGAAGTCACAGAGAGCAACAGTATCACAGCGCCCTCTCTGTGTAATCACAGAGAGCAACAGTATCACGGCGCCTTCTCTTTATAATTTCGGGAACTGATTGGGGGCGCCCTTGAGATGTGATGTATCTCGTGTTTGAAGCGATCAAATTTTGTATATTTTGTTTCTCGTGAAGTATAAGGCAAAAGCGATATCTTAAGAGTCGAAATTACTTCTTCTTTTTAGTGTTGATCCTGTAGAATACCAAATTCGTAATTCAGATCTTGATATCGTGATGGACAGTCAAACAACAACAAAATTAACGATCTTTTTCTTTATTCAAATAAACCACAAAGAGAAACTGACTGGGTTTTCCATTGATTTGTTATGACGCAAAACATACTCTGTATTTTACGCCGTTGTACGAGTTTCAAGAACATAATGTAGATGTCAATTACTTTTTTTTACAAATATACATAAAGTTCGATGTTAATCTTCTGTAAAATAAACTAATTGATCTGTATGAATTAACCTGAAATCCCCAAAGAGAAGCCATTCCTATTTTTCTGTCATTTTTGCTCTCGAAGCATCATTTGTAATTGACTGACAGCGTGAGGTTTCCAATCGACATCTGACTTGTAGCCGTTTCTGTCAAAGTGTCGTTGATCTGACGAGACTGAAGGAAACAGCAGCAAGTCAACCCTTAAAACGATTTTTTTTTTAATACATTGCAACCGAGTTAACAGTACTGGTTGCTTTCATGGGATTGTTTTCAATTGAACAACTTCAGGTGCACTTGCCAAACGAACTTGATCCTCATCTGCTTTACTCTGTTCAAGATATTACACGCTAAATCACAAAACCATCTTATTGGCCTCATGTTTTTTGGGCTTTTTTCGCCGAACCCACCCGAATAGTTGTGTCTGGTAATGAAACCAAGGATCCCTCAAAAGTACCATAGCCTCTGTAGCTAGCAAGCCTGAAGAAAAATGTAGATAAAAGGCATTAAGAAAAAATTATAGTTGTTGGGGTGCGAGGAAAACCCCATCAGAATATTCTGGGGGGAACTAGACTTGATGAAAAGTCGTTAGACAGTCGTATTTTATCCGTGAACTTCAGTCGAACTCCATCGGGACGGCTGGTATAAGACCAGTACGCAATCGGACGGGTTGCGACAAATCTAACGACTTGACGATTATGTTCTCGCACCGTTATTCAAATATGCAAGCAGCGCAATACATATTCAGTGAATTTTTGCGGTGACCTCCAATCGCGCACCGCTATGTAAATGAGGACTCGTTCATTTCGTTACATGGGAAGTTCTCAATACGTCAGGGACGTGTTTGCATATCTGGCGACGTTTTAACGACCAATACACTCAGCTTGGTCAATTGTGTAAAGAAATAAAATGTAACATTGTGATATACCTGATTTATTTCAGTCGTGTATGCCCTATAACGAATGTTGTAAGACAAATTACAAAACCTCGAGAGAATGAGAACGATCTTCCGTGGCGGCCTAGAATACGCTCTGGAATTTGCCCCAATCAGAGTGCTCGCACAGAATTCGCTAGCGCTTCAAAATACTCCCATATGTTGTGTACAAAACTGAAGACGTATTCGCCAAGTCGGTAATTTTATCAGAAATAGTCAGCATCATTTGTTCTGGGAACCAGACTACGCGCATTGCAGCGATATTTTGCGTGCGTGGAACGGGCCAGTAACCGGTAACCGTAACCAAACCAATTACTGACTTGGCACCAAGTCTAGAGGAAAACCCACGGTATAAGGTAGGGATTGAAAACTCAATCCCCATGTGGGCCAGGACAACTCTTAAGGATCAGGGAGGGGAGGACAGTAACCACTGCGCCAACCTGACCCCCCTATCAAACTAGCTCCCCTATCAACCTGACTCCCCCATCAACCTAACTCCCCTATCAACCCGACTCCCTTATAAACCTGACTCGCCTATCAACCTGACTCCCCTACCAACCTGACTCCCCTATCAACCTGACTCCCCTATCAACCTAACTCCCCTATCAACCCGATTCCCCTATAAACCTGACTCCCATATCAACCCAACTCCCCTATCAACCTGACTCCCTTAATAACCTGACTCCCCTTTTAACCTGACTCCCCTATCAACCTGACTCCCCTATCAACCTGACTCCACTATCAACCCGACTCCCCCATCAACCTGACTCCACTATCAACCCGACTCCCCTATCAACCTGACTCCACTATCAACCTGACTCCCCTATCAACCTGACTCCCCTATCAACCTGACTCCCCTATCAACCTGACTCCCCTATCAACTTGACTCCCCTATCAACATGACTCCCCTATCAACATGACTCCCCTATCAACATGACTCCCCTATCAACCTGACTCCCCTATCAACCTGACTCCCCTATCAACCTGACTCCCCTATAAACCTAACTCCCCTATCAACCCGACTCCCCTATAAACCTGACTCCCCGATCAACCCGACTCCCATATAAACCTTACTCCCCTATCAACCTGACTCCCCTATCAACCTGACTCCCTTAATAACCTGACTCCCCTATCAACCTGACTCCCCTATCAACCTAACTCCCCTATCAACCTAACTCCCCTATCAACCTGACTCCCCTATCAACCTGACTCCCCTATCAACCTAACTCCCCTATCAACCTGACTCCCCTATCAACCTGACTCCCCTATCAACCTGACTCCCCTATCAACCTGACTCCTCTATCAACCTGACTCCCCTATCAACCTAACTCTCCATTCACAAGTTGTCAAAAACGCCATCTGTGTCCGCTGTGACTGCAAACATTTCAAGTCTAAGGCAGAGGTTCCATGTAATATGACCCAGATTCAGTTCATTGCCCCACGTATAGTCGGTGTGTTTTTCCCGAAACCCTAATTAGCAACCTTGCGGGTTATGGTTCTTGTACGGACGTTTTAATGTGTGACCGACAGATCTTGCATAATTTTCACCGCATCGAGATAAAATTGTAAACACGTTAATTGGCGCTGGCCTGCGTTAAGGGCAAATACATGTACTAAAACTCCATCGAGTGTAACGCTTCAAAGCTGCTGCCAATAGAAGAGTGCTTTTATTTGTGTATATTGAGCCATAAGTGAAGTTACTCTTATTTTACCAGGCATGCTTTTTTAAACTGTCCTTGAGTATGGTGGAACTGAAGGGCCATCATTGACGTAAACAATTTTGGTTGACATAACTAAGTGTTTTTTCTAGTACACCTGCAATGAGTAACGATATGTTGTCAGGATTTGAAGTACCAGATACCCCCCCCCCCTCCCCCGCGCAAGAAGGTTTTCGGTGCCGTTCGTGTCCACTATCGTAAATGTGCATACCTTCATTATACGCCCGACCAGTCGGACTAATTCTTTACATGAAGTTCAGTAAGAAAACGGAAAAATACATTTTGGAGCTATAACTTCATAGTGGATGATCAATCCAAACGGACGTTCTGACCACCCGCTGAAAGAAAGCTTGTAAATTTTCATAAAGTAACTGCAGGACGATAATCATGAAGATTGGGGCGGCATCTACAAAGATGATCACTGTTATGTTTTTCTATTCTACGTATCATTAATATCATGGGGTAATGTCCATTGTTTTGTCTTCTTTCTTTTTAAATCGTAATCGGAAACCACATGTCCAAGAGCCAATGAAGGAGCAGACTACAACTGATACAAAATACCAAGCACATCCGCACTGCTCGAGATTTTCAGACCCGAAAGCGGAGTACAGCGACCCCAGTGAGGAAAAAAAACATGACAGTGATAGAGCGAAAAGAAAATCTGCCCGCCGTAGATACCATCCTTGACTCGGCCTAATCTAGCGAGCGCAGCGCGCCCGGGCTTAGCCGAGAAAAGTCCCCGGGAGGTGTTAACAGGGGCGCAACATCAACGAGGGCTGTCCGGGGATTAGCGGCCAGTCAGGAGCGGTTTCGGTGAAGTGTCTAATCGGGGGACCCAGGGGAGCAGGCTGACAGTAGACGGTGGGTAATTAGCACGTTGAGGAGACGAGCAAGTGCAAGGATCATCAGAGTAGTTCGGAGTAGTTGTGCAGTATAAGGCCCACACGGGAATCCGAGTTCCTTTGGCAAGCCCAAGTGTGTGTGTGTGTGTGCATTTTTTGGCACAATTCTGTTCTTAGCGGGACATGCTGTTTTAGTTCCGAGTGCTTTAACAGGTTTGGGCTTACAGCTATAGGCCCAATCTCTCATCAGCATGCATAGAGATAAAGACTGACATTGTATCATTAGCCATTTAAATGGAATTATTCACGCTTTAGACGATGAAAAGGCAAAATTTCTGAACAATTTGGTGCCTCGTTTTGTTCAAACTATTTTGTACACTTCGGCATTCAATATTTCTTTAAGTAAATGGCCACTACGGATCAGATGAAAGCATTTTATCTCATGTCGAATTAATGCCTCAAAACTCAATTAGCTCTATAGACATGTTTGGCTCTTTGAACTCAAACTATAATAAAGATGTTTTCTCGCTATAACCGAAACATTGAACAAATATCTCTGATTTATGTCACCTTCGGTTATGGTTGCGCTCAGCAGCCACGCCGCATCAGCGCTTTTACCAGTCAAGCATCGAGGAAGTTCGAATTATTACAAGAAAAATAATCTGTCCCAAAATAGGTTTCTTGAAAATTCGATCTCGTAAGTGACGTATGGCAAAGTCGGCCTTAATTGCATGTTGCCTTTGGTCAGACAGATGCAGGCAGCGATTACGCAGTCTACCATATATCATGTTTATGCTGCATTCACGCCATCTGAATTATTGGCCCTCACGGTCAGACGCCAACACAGAAATTGCTTCTCAGTCAGCGATTCAAAAAATCTTGTAACAATTTCGGGCTGCTTTCGAGAAATCCGTGTATAACTTGGCGTTCAAGTTACTTGAAGTGCCAGGACGGGTGCAATTAGACCACCCTCAGGAAGGAAGTCAACTACACGGCAAAATATCGGTGGAGCAAGGAGGAGGTAAGCAAGCAAATTAGGAGGGTAGAGAAGGGGGAGCACGGAAGGGGTAGAGGAGAGGGCAGCTGGGTAGAGGAGAGGGCAGCTGGTAACTGGCAAGTAGGCGGACGGGTATGGGGCAACAAGCGCGGAATTGAGTCACAAGCTGAGAGACTAAGCTGTGGGACCATGTGGGGAGAACATTGTGGGAAGGGGAGGGAAAGTGAAGGGAAGCAGGGGAGGGATGAGAAGGCAAGAAGAGGGAATAAGGGGGACCACTTGAACGGGAGCAGACAAGGGAATAGGGGATAAAAGACAGAGAGTGGTAGAGTGAGGGTGTAGGCAAGCTTTGAAGAGGTAAACAGGAGGACCGGTAGCAAGCATCGAAGGGAGTACGGGGTGGTCACGTAATCAAGGAAGTAAAGGGAGGGTGGAATAGGGGCCTAAGGAGGCAACGAAGATGGAATATGTGAGGACAAGCATGGGGCCAAGCAAAGAAGAGAGGGGGAGAAAACTAGCAAGCTAGGGTAGCAGGTTAGAAAGTAAGGCATCAGTAGGAAGTGGGTGCAGCTACATAGCAGAAAGCAAGCAATGAGAGGACAAGTGTAGGGAGAACAGGCTGAGGAGTTATGAGTGAGAGGGTAAAAAGAGTTATACAAAAGATCAAGGGGCAAGGAGCAATCGGGATGGTTGAGCAATGAGAACATACAGTGAAGGGACAGGCTGGGAAGCAAACGGGGCTTGGACGAGACATGACTAGGAGCAAACAAGTAATTCCACAAGAACGGTGGTGTTTAAAAGGATCCTGCATTATTGGTGATTAGTCACAATATCTAATCTGCAAAATATGACCACCTTTTGATCTCACTGAGTTTTCAGCAACCTTTGAAAAACTGTTCATATCCATTTTCTTGTGCCGGCTATTCCTTCATCAAACGAGCCTAAGTAACAGATTACATTATTCACTTGCCCAATCCAGGAAGCCGTCTGAGAGGCAGGCCAGGCAGGTACAAGCACGTAAACAGGAAGGCGAGCCTGTAATTAAGTGGGGATTGAGTCAAGATTTTGCTATGGATCGGATAAACCTATAGCCCTCTCAGGCCCCAAGGTAGCTCACAAGCAATCTGCCCCTTCGTAATCACGCAGACCGCACCAGTCGAGTGCCCGACTCCATAATTATTGACTGGTTGTCATTGGATACTTTGCCCCCTTCCTGCTGTTTGCTCAAACGTTTGGGATCACGAGCCGGGAAGTGGGCAGTCAGATCGGATATGTTTTGCTGTTTGTTTCTCCTTCCCCCAACAATATCTCACCTATCAGTTTTTCCATTGGCCTGTTGACGTGTTGGCCATGACTGGCTACTCAAAAAGATGACAGGTTTGGATATCAAATCTCAGGGTAGATTATAGGAAATGTACAGGTTATGCCTCTGCGGTTGATATCGGACTTGCTTGCTCTGGCTGCTTTACGCGCTCTGCCCAGGCTACCGGTATGTTTTTGCGCCCTCATCTGCTGATGTCCACTATGCCAATATGTGGCCGATTGTAGCATATGCTGTTGAGGGGAGGGGAGGGGAGTTTAACCCCCTCCCCGTGGGTTGCAAAACAGGAAGGGGGTCAGAAAAAAAATGGCTCATGCCTGCAGAAGCGCTCTTGACAGTTAAACCCCATCTCGAGCCAAACCTGTTGGTCTAATCGAGTCCGCCCCTGGAGGTAAACGAAAGCAGCACAGGCTTACTCGTCTGCGAGGTTGTAGTTTACAGTACTGCGATGTGCAGCTATAATTGGGTATACTCTGCCTTTTTAACAGTGACTTTTGTGTACAGCTTCTCCATGATTTGCTTTGCTGTTACAGGGCAGTGATGTGACACTGCTTTCTCGTTTTGGGCGATGCAGCACAGCTACCCTGAAAATTGCAACAATTCAAAGCTGCATTCCTCCTGGGGTTTTGTGTGTGTGTGTGTGATAATGCGCTTCTGCGTGCTTTGCTAATGTCGGCCCGCACGGTTCTGTACGTGTTGGGCTGGATTTGGCTGATCAACTTGCTGTTTTGGTAAGCACCCAAGGCGCTGGCAGATTTCCCAAATGTTCCCACTCAGAGAGAGAGCCCCATCATCAAGGGCCGTCTTAATTTGCTGAAAGGAAGACAATAGTTTCCTTCGGGAGGTCACTTTCGATTGCCCGAGTCTAAGTTTGGAATCTGCCGTGGAAACGAAAGCAATTGCTGCATCCCTGCGCAAACTTTACAAGAAGCACTGGCGTGGAGTGCCATTATACAAAATGTAGTAGAATGCTGCAAGAAAAGAAGACTGGATATAGAGGGGTTGAAATTTGACTTCACTTGAAGTTGTCACTTTGCTCGCTGTTTCGAGAACAGTAGTAATGTATTGATGAGAATCTAATCGGAAAAAAAACAATAGTGTTTCGGTAAATCACTGAGGCGTTTGTGGCATCAGATAATTATATTGAATTTCACTAACTGGTTTTCTGAATTTGATTTCTAAATTTGGGTTCGGAAGCTATTATGCCATTGCGATGGCTGTAATTATTTTCAAATTTGTCTTTAATAGACCTTTAACGTAGCGGCCATCTTAGAGGGCATCTATTTAGGTTCACTAATGAATACTCCAGCAAAACAATTGCATTACCCTCCAAGATGGACCCTTACGCATAACGCCTGTTTCTCCCCACTGACATCCCCCTGACATCAAATCGTGTTAAATAGAACGATTTTCAAGGCGAATGGTGTATTTTTTTTAACAAATTCGAAGTCGGTCTGAAAGGTTTCTTATGTTCAATCGTTATAAAAACGTAGCAATAATTTAGATGCTGTGTTTCTTTGTATCATATAGTTTGGTATTAATGTATCGATTAAAACTGTTACGCCTGTTTCCGTAAGAGAATACACTATAGAATGTTCAGGTTTGACATCAGCGGTCTAGCAAAAATGGAAGTCGGAGGAATGCAAAACCACTTTGGGGTTCTAAAAGAGTGTAGCATGTTTATCTTGGCACGCGCCGAAAAGGTCAAAATGTCGGGGCCGCGCAAAGCGACAGCTCTAATCTAAATCAATCAACTGACATATTGCTTTGCCGTATCCAATTGCGAACCATAATTCTTTGTAATTGTGCGGGGACAGGGGTCGATTGTAGGGGGGGGGGGGTGCTGTACGGGGCTTCATTGCATGGACCTGAAATGCTAATGGTGCTGTTTTAAGTGAATGATAGCGTAAACAAACATGGTACATTGTATTTGTAAAAGTGTACACTTGATTTCTGGTCTAATATGTACTTTGATTTTTTTATTATTATTAAAGTTGGTTATGTTTTCACCGGTGCTGGTTGGTTTGTCTGTGAACAAGATAACTCAAAAAGTTATGGACGGATTTTTACGGAAAAAAAATGGGGGGTGGTCCTTGGTACAAGTACAAATCGATTAGATTTTGGAAGTGATCCGGATCTGCGTCTGGATGCAGCATTTTTAAAAGCATTTTTCACCCATCATCATGGAAAACTTTCACCCTGTGTGACCAGCTTAGTGTGCGTGGCACTGACCCGGTGACCCTGTATGCCTTATCACCTACCTAATCTAACCACACAGGTCAGTGGACTAGACCATTTTATAGGATGGGGAGTGAAAGGTAGACCAACACAGGCATATACATGTAAACTACAAAATGTATGAGTTTAAGGATTTGTTTTAGAAACCACAGTTGTGCATTGGTGCTGTGTGTAATGTCGGGACATTGTTCAGCCTTGGCGGAGGTGTGTGCTCTCTGAGTGCTTTCTAGTTTGTTTCTTGATTTCCTTTTTTTGCAAACTAAATTTTCGGGTTTTTTTATTTACTTTTTTTTAAGTTTGAATGGATTTACAATGCAAAGACTTAAAGTTGGCATCCAGCTACGAAGACCAACCTGAGGGAAGAAACAACCAACAACCAAATTTAATAAGCAGAATGGAGGGAAAAGTTCGGGACTGCAGTTTATAATGTAATGTCAATAGACTATTGTTTTAAACATGAGACTATAAACACTTCAAAGTGTTTCATTCAAAGTGTGCCGTAACAATGTTATATATAAGACTTCGATCGTGGAAGGTTGCTCCAATTAAGGGTAAGTTTGGGGACAAAGGCTTCGGATTCAATTTACTAGAAGAGTCGTGCGGAAACCAAGGTGAATTGAAACGAACTCACTACTTGCCTTGCGGTTTATATTTTGGTCCTTTCAGTGCAGATGCAGTCGCCCCATGACATTTCCTGAGGCGACGCGAGCAACCGGGTGGGAACTTGGTCATTTTGAAAGCAACAATCACCATCTTTATTAGTATCACAGTGTCACCGGGGAGGGGGAAATACTCAGTGAATGTCGCAAATCCCAAAACATCACAGTATACCCGTAACAATACAGTCACCTCGTGGCATTTGAACAGGAGATTCCAAAACAAGTCGGGGACTTGGTCATTTTAAAAGTAGCAATCCCCATCTTTTAGGGCCGGTGTCACCGAGGAGGGGTGGGGAAAATACATAGAGATCGAGGGGCATAAATCCCAAAACACAGTACACCTGTGGCCGTTAACAGACAATCTTGTTCAACTTCCCCTTTACTGAACTTGGAGAGGGAGAAATTTGATTTGCAGACGAGCTGAGCAAAACGGCATACACTGAAAGTACACAGACAACCCCGTCTACATGCTACGCCCGGCTCCCGTGAGGTTTAACCATAGCAGACGCCACTTTGGTAAACTGATAAGGGGGGAAAGGGTTGCCCCCTTTGGAAAGGTGCATGTACTATGTGCACGGGTCACTTCCTATTACCATTTCTCCCCCTGCCCCCTACGGGAAACCAAAAGGGGTGAACGAGGGGCAATATTAGTGCTTGTTTTTTGCGGCATTTCTGGTCGTGCGTCACTATTAAGAAAAAAACATGCTGCTGTACAGATGGCGTGGAGATTTCTCATGAATGTTTCGAATCCTTGGATTTTGCCCCCGTCTCCTCTGTTTTCCGGGGAAATTTGAGCGTTGGGATTTACCCCTGCAAACTTTTCCTTTTTCTTAGTTTACTTTTAACTCTGACAACCACCCCTGAAGAAAGCCATGCACAGAGTCAAGCCGGGCTTAACCTGCAGTGAGGGTTTTGCTTAGGAGAAATCAGTCACACTTTACTTGATTTCCGGTACTTTTTCTGTACCAGCAAAAAAGAGTTTGCAATTTGAAGCATTCCCAGTGCCAGATAAACTAGCCTTAAGTTATCATTGATGTGATATAATCGGAGCATGCGTATGTTTCACGACTGGATGTAGATAAGTGTCATTTAATTACAACGACCTTTACAGCTTAACAACAGTCGATTTCCGGGACTTTTTCACAAAATATAGGGGAACGAATCGGTGACAAATTTTGGATGCGGAAACGGCCGTCAAAACTGGTATTGTAAATAATCTTGCCTTCCACGTTACTGCAATTAAATTTCACACGACTGTTTGCACACAGACCTTGATTGCCCTTACTGACACAGTAAGCTAAGTCAGGGAAAAAAGGGGTCCAAAATGGACTTTTCACTCCTTGCAGTTCCTTTACGACAAAGCCCAAAAGTCACATTATTCCCGCGAAAAAAAGCCGTTATGTACACGGCGTATCAAGCGTGCTACTCTTGCTACTCCCGAGTGTAGGATAATGTTGCGTGCGCGTTACTGTAAAAAAGACTAGATCGGCAGCGCGTCACACGCCGCGACTTTCAGCGATCACACATCGGAGAGGAAAGATACATACAATGCGCGAAAGCGTGACAAACACAACGCCGTTTACGCGCGCACAGCACGCATTATCGCTAACGCGTGGGCGCATAGCGTAAATACCCGGTGCGCATTTCGCGCTTCGCGCTCGTTGCTCTTGGTCACATGCTGGAGGACAGGTACATTTTACTTAATTACTTAACGTTAATTTTACGAGAGACAACAACAACAAAAATGGCGGAGATTTATCGCACAGTGAATGGGCGCGTGTGGACGCGCTGCCGATCTAGTCTTTTTATTCTATATCTATGCAGCACAAGCGTACTCCCGCTCTGACCGATAGTATACTCTTGCTAACCCACAGTTCGTACTCCTGCCGTTCGTGCGCTCATGAGTATACTCGTGTGAACACGAGTAACACTCTCGAACACAACCAAGAAATCATCCGTATAGGGGGCGGGGCCAAGAAATTTAGCTATCACCATAGGCATTTGGAGGGGAAGGGGACGGGTGTAACAATATCATGAAACTGAGACGCTGTTCAATGAGGACAAGACTGGACAGCATCACACGTCCCCCCCCCCCCCAATAATTTTTGGGCAGGGGATGCCAATGGTGATATTCCCCTGCTAATACTTTATGCCAGTACATATATACCCCAGCTTACCAATCTTTTCACATTTGTCCCAAATGGTTTAATAGCTGTAGGTTTCTGCTTGTTCACCATAAATTACGCAAATATGGTGGAAAAATTGGCGTAATTGCGCATAATGTGCATCTATACATCAATTATTATATGCCTTATGTGCATGAATACATTTTTGTAAGCGCCCTCTATGATCCGATGGGGTTTCAGCCCCCGTCACCTGTCCCCCCCCCCCCCCCGTAACCCTCCTTCCTTTTCACCCAACGTTGTCCCCGCCCCCTCAACCACGTCGTCCTTCCCCGTCCCCCGTCCCCCACTATTTATTTGACCATTTTGGCACGCACTTACATTGAATGCCAAATAAAGTAGACAAAAACACTGCAGACGGCATCATTTACATTCTCATGCACCCCACCGGCAGACAATAGGCCTGAAAACAAAGTCAGTCTCCGGTCGACGACGCGCATTCTTTTCCCCAGGTATTACTCGGCCAATAGGCGAGTATAACTGGCGTATTCACATTGGAATGTCTTTTATCGGCCAGAGAATATTTCTTTGCTTCAATTCACAGATAGTGAGAGGGAAAATTCAGGTGCAAACAAAATGAAAGTGGTAGCAAAGGTTCCAAAATGTCCCGTCCACGGGGCGGGCAGTGTGGAGGAGATGATCGTGCCAGTGTACACACATGTAAAAGCTCCAACCATTATCCTAAGGAAAACTAGTGAAGGTTTGCGGTAACACCATGTGGAAATCTCTTTGGAAAACACGTGTGGTTCTAAAAAGAACCGGTTGGTTCAAAACTCGATGTTACGATCAGTGTACTCTGATTGTCTTCAGGAGCCTAATGCAAGTTCGATCAAGGACCATAGTTAATCATACTTCGACTAACTCTGATCGAACGCTAATCGACGATGGTTGGACTTGTCTAGTCGACCTTTCAGGACCCACCTACGGCAGCTGGTCGTGCCACGATTTACAGCGGGTTATCAAGAGCAATGTTTTCATAGCATAGTGCAAAGGGGACCAACTACCAACAAAAATGAAGGAGAAACGAAAACTGTGAGTGATAAATTTCCTTTTTCATTGTATAGTTTGTCCATATTAGTTTACGATTCTGTCACTTTTTGGCACCGTTATTGTACAATAATTATGGTGTTTAAAGACTTCCTAAACTTCACAATTAATATATTTGTGTAAATATACACAAACATGAAGTGTTGAATAGAAATACTTTAGCGGATATACGATCGCCATTTTCTCACGGTCGTTGACATAACAGTCATTTTTGTTCTCATATATATAAAAAAAAAATAAGAGTCGTTCGCACTTCAACTTCAGTGCGCATGCGCTTGATACGTCACGAACCAACCACTAGTTAACCCTTGATCGAACTTGCCCCTATTTGAGATGTGACGGCCATCACGACTGGAGGGCGCTGTTTAATTTGGGTAAACTTTTGTGTATTCGCCCAAACCAAATAGCGCCCTCCTATTGTATCCGCCGTATTCAAATAGGCTAATAGAGATTTGAATCGACCTAATTGTAATCTTGCAATCTTAATAAGTTTTGTTTTTGTCCAACATGCCCCCCCAAGTAGTTCCCTACTTGCGGGGCCAATTTCATTCAGCTCCTTAAGCACAAAATTTGCTTAAGCACAACAAAACCTTGCTTATTATAATCAGTTTACCGGCCCAAAACGCCATGCGATGTACACTGCTTGTGACTGGTATTTAGCTGTTGTTTACTTTGCATATCAATCTCATGGAGTTTTGGTGGGTAACCTGACTATGTTAAGCAAGGGTTTTTGTGCTAAAGCAAATTTTGTGCTTAAGCAACTCTATATGAAATTGGCCCGCACTGCACAACATGTCAATCACACGTTTAATGTAAGTCAACAGAGTAAACTCCTGGGAATAAAGGTTAAACCAAACGAATATTTATAGATGCCCTTTTTTCTATCATGAACAGCGCCACTGAGACTTAGATGTTGTTCAAACACTTGTATCCCCATAAATTTAACATGCATTTGCCGCTAATGAAGAAAAATGACCCCATGCACGTGTGCAGACTCGACAATTAAGGCGCGCTGGTTATAGAATGTTTGCGCCAAGACCATGACTTCCGAAGACAAATCAACCTAAAACCCAAACAGAATCCAATCTGTCGGCACTGGCGAAGGGTTTCTAATTTCTCAGTCTCGAAAATGGATTTTCTTTTTTGTTTGTTTACTGATTGCTAACCTTTTAACAACTTGTCGCGCCTTCGGGGGAGAGACATTGCTTTCATCAAATACTACCTCACCTCAGTCGTTATTGCACTCTTAAAGTGTCTCGATCCCCCCATTTTTGGCAAGCGGATGTTGAAAATCATAACGCAAATCCAATTCGGTCATTGCGAAAACATCTCAGCTATTTCGTGCCAGCGTCGAATGGGTACAAACAGCTCGGCGTGTTTAGGAATTAGCCCTTAACTCGTTTACTTGTCAGTTCACGGATATATCCTTACTCGCACAAAACAACTCCGGTACATTCCCAATCTAAGATGTGAAAGGCTTTCTCGTTTTATGAACTTCTACAGAAAAAAAACACCTTGTCTCTAATTACCTAAGGTAGCTCCTTCTCTTTTATCATTCTATTTTTTCATCCTCTTTCTCTTCTGAGAGTTTCAAGTTTTCCAGTTTCTAGTTTTCAATGCACGTACATCCCAGTTCGTTTGTTCGTTTTTGTTTTGTTCGTTTTGTCTGTCCTGTTCCGTTCTCTGTCTTCCCTGTACGATCTGTTGTAAGTTCTGTTTGTCCAGTTGCGTTTGTCTTAACACATCATTTCTATATAAGACGTTGTCTCTTAAATATGCCTTCCATAATTGCCTCTCTTTCATTTGTGCCTTACATAATTATTATTCCATCAATTATCATTCTTATATTGACCTTCTGTATAACTATCTGTACGTGCAGCTTGCAAAATGGAAATAAATGTTCTTTTGAATTAAATTGAACATTTAATTAACAGAACACAAATCTATACGGGACAGTATTTTTGTCGATCTGAGGCAATATCTGACCACTTCCACCAATTCTTCGAGCAAAAGATCGTCATGTAAACATCACTTTCGAAATTGGAGTCATTGAATCAGCTATTCTGAGCTATAGAATCAAAATGCAGGCTAACATTTTCATTCGGGGACGAAAAAAGTGGGGGACAAACGATATGATATCCCCCCACCTTAAAAAGTTGGGTGGTGACTTGTCCCCCGCCCCCACAGATTGACGCCCATGACACTTGCAAGAGTAGATAAGAAATAATTAGAAAACTAATCTAAATACTGAGCATACTGAGTGTATGGAGAAAAAAAACGGAAAACGCCACCAAGTGCCCCAAAAAGTCAATTGTTCCCCAGCTCGCACTGTCTCAATTATCTTACTTACCAACCTCAGGATCCAACTGAAAATCGTTTTCAAGGCTATATTTGCAACATTCGGAACGATTCGAAATAAAACACATTTCCCTTCATATTACAAAACTCCAGTACAGATTTCGTCTGGTTTCCATAGCGTATTTAAGAAGCAAACCACAGCACTGAAAATGTCTTCGCTTCTTTTAAGGGCATCAATGAGTACTCGAAATTGTGATGCTTGGGTTTCGACAAAACACAGACAGACATTTAAATTTGGAAACAAACAAACAGCAACATGAAATGACCAGCTTTTTGGACGTCTATAGTGTAGGGAAAATATTGTCTGGTACCCAGGGGACCAAAAATGTCAGTATGTCCAATCAGGCCTCCTCCGCATCGAAAATTGAAATTAAGTTGTTTTGGTGGGATAAATCAAAGAGTTCGGAAGCGAGGCAGGATGTCACAAAACCCCGGCTGCAGGTACAGAGAGAGAGAGAGAGAAAGTGTGGAGTAAAGGTTCATTGGTTTGACGTCTTGACCTCTGCCGTACCTCGATGTATCAACCTAGATGCTTGTGTTTTTGCTCGGCCCAAAGGGGCCAGCCTAATATCGTCTTTGTACTTGACGGATTAACTGACTGACTGACTTGCTGTCACTTATAAATTAGATTTGCATTAGTCTCACATTGGTCCGCAAATTTGATTTGCTACTCCAAGAGGGACACCCCACAGTACTCGTTGTACCTATCTCATTGAAGAAATGGCTCCATGGCTGACTGTCTCTTGTGAATTAGACAGGCATAAGTCTCAAAGTGGCAAAAAAAAGTTGACTTGCCGGTCCAAAAGGAACGGCTATAGTCCTCCCTGTACCTATCTCACTGACCGATCGACCGGTCGACCTATCGACGTGTATAAGTCTAAAAGTGGCCCAAAAGGTTGGAATCGCCGGACCCAAAGGGACAACCTACAGTCCTTTTTGCGCCTATCTCACCGATTGACACACTCACTGACTGACTGTCACTTGTGAATTAGGCCTGGATAAACCTCACCTCGCAGGTCCAACAAAACTTGTCAAAAAAATCCATAGGGTTGTCTAGGGGAGTCAGGTTGGCGTAGCGGTACTTTCCTCGCCTTCCACCGCTGTGACCCGGGTTCGAATCCAGCCCTGGCCAATATGTGGATTGGGTTTTCAGTCCCTACCTGATTCCGTGGGTTTTCCTCAGAATATCACTCTAGGTTTTCCTCCCACCTCAAAAACTGTTATTCCTTCTCATTGTCTCCTCTCTACAGGTTTCTTCAGGCTTTCGAGCTACATAGGGTACTTTTGAGGAATCCTTGGTTTCATTACCAAAAAGAAATGAACAAATAAATTAAATAAGATGACTCCGTAAACCCTCAGACCAAACTGGTCCGGGAGCAGGGCTTGTTTCGTTTTTGTTGGTTTTTGTTTTGCATTTTGGGGCATTACATTGCTCATCTAAAAGTCTTAGCAATGACTGAGGATTCACACATACCCATCTTTATATTGACGCTCGCTTGTCATCCTTGGTGATTTTGTTAAGTTCTCATGTTGTAGATCTCGGGAGATCTTGTAGAATGGCGCTCCATTCTATTTTGTTGTTTGGTTTTGTTTATTCAATGTGTTGACATCAAGGGCGTAAATCCAGAGGTTGATCGGGAGAGTACACCCACTTATTGACCGGGGTCCATTAGATTATCTATATCCCAGAATGTTGGAGTGAGAAACAAAAAATGTCGATTGAAAGGTTATTTTTCTCATTTTTCAACAGCCTAAATGTATTAACAAACAATGCGTCTTGATGTGTTGTAAGCTTGCGGGTTTGCATAAGATGTACATTTGTATCATTAACAGTGCCCCCTAGTGCCATGCGGTGTCCAGTCCCCCAGCCCCCCCCCCCCCTTGTCGAATTTCCATGACCGGGCAATTTTAGGATTGTGGTCAACCCCCCCCCCCCCCGCCCCCACACACACCCGCCCGCACAGAATTGACATTATCTTGACAGGTTTTCTTTGAAACATTTCACCACGAAGACACTTGCGGCTTCTCATATTGTATATCTTAGTTAAAAGCTCTGTTTACAAACCATTAAAAAAAATTAATTAATTTTTGAATTGACAAGGGAATAAAAGCACCGACCTCACAAATGTCTAATGTCTGCAATGGTTTTAGCTTCAGCAACTGCCCTCATACACAAATGTTCAAAACCAAATGCTTTGCTGCGTTGCTCTTGTTTGGTGGGTCAAGTCCCGTGAAAAATTAATGATAACAGACTTCAAAAGTCGCCATAATTTCCAACGAATTGAACGTGTTGATGTAATGTTTCGTCGGTGAGGGCGCATTTCCGATACTCAATGCAGTGGTGAGTGAGGAACTTTGCTGGCATCCGTGGGTCTCTACAATGGCGCGCAGTTGTGTGCTTCGTTAATTATCGAGGCAAGATCGAGTCTGACCGCGACAGCACTATTCGACGTCTATCGTTTAATCCTCATTTACTCCGTGTCATGATTGGGCATTTACGCAAACGTCGGGATAACCACGACAAGTCACTTCAGTATACATCCAACTGCGCATGCACAAATCAATGTTGTATTGTTTGTGCATACTAAAATGTCTACTTTAAATAAGAAAGAAAACGTACTGGCGAGGTTTTTTTGTCTGTTTTGTTTTGATCATCAAGCTAGAGGATTCGGCATGATAAAATAACAACCCTCTTTGTCAAGTCATTGCTTACCCCCATAGTCGGATTAAAAGGGGGTTCAAGGGGTACCAGACCCCTCCCCCTTTTCGGATCAGCAATAGTTGTAAGGGATTGTGCATGCAACATTTTATCAGCCCTCGTGTCCGATAAGAGATCCGATATGTGCCATGAAAACCTGTTTATTTCCAGGAACTCTCATGCTCTAAAACCAGATCTACGTTTAAATCTACCCGCCCCCACATTTTACAAATTCCAGATCCGCCCATGTTACCCTGGTGGGAGTCGAACAGGGTACTTCAGTTGTGGAAGTCCAGAACGTAGCAACCTGTAACTTACTAAAGCAGTGTGACTGTGACCCGACTGTTGGCTGATTTTTTTTCCAAATGCTCCACCGTGCTCTCGCGGAGTGTTACATGTATACCGCAAGTATCCGGGGCGCAGGCAGGTCGTCCCTCCCCGTGATTTCACGGTACGTCAGCACTCCCTAATCCCGTGTCACTTCCAATTCATTTCAACCCCTCTCACCGCCAACTCCTTTGCTCTTCGTTGTCTCTTTTTTTTCTTTTTCCTTCGATGTCGGCGACACAGGTGCGGTTGCACGGTAAGGAAGGGGGCGGGAGAAGTTAGGCCACTTAATATCTGCGAGCTGAAAATATTTGTTTAACTTAACGACTAACTCTGGATTTCGTTGTAGATTTTTTTTTACCAAAAATATATTTTGCTCCATTCTTTTGTTAAATCCCCCTAATGCTTACTGTTCCTAGTTAGTTTTTTAATTACATTTCTTTACCCGGGGTATTCCCAATTAGTTTAAAACTGGTTTCCATTGGGGACCTGCATAAAATAAAAATGACTAGTACACACATGTATACAAATACAATTCATTACAAATACATCACAATACAATAAAATAAAAACATTTGGGATTATTGCATACTTGTACTTAAGCATCTATTATAGATATTGTAAAAGTGTTACAACTATAAATGTACAGTGTAAAACATAACAGGCTTTTACTTTAAGGCGAATGAAGTGGACACACATTTTTTTGACATATCTTGTGACATCAGTAAAATATATTGCTGTTATATTCGCTGATTACGGGAGGGGGAAAACCCCGCGAAACAAATCCTTTTGAGAGAAAACACGGGGAAATTCCCTTCCGGCTTCTTATTATTGTGACAACCAAGTTTGTTAACTCCGTAGACCAGCACAGATTTAGATTTGTATGATCAGTGAAGACAGCAAACACAAAATACTCACTTATTTGCAAAAATATTACTGAGTGTAGGTTTTACGAAGTTCAGATTTTGAATGAGCTTAGAAAAGTCATGGTTTTCAACTGTACATGTAAATTACTCCGGTTGTTAGACAAAATAGGGACTCTAATTCTATAGGTCTATAGTCGATCTTTTGTATGTTGGAAAGTGCGCTTTGAAAACTCAGCTTTGACATTGTCCATTTTTAAAGAAACAAAACGAAAACAGACCTCGTTGATGTGGCATGACTTGAGGTGCAATGCGTTTTGCTCAATGTCATTATACCCGGCCCATGGTTCATTATGGAGAGTTCAGAATTTGAGTGCGAATTGAATCCTCAGCTGATATTAATTGAAGTTAGACAAGAACCAATATATTTACTGAGATTTTAACGTGAAAAAAGGGCCAGCGCATAATTTGCTTTCCCTTTTGGAACAAAAATCCAAGGCCCGTAAAGCAAGAATGCAATCGAATCTGTGTTGAGACAACGCAGACATGAACCCGAAATGCAAGAGGAAAACCACAAAATGTCTAGATCAACCACAGGGTTGCGGGATGGGTCAGACGACTGATTCTACAGGGCGAGTCATAAAGAAAGTGGCCTGGATTATTTTTTTTTCTTAACAACCAATCAAATTTGATACACCAGTGAAGTAAAGCGCATGTTTTTTTCCTTTCATCTTACTGAAATTCATCCATGCTATTAGAAGTTATGCATGTTTTATTAATACAGCCTATTTTTATGGCTGTCGATTGAATGCCATTGGAAGCTATTGAGCTGAGCGAGAATTACAGATTACACGAAGGCATTGAAAAATACTATTGGGGTTTTTATCAGTTGAGTCAAGACTGAAACATTATTTTTACTGTCAGATTTTGTGACTTGAATATGAGGAATAAGTCATCGATTTTTGTCAGTTTTCCTTTGCACGTTTTCTGTCATTCATGGAAGTGGAAAAACGCCCATGTTTTATTGTAGTTTTCATCAGTTCGTAGAACGGTACATGGTCAGTGGTGGACAGCTGAACTTTGTGATCTCTTGATTATAATAGCCATAACTTGGGAATAGAGTGTGCGAAGTACGTGAAATGTTCATAGTTATACTGGTCAATAACATGTACTTGATCCCTATGTTATTTTATGATATGGAGCGAGCCACATTTTGTTCTTCTAATTCGGTCACTTTCTTTTTGACTCACCCTGTAGTTTGCCAAAGAATGCAGCTTTCAGTAGCGTTAGGCACCTTTTCTTCATCTACAAAATATTCTGCTAAGTTAGAAATCACGATTTTCTGTACCTTTTAGCCATTTGTAGCAGATTTTAAATTATAACAAACAGAGTGGGCTGTATTAACTTTTCGTAAAATGTTTAATTTGTAAGATGAAAATTGAATTTGTTTTTATGTATATATTATATGCACTCTTTTCACCGTAACGTTTTTATCGAATCTATTGTATGCAAAGTCACCAATCCAGTTTCATTTTCGGTTGTGTTTCAATCACTTACGATTTGAAAAACGTCCATGAATAAACTCTGATAACCCTCTTTCCATGGGCGTCGGAAAAGCAAAAATGAATAAATATATATATATATATCACGACGAGGTGCGAAGTCATATTACTGTTAAATTAATACACATTTAACAACATGGGCGTCCGCAGGGGTGTCAATAGGGATGGTGGGCAAATGCCCCCCGCCCACCCTCGAAAAGTTGATAAATTGAGAATATGTTAGAAATAGTACAAGGATTTTGGGAAATAATGTGCTTTGCCCCCTCTAGAAACAAATCCTGGCGACGCCCATGCCTCGTTCCTTCGATCCCTGTTGTCGTGACTGCCCTTAACGGGTACATTTTCAGGCAAAATATGATGTCATTTCTGTCACATAACTTGTTGCTTTTGCCTCGCACTTCTGACTGAGGTTGTTTGCAAAAATAACCGCAGAGCCAGTGAGACGATAACAGCGCGATCTTTGTTCCGAGCGGGTGGCCCCGGCAGCGGAATTTGAACCAGGGGTTCGGCCGTCTCAGACGGTGTTCCGGCGGTATCAATAACAGCCGTAGCCGCCGGTCCTTGTCAATAGGAAATGTTTCGATGTTCGTTCTTGCCCATGTGTTCATTCTTTAATACTTCTCTCCTAGATGACAGCTTGGGGTTTGAAGGTTGGATCGGTTTCCCAGAAAAAAGTAGCACCTTGCCTGCCGGCAAATGCATCATTGTCAGTGGCTGTTTTGGCGTACGAATCATTCTTTTGCGTTAACGGTAAGACAACATTTGCAAACATCAAAAAACGAAATGATCAAATTATCACGAAATACCTTACACGATTGTTAGGGAATGACAGTCTGAAGCATCGTGTAAAATCGTGGCTCCTGGTGCGCTGACATTTTCAAGAAAATGTTTCAACGCTGGTCGGCCGACCAGTGTTGGAGAAAACTCGGGGTTTTTTTCAAAAACTGCTCCTAATTTTTTTCATATTTAGTTATTCCGCATTTTCTTTGCTATTGATTTTACGCCTGTGCAGGGGTACAAGCCTGCTAGACTGATTCTGCCTTACAATTCCCCAAAGTCTATAAATTGCTCCGTTTCATCTTAAGTGGGTCATGGAACCAGACTACAAGAACATGATTGGTTTTCTTTCTAGCAGCTACAAGCCCCAAAAGTGAAACAAGTCAATTTAACAATAGTTGCTATAATATACTCATCCTCCGAATCCAATTATTTCTGAAATTGCAGCAAAAGCAAATGTTGTACATTAGCTCGATCGGAAAATTATCTCGGATGCTGCGGGCCAACGAATTCGTGTTCATGCCTGAGCCACGTGATTGTGCCATGTAATTTAAGGAGTAGTGTAATTTCGAGTTAAACAAATCAGGTTTTTGACTTCAGTGACCCAATTATGACCTTTGACCCTGGTTTGGTCATCATGTTGGGGCCGGACTACTGATACTTTTGAGAAAGTTTGGTTGAAATCTGTCAAAATTATGTAGGAGCAATGTCAGCGTTTGCTGACTAATGGACTATGATGATTTGATGATTTGACGAGACATGATGATTTTTTGAGCTGCTTTCCCACAGCTAAAAACGAAAGGAAACATTGCGCACTAGAAAAGACTCTGAAAACAAATTGATAACTTTTGTCTGGAAGTTCTGGGATCTAGTGCGTTTCTCGCGAACTGAACAAGAAAAGTTTTAGCGATTAATTGCAAATTTGGATATAACAGTGCACGCCATACCTTGATAATTTGCAAATTTCGCATTAATGTTTCGTGAAGGGCTTCAGTCCCCCCCCCCCCAAAAAAAAGAGTTAGAATGCTAATCTCGATTCCAGTCGCACCTGTCTCTTTTAAACTTTGCTTCCAGAACGCATGCTGTGGGACCTGATTTCCTATGAAGTGAATATCATTAACTCGTTATGCATTCCATGCTGCGCCAGTCTGATGTAGGCAGCTTTGGCTCCTAAGTCGATGGCTTTATCCACTGCTGGAAATACGTATAAGCGAGGGCAAAAAAATAACTGCCACGTCAGTTAATAACGGGGGCTTTCCAACTTTTTAAGCATTTAGAGAATGTAGGATAGCATAATTTGTGCAGGGACAGGAGCCTTGTTACTGCAGAACACAAGCGCGGCAAAGGATCATGACGCTTGGCGAGCGCAAATCATTCAATCCGCTACACTCTATGTTTAACTTTTGAACACATTTATAAACGTCTTTGGCAACAGTTTGTAAATGTGATGCGATCAAGCTAAATGAGTCGTTTGTTGACCCTGGTCAATTTTTTTTTTACAGTTTTGAAAAGAGCACAATCTCAGCATTGCTGGTTGTGAAACCAGCATGTTGATACCATCTTTAGTTAAAAAAAATTATGGAAGTCGGAACACCAAGAGATGTGATGAAGTGATGTGATGAAGTGGCCCTTTTTGGGCCTGAATCTCCAAATGAAAGTTCCCGACAAATGACTCATTTAGCTGGATCGCATCACAAATATTGTATCGCGTTTAAAGGATTCATGAGATGAATTGTTCTTAGGAACGCAATTACGCAACTTTCTACTCCTCTTAAATCTATGAAAACTATTTGACATCGCTTTTGGGGTAATCTTACTGAATAGTTCACATCTTCAAACATTTAACATTGTCCATGCTTTTTCGGTTTAACTGAGGGCGTTGTTGCTGTGATGTCACTTTAGAAAGACATTGATCAGTTTACGGGTTTTCCGTTCAACTTGTGAACCCAAACATGTGCTTCTTGAATACATTGGTGACAAATCTTCGATGGCCCTATATACTGTATAACCAAATATCTTTTCTCATGCCATACTCTGACTTTGTGATTATTAATTCAGGGCTTGTCATCAAACGTACAGTCCCATCACCTATCTGCCGTGGCTACTCTTATGACCAATCCCACCCCCACCCCCCTAAGAGAAAAGAGTCCGGAGGAAAGGGGGTGTACTGGATCTCAGTATAAGGGCTGGGAATTGATTGTGGAACTTCTCCGTCTCTTAACACCGGCTCGTACCTGCCCGTGGTAGCCTCAAGCGACTAAACCTGAAACATACCTTGACCAATCCCCGAACTAGGTCGAAGCCTTGTCAAGAAGTGTAAGGGGTGGGGGAGTAGAGTTGCTGCTGCAGTCAGCTATTGCTACAGCAGGGGGCCCCTGGCCATATACGGCGTGTTTATGGGCCAGGCTTTCTAACCCGTTTCAACTTAGCTGCTTATTCTCCCAAATTCGAAAGTTCCTCCGCGATCCTGATTGGGCTTCCTGCCGGACCGAAGAATAACACAGCACCGAAAATAGAACGACCTGCACGGGGGGAACGCGAGGCTTCTGCAGGGGGCTCGGAGGCCGCTCGATATACGTAGAGAACTCTGTCTCTTCCTTTTGATTGTAGTTGAGATATTTCAAAGTACCTGCCGTAAGGTATACACACAATATTCTTTGGAATGAATGTGTAAAACTCTGGAACTTACAAAAAGTCAACTTGACCTATTTTCTGTGTGCATTCCAATTTTCGATTGACATAGGCCTATACATGTGATTATATATATAGATATTTTAGCTAAGTCTGCGATTGAGTTGTCCACAGTTATTTATAATAATGCCTTAAGTTGAAGAGTTGTTGGGAGTCACATTTTTGTTTTTACCTCTCTAGCTTCGACTTAACCGATGCTGTAACAGATTCTCCTACCAGCTGATTTCTTTTCAGGGAAAGTATCATTCCATTCGAAATAAGCTAAAAACTTTCCAGTTTGAATTTATGACTGATAGGCCCAATGGTAAGCATTCACAACTATTAGTGCCATTTCCTCTGTTGGGATTTATTAGACAAGATGGGTACACCCCCTTGTGTAATCTCGCAACGTTAACTTCATCTGACTGAAAGAGGCTGATGTATTATGGGTGTATACGAAGCCCGCTGCCCTTCATTGGCTGGTACGTAAATCCCTCCTTATTTTCAGGACTTTAAAGCTTGTCGGCCTTATCAAGTGTTGATGTACGATCCATCTCTCATCCGAGGGATAATCTTATTGAATTATCCTACGTCGGTCTTCCAGCAAACCAAGTGGAGAAATTATGTCCCGGCCTGGCTCCCCCCCCCCCCCTCAAAGTTTCTTTTTGAAACCGACTGGCGTTCAGCACTTTTCGCGGGCCAATGATCAAACGAGCCTCCCCATTGGCTGTTTCGACACTGGCCAACTCGCATGTCATTTGGCGTACGTTGCTGTGTCCTGTTTTAGTCAGTTGCTCGGAGGGGAACACACGAGGAAGTTGTACCACAGCCGCAGATTTTTGTTACGAGTCCCGGTCGAAATTGCATGGAGTCCTTCCCTTAAGATTGAAAGCAGCAAGACCATCCCCGGTTCGTTTACCCCGAGACGAGAGCCCCAAACCGCCCCGATGGATAAGCTTGTCAAGGTATGTTCTAGTTTAAACCCTTCCCGGAGTTTTTCCCAGACGCCTGCGCGTCTGAAATCCGTGAGCGCACGTACGCACAGAGTAACTTTTCACCAGTCAACTCGCGGGTTGCTTGGGAGTTCCAGCACGGCGGAGCGTGTGCGATGTGTTTGGTGGCTGGTGGTGGTGATGGTGTTTTTCAGGCCGAGTATTATGATTGTGCCATGTCCACCGTCCACGGGATATCCTCTGCCCGCTTCCTGCACAGCCTTTCCGTTGTGATTGCAAGAACACACGCCAGGCCCGGCTTGCGCTAGCTGTATCCAATATATAACCATCATTTTTTTGTTGCACAGGATATACCATTATCATTCCCTCACTGTTGTGTGTACTATAATTCGACATCAAGGAGTGTCCAGCCCTGTCTAATTTGTTAAGCCAGGGAACAATCAATAAGGGATTGCGAAGATCACACTCTGTCCAAATGTCTTGAGAGGGTGTTTGAAGACGAGGGGAAATGGCTCATCAGAGTGCTTGATGATCTGGTTTAGGGGGTACCATTGTGGGATGGCATTGGCGTCCTTTGTTTTGCCTGTCGCGGATTAGAAAACTTTAACCCCCCGAAGCCAAACATTCGTTGACGTGGCTTGCCAACAATCCTCCACCTATTTGTGTAGTGGTTGTAGCGAACTAAACAATCTCGCAATGAAAAAAATAGTAAGCGTTATGACTAAAGGAATAAGTTCATCCCGAATTCAGTACACTGTGTCTGACGGTACAGAAATCGCAAATGGGAAAATCAGACTCGGCCTACAGACTTTCAAGCAATGACTGCCATCTTTCGTTCGCGAGTAGCTGTTACTAGTTTATCGATTACTGTCAACAACTTAGAGCACCGCATTTAACATTGAAATACCGTAACGGTAATATATCAATTTAAAAAGTTGACAGCGCTTGCTTCTTCGTAAAAACTTTCAGCGTTTTTGATGTGGATAATGTAACCATTGTGAAGAGATCCGCGCTCTTGGAATGAAACTATAACATAGTGATAGTTTCAATACTTCACATCTGTAGTAGAGAATGAACCAATATATAGAACTAGTTTAGACATATAGAACTGTTGTTTTAGGGCACAGCGTCTATTCCTCCGTGGCCATTAGGGGAAATTTTCCTTTCCCTTTTTTATATCTCAACTATGATCAAGTGTTTCCACCTTTGGGTGCAATTGACACCTTGGCGTACTCGAAAATGGTACTGGTGAAACTGAATTCGGAACAACTCTGCCTAGTTCTGTTTTAACTGTAAGCTATAAGAATTTTTTTTCACTTATTGGCGACCTGTGTAAATAGATCGGGTAAATCAGTTGTAGTCTCGTATACAGCTTATATATCAGTTGTGTTTCGGCAATCCTATTATTGGACAAGGAGTTCAAAATCGGGAGAAATGTGAATAATCAAGTTTAATGAATAGTGGAAGATATTCGAAAGCAATGTGTATACTTCAGTACAAAAAGTAGACACAGTTACTTTCAAATACATTTTAATGACTCACTGGAGACTTTTTCGATTGTAAGTTGTTGGAATTGATTCTAAGCAAACATTTCAGTCAATATCTTCAGATGCTTGCTGGTGTTTTATTACCTGGAAGTGAAGCAATCGAAACAGTAATTAATTTCTAGTTACGGAACAATCAGTGGACGATCAGTACTCAGATCGTAAGAGCAACAGAAAGGGATATGTTTGAATTTACATGCCTTTTATTTAATGGGAACCTGTTTTAGACCTGTTGACAGTGTCCTCGAAGCAGCGTGTCATGTACGAAATGACTGAGGTTGCAGTTTCTTGCTTTGTTTTCCTGAACACAGATTTATTTCAAAGTTTGAACTATGTTAATCGCGTTGCTTTTCATAACATTGATACGGATGTTCATTGATGTTTGGGCATGTATTGGTCCTTTGTGTGCAAGCAATGTCATGATTTGTGAATACACAATTGCACAGTATTGTCTTATAGGTCGAAGGCCCAAATGAAATTGCAATACATTGCATGACCCGAAAACAAAACAATCAAGAAAACAAAAAAGTCGCAGATTAGCCTGCTGCTTCGTGTTAAATTAATACATAGATTATAACAAGAGACAATATGATATATATTCACTGTAGTTAGCTTCATCCCCCACTAAAAAGAAATGTGTAGTGTTATAATCGTCTTCAGTCAGCCTCGGGGAGTTGCAAAACCTGTTTAAAGAGTGGGAGTTGAGTCAGTTGACTGGGTCCGCCTGCAGTAAATTCGATACTTAACAATGGACTCAACTTTCATCGCCGCCATTTTGATTAAACCTAGTCCCCGATGGATTGCTCAAACGTAGCATCATCAACCCCGTACGTACAAAGCGGAAAGAACCTGGCAAAACGATTGTTTTCGACAACCTATACTCCGATGCAGGCTATTTTTGTGGGCCCCACTTCCTTTTCGATACGTGTTTAGTCTTATCTGGTTCGTCCGTAATCTCACGGCGCAGGCCTGCCTGGAGTCACGGTAACAGGCAGGTCAACTTGACGCGTAGTATACTACTAGCCCGCATACAGCGGCCGCTCTGTAGGTTAAATTACGGGTATTCTAAGTTTAGAATACGTATAATTGGAATGTTGTGATCTCCGAACGAATTTGATCTTTGCAAACGAAACTATCATCCATTATATTGGCAGCTAGGCATAAAGTGCAACTTGGCCCGAATATTGAAAAGAGCAATTGAAGTTCAGAAATATTAGCACAATTTTGGTTTTTTTTTAAACATGTCAATTTTTCCTCACTCTTATATTGTTACTTGACGTGATTCCTCCCAAGAGTATTTTTTTTTTAATTTGTGGCTTGCCTTACTTCTTGATAATTGCACCGACAGGGCTGTTTTATAGTCACAGGTTAATTTAAGAAAAAAACTACCTGCCAAAAAGAACTACTCATACTCAGAAGTTGTGGCTTGGCCTCACACCCAACAATGTTATACTTAGTTCAGGAAATCAGTATACAGTTTGATCATTGCCATGTGTTTGTGGGCGCTGGGTAACTATGTTGCCATCAAAAAAAGGAAAATGTTTTAAGATTAATCTCGTTAAATTATCAATTGGCATGCAGTGGCGGATCTGCGGAGGGGGTGGGGGGCTAGCTAGGGGCTCTAACCCCCTCCACTGCCTGGGCCGCAAAGAAAGAGGAAAATCATGTCATGCAGAAAACGAAGCAAAAGACTACTAGCCCCCCCCCCCCTTTGCAGCTAAAACCCCTCATGACCCGACCTGAATTCGCCCCTGACTTGCATAATAGCTATAGGCCGTCACGTATCTACACGGTGGTGCAAAAAGAGAAGGAAACCCACTATTGACAGGAATTTTAAATTCCTACCCAACTTTTTTAAACTGTTTTTTTTTTTATAATGTTACAGTGAAGTATAGCACTTCAACCATACGAGGTTAAAAATCTTTACAAAAATCGCAAGAATAGTGTTATTATGCTAATTTGAATACAAGTCACCAAAATCACTGTTGTCCACGTGTAAGTCTAGTGTAGTATTTTTTGTCTTCGAATCGAGCTCCGGAGCTCAGTCAAGCGATGGAATAAAGCCGTCCGTGGACAAACAGGTTTGGCACATGACATTTTAAAACTACCATATCTCAGACACCAAAAAAGGCATTTGCAATCATGTTTTCGTGGCTTATGTTTAAGGATAAACATTTCAATAACAATAAATTGAATCTTTGAAATATAATCGACAAGATGGTGCGAATTGCTGTCACAAGTGGGTTTCCTTCTTTCTGCACCGCCCTGTAGTTGGTGCTGTTTGAGATTGGGACAGCAAGCACCCTCAATTTGTAAAGCTATTGCATATTTTTTTTTCAAATTTGGCTACAGCTTAAATATGAACAAGCTAGAATGCAGATTCGAAGTATGTGAAGTCCAGGGTAATACTTGGAACAAGATTGAAGTGATTTTATTGGGGCTGAACCTGGACTTCTGCAAAGTCATATTGCGTTGGCTTCCATGCCACGCTGTAAACATTATGAGCATTTAGTTATCAGTGCACTGTATTCGATGGTTTGAACGGGTTTTTGATTCGAACAGGGTATTGGAATTCCCTTCGGCTGTGTATGCAGTTGTCCTTGTTTAAGCGGAAACACAATGAAAATATAATGTTAACTTTAGGGTGGGCGGGGCAATGTAATTTTAAAGAGGTGGGCCATGGGTATGCAGCAAGCGCCTCCAACGTGCCCCAACAGATCATGACATGATTTTCTGTGTGTGTTATATTCATTCAACAAAACATTACCGTGATTTTCTCTGTCGTGGGAACGCATGTCATAAACACACAATTAGGACAATGCTTTCTTGCGGTGTGTTGACTCAGAGGTGGAAAAACAATAAGAACCGAACAATCAACAGTCGAGTTGATGTGGCACGCTGGCATCCACTGAAAGACTGTGATTAAAACTAAAAGCAACACTCGTCTAAACTGCAATCACCAGATTGAATAGTCACCCCGTTTCCTGTGTTTCGGTTTCACTATCCCAGACCTTACAGCCAAGGGAGGGTATTATTTCACTCTTTTTTGCCCGTGGGCGCGTGTTCATGGCGACCATTGCACTTGACATTTGTTACATTAATTTTGTTGATTTAAAGGTAATGCTCCAACCTTAAAGAGAGAAAACTGCCAAATTATTATGAAATACCTTACTTGACTGTTAAAGTGAACGATAGCCTCAAGTATCCTGTGATATCGTTGCGCCTGGTATGCTGTCATTTTCCAGAAAAGTGGAATTGTGGTATAAATTTCCAACGATGGTTGGCCGACCATCGTTGGAAAAAAATCTGGAATTTTTCAAAACTGCCCCCAATTGACCGAAATTAGTTAGTCCACATTTTGTTTGCAATGATTTTTTGTCGGTTACATATCTGTGAATGGGCGCAAACTGGTTAGTCTGGTTCCCTGGTCTGACAATCACCTGATGTCTATAAATTGTTCCCTGGTCTGACAATTCCCTGTTGTCTATAAAATGTTCCGATTCGTCCGAAACTTGGGGTCAGGGAACCAGACTACAAGAACAGCTTTTTCCCCTTGGTCCCCCCCCCCCCACCGGCATCCACAAACACAAAACTTTAAACAGCGCAGTGGAACGATATTTGCTATGAAATGCTAGCTCCTAAATCCATCCATTTCTGAAAATTGCAGCAAAACCAAATGTTGTATAGGCCTAGTACCTTTAAGTCTGCTCAGTCCAATAACCGATTTAGACCTACGAGTTTCCCTACTCACTGGACCCCAGTAATCGGACATAAACCAGTTTAGATGGATATAAATATGTGAATACTATAACTTCTATTGTGCAGTTTTTGGAAACGATTGAAAATGTCTGCTTTCTTTGGCATTTCCCTCCCTCTGGGCCAGCCCAGCTAGTTAGACCCCTCTTCATGTCAGTGAAATTGGAGACGGAGGTACCGGGATTACTTCAACAAAAGCCCCTCCAATTAAATCTGGAAGTGGCCCATCCGTCGCATTAAGGAACTGTTTCTGGGCGATCGATTTCCCCAACTTAATCCCATAGGAACCCATTCATTTTTGTTGTGGTTTCCTATTAGAAACTGCAAGGAAGTTGTACAAGGAGCTGATGCTCATCTCGATCTTCTGCTTGATGGTGTCTCGGTGTCAACGGAGATTTCCCGTTGGGCTGAACTGCGAAATGAATTCTTCATCTCCGAGCCACTCTAGTGTAGTTGTTTGTTGCCATATGACACAGGGAAGGCGTGCCTCTGTGGACTTATTTCACATTGCCACACAATTACTGACAACGACGGAACAAAAGCTGGGGCGTGGCGCCATGGTCTCTATTTTGATCGGTCCAGCTGGCACTAAATGTATTTGTTTTTTTTTATTGACCGCATACAAGTTTTCAATTGATAACTTCTGAGACTGCTGCAGACAGAGCGTTTGTATGGGCGTATTTCATTCATATCAAAGTAACTCCTCCAGACGATGTTTGTGTAGGAAGAAAGGGCGTGGCAAAAAAATCTTAATTGTTGGGATGGTCTAACTGATTGAAGTAATTATTAAAACTTCATGCCAAAGCTGTTCTGCGACAGAGGCAAAGAGAGAAGAAAAATCTTTCGAATTCTTACAACTCTAAGAAGTGAGGATGTTGTTACTTGCACTTGTGTCTATACTGCACCTGCACAACTGCACAACTTGAGTCACCTCGACTTCTCCTTGGACAAGCAACACTGCCTTTTTTGATGAGTCTACATATCAAGCATCAAGCAACAACTATGCTTGATTTCGTCGAAGGATGTTGGCGTGAAAGTATGGTGAGAAGTGACGATAGTCCGCAGTGTGGATTTCTAGTGGCTTCTCTCTGGCTTGATATACACAATGTCTTTTTGTCATTTGGTTCAATGTTGTTAGTAACAAAAGCCCTAAAAACATGAAATACCCTTAAAAAGGCATGAAATGTTTTCAGAAACTTTAAAGCGATATAACAATACCACTGTTGCAACCCAAGATTCTTTGAAGATTTCATCAGGTTGCGAGCTCCAGAGCACATTTTTCTTTTGAAGAATTGTTGGTTATAAGCTACAAACAGATACATCTTTTTTCGGATCAATTCAATGTCATGTGAATAATCGCATGACATTTCTTGTACACGAATCCCAGGCGCCGACGTCACTGAATACTGATCATAACCACAGTTATTCCGCTCATCAGATTTGTTTAACGGGTTAAAGGTCAGATGCGGGCAGGCTCACGCTCAATCGGAGTCTTTGTATTCAAAGTGAAAGATCGTCAGTAGAGAGAGAACTTGTTTAAAGTAGAGATGCATTGGGTAAAAAAAAATCGGTGGTAAAAAAAAACCGGCTAGAAATGCAAGCTGCTGTGGAATCCGAACCTATACTCCAGAAGTTTTTTTTAAAGAAGGTTAATATTAACGTAATTACAGAAAGTTAATATCTCAAATACCTAAAGTTCTGTTGGCTGTCGACCACTGCCTTCTGACCTCCGACACACTTTTAACTGTCCACAGCATTTCACTCATTTCACTTAGAAATTGTCGGACAAAGGGTGGGGGTAGAGGATTTAAATCCCTTCCTTGGACCGTAAAAGAAGGGAAAAATTAGCATGCATGCACATTTCTGCTAAACTCCCCACCCCCCACCCCGACCCCAACCTCCTCGACAGCTAAACCTACCTCTTAAAGGGAATGTACAATATTTGCTTTTGCTGCAATTTTCAGAAATAAATGGATTTGGAGGATTAGTATGTTATAGCAAATTTTGTTCAACTGACTTGTTTCACGTTTTGGGCTTGTTTATGCTGGAAAAACCAAGAAAACCAATCATTTTCTTGTAGTCTGGTTCCCCGACCCCACTTTAGATGAAACGGAGAAACGTAAAGACTTTGGGGAATTGTAAGGTCAAAGAATCACTCTAGCAGGGTTGTACCCCTTCACAGGTGTGTAATCTATTGCAAAGAAAATGCGGAATAACTAAATATTAAAACAGTTTTTTGAAAAAGCCAGTATTTTCCAACGCTGGTCGGCCGACCAGCGTTGGAAAAATACAGTTTTCTTGAAAATGTCAGCACATCAGGAGCCACGATTTTACAGGATGCTTTAGACTGTCATTTCGTGATAATTTGATCATTTTGTTTTTTTGATGTTTGCAAATGTTGTATCTTCCCTATAAGCCAACCCTGGGTCCGCCTTTGCATAAGACTTTGCGTATGCTGAGCTAATTTCGATATTTTGGTACTTTAGAAAAATTACGACACGAGCGAAGGCTACTACAACATGGGGCGCCCTCTTAATCTCACCAGCTTTGATTGCTTATTCACCATGGAGACAACTTCAGCTGATTGCAACTGTCCAAAGCTGACCAGACTACATTGTTCTTTTGATGAGAAAATGTGTGCGCTACAGAAATTCCTCTATGAGACCTCGGGATTTCGTAATGTTTGGCTATTTAAAACGACCAGCTTTAACGGTACATCATCGCAAAGAAAATAATTTATAAACGTTTTTCTATGTCATCATAACTAACTTATGCGTATGTGAGTGTCAAGTTTTCCTTCATCTTAAACTGCTCAGAACGATTGCATTACAACCTATATATACCGCCCTCAATGGGTAATGCACGAATACGATAAACAGTGAAACTGAACACAAATAGTTGCCTTCTATCAAACTTGATGTCAAAATAGAACAACCACATGCTATTTTTTCATGAACGAAGGAGAAAACAAGAAGTAAAACAAAATTGCAAATATTATGGAAAACATGCTGAACGAAAAAAGCAGGGAAAACACGTAGGTATGGTCATCAATCTACACAGTCGAACCCAATGACCAAAAGCAGGTCGGGCAGCCGATCCGGACACTTTAAGCCCGAAACGATTCTTTTTGACGAGCGTTTTAGACCCTCTAATCAATCCTTGTCTCGAGAATTTTGGCGGATCACTTCCCATCGGTGTCAGGACTGATTAAAGCAGCTGTCCCATTGGCTGACGGCAGGCGACGCGGCGTGCAAGTAGCCAGTTTTCGCCCTATCGGGAAGCTCGACACATTATGTGCCGCGCAATGATGACAACCAACTTTGATTTATTGACATTGGTTGCTTAGTTAAGTTGCGCACATCGGGACAATGACACAAATTGAGTTGTATTTCCAGAGTTGGATCTTGAACAAGCTGATCAGAAATGTCGAGCCTACACAAGGACTATTCACATTGTATAATCGCACTTAACGAAACGTTAAGTTGGGGCCCACTGCATGTAGTTGAATAGTTAAGGAAAACAGTTTCGTCTATATTGGGCATGTTAAACAAAATTCGCGATTATGTTCCCGAAAGCAGGCTGGACACACTTTGTGTAAGCTTAGTTACGCCAACTTTAGAGTACTGTTGTACTGTCCGGGGAGGAAAGTACATATCTCACCACAATATTCTTAACAAATGTCTGAAAAGAGTCGCACGGATGATCCTAGTACCCAGCTCCCTCACCCTTCAGCGGATATGTTTGCTAGACTAAACTGGGCTCCATTTTCTGAAAGAGTCAAGTCTAAAAAGGCTATTCTTGTTTGTTTGTTTTTAAGTCTGAACAAAATAACTCATTTCTATGTGACGAATCTTTTCACACCACTTACGCAGATTCTTGAAAAAGACGATTTGTGAAATCAAGTAACGTGGCTTACAAAGTCCCTTTCGCCAAAAAGAAATGCTATGCCGCAAGCCTCGCTGTGAATAGTGCAATTACATGGAATAATAAACAAATACGACCAAGAACTATATTCCCTAGGTATACATTCAAATCAAAACTACCTAAATCCATCAGCCAGTGATATTTCTGCCACCAACACACTAGTCCTATATGCGCTGATCTACGCAGTCTATAAACTTGGTGATGGTTGCCACGGTTATTTGGAGCTGGATCGGGAATTTCCCTGTGGTTTTTTTTCCCAAAAGGGTTTTTTGCTGGGTTTTCGCTCATCCAGTAATCAGCAATTCGTGCCTTAAACTTGAATATTTAAAATGAAATTTTGTGTATAGCTTTATTTGTGTAAATATTTTGTATAGTACTTGTATTCGTAAGTATTAGTGTTGGTAGTCTGTTTAACATGTCCGCCTTTGCCTGAAATTTTCACTTTACATAACTATATTTGTAATGTATGCAGATCCCAAAGGAAGCCAGTTTTCAACAATTTGGGAATAGCCTTGGTAAAGAAATGCAATTAACAAATAAATGAGAACACTAAAAAAAGATATGTACTACGGCTGCAATCCTATTGTCTAGTCATTGAATTCCCTATTCAGTAATCATTCTAAATTTACAAAAACAAGTTTTTACTCCTTGTGTCGTCCCTTGATTCTACCGTCTATCAATTCAAAGCAAAAGTCGGATGACCTCTTGGAAAAAAGTAGGATATCATTTGTCAAGTTGATCAGCCTATACTCTGTCTTAATTTTGCATCTCGCTATTTTGGAGCCATTGGCTGATACCCACAAGAGGAGACCACCATGTGGAGAGAGTTTGCCGTGTTAATACACGTGGGTTGAGTTTCCAGTCCAAACAGGTGGATCGGGTTTGTGCTGTGGACAGGTGGAATTGGTTTTCTGTCCCCCTAATCTGTTTCTGGCATTTTCCTGCCATGTCTTTTGCAAGTTGGGGAAAGAGTTTCGAGGAAGATTTCATGGGCCTTCTTTCGGTCAAACAGACCCAGCGATCTCAACTAACAAGTTGTCGTGAATGAAAATAGATTACGCAGGATTTTTTAGGCCTTGTGAAGTTGTGATCAAACTCAAGTCTGTGACAGCCAAGCATGCGACTGTGCTGTAGGGACTTATGCCTAAGCTAACTTGAATGATGTGTGACAAAGATGAATGCCCAAAGTGGATGGGAGACAAAAACATGCACAAAGTATATGGGATTTTGGATAGAACAAGCCGAAGAGGACGAAAAAGACGAAGAAGAAGTTGTGATCAAACTCAAGTATAAGCATGCAATTGTGCTACAGTGACAATGCCTAACTCTGAATGATTAATAACAAAGATGAATGCCCAAAGTGGATGGGAGAAAAACATGCACAAAGTCTATGGGATTCGGGATGGAACAAAAAGAAGAGGAAGAAAGTAAAACTAGAGGATCGCTTTTCGTCCGGCAAATCACCTACAATGGAATGAGAAAAGTAAATTATTACATTGGTGTCTTGGGTCACTGTACAAAATCATCTTCTTTTTTTTAATACCATTGAAAAAAAAACAGGTACACTATAGCAGGCCAACATAGGCCTACAGCGAGATTGGTACATCTCGCAAAGATACTAGAAACTTGGAACTTTTTGTGGACCTGCCGGTAGCAGGTTGACGTTAATAGGGACCCGGCTTGGAAATGTGCTTGTTTTAAATCACATTTTTTTCTTGGTTATTTCATCTGGTATACTGTGGACATGTGCATTTCACATCATGTGGATTTGGTGAAATAATCTCACGAAATGTTGATTTAAAAAGTAATTTAGAGTCGCATACGTATCCCGTATACCCGCACGATTTCTAGTGACCGCTATTATCATGGAAAAGCTCCTTTCCCGAAACACCGACAAAACTGGGGGAAATGTTGCCACTGTGTTCCCTGGTGTGTAGATATAGTTTGCCTGGTATAATCAGCAAACTAGTCAAGTATTTCCCGCATTGAAATTTAAATGAACTGGCTCGTCCTTCGAAATTGCTTCTACAGTGTGAGTCAAAAAGAAAGTGACCTGAATCAATAATATTTGTTTCTTAAAAAGCAATCAAATTTGATACACCAGTGAAGTTTGTCTTAAAAGAGCATGTTCTTCCACTCATGTGGAAAAAAGAATGACTGAAATTGATTCATGTCATCATATCAGTGGTTATGCATGTTTTATCAAAAGAACCTATTTTTACAGCTGTCCATGGAATGCCATTGGAAGCTATTGAGCTGAGTGAGAATTACAGATTACACACAGGCATTCAAAAACAAATGAGATTTTAATCATTTGAGCCAAAACTGAAACATTATTTTCACTGTCAGATTTTGTGCTTTGAATATGAAGAACAAGTCAATTCTTGTTTTGTGAAATATGATAGCGATTTTTGTCCCCCCCAAAAAAAATTAATTCTAATTCGATCACTTTCTTTTATCTCACCCTATCGAGTACAAATGATAAACTAGTCTTGCTTCAAGACGTGCCATTTAAGATCTAAAAAGCACGTCCCGAGCCAAGACTACATTAAAGTGATTCTTTAGTAATTTGTTGGTATTTGACTTGAACTATAAAAGAATAACGAGTAACCGAACACTTGGCATTACTGGTTGAACAGAGTATTGTTTTTTTGACATTCGGCTTGTGACCTGTGTTTGGTGTTTGATAACGTTTAACGAGCGGAAATCCTGTTTCATTTCCATGTACTGCATGCTATCAACGTAGTTTTTCTTCTTCTTTTTTTCTTGTTGTCATTTCCTTGTTCTCCCGCCCGCTTTACGGCCTAGGGTTAGCACGCATACAGCTTGGTGTCTGATCCCAAATGATCATAATAATATAGCCTGACATTTGCTGTGCGCTGGCATTAAATTACAAGTTAAGGTGCGGCCATAGAGTCAACTCTGCATAAAAGTGTTGACGGGAGCCATTGCCACGGCAACTTTCATGGCAGCCTAACTCGAGATTTCGACTTTTTTTCTGGGGTTATTGAGGGCGCTCTGTTCATTTCTGAAAGTTTCAATGGGGCCTCATAGTGTTTCAAAGCCGTTGTACCCTTTATTAAGGCCAAAAAAAAAATTAGTCGGTCTCTGGTCAGCGCGCGCGTCGATTTTAATCATGCGCGTCAATCTTTTTTTTCCACAATGCTCTGCGGTAGCTCCAACAGCGCCCTCTATTGCCGCACCTCCTCATTTTTTTTTTTACCAAAGAGCACCAAGGAATGGGAAATTGCACCAAGGCAAATGATCGAGAGCACCAAGGCAAATTGTGGAAGACACCAATGTACATGAGGACACCAAAAAAGCAAAATGGTACCCCACCTTGTCTGTACAATCCAAGCTTGGAGAAAGAAAAAAAAAGCCAAAAAAGAAAAAAAAAGCCGCGTCCCCGCGTCAATTCCGGAACTTTGGTCTGACCAGAGACCGAATATATATTTTTTTTGGCCTAATAGCAAAACAACTTACGTCCATGAACACCAATGATTCCTAATGGCAAAACGATGTAGGTTATAGTCGGGTCATTTTTAGTCGTAAATTGGATTTTAAGTTTTCTTAAGTCTTCACGGCAAAACAACTTAAGTAGGCCTTCGTGTCCGATGAACATTTTTAAGATACACTGTTTTGCCGTCAAAATGGTGTATGTAAGTAGGCCTATAGGTGACAATAATGCGGCAGAAGCACGTAAAATCTTAAAATTAATCATAATTTCAAAACCACCACCAAAACAAATTCCTGTCACATTTTGAAGGAAAGTAAAATAACATGTATCCCATCATCACACAATTTGACAGCATATACAAACGCTAGTTATTTACACACAAAAAATCAGTAAGCTAAAGTATAAACTCGATTTTCTCAAAATACCATTTTGTTTTTCAGGTTAGGCTGCTTTGCCATGCAACGGCCGAACGTTAGATTTGGCTATTTTGCATGGTGGTAATATTAACGTGGAGTGAGATTGGATGGGCATGAGGCAGGAGAACAAGGCTTATTAGAATCACTGCCATATTGACCCTAATGCTCTCCATATTGCAGTGTGCTTTGGTTTTTCTATGGTTGTACTTTCTTTCGGGAAGGGATTGGTTTGCCTAACAGTTGCGGATCTACCAAACAAAAGTTGGAAAATTATGTAGACAACATACCTGCCAACCCCTCCCCTTGACAGCTAAGCCCCTCCCCCACCTCCACCCCACCCCTTACAGCCAAACCTGGATCAGCCCTGCCTGAGTTTTAGACTTCTATCAAAATGTGTTGCATGCACTTGCATGCAGTTGTGCTCGAAATATGTATTGCAAAGCCGTTGTAATGCTGAGGCCTATAGATACTCATTCTCATCTTTTATGCTCATTCATTGACAATGTCTACACCGATAATCCCTTTTTTACGCCGACAGATAAGCGAGGTTGGTTCTACTGTGGAACAGAACTTAAGATAAGGGTTAGGGTAGGACTCAGTAACAGGTTTTATTCAGGAGTTTAAGTGAGACATAAGTAAGCCAGGAGTGGCGGTCTGAGATAAGGTTAGGGTTAAGTTTATTGTGTTAAGAATGACCTATCGACTTTGTTAGAGGTGTGACTGTAGTTTAGGACCGTTGTATTCACCAGTTAGCCCATACAAACCCGCAAAGGAGCGGGCTCTGGTTCCTAAACTTTCACTCCGTGAACTCAAGTCCCGACTCGAGCGGAGAATGTAGGCCAGGGAACACAAGTAGCCCCGAAACGTGACCCAAAACTGTCGATGTCAACGGCCAAGACGGGGGCTAACCCCCAACCGAAAATTGGAATTAAACCCCCCGGATTTTTCCACCTCTGGCCCGTGATTGGAACATCCTTGCCTGCAACTGCGTTGACCTAAATATAACCCCCTCTGCCTAGCCAAGAACCTTTCACGAGCTCGCACTGACGACGGCTCTTAATTATCCCCCGATTTCCTCTCTGCCGTACAAGCATGTCGGCTAAACATAGCAATGAAGCAGCACTTTTTTTCCCAGTGCTTCATCCCTTCTTTCCCCTTCTCCAACACCAATATTTCATTAATCCCTCTCCCTTTCTCAGTCTTTTAAGGCCGGCTTGGAGTGGCATTTAACTGCGGATGTCAAATTGGTTGGGATAGGGGCTATGTTGTATTTTTTTTGTTTCTGGACTGATAGCGCGCCCCCGTTTAAAAGCGATGGGTTAGACGATTGGAAATGACGGAGTGCCTCTCTGTTGGAGAGTCAGTAATGTTTTTCAGCAAATTGTTTTGTCGATCTCAACTTGTTCCCAATTTGTTTGCTTTCGTTCAGTATCAAACTAAGAACTTCTCTATAAATTCTGACATTCCTATAAGCCATATATATATAGACATTCAAAATTGTTAAACATTTTACGTGCGCGACATCAATGGGCCTATTCCAGCATAGTTATGAGAACGATCTTTATGATTATTTACGAACCCCGAACAAAGTTTCATGCAACAGCCGTCTGTACTGACTTTTGTGAAATCGTAATACAACAGCAACATAAAGGATGCCAGCATTTTAGAAACTGCGCTGTCAGTCAGTCTGTTGTAGCTTCATTTTTCTCCAAAGATTGATGCTTTAAGTTACCCTTTCTTTTGTATCTGTTAATGGTGGCAGGGATTAAAAAAAAAAATGGATATTAATTAAGGAATGGCTAAGCTTTTTCAATGGTAAAGTATATAAAACATCTGCTGTTCTTCAACGGTTTTCAACTGCTCGACGGAAGAGAGACATCAGAGGTCGAATTCGAATGACGGTTGAATAAGAGCAGTTGATTAAGTGTTCAAGGGTGATTTTAACACGGACTCCGTAGTTTGTGAGGGTCGTTATAAAGCGCTGTCCGGTATTATGAAAAATCAGTCGAATCGAAAGATTAAAAACTAGTGTGTGATTTGGATTTCTTTGGTGCAGACGGCAATAGACAGATCGAAAAAGGCCCCGCCCATTGCGCATCTGAGCAATAAACCGATACAATAAGCCCCACCCCATGGTGTTCTGACCAATCACAGCCGTGCATGCGTGCGCGCGTGCATTACGCGCGCGGCTGGAACATGCAGTGTGACATTGGAGGAATTGCCCACGTGCGTAGTGGGCGGGGCTTACTGGATCGGTCTATTAACACGTGTTCCTCTCGATTGCCGCAATGCGTGTTACAGACGCGCGCGTCATAGGCGCGTGCACGCATGTTAGACTTTAAGCACGCATGTAGGATCACGGGTTCATGGGGCGGGGCTTATAATTAATAGATCGGTCTATAGACGCCATACGAACACATACTGATAACGAACGTGGATTTGGTGATCGAAGCAACCCACTAATTTCATCATCCACTATTTCACAGATATCTGATAGGGACAGATGTCCGGCCCTAACACACCTTAGGTCATGGCGACAGGACATCATGCCTACGTGTTTTCATGGAATCATGCCTTCATCGTGGTTTCCGCACGACTTCCTATCCATTAATGCTTGGTGTCTCGAAGCAAAATATACAAGGCTGTAGGGTTTCCATTCATTCCAAGCATATAAATGCAGGCTTTATTATTGGTGAGTGCATGAACAGTAGATAGCACTATGCGACCGCTCATTAGAGGGTGCAGACCAAATAAATGTCCATATGCGCAAATGGTAAATGCACCCATTAAAAAAAAGACAAACAAAATATTCAGAACTCCCACAGGTAATCAAGACATATAGGCCTATGCATCCAATTAAAGCTTGATATTTACCCTCTTTCACTTTCTGTTCAAATTTTGACGGGTTTACCAAGTGCTTTTGGGTTATATTTTCCTCCAAAGGCTACCACCCCTAAAACCATTCATGGCACCCATCGCCATTTCAGAAAAACGGTCCCTCCACTATATTGCACAACAGAGCGACTTGCAGGTATGAGTTCAGGCCAAATGTCACAGACATATAACTTCAAAGACCGGTGCAGAGCTGGAACCGTTCATTTCTACAACACTCAAGTGCAGGGGCCAACAACTCTCAATAATTATTAAGTGAATGATGGACAGTGTACAAATCACGATTTGGCCGGCGTAGGCAAATTTGGGCCCATTTTACTGTACTGTTTTGCACCGCAAAACTTCTCACGGTGTAAGCGCACGTACGATGACAGTGGTGTTAAAGTGACTTTCTTACATCTCTCCTCGTAGTCGTTTCAGGAGTGTTTGTGCACGTTATGTCAATTTCAGTGTCAAGTGTATATTGGAATTCATCTACCCAAGTGAATTTGGGTAGAGGATGGAAGATTTGTCGTTAAAACACGGATGTAAAGAAATCACTCATGCACACGGCAATTAACCAATCTCTAGTCTACTGTATCGAAACGACTTGACAGCCAATGAACGCCGATACCGCAATCATTCTTTACGCATGCGCAAAACAACTGGGTAATTTCAGCACTCGATGGTGTAGTAACAACCATCACGTCAATGAACACCGATACCACAATCATTCTTTGCGCATGTGCAAAACAACTGGGTAATTTCAGCACGGAATGGTGAAGTAACAAAAGTGGACAAACTGTTCAGACATTTCCAAACGTGTTTGTAATTTGGAGTCTACTGTTTGAAGTGCAGCCTCTTTAAGCACAGATGGAGACCGAACTTGGAAACCCAATAGATAGAATAGAGGAAGAACAGCTCAATCATATTTTTCTTTCACACGTTCTTGCACCACCGATTTCCTTTACGGCGGTGCCGCCTCATTCATCAAAACCGCGGCTGTGCGTCCGATCTTCAGCAGACTACCGTTTCCGTTCTCTAACGAGAAGTCACTCCTTCGTCTCAGCCCCTTTTGACAAGCCGATCGACCCCCCTCTCTCGCCTCTTGCGGCCGGGGAAGATTCGTCTTAAAAACAGGTGCCGGGTGTCATCGATGAAGTTGTTTATCGTTCATCAGATCAGGAAGTCAACTACTCTGGATTGGTTCACATGTGATTGCAGATTAAGGCGACGTGTGTAGCAGTTATACTCTGCTGATGATCTGTTGGCACGGACATCAATTTTTTTTCAAAAGAGAAAGATCAGGGAATTGGAAACAGCTACCTGACAGCAATAACCTTCAGCTAATGAATAAACACGTAATAAATAATGCAGTGAAAATTATCAAATGAAACACAGGGCGTCCTAAAAAAAAATTAAAATAAAAATTGTGCATGCAGATATCCTTTAATTTCTCAAAAAAATACCTACCATGAGTATTTCATCTTGATGGAGCATATTAATTATACTATTGTGTATAATCAGGGAAAATGCCATGGAAAATGGTTCATGCAATCCAGAGATGTAACAGATTGTTAAAGGCTATGGGTTTTTCACCCATTCCAATGGGATTTACACAGTCAGTGATAACAGTGCATCAGATTGTCATGGGCCTTTTCACTCTGATGTAAATTAAGTAAGCTGTTTAAATCCCATCCCATTGGTATGGGTAAAAAACCCATAGCAATTTTATGATCTGTTTGATTTTTGGTTTGCATGAACGGATTTCCATGGCATTTTTACTGATTATACACAATTGCATAATTAATGTGCTCCATCAAGATGAAATACTCACGTTAAGTAGTTTTTGAGAAATTAAAGGATATCTTGCACAACTCTTTGGGGATACCCTGTACAAATCATTGACAAATCCTGTCGCAGTTCTAATGCCTACACCCAAACCCCAACACCAACCCGAAAAATAAAAAAAAAGAATATTCAAAACAAAAAGCTGATCTTCATTTGCTGTCACTTTTTGGTCTGGTTTGATTCTGTGATCTTTGATATGGCTTCAGCTCTGCTGTGGAGTAAGTGGACAAATAAAAATGGATAATTTCCTGAGTCTTTTCCCCCTGAACCAAGTAGAGTCCTAGTCTTTAGTTTTGGTGACTTTGTCAGAAAGTTTCCGAAATACTTAAAAATACTGATTGATCTTCCGTCAAATGAGAGTAGGTTAAAAAAAGAATCTATCCCCATGACACGGATTGGAAAACGTATGTATAAATATACACACGATTTAAATCAGGTATAAACGGCATAGCATTTCGCCAAAAAAAAAAGCGAGTTAGTGAGAGACATGTACAACATGTAGAAACACGGTACTTCAGGGATGAATTGCTTGGCGACGCTCTGGAGAAGGAAACATCATCTAGGGGATTCGTAGCAGGTGGCATCAATTGTTCTATCGAAGTCCAGCCACAAAACATTTGGTTGAAATATAGAACGGGACAAAGTGGCTCCCCGTCAGTTCCTCATGAGGACGGTGCTCGGGAGCAGATTGGGACATTCCTGGAGTATGACAGATCACGGGAAATTTGTTTGCCGCATCGGTTCCTTTGAACCGGCTCCAGGTGCGCGCAGACAGGTGCGCCTGGTTAGAGGCGGCCCAGTCGGCCGATGGTCGGTAACTCGACCCGGGGAGTTTGTTGGATGTGACCCGGGCTCCTTCTTCCTTGCTACCTGGTGTGGTGTAGCCACTGGAGCAAGGAGTATGTGTCTTGCCCCGTGATGTGTAGCCGTCAATGGGGAGTCAGGTAGCGCGGTGGTTACTGTCCTCGCCTTCCACCGCTGTGGCCCGGGTTCGATTCCTGCCCTGGTCCACTTGTGGATTGGATTTTCAGTCCCAACCTGACTCCGTGGGTTTCCCCAGAATATTCTTGTGGGATTTTCCTCCCTCCTCTCAAAACTGTAATTTCTTTTCATTGTCTTTTCTAGTCTACTGGTTTCTTCAGGCTTTTGAACTACAGTGCTTATGGCACTTTTGAGGAATTATTGGTTTCATTACCAGAATAAATAAATAAATGGTAGCATTCATGTGGCTTGCATATGATGGTTGACGAGACGGTTTGGTGAACATCCAAACTATTACTGGGATAGCCGCTGTCTGAATTGTGCTGGATCTTCTTGGTCAAACCAGTTTATGATAGGCGGCGCAATATTTGATATGGAATACAACCACAGATCACTGACCAGTAGATACCACTGTTGCATTTCACAGTCTGTTTTAGATCAGGTGTGTATTCGTAAAATACCCAAGTGCTGGGTTTTCTTCCAGGACGACTCGTGGCTTCTGCAGCAACAAGCCGCTTATCTAATCGCCGAATGGAAGCAACTATCTCAGAAAATCGCATTCATCCATTTTTGTTTAATGCAAAATGTAGGACTTAGTTACGGTAAAGGTATATTGCGGGCCTTTTTTCCCCCTGCGCATGCGCATTCAGACGGATTCAGAGGTCTAGCGCCACCAACAGTTCCAGACATCCCTCATCGATCAGATAAGAATACGCTGCACTGTGCTTCTTTCCAATTTGTGATAATCGTAGCGGGCAAGAGAAAACATGATGTGACAGGTTGAATAAACAGAAGCGAAATAATATCCATCTTGAATTTGTTATATTTTCAGATGTTGTTATTGAGCAACTGTTCAACTTTGTTTGGGTGTAATGTTCAAAACTGGGAGTAGATACACAGTGCGGTTGGTTTCAGATTCCATCTTTCATGTACATCCGCATGTGCTCGTATACAATGGAACTATTGATATGAGAACGGCTATTTTAAAACACTCTCAAGAATACATTTTTGCGGTAATTTGGAAGCTGATGAATAATTGTAACTTCTTGTAAGGCCAAGAGGTCGTATGGTTAGTCACTGGAGTGGAATTTTAATGACTTTTTTTCATCCAATACTTTTTTTTTCCTTCAAAATTTCTTTTAAAGCAGATTTTTTTTCAGAACCACGATTTCTAAACGTAAGTAATGTAGACGAAACATATCGCACACCTTACCATTTTCTCGTATGCATATATATAAGTGTCTGTACCTACAAGGTGGTGCAGAAAGAAGGAACCCACTTTTGACTGCAATTTTAACCTACTCACTTCACTTATTTGAACTGGTTTTATATAATGCAGTGAAGTATAGCTCTTCAACCACACGTGTTGAAAAAAAATATTTAAGAAAAATCGTAAGAATTGTGTTGTTATGCTAATTTGAATACAAGTCACCAAAATCACTGTTGTCGGCGTGTAAATCTAATGTAGTGTGTGTTTGTCTTCAAATCAAGCTCCGGAGCTCAGTCAAGCGGATGGAATAAAGCCGTCCGTGGACAAACAGGTTTGTCGCATGAAATTTTGAAACCACCATATCTCAGAGACAAAATATGCATATGCAATCGTTTGTTGGTCACTTATATTTAAAGATCAATATTTTGATACCATTAAATTGAATTTTTGAAATATGCTCAACAAGTAGGTGGAAATTGCTGTCAAAAGTGGGTTTCCTTCCTTTTTGCACCGACCTGTATTACGTTTAACTGTAATCTTAACTTGTAATGCGACTTGCAAACGTGTTGTCGGGTCTGATTGTGCTTGTGTTTGAGAGTTGCACTCTCCTTAAAACGAAACAGCGCCACCGATCATCGGGTCATTCTGATATGATCACAATATACGTTCCAAAGGAAGGCATGTGCCGACTACTTGATCAAAAAGTACCTTGGTTTTGATTCCGCTGTGTCAGCTCCGAGGTTCAGCTCTGAGTTGCATGAGAGGCTTAAAAAAACAGAATTTGCTGAATCTTGACTTAAAAACTGATTCTTGCAGTAATTGAAATTAAAGAAGGGTCTCGAAGGATGTTAAAATGTGAATTGATCTACCTGTGAATGGGGTCTACCCAATGTTCCCCAATACATATATGTTCCCCAAAATCCTTAGGGTTAGGGTTAGGGTTGGGGAACATAGGTATTGGGGAAAATAGGTACGCACCCCAGAAATCTAGCTTTGCAGCGTGTATCATAGTCTAAGTCCAAGACTGGATTTGAATTTCCATTCCCCAATTTTGCAGCCATTCCCGTGACAAATGCGGTTAAGTTGGAGGTCTCTTTAAAACAAGATGAATCAAATCCAGTCTTGGCAATATTGGCAGCGCTACCCAGGAAATTCCGAGCATAGCCCACGCGCATGCGTTAGATTGCATACAGCGCGCGTGAGGTATGCTCGGAAATTCTTGGGTAGCGTTGTCAATATTGCCGAGACTGGTTTTGATTCACCTCGTTGACAGCGACCTCACTTGTCACGGACCGGCTGTATAATGGGCATAAAATTAAAATCCAGTCTTGAACAAGACTACCTGTACCACTGAGGATGATCTGTAGAGGTCACAGTGCATCTCAATCGCTGTCATGCAAATTACAGGTCACAGTTTTGTAATTGTTTTAAACTTCAAAGTGGGAAGTCCTTGTGGATCCAAATATTATGCCCTCGTGGCAAAATACGCAAACACTTGTTTCTTTGGAATTCCCATTAGGCTCTTTTCGGGTAAAGCTTGGGGAGAATTCACCCCGTAAATGTGGGTCAGTTTTATTGTCACGGTTGCTAACCTTTCATGTGCACATTTCCTGTTATTCGCCTCCTGTCTCTACGCGTGGAAATGCTATACTCGACTGAAATGAAGAATGTTTCGGAATGCTCTTGCTTTTCTCACTCGAAGGAAAACATGTTTCTCGTTCAGACAGGTTTTCCGTGATTAAACCCGACAACTTATCCGATGTGATGTTGTTGTCGCTCCGATCCAGAAATCACGAGAAGAAGTGGGGAAAAACCGAACCACAGTGTTTCTTCATTGGCTTCCATCATCGGTGGTTGCTTGCCCTATTTCGTCGCGCGGCAGGGCCGGGGCTAGGCTATGCAGCCTTATCAATCACGCGGGGTGTCTGTCAGCGGGCTTGTTTCATATTGCCCGGGAAGCGACCCGTTACACCGGCCCACGAAAAGCGGTCGCGGCGCGCTGGGCAGAGCCCGGGCCAGGTGGCCTGCTCGCCCCCTTTCTCTTCGCATCAGACGGCCGACCGGCTCCCACGTCCCCTCGAGCAAATCCGTAGGCATTTTTTTCTCCATTCTATTCTGTCCTTGTATATTTGTTTTCTGCTGTAAGCTGCTGTTTCCACCGTTTTGCCATGCCGACTGGATGGAAGTGACGATAGATGGTTTGTGAATAATTGTGACAACCCAATGGATCGCTGAAAGTCCACTTCAGAGGAATTCACTTTCCCTCGGCTGCCTTGATAACAATCTTCTCGGATGTTTTCTGTCAGTGTGCACAGTAGCAATGGGATCAGTGGAAGTATGCATTACAATTGCACACAGTTGCAGAGCTCTACCTGCAGTATGTTCTGACCATTGACAAGCTAGCAGTGTAGTTAATCCCAACTACTTCCCAGCAATAATAAACAATCAGCATTTATTTGAAGAATTTATGTTAAAAAGTATTTACCAAGCCAAACAATTAGTGATAAAACACCTGTTGCATTGGGAACAGTAGAAGTATGCAGAACAATTGCACACAGTTGCAGAGCTGTCAACCTGTAGTCTGGTATGAACATTGACTAGCTATCAGTGAAGTGACTCCCAACGACTTCCCATCAATAATAAACAATCAACATTCATAATGAAGAAATTTATTTAAACAAGTATTTATCAAGCCAATCAATTAGAATGAAAAACCTGTCGTAATTCAGAAAAACGAAAGGCCTACCAGCCAGTACATTGTTCACTTTGAAGGTTAGAATGACACACACGCATAGAAATGGATAGCGACTATTTTCCGCCGTTTTGCAACTTGATATCTTCATTATTGCTTGAACGTTCCATATTCTGCTATCAGTGTCACTTTCTTTATTTCACTATCATAACATCATCACAACATAGTAGCAAAGTGAAATGTTTACCAAGATTTGCTTTTTTCACATAATTATGGCGATAGTTAGTAAAGAGCGAATGGCAGAATACTGTGCATCGGCACAGTTGGAAAATCAAGGCATTGCCTCCAAGATGGAATTTTGGTTGATATGAATGAAAACACCCACTTTAGCAATTCGTTTACTTCTTTCCATTTTGAAATGTTATTTTGAATAATGTTTATGAACTTAACATCTTAATTTCTAACGTTGCGCGCAAATGGAATCATGAATGTGATTGCATTAACTGAATTTCTTTGGTAACCAAATGCCTCTTCTTTTTTAGCAAATGCAGCAGTTGCAATAATGGTATTCTTCTGCTTGTACGATAAAATACCGGATAGAGTTTGGGATCATTGGTCGGGTGCACTCCACACCATGGGCATGCGCAACCCACTGCGCGTGGGCGATGCCTTTCGCGGTCTCGTGTGGGATCACTGCAGCGCCATCAATAGTTCGAGTACGGAGTCCACACCAATTAGTTGTCCAAAACTCGATCGTCTGAGCTGTCTACGATATATGGATGGAACTCTCGCTTGCCTTGCAGAGTCACGATCGAACTCCCCTGCAGCCCGAGCTGCGTTGACGTCACGCGCCCACGCTGTACACGAGCAAGTCCGCCACGCGGCTTTCGCGGCAGTATCGACCGCGAGCTCGTGCTAAATTGGATCCATTCGGTGGCAGAGCCGAAGGGGAAATTTTTCATCATTGCTTGCAGGGCGCCCGGGCCCCTTATCGCGCTCCAGGTAAAGGCACCAGGAAATGTTTCATTTGGGCATTGCTAATACTCCACTGAAAAGAGCCTTCCTCCAGGGGGCACGGGGGTCGGAAACCAGCGTTTCCCGTTTGGATGTCAAGTTAACTACTGTGTAATGTACTCTCCTGGACATGGTTTTATGGGAGGTTTCGGGGCACCAGCTTTGTGTCAGAGGTCAGATCGTGGGATACCGTTTTTCTGTTCTTCATTTCCTTTTTAAAATCATCTTGAAAGTTACAAAAACCAGCGATGCTGGGGGCAAGGGTCACATGGTGTATTTTTGAAGTTCATGCTTGTAATAGACTTCGACATTATTGTGTCCAAACCAAGCCTTGTGAGTATTTGTGTTGCAGTCCTTTCGTCCAAAGTTCGATGAATAAAAAAATAATTAACATTTCTTTTTTAAATGTCTTCATACTACTTCATGCAGTTATTATATTCATTCAGCACAGAAATGAATTTAATGCAGAATACAACATTCCAACAGCAGCTTTTCATATTTCGGAGTTCTTGTAATTCTACGATTCCACATGAGAAGAGACAAGAACTTTCGAGACTTGAGAAGTGGACTATTTTTGGAGTATGCAACTCAATCCTGCTTTTGATGGGGCCGAATGATGAGTTGCAACGGTGTCAGATTAAATGAATAAATAATGCGAAGAAGAGTCCGCGGTGTCCTTCCGTTTAGCGTCACCTGCCGAGCGCATGCGGTGGGCGCTATCGCTACGATTCCCCCCTTCACAGAAGCCGCTTGTCACCGTTCCACCTGCCCGTTGTCAGCTTGACGAGGATTGGACTCGACCAGGAGAAAATTTCGTTCACGGCGAAATCAAGAGCGCCGTTTTGAGTGGTATTTTGAGGCCTTGATGCAATTCGTAATACTGAGCTGGTTTGCCAGTGCCAGGCGGTAGAAATTGTACAAGAACAAGGCAGATGGCTATGGATGAAATAAGCAGGCTGTTGTGCAGCAGGTCTATTAAGAAACTAAAAAGCACTCACAGAGCGCAAACCCCTGCCAAGGCTAAACAATTCCCGGCCATATTGGCAGTACACCCAAAATAAATACTGGCATAACGGTGAAGAATCCTTAAAAACCGGGATCCAGACCCAGATTCAGATCACTTCAAAATCTAATCCACTTGTACTTGTACCAAGGACCACCCCTAAACAATTTCATGCAAATCCGTCCGTGACTTTTTGAGTTGTCTTGTTAACAGACAAACCCCAACCAACCAACAAACTAACCCAACAAATCTAATGAAAACATTCAAACAAACTAACAAATAATCCATATGACGGAACGGCCAATCCATATAGCCCGACAACAGAACTTAAAATTATTAATGAATGAAAGGTTTGCGGAAACACCATGTGGGAATTTCTCAACTAAAAGAATGGTTCTGAAAAGAACCAGAGGTATAAACTCGACGTTCCGGTCAGTGTGCTCTGAACCTTCTCTTAGTTGAGAAAGTATTCCCATATGGTGTTTCCGCAAACCTTTCACTCATTGGTATCTTCACCATGCAAAGCCTCAAATCTTGCTTAACTTAAATTATCGTCTTAACATCATTTCTGTTGTGAATCAAAATGTGTAACAGATTTTATATTTAAGAGGCGTTATCCAATCCATGGACCTGTCACTTGTATTTGTAAAAAAAAATGCAGCTGACTTGAGATTCAAGAAACGAGTAACGAAATACAGTCGGCGCAACAATGAGATCCCCCTAGTTGGAAAGATATAATAGTGTGTTCAAATATTCATCATCGCGCGTGCTGCGTTTTCGTTCAGGCAAGTGTTCCGGAAAACATCGGATCAGCACCGGTGATTCGAGCGGCGTGCGGAGTTGAACTGATGGGGCATCAAGGCGCGATATGCCCGCGGGGAGCGCACTGGCAAACACCTGCTTGGATCGGTCCCTTGGCGTACACTGCTTGGAGATAATTTTACATTATTTTATTCTCCTCTGCGAAAGGCCAGCACTATACAAACGTGCAGTGCTCCACATTAGAGACTGCGTAATGTACTGTGGGAAGAAGTCAATTGCTTTAAATTTTGTATTGGATATGAACTCTTTATATTGTGTTTCCACAATAGACTATAGGCACTAGTGCATACCCTCTTTCTAATGATATATTACGACTATTGCTAAACCAGTCCAGACTGTCTTTCAATCCTCTCAGTATTGTTCTCTTCTTTTTCTCATGTTTCATTTAATTTGGTAATGTTTGCTCCTTTGCCTATATAGGGCTTTGTTATTAGACGTATGTAGGCCTGGGCGAGTAGTGGAGTTTTCCACTCGAGTACTCGCGAAGAAATTAGTCGTGAGTAGTCGAGTACCTGCGAGTAGTTACCCGAATTCCTATAAAAGCAGAAAAATTGCATATATTTCCTTCCGGCATATTAGTATGACGAGAAGTAACTACAAGCAAATAGCATGGAAGTCACGCCCTACTTCATCACTGGGAAACCAGTGTACTTATGTAACTTGAGTTACATAAGGCCGTTTTCAGTTTTAAATCTGGAGTTTGGATGAAAAATTGTGCCTGTCAGGAGAAAATGGTAAATATGATGATTATGCCTACACGTTTTAGGCAATATACCACCCCTTATAATGATCGGATCATGATTCTCGCGCCTGCAATTCGCTCCTTTCTTGTATAATGTAACGGAACAGTTTGTCTACCCTTGGGCACTATTGGGAAGAGAACCATTTTAGGCCTTCGTGATAAATGTACCTGCCCTTAGTCTCTTGTCCCTGAAATTTCTCATGGACATGTCTAAGGGAAATCACGTTTTCTGCTGTGACTAGACAACTAATTTGTTGCGAAAATGTCGTCACTGTGCTGCAATTGATAAAACTTCTGTCAATAGAATGTAGCTCGATCAAGTGATATCGAGGGGTTCTTCTTTTCTCTTTAAATCTGAAAAGTATTCGTTGGTTCGACTTCATTTCCAACATTGAAATGAATCAGCGACCAGAGTTTAAAGTATTGTCTCTGACATCGCTTGGCGGCGGCATTCCCTATTTTTGGGTCATTGTGAGGCACCTCCAAACTCCAGCCCCTGCTTGACTTGCTTGGGATGTTGCCGTCCACCAGTTTTATTTATTTATTTATTTATTTATTTATTTATTATTTTAACTGGGTAGCCCATTCAGTGGAATCCACTGATCTCCCATGGGTCCCAGTAAAGAGAAGACAATGTGAAGAAATTACAGTTTTTTTAGATGTGGGAGGAAAAGCCCACAAGTATGTTCTGAGGAAAACCCACGGAATCAGGTAGGGACTGAAAACCCAATCCAGGCGGGATTCGAACTCGGGTCACAGCGGTAGAAGGCGAGGAAAGTACCGCTACGCCAACCTGACTCGCCACGGTCATCGGCCTGCTAACTGGAGCAGACCTCGTGGTCGTCCCCGGCTTACCTGGCTTCTGATCGGGGAGGGTGGAGGTCACCACGATCCTCTGATGGTCTCGTGATGCAGCAGTAGAAGTAGTAATAGAAGAAGTCGAGAGCTAAAAGTTGTTTTCACCTCTTTTCAAGGCATTCGGCATGGTTTAAATTCCCCTCGACATGCGATTGAGCAAATCAAGGCCAATCGCCGATCTGCTCATTACAGCGTTCACTCAATCCAATTTACACTCGGAAGTTTTCCCGGCAAAGCAGAGGACAAAAATACCCGCAGCAAACCACACAGCCGGACCTCTCGCCATCAAGACTTAATTGTCCCGTAATTTGACCCAATTTTCCCCGGCCTGTTTTTGTCCCCCGCGCTAATTGCCAGCGCTGCTAATTATAGAAACAAAGGATGTTCGTTTACAAGAGCTGGGGAAATGGCCGCAGATCTGTACTAATTCGGGTCTGGCAGTTGCGTAACTGTTCCACTACTACTAAAAAAAATATATAGCGTTACTGACGTTCCTCAGAGAGAAAAAGAAAGTTTGTCTAGAGAGTTAGTCCTCTGTCATTCATCAGCCTAATTGAAAACTGTTTGTGACGGGCGGGAACACGGTCATTATTAATTTAGGGGTCCTTTGACATGTCCAAGGAGTTTGACGACTGACCCGCAACTGGTGACATGTCGCTCATGTCTGATGGATGGCCTTAATTGATTGGAATAATTGATTACTTGGAAACCTATTGATGTTGTCCATGGCAGTCTGATTGGACATCAAAACACACTTGCCTTCTGCTGACTGCTCTAATGTACAGGTGTAACTGTTTTCCAATCCCACAAATTTTACATAGAGTGCGACATTGTGTCTCTTTTGGGAGGACATTTTGACAATTAGTTCCTGTGCAAGAGAAAAGCGGAATCAATGAGTTTTTAGTTTCTTCTTCATTTATTTATCTAATTATTCCATTCATTACCCAGGGTATACCCAAACATTAAAAACTGGTTTCCATTGGGGCCCTGCATTATTATTAAATAGTGTTAAGTAAAGTTCAACTCATATAAGGAAAAGTACGTTGGTGAAACATCGAGCATCAATATTTACAAATACAAGTACACGCATCTCATAAATATTAAAGAAAAGCTATATAAATGGACTTAAAGGTTTGAATGGTGGAAAGATCAATAAGTGAGAGGTTTGCGGTAACACCATGTGGAACTATCTCTTTTTGTATGTGTGGTTCTGAATGGAGAACCTGTTGGGTTAACTCGACGTTTCGAACAGTATGCTCTGTTTGTCATCAGGAGAATGAAAGCTATATACATTGTACATGTACATATTTTAAACATTCGACTATAAAGCATCAATTACCGATCACGCGATGGGCGAAAACCCCACCAAAACCCTTTTGGGGGAAAAAACGGGGAAATTCCCGATCCGGCTCCAAATTAATACCATGGCAACCATAACTTCGTACATCAGCGCATTATGGGCTAAATATCGCTAACTTTGGGATCACAATTCAACACACTAGAATGAAGACAATCAATTTAATTGATGTATTCTTCCATTATTTACTTTTTATATGTTCTTCCATTGTTTTACTTGGTGTAAATACACTCTTTAGCCAGTATCAGAAAGGAAGGCACATAATGTTGTGTATGTCTAGAGCCACATGTCTTACGGATCTTGGCAAACACTTTCAGGGTCGGGTATGGCATAATCGTTTACAGCTTGTTCCGATGAATCTTGAAGACCGCACACTAATTCACTCAAAACAGTAAAGGTACATTTAAGGACTTTCGCGAAAGGTGGATATCGTTTATTCTAACGCTAATCCACAGGTGAACAAATTGTTCCTGGCTTCATCACGTGCGTGGTTTCTTTTATGTGACAACCTATAGCTTCGGCGTTGAATCGTCGATTTTTATAATCTCATTCGCACTCGTTTCACCTTTACCCTATGTTTCCCCATCCCGAGTTTTACCCCCAAAAAATTCACCTTTCCGTCCCAAAACCGTGATTTGGGTATAAACAACGAGGGTTATGGACAAAAACAAGCCGAGTACCTGGATTTCAGCGCCGGGCACAGGGAGCGCAGAGTTCTCGCCTCGTTAACGCGCTAATAACAGCGGCATCCTGTTATTGCCGTAACCGATGGCCGCTCAATCATTAAACCCTTAGTTTTTACTGCGAGTGAAGTGACCGCGACTCAGCTTTTTGTCTGGGGTGATTTACAACATCTGTATTTTTCCTTCTCTTTCCAGTTGTTTGCAGGGGCGAGGTGGCGATGTTCTTGTTAACAGGCCTCTAACAGCTCCTAATTCATTCGAATGCGCAGTGGTTATTGAGATGTTTTTCCCCCCGCGACATGTTTCGGTTCGTGGAGATCAACTCTTGCGAACAAGCTTGGCGAGAGCTTGACAAAAAAAGATGGTGTTTGTGATCACCTGAAAATTTCTTTTTTCCCTTTTAAAATTGCTCAAGACGGGTCAGGATGCAAAAACATTTCCGAGCTTCGGTTCTTTTCGTTGCCTTGTTTTTGTGATGGAGCAATCAAGGACTGTGTCGTTCGGTCGGTCGAAGTACTATTCGTTCGTTAGGCAGGTCCGAATCGATAGTTTAGTTAGGTGTAGGCCTACCGATTTGTTTGCTGATTTGCTGTTCATTTTTTTTTCCTTTTCAAATGAATCGTTTGTGTTTTGTAGCCAACGGTTACCTAATTTCACATTCATCCCAGGTTAATATGATGTGTCTCTGTGTGGGGTTGACATTAAAAAAAATCCAAACAGACCAGGAATTCTGTTCTGTATTAAAACGAGAACCTCTAGTTTTTCTTCCTCTATAATTGTGCAGTTCGTTTGGCCTGCTTAAGCGCTTAACACATGAATGACACCCTGTGGTAGCTTGAATAAGACGAAGTTTCTGAATGCTATATTGTGTGCTTGGGTTGTAGCTTTAAAAGGCTTTGAAGATCAAAACATTACATCGATCGCTGATTTTTTGTAATAGCGCCACCAAGTGATGTGTCCTTACGTCTTGAAACCATTGGTAAAGGGAAGCAAGCAACCTCTCAGCACAACCCAGGTTCCTTGAAGGAGATATCAAATCCTGTCTGATCATCAGGCCAATTTCCGAAGAGCGTGTTGCTTTCCAGTGACTTTTACATTTCTCTGCAGGATACACTTGTGGCCTCAACCCCTTTACTTCGCCAAAATGAGCATCTTACCAGAGCTTATTGTGCACTCGGACTTGTTTTCCTATCTGTGGTCTTGAGAGACCCACTAAACGCAGGATGGAAAAAGTGCAGGGAGGCACCTGTACATCATAAGCATTAAAATTGTGAGCGAGTATCGCTTTTGACATGGGAAGGGTTCATAATCATGTCCCACTCACTCTGACATGAGATCTCTACCACCGCTTGGAGGCGGCAGACAAATGGGTCATGTTTCCAATGTTCGAACATTCTAACAGACACGGTTTGCATGCACAGTGAACCAGTCTGGAACTAGTGTTAAAGGATCAATACACTTGCTGCCACCAGTCACTGTCATGCCCACGAGTCTTGCACCCAACATCCTTGTTAACATTTTGACTGTTTCACCGCCGGTGGCGCCGTATTCCTTCATGCTATTCTGGCAGTTCGGTCCCCAGGAGTAGACAGCTCACGTTCGGCCTGCGTTCCCCGGGCATCTATTCCAAAACACCCGGTCTTGGCCGGCGATCGATTCCCACATTGCCCGCGCAGTGTTTTGCGCGCGTAACCCAAGCCGTAAGCTTGCGCACTTTTGCACCTGGTTCTGTAAATGAATGCCCGTTGGAATTGTTATGCAGATGACGACTGCTTGAATTAGCACGTTCTGCAACATGACCCCCCTCAAGTCTTTTACATCTTTGAAAGCTTTTTTTGTCAGATGATTTTGCGTCTTAAATTTCAGGGCACCGAGGTCATCGAAATGACAAACGAACCCTATTATTATTTTGAAATGGTAATATAATCCGTTACTTGAGTTGTGGTATTGATAACTTTCAATATGAAAGAAACAATTCAAAGCTCTTAAAATGTAAGAGTTAAACGTCAAATTGAAGAAGAAAAAAATCTGCATAAAAAAACTGCTCAATAGTCATTTGTTATCAATGGTGTTGTACACAAGTTTCACCCGGCAGTTAAGATTCCATCTCATTTTGAAAACCTTAAAAAAGGCTTGGAATTTAGAAATACGAATGGTTCCACAAAAGGGATTGGGACAGTATTTCAAGTAAAAACATCTGAAATATAGGCCTGTGGATCTGTGCATTCAATGCCTAAGTAGGCCTATAACAAAAAATAACAGAGAAATACCATTCTTCAAAATCTCGAACTTCTACGAGTAGTAACAATTGGATGTTAGCAGTTCCCACATTTCATAAACCTACTCAGCATATCAATGACGAACAATCTGTATCGTGTGAGATTTTGGAAAGTACTCTTGTTTTGTCAGATGAGCTTGAGTTGCTCATTTTATTTAAATGAAAACAGTGTTGTCATACTTTGTGCAGTCATTTTCAAAGCAATTATGCATATATACTTAGCGAATGTTAGAAGGCGACGTCACATGCTGTGGTCTACCCCCCCCCCCCCCCCCCGCCATAAAAATATTTTGGTAGGATTTGATCAGCGCTCCACATTGAAAATATGGTACGAGGCCCCCCCCCCCCTCCTCCCTATTAATTTTTGGAGGCTAAGTGTCCAGAAAAAAGGTCTACATGTCAGCACGCCTACCTGCAAAAAAAATCTGGATCCACCCCTGCTAGCTCCCCCCCCCCCTAAAATATTGGCACTAGAACCGCGCCTGGTAGCTAGCAGCGAATCCTGAATACATTGGGAGGCTTTCCTCCTAGTGTATGCAAACTATAGGCCTATGCATGAGGTGCGTAGGCCTGAATCCCGTCTCCTGAATTCAATATCACAACGGTAATGTTTGCGCGGAACCAGCCTATTGCAAAATGGCAGCAGGCCATGAATGTGCAATTTGGGAGGTTTTCAATGTTTAAACCCTATGCAGTTGAAATATTTGAAAGTTGTCTTCATATAGACACTGGCGATTTTGCGTACTCATTGTGGTAAGACAAGAGTCAGTTTTTTGATAACCAAGTGTTCAACTATCGTCCATGCACGAAACTGAATGGTGATTCAAAAATAAACAACCATGCTTCGCGCGTAGAGGTCACCCGATCAATGGCTTTAAATGGGAGTTAGCCACCGGTCCCCATATTATTTAGTATTTTTTGAGGGGGGGGGGGCAGTCTAGTCTCTTCTCAGCGCGGTTGCAACCTTGGTAAACGATCCTGTAATAGTGACGTCGCGTCAAGTGACGTCACAATCGACCCAAATATTTGATGGGGATACCTCCCTACCCCTTTGGATAGCACTAAAGCTTGTTACATGTGACACAGCGACCCCCAAAGGGCCACTCAATGTGCACTAAATCATGTAAATGGAAAGACAAGAGTTGTATACTGCGCTGACTGCTGCTGCCACCAGTTGTTGCGAAGTCTCGATTAACCAGAACCGAAGTTTAGAGCGCCGTGGGGAATAAAAATTGGATTCTCCCTGCAAGTCGGAGAAAATTCAATAAGTTAAAAAACAGGAGGGGAAATTATTTGACATTTACAAGCGACAAAACGCGGGCTTGAATGCCAGCTTTGCACAATCTGCAAGTAATGTTATGAGCCCTTGTATAGGAAGTTGCTAATGAAGGGTTTCGACCGCCATCTTGGATGGGCCCCAACAGGCGCCAGCGATGTTTTTCAACGAAAGACGGGGGCCCACAGGCTGAACAACTTCCGTAACTAGGTTGTTGGTGCAAATTGGCTTAGGCTCGGCGTACCGTGATTGTTGGCAACAGAATCTTGACGTTAGTAATAAATCGCAACAACAAAATCTTGACGTATGGGTGTGAAAATACCGAAAGGAGTAACACTCACTTTAAAAAAGGGGGAAACCGAAGAGAAGAAATATTACGTGCAAAGTATAATTATGACCTTTGACTTTTTGAAATTATGGCTTCTGAGATTGCTGACGATTGCGAGCCCTATTTTGGTCTTTGTGCTTTCACCTTGGAATCAAAGCTGAGGAAATTAATATTGATGACGGTTGCGACATTGCTTGACATCTGAACAGTGTCATTTCCATCTCTAGGGTCTTGCCATAATTATCCATTCAATACTGAGATTTAACTTTATTTTTTTTATTGCGAGAGAAATTAACAACAGAGCTGCACTTCAAGGTCTTCTCGATCGCTGAGCTGACCTAATTTTTGGAATACAAACCTTATGGTGTAAAATTGACGAAAGTAAGAAAAAAGGTAAATAAAGTTGTTCACTCGAAACCCATTCGTCAACCCCATTTTCTGGTACAGATGCCATCTGAGGTTCATGCACTTAATTGTGAGTTTCTGGAATTAAGACTGACTTGTGCGGCATGGTGCACCGATCGGTCGAAATTTTATCGAACACTTTAGATTTCAGTTAAATGATTTAATGCATCCTGCGACCTGCGGTATATCAGTGTGTTAAAAAAGGCAATCGTCACCGGACGTCATAAACTTTAAAAGTTCATACATTTGGCAAAGACTAAGTACTTGTGAACATGTACAGCGTCTCAAGAGTTCAAAAGGGATCTTGGCATTATGGGATTATGTACAAACACAAATTAAGAAGATTTGGTGATGGCCAATAGTCGGGCTGGAATGGAGTCTATAACAGGTGTCATGGTTATCGTCTTCGCTTATACTACTCCGTCTGTGCAACGGAAAGAGGGGCGCACTCGGCAGCCCCCTGTGATCGGCATCCGAGTCAAAATAACATGTTGATATTTTAACGGGGGGGCTTCGGATCCGGGGCCTAATCCGTTTCATTTGGCAGGCTTCCTTCCCCCTGCCAACTTGTTTGTTCTTGTTGTGAGGCATCAGATGTCGGGCCGATGAAAGACACGCTGCTGCGCTTGCGTGTCTGTGTGTTGTGTGATCAGTGGGGTAGCGACTGAACTGGGCCAGGGGTTCTCCATCCTAAATTGCACCCCCCCCCCGGGTTTTGTCTCAACCCCTATGATGAAAGACATGCCGCTGTACTCGTGTCCCTTATTTGCTGTATGATCGGTGGTTAGCTACAAAACTGGGCCAGAAGTTCTCCATCCTAAATTTCAACCAAAAAAACTCTCCCCCCCCCCTTACCCTCGGGTTTCATCTCAACTCACACCCCCTTTTGAATTTGATGAAGATATGTCACTGTGCTTGTGGGATTGTTTTTGCATTCAATAGGGGAAGTTGAACAATAGGAGACTATAGGGTCCACAATTCCCGAAGGTCCACGACTGAAGAGGTCTGGGAGGTCGTCCTTAAAAGTTTAAGTACAAGCAAAAGAGGGACAATGGGGGTCCACGATCGAGGGTGCATGTCTACACATTTGTTGTGTGATCAGTGGGTAGCCACTGATCTAAACTGAGGAGTACCTAATCCTAAATTTCACTATGCCTCTGGGTTCCCTTCCTCCCCCCCCCCTTCCCCTAAATAATAAGTAGTACCCCTGCAAACTATCCAAGAAAGTGTGTGTAGTTTGCGACTGAAATCCATCATGTCTTGAATGTTGGTGCCACCTTTAACCATTCTCTCCCCAAAATATTATATTATGTGTACAACACCACTGGGTTGTTCGGCAGCTTATACTCAAACGTTCGCAAATAAGAGTTGTTTCAGCCGAACAGGTCTTCCTCAGTAGGCCTACCATACGCGACATTCGTTCGGTTCAGACCGAACGTATCGCGTTTGGCCTTGGGAGTTTACTCAAAATAGAAGGGTCAAGACCTCAAGTAGGCCTAATCAATTCATTATGGCAACTATAAATTCATTTCGTAAATACAAGTCTCCTCACTAGCCAGGTACATTGACCTGTGTATACGGTGAACTGACGAAGACAGCACTCACGCCAAATCACTTCCTCAAAAGTGTCATATTACAGTGAACGAAAATGCTTCTGATATGGCATTCACAGTGTTGGTATAGCTTACATCAGCGCGCGCACTTCTCTTTCAAAATGCCATTGTCCTGAATTTAGCTCAGGCAGTAGACTTGGTGCCAAGTCGGTAATTGTTTTGTGTACGGTAACACTGGCTCCACGCGCGAAAAATATATATCGCTGCATGCAATGCAGTACTGTGGTTCCCAGACCAAATGATGCAACTTGTATTGAACCCACGGACAGACATAATAAACGCAACCCGCCGGTCGATTACTTACTAGTCTTATACCAGCCGTGTCGATGGAGTTCGACTGAAGTTCAGGGACAAAATACGATAATCTAACGACTTGTCATCAAGTCTACTCAGGCAGACGCACTTACACGATTACACATTTACGATTGGGGTTCCTTCGCTCCAGAAGGATTGCAGCCCTTCAAATGCTCACACGTACGATATAGGGATTTGTGGAATCACTCGCAATTAAAGCACTATCTTCCTACAGGGGCGGATCCAGGAATATTTGCATGAGGGGGTTCACCAGCAAATGCTGAAATGTAGACAGGTTTTTTTTCTCCGGACACGTGGCCTCGGTAAATCAATAGGTGGGGTAGGAGGGGGCCTCTTACTATACTTTTGACATTAAAAACAGGGGATGTATTGCAAACTCGTTTCATTTCAATCTTGATCTCAATACCAGACCCTAGGAGTGTGACTGAGTATATACAATATACCATGTAGTATATTTCCGCACCTTGTTATAACAATGAAGATTCCTGGATAATGCAAACGATCAAATACCGCGGGAAAGAGAGCGGTTATGAATGGCGTACTGCTCGACGCATGGGGACGAGGATGAATCTGGCTGTCCAGTTTTATCTTAATGAGCGTGTTAATCTGATAAGGCGGTGTTGAGTGAAAGTGGAGATGACTCTGGAATACGTACAACCTCGTCCCCATGGCTTAGTTTATTTTAAAATTTCGTTTTCAATAGTAAGCCCTGGGATGGAAACTTGCTTCCTGTATCCTGATTCGATAGCGCAATTAGTAATTGATTTGTATCGTGTATTTGGTGGTGTTATATCCAGCGTGTTTTCACGTTCATTGTAATTATTACCTCCACACCTACTCAAAAGTGATCCTTTTCTTTCCAATTTGCTCATATTAATATGAAATGTGATACTGCATAATAGCTTGATATTGTAACATTTTAACTTTGGAGAAAAAATCGTGTTTTCGTAACTCACGCCGCGACGAATTTATCCTGTTTTTACCCCAGACACCACATACAAAAACAAACGCTGATACAAAGCACATGCAGGCACCAGACTTTTCCTCATTTGCAGACATATCAAAAAATGTTGGATATGCAAATGATCCAATTCCAGGGTGAGAGAGCAAGGTAGTGGTGAGAGCGTACTGCTAGACACCCTGGGAATGAGGTTGGGAATACTTTATATTCGGAAAGCATTTGTTTTCACGAAAATGTTCATGTAATAGAAAGCAAACTTCGGCGCCAGGTGGCAAACAAATCACTGTTTCAAGAAGTACAACGGCACGACGCCCAGCTATCCCTTGCAGCTACGGATACCCGTCCAGCCATTGGCCGGAAACCCGCTCTGACAAGCGCTACTTTTCAAACCCTTCGACAGGCCACGCGCCTAATCCGCGTTGAGCTGTGTTTTGAAAGTCGCAGTGTGGTACGAGCGCTCCATTGGATTCGTATTTGGCGAGTGAGGGGGGAAGCCGCGTGCATTTGCTGTCAGTTGCTGTCAGTTTATACACGCGGGTAATAGACAACGCCAACTGTATGCTGGAAGGACATGTTATTGTCAGTTTCATTGGCAGGTGCCCGGTATCCAGGATCGGAGCGTTCCGATGCATGTGCGGTTGTTATATCTTTACAATCACACTTTCATCGTTTTCGCATTCTCTCACTAACAAAGCAGTGAAACTGATACATTTTTAAACCTATGCCTAAGAATGGGTCATTCACTTTCCTTAATCTTTCTCGCAGCGGTTGCTTTTGACATCATGGTTACACCGAGAAATTTAAACCGCTAGGTTCCAACGAATCCGCTTCAGATGATTTGAGGGCTTTCTTGTACCTTTTGGAACATAGGAAGGAAATTGAAATGCTTAACCCATCTTCCGCCTGAATACATTATCTCTGCCTCTTTGTGATCCTTTGTGATCCAGATGGCCTATGGCCATACGTATTTCAATATGATGTTTTATTGGGTCATAATATTTGATATTTATAATTAAATTAAAAATGAGGCCCTGTAGGCTTATGTATGTACGTTTTCGTTTCGAATATGAAACTGCTTGTTTTTCGTGACGAAGAATTAAACATGTGGACAGAAATGATAAAAAAAACAAAATAAGCATTATATTTCATATACTAGGTGCAACGTATCTCGCTGATAGGAAAGGCTATGAAGTCACAAATGCATAATTTGTACATGAATCATGAGCATTGTGACAAGTAACACGTTTTATTGCGGAACATCCCATATAGTATCTCAGACTGTTGTTGAAGTCTTCATGAACCGAAATCGCCGCAGGACTGACGCGCATTCATTTACTCTTGCGTGTACGATATCGTCCCGCCGCGTCCATACTCATCTTGTTATTAATGCACATTTCTCATTGGACTGGGGACCGGAATGCGTAAAGGCGGACTTCTCCCATTGTGAACGGTACAGTCGTCGCCTGCAGCAGAGATCGGCTGGAAACGTCGCGGGGGAAAAGCACCGACTAGACGGTTGAGGGAAAGGCGGTCAGCCCCGGTCGGGGCCGGGACGAGAGAGACAAAACACGGAGAATTATGCCGCCGTACTGCGGGCCATCATGTATCAGGTCTACCCGTCCACGGTGCGGCGGTTCTCGTGCGTCTACCACCCGGGCGTGGCGCGGCGGCTGCCGCCGCTTCCTTGCCGGTACCTCAATGTGTGTCCGTACACGGAGGTTAGTTCCACGTAAAGAATTTGTGACTTAGCAATCGCAATCTCACGTGAAGCCTGTGTCGCCTAGAAAATAATCACACGGGCGAAGTCTTGTATTAGTTTCGGATCTCTTAAAACCTAACAGAAGTCAGCCCATCAAACCCCAATGGCATGTTTTGTTGGAATCTGTCAGGATGGGTACAGTACCCATAAACTGACAGTCTTTTACATTGGGTTGGCACACCTCCAGAATATGTGTGCAGTTTCCCATATGGTGTTGGAATTTGCCAGGATGGGTATGGTTCCTAGTAAATCGTGCTTGGGAGTTGGGATTTTAATGTCCTTATAGGTATGTTTCGACATGTGGTGTTTTGCTAGTTACACTAAGTTAAAAATATTGTCGGGTGCTTGGATCATGCATTGTACGTATTTTTGACCTGTATTTACGTCATTGTGTTGTTCGGTCATTGTTTTCAGTCACATAACAAGGCTAAGGGCCAAAAATAATTGCTGATTAATTTGACCGCAGTATGTCATTCAATTTGCGAAGGAGAAAAAAAACCTGCCTTTGTTGTTACAAAAAAAAAGTCGATATGTCGGGATCTTTTAAGGTCAGACGGGCCAGCTTCTTGGGTTCAGCTTCCGATGCATTCAGGCAGCTGAATTCCACACAGGATGTGCACATTTCCTGCGTATCCACCCAAATAACCCAAGCCCTTGAAATCCGACTCGTTGTTACAGCAGCACTTTATTAAAATGCTGTATCTTGTTTCATTCTTTCTTTCTTTCTCTATTTCTCCGTTGATAGTTCCAAAGAATCAATTCTGTGGTTAATGAGGAAAATTACCGGGCACAAGTTGAAGGCATGACCCGTTCTTATACCATATTTTATAAATGTGAAAAGAGTGAAAAACCACTAACAGTTGTATAATACATGGCTTTTTAAAAACTGTGGGATATATTATTCACTCATTAAGAGTGGTTTTTCACTATGGGCCATAGTGAAAAACAACTCCAAAAGATGCAAACCTCACTCTCAAAGGTTGGAAAACCACTCAAAATGTTGTACCCCATATATGGCTCTTTAAAAAGGGTGGGGTATTATTCACTCTTTTAGAGTGGTTTGCACTATGGGCCATAGTGAGAAACTACTCAAAAAGATGCAAACCTCACTCGAAAAGAGTGAAAAACCACTAAATGTTGTACCCCACATTGCTCTTCGAAAAGAGTGGGATATTATTCACTCTTTTAGAGTGGTTTTCACTATGGGCCATAGTGACAAACCACTCCAAAAGATGCAAACTTTACTCTAAAAGAGTGAAAAACCACGCAAAAAGAGTTGTCCCCATATGTTTTTTTTAATCTTTTACATTTATAGAGTATTCAGACCACCGGACCTATAATGTTGGCCCATTCCTATACTATGTATTTTCTTGTTGGGAATAATCTACCTTTTCTTTGAAAATGTGTTTATCATAAGTCTGGAGCCAGGATTGTCGAAATTACCAAATATCCTTTAAAAGGAAAAAAAAGTACACAGTTGCTTAGAAATAAGATCTAAACATGAGACCACTTTCAGTACAATTGTGTTTCAGTAAAAATCAGGACTTCAAACTTTGTTAAACTTATAAACTTTAATATTTACGAATTCATAGAATATTATGCGAAAAAAAGTATTTTCTATCCAAATTATCTGGTGATCAGGCAATAACAAAAAAGGGCAAATATATATAAATGTTTTGGATGGGATCACATTCGGTACACAACTTCTAGGGTCAACTTTGAAACCTAAAGTGACCGGTTAAAGTGGGTCATGTCGTTAAAGAAACCTAGAAGCTCATTCGATGTTCTCTTTAGCCGAGTAGACAAAATCTTTTACGATTTTGTCTACTTAAAAGTAAATTTTGTTTACTTAAAAGTAAATTATCGATAAGAAATTGATGTCTATATACGTTTATACTCAGCACGCAGCCCAGCCGTTTGCTATTACACTTTACCCTGGTGTGACGGGAGCAGCGTGTATGGTCCCCTAATTTCTTCCTTCCAATGTTCCTTCCCCCTTTGCGGTATTATTGGACACGGAAACGCACGGGTTGCTAAACATGAGTTCAGGGATCGGGTCAAAAAATGTCTGTACTCGTTAGTGAACCTCAGACCTCGGAGGACATAATATGTTCATCTATCCCACACATTTGACATACTCGGTTCGAATCCCAGTGGAGTCGCTTCCTTCACTGGTTGTTGAGTGAAGTGTGTGACCCCGTGGACTAGTTTGTAAGACCACAGACCTCAGGGACAGTCACTGCGTCCAAATGTATAGTGGAGCCTTGTGTCCACGAGCAAGCGGCATAGCAGTAATCTACTTCTGATACAGAGTTGGAAAAGTGTAAAATAGACTTATGTGCATAACTTGAAGCCTATACGTGCAGTACTGATAGGCAATGGTGTTGTTCTACTAGTGTCATTGGCATGAATTTACGTTATTGCAGATGTTCCTTCCTGAGATGATTATGTCTTGGTAGGTGAACGATTCTTAAAACAGGGCTTTTCTTTTTAAACTGGCAACATCCCCTAGACTCTACTTTGCTACATGGCCTAGCACCTTGATTATGTCAAGGAGTGGATGAACGAAAACAGAATAGAGAAGACTCTTTGGCACTTCAGAGATTAGCACAGTTCAAAGGGTTAAATGACAATAGAAACCACCAACTTCCTGAAAGCATCCGCCTTGCTCTCAATGTGTACATAATTATGTATATGCAGAAGAACAAGGACATGGTGACTGACTATTGAAGGTGGCAAGAAGATGTCGCAAAGTTAACTTGAACAAACTGGGTTCCTCTGGGGAAATTGTTGAATGGTTTCCCGTGTATTATACAATCGGAAGCAATGATGTGTATTTACTGTCAAACTTGGCTTCCATTTTGATGGAGAGGTTCAGCCCTTGGAAGGGGTGGGGACTCACCCTCTCGACAACTTCGTGATCTCATTTGGTTTTTATCGCGACAAGTTATCGCCAGCGTCATTTGTCTGTACCCCCAATTTGCGTCACAACTTCCACGACTCGTGACCACGGCCTCTATTAGGTATACCGGAACCATCGTTTTAAGAAGGATCAGACCTGCGCTCCTTTGGGCAACAGGTTAGCTGGGGATGGTTGACCTCCCCCCTCCCCCTCCCCCGATCCCACCACCTTCCCTAATACATCCCGGTCTAGATTTAGCTTTGTATAAGTGACCGGTCACGGCTTCTGCGGCGGTCCCCTGGGACGCGCCCCACCGCTACCCTGATTGTTTCCTGTCCCAACTCCCCCTGCCCCACCGCGATAAGGCCCCGTCCATTTCCTTGCATTTGGGAAGCTGAGCCCCCGGCTGATGTAGCAAAAACCCCGCTGAAGCAGTGAGAGTCTACAGCTTCCAGCACCGACTCGCATCGCACCCTCATCGTCTAGGCTCTCCAGTGGCTAATCCCAATCACATGAGCTTTTCGACACACTCTCGGGAGAGTCTTCACAGCTCATTTGGGTCTTGCAGTAGAAGCTTCGGCCTTGCGTCTTCCGATCAGCGCCCAGAAGACACTACTCATCAGGCGATTTGCTCACCAGGTCTGTGAACAGACAGCAAGTTCATTTTCTGACTTTAGGACTTTTAAACAAAAAGGGACAATATAAAATATCATCCCGTAACTATTGGCTTCGTTCTTACGTCTACGGTTCAGCCACTCCGACAGACGTCCTCTAGGGGCCAGGACCACCGATTGCAGAGTCCATGAGACAGTCTCGCGTCATCACCGACGTCACATCTGCAGAAGTGTTTCGCAACCTGAGTCACAGACTACAAGAACTTACTCACGCGCTGGTTAAGTTACAGCGTGACGGCACGAGTGAAACGCGGCGATCGCAATCACCCAAGCTTATCGATTAACCGAAGACCGTAATCGATCGTCGATTACCCGAAGGATTGTAATCGATCACGGACGGCTACACTGGGAATTACTTGTCGATTCGGCCAGTTCCCTTGTTGGTATCATTATACTGAACCGAAGGTAAGTTTAGAAAACATGTTACGTGGTGGGATGAGTTCATATAACCATTTGCTGAAGTTTGTCATCTAGCCCACAGCCATGCATGTGTACTTTGTATTAACAATTGATGATAAATACTTCAGCAAGTTTCATTTTAAACCTTACAACTCTGTGATAAAATATAAATGATACCTTTTATTTGAGATTCATGGGGAACACTAAACGTCTTCCAGTACCTACACACACCAGCAATTTTCCGCTATTACCGATTTTCGAGTAAAATAATTTCAAAATGTGTTCCATCAATCATGTGACTTTTTTCGTATAGATGGTCACTCGATAGTGACATTTTTTTTCTACAGTGGAAGGTAACTCTGTAAACGTAAGCAATATCGCCTCCGGCAAGCAGCAACGGAGATCTAAAGACAACGCTATAAAGTGTTTATTGTGAGTTCTAAAAATTGTCCCTCTATGGTCAGGTGTTTGTGCAAGAGTGAATGCATCCGTTTTTTTCCTTACACAGATACCGTATCGTTAACAGGCGCAGCTGTCCAAAATATTTCATCAAATTGAATGTGATTTTTATGGCGTGAAATAACTGTGTTTTGGTTGAAGTAGTTTCGACTGGGTGTTTGTCATAAATAAAGGGGGATTATGTCTGATACAGCGTATACGTAATGAGATCGTTCAGATTCCAGACATAGTAAGACGGGGAAAAGATAATGACTTGTATTGAGCAAAGTAGTTCGAAGCTATTGTTTTGAATTATATACCCAAACGAGGATTTGTACTCAATGATGTAAGAGCTTAAAGGCGTATACGATCATTTCCTTTTCATGCATTTTGTTCGTTTCCAACACCACTCAAAATCCAAAGAGGAGGAATGTTACAACTGATAATGTAGTAACCAACGGATAATGTATCACTTACCGATAATGTAACAGAAATTGACCAATAGTGTAGTAAAAATGTACTACACTATCAGTTGACTGTTGTTACATTATCGGTCTTAACCAATAATTTAACAAATATTGACCGATAGTGTATACATTTACTACACTATCGGTCAATTTGTGTGACATTATCGGTAAGTGAAACAGTATCGGTCAATTTGTGTGACATTATCGGTTGGTGATACATTAATCAGTTGGTTACTACATTATCAGTTGTAACAAGGAATGTTCAAAACCTAACCTGTTGAAATTTCAGCTGGTCGATGCTGCACTTTTCGAGAAAACAGTGAAAAATCATGCACGACCTTTTGATCGCGAAACACGATTCCTTCAATAGCAACCCTTATTCAGATAATCTGTCAGTTGACTGATCGTTGGAGATCACCTTCATTTCTTGATTTCTTCTAAATGACAGCAAGCCAGACAGAACAATTTTCACGGGGTGTTTAGTACCAGCGCGATCTTTATTCCAAGTAAGCTTTTTGATAATAATTCCGTAAGTTACTTTTGAGATATGTAAATGATCCTATATGCCTTTAAGTAGGAGTTGGTCTGGTGAGTGAGGACTATTGGGATTGGGTAAATTAAGGACATCAGGCCCCAAAGCTATCTGTTATAGATGTGTAAAATATATTGTTGTGATTTCAACGAATAAAAACTACCGCGATTTTTCACTCCACTCCTTTAAGACTTGGGCGGGTCGAGGTGTGAATGGTAGCCACCTGCCAATCAAAAATGAACCCACTTTCAGTCAACACTTTATTACAGATCATGTGCTACTTGGCCATAACATTAAGCCCTTTCCGCTCGGGACACAATTTCCCCCACAAGAAATAATTTCGTTCGGTGCTTTCTGTCACAGCCAATAAACCCCTCGATCCATTTAAATTTGCGCCTTTCCGAGAGCAAATATACAAACAGGAACCAATCATAAGTGTCAAGTAGTTGAAATCTGATCTCTCTCTTCCAATTTTTATTAATTTTTTTCGCCAATGCGCCAGTGACTTGCCAAAAATAGAGACACGCTGCATACACCAGACGCGTCTGGGGTTGTCACCTTAAATTCTCGTCTAGACTCGGCATTCCCATTTCCGACAAGTCGAATGTGCCTGTTTGCGGCCATAACAACATGTAACCTCGATTCTCATTTGGGAACATTCCCCTAATCTGGCGCTTCCTAAAGGCAAGTCTTCAGACGGGTGCCGCATGTTGGGGTAGCCAAACTCATTCCACGTCTATATTTCCAGGATCAAAAAAAAAGGTCGACCGAACGAGTCTTCGTTGAGTAAACTTTTTGGACACTCTTCAAATGTTTCTGAAATCTTACCGAACGTCCGGAGAGTCATGCCAAGATGCTAAGGTATGCCATGAAGTTAATAAACAAAACGCAAGTTGGGTTAGCCAAACTCATTCCACGTTTATATTTCCAGGATCAGAAAGGTCGACCGAACGAGTCTTCGTTGAGTAAACTTTTTGGACACTCTTCAAATGTTTCTGAAATCGTACCGAACGTCCGGAGAGTCATGCCAAGTTGCAAAGGTATGCCAACAAGTTAACAAAACAAGCCTAGTGATGCTGGACACAGAGAGTAAGAGAGCACCAAAATATTATTCAGTTGATTGCGAATGGCTATTCACTGGAAATCTATTCATGAATTTGCTCTGTAGACACAGTTAGCCGTATTTAGCATATTACGGTCTAACCCTATACGAGAGCACTGCCCGGTTCTTTTCACCAGCCAACAACTGGGCAAAGTCACAAGTGGCAGTCAGTCAAACTCACAAAGAGCACCAGCAGAAAATACCGGTAATAGATCTTATTTAAAGGGAAGCCATTTTCTATCGTGTTCCCTGACTCTATTTTATAAACTGTAAACTGGTGAATGGGATGGTGCCAGACTATTTGATGATTCGCGTACGTTCCAAGCCTCACTTTCAGAATTGTGTTGTGTGTTTTTTGGTTTTAAATGTGGCTTAAAACATTAGGGTATGTTTAATCACATCTTTTTAAATCATGCATCAGAACAGACTGGTATTAATTTGCAATGAACTTTATTTCATTGCTTTCATTTCTACTCGCAAGTTTCATAAATGAAGAGAGTACCTCGCGTTCAATTATGGGCGACTCGTGAATACAGTGTAAAGCAATGGGGAAAATAGGCTAAGACCAATGTTATGTTTATGGTATGGTTTTTTTTATCAATGGAAGTTATTTCCATTAATGTCATTGTGTTCGACTGAGGGAGTGTTGGTACGCTTGATAACACATTCAAATTGTGGACGTTGAACAATCTAGAATCCACGATTGACCGAAGGTCCACGATTGACGATTGTGTACAAAACATATGGGAGGTCTTCCTAAAAAGTTAGGGTACAAACTAAAGAGGGACAATACACAGGGTCCACGATTAAAGTTTGTACACACTCGTGTACGCGTCCTACATAACCACACACAAAGAGAGAACAACAGATCTTTGCAGTCCTCGGGAGTTGGGTCTTTTAATTAATGGAAACGGTCCTCTGTAGTAAGTTTGTGTGCTTAGTCTATGGGAGAGTGTTATATTACAGGGGCAAAGGAAAACACAAAGTCCTCGGGAGTATAGTACAACACGACTGTTTGTCCTTGGCCAATTCACTTGGACATGGACACCGAGAGTCTTATCATTACTGTTATTGGGTTCGGAGTTCCCTGACTTTGTGCTCCTTGTATCATCGGCAAAGCACCCGATAAGAGGCCAAGGTCCTATGCAACCCTTTCCAACTTTAGATTCCCTATGGTCCACAGACAGGAAGAGGACTATCAGTGCATTTTGATATTATCTTATTGTCGTCCAACACGTACAACAAATTTGGAACGGGTATAGGCCTATACTATCGCGGTTCGTAATTGAATTATTTTGCTCCTTTCTATTGGATTCTGTGTCTGGACAACGGTGTCGCAATCGAATACTTGTATTGGACTCAGGCTGGGTATACATTACTATAGTATATGATGAGTATGGGCGATTACGCTTTGGCGAATTGAATTTCGCGACAACACAATTCGTATTGTTTGTCACGTTAGCAGGCCGTAATGACACGAAATCCTGATGTATCCAGAAAGGTAACTTCTTCGCAGAGAGTACAAGAAAATGTAATATTTTTCTTAACGAGCATCAACGTCAAGGTAACATCAAATACATGTATCTAAAACGTGTCCATCAAAGCATGTACTTTGGCATTTCGCATGTTTATCATAGACTTTATTCACGGTTCGGCCACAGCGAGGTAAACTCTTCATTTTTGGGACTTGCGAGCAGAAATGAAAGCAAGAATGGTCATTACAAACTAATACACGTCTGCTCTGATGAATAATTTGAAATGTGTGATAAAAATACCCATATGTTACAAACCACACTCCAATCATAAAATAGTCTGGTACCATCCCATTCAAGAGTTTACAATTTATAAAATAGATTCAGGGAGCACGATCGAAAATGGCGTCCTCGTGGATAAGGTCTATTCTGTCCAGTGGTGAGCGCCAATTTCTTTTTGCCACTGATTTTCTGAAACTGCATACTTAAAACAGTCATTATAGCGCTAATCTAATCTTTTAAATATGACATCATGATTATACTTATGTAAAGGCTATTGAGTGGATAGCGGCCTTACGAGGAATACTTGTATCAAGTTTCACATGCAGTATATTTCCATGGAAATGCTTTGAGTCGGTCCTTTCCAATAGGTTGACACTGCCGTGTATCGATCGCCCGTGGCTATTATCACGTCCCAATGCTAACCGTGCATTCATCTTACAATAATCTAACACGTGCAAGAGCAGGGGAGGGGAGATGGGGGGGGGGGGTGCGCGTATCTGAGCAAGCCAGCAGACGACAATAATCACTGCGGCAATTCGATTCCCGCCAAAACAAACTGCAAATAAAAGCAGAGAGAAACCCCCTGTCCCATCGCGGCTCGCGGCTGTTATTTTCACCTGCCTCTTGTTCAGTGGCTTTGTGTACGTAACGCCTCTGACAGTGCATGTACACACGCACGGCATCGCGGGGGGAATTTGTGTCTATTCCTTTATAGGTGCACCCGTTGAGATGGGGAAACGATACGTCATTTCGATGATTAATTTCAACAGAGGGGAAAACTGGCTCTTTGATAGCTTTGTTTTGGCTTCGCCCATAAATAAAACCAATGGAAGGCGTCAGAAGTGTTATATATAAAGCACGCCTACTGTAGATCCATTACATGCAGCATCTTTGAGTCGTGTTATGTTATGTTATGTTAATTCATTAACAATGAATGCAATGAGTTCTACCCATGCGTATCATCTCTTTAACAAAAGCACACACCTCAAAGATGGCTGCAGTGCAAACGGTCTATAGCTCCATCCAATTAGTCTGCAACGGCTGTTGAAACGATTTTGCTATGGATATTAACTGCTGTACTCCTTTGCCATTTTTGGATGTATGCCATGCACGGATGCATTAACAAAACTACCTTAAATTTCTGGTATCCGAGTAGGGCGCAAACAAATGTTTATGCTACGTTCTCACGTTACTGAGGTAAGTCAATACTTCGCAACATTTAAAGCCAAGCAGTTTGACTACATCCTTTTGTTACATGAACGACGACAAAGCCAGATGGACGCCTGAAAGTCTTACAATTACATGAACTGATGACTGTATTAATTTAAAATCTTGAAGCATCCAGAGGTCATCGAGCATGCGCGTTGAGCATCTCAAGCATTGACCTGACTCGAGTGGTTATGGGTAACGCTGCTGGCTGGAAGTTTAAAAGTCGGCATCAGCGGAGCTGTGTTTATTTTGAGCTCGGGGAAAGACCTCGAGATGGTTCATTCTTAACAGCACAATCTTCTCTTAGTCCTGGGGGACAGAAGGAGGGGAGGGTGGTTGTCGAAGGACACGCCTTGTTTGTCATGACTCATGCAATTAAAGCGTCGGCAACGAGCAGCAGGGTTGGCCGCGCGGTGTGTGTGCAAGAGTTTCATTTGTCTGTTTGTCCCGCACGAACTTTGATAGACAATAGCTCACTATATGATGCATTAGCAATCTATAGTTTTACTTTCGCAGATTCTTGAAGTGGTGTTTCCATGCTGAAACAAAAACTGAAAGCACAGCTATCTCTGTGGCACACATAGTCCTTATTATGGTCTGAACCGTGTTTTTTATTCCGCATTTGAAACAGTGCATTTACACTAAGCAATGCTACCCAAGATGGACAGTGTGTATATTGGAATTACTCCGTAACCGTTCGAGAAGGCAAGTGGTTTTTTAATGGTTTGTTTACTGTACGTTTCTGGAGTAGCAGGAATGTGAGCTGTGGTTGTCAGGTTAAGACCCCAAGTTCAACCCGTCACAATAATAGCAGGGGTCGCAGTTTGACCTCACAGACGGAAAATCGCAGCTACCCAAGTGTGTTTAATACTAAATGGATTATAGAAGGTAGGTCTGGAAGCCAGCAGTCGAAGTACAAAATGATAATTGGCCACTGAGAAAGAAATCTGCAAATCGTGGTGTCTGAGAAAATGCATATGCATGCATGTCCTCGTTAGAATCATAGAGCAAGGTTTTAGCTCCATGTTAGAATTGCGTATAGGCTACCGTACCTTTGCGTTTGTCTGTATCTCTTGTGGGGTGAAGGTCGTTACAGGTTTCGCCACGCATTGGCACGTGTTCGCAGTGAAAACCTGTGCAGTTGATCGTAGTGAAATTCCACATAAATTCGGTTACCCGACATAAAAGGTTATAATAGTGACGACAAGTTGCGTCCCTCTCTTTGATAACCCGAAGGCTAAAATGTATATCTGTATCCTCAATTCATAGGACATTACAATACGTGATTGTTGTAGCTCTATGTTCTAGACACATTTTGTATTTTAGCTAGGATGCACCATCCAGGGTGGATTTGGAGGTGGGCTGTCGGGAGTGGCTAACCAGTCCCCTCCGGTCTCACAAATATCTATAAATGATTTATTACAGTAACATGTCCCTCCTGATGCAGAAAATACCTGCTCGTTGCTTACGGGTATTTGGTCTCCGTGCTGTATTGAACAACTCAGCCAGACCCCATCCCCCCATCCCCCCTCCCACAGAGAACATGAATACAAAGTAGCAGCGCCATTTGAACAAAATCCTATTTCCGCCACAGAACACGTGTACTGCTTTACTGAAAGAAAAGAGTCGGTTGCAGCATAGCGCAAGTGGTTCTCCTAAGTTACACTCCCCGCCACGCGAAGCCTTCAACTGCTGCTTTGCACCCATTCCCGTCCCACTGTAAATAAAATAAACACTTTTCACATGGGTCCCAAGAATGTTGGTGATGCATCATCCACCCGTCCCAGTTCCTGTCACCAAGTTGCACCTAGGAACTCAAGTCTAAACATTCAAATTGTTATCGGGACCAGTTCCTCGGAGCATGGAGCTGTGTTTTATAGTTCCATGCTCGGAGCATGCTCGGACCACCAGCTATGGATGCACCCCTAGGCTAGCCGCTCGCGTGCCAAGCCGCCAGCACGTGCCACCAACAAACCCCCATGGGATCACACCCATATCGTCTTGACCTTATCTGCCCCCTACAGGCCAGAGGCCAAGCGTGCCCGATCCTTATCTGGTGCCCGCACGTGCCATCGTCACCTTGCAAGAAGTTCCGTAATCAACTATTTCCCCCTCGTAATCCGGTTAGCGGGGACGGGCCACGCGCTTATACATGTCGGCACTTCCGACAACACACTTCCACCGGGGAACTGTTTACCACTTGCGCTGTTGTTGGTTATAGTTTGTTTGCTTTATTGTTCTTAAGAACTTTGCAATTCCCACACGTCCTTTGAGTTGCACTTGTATGTGTTGTTGACAACATAAACTTAAGGCCAAAAAAAAAAAAAAAAATCTAAAGTCTGAGCTTGCCGGCTTGCCCCGTTTTTTTTTTTTTTTTTTTTTTTTTTTTTTTTTTTTTTTTTTTTCATATGTGATGACTGCAAAAAATGGTGCCCTACTAAACAGTGCAAACATATGGGAGTCAGAGAGGCCACATAAAATCTTATTTCTCGATCAACCCCCATCTAAAAACACGTTAAAATTGCGCAGCAGCAGAATTCCAGTTCCACCAGTGAGTTTGGCGGTTTTGAAACATCATCTTGTATTGAAAAAAAAAACGTTTTCATTTTGCCGACGCGCATGGCTACGGCGACGCGCGCGCATACCAGAAACCGGAGACTTTTTTTTTTTGGCCTAAACAGTGTGTTTAGTTTTGTGAATAGAGAAAGGACCTTGTTCTAAATACGCCGGTGTAGTATGAAATGTGGACTCCTGTGAATTCCGGTCTCTTTTACCTAATACATGTATGATTCTTATCCTCACACGTGACCTGTTACTGTCCTAAATATTTCACTTAGGCATGCGCGATACAACAGATGAGTTCGTATTTCATATAGACTCCGAATTTCATGCTACACAGCTATGACCTTTGTGTATCATGCAGTTTGTAACGGAGCGGCTATGTGCTTTTCCCTCAGATCTTCGTGCTTCCGTCCTTCAAGTTCTGAGTAAAACTTCATACTCTAAAGAACAGTCCAGATCTAACCTGGACACTCGCCTTTTAATCAGTCACTCACCACCACCCCACTTGAAGTGCTTCAAACACATGTTTTGATTTCAAACACATGTGGTTCGCGGGACGATTTGTTTCCAAGAAAAGGGACCCTCTCATTTTCTGGCCACTCAGTTTTTCCTCTGATAAACATATACCATTTCCTCTTCGGCCACTTTATCTATGGTAGTCCTTTAAAACTCTGCCAAGCATGGTGTCAGATATTGATTTTAACTGAAAACTTGGTGTGTGATTGATGGGTAATGATTTTGAATTAGGGTATTTTTTATGATCACACACTTTCAATGTGACAGTATTACCGCAGATGCCAGCGTTAACATTTTCATTTGCTTATGTCAGTTTTTAAGTTCCGCATGCAGAGAGAGTGAAAGTGTAGGTTTCAATGACCTACAAACTGTTACTTTAAATGAATATATGTTTTTGCTTCTGATATTTGATGTCCAAACAAGGAACAAGTAGACAGAAATTTCGTATAGGTATAATGAATTGTAAAAGTTCTTTACAAGTTCATTGTCTAGTCAGGCCTAATTTCACTGGGCTGTCTTGTAATATTGTTCATGATATTGAGATGAGAATGAGTAGAGAGCCAGTGGCAGTACGCAACACACAGAATTTTGGCTGGCTAGTTTTTGTTGCATATCCAATCACAGACTTATTTAACAACACCAGATCACTGATCGCTAAACATTCTGTACTTCCTGTTCGCCATTCCAGGAAGCGCTGTCCGTAGTCTCGGAAGACCAGTCCATGTTTGAGAGCACCTACCAACACCACCACCAGGAGGTTCCCAAGACGTCTTCCGTCTCCTCCGCCGTCAGCCCCCATCACCACTCCTCGGCGCTCCAGAGCGCCGTCCAGAAGCCCAAGCTGTCCCCTCAGTCCTCACCGGTTGTCGACCACGGGAACACCCTCCCGAGCCCCCAACAGCAGCAGCAACAGCAGCAGCAGCAGCAGCAGTGGGCCCAGTGCCGGCAGCAGGAGATCATCAGGATGAAGCAGGAGCCGGACCACGGAAGTCACGGCCACGAGGCCGGTAGCCTCGGCGGACGGGTGGTGGAAGCCGAGTCCCCGTTGGACTGCAGCGTGACCAAGAGACAACCCCACGGGGCTATGACGGAGGCCACCCAGGCGGCACCCCCTTACCCGTGCCCGCCTTACCCCGGATCGGAATCGGACCGTGCTCGCTCACCACCGCCCAATGTCACAACCAACGAGAAACGGGTCATTGTGCCTGCTGGTAAGTGTCACAATCTCCTCTTTTTCTGTAAACTTCACTCGCTGGCCCACGAAGCATAACTCAAAATTGTTAACTTGGGCCCATGCATTGTATTGAGTGCAATTTGGAAAGGGACAAGTTTGTGCATACACCAGGTACAAATTGACCCACCCACAAGTATTGTATGGTTCTGTTATGATAACTCAGAGGCGTGGCTCCGCATAATTTACCAATAAACATCGCGCAAAAGCAGAAGAAAAGTCAAAGCTTAAGAAAAAAATGCATTTGGGAAACAATTGTACCTTTGATGAGTTCAAATTCATGAGGTTTGTTTCTTGTAAAACACCATTGCATGCTCATACATCAACTTGACAAACTTCATATACATGGTCTATGCCAATGTACACATAATTATATAAGTTGTGCCACAAAACTGCTCGACGCAACCAAGAGAATTTCTTTTTTAAATTTAGTGTATTTTTTTACGTCATTTACATAATTATTGGAGGAAAACTTTCTTGTGGATGAGTCAAGCGTCTCACGGGTTGGGTCCCTTTAATTTTACTGGCTGGTACCCTGACTTTTGTACACGACTTTTCCATGGCACTAGCTCCCTGGTGACAAGCTGAAGGTCAGTGACGTCACAATTGACGAATGACCGCGCTTGCACCCTTGGGTCAATTCGTTGCGATTTGTGAAGGTTATATATATATTAGTCATAGTTTGGATGCGTCATGCTATTATCTAAAAACGAAAACACAGATGACGTTTTCGTTCCTTATATTGATTATTGCACTATCCTGAACGTTTTTGTAATATAGTTACTACAAAATAAATTTAGGAATCCATACACACATCAATTTTGCATAGGCCTAGGCCTACTTAGTGCTATGTTATGAGACGCGGGTTGAGCATTGTTGGTATACCTACACACTTTTTGTATTATTCCTGTCCTGATATGCTCAGTATATCCCAATATAGAAGTCATTTAGGTAAAGACACGGGTCAAGAGAAACTTGCAAAGTCGAGACAATTAATTATGGCTCATAAGGTTATCGCTACTGAGAACAAAACAGACCGCACTCCTGTATACGATGAACGTAAACAATCATACAAAACCAGACAGTCATGTTTATTTCATTTATTTGATCCTAAGGTAAATGTAAACAAATTAGCTTTTGAACTGGTGTTTCGTCATGCTGTATCATCAGCTCATTTTCGATTGCCGGTACTTAATACATGTGTGTAATTGCATAGAAAATGGTGGTACCGGAATGTTGCCTTAGTTCCTAGAATTAAGGCATTGAACCTGTGACCAAGTTCATTTAAATACCAAGCATCTAGCTTTATTAGTATTTTTATACCATCATTATCTATACCACTTGGCCGAGGTAACACTATACATGTATTTTAGTGGAAGCTTTTGCTTTCCCACCCACAGCAAAACCCTCACGCAATCGTCATCTCTTAGTCTTATCATCAGACGCCTGAAAACCAACCGGCGTGCCGTGGATATATCTCATTATGCGCGCAGTGGCCGAGGAGTCTTTCAAGCCCGCCGTCTATCACCTGTCCCCGTCGCTGCGCTGGCGAGAGAAAAAAAAATGCCCGGCCGGCCAGCGCGCCGTCGCCAGCTCGGGTCTACCGATCAATGAAGCCTTCTTCCCCGTACCGAAGTTAATCACTGAGACCACCTGCCTTTCGCACTCCTCCACCGCGCCGACGGTCCTTTTTTTTTCTCTCCTCCGTCTTCTTCTTCTTCCATTCTCCCAATCTTGTCGATGGGCCAGGCAATTCATATAACTTTGTGGATTTTTCTCAGCGCTCGCTGAATACACATTTGCGATTATGATCATCGTGGGGAAGGCATAGAAAATACATTATTGCTGTGTTGCAGGCCTATACGGTAAAGCCAGTTTGTCTCCGAGAACTTGAAATTCAAGACTGCGCTTCGGACAGGCAGCCGGTAATTGTCGTGCTCCGAACCGATGGGCAATTTACATAGAAATCAAATGCCTACTGCTCTTTATCCGTGTCATAGTTAATTAAATCACGTAAATATGTGCAGCTTATCCCACTTATTTCTCACACATGATCTGCTGTTTGGTGCCATTTTATCTGTCATTACACTTCAATTCATGCCCTGTTGAAGATAATCTTATCAACTATGCTTTACTTTTTTTTGAGAATTACTTTATTAAATATTATTATTACATTCGATCATGAACTTGCATAACTGACTCTCTACTTATTTAACTCTGCCTTTAAATTATCTTTTTTTGTCTGCAAACGGTAATTGCAAATTTCATTTCTTTGACTGCACAGTAAAAAAGTTAGTTTATATAAAAAATTTGTTGTCAAATCTAATTCATGAAGAAAAAAATAAAATAATACCTAAGCCTTCAGTGTTTTTATTTTTACTTGAAGAAGTTTGTTTTTCATGTAACTTGTAAGACCTTTGCATAAAGTTTTCCCGAGTCAAACCCTGAACATATGCAATGATTCAAGGTAAAGACCACCTGACACGGATGCACGAAATTAAGAAACAACAGTGTGAATATTTTCAAAATCTTAGCGGGACATTTTTTTTCATATAGGCCTATATATAAAAAAAAAATCAAATTGATTTAAAACAACGAACTGATGGATAAAGCATAACATTCAAACAAGCTTAGTAGATAAAAGAACAAACGAAAGATATATTTTAGTATGAGAAAAGTATAGTCCCTATCGTGAATATGCAACAGTTTTATCAGTTAGCCTACTTTTTTTCGTTATGACTGCTATTTCGCTTCATTTATATATAGCGATGTATTTAATACAACTTCCAGAAACAAGGAGGAAAATGTTACATCGTGAGGCGTAATTTAAAATATACTTTGGCAAAGCAGTTTTTATTCAAGATTCTTAGTTTGCAAACATTTATTCCTGATTGGTGCATAATGTTGGAAGTAAAATATCTGGTATAAAATATCGTCCAATCGAAATTAAAAACAGAAACGGAAAGGCATAAGCTGGTCATTCTTCGGAATGTTTCTGTAAATAGGACGAAACCTAAAACGTAGATAATTGTTTACAGCGACGAGCCCTCCTAATTTATATTTTCGATTTTCCTTTAAAAAACAAGTTTCCAGTTCTATTTTCGCCTTTTGATCAATATACGCCAACAAAACAAAAGTTATTGACAGTTTCCCGCTGTGATTCTGCAGCTTTCGGTGCGATGAAAAACCACCGCAGATCGTCCTTAAATCAACATTCTATAAACAGACTTGAATCCTTCATGAATTAAAGTACCGCCCTCCCTCCCATAACCACAGTCGTGGCCAATTGATCTCAGAGCCCTTACAGCCAAATCCCCGAGAAAATCCACGCCAACTAAATCCTTCACTCCCCCCAAAAAAAATCCACCTCAAATACCCTAAGCAAGACGCGCGGTCCGGTTGACAGGCAGCGTACACTAGGCCCCGGACTAGCCCGGGAAGACAGCCGGAAACGCCGGGCGAACGCGATAGGCAATCGTTGGGCAGGAAGGCTAACCCTTGTCCGGAACGGAAAGCTGTTAATTCGATAGAAGAAATATCGGACTTCCTCCCTATAAGTAATGTACCGAGGAGCGGAAACTGAGGCCTTATACCGTTTAGCGCTGGCTTGTTGTTGCTATACGCGTGTATACACAATGCACTAAGAAAAAAAAACTGCATGGTCTTCAACTCGGCGTGACATTGCTAGTTCCTTTACTGATACGGGGAAGTTGTCGATTTCGGCCCTTGACGATGACTTGCACATTTGGAAAATTTGGCCCGGTCATTTTGACTAAGTTGGACAATACAAATTTGAATAGTTCCTTGACTGCCTTCTCATTGTAGACCGTATCTCGTCCAATCACCAATAGGTTGCAAGTGTAAAAGTTTGCATGCCCAAAACTTACATAACTCAGAAACAATAATACAGAGGAAAAAAACAACAAACAAACAATACGTTGGGCCGACTTTTTGGAGTTTGACTAAAGCAACGTCACGCAGGTTACAAACTGCCTATTAAAGCTTTGATTTGAACTTATAAAGTAAGCGACGCAAGAATTATTTAATGAAGAAAACTACAAAGATAAAATGGCCAAATGAAGTTGACGTGCAATGTCTGCATAAAAGCTCGCAGTTTAAATTAACGACATCCGAAAGTGCAACAACTGAAGTCCATTATTTTCATTTTTGTCTGCACACTTGTGGACGCAATCAACAAAATGAAGGCCAATATGTGTAGTTATGGCCTCGCTTAGTTTCGTAAGGGAAAGAGTTGAGAGAATATTTTCCCTCGAAACCATGCGTTGAAACCAACGCGAGAACACCTCTACTGACGCCCATCAAGTTCCAGGAACAAAAACCACAATTTCATTTCGAACGATTAAAAAAAAACTGTTTTCTGACTTTCGTCCACCCACTTTCGATTACGAAGTCTGATCTTTACATGTCTAGCAGGCCGCCAGGAAAAGGGCAATTACGAAGCCCAGATCTGGCTCAGGATTTACCCCCGCCGATTAGTGGCAGGGATTAACAAACAAGGTTTTAATCTGGTTTAACGCCGGAGATTTAGCCGGACGATGAGGGAGGCCGAGTTACGTTGCAGATTTTTGATAGTTTCACCCGCACGTCCGTCAGTCACCGCTGCGGCAGCTGTGTACACGGATTTAGATAAAGGCTTAGCGGCTGACACTTCCAATGCGCTGGCCGACTTGGTGAAGTCTCTGGCTCGCTGCACGCGTGGAGATATGCGGTCTTGGATCAAGCATTAAACTTACGCCGGCTGCGAGAAAGAAAGCACTCAAAGAGCGCAAACCTCCGCTAAGGCTAAACAATTCCCCGCCGTATTGTCAGTACACCCAAAAGAAATACTCGCATAACTGGTGAAGAATCCTTTAATTCAGGGGGCGACGCCCCCCCAAGATCTCGGCCATCGAGTAACGAAAAATTTTGAAACTCATGCATAGAGCAACTTTTCCTAAACATACCCATTAATTATTCATATGTAGAATGCAAATTTTCTCTGTGTACACAAATGTATATGCGAAAATCAGTTTTTCACGGCGCGCAGCGCCGGAAAATTTTGCCCACGCGGCAACCCATGGTCCGATTTTAGAGGCTATCACGGAAAATGTTGAAGGGGGGGGGGCGGATTCCGCCCCCCGGCCCCTTTAGGGTTAAAACAAATCCTGGATCCAGACCCAGATCCGGATTACGTCCAAAATTTAATCGATTTGTACTTGTACCAAGGACCACACCTAAACAGTTTTTCAATGCAAATCCGTCCTTCACTTTATCTTGTTCACAGACATACCAACCAACCAACAAACTAACAAAATCCGATGAAAACATAACCTCCTTGGCGGAGGTAATAAAATAATCATGAACAAACAACATAAAAAAAATCCCATGCTTTTTGAACCGGATTTTAACACAACATAACCACACTGTAAACACGTTGGGCATAATGGGTTGATATGTAGACTAATGTTGGTCAACATGTCAACAGGTTAAACCCTTGGGCAAATTTTTCCCAATTGTTGGCAAATTTTTACCCAAATTGGGTAATTTCAAACCAATGTTGTGTAAAATTATATTGCCCAACAGTGTTTTACCCATTATTCATTGGTCGAGAGCATCACGTGGCCAGTCTTAAACGGATGATAAAGGCATGGCTAGCTGGTCTTAAACACTTTCCAGTGTCACAAATAAATGTGGACTCCTAAAAATCCGGTGCCCCTTATCGTTTCATTGTCACGTAGGCATGCGCAACACTACCAGGGAGTTAGAATTTTATAGTTCATTATTTTGCAGGAGGGATGTTTCAAAAAGCATAAAGTAAATTTGTTGAACAAAATCGGGATGTTTTGAACAAATTATATGAATTTTTTTTACCGCCTCCGGCTCGGGTAATTATCAGCATCCAGACTTTTATTCCCTTATTTTTTTTACTGTTTACCTTCGCTAACAAAATGTTACATAGACCTTGAATTCATTCAATCCTGAAAATTCCATAAGTAATGTCTCAAGCTTCATGTCATCATCATCATGTTGTTTCATTCATGCTGACACTAACATTGGATGTATACATTATAAGTAGCAACATTAATGTGCAATGTTGTGGTGGTTTTGCGACTTCAATAAACAAACGAATTTTTTTTTTCATGCATGTGCCAAAATTCACAGGGTCAATTTCCACAACCGTTGTGGGCACTGAAAATGACTTAGTAATCTTCAATTTCAATTGTTTAGCCCAAATTGTCGGGGAGACAGAACGTCCGTAGGTGTATATTTTTATTTAAATGAAACTTTAATCTTTGTAAAATGTTACCAGAGGCCGGCCCGAGGTAGCCATTGTAAACACAGGATTTCCAATGCCTTGTTGTACAACAATCCCCATTGCCTGAATTGTTTCCTTCTCTTCCGCCATGGTGACATGTATAGGCCTCTATACAATCATAGAGCAAGGACCCTATGATACAATCATACAAATGTACATTATAGAAGAGCCTTGAAAAATGCTGCGGGGTCATGACCTTGTGACGTCACAGGCAGATGGCATTCACATCAGCGACATGGCGGTCCGCGGGTGCCTCGTTGCACTTTAGCTTTCCTTCCCTAAACAGGAAGGATGGGCATCCGGGATCAGATCCCAAACACTCAAAAAGGAAAAAGAGAGTCTTTTATTTTGTAATTTGTTATCTCTGAAAAAAACACACGCAGACTTTCTGTATCGCGGACAAACACACATAATATAAAAGGAGGTCAAACCGCAACTGTCTCAACAGACGAGAAAATAAAGGACGACTTGTTTCCGGGTTTAGAAAAAAAATTACGGTGAAGTGAAAAAACAGTCCTTGTGGTCGTCGGTTTCGAATGACAGTCATTTATTTTGTTTAAAGAATTAATGGTGTCTCAATATTTTGTAGCCCAATCGAGTTTCCAATACGAAAATTGAGTTACAGTAGGTGATCGAAAATTTAGTCAATAACGAATTTTCAGAAATTCCGCTCCGTGCAAAATCCCGCTGGATTTTTGCTACCCACTATACTCGGTGCGGTGTTGACAATGACCATCTGTTTTCCATGATTCTTTGGGGGGTTTTCTGGCCAAACATATATTGTCATCAAGCACAATGTTGCGAACATAGACTTGAATAGGGCCTAATCATCATTTATTCATGTTTGACAACTTTCCATTACACGTCTGAAAGGAAATTTTGGGGTTGGTACCACTTTTGAATCATTTTAACCTTTCGGAAAATTCGTTCGGGACTTTTCTTTAACACATTGCTTTTAAATAGTAGTAAAATGTGATTTTTTTTCTCCTTTTTCCCGTTTTCTTACTTTTTCCAGCACAATTTTGATTTACAGGGTGGTGCAAAAAGAAGGAAACCCACTTTTGACAACAATTGTTGAGCAATTCAATTTAATGGTATCAAAATATTGATCTTTGAACAGAAGTAACGAAAAAAATGATTGCAAATGCATATTTTGTCTCTAAGATATGGTAGTTTAGAAATTTCATGTGCCAAACCTGTTTGTCCACGGACGGCTTTATTTCATCCGATTGACTGAGCTCCGGAGCTTGATCTGAAGACAAAAAAAAAACTTCACCAGACTTACATGTGGACAACCGTGATTTTGGTGACTTGTATTCAAATTAGCATAACACTATTCTTGCGATTTTTTAAAGATTTGTTTTCACCACGTATGGTTGAAGAGCTTAACTTCAGTACATTGTATTTAAAAGAATTTAAATAAGTTAAGTAAGAAGGTTAAAATTCATGTCCAAAGTGGCTTTCCATCTTTTTGCACCACCCTGTAAAGTGCAATCGCTCATTAACTTTTAAGAACTTATGTTGTCTGATAACCGAATAAAGAGTTTTGGTCTTTGAGGCTTATTGGAAATTGGCTTGATGGAAACTGAAACGTGATCATGAAAGTTAAAAGGCGTACTACTACTGAAATGAAAGCTGTGCCGCAGGATAACGCTATTCCTTATATACAAAACCTAAAATCTTCGGAAAGTAAAAAAAAAAATATGTTTCAGTCTTGAATCAATTAAATCTCAACTTGAATTTGAACGCCTGTGTGGAATCTCTGGTGCTCACTAAGCATGGCCTCAAAGCATTTAGCATTACATGCCGCTCTAACTTCTTCATGTATAACATGTAAAACTTCTGATAGCATGGATCAATTTCAGTAATTGTTCTTTTTACAGACGAGAGGAAGAATGTGCTCGTTTGAAACGTGCTTCATTAGATTATCAAAGTTAATTGCTTTTAAATTAAGGGACAAAATAATTAATCTCGGTCACTTTCGTTTTGACTCACACTGTGTTTTACTACTCCTTAGGCCTATTCATGGTCAGAAAAGGGCAGGAGCTTTTAAAATGTAAAAAGAACCGACACGGGAATTGAACCCCAGACACAATTCCCTTGAATACTTTTTTTTTCTCAATCTCATAGATCTTAACGTTAAGACGATGTATCAAGTTCAGCAGTTGGAGCAGAAACTTTGAGAAAGGTTTAGAAGCCTGGTTCACGACAACCACCCAAACGGGATTCGAACCCCAATCGTTGACAGTTGCCTTTTCTTTCTCTGCCCTCGATAGACCCCAGCAAGTGGACGATTGGCCACGTGCAGCTATAGGAGCAGAAACGCTGAGCAATTCAACAGCTAAATAAATCAGGACCCAAACGGGATTCGAACCCCAAACATTGACAATTCCCATTGTGTCTCCGTGTCCTCTGGACCCAAACATGTTGACGATAATTAACCACGCAAAGCAGTGGGTGCCGACATTTTGATAAATTCGAGAGTTCACATAAATACACAACCACCCAAACGGGATTCGAACCCCAACCATTGACAATTGCTATTTCTTCCCCTTGCCTTCGATAGACCCCAATATGTGGATGATTAACCACGCAAAGCAGTGGGTGCAGACATTTCGATAAATTCGACAGGTCATAGTACAGTAAAACGCAGACAGGATTCGAACCCCAACCATTGACAATTGCTTTTTCTTTCTCTTGTCCTCGATAGACCCCACCATGTGGACGATTGACCACGTGCAGCAATGGATGCAGACAGTTTGATAAATTCGAGAGGTCATAGTACAGTAAACCACAGACAGGATTCGAACCCCAACCATTGACAATTGCTTTTTCTTTCTCTTGCCCTCGATAGACCCCAACATGTGGACGATTGACCACGTGCAGCAGTGGGTGCAGTGGGCGGTCCGGGAGTACTCCCTGCAGGACGTGCTGGTCAGTCGGTTCGGCATTGACGGCAAACAGCTCTGCAAGATGACCCGCGAGGACTTCACGCGACTGACCAGCTCCTACAACGCCGACGTGCTCCTCTCCCATCTCAACTTCCTCAAGCAAGGTAGGCCCCGATATTTCTAAATAGCGCCCTCTGTCTTTGTTACAATTACCGATAGATAGCGCCCTCCGCTGACTGCTAAGGTTCTCTTGGGGGGGGGGGGACAAATTCATGTTATGGGTTCACCCCAGTATAAAAAAAATTCCCATAGACACTAGTGATAAATCCTCTTACTTCAAAATTCTTTTAAAAATACTCCGAACTCCCACAGGTGTTGAGTCTCCCTGAAAATGATGATCAACGCGTCATCTTTCATTTTCTTTTTCAATTTTTGGTGGGTTGACAAATGACTTTTCGAGAAATTCTCACACAAAGAAGACCACCCCTAAAGCCAATTATGTTTCCCAAACTTGAATATTAACCATTTAAAAAAAAAAGGATCTCTCTACAACTTGGCTAAATGCGCGACTTTCGGACCCACTTGCATCCAAAATGCTCAGAATAGGAAGCCCCAGGTCAAGGCCAGAGGTGCAGTGCCATATGTCTTCAATTCCCCAATTCCATGACTCTCAGAACTCGCTAATATAGAATAGTTTGAGTGTATAACTTTTAATCATGAGCTCGGCGGACGGATTTTTGGCCTACTTACTGGGGTTTACCTTGATGGATTTCACTTTGCTAACAAAATACAGAGGGCAAATTTTGAAACAAAGAACACAATTCAGGAGGGAGTGCAGGGGACTGTTTTGTTGTTTAAAAAACACAATTCCTTTGATGTCAACAATAAATCTGTCACCAAACATTCCACACGCACAAGAAATTTGTCTCCTGTGTAAAGTGAATAGCGCCCTCAGTGCACTGGCCTCATCCAGTGGAGCGTCCGGTTCAATCTGAATGTTAGAGAGCCGCGCGTGATACGCTGTGTTGAACTGTTACCGATGCTCTTTGCGATTTACGGGATTTTTGAGACAGTTCTGTTCCAATAACAACGGCGTAACGTAACAACAGCGGTGAAACACACGGGACAAAGTCTAGAAAACCCGAAGCTCAACCCTCTGTTTTAAAATGGCTTATAGTCCTAAATGGCTATAATTGTTTAAAAATTCTATAAAAAGGGCTAGAACCCGGCAAAAGAATCGCTGAGCTGATGCCTCTTGAGCAAGTTGATTTCTGCGATAGCTTCTCCCACGTCACGTCGAATAGGTGTGATGGAGGGCAGGCTCATGGCTATAACGTAGCGGATAACCATGTCTTATGTTTGTGTTAAAACCATGCGATAAGGCCGGTTTGGACCTCATGCGAAAGAGAAAGTTTAGCAAAATTCAAGACGTCAACAATCACTGAAGTTTCATCGGGGCGTTCGCCGTTATGCCCTAACGAATTCCACTTCGTATTGAAGTACGAACCGGGCCAACCGGTCTTTAAGCACTGAAACGTCTGGATTCACTGCGATGACTGTGCAACTTCTGGGAGCAAATCGTGGTGCTTCTTGCTATAAATGGTCAAAGGGAACAGTTGAGATTCTGACAGGAAAAGTCAGGGGAATAGAGTTTCCAGTCCCTATATCGAGAGGTGACCATCAGCTACCGCCTACACACCGCCCATCTCCGTTACTTGCCTTGCTGTTCCCCTAAACTCACTCCAGATGCTGAAGGGGATGTGCCGCAAGGTGCACAACACGAAGGGTACTATCACGTGAAACTTGATGTGAGGGGGTGCCGGATCGTCATGATTACTTCTCCTCTCACCCCCCCCCCCCCTCCCCTCTTCCCTGTCCTTACACGTGCATTGCTTGCCAGCACTGAGGGTCTCCTACACTGGCCAAGGGCCCGGGGGATAAGGGGTTGGTTGGGCGGGGGAGAGCTATGTTCCAGAGGTGGGGATAACAGCCTCTGCCCACGCATTTGCACACTGCTGAATGAAAAAAGAAACACTTCACAGTTGCACTTGTCATAGTCGCGATCTACAGGGTGACCCGAAACATGCATCTCAGACCACTAGCAGACATCTCTAAATTTCTCAAAAAGTATCGCACATCAGCATTTCATGTTGATGGAGTATAATTGTTTGTACTATTGTGTATAATCACAGCGAACATTTGATAAAAATCCATTCATGCAAACCAGAGAAACAACAGCAATGTGGATTTCACCCGTTCCAATGTGATTTACACAGTTAATGAAAAGACCCATTTAGCAATGTGTAATTCCAATGCGAATGGTTGAAAAACACTCTTTCATAATCCATTACAGCTCTGGTTTGCATGAATGGCTTTCCATGGCATTTTCACTGATTATACACAAGAGTATAATGAATAAGCTCCATCAAAATGAAATACTCACGTTAGGTACTTTTTAAGAAATTTAACGATATCTGCTTACACAATGGGGGGGGGGGTGGTCACCCTATACAAACGATTTCAATTTCCCAAAAGCTTAACGTCTAAAGCTATTGTGAGCATCAAATTCACTGGACTGATTTTGGGATACAGTTTATTTCCCAAGGTCGTGGCTATGAATGGCCTGCGCTTCCTCCTCTCGTTATATAAGACTTGACGTTGATAGATAGCCCTGGACAACCTTCATGTCAAAAAAACAACGCTTCATCGAACCACTCTGCCTTATCAGGGCAGTGAGTGTTAAATTCTACATTAGGATACAGTGACAGCGCCCCCATGTGTTGAAAAAAATGATGAACACATTTGTGTTGGATTTATTGCTTGTATTTTCTGAAATGGATGGAAATGGGGGTTTGGATATATATCAAAATATAAAATATATACTTTTTTGAGGTTTTTTTTGAGGTTCTGAAAAAAAATGCTAAAAAAAAATCAAAAAAAACATCCTATTTTCTGGACTCCATCCTGACTCTAACTCATAGAAACAAACACATTTAAACACATGGGAATTGTAAGGTCAGGGCTGGCTCGTACCTGTTCAAAAGTTTGTAATCGTTTGTAATCGATTGTCAATGCAAAACAAGTGCGATGGTATTTGGGAAAAAAAGTTTGTTTAAAACGGTGATCGGCCGATGATCGTTGGGAAAGATTGGAAAAAATACCACTTTTCTTCTTGATGACAAAATGACAATATACCAGGTTTTATTACAGGCAGGATGCTTTCACATTCATTTCACTACACAGTCCAGTTAGTAAAAAAAAATGATTTGGTAGTTTTATTTTTGGATGTTTGCAAATGTTGTATTTTCCCTTTAAGTTTAAAGGTACTTGATTGCACTGAGACTTATCAGAGACATGGAGAACGAAAACAATCGATTCTGCAGTATATTTTCTTTTTTGCTTGGGTTTAAATTTCAAAATGTGGGGAGTGTGGCCTAGTGGTTAGGGTTCGTGACTTATTATCAGAGGGTGAGGGGTTTGAATCAGGCTGATGGTCATATGTTGTGTCCTTGGGCAAGCCACTTCACTCCCACTTGCCTCCCTCCACCCAGGAGTATAAATGGGTACCGGCATTAGCTGGGGAGTAACCTGCGATGGACTAGCATCCCAACCAGGGGGAGTAGAAATATTCTCAGTCGTTTCATGCTACTGAAACCGGAGTTTAACGCCGGCCCGCTGGGCCACATTGGCTTGTCACAGACTTTACACTTTACTTTTTTTACTAAACATTCAAAATATGTAGGTGTTTTGAAGGAGAGTGTGTGATCACCAAGAGTTGATGTCATCTTTACTTTGATCGGCTCTGACCTATATTTTCCTTGGTTATTCTGCATTTGTGGAAGTTGTTGGCCAAGAGAGGGGAAACTGCTCAATTTGTCAATTAGTGCCCAGCGGAAGAACTTGCTGGCTGCGTCGTGCTATTTGCTTCATCAGATAAGCCACGCGCAGCCCCTGCCTGATCACGAGCGTCAAACAGAAGTAGTTAATAGGCAAACTGTGCAATGTCACGGACTAAAGGTTGATTGGGGAGCCATACTATACTACAGCCGTTGCGATTTGTATGATAGTTCCAGACTTTCGGAATTTGGGAGGGAATTCCGCTATGGGGTTCGGATGTGTGTATATCATGTCCTCAGGTAGAGTAGCTTATTGAGGTTTTGCATCCACGTGACCTTATCACGTGAACGTTGAAAGGTCCGCCATTTTTTTTTAGACGTTTACCGCGGCGCTCGAACGATTGATCGTATACAGTACATGTACATTGCATTATGATTAATTGCAATGATCATCTTTGGATGAAATATTCTCCGGAAAAGTGCCATTTTAACCCAGAAAAGGGTTGAGCCAAAATAGAACCATGGAATTCCAGGCCAATCGGACCCGGGTGTTTCTAGAGTGTATGTTTCTGGTGTGGTAATATGAATTTGCAACCAACATTTCAAACTGTTTGGCATATAACGAAACTGGGGGTTCGGTGCAGAGCCGGGAGCCCTGTAGCATACAAGAAGTCCAATGACATCATTATTAGGACTGAACGCCAAATACCCATGGGCCTGATCAAACCACCATTGGGGAACTACCACAGGGTTTGTTATTAATAAGTACCTCTGTGGTCTCGATGGCTGTTTTACGGAGTTTTCCTTCCAACACAAATTTCCCTAAGTGTCTTCTCGTAGGAATTCTTGCTACATTGCAGTACAGTGTTTAAGCCTGTTCTGGTCATCTGGCTTGCGGGAGTATGACCGTAACAAATTACTCTTGCTTCCGATTTTGTTCGTTTATTTTGTCGTCTTCATTCTCCCCAGGTGGGCTATCAATCATGATTGACTGATTTGAGCTCAAATTGAAACAGAAAACTTGTGGCACAGACTCGAGGCAAGCTGTCAAACAGTGAGCTTGACGACGACGTGCCGAACTGTATCCAAACGCGGGTTGTGTGTTGTTGAGCGAGCTTCCTGCACGAGATAACACGGAGGGTTTCAGGCCATCTGGTTTGTAGACGCGGCTCGGGTCTGATGTCGGCCGATTTCCGCGCCTAACTAGCCCTTTCCTCTCCCCTCTCGCACTAAGCGGGTCGATGGAAGCCACAGCCCCGGTGTCCTTATGCAAGGCCTCTCCTGCACAGCACTGATTTGTGATTTATAATTTTGTTTCTGGTACAGGACGTCGGCATTCTAGCTCTCATATCTGACGCTGGGGGCGCTAGTTAGGATTGACGATCGTGCCTTTCCAATTCGGGAGATTTACAATGCTGTGCGCCACCAAGAGTTTGCCATAGAGAGTTTATTTTTCAAGTTTACGGTCGACAACATATGGCCCATTTGAATGAGTGTCAGTAGACAACTTGAGCCAAATTTTGTTAAGGATTTTGCCGATTTACAAAAAAACATCATATTGATAAAAAGAAAAGAAAAGGGCAACCATACTCGAATCATACGCTTACGAAACTACTGACCGAAAAAAAATAACAACTTCAAATAGCCTGCGCTCCGAATTTGTCGACCATCTCCCACAATGCACTGGGAAAAAAGAACTCTCCGTGGCAAACTCTTGGTGGCGCAATGCATTGTGAAACGCCCGAATTTCCATTTTGGGTCCTTGTTTCTAAACTCCAATGGTGCGATAAAAACGTACTTGTACTGTCAGTAACTGGTACACAGCTATGTCCTTCGATGCACAGGCACTAGAGTCTAACTGGGATTTCATGGAACAAGTTCGATTCAAGAACAAATAATTATTCCCAGAGTTTTTTTTCTTAACTTCTGAATCTTAAGAGATCCTCCTCCACGTGGTCGAAAATGGAAGAAACGCTCGTTGATCCAATTTAGACTTTTCTCGCCGTACACATTTGAAACAGGCATGCAACTTTTCCTCGGATCAGCCGATTTCCTCTTGTTTTACTCCCCATGTGTGCCATTAAAAAAAACATTGTACAAAGTCTTGGAAAGATTTGAATTTCCTCATTTTTGTGACTTTCCAGTTGCATGCCCGTTGAAAGCCTCCCCCCCCAAAAAAAGAAGGGCCTGATTTGCTTCGGAGAATTAGAACGATGTCAGCGCTCGTCACATTTTATCAACACAAAAACAGTGGCATGGCATACAAGTAATAACATTTTCCTGTCTGCTAAATTTGCAGAACCGTGTACTTAAAAATAATGTTTGCTTGACCTCGCTTTATGAGTGGGCCAACTAGCCCCTTTCTAAGTAATAAATATAAAACATATTATTCATCTCCCCACACTAACATTGTGTTAGGAAGAAATTGTGCTCCGTGTTCTGTTCACATACCACTTTAGCTTCTTAAGCATTCTGCCAGCGTCCAAATTGCCCGAGAAATCACTGCGTCCTCCCCGGGCGAAGCGATGTCAAATTTATCTTAATTCGGCCCCAATCTCCGTAACGAATGAAGTAATTCTCTGTCTGCGTTGGGCGGAGAAATCAAATTTAGCATCTAAAAGCATTTATCAATTATCGGGCCATCATATTTGGGCTGACCCAGTTCTGCCCCTTAAGTGTGCTAGTCAAACGCGGGCAGAAAATCAGATTTCCTCGACATATAATTGTTTCTCGACAAACATGACTCACGTCGGATTTATTTAGGCTCGGAATCTCCGTTAGACATTTCAACATCTCTAGCCAGGAGACATCTTCTGTTCGTTTGAAAGCTCGGCTGCGCCAAAAAAAAAATGTCAGAACTGTTCAACGGTAAGACGCAGCGCAGCGCAAAACAAAATTGTTTGTGACACTTTGAAGTATTTTTATTGAAAGAAAAAGAGGGGTTGACAAATGCCGTTTGGGCTGTGGCAAGGGAAGGTTGGAATACATTAAAAGTTTCTCTTATCAAACCAGCAAAACATAACTTGGAGGAGAAATGTAAGGGAGTATTCTCCCACAAGATTGCCCGGAAAGGGTCTTTAACATAGAATTATAAAGGGGTCTCCCAAATACGCACGATGCGGATTAACGTTTGCTTGAAAAAAAAATGCATGTTCTGTAAGGCCAAAAAAAGTCTTCGGTTTCTGGTATGGAGCTTGCCCCAAAAGTTGTCAATTTGGTTTTTTTTTCTTCAAATGTCGGCTGATGACTGCAAATGATGCCCGACTAAATTTAGTGCAAAATGTATTGGAGCCCAGAGAGGCCACACAAAGTTTATACTCGATCGTAACCCCATCTGAAAAACACATTAAAATTATGCAGCAGCAGGATTCCAGTCAAACCAGTGAGTTTGGCGGTCTTGAGACATCATCTTACATTGAAAAAAAAAAAACTTTTTAATTTTGCCAGCGCGCATGGCTACGGCGACGCGCGCGCAGACCAGAAACTGAAGCCTTTTTTTTGGCCTAAAGTTGTTACACCCAAGGGTATGTCTGTAATCAACGAATGTCCAAAGTGGAGTTGTTCAAACCTTCATGTAGTTTCCATGGCATTGAACGCTTCTGTTCATGTGTTTCCACTCCCAATTCCGTTCCTTTCCATCATGCACACAAAGTCTTCCACATGTCTATCTGCTGCCACCATGAGTTTCAAATCTTCCTATACACTCCGGCGAGTCTGCAGAAATAACGACAATACAAGGATTGGGATCTTGACTGTTGGTTGTAATTTGTAAACGAATAAACACACCTGCTTTTGTATGTTTTTGTTTTTGTGAGGTTTTTTTTTCTTCAACCAAAAATATAAGGTCTCTGGTTCCGGTCCTACATCATAGCTTTGATTCTGTTAGCATGCGGTGGGAACCAACGAATACCAATGGCATGCCGCACGCACGGAACATCGTACAGCGGCATGGCTTCGATGTCGCGCATCACAAATGCGTCAGAAAAATAGGCTTTTTCGTCAAGATTTAGCGTGTCAAGTGAAAATAATATCGTGTGTAACGATTATAATGTGCATGTAAATGGCGTGTGTAATATTATACATGTGCGTATGATTGTATCGGGGGCTGAAAAATGTGATCGGCAATTTTATTTTTTTTGCGTGAGTCATTACACTGACAGCTCGATCGGTTACTTCTACCACGCGGTCTGGGTAAAATTTCCCTTGTCGAAAGTCCAAGTGTGGACAGTGGTCACATTCGACCATTTTTCATTTTACCATCGTCTCGGTAAAACCTTCTCCCCCAAAAAAGTCCAGTGTGGACACGGCTATTGTGTATGTGTATTTTAGTACCGCTTGGTGGCGTTCTCCATTCCACACAGTGTTAAACACGCTACAGTATTAAACAACTGCCACCCCGAACAAAAATGTTGTCCCGATAAATCCAATGCATGAAGCCAAAAGAAAATGGAGTCAGCCTTTCGGAGGAGGAGGAGTAGCTAAAAGTCCCAAATTGCCAAATCAATTTTAATCATCAGAGTATCGGCTACAAATTGTCATGCGATTCCCTGCGCATGTGGTTTTTGTGTAATTGGATTACTGCCAAGAAGTGCCGTTGGGGCAAAGTGCAGGCAGGACTCGTCCGACCCCTGATGGTGTTCCCGTCCCGACATTCCGAATCTAAATTGATAATCGAGAGTGTTCCGCGGTGGCTACTGTATGCGTTCTGATTTGGTAACCCACCAAATAACAGGTTAATTATAATAACATTAGTCGCGCAAACAACTACAATTCCTGTATCGTTATACTGCTGGCGATTCTCTCCAAAAAAGCTTTTAGGCCTCGCAGAGCGAGATAATGGTGTGTGTACACATTCAATTAGGCAGAACATTAAAGCAAAAAATACTTTAAAAATTGCGAGTAAGTGAGTGCGATGACATGCTGACGGCCAGTAGGACGCGATGTGGCCAGATCCGGCTTGAGATGGGCACAAAGTACAAAATATGGGCACAAAAAAACGCCACTCTTCAAAGAGAGATGTGATGATATTGTCATTGGGCTCGCGTCACTGGTTTTGATATAAACACCAATTCACGGCAATTAATAGAACCCAAGACATTAAAGGCATTAAATAGACCTTTATCATCCTGCCACCATTTCAGTCGTGTTCCCCTGTATCCAATAACAGTGCTGAATGATGGTATTTTGGGTGCAAAAAGGAACCAGACTATTGTTTCAAGATGGCCGCAACATGATAATGGTCTATACACGTACACCTTACCGCACTTTTCTGTCCTTTCAGGTGTCCTTTATTTTGCCCACTTGCACGCCTGATTTTTTTTTCACTGATTTTACCGAGTCGGACATTAATTTTTTGGGGGCAGACAAGACAAACAAGCTGTCGAAAACGACGAATATAATTCTGTAATTGTGTAAATTCTTACGACATGATACTTAACAAAATAAGCATTACAATGCAACCGGGGCATGCGCACAGCCTTAGATCGCAACTGGGCATCTCCCGCCACAAGAGGGCCTGATCTAGTCGCGCGCGAGGCCGAGTTGACTTGATGTGTGTATTGAATTCAAACACCGTTGATTTTGCAGCGAATTTTGTTAGACTTCGGTTTTTTTCTCGGTTTTTTTTTGGGGGGGGGACAGGAGAACTTAACTAAACTACGTTGTTTTACAAACTGACATCACTGAAGATACTCTGTAGAAAGGCAGTGAAAAACATACCCCAAAAGAGGTGGTGTACATTATATCAGTTTGAGAATTCGGGGATCTCAGATTTAACGGGACTCCAACCCGGATCGGTGGGTTAAAATTGCGAAGGGAAAAACACTAATGAACAAACACGGCTATCCTGTCCACATTTTCTCTCTCTCCAAATGTTCACATTTTCAGTTATTTCCTTTTTCTTTTCTTTTATTTTTCTGACAGCGCCACTGCCAAACCTGACATCAGACGACGTAGACAAAGCTCTTCAGCCTTCCCCCAGGGCTCCGCCTAGCTCACAAGGTATAACCTTTTAAGCATGCATGCGCTCTAATACTAAAACTGGAACATAAAATTCAAAACAAATACCAACCCAAGTCCGTCTGTAATTAAAGCATCTGACTGAGCAATGATTCGGGCGATTCACAATGCAGTGCGCCACCAAGAGTTTGCTACCGAGAGTGCATTTTTGTTCCCAGTGCATTGCGGGAGAAAGTCAACAAATTCGACTGATTAGAGAAACCAGTTAGTGCTTTCACAGAGTTGTTTCAAGAGTGCGCAGGTGGTATTCACTTCAGCGGACTCGAAACAAAGTCTTGGAAATTAAGTGCCCTTGTAGCGTGAATATCCGACTCCATGAAATATGGACTCTTTGGAAGTATTGCGCATGCGTAAAGTACGATAATATGCTATTTTTAGGATCGTAATGGGAGAGTGACCTGTCACGTGCGAGGGATTAACCAATGATATGGAAAAGCAGTCCGACTTTCATAGGCGTCGGATTTTCTAACGACACCGTGACATGAAACGATATTCATTCAATGTCATTCTGCATAGTGTGTCAAAATCGTCATTGCGATTTGCCAATTAACTTCCGAGGAAAACAGAAAAGAACAGGAAAGAAAAGAACAAAAACAAAATGACCCGTGTTTATTGTGCACGGCGTTCTCCCTCTTGCTTTTTAATATTGCCTGTTTCTGCCCCGTGTGGACGGTGCCTAAATATTTATATTTTAAAAAGAACAAAAATTCACGCGACAACAAACAAGCCCTCCTAGCGAGCCGATTGAGTCGTGGTTCCGGAGGAAACGAGGCTTCGTCTCCCCTTCACGATCCCTTCACTCTCCGCCCAATAACACTAAAACTCCGCATCGATGCGGATCGCGGAGTAGACGCGGGGGAGAGAATGCCGTGTTGACAAGAAAAACACCGGACTCCCTTGCCCCGTTTTGGTTTTGAGCGGGCGGAAGAGGAAAGCAGACCCGTGTATCCCCCCAGCAACCTTCCGATGCTTCGATCGCCTGGGCGCGGTGTGATGATTAGTATTGTCCGGACTATTTTCCCAACTCTTTCTCTCTACCTTTTTTTGGCCCCCGTCTCTTGACAAACATATTTATGGAGTCCCGGTCGTGTTGATTGTGCGATGAACATAATTTCATCTTGGACAAAAAAAAATCCGGAGAGACCTGTTCTGTGTTTTTATTATGAGCTTTGTGCCGCAGGTCTGACAATTTCGGAGCTTTTTGGCCTGTCGTTTTTAACTCTTATTGAAAATCGATGGGGAATCAAAACATGTGACTGTTTTGGTTTCGTGGGCATTGCAGACGACCAAACAGAGATTTCATTGGTGTGCGCTGTGTTGCTACCACGGTTGTTATCGTTACCGGTCGTTGTATGAAAGTTGGCATTGAAGTTAATTCATACAGTACTCGACTAGAGTCATTATAATTACCGACATCAGCATGAATATGGTCACCATTGCTTTCGTAGCCGTCAGGAATACTTATGCTCTCAACATTGGCATTCTAGGCACATCACCATAGGCTAATTATCATCATAGCAATCGCAAGCTTCCTATATCGCCATAACAATCATCATCAACGTTACCTACACCATCCACACAATGATATTCTCAAACATATACAATCATCATTTACATGATTACCATGCAACTGCTGAAACACCACCATTTAACATCACCACACAATCGTCGCCTTAATCATCAACACCCTCAAATCATAATCACCATGCATCCCACCACCACCAAAACAATTATTATTGTCAAAACATAGCCAGATCACCACCAACACCATCACCACCACCACCCATCATCAACACCTTCAAATCATAATCACCATGCATCCCACCACCACAACAACAACTATTACTGTCAAACCACAACCAAATCACCATCATCATCATCATCATCACCATCCCCACTAATCCACAACTCTAGCCTATAACTCTAAACCATTATCAATTCAAACCACAACCAAATCACCATCATCATCATCATCATCATCATCAACCATCATCACTAATCCACAACTCTAACCTATAACTCTAAACCATTATCAATTCAAATCACAACCAAATCACCATCATCATCATCATCATCATCATCATCACCATCACTAATCCACAACTCTAACCTATAACTCTAAACCATCATCAATTTCAAACCATAACCAAATCATCATCATCATCATCAAAATCACCATCGTCACCAGCACGATCATCGTTTTCTTACCCTTATGTGCGAACTCAATTAGATTCTCACTTCAAGCGAATTTGAACAGCATGCGAACCAGTTTATCAAGCTGTAACGCTGAAGGGTCTTCAATGAAACACTTTACTTCGCATTCGAAATTTATCAAGGGAATGATCTTCACTTTCCTCCTGACTTCGCAACATCATTATTTTCTTCTGGCATACATCAAACTCATTTGTGCACAGGTATATGAACCGTTAAATGTGGACATGTACTTCATTACATCGGATATTGATGGACATACCTTATGAAAGCGTTAAAGGGCTCATGCAATGTAATTTTTGTAATGCAGTCCTTGAACATGCACCTTTGTGTCCCATTTAACCTTATTTTCAGTTTTCGTTTTGCCATTTTCAAGGGTATTGTGGTACCTCTTTTATATGCTAACGCAAATGTCCATATTCATGAGCAAAACTGTGATGTCATTCCGGGCATGAACCTCAATGTTACCGCTATTTCAGCACAAAAAGTTGCTAGAATGTTGGATATTTTGCTATCGTACACATTAAATAATGAAAGGTTTGCGGAAACGCCATGTGCGAATAATTTCTCAACTAGGAGAATGGTTCTGAAAAGAACCAGAGGTATAAACTCGACGTTCCGGTCAGTATGCTCTGACCGTCTTCAGGAGAGAGCATACTGGTCAGAGCATACTGACCGGAACGTCGAGTTTATACCTCTGGTTCTTTTCAGAACCATTCTCTTAGTTGAGAAATTATTCGCACATGGTGTTTCCGCAAACCTTTCGTTATTTAGTATCTCCACCATGCAAAGCCTCAAATCTTACTTATCGTACACATTATTTTCTTTGGTGATTCGTTGTTAAGTAGTACATGTCAGTAAGCCGGTGAGAAAAGTTTTCTCACAAATGTTTTCAATGAGCAAATTTCGGGTTCCCAAAGTAAACAGAAAAACCCCTAAACTGAACAGTGTCTTCCTGAAATGACATCACGCAAAAGCGACCTCAGTTGTCCGAGAAAAAAAACACGGACAGTGTTAAAATGTTTAAAGAAGTGCACTTTTCAATAAAATTAACCAAAAAGGGAGATAAAATAGTTTTTCGTACATTTAAGAGGAGAAGAAAGTTGCACAAAATGTGTTCCTAAGAAATATTGATCGCATGGCCCCTGTAATACAAGCTATAGATCGATTGCATTTAGCAACCATCTTTGTTTTGTTATGTTAATTCGTTAACAATGAATGCAAAAGGAGGTCTACTTATTAGCATCCCTGTTGAACAAAATCACGTGTCACACCTCCATGAGAGCTAATAGGTGGGCGCAGACATCCGGAGATGTTTTACATCGGCTTATCTAGTTCCCAGACCTATGTTCTTGAAACTCAATGGTTCTTGAGTCTGGAGTGCTGAATGGTGACACACAGCAACCGATGAAAACTGATGTGCAAACGAATAGATGTTTTCATCGAATGACGTCACTCCGCCCCCATCTATAGCTGTTCTTACCGATAATTAAACAGAGATAGAGTTCCGAAGAAGCCAAAGCAATAAATAGAGTATTGAGGAGGAAAACTCTACAATGATAAGAACGAAACGGGTAAGGACTGAAACCAAAACACGGATTACCTGCCTGGATAGGATTGGAACCCGAAACTCGCAGATATATATTGATATACAGTGAAATCTCGATAAGTCAAACCTCAAGGGAACAGGTTCAAAATTTGACTTAAGCAGAGTTTTGAGTTAAGCTGGGTTGTATATAATTGTCATACTACTGAAGGGAATGGATTCTTTGTTTGATTTAACAGTTGTTTTGAGTAATCAAAGTCTGACTTATCGAGGTTTCACTGTATAAAAGTGTATAGGGCCTACATTCAATCTCCCATATCAGGTTAAGATTCACAGTGCTTATTTTATCCCGTAATTTATTTTCTCCCTTTTTACGCTGCAGCAACGAACATTGGAACGGCTCAGCCCATCACCGAGAAGAAATACACGTGCAATGCTACAAATTACTACCCGGATCAGATGCAAAAAGGTAGGATACGCTGTCTTTATCTGATATTCGCAAGAAAAATAGGAACTGGTAAAATGGTTTTGGCGTATCAGGTCGAGTTATTTTTTTTCTAATAAAGTTGTGTTCATGAGACTTTTGTTGGTAGGCGTACTGCTTTTGTTGTTGATATTTTATTGCTACCAAATCTGCAATCTCTCAACCGGCTGTTTTGTTTTTTGGGGGGTGTGTTTTTTGGGGGGTTGCTGTAGCCATGATAAGGAGTCTTGAAAAATCATTTCAGTTGGACTTTCGGTGATAATTTATAAGAAAAACGTGGAATCTTGCATGGTCACTCTAAGCTTCTGTAGCGTGAATATGTTGCTCATGGCTTGGGTACAATTTACAAAAAGGACTGTTCCAATCTGCGTCAGATGCGAGTTTACATTGAGAATTATAGCGACAAGGAGACTTTGTAATATTTTAATGGCAACCCGATATAATTATGTTTTTCAGACCTGTCGTTAGGTTACATGTTTCGTTTCGTCAGTTACAAAAACATATTGTTAATAAATTGAGATGAAATTAGATGATACTTGATTTTGTTTGATTGTGTTTGTTTCTTCAACAGCAAGTGCCAGTGCGTTCCCGTACCCAGTCAGCTCCCACGTGGACACAAATTCCCGGATGCAACGAACAGGTAGGACAAAACTCTATTTTTTTTTCGTTTTTTTTTTTTCAAAGAAGGTAGTAATGGAATAAGTTTGACTAACAAATCATAAACCGCGAAAGAACTTTTGTTTTCTTTTCCATGACCGGCAGTCAACAAGAACCTCGCCGTGGCGCGGTTCAATTTTCGTTCGGAATTCCCCACAAAAGGGGAGGAGTACAATTGAATAAGGGGGAGGTTATGTCGTGTGAGGAAATAAGTATCCCTGGTGGGTATGTTTTCAAAGTAATCACCGTCAGGTATCGATTTTATTGTTGAAGGCTGTTTTGTAAGCTATCGAGAAATACTTTTGTTGTTACCTTTTGTTCTGGGGAAAAACTCCGTCCATAAATAACCTCGTCAGTTCCTTGACCTTTTCGGCATTGCCTTTTCGCTATCTTTAAACCCCCCCCCCCCCCCTGCCGCTTCATCATCTGTTGAATCGCACCCCATCACCTCGCATTTCATGCACTGCCGGTGATCTCCAATATCTCAACTACCGGTGCACCAACGAAACAGGTGAATTTTTTTCCCTCATTTGTTTCGTGCTTCTTCTCCCCTTTTTTTTTGTTATTTTTATTTGAACCGATGACACCAATAAATGAAAATCCCCCGTTGATCAAAAAGACCGGCGAGCGTAAGTAAGTGTCTCGGGCAACGCTCGTGGGCCACGGAGCTGTGGGAGAGATGACTGCGCGCGGTGTGTGCGGAGGAGTTTGTTCTCCTACGGTCGGAAATGCTCGCCGGACCCGCTCAACCGTCATGTTTTCCTCGGCTCGGAAATTGTGTACTAAAAGCCCCCGGTCCCCTTTCAGGCGCGCTCAGTCCGAAAATCGGCCAACAATAGGGGTATTTCATTGCCCATAACGTCAGTTTAGTCGTCTTGGCGAGCAATTAAAGTGACGCGGGCAATATGTTCGGCAGACGAGGCTCGTTTTTATTCCGAGTTGCTGGAGCTTAAACGGTGGGCGACTGCGGCTCCCGAGACAGAGAGAAGGAGTAGGGGGAAGAAAAGAGTCATTTTTTGTGTATTGTTAATACGAGAGTGACTTATTTGGGCCGTGAAAGTACGCCATTGCAAAGAGTTTAAAACTGACTTGTGACGCTGAAAGCCGCACGAACAGCGGCGCCTGATCAAAAAAAAAACAGCAAGTACATTCACAGGGGTAAAGGAAGAGTTTTCTCCAAGTCTGTCAGACCAAGGTTTGAGAACTGTGACGAGATTGGAGGACGGGTAATTGGTTGGATTCCAGTTTTATTTATGATTACTTTTTCTTTTTTTTTGGTTGAGCTCCGAACCGGTTGTCCGCTTCTTCCCCCGGTGTTTGGAGGGTGTGTGCGTGTGCGTGCAGCGCGCCGCATCGCGCCAAGCCCGTGATTGCAAAAAAAAAAAACGGTATTGATTTTTCTTTTCCTCGCTGGCGGATTGCCGGCTCTAGACCAAGAGCGGAGGAGGAAATAGTCCCTTTGTTGTCCAGATCCCCCCGTTATGAATTTCTGCCTGTTGCAGGTGCTTTTTGAGGCTGTTTTTTTTTCTCTCTCTCACCCCCTCCATCTCCCGTGTCTGTCTCTCTTTCAGCTTTTCTCTTCCAGGATTTCAATTCCAATCCTAGCCTCCAACGATTGGGCTAAGATTTCACATCCTGTGAGCGACTATCAATTTTCACATGAATTTTCCGAAGAAGATAAAAAAAAAATGCCAAATGGGCTGCCGGCGCGGGGGGAGCGCGGGGTTGATGAGGGGAGAGAGAGCGCCCGTCGACCGCTAGCTCCACTCCGTGTCTCACTCCTAAGTTCTCTCTGCCTGAACCGGAGAGGAGAAAGGTGATCCCCGTAATTAAGGTCTCTGTTGATTCATGGCTCTTGTGCCGTACACCCTCATGAAAACTGCTCCTAATCGCGGGTCCTTGGCCCCTGTGAGCAATAAGTTGGTGGAGGCAGTGGGGAATGCAAGACTCACCCCCCCCCCCCCACTTCAGCTCCTTGCCAGTGTTAATTGTGGTCTTCCGCACGGGACCTACTCAGCCCCCATTTTCCAATATTCCCAAGCCACGTGGCCGCTTCATTCTCCCCCAGCCGCTTTCCCTCGACACCAGATCCCTTTAATAAAACCCAATAGAAAGTCATCCACGGGCTTGGAGGCAACTCTGTGACCAATGGCCGGGGCAGCCGGGTTGCCTCCCCCCATGGATGTCGCCCTGGGTACTTGGTAAATAACCCCAAATAGAGAGATCAAAATGTAACACAAAGATGTCGAGAAAGAACTTCTGTATATGAAAGAAATCAGAGATCTGAATGTGCCAATATTTAACCCCTATTTTAAAGGCACGTGGATGAAGAGAGCGATTCGCACGTGTCCCTATTTTTTTAACAAGAACAGGGGAGGGGCAAAAATGTCAAATCTAACCTCTACTACCGGTAAACTGACATTAATGAAACCATAGTTGTCCCTCGCTCTAGGGTTTTATGTTTCATGTTGTCGACATTCCCGTTCTGGCTGGAATGTTCTTCAGCTGCTGTGTCGGTCTGGTGTCGGTCTGCAGTGTGTGTGTCTGCATAATCTCTGTAACGAGAATAATTGAAAGACGCTTAGTTCCAGTATGAACACTTTTGCCAGCGCCATTTAATCTTGGCTAAACATTCTCAAGACATTTTTGTACAAACATGTTTTAGCACCGTTTTCATAATCTGTAGAGGCCTACTCATTGTTCCATTATGATAACTTATAATTGTCTCTAATTGCAAAAAAAATGACATTTAGTATCAAAAATCGGCAATTTTCAGAAACCTCGTACATTGTGTTAACAAGGAAGACAATGTCATGAGCCAATTAGCGTGCTCACTCCTTGACATGAAACAGAATGTCTTTATGCAGTCACCTTTACTCTTAAAATAATCATTAAAACGTGTTCCACATTCCACACTCTAAACACAGAATGGCCAGTTCTGATTGCGAATGTTTTGCTGAGGTCGTCTTCTTCAGTATGTTTTCTAGACAGATTTAACTTATTTTGATGCCTTTGATCTTTTTTAATGGTTTGTGCAAAAGAGCGCCGAATATGCTCACTTCGAGACATGAATCAGATTGTCTTTATGTAGTCACCTTTACTTTGCCAGATGTGTTTACATTTTAAAACAACAACAACAACAACAACAACACATGTTCCAAATTCGACACTCTATACACAAATTGCAAATATTTGTACATGTATTAAGGTTGTCTTCATCAGTAGATTTTCATGACAGCAACAGTCAGATTTAACTTATTTCAATGGCTTCGATCTGTTTTTATGGTTTGCGCAAGAGAGCACCGAATATGCCAATTAAGTTTGTTTTCAATCTCAGTTCATAGTGGATTTTTTTCTTCTTGTTCCCCCCTCCCCCTTGTCTTGGTAGTCTATCGTGTTCTCCCTTTCCCCTCCTTCCTTGACCTTTTTTTCTTCTTTCTTTCTTGCACCACGCGACCCCTTTGGCCCTCTCGTTCGCGTCTTTTGTCAAACTGGAGCAGCCTCCAGCGCTGTGTAGAAGCATCTTGGCAAGCACTTCTAAGCCCCAAATAGTGGCGGGGAGATGTGGAGCGCGCGACCGTCGCTCATTGTGCCCCCATTTTCTGTTTCTCTCCTCAGTACCGTGGTATCGCGTGGATTTGGTTGAGAAACCCAGTCACACTGGTTACTCGAGGCCAAATCTTGATTGGCTAATGGACACCATTAGCCAGGCCCTTTGTGCTCGCGTTTGGAACAAGTGGTTCGGTCGAGAAGTGCGAGAATTAGAGACAGTGAGAGGGAGAGAGAGGTATTGAGAGACGGCTCAGAACGATTGCTAATATTCCACTCCCCTGACTTTCGTCTTATTTTCCTGTCAGTCTCTCTCTTTTTTGGCGGGAATTGTTTGGCGCGAATTCGGTTTTCATCAGGATCCGGTGGATGATCGGCAGGGTTAATTTGATTTCGGAGCATGCCGTGCGCGTAATTCGACGTTATTGATGCCATTTAGGCCTCGTCTTATCGCCGATTCCTGCCAAGCGCTCAACTCGAATTTTTAGTCCCTGTTTTTGTTTTTCCCTCCTTCTTAATTCCATCTATATATGGTTGAGCATCCTGTGTGAGACTGCTCGGCTTTTGAGATGGGGATGTTCGCACGCTATATCCCTTGTTAGCTTTCGCAGCGGGGTGCAGTTTGTCCGAGATGCACCGCGCTCGTGCCCAAACAAAATGAAGCGAATGGCGCTGCAAATGAAGCGTGCCGCGCCATTGACACTCCCGGCCAATATTATCCAACAGCGGTTCATAACCCGGGCTGACTTTCATTCTCCTCTCTCTAGCTCTCCGTTCGTTCCCTTGCTCGCCCGCGCCCCGGAGTTGAATGTCTCATTATATAGCCACTAAAGCCCTCGCGAAACGAATATTGGCTCCGCGAAGGATATTTATGTTCCGATGGCCAACACATATACCGCGGGCGATTTTATTACAACCCCGAGATTCGGGCACCGGTACACAGCTCACTCGCTTTGCCCAGCGCTGTCGAGGCGCACGAGGGGGATATTGCCGGCGAAGAAGAAGAAGAAGAAAAGAAAAAAAACTAGAGGACAGAGGGGAAAAGGGCCGGTGATCGGAGCTGGCAACCGCAGGAAGAGAGCTCGTCAAATCGGGAAATGTTGAAGAGAGTGGGAAAGGAAGGAAGCTCGTCTTGGAATTAATTGCGGAGAAATCTGCCTCTTCCTCGATCAGCTCCGCGCTGCGAGCCAAATCTCCTCTCGCTTGGGTGAGCGCGCGCACGCTGCCTGCGTACACGCACGCATGCGCAGGGGGATTGGGAAGGCATGCATCCTCGTCCGAGTATTATAGAATCTAAAACAACAAAAATGAGTATCGGAAAAAAAGTGAAGTCCTTCGGAAATGAAGATCACCAAGGCTTTACCGGTTTGTGTGAGAGTTGTATCCTTATTAGGTTTTATGAAGTGTTTTTTTTTTCTTTTTCCTTCTCTATCTTCTTCTTCGCCTCCTCTGATGTCAGCGCGCGATCATCTTTGCGAGCCGGCGGACAGGATGGTTGCGCACCGATTTTAATTAATGGCAATTCGCCGGGAAGAGGTTTGAAGTAGCAATTTCTGGTCCGGAGCGGGAGGACGTGATAATCTATTGTTTAGACTGTCTCTCCCTCGACGGTGCTCGGACAGGCATTAAAAAAAAAGGGGGGAAGAACTAATATCATCTTGGGTAGATACTCTCCGTCTGGGACGGGGTGCTTCCTTCTGCCCGACCCATCCCTCATTTATAACCGTCAACTTGACTGAAGCCATGATTAATACCGCGTAGGCAGACTTGATATGATGACCATTACGCAGCATGCGGGGTCTCCGAGCGCGACAGTGTAAATATCAAACTTTAAACCCTTCAAACAGACTCTCGAGTCCCCCCCATCTTCCCCCACTCTTCCGTATTCTCACAGGCAACTTTAAAGGGCCTCGGTGCTGACACAAAAATCTGAAACACCTGAACCGTTTTAAAGTCTTCATGAAGTCTTCCACGTGCCCAACCCTATACCTGAAGGCAACCCATGCTTGCTTGCAAAGAGGTTCGTGATAAGAAAGAAATGAGGTCAACAAAAAGGGGAAAAGATCAGAGATAAAAACGTGCAGCAGGACTGTACACAGTTGATTTGCATAATCATTCAGCTTCATAATAGCTTGGAGGGTTCATCTCCTACTGACCAAAATCAATCGCCCAAATTCGACTGCATCAAGGGTAGCCTTTGTCGCATGGTATCAAGTGGATGGATATTACATCACAGTTTCAGTGTGTGTATTGCTCTACCATTTTTAAATGATTGCTAATTAGCAATGTCAGTGCGTCCATTGTTATGGTGAAATGTTTGTTCACATCCCATCATTGAATCGTCCAGTTGGAAACAGTGTTGGTTATAGCCGCGGCGCGGCGGTTACTTTAATCTCCATATTTTTTTATTTATAACTTAATTAAAATTCACTTAATCATCCTGGACTCTGGCAAGACTTTGCATCGAGCGAGTCTCCTCGTTGCTACTGCTACTACTACTACCGTATTCCGACCTGACATTAATCCCTCCAAACGATCACCTTTTAATGAAAAAATGGACCAATTTACAAAATAATGAGAGTTGCTTTATCTGCCGCGCGCGGCGCGCATATATCGCCGGGCTTGCTGCGGGCCACCGTGGCTCGAGATGGCTAAGATGGGTCTCCCATCACGCTTTGCCGGGCTACGCTCAAGAATGCTAGTAGCTTCTCCGCACCGACTGCTGTTGCATGTTTCGTCCGAGTTACATTTGCGAGCCTGTATTCCTCCGTCAAAAATTGAATGATTTAATTATTATTTAATGAGCTTTATTCAACAAATAGTATCGGTACCTGATATTTGAACTATTTCTTCTTTTTCGAAATCTTGGTCTGTCTAATAAACGCTTACAGGTAAACCATATCAATACAGAAACATCTTTGGTTTTGAAGTTATAACTTAACAACATCTTTCCTGAATTTAAAAAAGAATGATTTGCCTTCAAAGTAGCTTGTCATTCAGACAGGATTTGGGAATTTGGTTCCTTGTATATGGAGATCGGTGTCGCCTTTTAACGGCTGATATAACAGTCGTCGGCGCAGATGCGCGGAGTTCAAAACGGTTCCCGCTTAATACAAGATGGCAATCGCCGCACGCCTTGAGGTGAATGGGATCTAATAAGGTCCCATAACGATTATGGTTGTAGCTAGAAAGCCATTTACCATGCGTTATTGGATTCTGAGGCTGCCGGTTGTTGCGGCCATCTTATCGGCCAATGTTGTGACAGTGTTGGGTGTTGTGCAGAGGGGAGAGGTGGGCACAGTCTCGGGTGCCGATAGAGGTGTGTAGTACGCAACCTTTAGAAGAAGATGCCAGCAGTACGGGTTAAATGAAAGCCGATTGCCTCCCACATAAGGAGTCACATAGTTGCACCAATTGAAATTGCACCTGTTTAAAGAGAACACCTGCAGAGCACATTGACCTTTATCATGCTTCCACCATTTTTGTCATGTTCCCTGTATCCAATAACAGTACTGAATGATAATGTTTTTGTGCAAAAAAGGAACCAGACTATTTTTCCTTCCAGCCTCGCTTTGGTTACATTGATCTGAATGGGAAAAAAATCAAATGACTGCAACATGATAATGGTCTATAGACTTTATTCATGAGTCAGCCATATTAAATTGAAAGCGGGGTAAAATCTTCATTTTTGGAACTTGCGAATAGAAATGAAAGCAATGTAATAATTTAAAAGTAAATTACATATAATACCAGTTGGCTATGATAATTAATTTAAAATTGATGATTAAACATTCCCTAACGTTTTAAACCACATTTGAGAAAAGAAAATTAAAAATGAGGCTTGGAACGTATAAATAGTCTGGCACCATCCCATTCAACAGTTTACAATGTATAAAAAACATTCAGGAAACCAGATCAAAAATTGCTTCCTCGTAAATATTCAAGGCAATGATGGTTTACAGTGCATGTCGTTGTGCATTACACATAAATAGGTGGGTTAAGTTTTTCTTTGTAAGAATTTACGCTTAGCGAGGACGGGAGATGGAATTTTCACTTGGACAGGTGTCTTGTTGCTAACCAAATTATTGATTTTGCTAAGCAGGAACCGTTCCACTGCAACCATTCAGTATCCTCAATCCAGGAAACCATTTTATTATTGGCAATTAGTGTGTACCCTAATTTCTGTGCCTCCAGTGAGGCTTTATCGCAGCGACTGTGTGTGTTTCAAGGATGGTTGAAGCATAAATGATAATGGAATCAAATCAGAATTCTCCCCTCGTAACTCAGGCACTGAGTGAGGCTCCATTTGCCGAGTCAATTTTCGAGCATAATCATGTCGAGCGATTCATGGGGCCCCAGAGGCTCTGCGACCCGTACAGTGGGTGTCATCATCGCACGGTCAGAGCGACACGCATAGTTGACCACGGAGTAGTCCCCTGCCTCATATCAAAATAGAACACGGGGGCCGCAACCCGTCGGGAATACACGGCTAACCGCTTACAAACTGCTTTCCTGATAATCCGCCCAATGGATGTGAATCAAATCACTGATGTATACTATATTGGATTAATTTGGTGTCGGCTCGGAATATCAAGAAATTCCAGGTTATTAATACAATATAGACAACTATGAATGATCTATGAGTCAATTTATATCTTAACTGGTTAGTTGGTTAGATAGGGGGAATATTCGGGGGAATTATGCCTTTGATGATACAAGCATAGCATTTGGTACACAGTCAGAACATGTCTTAATCCTAAAAGGGCCTGGGCGGAATTCGACCCCCCTCCCCTCAACTTTTTCGGCGATAGCCTTGAATTTTTTTTTTTGCGACCCAAGCTGTTATGACTTTTTAGCCTCGAGCCTTGCGCATCTTTTGTTAGCCAAAAACATAAAAATCGCCGTGAAAACTGAACACAATTACCATTCGTAAAAATGAATAATTAATTCAACACCATTTGACCTATAGGCATGACGTTGCTTGGGTATGTTTATGATGAGTTGCTCTATATGCATGTACCGAGCTTCAAAATTTTTCGTCACTCGATGGCCCAGATCTTAGGGGGCGGAATCCGCCCCCCCCCCCCGGCTGAGAAATGGTCAAAATAACCCGGCCCTTTTAGGGTTAAGAATGATTTGTCTGTGTGTATTAAAATGTCACTACACTATTGGTCATTTTATGTTACATTATCGGTTAGGACCGATAATGTAATAACAATTGACTGATATAGTGTAGTACATTTCACTACACTATCGGTCAATTTTTGTTACATTATCGGTTAGGACCGATAATGTAACAACAATTGACTGATATACATTTTACTACACTATCGGTCAATTTTTGCTTCATTATCGGTTAGTGAATGAGCATCGGACAATTTGTGTGACATTATCGGTTGGTGATACGTTATCCGTTGGTTACTACATTATCTGTCGTAACAACCCTTTCTCTTGCAAGAATGACATACCGGGAGATGTGTTATTCTGTCTGAAATTCTCTTTTTTCCTTTAAAGAAGAATCTATCATAGTCAACATTAAATGCCATTGCAATGAAAGTATCTCCCGCCAAAACAAAACAAAAACCCGCGTAACTGCAGACGGCCATTTGGACGCGCGCGCAGCTTGCGAGCCCACGTTTCAAAACAGACGGTCGAAGTCGCCCTGGGCGATAAAGGGAGGCAAGGCAAAGCGGAGAGTGTTCCATGGAGATTTCTTTTCCTCGTCTCTCGTCTCCCTCTCGTTCTAATAGCCCGCCTGATATTGCTCGCGGATGGGCATAGCTTAGCACCAGGGATGTCACTTAGCATATGTTCCCAATGCTGGCGAGTTGTTAATAACAACAATGCATGCAAGGTGATCCCCCGCTCGGGTTTTTAGAGCATGATGACGATGTCTGGTTTGGGATGAAGAGTTTAAGAATAAGGGGAAAGCGGTAAAAAGGGTTTGTTCTTGTCCGTCCGGGCCCACTCTAAGTGCGCTAGCTCGGCGCAGAGCAAACACGGCGCTGTCCCCCGTACCGTTGTTTGCCGAGTGCGGTAATGAATAGCAAAGCAGGGGAAATTATCGCTTTAATTTAATGCCTGGTGATGTTCCGTCTGTGGCCTGGCCAACAGTTGGTTTGTCAGATCGGGGCCTGTGGGCTGTCGTGGCCGCACGACAAACAGAGGTTTTCAAAATGACGGTCTCCTGGGCAAATGTGTGCGTCCAGCGTCTGGGAATTTGACTTTTAGCTGCCCAGACTGTCAGGCCAAGAGAGAAAGCTTTGCGGAAAATTCCAACTAGCAAAATTTATTGAAGTTTATAACGATATTTTTGAACAGATGTATTGATGTGTTCTTTGTGGGTTAGTTTTTTTTTACGATTTGTGGCTTCAAAACCAAAGAGGAATAACCTTTGGTAATTGGGATAATAAGTTAAGCTGTCATGACCTGCGTTCATTTGAAAACGGTTTTCACTTTCAAGCATGATCAAAACTTGTAAAATTGTCAAATGACAATTGTGAAATAATTATCGCCACAATAATGCAAATTAGGTATTACACAAAGGCGCATAATGTCAATGACAAAATGTCAGACATTCGAGCAACGGATTGTTGAATCTGATCTTGCACCTTTTGTAGAGAAGAACTCAACTTTGCAGCTTATCCTGCATGGCACTGAACATTCTTTTAATGTGAATGTCGAGACCCGTGTCGCGTCTATTTCCGACACACTTATTTAATAAACTCCGAAAATGTCGTCTATTTCCGACACTCATTTAATAAACTCCAAAAATGTCGTCTATTTCCGACACTCATTTAATAAACTCCAAAAATGTCGTCTATTTCCGACAGTCATTTAATCAACTCCGAAAGTGTCGTCTCCGTGCACGGTCGAAGGAACCGGGACTCATCGCGAAATGAACCGATGCTGTTGTCTCTAGAAAGCCCTCCCCGACTTTTCAAAACAAAATCCATGCCGGTTTTAGTGGTTAAAACAACAAGCCGAGAGCCGCCGTGAGTGCCGGGGCAATTTGCGCAGCGGAGCCGGTCGATCCCGGGTGCCGTGCGATATCGACGTGTTCCCCCCACCTCTGCCCCCCTCGCGCCATCGCCTATGCAATGAAAACACGGATTTGAGGTGGCATTTGGAGATATTAGTGGCGTATAATGTTGGCTGTTGGCGGTAATGTCAAGCAGAAATAAGTGTTCCCGTGCGATTGGCGCCTGGATTTTTTTCCGTCCCTTTTTTTTTTTTTTTTTTTTTTGGTTATCAATGCACGGCTTGGGAGGGCTAGCGAGAACCGTGAATTATTCAGGTGTACGAGAGCGAGTGAGAGGAGCAGCGTGTGGACGGACCATTATGGAGTCACGGAGGGGAGAATTGATTTTTGCTAAGTGATGGATTCGGTGACTTTCGTGCTCAGAAAGTCATCCGAGGCCGGCAGAGAGACATCGTTTGGTTCAATTCATGTTAGAAAACCCCGATATATCGCCATGTATATCTCTAGTGTAGTAGTGTGTGGCATGTACAAAATGTACGCTGTTTATAATGTGTGGGTCTCATAATATACTCCCATAGATATCTTACCTTTTTTACGCAAAACAATGGGCACATGAGTGGTTGTTATCCACAGCCAATTTGCCCTTTTCATACCTAACCTCGCACAGCTTGCTAAAACGAACTGAAGTCTGTAAAAAAAAAATTACCGTTTGCTAAACCAATTCGCTTTACTCTGAAATGATGCCTGAGGTATGGGCAGCTGTGTGTTGTTGAATGTGAACCCCATGAAAACATAGATTCCTTGTCTATAGTGCGCATGTCTCGGTACGCGAAACTGTGAACTGAGATGCGCAGTAGAGTGGGAGGGTTAGGGTCAATAAGGGAAAAGATATGCGGGTTTTTTTCCGCCTCTTGCGTTTGGCTTGCAACGTCAGCCGTGTAGACCATTTTGAGACGCTGTCGCTGTACACCCACAGAGCCCCCTTTAATGGCGAAAGCCTGCTGCTTTGTACAACACTGGCGCAAAGCTTTCGCCATGGAAGAGGCCTCTGTAAATGTGTACAGGGACAGCCGCTGCGTTCTCGGCATATCTCATTATGCGCAGCTTTTCTGTCTGCATTTGGCGTATTTCTTCGTATTTCTGAAATTGAAAAACAAGTTGTATAGAACCCACGTCAAAAGTTGTATAGAACCCCGACTGCAGCGCACGATAAACCTCCACGGTGTAATGATTCGATTATCCCCATCCCCTGAGGAGCCCCCATCAACTTCTAAACTCCTCTATCTTATCTGTCTTTTCTCCTTTGCCATCAATACATCTTGCCCCTTCCACTTTACCCGTTTCTCCTCGTGTGGTGCTTTTTATATACCCCTAGTTTTTTGTTTTTTTCTGTCTCTCTTTCTCTCCTTTCTCGCCATCTTCCCTTGGCCTGTCTCCAACACTTCATCCATCCATCAAGGTTTCAACCCCCCTGCACCACAGACGCGCGTTTCCGGTTCCTCTTCGGAATCGCCAGTCCCCAAGTCGCGTGCCATTGTCCGTGGATATTATGGACGACTCCGCGGAGCTGTTTTATTTTTTTTCTTTCTGTAATGATGGTGAAGCGCAGAGCATCCATGCCCGGCGCGCGCACGGCCGACCGGCGCAGCTCACTAGGTTTGCTCTAGCGAGAGCTGGCCACATCATCAGTTGCACCACGCACGCGGGGTTTAATTATAGGCCCCCGTGTATGTGTGTGTGTGTTGTGTTGTATGCTGGGGCCGACATCGCATATTCATGGCGGCTTGACGGCAGTTATTGTTGGCCCCATCAATCCTTGCGGGTTCTATTAGCTGACATTAACCGGCGGGAGAGAGTGAAGCACGGACGGTATATCGAGATGGAGAGAGAGAGAGAGAAGGGGGGGGAGGGGGAGAGAGAACAGTATAGGCTAGGAGTAAAACAAGAAAGACGAGCAGCTTCAAATCCGCGGAGAGGTTTCTTTTGTTTGCGGTGCGTTATTGGCTTGAATGGGAGGCCAGGTGAAAAGGCCCATTGTCTGGCCTTGCCTCTAAAATATGCATAATTAAAGTGGTCCCATTGAGACGCGGCGATTATTGCATTGTGCAAGGCACAAAGCGGACTGACATATCTGCACTGGTGATGAACTGTACTGATTGATTAATGACATGTCTGCGCGGGCCCCAACCGGGGGATTAAATATCGCACATTTATTGCGCGCTTAGAGTTTAAGGAAAAGAGACATAAAATTACAACGGATTTGTGCAACATATTTATTTACATAATCAAATACATAAATAAATCAAATAACAATTTGGCACACACGGTTGTTTTTTTCTCAAGGGTGATTTATAATTTTGCAAAATGTGTTAACTCGGTTTCAGATTTTTTACAAATTATAACTGAAGCTAGAAAGCACTCAGAGAGCGCCAACCTCCACCAAGGCTAAACACTTCCCATTGATATTGTCAGTACACCCGAAAGAAATACTCGCATAAATGGAGAAGAATCCTTTAAAAAAAAACCTGGATGCAGACCCAGATCCGGATCACTTCCAAAATCTAATCGGTTTGTACTTGTACCAAGGACCACCTCTGAAAACAAAATCCATGCAAATTCGTGCAAAACTTTTTGAGTTATCTTGTTAACAGACAAACCAACCAACCAACCAACTAACCAACAAAATCCGGTGAAAACATAATCTCCTTGGCGGAGGTAAAAATGTTGCAAATGAAGCAAAAAAAAATGAAAACCGCAGCCACAGCGATAGCATTAAATATTAAAACAGCATGATGAAATTTGGAGTAAATTCTCATACCTGTTTTGGGTTTTTTTTAAGTTCAAACTATTGATCTACAAATTAACGAATTCAATGATTCAGGTACCTGCGTAGCCTTCAGCTGGTTCTAATCAACGGAAGCGCAGGTCGAGCACACACGACACTTGTTACTTCCATCAAAAAGAAACCTGGCCGGCGATGTTGGCCGCAGTGAAACGACCGAATATTATCGAGCTAATCCAGTTCAGACAATACCCACCCAATTTCCCCCTTTTGTGCTGCCCCTATTTTCTTTTCTGTCGCCCCGTATTTATCCATTTAAATTTATTCATTTTCTTCGGCCGTTGTTCAAACAAAACCAAAGCGCGCGATCGGCGCGGCGTATTTGCCCCTAGAATCTCAGTCGTGGTTTGCTCCGCGTTTTTTTTTCTTCTTTATTTAAACCCAGGGTGTTCGCGTGTTTGCACAATTCATCGCCGGGCTCTGTGAGTCTTGAGTTTGCTCAGCGCTGTCGAAGCGAAAGACGACGAAAAACAAATCTTGGCCCTTTCATTTTTTTTAATGGCACTTGAAAAATGTTTAATTAAATCGGGCCGGAGAGAGGTATGTTTAAAAGCCACTGTCGTGTAGGGAAACGCGCAGGGCTTCAAAACGCATGTTGAAACATAATCACTGCGATTATAAAACAAAATGTCTGCGTCTGGCGAACAAACAGTGAACTGTAAGCGGTCAGGTAGACGGACGAATCATCCCCCACGCACCCCGGCTTCAGATCACCTGACCCGTACCCGGGTTCGAATTCTTCCCGATTATGATATCGGTCAGTCCTGCCGATAATAAATTCTGTCTGGAGGTGCACAGTTAACAGTCGTAGGCTGTCTTATTTCCGCGCGTACTTGTGTCAAAGGTTACTATGGATTAGGTCGTCATGTTGTGTCTCCTGAGATCTTCATGCGTCTCTTGTGCATATCCAACCGACATGACTCGTAAATTATCCTTTATCCATGTCTGAACATTCCAACAAGCCACTCAAAGGGGAACGCAAAACGAAAAGCTTTTTCCTGCCGTAGTTCTGCCATAACTAGGAGCACTCAGAGAGCGCAAACCTCCGTCAAGCCTAAACAGTTCCCCGCCATATTGTCAGTACACCCAAAATAAAAATTGCATAAATGGTAAAAGAATCCTAAAAAAAAAAAATCGTGGATCCAGAACCAGATCCGGATCACTTCCAAAATCGAATCGGTTTGTACTGATATACCAAGGACTTCCCTATACACGAATTTGCATGCAAATCCGTCCATAACTTTTTTGACTTATCTTGTAAACAGACAAACCAATCAACTAACTAACCAAGTCCGATGAAAACTCACCTCCTTGGCGGAGGTAATAATATCACAACATTGCTATTCAATTCAGGGGTCTAGGTGCACCTTACGGGAATGTAGCACAGTGGATACTGATGAAAGAAAGGTTTGCGGAAACACCATGTGGGAATTTCTCAACTAAGAGAATGGTTCTGAAAAGAACCAGAGGTAAACTCGTATATACCTCTGGTTCTTTTCAGAACCATTCTTTTAGTTGAGAAATTCGCACATGGTGTTTCCGCAAACCGTTCATTCATTAGTATCTCCACCATGCAATGCCTCAAATCTTATTTCAGTGGATGTTGTTCCTCGCTGGTATTCATGCACCATTTCGTTTAATTTCTCTTGCTGATGGGAACCTGTTAGTGTCGACCAAAATGAATACAAATTGGAAACGTATATTGATATTTTTATATTTATACCGCCTCTGTGTAGCTCCATCATTAGTTTTACTCATACCGGCTCAGTGAGAACGTGTCTCGGACGCTGAATTCAGGCCCAATTCAAACCGTGACTCAGCAACTTTTGATTTGAAATCGAGATCCTAGGATATTGTTTTTCTCGGAATATACAGCACTCACAGAGCTGAAACTTCATCAGGTTAGTTCTGTTCAGCACCCTTCTTTAGATTTGGAGCACGTTTGCTGCTTCTAATGAACAAAATGCACAAATAACAAATGATGGACTGTACCTTTAAAAGGAATGCCGTTCCGATTTATATCAAGTACGAACTTCATATGACACAATTTCTGTTCCAACTTGTGATCCGAGATCGCTTACAGACAAAATACAAGCAAATAGTAAGTGGATACAAATTTAGCACGGAGGTCAATCCCAGCACGACATTCTGGAATGCACCGCCTGAGTTGGCGGAACCGCTCGCCCATCAGTTTTCAGACTTTTTCACTATAGCGATAATAGCACTCGGTTATTGTAACATTATATATTTCCTCTTCGCAAAACCCCAATTATTAGTCAGCCGAAGACATACACGATTATTTCTTATTCATATCCAGGTATCAGTGTCTTACCCGGGAATACGGCAGACACGCACCCACACAATGGGCCCGGTGCACCCATTTACCGCGGTAGGCGCTCCCCCCGTGGGCACCGAATTGTGCCGATCCAAGCACCCTGCAATTAATGCCCGCGCCCACCAAACAAGACGGCCGCAATCACTCCAGATCCAACGGACTCGAAAACTTTTGACGGGGCACACGGCTCCCATTCAGGGTGGCCCCCCGCTCGGAGCACACTTCTCCTCCCATTACTAGCACGGCTGCAACTCTTTCTCTCCGCTGGTTTTTTATTATTATTATTTGACACCCTCCGATCCTCTACCTTTAATCACCCTACAAGCTTGTACGTCAATAAAAAAAAACCCGGCGCGGTGCCCGATGGTAATTTCATAAAATTACTATCTGTTGCACGCGCGCGCCCGCTCTCAAGTGCACGCTGGGCGCGCACGCGGGGCGCGAGTAGGGGGAAAAGTTTTTATTAACCCAGGGGGACCGACCCCGCACGCGAGCAGTTACCCAAATTTCAGTGGCGCACGTGGCCCAGCCGGGACCGGATTGTGTGGCTGTCTTCCCCTCCTCGGACAGTGAGACTTCATCCCCGTGAGAGATGATGAACAACTTCGGGGATACGGGGCAAGAGTCAGAATGAGCATGCGTGAGGCGACTGACTTGCATCTCCAATTTTAGTCGGTGTCTGGAATCCTGTTGCGTTGTCGGGGAAAAAGGCACAAGGCCAGCTATGGTAGTACAGTACTGTGAATTATCACAGAGCAAGGCAAAGTTTTCTGATAGTACTTTGTGAAAATGCTAATAATTATGCATATGCATATTCGATAAAGAATAGAGGCATTAGTCACCAACCTATTGTGTATGCGTCACCTTAAACACTGTGGACGGTACTCTTTCTATGGAATAGAGTAACGTTTCAACTTTGAATCATTGTGATTCTCAATAAACCACCGAAGACCATTATGCTATATTTCGAACCGAAGCGGGACAGTGGGTGCCCCAATCTAATTCTTTTGCTATAGACTATAAATGTTGTGTTTTTGGCAGTGGCTGCAAAGTGCGCCGCAGCACCTTGTAAACTCTTATAAAGGTGCTACATAATGGGCCTCATATTTTTCATCAACTTTATTTACCTGTCTCTAAACAAATAGAGAGCGCTTTGAAACGCCCGTAGAAAGCGCTATATAAATGTATATTATTGCATGTATTATTATAATTTTTCTTCATGAATAAGGAAACATTTCTCAAGGAACACAAGTCAATGATGATTTTGTGTTCGAACAGAACTGTTGTTGCAGGATTATCTGTCACCGTCGCGTAAACACATCACGAAGGTAAAATGGGTGAACGGAGACGACTAGAAAAATAACTAGAATAGACGAAAATCAAAAAGGAGTAAGAAAAATCAAAACAACAACATGACTTTTTCCGGACGTTGCGGTATAGCCCCAACCCAAAGACTCATTAATGCACGCCAAGGACTGTGAGGGGGGGGGGGTAGAATACTATTGCCCACTGTCCGGGGCAGTAGTATGGGCTGAAAGCCCCGAGCATCAGTGCTCCATCAATCACAGTTAGAACACCGCCATTACCTCCGGGGCCCCATTACGATCAACGGCGCGCCATTAGAGGCTCGAATTCAAAACGATCGCAATGGAAAATTAAACCCATCCATTAAAAAGAAGAGAGAGAACGGGAAGAGAGAAACAGAGAGGAGGAGAGGCCAAGGAGAAGAAATCACCTTTGTGTGTGCACCAACGTTGTTGATACTTTTTTTTTTCATTTTAAAATGTTGCATGTTTCATGCGGTTTCTTATTTTGTTACGGACGCGAGACGGATGTTTTTACTAGATTTCTAGACAACACTTATACATTATCATGATTTCAAATTCTGCTGGCCTTTATAGTTGTTTGCTGATCATATCAAACTGATATACATGATTTATCAAGTGTAAATTTTAGTTTCATATTTAGTATAAAAAAATGATATACAAGATATGTCAATCGTATATCCAGACAAAATTTTCTCCTTGCACGGATTCGCCGTATTGGAATGAAAGCGAGGCTGCACTTGCAAACAAACCTCTTTACGCGTCGTTGCTATGTATAAGTTCCTTAGCTATTACGTAATAACCGTACGCGTGACCAAATTGCCAGTGAAGCCTCTGTTTCAACCCAGTCGTGTAATAGGCCCCTGTCGGACGAGACGGGTCTCGCCTTTTGCCGTTTTGTGGTTGGAAGTTACAGACTTCTCAACCTGCATTTAAACTAAGGCAACCCGCAGTAGTCGCTTGTCTCAGTCAATTGGGAGCTTTAGGACGGGAACTCTTATCGGAAGGACGCTGACAGGGCCAATTTCCCCCCGTTGATAATGTTGCAAGAACATGAATCCGTCTCGTTTCAGAAACCTTTTTACCGCTCCCTGTTTTGCACCCGGGAATAGTTTTGGTCTAAACCTTGCTACATGAAAGCAGCATGTCCAGTAAGATCAGCAACCGGACTTTGGGGGAATATAAATCGGAAGTATGATACCGACAATGCGGATTTCCTCCGCCATTTTGGTTTCCAGCTATTGCCTCTAAAAGGGAGTCTCACTGCGTGTAAACGCCGAGGCAACATAAGCCCCGCCCCCTGAGTCGTACTTCAAAATCTGCACATACAAGACATGCAGCCCATCAGCGACTCAGAACATACACATGAGGGAGGGAACTGACTAAAGAAGAAAAAAAAGAACTGCCCCACTCGATCACCCAGCGACTGAAAAGCCTCGGAAGGAAGCTAGTTGACAAGATCGATTTCCCCGCCAATTTTTTTGCCCGCGTGCGCTTCCTGCCGCTCCACTTTGCCCGCTCTTTCCGTTCCAATTCGAGGGCCCAGCAGCGCAGCGACGGGCGAGGATGTGCTCGAGCCGCGCCGCGGTATCGTGGCTCGGCGCGTCTCGGGCGAGTCCGTGCCCATCGAGTGGCGTGCGACGGAGCGCGGCAAAGTTAAACATGGCCGTGTCCCCGAGTGCATGCATGATGGCCATCATCTCTTCCCTCCACGGAACACCCCCAGAAATCCTCTCTTTCAATCCCCTCCCTCCTTCTGATCTTTCACCTCTGTCCGTCTCTCCTTCACCTCGTGCTCAAACCTCGTCTCTTCTTTGGCTATGAAAACCTCAAAATTCAATTTTTTCCCGTCTATCAGAATCGTGCTTTTGAGCTTGCCCATCACGCTGATCGTACAGTATTTTAACCTTTAGGGCAATTCCACTGTTACTCACGTTACGTTTTTGATGTACTTTTGAGTTTCCTTGGGCTGTAATTACCTTACTGAAAAGGTTTAATAACTGTTATCCCCATGGTAGATAGAGTAGACCTAGACCTACCTAAGCACCAAAGATGACATCCAGAAAAATGTGTTATGTATGATAAACAAGACACACAAAATCGGTTACTCATGTTTCGAAATGTAACGTGAGTAACCGATTTTGTGCATCTTGTCTATCATACATAACACATTTTTCTGGATGTCATCTTTGGTGCTTAGGTAGGTCTAGGTCTACTCTATCTACCATGGGGATAACAATTATTAAACCTGTTCAGTAAGGTTATTACAGCCCAAGGAAACTCAAAAGTACATCAAAACATGTAACGTGAGTAACCGAGGAATTGCCCTTTACAAGTGTGGAGAATAAATGGCGGCATCGGATGGTTAGTATTTTGATGCTGTTAATATGATCCTGTGCATCAATGATTTTCGTTTTTGATTTGTGTGAGATCAGAGGAGCAATAGCCTACATGGCAATACACCTTATTCGTGAGGAAGCCATTTTTGATCGTGTTCCCTGAATGTATTTTATAAATTGTAAACTGTTGAATGGGATGGTGCCAGACTATCTAAGCGTTCCGTGCCTCAAAACATAGAAGCCATTTTTGATCATGTTCCCTGAATGTGTTTTATAAAATGTAAACTGTTGAATGGGATGGTGCCAGACTATCTAAACGTTCCGTGCCTCAAAACATAGAAGCCATTTTTGGTCGTGTTCCCTGAATGTATTTTATAAATTGCAAACTGTTGAATGGGATGGTGCCAGACTATCTCAGCGTTCCGTGCCTCAAAACACGGAAGCCATTTTGGATCGTGTTCCCTGAATGTATTTTATAAATTGTAAACTGTTGAATGGGATGGTGCCAAACTATCTAAGCGTTCTATGCCTCACTTTCATATTTTTTGGTCGGTTGAAAGGCTTAAAACATTTACCAATTAGGGTATGTTTTATCACAAATTTTATGTTATTCATCAGAGCAAACTGGTATTAATTTGTAATTAACTTCATGTCATTGCTGTCACTTCTATTAGCAAGTTTAAATAAAGTTAATTTTACCTCACTTTCAATTTAAAATGGCCGACTCGTAAATACAGCCTATAATTGCGACAGTCATAACCCGTGTCCGCTCCGTCGTGTACCTTTCATATATTGTCTTTTTATTTATTGATCTACAAATAAAAATAAATAAAACAAAGACTAAAATTGATATCCGGATTCTTAGTATAACGTCTCCTGTAATGTATCAAAGGAACAGTGCTCCATGTTCTTTTAGATCGAGCAATAAACAGCAGAGTCGTGCGCACTATTATAATGCAACCCTCTCGCCCGCTTGCTCAGATTTTTTTTTTTTTAATAAACCCCGTCGCGTGATGTCTCTTTAATGTCCACGGCAGATCAATTAGCTTCGATCGTCCCGGGGTCTCAGGTATTAAGAGAGGAGCCTTAATTAACATGAAGGAGTCACCATTGTATGTGTGTGTGTTGTGATCGCGGGAACACGGAGTGACTGCCAATAAATAAAAGCGCTCGGCATATGCATGCACCGCGACGTGCGTGGCGCGTGTGACGACATAGCAAAGAGCGCGCGCGCGCCGGGAAATCAGAGATGCTCATATCTTGATCGCATGCTGTAGAAGGAGACACACCGTTTAGCACTTGTTGAACCGCACAGGTCATATCAGAGCCGATGAGAGCAAAAAAAAATCCATCTAAATCAGTCCAGTGCCGGGCATAGAAATGAGCAAATTACCATGGGAGGGAGAGTATATGACTGTTAGATCTTGCCCGACATAGCCGGCCTTGACGTCTAGGCTGCACTTTTTGGTGTAGCTTTGATTTTTTTTCACCAGGGAAATTCATACAATTTCGGAAAGATTAATTACATGTCAAGAGTTAGGAATTACTATTGAACCGAAACGCTTGGATTGTAACTTTTTCTTTGCGGTTTTGAATATATTTCGTGTTGAATGTTGTCACGCTTGTGGTTGACTTATCACTCACAGTCATCCATCGGGAATGAGAACTGCATGAGATCCTTCTATTACTCAAATATGACGGCGTTTCATAATGTAAGGCAGGTGCGCTTTGGCCAATTAGCTATGCACCTGTTTTGTTACTTTCACACGGCTTAAAGATGGCGTACTGTCGGCAGCTTACTGTGCAAAAAGTAATTGAGTTTTATTGGTTAACAGTTATCAACCACACAAAAACAAAACAATGCAGTACCATTAATTAGCCTGGAATGAAATCAGGTGTATAATTGGTTGGGTCAATTGACATTAATAGCAACAATACCAAGTCGACGGTATGTCCACCCCTATATCTTAAAGGTAATATACAACATTTGCGAACATCAAAATTCAAAACTACGAAATTATCATGATGAAATACCTTACTGGACTGTAAGTGAGTAATAGTCTCAAGCATCCTGTGAAATCATGACACCTGGTGTGCTGCAATTTTCAAAAAAAGTGGAGTTTCTGTATCAATTTCCATCGATGGTCGGCCGACGCCCAAACATTTACCACCAAATCCATCCATTTCTGAAAATTACAGCAAAGCAAATCTTGTACATTTCCTATGAGCCAAAGCAAACTGTTCTCCGATCTTTGATAATCCCATGCAGTAATAACTCCGGGCATTCAAAAATCCTCACGTGACTGCTCATCACAAAATATGACTGGCTAATCTGTCCACGGCGTCATGAATATTCAACACTTCCCCTTTATTTATTTTTTTCGTGTGCGTGAGTCATTCTTCCTTTGTCTCCCCACGACCGATGACTTTTCACTTAAGCTTCGGTCTTGGATTACACGGTTCCGATATACCACGGCTATTACCGTTTGCATACGGAATCGGCGATTGGGGCCATTTAGCGAGAAAAATGAGCCAGAGGTGTTGGGAATAACAATAGGGGGTAAAAGACATCCGTCTGTTTCAGAAGACGGACAAACACGCTGCCGTGAAATTTGAACTGCTGCTCGTCAAACTCCTTACTCTTCTGGGAAGAGACGTGATGGATGAGCAACCTTTTCACTACTTTATCATGTAAAACAAAACTATAAGCCTTACAACTTTTAGCATCAACGGAATTTAAGGATTGCGTACTGTTTGTGAAATATTTAATAAGTAAAATGCTTCCTCAAACATTAGATCCGTGTTCCTGGCTTCCTCAACTATAAACGATACAAGTATTTGATATCCTTTTAATAATACTGCACAAACCTGACGTGTTTTAGTCATTACATGTATGTCATGAAATCAAGCGAGACTGATCAAGTTAAATATAATACCCGCGAGATAAGTCGATTCAGTTTTGAATTTTCCTTTATCTTTGCAAAATGCAACCTGTTGCATGTGTGTGTTATTTTTTTAATTAAACATAATGTCAGTCTTCCAACGTCCCTGCCGTGTGCATGTCAATCACAAGTCATCATTGGCGTGTATACGTACGGGGTTTCTTAATTAAACTATGCCGCTCCCCCCCCCCCTTGTGATTTGCTCGCTTTGTGTTTGCTAGACGCAGTAAAGCCCACCCAATCCTTCCAAGAAAAATGCGACAAATAGTAAAAGACACGTAAAGAAATCCTATAGCTGCGACGACTTGAATTATTACGGATTCCTTAATGAACGTTAGTGAGGGCTCGGGAGCAATAATACGGGGTTCTTTATTGCCTGCGATGGGGTTTACGATATCGCCTTGCTAGGCAATGTTGAAGTAATAATCACCGTTATTAGATTTTGGTAATGTACACGAGAATTTTTATCGTCGATGAAATTAGTCATTAAAAGTGTACACACATACACACTGAAGTCACAGTAGAAGTTAAGTTGCTATCGTGGAATGTCCCTGACACCATATTATTTTGTTGATTGTGGGTGAAAATTTTCCTTTTGGTAATTTTTTTAATTGTATTTCTCTTCTTTTTTGGCGGGAAAGGGAGCCGTTTATATGATGATATACTGTACTCATTGGTGTAGCTTTTTCAGGTATTTGCATGCCCTCAATTCAATTATCTTGGATGCAGATTTAATTGAAGTTAGGTTGAGTAATGTCGAGTCCGTAGTCTGGTACCTACGACACCGTAAAGTGTTACCGCTAAACAAGGGCCGACGGCACCACAGGGCACCAGCCTGGCCCGCCATTTTCACCCAGCTGGTACCCCGCGTCACTAGCACCGCGGCGCGGTACCTTTTAGTCCGCTGCGCATTTCTCGGTCCTCGCGAAACGCGATACGTAATGAAAATAATGTACACGGGTAAAGTGGTCATTTCCCCGTGCATTTCCACGCTTGCCGCTGGTATGAAACAAAAAAAGTTAAGGGTATTGCTTACTTTGTTGAATCACGATGTGCGCCATTTTTTTGCGACGCCCCGAGGCATGGCAGCGTACAGTGTCCACACGTGCGGCCGATAAACGATTTCAGGAGACGGTGGGCCGGTCGGAGGAAGGCAGAGAGCAAACCGCTAAAATGGCCTCCGAGATAAAAGCATTTTATACGAGCCGTTTCTTGAATAATATTTACATATTACAGTTAAAGTTGAGTAGGCATTTGGTGTCGTCGTAGTACGACTGAAAATCAGTCAAAGAAACCATATATCTAGCGAAGATTATTGAGTAGAAAATCTTACTTAATAATCAAATATGACAAGGGGAAACTAACTAGGTGCATTATAATAAGTACAATTTTACAAAGTTGAACCAAAGAATTTGACTAGAACCTGCGACCTCCGCGTTACCGTACCGGCGCTCTACCAACTGAGCTATCCAGCTTTATGTTGGCGGTAACCCAATTTGTCATCTTTGTTCAAGGCGATTTGGTGATAATGTCGTAATAACGGATAATAATGATACACGATAATGTAAACAAACAACAACCGACCGATACGACTGACCGAACCGATATCTGTAACTGACTGATAGTGTAGTAAATGTCACTACACTATCAGTCAATTGCTGTTACGTATCGGTTAGGACCGATAATGTAACAACAATTGACTGATAGTGTAATACATTCCACTACACTATCGGTCAATTTGTGTTACATTATCGGTTAGTGATACATTATTCGGTCAATTGTTGTTACATTATCGGTTGGTGATACGTTATCCGTTGGTTGTTACATTATCAGAAGTAACAAAGGGCGCTAGTCAGAAGCCATAAACCCATATATGCCATGTAGCCAGGGATCACGATTCTAGGAACTTTAGCAATGCTGCAAACCTGGGAAATAGCAAACGGGGATCACTCGGACAGGATGTGACTTTTTTATTATTACAAATGTTCAAATAAAGCATAATCAAAGGTAATATTAAAGAAAATAGTCGAAAGCTGAAATGGTTATCCTTTTTTGTTTGCTGTAGCGGCTAAATTTCCAGTTATCAGGAATCAGCTATAATGCTGGTTTATATTTTGACTTGGATGTTTATATGCTTAAAGGGTCATTTCTGCTCAGTGTGTCATTTTGTGTGTTTACTTCATTTCTATTTTGTCGTCTCAGTTTGCCTTTCCATGCACTCATTTGGCAGCATGAATATTCCCTTCATTCACAGAGCCACTCATACGGCAGCCACTGTGTATGCCTACAGATTTTGTTTCAATTGATCTACCCTACAGTGCTCCATCACCACTCACTTTTTTATTACTACATGCCGGAGAATGACCAGGGAAAAAAATCGACACGAAAAGTCAAATGCTTTTCATCTCCGCGTACAACTATATAACCCTCTATATCCCCGGACCCTGTGTCTTGCTTAAACCTCCCAGGGCAAAATGAGCTTCACTCCAAGCGAGAAATCACAACGACGGGCGCGTTATTAAGTCCCCACCACGCGCGCGCTGGATCACCCCCCGGGTATCGCGAGTCCCCGGCCCCCGTCCGTACATACACGGCCAACCGAGTTATCAAGACTTCTCTCTGTCTGTGTGTTCCTCTCGTTGAATATTTAGCGTGCGACTCACGTTTCCAGCTAAACAGAGAGCGAGAGAGTAGAAGTGGGAGGAAAGACGAGAGAGATGGACTGAGGAGAGGAAAAAAAGTCTTCGTGTTATAGATAAGACTCTGGGTTGTTCATCGGTTGACTTTTTTGTATGATGGATGACGGAGCATTATTAACCCTGCATGCGCCGCAGAGCGTTTAGCGCCATAAAAAGCCAGGATTTATGCGCTGCTCCGCAAAATAAATGCAACGGGGGAAGAGACGGACGGAAAACAATTACAGTAGGATTTGGTTGTGTGTCTTCGCCTGCGGGTCGGAGTTTGGATAATGCTGTGAAAATATGGGTGAAAACATATGGCGGGTTTCATTATTGTTAGGTTGTTAGGAAGGTTAAATGCAGTGATTTCGAGGAGTTACAATTTGCGGCTGCGTGCGTACAGGCTGGTACGCGGTTGTTGCCAAAGTCAAATCCGCACGCTAGCCGTGTAATAACTTAGGGAACCCAATGCCCTTTTGAGCAATGATGAATGCGCAGTCAGGGTACAGTGGTCTCTCATCAGACTGGTGCCTTGACATGACCTCTAATACCCGTCATTGAATGCTGTTTCCATGTTAAAATGCTCTCAGTGAAATTAACGAGGACACATTCAATGCCATTAATGTCATTGAAAACATTTGTCTTTTAACCGTATCTTTAATTTTCGTATAGTTCAGTGATTGATCGTTGATCTCTCGAAGTCTTTCCCAAATTATTCAATCAAAAGCTGAATATTTAATTTATGATAGGATACCTGGATAAAATAGGATTCTATTCGTCAATATCAATATTATACTTCCCTGCTGTTACTTCGTGCATTGTTGAGATATAACTGCAGGCATTATTGCCCAATCAGGATACCATCCTCACGGGGACTTTGCAATAATCGAGGGAAATGTCCTCTATCCTATACTCATGGACTGGCTAATTGATTCTAAATAGGGCACGACAAGGCCCGAACACGTCCGCTCCCATCACTATACTCTCTGACGGTGTTATTTCTTCGGTGACGTGAAACTGGCTTGACAATCTCCCTAAATATAGAGCGGGCGGATGCGCTCTCGATCGAACCGTTCAGGCTGATTGTTTCCCAGCACCAACATTGAAATCCGAGAACCCGAAACGGCAGGGGGCTATTTTGAGAGTTGACCGGCGAGGGAATCATTCTCAGCGCACTTGTACATTTACGTCATCGACGAAACAGCAGAGAGTGTGAGACACGTCAGTGAACGCAGTGCATGACTGCGCGAGTTGAGCTGTGCATGTTCAAACCATTACTCTCAGAAGTCCCGGGTCAAAATTCGACCTCTGGGTGAAAATGACAATACATGTACATGTATTTCTATGTCAAAATGACGACTGTCTGTGTCAAGAGTCAGGCGGGACTAGTGACACAGGGCATCAGTGTCATTTTGACTCAAAAAAAGTATCGGGTCAAATCTGAACCGGATTCGGGTCGAAACTGCACCCTGGACTTTTTTTTAGAGTGCACTAACGGGGTTGAGCAGAAAGATATTGCGCAGCGGATTTGTGTGATAAGTTAAGGTAACAGATAGGGAACCAGTCACATCAAATAACACACCAATTAAGCTGGTAACCTGACATTGCTAAGCGTTCATTTTCTATGCTAAGCACGTTTGTGTGCTCGGCAACTACACAAAATTGGTCCAATGGTTTTTTTTCTCTGCCGACCAAAGCCTGTGTCAGTAATACAGAGAACCTTGCAACGACTCGCCGCCCCTAATCGCAGGCAATCGGTCGACGTATAGTCGGAACAACTTTGCTGGTTATCTGCGATCAACGTCTATGCCAGTGTTGCAATAAGCTGCGTGGCTGCGGGATTTGTTCAAAGAGTGATCGTTACGTAACTGAGTAGGATCTTCTGACACATTGTTAAGACAGAAATTGAACTTTGCCATAGCTGCACATTTTCGCGACATACTCAAAGTCATTTTTACAGTTGTTTATCAAAACATCTACATTGTTTTCAGACTCATCAGCGACGCCGTATTATGAGCAGGACGTTCTCATACATAAGTCGACACAATATTGTTTGTACCAGCTCCGCACATGTATTTTGCGATTCCTCTAGTTTGATTCTTCTTCTTTTCAGTCTTGCAGTCTCCGAATTTGTCTACACGGTGTCGTCAACATAATAAAAAACTGCACTTTGATTGAATGCATAAAATGACACTCCTTTTGACGGGAACAACGTCCAAAATAACTGACGTAATTAGTCAAGGAGCCTGCCGATCTTGTATCTGCCGGCGATGGGACTCCATTCATCTGTCATAGACTGTCATTAATTTCCTTTCTTTGCCACTGTCACCATCGGCGACCTATATTTGGTGCTACCTTTTTAGCCCGCCCAGATGTCGCACCTGGGTACGCCTTCCGTGGAGGAAGCCTTTTGTTTGCCCAGATTCGTGTCATCACCTGGAGTTGCCGCATTGTTCTGGTTCCTGCTACCAGGTGGATTGTACCTGTGGGCGCGCGCGTGTTCGTGTCACGTCTCCTCTTTTTTCTTCTCTACATCTGGGAAGTCTTTCGTGGTTGGCATATTCAGCTGTCGATTGGCATAGCTAGCTGACAGTTATATTGTATCCATGCCTCATAGGTATCTATATCAACGTAAATTTCTTTGAGACCATCCGACAATCACTAACTTCCAGCTTCTGTTAGTTCCGGCCAGGGCCCAATTTGACGGCGCTGCTCAGCACAAAAATTTGCTGAGCACTAAGAAAGTCTAACTTATAAAAGCAGGTTACTCCACGTAATGTATAATTGCTCGTGATTAGTATTTATAGCTGTTGTTTTCTTTGCATGACAATCACGTGGAGTTTCGGCTGGTAACCTGTTTTTTAAGCCAGACTTTTTTTGTGCTAAGCAAATTTGCGTGCTTAGCAGCGCCCTGAAATTGGGCCGTTCTTACTCAATGTCCACGCCTATACACACTCAACTAAGACTATTTGTAGTGAAGTAATGAATTGAAGGAGATTAAAAATAAGTCCGCATAAAGGGAAGATTAATTACAACGTTTAAAATCTGAGGGATCGAAACAGAATTTGGTACTTTTCAATGATTTTGTCTCTTTTCGGGAATTCTTTATTGAAATATAGAGACAACTTCTGTAATTTATGTAATTCATCCCTTATCCCCGATTAGCTTCATGTTTCAAGTTGCATTGTTACATGCACTTGTACAGTTTCTTTCCGAGCAAACCAACACACCGTAGGCACCATCGTGCATATATGTCAATCATGCAAATTATCTCTGCAATATAGCAATGGCCAACCCACGATCTGCCATAAAATAGTCGTCGTCGTGTTTATCAATGGACAGACATAAAACAGATTCGTTTGTAGTGAAAACATAATCTACACGAAGACTTGCATGGAGCTTCTGAACTATGAAACAATGGTTTTGGAGAGCATTAATGTTCAGTTTTTATGTAAGCGCCCTCAAGAGTTGAAACCAGTTACAGCAGCCCAGTATTTCAGCCGAGAGTTTCGGCACCGAATTTTGTAACTACAGGAGAGAAGCGACATCGCAAAACGATACGCGCAAAATGTCACCATTGTTATTTTTATTTATTGATTGATCGTTTGGCGTTTTGTCGTTCTTTCTTTCTTTCCCCTCTCTGTCTTTCTCTTGTGACCGGGCCGGCCTTGCCGATTGCCCGCTCGCACGTGCCGTCCAAATGACCCCAGCCACCGGGCTTGTCGCTTTGGGATTCCCTCACGCTCGCCCGAACGCCAATGGATTGTTGCATTGGACCCACCGGACCAAAGGCAGAAAGAACAAAAATACAATACCGGTGCGGCTAAGATCACACAGTGGCACAGTCCCTGGTCGAAGTCACCACAAGGAGGTGGTCTTCGCCAACGAAAAAAAAATTATAAAATCTGATAATAGAAATCTAAAATAAAAAAGTTGAAGGGCCTGACTCGACTACCTCAACTCCAGGGGAAAACGAGCACACACGAGGCGAGTTGATTTACATGACAAGAGGCCACGGGTGAAGGGGCTCCCCGTGCACGCGGCCAGACAGGATCGCTGTCTTGGCCGAGGTGCGGGTCCGGAGTTTGCTAATGCATGCCCGGAGCAGGCAGGCAGAAATGGAGAAGGGAGGGGGTGGTTAAACCGCGTATAGACCGCTATCCTCCCATCACCAACGTCCTGTCAGTGGTCATATCCCTCTGAGGCCTCCACCTCTTCGCTCCCCCCTCAACCCGCTGTTTTCATTGCAGGCGATAGCGCCCCTTGATTGGCTGAGGCCGGCTCATCTCTATTCATGCGGCTTCGTACGCGCGCAGGGCGCCCCGATATCGCAGCCATTAACAGCCAGCAAACCAATAAGCAGCTTGGGTCCCTGTTGCTAAGCCATTGGGCCGGCAGGGAATTCGTCACATCACTGGCTCCGTCGGCTCCGCTTGAACCTCCACACAGCATTTTGCTGGGAGCCCCCTAGTGACTGAGGCAGCCGTACCGAGTTATAGAAGACGAAAGAAAAAGTGTATTATTGGTTAGCCCCACCGCAAAAACAAATCACTAACAATGAATCCGGGCTTCAATATTTGATAAATCACAGTTGAGCAGTGATCTGGGTGGTTGCCGTGGCGTGTATGTGTGCAGCATCTCTCCCACTCCAGCAAAGCTTGATGTCGTCTGCTCCTTATAAGCCAACGAGCTGACGGTGTGTTTATGTGTGTGTGCGCGCGCGTACCTCGGAGAATTCACTTCCAAACTTGAGGCGCCAGGGGTTTTTGTTATCCCTCATCTCTTCACTTCCTCTTCGAAGCTCAAACCTGGTGCATGCTGCTGAGGATCGGCCGGAGTTTTGTTAGCAAGAGAGCACATGCGTTCCGGCCCAAAGTCCGGATCTTTGGAAATTATCTCGGGGATCCAGGCCGCAATAGTGGAGCTCCAACGGGAGAAGTTCGCGGCGGTGGCGGACAAAATCGGCGGGAAACGCTGGTCGCCGGTGCATCACTCCTACTCCCATCACTACGACACGCCCGCCCATCAGATGTTTCTCACGGGTAAAACAAACTCAAATCCACTTCTCTCACACTTAAAAATCATTTCCCCCCAAAGAGAATCATTTTTAATCAAAAACTGAATCCAGAAAAAAAATGCCAAGAAATTAGCTGGACGTTTATTTTTAGCCGGAGAAACCCCCCGCGCCACTTATGACTGTGCAAGATAGTCGGTACTGCAGGAAGGAAGGAAGGAAGGAAGGATGTCTGCATCTCCACGCATGTGAAGGGTTCCTCTCCCGCGCGCTCATTTATTTAACGGCGCTACGGCGCGGTCGGCGAGCGGCGCACGGCGAGCCACAACGGGGCGATCGTCACTTCTTCACCGTGCGGACTTAACCTGCGACGGCGTGGATTTTGTCTTCTTCTCCGTGTTCGTGGTAATTCCTCCGCGCGACCGTCTCAGGCACCCGTCCTGCCCGCCGTGCGATCGGCGCTGCTCTCGGTAGACCTATAGACCGCGATATGGATGTGGACTAAACTTTCTCTTCTTTTTTTTTTCTCGGTGTTTGTTGCAGAGCCTTCGTGCGCTGAGTCGCTGGTGCGCGGCAGGCAAAACAGCTGGGCCTCGTCTGTGCCTGTGTCCTCCTCAAAAGGTAAGTTTGAAATTGAGTTTGTTTTTCAATTCTCTCGCCTGGAGGCTTCTGACATTAACCTGAGCGACAGTGCCAAAAATTGCATACCAAAAAGAGAAACATTCAACAGCCGTATTTCAAATAGCAATCAATTAGGAAACATTTTTACAGGTGTTTAAATGTTAAATTGTTCAGATGTCATGTATGCACGAGTATGTAAAGCAGTTGCGAATATCAAAGTTCAGATTGTATTTCTCATGTTGTCTGGGTAACAGGAATCAGATGATACGATATTTAAGCACCGGCTTTTTTTATTCGCCGCTGCTAGGCACCACTTGACAACTGAAGTAATCATGAATAATTCTTCCCTCAACTGGACTTGTTTTGTGCAACATTAGTTTTGACAATTACCTCAACACTCTTTTGATCTTGAATCAATAAAAATATTTTTGTTATCTCCTGATGACAAGAAGAACATGCTGTTCGAGTTAAACCAACTGGTTCTTCTCAGAACCACACAACTCACTAGAGATATCTTTCTTTCACATGGTGTTACCGCAAACCTCCCATTCACCGATCATGTCCACCATGCAAACCCTTAGGTCTTATTTTCGTTATCGCAAGGTCCATCCCAATATCTATTGCAATTTTGAGGATTCGAATTTTGTCCGATAGAAAAAAATAACAAATCTGATCATCTGACGTATAAGAAAAAGAATAGATTTATCTCAAAATGTATGCGTGCCTTACGTATTAATTCAAGTATCATTTCACTTAACCGTGCTAGATCCAAGGAAATTTGGAAGTTGATTGAAAGTAATACCGTATTCTTTTTACTGGTCAATGTAATAGCATTTATAAATGAGCCATGTCGTGTAAATTGTGGTGTATAATCACTATAAGTTGTGAATCGTAATTCCACGATATCTGCGATATTTTTCAGGTTTTCAATTCCGGCAAAACAACAGTTTGTATATATCGAAACCCAGGCTGACAAAATGTGACGTTTCTTGTGTATGAGGGAAATTGTATTTCACCGTATATAATTTCAAAGCATCAACAAAAATTGCATCAATAATTGATGCCATCGTTGTAATTCTACCGGTCACAAGGTTGATACTGTCCGCGCTTCTCACTCCCCGCCCCAGAGAATTTCGACCTTCCGATTCATCTAGTTTATCGATCACAGGTTTCAAAGGACAGTCGTCACATTTTTGTTTTATTTTTCATTTTCTCGTGGATTTTTAGCCTGAGACACTGTGGATTTTTTTGTCCTTTGGTAGGACATTGCGATTGCTACTCAGAAGTAGAAACCTGTGGGTTTTTTTTCACTTACTATTATGTTCTTGACCAAAATGATATGGTGCCTGTAACAGGCGTGCAATTTTCCTCGCATCAGCTAATTTCCTCTTCTTTAACCTCCGATATGTGTCATTGAACATAGAAAAACACTGAACAGACTCTGTACTGCGAAAGATTTGAATTTCCACTTTTTTGTGACTACCCAGTTGCATGCCTGTTCAAACATTAGTGAATTATTGAAGATCAACAGTATGGGGTTTTAGAAGTTCTAAAGTTTTATCTAATATGACTAGAATTAGATTGTGCAATATCTTTAACCAAACATATAGAACATGAATCTCTTCACCATGCTTTTTAAAATAACCATTCAGTTACAAACTCAAAACTGTCTGATGTTTCTTTAAAAAAAGACACCATTTTTGAGTACCAATATAAAGCCTTACGTGCTAAATGGATTCTGTTGCATTCACAACTCGGCCGCCATGAACAACTCGATCGCCATGAATAACCAAAAAGAGGACCTCCTATCTGTCACGTGACCGTGTCAGCCTCCACCCCGAACAAATTTCATTATAAAACCCTCGCCTATTGAATCTGGAAAGCGATCGCGGCCAGAGATTGGGCGCGCAATTGACACGCCGGCTCCCCCTGTCAATATTTTGCTACGGCTTCGGTTTCTCGCGGGATTCGGCGAGATCTCGGGGCTATTTGCACTATAGCTCCATACGAAACCCGAGTCCAGGCGGTCGTGTACCAAAAACAGTAATGTGAAGATTTTTTTTTTCAATTTCACGCGTGCAATTGTTTGAATATTCCGATGGTACCATGTCCCGGATCGTCCTTGTAATTGGCAAAATAACAAGGTTCGAACTGTCGACCTTTAATAGCGAAATGTCAAAGTATTCTTCCTATACGAAACCAATTTTGGACTAGATGCTGTGAGCCAATTTTTTGTAGCATGAAAATATGACTGATTTTCCTTTTAATCATAAAAAAATGGGTCCTTTTGACACACTCATTCCTCTGGCAAACCAATTTTTAAAATAGATCCCAATTTCGTCGTCAATATAAAAAAAAAGATATACCCAATACTTTCAGTGCTGCGTGTCTTTTTTTATCCTTAATTTGTGCACAGGAGAAATTAATATAGTTTTAATGTTAAGTAAAATATGATATGCAGGAAGAAAATGTGAAATAAATACAACTGAATTCATCCAATGTAACATTTTGATTGTTGCGCAAAACAATTATACAGACAGTGCGGGTTCCGACGCGCCATGACGTTTAGGATGCGTTGCTCATCAGATTTAAAAATTCTTCAAATCTAAAAAAAAAAAAAGGTGTTTGATTTACCGCGTAACAGACACACGGAGTTGACTGTGATTGGGAACGAAATTAAAGTCAATTTAATTACGGGGCATTGTCGGCTCGCCGGGGCGGCCCAGGCAACAACACAAACCACGAGAAAATCAGCAATAAAAATCCCCCGGAGACCGCTTCGTTATCGCGCCGGTCAATTGTAATCGGCCAATTATAGGTGTCGTATTAACCTCAACTGCGTAGGTTGCTGGCGTTGATGGTGGGGGATCTGCAGTTATTGCATTTTCTTTATTTAGATGCCCGTTCACAGTCAGCAAATTATGCAATCTTTTTATATCAAAGACACATGAAATGCATAATGAACAACAATTGGGAGAAAGATAGAGATGATATAATCTTTGTTTAAAACAGATAAGAGCAGTGTTATCTTGATAGCAATTTTGGCACACACGCATGTTTTCGTCATATACGTAGTGTGGACATTCCTTTGTTTTCGTGTAGTTAAGAAAAACGGAGAAAAAATACTTATTTTACTCGCACTGTGAACACTCTTTCAGCCCGAATTTGTGATCATGATTTCCTTGGGTGTTCCTCTTCATTTTTCGACAGATAAGCGTAAGCCAAGCAACTGGGTTTTTTTCAGAGAGAGGGAAACCTTGAAAAGCATTACATTCACTGTGTGGACTTCTGAACAAAAGAGGTCCACATAAACCAGGTAGCAGCGACGCTGTGTGGACTTGCCCACGTCCACACAAGGCTTCTCCCTCTCTGGAAAACAGATTTAGAGGCATTTTTTTGGGTTTAGGTTTATCCGTGGCAAAATGAAGAGAAACACTAAAGGGAATCATAGAAAAAAAATTGGGTTCAAAGAGTTTTCACAGTTTGAATAAAATGAGTTTTTTTCACAAGGTTTTTCTTAACTACACGAAAACAAACGAATGTCCACACTAGGTATGTTACGTAAACGTGTGTGTGGGCGTGGGCAAGTCCACACAACGTCTTCACTACCTGCACTGTGTGGACATCTTTTGTTCACAGGTCCACACAGTGACTGCAGGGCCTGTTCAACAGAGATGTAAAGGATATTGCCACATCAAAAAAATAACATTTATAATGTTCCGCGTAAACCGTTTTCCCATCGTTGACGGAAACAAAACAAAATTACTATCAATGTTTTAGGTTCGGATTGGAAGCATAATCATCCAAAAGTAAATTGATAAGGATTGAGTAAAACATACAGTTACTAATAATGTTTGAACTCTCCCACCAAAGTACAACGTTTGATATTTTGGGGGCTGTAAAAAAGAACAGAGCTGAAAACGGTGAGTGTTTAGCGAAGGTGTATGCTTGGCAAGTTGAAAAGTCAAGGTACTTTCGTGTCGATAATCTAATTCCGACGAGCAATTTCACGCCTAATGGGTTTTAAAAGCTTTTTTTCGCCCAGTAGAAAGACTAATATTTAACTATTGTGCAACAAAGTGCCGGAGCTCTTGTCGTGAAAATTGTCAATTTTATTAATGACCGCCGTCGATTTTTTTTTGGAATATTTCGGTTGCCGGTTGCCCGGTTTGCGTAGTGGGCTCGTCAATTTCTTTGTATGTCATGTTATTGAAGTGTTGATGAAATAATGGGGATTTACAAGTATTTTTTTTGTCAGTGGTTGTTGAGTGTCGTGATTTTTCCGCAAAAGATCAGACAGGACAGCGTTAGTAAACGAGACTTTATAAACCCATGTCCATTTTTTACAGGCATACATCCGTACTCTAGAGTCCAAAAATTAATGCTTAGGCATTCTTCTTGCTCGCCAAAATTCGGCTCGTTGCATTTAAGCTGGTCACTTATTTTTGCTAAAAGCCCCGTTGCATTCTAGCTGGTCACTAATTTTAGCTATAGCCTAAGCCCCATTGTATCTTAGCTGGTCACTTATTTTAGCTATGAGCCCCGTTGCATTTTAGCTGGTCACTTCTTTTAGCTATAAGCCCCGTTGCATTTTAGCTGGTCACTTATTTTAGCTATAAGCCCCGTTGCATTTTAGCTGGTCACTTATTTTAGCTATAAGCCCCGTTGCATTTTAGCTGGTCACTTCTCTTAGCTATAAGCCCCGTTGCATTTTAGCTGGTCACTTATTCTAGCTATACATGTATAAACCCCGTTGCATTTTAGCCGGTCACTTATTTTAGCTATCAGCCCTGTTGCATTTTAGCTTTTTCACTTATCTTTATAGCTATAAGCAAATTGTACTCTGAGTTTAGCACATCTATGTCCATATAAACTCCATGAAATTGTCACAAAAGCTTTACCTTTAGCTCCTTCATATTACAGTTTAATACGCCAAACAGCCATCATTTTTTATGCTTGCCAGTGTATCTTTGAATTCACCTGTATTAATTCTCTTAAACATATTTAATTAATGTGACCTATTAAATGTGTCAGCAAACCAGCAATAAAACCTTGTTTCTGCAACAGCTTTGTTTCATGCCATTCGCATGCAACATGCATGTTCTCCCCTACAACATTGTATAAATGTTTTCACATAACAGAGCATGCATGGCAGTTGCTTGATTACAAATTCGTCATGGGAACATGCAGGAGTATATGCCGCGCATTTTTTTTTCATTGGATCGGATGATATAGGAACAAAAATATAGAATTATGCATTCGTTTTGGCCTCTCTGAGGGTCAAGTACGAGCGCGCCGAGTAGCTTTACGCCATCTTGGACTACTTCCGAGATTTCAGAGTAGCTGGCAGCCACTTGCCGACCGCCGGGGGTGCTCAAGTGCCCCAGACCCCGGCGATTGGGGGGCAAACTCCTACACCGTCAAGAGGGGCCATATTACCCGCTGTCTTGTCGTTCGTGGCCGCTGCACGCCGGATGCCGGTGAAGTTGATACTTCCAGCGTTACGGAATGAGAGTTAGGCCATTGTTTAGATGGGGATATAAGGGTGATGGCAATTATTAAATTAATGGATTTGTTTTACTTGTTGATTACTAAACCTCAACAGTCACTTCGTGACCTACAAACAGCGCAGCAATGCATTGGTCAATGCGTCAGAGTATATGTCGTTATGGCTCGTTGAAAATATTCTACCTTTTCTAATTAATTAATTTCTGATAAATAAGCATTAAGTCCAAGCAACCTATAAGCAACCTATGTTTGGAGTAAGTTAACGGATATTCGCTCATAAAACTGTTTTTTATTTGAAAAACAATTACCCATCCAGGAAACATTTAAAAGAACCGTGCATTAGTTTGTACGTTTTTTTAATAAGATGGGAAAATACCGGTAACTGTGCATAATTATATTAGTTGTCTGCACTATAGTGACCAGGAGGTCGTGGGTTCGGGCCCACCCGAGTGATTTTTTCTCACAATCACTCGGGACAATGCTGAGTTTGCAGTGTTAATATATTAAAAATAGGTCGATGAAGGGCAAAACCCAACATAAGACATATTTATCTTGTTGTAGTTTACGCTTTTTTTGAAAAATAGTGACATGTATTACGAAAATGACAAGCATGATTGTAACAGACACTGACACCACAGCAGTATAACGACCTGTTCGGTTGCATAAATGCATGACCTGGTTATGGGCCCATGGCTGTGATTTCCTAAGCATCGTCTGTGCATTATGGGGAGCTCTCTCCAAAGGTTCAAATTCCACATTTCGGAGACATGATATTCCAATCAAATTTCATTATTTGCGATCATTTTAGTATCATGAGCGCAGACGGTCCTTCGCGGTTCCGGTGAAGCTCTCGGCCCCCTGCTATTTTATCTTTCTCTTTCTCCCCCGGCCCGGCGGGCGAGCTGAGCTAACTCACCGCAGCCCCTCGGCCGTATCTTCGCAAAAAAAAAAAAAAAGGACAAGATAGCCGGTAGATATCACCGCCAATAATTATGGAAATTCGCGGGAGTTGGGTAAACATCAGAGGGTCCCGAATTCGTCCGGTTTCGAGTGGGGCTTTTTATGGCACTTTATTTTTGTCTTCCCTCACCATATGTCTCGTCTATTTTTTCGGGGACTTCGCAAGCGCGGAATATATATAGGCCTATATATACGGCGCGCAATGTCGTGTGAAATGCGTGTCTGCGAGATGGTCGTCAAACTCGGCGCCAGATTCTCCCTCGAGCGTGAAAATATTGGCGGGAAACGGTTCATGCTTGTTTTGTCTTTTAAAGCCCCCCCCCCCCCGCCATGTGAGTAAATGTGACAAGCTTCATGTATAAGTCAGGTATAAGGTGGGAAATCACTTGTTTGTGTTGTATAAACGAGGCTAGAAACAGCAAATGTGCCTTGTTGCACAGCCCCGTGTAAACAGAAATACATCTCCAAAATCCATGTCCTGAGTTACCAAGAATGGGACACTTAATGGTTCAACACCAACCACAAGTAAAAATTGACTGCAGAATAATGTACGTTCTCTTGACATTGCAAGGAAGCGAAACATTCCGTCGGTTGATATTTGGTACGATTATTGAGCAGCCTCAAAACAACGAAATTTCTAAATTCACAAGAGCTTAAGTTCCAAACTTCCTCAGTGTCCAAAGGCCAATTGCTGTAAAAGACCTGCGAGATGCATGCCTCGTTTCGATAGAGCTCGGGCAAAGTTCAGGGACTGCTAAGCGCCGTAGATATGCTTAGCAGAACGGTTACCGAAATATCAAGCCATTTATATTTGCTTGTGCCTGTTCCCAGTTAGATTTTATATGTTGGCTATAGCAGGCAAGTTTCCTAAGTATAGTTTGATGAGGTAGGACCCTGGTACCTGGTCACAAAGAAAAACATTGCTGTAAGGAACTTTGATGTTTGTTTTCGACGCGAATGAATATGCACTGTGCGATTGGCATGCGAAAGTCAAGGCTACATCCACCGATAGTTGCACAATCTTCTATTCGGGCGTACGTACGAACTTCAACCACCTCTGTCCATACCCTAGGTCTCCCCCTAAACAAACTCACCCTCCTAACTTATGCATCCGCAGGCTGGGGGATCGATGCGATATTAATCGGGGCAGCTGTTCACGGGCATATCGACACCAATCAAGGGGGGCCCTCCGTGTAAACACGAGGCGACAGCGAGCAGATGGTCGCACGCGGACCGGGGCCACGGCCCCCGCGCCCCCGCCGCATTCTTCGGTAGGACTTGGCCGGGGTCGAGCGGTCGGAATCACCGCGCAGCTACTTGAGATCGCCCCACGAAACCATCGTCCGTTTCCCCGGTCCCCGCTGCAAATTACTGTCTCCCCGTCCCCGCGGTCGGAAGGGAGAAAGAAATGAAGTGTGGGTCTTGTTTGATGAGATTATTGACTTTTAATGCTGATTTACACTCCAAATACGCGGTCAGAAACAGAAATGCTGTTGTGGGGTTAAAACAAGATCACATTGAAAAAAGGAGGAAAATGCTTTGCTACATTTTTTCTTAACAAGGCACAACACAAAAATCATGCAAATAACTGCACAACTGCAATTTGTATTAAGGAACTGTATTTTTCAGTGTAAATGTGTGGCCTACTCTTAAAATATTAGATGTGTTACAAAACCAATGAGCCGAGGACATATTTTCAATTGAGTTGGGGTAATTACTGGGGGGTTTTCATACAGTATTTTGACTAGAACATTCCGAGACATTTTTCAGCATGGTACAGAGTAACAATTTTTAACTTAAAGTTGGTGTACACAATGATTTTCGGTCGTGACACCTTGAACAATATATTTTTTAATTGAATTGATAATTGTCTAGCATTACATTAGTTATGAACTTTCCAATGAGACATCGAACGCAATGATAAGCCCTGGACAAGTAATCAATTATTTAATTTCAACTTTTGAATTAAGAGCGGGATGACGCTCCTAATTCGTTCCACTAGTGGGACCCAGTGTGCGCATGCGCTTTTGGGACAGCGCGCCATTTAAAACCGCTTTTTAAAACTGCATAAAGGCCTGCAAAAACAAAACAGGGCATTATATTCCTTTAAATTTCGTTCGGAAAAGAAAATTGAATTTTGAAGAAGCGCCTGTATACCTCCAACTTTAACAATTAGATTAAGAGTAAACGGGTAAGATTCAATTTCAAATAATAAATCATGAACGTAAATCCTGTGGAATGTGTTTGTACAGAGGTTGGAAATTTTACAGGCTTACCCTTTTGGGGAAACCCGAAGAAAATTGAAGTTAATTCTACCAGTTTATATTTAGCCTGTATCACACATGAAATCAGTGATCATATAAAAAAAATCCCGTCAATTAAAATACCGGTCCATATGTGCCGTAATGAAAGTCATACTAGACTCAAGTGGCAGAGTGATGTCCTAGCCTTGTTGTACATGACTGGAGCGGCTCCAAATCACGCCTAATGCATTCATAGCGCATTGGTACAGCTGTCGCCTATTATACTACCGCAGAGAAGAAAAAAAGCCAGGCGCTCACTAATATGGTATCCATATTTGACTAATAAATATGGCAATGTTTGCAGAGTAGGTGCGATAAGGCGTGCGGCTTGTACGGGCTTTTTTTTAATGGAGAACGTTAGATTAAAGCACACACACACGCACTGAGAAAATGTGGAGCTTAGCGCAAGCCAATACGGTTTATATCGGTCATTTTTTGAAATCTTGGCCAACACGTCTGGCTATGAGCTGGAGTACTTGGCCCCGATAATACACGTCTGATAATGATATATCTCTGTCCATTGTTGAGCGATGTGGAAGCATTTTGGTGCCCAGCGGCCGTTGTCATGGGGAGTCTTCACGCGTAGTTTTGTCTTGGGTTTTTTTTCTGAGACGCGTATGTGCATACTTTAATGAACGCATAATTATCACTCTCTGATGCTATAGCGTTTCCTTCGTGTGAACAATCTCAAAGCTCTTTACAATTATTATTCCCCCATTCATCAGGCCACGAGACAACGCGGCAGCCGATATCAGCGGACACTCGGTCCTCTACCCTCACAGGAACATTCATTCATACTCCTGGGTGGAGAGGGGCAATTGTAGTTAGGAGATGTCTTGCCCAAAGGCACAAGTGCAGGGTTCGAACCACGCACCATCGTACACGAGTCAAACACCGTAACCACTGGACCATGGCATTCTTCCATGAAAACAAATGTCCTAAGAATCGTGTCAATAAATTCCCGCCAGAAACTGTCGAAGATTTTGTATTTAATCATTCCCTATACTTCGCGAGCAGTAAAATAAAATTATTCGAACAAAAAAAATAAGGCACAAAGAATTTATTTTATCCATTGAAACGAATACTTATGCATGATATCAAGCCGGGAATTCTCCTCTTATGCATGACATTAGTCACGAAGCTAACACGCTTCATATTTTCACCTCACCTCAAGGGTACGATCATTGTCAAGACGATAATAATTTGGCCAAATAAATATCGCCCATTACCTAAGCAAGGCAAAGGACAGTCAAGTTCAGTACCGAGGAAATCACTCCACATCATCTTTAGCTTTCCTCATTTCCATAAAATCGATCGGGCGCCAACCGCGTGTTATCTCCCCCTGCGCTCGTCTTCTTCACTTCTGCCTCTTCTTCTTCGTCGCGTTATTCCATCCTTCTCTTTTAAGCATGCGTGCGCACGATTTTATTGGCCACCCAGAACCGTGCGAGCCTTCAATATTTTTCAGCTCGCATGAATTGTAAATAGCCGTGTACAAGACGATCGATAAAGTCGAGCGCTGATTGGGGGTCGGGTTCGGGGGGCGCGCGCGCGCGTCTATACCATTGGACGACGCCGTAGGGGCGCGCGCTATTGTCCGCGGAGATTTTCTATTGTTCTGGCCCGGGGAAAAACTGATGACCTTGACAGTGCGAGGAATGGGAAGAGAATGAAGTCAATTAATTGCGCTGGAAATGAAATTTCCCTCGGAAGTAACCCTCAGTTCAGGCTCACATTGCTTTTGCTACTTCACCTTTTGTTTTCTGTTGTTCGTTGAAAAATAAAGTAAAGTCTGTTGTCTTGTATTTTTTGCGTGCTTCGTATCAAATTCCAACGAAACATCGGGAGCGGTTGAATTACGCTGTGAATGCCCGGGAATTTGACTGAAGGAGAAAAACTCGCGTTGTGAACAAAATAAATTTACCTTTGAAATATTTACACAGAGTGGTTGTCTGTATTGAAGGTAGGAGAATGTCTTGAAAACACAGTCTCTTTTTGTTTTCGAAGTGTCGAGCAAGTTTTGTTTTGGTAAGGATTGTTCTGACTCGGACCTTTAGCTGTTTCTCAAGCGTCGGCTTTGTCTCCTGCTCCCGCTTCGAACATCAGCTTCGTGATGTTAGGCCACTGATTTTAGAACCGTCTGCAGACTCAATAACGAGGTTGGTAATATTCTGCAATACGCGAATGGGAAATTATGTCAGTCCAAGCCAATGTTTTCAGAGTCATTTGGGGGAGACAGGTTTGCGCAGTGCTTACTTTCCTCGCCTTCCACCGCTATGGCCCGGGTTCGATTCCTGCCCGGGCCATGTATATTGGGTTTTCAGTCCCTACCTGATTCCGCGGGTTTACCCCAGAATATTCGTCTGGGGTTTTCCTCCCACCTTCTAAAAATTGTAATTTCTTTTCATTGTCGTCCCTCTATAGGCCTAGGTTTCTTCAGGCTTTCGAGCTACACTATTTAGGGCTCTTTTGGGAAATCCCTGGTTTCATTACCAGAATAATATCAAATTAAGATTAAAAATAGACTCTTTCTGTCCGGTTCGAGCACCAAAGCCTCGAAGTGTATCGGAGGGCTGGAACGAAGCAAAACGTCCAAATCTGATGGCCCATCCGCTTCTCTCTCGTTATGGTGTGTTTCGCCTCCATTGTTCATAAAGTACTTTGCATTACGACAGAGAAGGTCTCCGCATTCATTTTACCCTTTTACTTAACATAGTGGATCAGCAAGGTCACGAAGGGATGCTACAGCCTTCCGTTGTTGCCCTTCATCTCCACCACCACCGCGAGCCCAGCTTGCTTCTCAAAACATTCACCATCTGTGCATGCTCGGCCCGCAGAGTAAATAAGAAGAAAACAAGACAAATCTGGCTGAGCTCCGGCTCGGGCAAAGCCATTCCCTGGTGTATTTAACATCTCATCCAGCGGCTAATTTCCCCCCAATAAAAATCACCTAGGGACCCTTAAAACTCGCCGGCTTAACCAGTCAGACGTGCACGTAATATACGCGTGGAGCGGTGCATCGCACCAGACGCGCTCGGCAAGTGAGATGGAGGCAAAATAGGGACTTTGGGTGGATTGAGAGAGGAAACAGAAGAAAAAAAACTCCGCCGTTTTGTTTTATCGGTTTTTGCGAGCCGACGAGACCATCTGAGGTCCGCTGTGGGAGTTTTTCTCCTCCAGTGGCCACGGCTGATATCCCCCTTCCATCACGCGGCTCCGTGCGCACGTTGCGCAATGCATTTTGATGCCGGTATTCATGACCTTATGTTCGGACCCCACGGGATTGATTCGGCACCGATGGATGATACCCCCTTTGCCTTAGGGGTACGGGACTGGTTGTGCTTTTGGTATTTGAAGACGTCGGCCCCAAGGGGTTGTTCGAGCCAATTCCGATCCAGACATTGTTTGATCCGTTAACTGTGACCACAATTCGGTTCTGCAGGCCTATTGCCTACTCAAATCCGAGAAGTCCTTAAGTAACCGAACTGGCCAACTAATAATAAACCAGTCACTTTAATTAATATCGTCTGTTTTAGATAAGATGACCAAGTCCTAGCCTTGGTCGTCGATCTCCACCTCTGTGATTCAGCGGTTGAATAGCAAAATACTCAGCATCATACTTGTATTTTATACTGACCAGTGGTCGTACACATCGTCACCTAAAAAGTGTAAAAGCACAGTTGAGATTGAACACACTACATTTCAAAAACTTAGGATCCAATTAACGAGGCCACTTGACCCACTCTTTGATGAACCAGAACTGCTTAATATTTGACAGCATGCTTTTTTATTGATAGCATGCTTTACATTGATTTGTAAGTAAACTTTTTGAAATAAGGCTTTTCTGTGTGCAGATTTTAGACAGCGCAACAATAGGCCTACGCGTACAAAATAGTTCTGAACAAGAAATCGATGTTATCTTTGCTGCTTGTTGAACCAAATTCAGAAACTGAAATATAAAATTGTGTGAAGAAGGAAATTTTGATATCCATCATGAAAAGGAGTCTGACCTTCCTTTAAAAAAGTCTGGGTGTGTCTTTACCTATTCTCGCTGGTCCTCTGTGAAATTTGAAGGAAAAAAAACAAACCTTCAAAGGAGTGTATTATGTTGCACGAATCGTTACAGCCAGCAGGGCTTTTATTGTTTAAATTGACTTTTAAAAAAGTACTGTTTTTATGAATTCGTCAATCTGATCGGCCAATACTCCACTGTAGCTGTCGTGTACGGCTTCGTTGTTGCTTCCCGCACCACAACAGATGAATATTTGATAAGGCTTCTCGCGTCCCACGAGATTTTAACAAACCGGCCATTTTGCCGCGCTGAATTTTTCATGGGCCTAGCGCGCGTGGGATCGGCCAACTGCAGGAAACTCCTGGACGAAATGTGAAGAAAAAAAATCAACCGAGTGGGATCGCAGTTGCTTAGCATCCATACTCGGTATACAACAGACGGCCTGTGAATAGCAGGGCACAGCAGTTGGGAGTGTCCCCCCCCCCTTTCTTTTTCTTCATCTCTAGTTTTTTTTTTACTCTCTTTCTACTCTCTTCTCCCTCAACGAGGGAAGCATTCATGGGCGATCGCGCATCAAATGCAGGCACTCCGCTCCACGGCTCTCGGTGCGCAGTGGGCGAGTAACACTTCCTGCAGTACGGGTATTATCCCTTCCTCTCTCTCCGGGTGCGTAAAAGCTGGCCACTTAAGCCATCCCGCGTCCTAGACAATTTTGTTCAAACCCCCTCTGAAAGATGGTTTAAGTTTTTATGTTATTTCCCTTATTTCTTCCCATAGCTCTTACAAATCTGGGCCCCCTACTGGGTTGGGCCACTATACGACATTACTTACGCTTGGAAATTCTCTTCGAAATAGCCCCGAAATAAAAGTTACTATAAAGATACACTTTTTGCTTCTTTTTTTCGCGATAACTGTGCCCGTTGTTTTGCTCAAGTTTTTTCTTGTTAGGAATTCAAAATAGATTAATTGTCTTGTCTTGAATTCAAAATAAATTCTCAGCTTGTATAGATTGACTTTATGATTTGAACACTTAAGTTTTTGTATTTCTACGGAGGTGAACTGTTTTTAAACAAGTGTGGAGTACCTCAGGGTAGAACCTCGAGTTACCGCCTGTAACTTGAAGTTTACCTCGAGGTTTTACAAGATTTAACAGGGTTTTGTGGAGTACCTCAGTGTAAAACCTCGAGTTACCGCCTGTAACTTGAAGTTTACATCGAGGTTTTCAAGGTTTAACAGGGATTGGTGGGGTACCTCAGGGTACAACTTCGAGTTACTGCCTGTATCTCGAGGTTTATCTCGAGGTTTTACGAGGTTTAAAATGTACCTCAGGGTACAACCTCGATTGACCCCTTGTTTAGTTTTTCATTGTTCCCTAACTTGTCACAGTGCATCCAAAAAGCGTGTCATTGGACTGGATGACTTGCGATTGACTTGTTAGGTTTCGACAACATCCCAGTGACATTGAGAAAGGGCAGCAAGCTACACAGATAACTCATGATGAAATAGATTGCTCTATTAAGTGTTTCGATTTCTTGTCACTGTTTCCCGGCAGGATTTACACAGACGACGACGTCAATTCCCAAGGCTGGCATCGAATCCTCATCCCAGATCAGACCAGGTGAGAACATAACAAAACAAAGCAGCTCGGTCTCTCTTCCCCTTAAACTTCCATCCACGCTCTGTGCTCCCATCTCGAAACTTTTTGCTTGACTTCGAAGTGCCACCCAATGATTGACCGATTCACAGACTGACTGACTGCTCGACTGATTGACTGACTCCCCGAGTCACTGAGTACAAAATTAATGAGAACATAGGCCTAATTAATGTCCTCATAATTAATGTCCTCAGCTGGAACTTCCGAGTCCTGCTCGATCAGGCAAGCCTGTTTTTCTGTCAGAACCACGGGGATGCGTCACTGCGCTAAGGCTTCGTTTCGAAATCGAAACGCATGTGAACTATCTTTCAACCGCTCCATCTTGTCTTCATTCTTCATCCATAAGTCAGGCATTGTGTGCCTCTATCTCATATCATGCTTGTACCAAAACAATAAAAAGATGTACCAAATGGCGACACTTTCCATGTACAAATATCACTTCAAAAAACGAGGACAAAAACAGGGTACCACCGAGAGGCAAAATGCTTAACTCAAATAGATCTACGCATATTATTTGAGACATGACATAAAACCAAACTACCTGGTAATGGCCTTCCCAAGAACCTGAATAGACCTATATCATGCTTCCGACATTTTAGTCATGTTCCCTGTATCCAATAACAGTGATAATGTTTTTTGTGCAAAAAGGAACCAGACTTTTTTTCCTTCCAGCCTCGCTTTGGTTACATTGATTTGAATGGGAATAAAATCGAATGGCTGCAACATGATAATGGTCTTTTGGCCAACTTTTCCCTCTCCTTGTGGACCGTCTCCCCCTCTCCATTCTGACCGTCTTTCTCCCCCTTCTCCCCTGCTCAACTCTGCCTCTCGTGTCTCCCATTGATTATCCGTCTTTCTGGTTTCCTCCTTTCCATCCTTCCTTCCTTCCTTCCCATTAATTTCCTCCGCAAGTCGATCGCTTCCCCCTACCACCCAATATACACTGTACACGTACGCCGCGAGTCGTGTAATATTATGTTTGAAATGTAACCGGTATGTGCAGTGACGTTTGTTATATAATGTTACCGGCAGGGCCGCGTGTGCGTCCGTGTCATTGACCGATATTTTTGTTAGATGTCCTAATATTGCTTAGGTTCAACAACAACAAAAACGTCTACCCACACCCATCCCACCCCTACCCCTCCAAAAGATTACTATATTCCTATAATGTCAGTCAAAATGAAAAAATACGGAAGTATTAAAATAAGATATTGTCAGAAAAGGAGCAATATTTCATGATCGTGATGTATTTTTGTTTGGTTTTTTTAATTATCATTGCAAAAACAGCCGTGTTAAATTTAAATTGGTATCTATATATGACCATCTGGTGTTACATTTCACTGGTGTTGTCCTATATCGATACCAAATGGTGTTAAATGAACACCATAGTTTTTGCAGTGTTGGTATTGCCGCAGTCGTCGTTGTCGTTACCTTTGTCATTGTCACTCTTGTGGTTTTGCCGTCAGTGTTGCAGTTTTATGTTGCGTTGTCGTCGTCTTTTGTCGTCGATATCATGGGTTGTCATTTTAGTTGTTTTTGTCGTCATCATTGTTTTAATCGGGGTGGTTGTCATTCACGCCGTCGTTGTAATTGTCGATGTCTGTTGTCATCGTTTTCACCTTAGTTGTAAGTGGGAAGTTAGTTCTGAACTTCATGTTCCATGTAACATGTTTGTCTGTCAGTTCCTCTGTGTGCCTGCCAGTGTTGCGACTACCCCTTCTTACATGAACTGTCCCTCTAGGTTTTCTTTCTTTTCTTCTTACTTCTTTGCTCTCTCATCATTCTTTCTCCGTCTCGACAATTCTCTCTGTCCCTCTCTCAGCTCTCAGCTCTCACTCAAGGCTGGGCCCCGCTCCTGACAAATTGATTTTAAAGGTCACTAATGGCATTCACCAACGCCAACCGCAAGTGCAACTCATTGTGCGCAATTCTCTTCTGCTATAGTGGTTAAGTGCTCGGGCTTGGGGGATAGAGCGAGCTTAATGTTCCCGGCCGCTGCGGCGTGGTCGTCTGCTCATAATGCCTCCTTGTGTATAGCAGCGGCACACGAGCAATCGCGAGTCCCAATAGACGAGGTTTTTTACTTAATACTGGGAGCTTTTTAGTCACGGGTATTAACGGTTACGTTATTGTCCACACCTGGTTAAGTCCCGCGATGGCGTTTCCTAAAAGAACTTCCTTAAGCCCCTCCCCCCCCCTCTCTCCAGGTTCCCGCAGACAACAGCTCCAATCCGCTAGCCCGATTGTGGTCAAGTGTACACCAAAACAAGAAAGAGAGAAAATGATAGAAATCGAATCCAATTTGGAGGAGAATGTTTGCGATGATGCATGGCTGATCGCGTGAATTTTTCTGTGATGCAATTAAGCTGGCCATCGAAGGGTGTATAAGTTTCTCTGTAGTCAGGCAGATTGGTGCACAATATGATGGAATTGTTCATTTGAAGATAAAAGTATGAAATTTGGCACACTGTCAGCGTGTGTCATGGGAAAGATATTTGGCTATAGGGCAATCGCAGATTTGTACTTTGAAAAAAATCTTAGAATAACATGCAATCATCATTGAAATGGCCGCCATTTTGAAAATTTGGAAAATTGCTTGTTATTCAATTACTTTTTTATTCAAGGACAAATCTGCGATGGCCCTACAGCCACTATCTTTCCCATGATATACTCTGACTGTGTGCCAAATTCCATACTTTTATCATGAAACTGAATAATCTTATCACCAATCTGCTGGGCTGACTAAATGCAGAGGTATACCGCTCACAACCCCAAAGTGCGATTACTGTAAGCTATGGGAAGAAGACGAGAAACACGACTTAAAGAGCACTCCGTCTCGGACGTAGGGTTAACCCTACGTCTCCCCCCCCCCCCTCCGCCTCCCTCCCCCATTTTTTCTAATAAGAAAAAATTGAAATAACAAAAACAAAACCCAGCATCTAGTGCTGTGGTCGAAGTCAAATAAAATGAAAGTAAATTATTCCATGGAGATATTTGTATTCCTCCATGGTTATTCCAACGGTGTAACGAAAATGACTTCACGAAACCCAACATGTCATCATAAAATACACCGTCAACGGGACAGTGGATCTCATCCGCCGTAAAATCCCTCTTGTCCCCGGACAATGGCCCCACGTGCGGGCCGCTAAGCCGAAACAAATTGCACCGTTCATCCTTCTTTATTTCTCACCATCTCTCCTCTCAACCGGAGTACTTTTACTTCCCTACCTCCAAAAACAATAAGAACCCAAACTTAAGTAATCCTTCCGAACACCATTCACTCACTGACGTCATCTTCTACCCACTATCGATCCCATTGTCTAAACCCCACGAGTTCTCCCGTCCGGTCGGCTCGATATAGGAGTCTAACCCCTGGATAAATATTTGCCTTTTTTTCAATAGCATCTACTCTTCCACACGCCACATCACACCAGACCCTGTGATAATCCACAGGAGTTCCGGGGGTTTATCGGCCCCTCGCACGCGTGGAATTCTTGACACCGGGCGCGTGCCAACCTTCTTTTGTTCCCCTTTTGTAACACCTTTACGACCTGTCCACAATCCAAACGCTTTACCCGCTAATAGGATTGCTTGCCCCATAGCCCTGAGCTTTATGCTTACTTTTCTCACAAGGGGTGTTCCGATAAGCCCCCTGCCCCTAAATCTTCAAAGCAAACTCATCCACGTGCCTACTATCGGAAGTGATCCTGAGGGCTTAACACTAAGTTAACAACAGGCCTTACCATTCCTGGTGATGAGCGCGAGCCAGCAAGTACCGCAAACTTTTCTTCTGTGGTAGTTGTGCACTCGGCCGCTTTGTACCAACAAGAAGAGAAGTCGCGTTTGTGCCTACTAGAACCAGAAATTCTTTATTTGGGTTGTTGTGATGGGTTTCAGCTATAACTCTCCGCTTTCTGGCACTGTTTTCACAGATCCGTATCAAGTCTTCGGTCCCACCAGCAGAACGCTTGCAAATCCAGGTAAGCTTTGTTTTTTGTCGTCTTATTCATCTCTACCCCCATTTTGCTGTGTTGTCTGTTGTTTTTTCGTTGATTCTTTTCCAGGGCATGTCACTTAATATCATCTGTCACTGGAATCAATTCACTATGTTGGAAGTCGAAGCAATAAAACAACAAATTAGCAAACATTGACAATCGAAACTATACTTTGAAGCGCATTGGAAGTTGTGAGAAGAGCATCGTCTCCTTTTAACACTCGGCTCTGATGCTGTTTGGTTGTGGTGTTTCGTCGTAGACAGGGCCGGATTAAGTGTTCCGTACAAACCCATTTTTTTTAAAGGGACGTCGCAATAAAGGCAGGCACAGCGTATACTACCATCTTGTCCTCCAAAAAATGGTTAAAGTGGTCAGAAATCGTCTCAGATCGCACCACAGAGCATCTACAATCCATAATCCGTAATTTTTTGGACCCACGTTTTGGGGGACCAAAATTGTTTTTGGCCCCCCCCCCCAAAAAAAATAATGGGTTCATGATCCGCCCTTGTTGGCACACTGTGGTATTTTCGCAGGCCCTCTTTGTGCCTACCTTACCTATTGGATAATCCAGGCCTGGTCATGCATAGCAGTGCTTTTTTTCGATCTGTGTGAGTTCCAACATAGTGGATTTAGCATTCTGGGAAAATGTTTATCATAACGCTCGTTCGTCATTCTGTTATGCTATTTCGTTTCATAACCGTTGGCTTCCTTGCGCGAGAGAGTCAGATTTTAGTTATAAAAAAGGCCTAAAGGCCGAATCGGAAAATGGCAGCAGGAATTAAAACCGATTTGTTTCAGTTCACCCACCGACGGATCCAGATTAGAATTCCACTTATTCGTTTCCCCCGTACTCTTAACCGCGTTTTGCCCGAAGGCTCGATCAAATTTTTATCAGAAGAACGAGAGAGAAGTAAACGCTGTTCACTTATCAAACTCAGTCATGTTGGAGAAGATTTTTCCAAGGACCGAACCATTTACAGTCATGCACACTATACGGGGATAACTCGGTGATCAGGCTAACTTTTGCCTCAGAAAACTACCGATGTCTGTCACATTATTTGTCGCTACAGCTGTCCGGCAGATAGGTGATGGGAATGTGCCTTTGATGATCCAACCACGGCGTTTGGCACATAGTCAGAGTATGCCTTAAGAAAGATATTTGGCTCTACAATAGGGCCATCGGAGATTTGTCCAAAAAAAAAAATAGGTAGAATAACAAGCAATGGCAGCCATTTTGAAAATTTTGAAAATTGCTTGTTTCCACCTACAATTTTTTTTCAAAGAACAAATCTGCGTTGTCCCTATAGCCTAATTAGGCCATCAACCTGGGGATTTGTTCAGTATCAAATCGGGGCATAAATGATTGCAGTGCGCATGCGCAAGGTGTACCTCCCCTAGAGTGGTAACAAGCATTTTGATGGACATTTAAAAAAAAAAAAGTGATAACAACCAAAACGTTGCCACCGCTGCAGTGCTATCACATAATGTGTTCCAACTCTGAAAAGTGAAGGTGTATACACGTACCTTGCCAAAAATCGCTATGACTATTATTCCCCTCACTATTACCAGGGGCCAACATTTTGGATCGAGGCTGATGGCCTAAAATATTATCTTGCTTAAGACCATGGCGCTTTAGCTCCATGCTAAGACATACTCTATGCCAAATGCCATGCTTGTATCACCAAAGGCACAATTCCCCCAAATATTTCCCCTCGCTGCCAACACGTTTACGTTTACCAACACCCACACAGATACCGTGCACCGTTAATAACACATTTTAATATCACAACAGTGTTTATTTCGAAGGAATAAACGTTGCCTTGCGGCCCTATACGAGAAGAAAAAAGAATCACGTCACAGTAGAGAAACTTTGTCGGCATGTCTAGGGAGTATAATAGAGGGCCGGCAATAATTTTGGCGGCAAAAAAAGGGAAGAAGAAAGGAAGGAAGGGCCTTGTAGCTCGGAAGCACGGACGGCTGACTGACGATGTTTGCAAAGCCACATACTGCCGGGGATGCGGGGATCAAAGCGCGGCACAATCTCAGCCCAGACTTTGTTCATCTCGGTCCTGACCGGAGGGGCACATTTCCGGAGGGTTCGTAGTAAAAAAAAAAAAAAATTATTACCCTGAACCGGTAAAGTTTAATTGTAAGATGTCAGTTCTTTTTGGTGCAGTCAATATGCAATGTCGCCCGTTTCCTTCTCCGCTTCTGCTCATGGAGCAATGGTCCCCAAGTCATAGGATTATGTACCGCAACAAATTTCCTGCGAATCGGGACTGGTTTTAAGACAACAGCAAAGTTAAGGTTCGGTTAGTGGTGTAGTTTGTTTAATAATACGAGGTCGGTCACTCGTATCTTAGGAGAAATGATCACAAGACCCGTTGGCCAGTCAATATCCGGATGGAGGAACTGTTTGGTGTTTAAGGGGACTATTGCAATTTAATAGTGGAGATGTCATTTCGTGGTTTGGTTTGGGACTCGGTCCTCCTTCCTTTCTATGACATAAAACACGGAAGATGTGGTATATCATGGAACATCTCAAGCCGTCACACTTATCAACTCCATGCTACTAATGCGCACCTGGCATTATTGTGAAGTGAATAACACGAAATTTGCTCAGGCCAATTACTTAATTTCGCGCTCGATTGTATTTTTTGTTTAAGTTACCATTCCTATGTTACCACAATTACCATTCCAGTTAAGTTTATTAATACATCAGAGTGAAAAGGCCCACGACAATCTGAAGCACTGATATCACTAACTGTGAAAATCCCATTGAAATGGGTGAAGAACCCATAGCCTTTAACAATCTGTTAGATCTCTGGTTTGCATAAAGGGATTTCTATGGCATTTGCACTGATTATGCACAAGAGTATAATTAACATGCTACATCATCAAGATGAAATACTCATGTTAAGTAGTTTTTGAGAAATTAAAGATTATCTGCTCTCACAGTTTTCTTGGGGACACCTTTTAGCTCTGTCATGACACCGTGGATTGTTGTTCAAACATTAAGGAGAGGAAGACAATGTAATGTGAATGGCTCGTAATTGCCCAGTGGCGGCAAAAATAGATTCACTTCATCGAACAGCCAAAACATTGAGTAGAATTTCACCGTATTTACGGTCTGCTATGTATTGAAACACGTGAAGAACGATGTTCATATTCAAAGTGCTGTGTAATAAATAATGCGACATATCCAGGTAGATTTCTGATAGCCCCGCGAGTCGATCTGCGAAAACGAGAAAGGGACACGAAAGAGAAACAATATAAAAGAAAGAGGAACAGTGGATGCAAATGCACCGTGTGAGTCACCAACAACTTCCAAGTAAAAATGCTTATCCGCGGCCTAGCGGACCGACGGCAATATTGGCGTCAAGTAGCGTGCGCTTGGCGAGGGACCGGGCTTGTAGTGGCCACTCGACCGTCTTAAGTTACCGCACGATGGGCCGTCTAGCACCGCGCCGCTGCTCCCCTCATCGCCGGGTTAACCGGCCGATTTGCCCCCGGGCGAGGAGTGACTTTACACCCAAAGCGGCCGGGACGCTGGCTGCTAACTAACGTGTACAATGTAATGCTCCGGCTTGTCTGCTCCTAGCCAGTATGCATCATTGGAGTTTGCGTGATCACAACAAAAAGCTGTGATTATCGAGTTCATTAATTGACAGAAAGAAGACTCGGCTTTCATCGACTGATTCCTAGTCGCCAGAGTTAGCAAAAAAAAACCCGCTCGAAATGGCGAGGCTACGCAATTGAGCTCTACTGGACGATGTGATCATAGATCATGTAATTTCCAAGGGAACTTTCTTGCCTTGGGGTTCCTGAAATCGAAACATGGATGCGTTCCTCTCAATTATGTCTACGTAGTTAAAGTAACCCTGAACCCATTTGTGTTTATAACTGCACAAAAATACTAGCGTTTTGAACATGATAAATTCATATTCCCACAATTTTTTTGGAATCAATAAATTTAATTTCATCGGATGTCGTATTTCCGTTTAAGAGAACAACTGAGCATCTTTACTCAGAAAACGAGAAATTTTAGTACAATAAAAAGCACTGTCTTTTTGCAATTATTCTTGCATGACCATTTTGCCATTGTGTCTCTAGAGGCCAGTGCTCTTCAATTAATAACACAACTATAGAAAGCACTCAGAGAGCGCAACCCTCCGCCAAGGCTAAACAATTCCCCGCCATATTATCAGTACACCCAAAAGAAATACTCGCACAAAAGGTGAAGAATCCTTTAAAACAATCCTTGATCCAGACCAAGATCCGGATCACTTCCAAAATCTAATCGATTTTAACTTGTACCAAGGACCACCCCTAAGCAAATGTCATGCGAATCGGCGTCCTTAACTTTTTGAGTTATCTTGTTAACAGATAAACCAACCAACCAACAAACCAATCAACCAACAAACCAACAAACTAACCAAATCCGATGAAAACATAACCTCCTTGGCGGAGGTAATAACACAATCCGAAAAGTGTAGGCCGTTGTGTATGGGTACATTTTGTAACTACAAATATAGGTTTTCTCGTATCCCCTTTGTAACTTTTTTTTAGGGGGGCGGGGCTTAAGCTTAGGAGAAGGGAGAGGCTTTTACTAACGGATGAAACTCTTCGCATTCATCAGTATGCCCCGTCCGTCGCACCGTCATCATCAAAATCATAAACCATTATTTTAAACTCCCGTGGTTTGAGGTGGTGCGATTGAAACGTTTTGGTCAAGTTATCAAGACAGGTTGATAGCGTGTTTCGCTTTGCCAACCGTATTATGAAGGAACGCAAGTAGATGTCTAGTTCATTTTTTTCACTGTTATTATTTTCTTTATCCGTTCTTTGTGTGAGTTAATTGTTTACATTCTTCAAGTGCTTCAGTGTCTTTCTCAACACAACATTGTGTGTCTACTTCTTGGTGTATCGTACTTGCACCGGTACACGTGTTCAGCTCAGGCGATAAAGTCGTAGGCCTAACGTGGGAAATATGAAAATAAGTATCATAATGAAGTTGAAATCGAAGCTGGTGAATGTGGGACGGAAAGTGTGGATGCTCCAAATTGCTTGGCAGTCATAGTATGATGATGAATGCGCATTGTAGGTATTTACGGCGATTCGTAGGAGATGGGGTCGTTCAACACACTCTATTTGCAATAAGGAAAATGTATACGGAGTACATTCATGCAGACGGGGGGTAAAGTTGCCTGCCCTTTCTACACTTTGTCTTGGGCCGGGGCTGCCCGCCCCTTTTCAGTGACATGTACGTGCGGTCGTGAATAATGTTCGACCCAAGGATCGCTACCGATCGCCTAACCCGGGCTAAATTAACAATTAGTTGATTAATTTCGTATTTTTCCACAAGTGTCGAGTTTCTCGTCTCTTTTTGAAACACATTTGACAGTTTTGTAAAGCCCCCTGACAATGGCCACAATGAGGGGCCCTGCAGATATTGATACAGCAAGAACGAGAAAAGAAGCACTGAATCAAAAAAAAAACAGACAGACCAACAAAAATAGAAAGAAAGCATTTCAAAACCAAATGAACGAGTTGCAAAAACGATCGGGCCATTCAGGCAGATTGTAATATTCGAGAGAACGAAAACATTCGAAATCAAAAGGGCGTCTTTGTCCATTGTTAAAAGAAATAAGGAGCCTTTGTTGGGGTAAAGTACGATGGTATATCTGAGGGAATTCGAACGGACAAAAGGAATTTTCTCGTAACGGTGGAAGGACAAGAATGGAGGCTGGAAGTTCGCTTGAAGTTCGACATTTCCGCCCGCGTCCCCACGCTTCAAGAGAACGACATCAAGCGCTTCGTAGATGTTTTTTTCTTGTCAATTCTTTGACGGAGAGCGTATACACAGACAAGCCACGGGCCTGGATGAGAAGAGGGAACTTGCAGAGATGAACTTGTTTAGAAGAAGTTTGGATTGCGAGGGGTTTTGTTACAGGTTTGAACCGCAAAGCGGAGAATTCGTTAACGCCGACTCGCACCCCGAGCACGCCCGCCCTCGCGGATGGTTGACCGGGGCCTGTCCATCTTCGTCCCGGGCGTGCAATGGGGGAAACAATTGCGCTCACGTATCGTGTTTCGCGGAAGGAGTGTTGTAAGCATCAGTGATGAAGTTACATGTACGGTGACACTGCCCTGTCATTCCTGCACGTGTTCGATTTATTATATGTTGGCTTTCAGAATCAATACTCAGAAGAAACACTTATCAAATTTCATATAGGCCTATAAAATGAAAGTTCAGCAACGAAACGATCACACTTTAAAAAAAAAACAGTAATGCTTTTGACCTTTTCCAGGATGGCGAGCGTTCAGAGTGGAGTAAAGTTTTGAAAATTGGTATCGAGCATTTGAACAGTTGTTGTGTGGATCTTGAGACTATAGCCTCGAAATCGTTGAGAGTATTTAGATGAAAAATCAGCTATCTGGATCAAAATCATGAGCCTAATCCACGTGGAGCCCCTCCTGGTTTACAGACTGCACCAGTCGAAGAGATACAGAGTCATGCCGATGAGCCTAATGATATGGACTGCCAAACTCATACAGTCATGATGTACATGTGGCTACTGTGGTGCTCTCCGCCATCTTGGTTTTTTCATACGCACACACACATCTGGGGCCAATTTCACGGCGCTGCTAATCACAAAAATTTGCTGAGCACAACAAAAGTCTGGCTTATTAAAGCAGGTTACCAGCCAAAACTCCATGTGATGTATATTGCTCGTGATTAGTGTTCAGCTGTCGTTTGCTTAGCATGAAAATCACATGAAGTTTTGGCTGGTAACCTGCTTTTATAAGCCAAGTTTTTGTTGTGTTAAGCAAATTTTCGTGCTTAGCATCGCTGTGAAATTGAGTCCAGCCTGATCATCTGGGTTGGAAGTGAAACTGGTCACCAACTAAGTCTGGTACCTTGGTTGGAACTTTACACACTTTAGTTATAATCACCTTTAGAGATTCCTACCATCAGCCCCGTCATGTCGCCAACAAAATCCCAAGAATAGTCGTTACGCAACGAAACATGAACAAAATGGAATGAATAAAATAATTCCTAGAAATGGCTGGATCGGTCATGAAATAATGGCGAATCCAACAATTTCTGTCGCACCAAAAACATGGGAATGTCTGTTTGACTTGAAGAATAAAAGTTGGGAGGGGAATTGTCTGGTATCTGTGAAATGCAATTTGAGCAAAAAAAAAATTCTAGAATTTTAAAGTGTCCTGCTATGTTAGCCACCGATCTCTGCAACAGTACGGAAGCATCGACTGCATGTCCTAACCGTTCTGTTTCTCAATTTTGCTACATTCATCTTAATCATTTCAGCCTATAACACTTTCATAGACATTATATTCGGAAGCTCTGTTGCTAGACAAACTGTAGCTAGCAGTGAATCGATTGCAAATCAAATAACGGTGGTCGTGTGATTGCATTAACCCACCAATTATCCCCGCCCCCGACAGGGGGACGGGGTCGGTAATGTAATTTGTGCTGTATCGCAGACAGTAACTCAATTTGTGCTGTGGTCGTACGGACTTGTCAGACGCGCAGAAGAACGTCGAGTACGAGCCGCGGTAAAGTGCAGTAGAAATATCTGAATGCGCGGTTCGCAGATGTAATTAGGTGTTTGTTTTGTGTAAACGGAATTCTGAAACACTTTGTCCTAGTTGTGTTGATCTCCTCAGTGATTGTAAGTGTGAGGTTTATTGAGGTTTAATTATATATTGAGTTTTTCTTGAAGACTTCTTGAGGTTTGCCGGTTTGCATGTGAAATGGAATGTGAGCGCGCGGTTCTGATATCGTCATTTGGTGTTTGTTTTTGTGTTGTAAGATTTCTGAATCACTGTGTCCGAGTTCTGTTGATCTCTCGGCGATGTTTCGGGTGTGAGGTTTGTTGAGGTTTATATTGAGGTTTTCTTGAAGACTTCGTGAGGTTTGCCGGTCTGCATGTGAAATGGAATGTTAGCGCGCAATTCTGAAATGTGACTTTTTGTGTGAGGTTCGTTGAAGGTTTAATGAGGCTTTCTTGAAGTCTTCGCGAGGTTCACCTTTTTTTGCACGTGAAATGGATATTATCTGATTGTCTACAAATGCTTTGTCGATCTTAATCTACACGCCAGGTTTAAATGCAGGATTTGATAAGAACAAATCAAAATTGGGGAGACGTTCGGTGTGCAGGAATGGAATATTAAACCAAAAGGTTCAGTGTTTGGTGACAGAAGCAAACACGAGACATAAGTGAAAAAGCTGACACTAATTTTGGAAACTGAACGCCAGACAGTTTTATTCCTCTGCGTATTTTTCTCCGTCTTGTTTTAGTCACTGAGGGGCGAGAAAAAAATCTTCCCCCACTTAATCGCCATCTTAAAAGGCAACCTTAGCCCCGACCCGTCGTTAATGGACCTGAATCCTATACGGCGTGTGCGTGACTCGAGATAATGCGATTTTGATTTTTTTTTCTTCAAGCGAGTCGGGGCCCAGTTAGCTCGAGGGCCGAACGTGCAGAAACCGCCGACGGAGCGCATGTTCAGTGGCGCGCGAGAGTGAGCGTAAGAAAGATGCCGCTCAAATGAAGAAAAATACTGGCCGACGAAAAGGTAGAAAAAACACACACACAACACGACAAACGCGTTATAAAAAAAATACGAGAACCTTAATGGATTTTATCTGTGAAGGCGCTGTCGGGGATTATAGGTGTTGTTTCACGTTTGCTTGCGCAAGGAAGAGAGTGGAAAGACAGTGGAGATATATATTTGGCTGGCTGTGTAAGAGGGTGATATTTTCTGATGTGTTTGCTTAATCCCCGTCAACATGACATACCACATGTAATCACTGCTTTGATTCAAGGCTAGTTTGCACAGGTACCTTTTTGCACATGGTTAATTTTTCAAGCTTGGGTCATCAGAAAGAAATGATAATGTCTTCCGATAAGAAACACCACAGCTTATTTCGAGTCTTAATCTCCGAAGGTATCGCATCCTGCCAAACTAACTAGAATATATACATATTTTTCGTCCAGCTTTGCCTACTTCAGAGGGAAAATATATGAGAACCAGATGTAGAAATGACGCCTTTAGATGGAAAAAAAAGACATGGATCTACAATATTGTTGTTTAAAATGTCGGCATAGTTTGACTGGCGTGACTGTCTCAGCCCCCCATCATTGGTTTTGTATCTAGGCGATGTTGTGATATTATTTTTGCCCTTTTTGTTGTTTTTGTGGGTTTTTCCCCCTGCAACTCTGAGTAGTTTTTTAAGACTTGAAAAGTTCCTCGAAAACGACCAGAACAGACTTGTTGGAAATGTTGAGTTTAACACACACAAGTACATCTCAGATCAGTTTCGTAATTCACTACATTTATGGAGACGTGTATACATCAGGGAACAAAAGATTATAAAGGTCTCCACGAGGCAATTTCTATAGGTGAATACGTCTCCACAAGGTTTTCACGAAATATATATATCAAAAACTAGGAATTTCGCAAATTGAAGAATTTTAAGGGATATTTGGTCCGAATTTTAGTCTAGGAAATTAATTCTGGTTAAAAAAAAGGAGCATTTCGAAACAAGATTTTCACATAGGCTAAAATTTTAGTGCACGAAGAGATGTCTACACAAAGATACACATTCCAGTATGTGTGCATATAGCATTCATTGTCACATCGTGTCGCCTCGAGCTTTCAGTTACGATCAGAAAATGTACTTTATTACTTCTTAAGATTTTGTTCTCTTTTTCTCTTGCGGTTGTTTTAAGAAAACGATAACAGTTTTGAAGCCTCAAACAAACTTTTGTACGGCGTCGAATTGTATGTACCTTTATACCACACGCAGCGTTGAATCGGTTAGAACACACCCACATCCATCCTTGGACAGCAAACGTCTGATTTGACTTGAAAAACAAAAACAGTCAAAGTTGTACCCGTGCAGCTGATGAAAGCTCCGACAGCATTTTGTTTCTAAAGTTCTTGTTTGCTTCGGGGAAAAAAATCTGATGGAGCCTCAATTTCTCTGGATCTGTCGGTTGTAACTGGGACCGTGATCAAGCCCCAGAGTCCCAGTTTCTGCCTTTTTACCTTGGCCTGATAGCCCAGCACCGCTGTGATGGATGACTAGGGAATACGTGACTTCAATAATCGCGAGTAGACTGAAGTCTCTTTAATTAACTCTGGCTCGTTCCCCCTCTCTCCCTGCTCCGAACTCCACTTACTCTCAAAAAATAGAAGGGGAAAAAATTACTAAGAGTCAATTTTGACGAGCCACAACCGTATACCGGCGCGGGCGGGAAGGAAAAACAGACATAACATCGGGCAATTTGTGTGTGTTGCGCGTGCATTACACATGACCGCGTCATTGGCGCGGGCGTACGGTTTATCAGACTTTTTCTTTGGTATAATAATTATTGCCTTGTCGGGTACGATTCGGCGATGTCGTCTTGGCGTGTTTACTTTTGTTTAGGGCCCGGACCGATGAAATCTCAGTGTGAATTGTTTCGATTCAGATCTTCTGTTAGGAGTTACTGTGGAATAACAATTATCAGAGTTGCTTTGTGTTGCATGAGTCGTACGCATCGCGCAATTGTCCCCATTATTGAGACATTCATCACGCTGTTAAAACTGCGCTGTATCTCCATTGAAATTCCCGTCCGATGTAGACACAATGTGGTTTCCCTTCGTTTACAAAAATGTAATAGTCACCACAAATGCAAGATCGTCGTATGCGTTTTATGATGTTCTCGAGACAATAACAAATTCATTCTTTGTATTGCTCATTGCGTTGGCGTTAATGACATTTGGAAGAAAATCAATCATTCAGCAGCTCCGTTAATAGAGTGTTTGACTTTTGATCTGTACGCCCAACGATGATTCATAACTCGCTGCAAATATTGAAATCAAAATATCAAAATATTTCAAACCACTATAAGCCGCAAGCTAGATTGGAAATTACATTATTACATCATAATAGTTGGGCCTACACATATAGCAAAACGTGCTGTATATCTTTCGCATGAAAGGAACAGCGAGTAAAACAAATCGTTCAAACTAATTGTTGAAAGGTTCCGTATAATCTTCTCCCTCACTTTTAAAAGCCATTCTATTTGCGATTACTTCTAGGATGTACAGAAGAAACCTTTTGCAACCGAAATCCGCTGCAGTTAAAAAAAAACGCGTGACAGACTTGTGTTGATCTTCCGAATATTAACCCACTGTACCGTAGTTAAAAAAAAAACCTCAAACCCACAAGTGAAACTTTACACCCGTGCAAGACAAACCATCGACAGGGGACTATAAAAAAAGACACGACGAATCTAGTCTGTTATACCTTCACATCACGAACTGCGAACCTAAGCAGTTCAGAACCCGCATGTGTCTGTAATATCATCTGCGCCTTTCGTTTTTCAATTACCCGGTTTGTTTTGACAGTCGGGCTCAGATTCAGTCTTCCAGGTTACAGAACACCGCTAGTTTTTTAACCTCTATTTCTTTTTGTCATCAAAACGTGACTCTTCACGTTTGACTTTTTCCTCTTCGTCTTGTTCTTCTTCTTCTTCGTTCGTTCGTTCGCGCGCGATCGATTCTGTACAAGCGGCAGTAATTCTAGTGTTACCGGTCGCTGAGTTCGCGGGAATCAATGAGACTCGAACTTGAGTGACGGCAAATGCTTGTCCATCCGATTTAATTTTGTCCTTCTGTTTCCCTTGGAGTTTGTCACTTCGCGCACCGAGTATACAGCGCGTCCCAAATGGCCAAATTACCCGCAATTTCTTTTTTATTTGTGAGGCTCTAGCGTCGGCGCGGAAACACGTGCCGCCATTATTTTGCTACCATTTTAAAGCTTGGAATCTGAACTTTATCCCTGGCGAGTATTGGTTTGATATTTTTAAGAGTTTGAAAATTATTTGTGTTCGAATAAAGGCATGTCGAAAACAGACTCAACCGATTTCAAGGAAATCGATAATGCGGTGCATCAGATGCAAACTCGAGTCACACTTTGAGCGCACTTTTTGAATAGGTACATACTTGCACGTGAGGTTCAAAATTAAACTTGAAACGAAGAACAATATTGTGAATTCATTTAAGGTGTAGTCTACGTGGATCGAAAAGAATAGGAAACACAGAAAGTAAAAGGCAACAAGATCGTCACATCATGAACATGATGAACCATTTCCACATTAGAAACAAAATGCGCATGATTGATTTTCCTTGAAATCGGTTGAGTTTGTTTTTGACATGCCTTTATTTGAACATGAATCATTTCAAAACCCTTTTGAAAAACAAACCAATACTCACCAAGGTTAAAGTTGAGATTCCAAGCTTTAAAATGGTATAAACATAATGGCGGTTCGCGTTTCCGCGGCGACGCTAGAGCCTCGAGAAAAAAAAATGTTGCGGGTATTTTGGGAGGCGCTGAATAAGTATGATTTGTTGCCACGCAATGGTTTGACTGATACATTTCCATGTGTGTGTGTGTTCAAAATGGTCAGCTTTACCTTCCTATTATTTGCATGCACCTTTCATCCGTTCCATGTCATTCATAATAGTGCTTGCCATGCAATGGTTGTTTGTGCTACATCCGTATATGCCCTGGCTATGACGTCATTTGACGCAATGAATTATGGGAAATATTAATCCGCCATGTTGGACCCGTCACGGTCACTAATCCCACTCGGTACTAATACACATTACCCATTCATCTCATGCTAATGAATAACTCCAAAACAACTAACTCTTTATTATTTTTGAAAAAAAGTGACTTATTTTTGGGTCATTTTTTGAAGAGAATTTTCGTTCCATAACTGAAAAGAAAATTCGGTATATTTTTTCGCCTCATGCAGAAAACCCAGCAAGCAGCTTAGGAGGACATGTCTGGAACCGTAAGCACTTTTTCCAAATTATTGTCATATTATTATTTTTTTTTTGTCCCAAGAAAAAGTTTGTACAAAAATTCCCCGAATATTTCCCATAATGCATTGCCGAGAAACACTCCGACGTTAAAATGTGCACAGACTGAAAAACGTATATAGTCAGTGTTTATTTGTGTTAACTTTGTATAAGAAATCCTGCAAGATACTCGTTGACTGTACTTTATTTTTCCGCTTTCCTCCAAAAAAAAACGTTTTGCATTTTTTTATGGTTTCGAAACGTGCTGTACACCTTATTTTATATCAATATCCGATCCAATACTGCTGCGTTTATACCGGTAGCATCTTAAACTTAGAGTGTGCATGCATATTCAGTCGCAGCAATCCTAATGCAACTTTTCTTTTCTCTCTTTTTTTGTCCCCAAAACATAAATGTCAGTACTGTACCGTGCAGTAGTAAACTGCGCATTTGTGAATAATACACGTACAAATGGTCGACAGTAGAAATGGTCGCCGTGTTTTTTCCGTATAGTGAAGAGATGTCCAATCGGTTCACATTCATTAGAGCAGCCAGTCAGTCTTCTGACACAGTTGCTGTGGCAGTGTCGTTATGTTCTGCTTTGTAATCTTTTGAATGCAAGTGGGATATTACATTTTGTGTTTATCTTTCTGCAGGGAGTGGTCAGATCCAGCTGTGGCAGTTCCTACTGGAGCTCCTGTCCGACAGCTCCAACGCCAACTGCATCACGTGGGAGGGCACCAACGGGGAGTTCAAGATGACCGACCCGGACGAGGTGGCCCGCCGCTGGGGCGAGCGCAAGAGCAAACCCAACATGAACTACGACAAGCTCAGCCGGGCCCTGCGCTACTACTACGACAAGAACATTATGACCAAGGTCCACGGCAAGCGCTACGCCTACAAGTTCGACTTCGCGGGGCTGGCCCAGGCCATGCAACCGGTGCAGGCCGACCCCAGCGTCTACCGTTACCAGTCGGACTTGAGCTACCTGGCCCAGGGCTATCACCACCCCAGCAAGATCAACTTTGTGGGCACGCCCATCCCATCCACCAACGCCGGCCTCTTCAGCTCGCACGGATCCTATTGGTCGTCGCCCAGCGCCGCCAATATCTACCCGAGCAGTCACGTGACCCATCCGCACAGTCACGTGTCACCGCACATAGGCACGTATTACGGGTAGACTGTGACGATGCCGGTTGTTGTTTTGACTGATAAAAGTGCCATGGTTTAAGAAAAACACTCGAATACCGATGGTTAAAAAAAAAAGTAACGAACTTACTCCAGCCTGTTTTTAAACGGCATCTTCAACAACCAGGATTAAGGTAGCCGCCGAGGTACCTTGTGGTTATTTTTAATCGTGAAACTGATTATCATGTCGACACTGCAAGTTGGGAATACCAATATTTTTTACCGGGTTCTCTCGGCCACCGTTTGTTTAATCTAATACTAATCTCATAAAATTTGTAAAATCGAGAACGGGAAATTTTTGCCGACAATATTCCATCTCATGTCGACTTCTGGCAACAGACTTGCAAATCTGCATACCAATGTGTTTAATCCTGTAAAAAAAATTTTAAAAGGGGTATGGTTTCCTAGGCAACGAAATTGATTTTTAACAGTAGCTTTCAATTACAAAATCCCTGTTATATGTTTTGTAATGGCTTCCTTGAAAACAGCATTTTATTATAAAAAAAATACCGTTATATTTCGTTCTTTTCGAAATGGAGCGTCGACCTTTTATTGAGCCAGTAGGGCTAGTATAGATGTAGTGAATTGGCCAACATAACATTTTTTGGCGTCTATTTTGAGGTATGTTTGAATATTTTTCCAACCTTCTAATTGTGTTATATCCTTGCCATTTCGCAAGCAAGGTGTGCGTTGTCTAGTCCTCTGAAAAAGCTCTAGTGAATGGATCACTGGCTTCATTAGGACTGTCGTTATACGCGGGCGAAAGGCAAATGCGACCAACGAGGCCCAATGCAGACGAACGTTAATCACACTGGCGCCAACAAAATACGCAGCGCAAAGTATCAAAAAAAATTCACTGCGCGCGGACCGCTACAATAAAAAAAAAATCTTTGGTAGTCGTTTCTGCATTATTCCATTCCATTTCGGGTCATTAATTTTAATTCCAGTGTTATTTCTGCGTCCTCTTGTCTCTCCCGCGGCTGGCGACCGCATCGGGCCCGGCGAATGAGAGAGATTTCCTTCGTTTTGATAAAGAATTTTCGTGAAATTGAAATGTTTTTAGGACTAATTTCGGCGCTGTGAAATGTGCTGTGGATCATAAGCAGAGGAAACGGTGCAATATGGAGTCTAGAGAAAAATATAAGCAGTTGGAATGTAGAGACATTTTGTGGTGCTAGGTAATTGTTCAAGTAATACATGTTCAAGTAATTGTTCAAGTAATACATGTCAGATCTGGAGTGCTACTATATAGGAGTCGAACACCCGAACTTATAGTACATTAGAGTTCTGGTGTTCCTGCAATACATGTCAGAACTGAAGTGTAAGTAAGAGTCGAACACCCGAACTTAGTACATTAGAGTTCTGGTGTTCGACCAATACATGTCAGAACAGGAGTGTAAGTAAGAGTCGAACACCCGAACTTAGTACATTAGAGTTCTGGTGTTCGACCAATACATGTCAGAACTGGAGTGTAAGTAGGAGTCGAACACCCGAACTCAGTCCATTACAGTTCGGGTGTTCGACTAGCATGCACTCTCAGCAACACTACTATCCCAACCCCATGTAACTTCTCATGGAGCGACACCAACGACTGGTTTCTAAACCTTTTCGGGCAATCATTTCGATGTGTGTAAAGGTGTTTTAGACAACCTGTCCAATGTGTCACATTCAAAGCCGTGAAAATGCGAACGGGGAGGTTTTTACCATTTTCATTTATAAACACTGCGTTTGATTTGAAAACTTTGCCAGAAAAACGTTTTCACGAACGCTTGCAAAACGTTGACGGGTCCCTTCTTCGACTGGTACCGTGCATGCATTTAACCCGGCGGGGAATCATGCGGAACCAGCCGAAATCCCGGGAGTGTTTCCCCAAGTAGTGCGTATTGCATGCGCTGGACGTTGAAGTTTTAATGTAAACGCGACAAATGAGAAGTTCGTAACATTCCATGCAAAGGCAGTTTGTACTTTTTAAACGTCGTTTTGTTTTTCATTTGGAGAAATCTTCTAGGCCCCTACTATGTTAGACAGCAACAGTCTTACAAATTAGTCAAACTTGACTAGGGCATTAGATGGGTCATAATGAGTGTGTCTGGAGCAATTAATGTGCATGCGCGAAATACAGACTGCCTGCAACATCATTATCAACGAACCATTCCATTTTAACGACAAATTAAACCATATTTTTTTATTGCGATTTTTTTAAGCTTGAGCGCAGCTTGACCCCATTACAGTTTAAGGTATTTTTTTTCCGATTTGACGAGTCAGTATGTATATTTTGTCATCAGGTCAGGGATGCTTAAAGCCACACACTGCAAAAACTGCGGTGTTGAATTTTACTGGTGTTGTCCTATATAGATACCGAATGGTGTTAAATTAACACTACAGTTTTTGCAGTGCACAATCTCAGTGATATACCAGTTTTAACTTTCACTTTCTTTCAATTTATGAAATCTCGATTTACGAGTTCCTTTCTCTTAAATGAAAAAAAGGCCAATAATATGGTCAGGAAAAAGCGGTGCCTAAACATTGTGCAATGCCAGGTGTTACCGAATTAATGAAAAAAAAATAAACAAAATTGTATATAGATATTTTAGAACCTAGTTTAACATGTATCAGTAACCTATATTTTGTAGTTCTATCGCTTTGAAGGCATCAGAATACTTACAGAGTTATTTTGGGCGGCACTTCCCTTTTTATTTATTATTAATAATAGAAAATGCAATTTCCGGAAATGTTTGAAGTTTATAATTATTTTCTGATGGATGTTGGCTGTGCCAATCACTGGGACTCTTGTGCAAGATATATTTTTTAGAATAGTTTGTTTCCTTATATGATTTCAGTGGAATTTTCTATTACAATAATTGCTGCTGGACGCGTACGAATTATCCGAAATGATTTTTCTTTTGGTCATGTTTGAATTTTTGTGGTTTTTGTTTTTGTTTTTCGTCAAAAAAAGAAAAAATCTTGTTTGTGTAAGTACGGGTATATTTCAAAACAAGATGACGCAATGTCGAAACGCCGCCCGATCCGACATTTTTTTTGTTGAGTTTACTGCTTAACGGCGGAAGTTTCTTAAAAACGTGTATAATTGTAGATAAATCAAAGAAGACATCATGTGTGCTACATTCCAATATTATTAACATTTATGTTCCTTTGTAAGTAAAAAGGAAGGTGAAAGTCCAAAAAAAAAGATTATCTCCTGTTTTTTTGGTTTGGTTGTACTTTCGAGGCAATAACAAGCAACCAGAAAAAAAGACGCCATTGTTTAAAGTTCGAGTTTCGTGACGTCATCATGCCGTCATCGACTGAGCGACCAAATGGGAAACAACCATTATAATCTCGTTAAAGAATCCTATGTTTAACCTTATCTTTCTGAGGCGTCAAATTGGATATCGTTTCTGCTTAATGATAAGCCCTTTGACCAACAATGTAGCGTTAGAAAGTAGAGGCATAACGTTTATATATGAACATTAATTGGACGGGCCATTGAATGTCAAAGTTCAAACAATCTGAATACTTAATTAAACGAATTGAAATGACTAATATACTAGCCTATAGCAAACTTTTTACTCCGCAATACCGAGATTACGAGAGAGGGCGCTCTGAGAAAATGCCGTCTACTTTTGTATCTTTGTAAATATTGTTTTAAACAAACTCCTTTTTTACTAGTATTTTGAAAAGATGGCCTGACTTCACTTTTGTGTGCAGTCGTAGGCTTTTTCTCAAGACGCTAGAGTTAATTGAAAGTAATAAAAAAAAAATAGCACTTGATAATTTATTATTGTTATATATAGTTTTAAGGTGAGTCAGGTGTGAATCGGAGTCGCCAGCGGGAGGAGTGGCTGGAATTTTTTTTAAAAACATGGACCAACTTGTTTTTATCACATGATCGTATGAGGTTCCTCGCATGATCGTGCGATACGTTGCACGTGTTTGCCACATGGTTGTCACATGCTCCTCAAACATGGCGTTGTACGACATGAGCGATACGTTTCACGTGTATACCACATGGTTGTCACATGCTCCTCCATGTTACGGCATTGTACGACATGAGTGGGTGTCACATTGGTGTCTGTGTGGTTTCACATGGGTGTCACATGAGTGTCACATGGATGTCACATGGCCACTCCCCCGTCGCTGGCAAGGGCCACTTCGAATCATATACCTCCATTTTCGCTGAAATCAAGTGTTTAAGTAGAGAGAGAGAATTTTGAAGATGACAAAATATATATTAATATAAATTACGATTGCGTTCTGATCACGTTGATTTTTTCTTACATTCCAGAGTGTGTATAAAAGAAAAAGAAAACTCCTATGGATTATTATCTTATACCTTAATTGCGTTTTGCTGTAAATGTTTGTGTTGACGATAGGACCAAACTATCATTGTTGTATTTTAGGTTGAGTACCTTTTGAGCTTGTACAAAGCTGGGGACACTTGATATTATGAAAAATAAATACAGAGATTTTCTGGAACGTTATTGTACAAAACAAATGAGTTCTCTGTCTTTTACTTGCATTTCCTGCTATTCGTTTCTTTTTGAATGTTGGTTTCATGGCTGTACACTATAATTGTGTCAATCTATAAATTTGGGGTCCAATTTTTTTGTTCCTGTCTTTTTTTTTCATCAAACATAAACGATTTTATAATGATTCTGAATGCACTCCTTAATGAAGTCGTCCTTCAGGAGTGATTGCGAAAAGCAAACTTCTTACCCAACAAACAAGAAATAGTTTAAATTATTCTTAATGATATTTGAATAACAAATCACCAATTTCCAAGGTAACGGGACAGGATACTTTTGACATTTATGGGCCCTCAATATATAAAATTAATTAAATGACCCATACATATAGATTGTTTTAATTTCGGAGAGATTACCATGAACTGTTTGGGTCGGGTAGATTTCTTTTACCTTAGGTCAATACAAAGACAAGGAAACATAAAAATGACATGATGAGGCAGAATGATAACCTGTATATTTTTTGCTACAAATCCGTTCCATTTAAAACACTACAGTCAGACAGTAGAACTACAAAGCGACAATGTATAAATTAAAAGTCACAATCATTCACAATAAGGTGCCCAAAAAAACTATTTCGGTATAGCCGTCAACGAATAAAGGGAACTACATGACAAAATATTCGTCATCAACATTTATAAAATGCACATTACGTTAAGGAGAAACCACTCAAAAGTTTGGAGGAAATCCTTTGATTCGAATCTCCACTTTTTCGTCGTTTCTCCGACTTAAACCACGTCCCTCCCGCAACTATTGTCCGGTATACAAGGGAACAGAATGTGTGGATTCTTATTAATGCTTTGAGCTATGAGATGAATTCCGTAAATCCTTTGCTCAGTGTTGGCTTGCTATGTTAAACCCTTAATGATGGCCTTAGTTATGCGCTTGTACCGTTACAGGATCTTATTGTTAACCCTTCGCATGGGTGCACACCTTTTGCTCCATTCATCACTATATACTGTACATTTGTCCTGGAAATACGTTGAGAGTCACACACATGCAATCGCCATCGTTACCTTTTATTTCCAAATGGAGTTTTACATGTATGTTAGTGTTACGGCTACGAAAATATACCGATAACTCCCTAGCGTGATTAACTAGGAACCATAGGCCTACCCATCCTGGCAAATTCCAACTGCATGCGGGAAACTGCGAACACGAACACCTGACTTTGATTCTGGAGGTGTGCCATCCCAGTGTAAAAGACTGTCAGTTTAGGAGTACTGTACCCATCCTGACAGATTCCAACAAAACATGCCGTTTGGGTTTGATGGGTTGAGTTCTGTTGGGGTTAAAACCAACTGTTTAATGCAATCGATGTGATCGTGCGGGATTGAGGATTTTTAACACCAACCACAAGGAAGTTTGGCGAACAGCTCATTTTGTGGAACCACATTTCATTGTCCACGACGAAGACCGCTGACTTTGATGTTTGTTACAACATGGAGTACACATCGACATATCTGACCACCCCAGGGAATTATTTTGCTTGGAAAATACACAACATTGGAACATCATCTGAGAACTATTGATCGGTAAGTTTCTAGCGGTCAACATGATCTATTTAGTTATTTATCCGGAAAGAATGTTGCATCCTGACGCCACTTTTTTCATCATATATTATCTCAATAAAGGTCAGTCATTGCAAAAATGTTGAAAAGACATGAATCTGGGACTGAGAAACATTTCCAATTTTGTTAGAAAATACTTTGAAAATGCACTCGACTCTCCATAGACTTTGTACACAACCAAAGAAGTGGCGTCTGGATATTATATACATTCTTTCTATTTATCCATTTTCTATAATTATCAACGGATTGTCCTTTTTGTGATTTTTTTTGCGGGCCATTACTTAAACAACAGAGAAAGAGTTATGGTTAAACTAAAAAGTAAATGGGCTAAGATAAGATGTGAACATAAAACAAAATTGAAAGTGAAAAAGTGAAAATTCAGTGAAAATCGTTACAAAGGTAAGTTTAGAAAGAAAATAAGTAAAAACAAACAATAACAATTAGGTTATAATTTTAACATTAAAATATAAATAACAACTGTAAATAAAAAACAATACGAATTAAGATACAGACAATTAAAACTTAATATAAATAACATTAAAATATAAATCACGTATGTAAATAAAAAAGCAATACAACTTAAGAAAAATACAGACAATTAAAACTAAATAAAAATAAAAAGAGAGAGTATCTTATATACTCTTTCATTTAAATGAAGGTCTATAATCGCCACCGAAAATAGAACGAAAAATAGCAGAGCGGCAAATTAAAAAATGCAAAGAGAAGGTTCAGCTATGTTGGCCTAAACAAAATAAAAGAATTAACCAAAAAGCTAAAAGGCAACGTTAACACTGTAAAACATTCCTTAAATTTACGGCGAAAAGTTTACGGAATTACTCCGTAATAATTTACGGAGAGGTACTGTATATAGCTCAGTTAGCAGATGCGAGGCAAATTTTCGTATTTTGCTCCAAGTTCTTTGAATCTTCCGGGGTTTTTTCACGGCTAGCATAAAGAGACACCGTTATTTTACATGGACTGTAAAATATTCCTTAAATTTACGGCGAAAATTTTAGTAATTAAAATCAGGAACATGCCAAATTAGTTCGAACAATACCCAAAGCTCTCACATTTTACCAAAAAAAAGACTGAAATGGACCGTTACTTTTCAAATAAATCCCATTTATGCATGGAATTGTTTGCGGGGGGGGGGGGCTTTTCACAACAGAACCTGACAATTCCCAAAATAATCTACAGTTAAAGTGTAGTGTTTTTTACCCAACCTGTACAGGACGAATTGTTTGGCATCAAAAGTGATAAAATGCGCATCATCCCAAATCCTCCAAAATCCTTTTTGCAAATTGGAGGAATTTGCAGGATTGAGGTTACACTGAGAAAAGGGCGTTGCTGATTTCGGAGGACGCACTGTGTTAAGTTCTTGGGCCGGACCTTGTGTTGTTTATGCTCAGCCTTGCATACAAGTCCTTGATTATACTTGAACTCCACCGCACTGCTCCAGGATGTCACTGCCTCTGCCTCAATATGTTGACAGTCATAGCCGGAGGATTTTGCAGGATTCAGGCAATGATCACGCCTCTAAGGGCCACATTCAAGAAATAACGGAGGATTTTGCAGGATTGAGGCTGTATGCTATTTTTACATGGAGGCCGTTGGAGGATTTTGCAGGATTGAGGTTACATCCCAGCAAAAATGCCTTGGGAGTTAGGGTTAGTGATTCGTTTGTGGAAAGACACGTGGAGCCTTTTGTGGGCTTTTCTTAACTCATCATCAATACCTCTAACCATTGACTAAATTAATCAAAACGTGAGGTGTTTTTTTTTTTCAAGAACATTTTTATATGGGTAATGTGCACTAAACGTATTGCTTTTATAAATGACCTTGTTAATTTCATCTTTCATTGGCACAAAGCTAATTGCCCACAGGCCCCCCACTGAATTATGCAATATCGCAGTGATTTCTGCGGCGCCTTCAGCGCAATCGATTAGATTACCTCCGTCCCCAGCCGAGAAGGCAAACCACAACAAACGACCCAAAAATGTGTCTGATTGCCAACAAAAACACCTGTTTTTAGGGGGGGGCAGTGCAGGCCATTAGCGTCCACAATAGGTCGCGGCTAAGAAATCGCCTCGAAAATGCGCGCAATTAAGGATCGCCACGCCGTCGATAAACCAAAAAAAAAAAAAAGACCGCGAAGAGTGAAAGTGGGCGGCAGAGTGCAGCGCGACCCCTGGGTGACAATGGGCCGTCCACCAGTCGACAATAACGGTAGCGCGCGGTGGACCGCCTACCTGCCCGCTTCTGGCCCGAACATAATCTGTCATTTTTGGTATCATGATGCATATCACGCCCCTAGGCGCAATTTCTCCGCGCTGTCCATCGCTTCTTTTTCTATTCTCTCCTCCCAAGGATCCAAGTTCCTCAACTTCTTCATCTTCCTCTTCTTTTTAAAGCAAGCCAGACTCTTTTTATACCGGTTGATTTTTTTTCTGTATTATATTTTGGAATCCGATCCAGATACCTAAGAGATTCAATTATGCGGATCCGCCGGAGTCCGAGCGAACACCGAGTGTTGTCTTTCAAAGCCTCCGGGGGCGCGGGCTCGCAGATAGCTGACGACCGGCCCGACACTTGTTCTCGCGCTGATATTAAATGCAATAACATGATAGGCTGCGGTCTCTGTAGGGCGAACGGCCTACAGCTATTATAGACTTTACCATGCTGTTCAGCATGTACACATGAAAGCAATATTTTACTCCTTTCTTGCACCCGAAAAGTTCGTAGGGAGATGTCGACCTCTTGTGCTTTGTTTTGATTTGTTGAAACCATGGGTTGGGGGAGATATGAGCCTTCGAACTCCGGTTTTACATTTTGGAATAGTCTTGGGATTGCGGTTGTGCGATTTTAGACATTTGTTGAAAGTGAAGGTATCCAAATGTATGGGCTCCAGCACAAGTACCCCATCAACGGTGAAAAAAATGACAAAGAGCGGCGATATTGAAGGACAGTTGAGCGCCGTTGCCTGTTTGCGTCCACGCCGAGATGCGTTCGTTTTAAACATAGACGCCATGAGTTTGCACACCACGCATGCGTCAGAGTTGAGCAACACATAACAATTGGTGGCGCTGTTGACGAAAAGATGCCTTCATATCTTCGCTCCAGCAGTCCAGGTCCATTTCCGAAGCTTTACCTTCCATTTATTTTTCAAAGACGTAGCCGAGTATTCCTCTTTTTTCTTAATTTACTTTTTCATTATTATTTTGTACTTCTGTTGCGTGGTCTTATCGACAAGAGAACATGAAAGGCGTCCAGCACAAAAATTGACTGGGGAGGTGGTTGGGGGAAAGCCTTTGGCCACCCCCCCCCCCCTACCCCCAGCCTCCTGTTCAGAAAGTGGGGAATTTATCTTCCCATCACCCACCCGATTGATTTTTGCCCCCGGCTACCAACACCCAAAAAGGCGACCATCCGAGAACAATCTCGCCCTAAGCTTCACGCACCGATGGCCCGCAGCCACCTGCAGGTCACTCCTCGGCTAGTCTACCGTTAGTCTGCCTAAAAGAGAGCAAACTTTACCCAGGGCAGTTGATCTTTTTTTTAAGCCGGGGGCTCTTTACACATCACTTATTCAAACTGGACCGTTTGGCTTTGACCGGCCGTGTGTGCGCGCGCGGCGCGGTGCGGCCGGAGCAAAAAACAGACCCACCGTCCCTATTTACAGCCGCACTGGACCACGACACTTTACACCACAAAATTGAAAGGAAAAAAATCAACTTCTTAATATAATAATGGCTTATTTTTGGACGTGCCCGCGGGCGGATGCAGAATTCGGACGGGTGCCGTGAGGGGTTTTGGCCCATGGGTGTCGCCACACCAATTTGCCGGCAGACTGTGATGGGCAGTGAGGCTACAAATCCGGATGGGACTGGACATCTATAATTTATCACTGCACATCGCTAGAGGACCACAATTTAGTATTCAGGAAGGAGGGGTTGGATAAGGGGGTAAATTCGGTTAAGTCGAGAGGCTGGGGTCTTGAATCCATAGCCCCCCTTTTATACACCATGTATTCAAATCGAATGATTTCGTCCACGTTTATAGGCGTATACACGCTTAGTCGAAGCAGGCGTCCGTGGTTATTAGGCTTTGTTTTGATTACCTGGCTACGACCGGCAAGTACCAAACGCGTCTATGAGCCGCTTCCCATAGACATAGCCCTATAACACTAAACATAGCCCTATAACCCGATTTGGAAACACAGAGGGCGTGCTCGATAACCTGTTCTGGAGTGACCTGTGGAGAACCAGTGTTCTCGGGGTGCACCCCAGTATAAAAAATTCCCATAGACACCAGTGATAAATGCCCATACTTCAAAATTCTTTTAAATATACTCAGAACTCTCGCAAGGGTTCAGGCTTCAAAGAAAAAATGATCAACATGTCATCTTTTACTTTATTTTCAATTTGTGGTGGGTTGACCGATGACTTTTCGAGAAATTCTCACCCAAAGCAGACCATCCTTAAAACGAGTGATGTTTCACAAACTGGAAAAGTAGCCATCTTGAAAAGGAATCCCTCCACTTCATGGCTAAAATAGCGCCACTTTCGGGCCCAATCGCATCCAATATGCTCAGAATTTGAAACCCCAAGTCCAGGCCAGAGGTGCATTGCCATATCTCTTCAATTCCCCAATTTCATGGCTCTCCGAACTCTCTAAATATAGAATAATTTGAGTTAATCACTTTTATTCATGAGCTCGGCGGACGGATTTTTGACCTATTTACTGGGGTGCACTTCTCGGGTTGTCGAGAGTGGAGTGGTGCAGCTGGGCGAAAATTCAAGATGGCAGCCACCGGTATTGAAACTATTTATGATCTTGCTAAAATAATTTAAATCAAGGAACAGCTATAAATATTGACACAGACAAGCCCGTACAATTGTATTCTGTATAATTGCTACTCCAGCACTGAATGAGTGCTTTCAATTTTATGCATTATTATGCAATTTTATGCTTTCATTTTATCGCAAGTTGCGGTACTGGGCCAATTGACTGTCCCTCGTACCAATCACTCGTGGGGTCAACGGTCTTTCGCTCATGCTGCCCCGGAACTTTGGAACAATCTCCCACTTGAACCACGCCAAATGAAATCCCTGTCTACGTTCAAATCTAACCTCAAAACCCATCTGTTTCTACGTCGTTTTTGTAATTAATGTTTTTCTTTGTATGTAAGCGCCATGAGCGTCATGCCTGGCGGATACCGGCGCTTTACCAAGTGTTCATTATTATTATTATTATTATTGTTATTAAGTCCGCCATCTTTGTTCTTGACGTTCTTCATCTACTCCCTGATGAAGTGGGGAGTGGAAATCTTGTTCGCAAACAGCGTTCGCGCGTTGGCTCTCGTCATTCGAAATCCCATTCTCGTGTTCATTCAACACGAGAACGGGGTTGAGAATGTCTGGTGCCCTGGTTGAAGTCAAGAGGCCGTCAATAACTCTTACAGATAACTATAAAGGGCATCAGTCTCAATCTGCGAAGCCCGGCTATACATGTCAATTCTGTGGGAAAACATAAGGGCCTGTCGTAGGTACAAATTACCTTAGATTAAGTTTACTCTTTTTAAAGATCGACTTCAATGTCTTGACATTGTAGACCGGTGTAGGAAGAACACCACCGAAGCTGACGTCACTTCTCGGGAAATCTCGTATTAAGGCTTGGGTTTCAGACTCTCAAAGATACGAGTTTATCGCTTTTCCCACACAAGCATATCCAATGTGTCTCCACAGCTATGCAAGGAACCAACACAAGAAGACTAGGCAATTCCTATTCAGGTTTTGCATCCATGTGACCTTATCACGTGAACAGTGAAACAACTATATCCAATGTGTCTCCTCAGCTATGCAAGGAACCAGTTATGAAGGCGACCTCTGTGAAACCCAGAATACAATGATATTTACAGTGGTTACCAAAACATGACTAAGCAATTCCTGTTGAGGTTTTCCATCCACGTGACCTTATCACGTGAACGGTGAATGATCCGCCATTTTTGGACGTCTAGCGCGGCGCTCGATCGATTTATCGTACAGTACATGTTCATTGCATTATGGTTAATTGCAATTATCATCTTTGGATGGAATTTTCTCCAAAAAGTCATTGGTTAACCTCGAAAAAAATCATTGAACGGAAAATGAAAGCTGATGAAATAAGCTTTAATTTGATGTGCGTCTCGAACACCTCGGAGAGTTGTGAGTATTTTTCCTGAGATGTGAGGATTTTTCGGAAGAGGGCGTATTCATCACTGGGGTCTATGGCAGTTTATTTACTGGTCTGCAACCGTAGAAGTTCAACATGGCGGGGGTGTGGGTCACCATTGACCTGTGACGTCATGTGAAATTCCTCAATAGTAGAGCTGGTCCAAGACCATTTAGGTCTAAGGGGTTTAGATGTCATCCTATAGGTTGGCGTAGCAGTACTTTCCTCGCCCTCCACCGCTGTGACCCGGATTCGAATCTCGCCTGGGTCAGTATGTGGATCCAAGTCAGGTAGTCAGGTTGGCGTAGCAGTACTTTCCTCGCCCTCCACCGCTGTGACCCGGGTTTGAATCCCGCCCGGGCCAATGTGGATTGGGTTTTCAGTCCCTACCTGGTTCTGTGAGTTTCCCCAGAATATCATTCTGGGGTTTTCCTCCCACCTCTAAAACTGTAATTTCTTCTCATTGTCTTCTCTCCACAGGTTTCTTCAGGCTTTTGAGGAATCCTTGGTTTCATTACCAGAAATAAATAAATAATAATATTAAAGTCAAATGTTTGGGGCAAAGATGTGGCTTAAAGGGAATGTACAAACATTTGCTTTTGTTGCAATTTTCAGAAATAAATGGATTTGGAGGATTAGTATGTTATAGCAAAAATTGTTAAACTGACTTGTTTCACGTTTTGGGCTTGTAGATGCTGGAAAAACCACGAAAACCTATCATGTTCTTGTAGTCTGGTTCCCTGACCCCACTTAAGATGAAACGGAGCAATAATATACTTTGGGGAATTTTAAGATCAGTGAATCAGTCTAGCAGGTTTGTACCCTTCACAGGTGTGTAATCTATTGCAAAGAAAATGCGGAATCCTATTAAAAAATAAGGAGCAGTTTTTGAAGAAAAAAGTTTTCTCCAACGCTGGTCGGCCGACCAGCGTTGAAAAAATGAATTGTTCTTAAAAGTGACAACACACCAGGAGCCACAATTTTACAGGATGCTTTAGACTGTCATTCCCTAACAATCCAGTAAGGTATTACGTGGTAATTGTTTTTAATGTTTGCAAATGTTGTATCTTCCCTTTAATCAAGTTTTATTCTGGGGAGACAGTGGGGGAGTCAGTCGGTCATATTACTGAGATAGCTAGGTACAAAATGGACACTAGGCTGAGAAAAGTAAAACAAATAAGAACAATATGCCATAAATCCCTGAACCAACAAAAAGACCACGTTGATTTACACGATTCTCACTCACAAACCTTCTTTTATTATTGTCGATCCGTTTACCCCCAGGCGTAGATGATCTTGTCTTCCCCCGTACACACACTTAACGGAGTGCTGGATCGAAGATCTACGATTTGAAGAAAGAAAAAAAAGCTCCCTCAAGTTTCGCCAATTTCCGTTCCGACTTCCAATCTCCAGAGCGCTCGCGTGTCTTGTATTTTAGGGGGGACTCCATCCACCACACACAAACACGCACGCGAGCACCGCCCGGGGCTATCGTAGGAAAAAGAAGAAGAAGAAGAAAAAAGAAAAACCGCCTCATACTCCTGCCATCTATCAAAATGCACGCGGGCAATAACAACAAAAAAAGCGCGGGAGATAATTAGGCGGGAACCGGGAGACACGAAAGGAGAAAAAAGCAGGCTTTGATACCCGACCTTGACCGGCGAAATTGATGCCTTTGCCGCTATTGTTGGAGCCGTTATTAAACTCATTCAGTTTTTCCCTTGGATCTAAAGTGAGTGATTCTTCGCTGGAGCATAATATAATAATGCCCCTTTTCTTGTGTGTGTGAGGCCAAAGGGATGTCAGGGTGTGCGTGTACTTAAGCAATAAAGCACGCCCCAAATTGCCTGAAATTTGAGCATCTTCCCGACCGCGGCTTATTAATTTTTATTGCCCGTTCAGTTTTTTTTTGTAAGTTGTTTCTAAACCATGACACCAAATATAACCACCTTTCATGAGTTTCAAAAGGACTTCAGAAATACTCTCTTTTTTGTCTCTTTATCTATTATTTGCAACTAAAAATAAAAGTTCAGCGTTTGGATTTGGTAAAATGACCTGTTTCCCGATACTCCGAACTGAGAGTTTGCAAAAGTTCAAAATGACAAAAAATAAAAGCTTTTGATCGGTGGGGATATGTGTTGAAAATGGAAGGCATCCATTTGATTATATTCGAAATGACTGGACAGAGCATGCAATTGTTGAACTTGGTAGAACTGTCGGCCTTTTTTGTTCCGGTTCGAATTTTGTTACGTGTTTGAAGTCCAACAAACCCACTTGTTTGAGGGAGGCACGCGCGAATGACGTCACTTGGTTTCTAGGTGCATCATGCAGGCCCGTCCTTTTTAAATGTAGCTTGTAATTTTTTTAATTTTTTTTAGAGGAAGAGGGGTTGGTGGTTTGCAAACAGTGACTCTAAGGCAAAAAAAAATATTCGGTCTCTGGTCAGACCAAAGTTCCGGAATTGACGCGGCCACGTGGCTTTTTTTCTTTTTTTTTTTTTGCTTTTTTTTTCTACTTCAAGCTTGGATTGTACAGACAAGGTGGGTACTATTTTGCTTTTTTGGTGTCCTCATGTACATTGGTGTCCTCCATAATTTGCCTTGGTGCTTTCGATCATTTGCCTTGGTGCAATTTCCCATTCCTTGGTGCTCTTTGGTAAAAAAAAATTGAGGAGGTGCGGAAATAGAGGGCGCTGTTGGAGCTACCGCGGAACATTTTGGAAAAAAAAAAGATCGACGCGCATGATTAAAATCGACGCGCGCGCTGACCAGAGACCGACTTATTATTATTTTTGGCCTAATAACTATTTGTTTTATCCCAATTTCACAGTTCTTGTCCAAAATCGCCAAGCATTAATTCCAGAGGGAAAAACATTTTTAAAAACCCAGAAATCAGAACTAATCTGTTCTTCAGTTCAATTTCCCTCCCCTCCCCGCCCCGGGTTTTAGGTAAGGTGCTTCTTGTAAAAATTAGCCTTGTACTTGAATACATAAAATTAAAGAGATTGATGTCCAAAACAAAATTGTGGAGCCAAAAAAAAACCTAACCGGGATAACCTAACCACTCTCCTTTGGTTTTGAAGTCACTCTAATTATTTTGATAAGTACGTGAATAAGAATGAGTTCAGTACCATTGTGCGTATTATAGGTCATTTCACCAAACCTTGGCTTCGTTTCGGATACGACTTTATTCCAGACTCCAGAACAATTCACAATGTTTAGATGTTCAAACCAAATCGAAATACAACCGTTGGTTTCATAAGACAGTATGCATCTGAGGCTTCTGAGGGAGATAATGTAATTGCATTGAGCCGAAGTACCTACGCCAGGGACCTAAAATCGTGAACGTGGTGCCTGAAGCCGATGCTGGAATCGAAATCAAAGTTTGGCAAACGCACATGGACTACTGCCAATTTTCCCACCATACTCGTACACACAGCCTGCACTGTCACGGCTCTCGTTGTTTTCACATTGTCATTTCGGACTAATCCGACCCGCTTAATCTCCGTGCAGATTAGTGACAGGTGGTGACACGTAGACGATTAATCGGTAATCGATCTAATCCACCTGCTCGGGATTAACTCCTCCCCTTTTCAAAAGGAGGCAAATTTGTCCAGCTTAAGCGGTCTTAAAACTAGGATTTAAAACACGATGGCGTTGTAAAAAATTTGGTCCTGCGTGCAACGAAGACTCGCCTGACTTTAAAGGCGGAGTAGACCATTTGCGTCTATCGAAAAAGTAACCGTCCAAATTATTGTTAAAAGCTTACTTGGTTTTGAAGTAAAAAAAACAATTAAAGAAGGTCATTCCCAAAGATGTGTCAAGTGACGCATTTTTGGAAGTTTCCGTTGGCAGTTGGTTAGTAATTGGGCGAATCCGTGAATGGGTGCAAGCGCATTGACAACACCGCAAGCGCACGCGCGGTTGCAATTATTAGCAAGAATCGTCAGTTCAGTGTGTGACATCACGTAGCAACAATCGGCTGAATGAGAATCATGTCCCGAATGCTGATTTCGGGGTTGTGTCATGACTCAGCGACTTTTTAATTGAAGTCGAATCCAGAAAATTGTGTTTTCTCGAAATATGCAGCATTCACAGAGCTAACGCTTCGGTATCAGGTTTAGGTGTTAAACACCCGTCTTTAGATTTTGAGCACTTTTGTCGCTTCAAAAAAAAAATTAAAATGCAACAATGACAAATGATCTATTCTTCCTTGAACTTCATTTCGTAAACTGTGTTGTGTGATAGTAGAAAAGAAATATTTTCAAAAATTGAAATAATTTTATTAAACAACCCAAAAATGACATCAAAAATTACGCCCAAATAATACAGACTTGCGCGTCGAGGGTAGACAGATAGGCCTACAGATAGAATGGTTTATTCAGCCACAAATCGTGACCCAATGGCCAAACTGGTTGTGGTTAAGAAAGTTTCACAAACATTAAATAATGAATATCTATTAAAAAAATTTAAGAACGCAATTTAAAACTAAAATGGAAGTTCTGACATACTTTAATACTAGAACCGAGATATGCATTAATTCATTAATTCACGAAACCACTGTTAGTCATTAGTCTGTAGATTCAACATTTGAAAAACCGTCCGGGTTTTTTTTTGGGGGGGGGGGTCTTAATTCTGCATCAACCTTTCCTGCATGTGCTGCCTCAGAATTAAAACCGGTTCAGAATATCATACAGAGTTACCGGAATGAAATCTATAAGCATGAAATTTAATTTCTCTAAAAATCAGTGGTATGGCTTAGTTTCAATACAACAGAGCGAGAAACTATAGTAGATGACGTCCCACTAATTGAAATTTGCATGAACTCCAATTTCTCTAAAAAAAAATATTTAAAAAAATAAAAAAAAATCAGTAGTATGGCTTACTTTCAATACAAAACAGCGAGAAACTACAGTAGATGACGTTCCACTGATTGAAATGTGCTGTGCATAATGCATTGACGTTTGTAAGAACAAGTGCGGCCCAATGGGAGTTAAAGAAAACAGCTATGCCATGACAATTAATTGTGCGATTAGCAGAAATGGGAAATGGATTTTTTTTGGTTTAGGAAACGGCTCGACAAAATGACAAAAGGAGAAAGGTGGCCAAAACACCTGTTGCGAGCGCACAATCAATTATCAATTCATATATTCAAGGTCAACAGGTGAAACTTAATTGTAGCGGGCTTTTGAGAGTCACACACATTAATCATCGAAATAAGCTGGCGTGTTACGCATAAAGAGGAGGAAGAAGAAGGAAACAAAGAGGGCAGTAAAGCATAACTTCTAATAAAACTCTCTACAGAGATAGCTGTCAGACGCTGAGATCATTCGTGTTTGTCACATTTTTTTGGTGGATTTAGCGGCACACAGTTTACCGGGACACAGCAGGATGTCGGGCGGAACCGTGTGGGAAAGCCGGCCGACAACACACACCAACCGACCCATCAGCCCCCGTCAACAAGTCCCATCAACGCTGCTCATTGGCAAAAGAAATCACCGATCCATCAAAGTAAATACTAAAAAAAAAAATGACACGGGTTCCCCTGCCGAGAAGCAAAAAAAAAGATAATAAAAACCTTCGATAAATACAAATTCGCAACAGTTAAAACTCTCGCATGTTGGTTTTTTTTTCTCCCCCTTTGATTTTTTTTGTTAGAACGTAATCTTTTGAAATCCGTGAGGCGAGAACGACGGATTGGGAGAACGGAGCGCGCACGGGAGGCCCACGCGTGGCGGGGATTTGGCCGCGCGTGCCGGTAGACAATGAGCTCCGTGAAGACGCTTGGCCAGCGCACGTGGGACCTGATGATTTTATTAGGTTTTCTGGTGTAGGATTTTTTTCTCTCTCTCTTTCGCTCTCTCCTCCTCATCAGTGATCAGCGTGGGAAAAATAATAAAAAGGTTTGGAATGCAAGTGTCCGTAGCCTGGGACAGCATAATAAAGCTCGGAGACAATTAAGATGACAAATTGAGGGGTCCGAAATTGACAAATTGCTCGGGCAGAAATCGAACCTCGCATAATAGACCAATCGACACGTGGAAATCCTCAACTTTAATTTATTCGGGGGTGCAGAGAAAAGAAAGAATTCCGTTAATGTCTTTTGAGTACAATCCCGAACGAGAAAAAAATCTCTACAATGCTTTAATGCCCAAACATTTACATCGCGTCACAACAAAATGTGCAATTTGTACAACAGAATTTCAGCCATTACTCCAGCCCATTTTTTTCCCCAGAAGATTAGAACCATAGAAATAACAGTTTATATTATTGTCAAAATTGGTTCTAGCATACTTAAAAAAACCTTTTCGATTTAAAACCGCGACAAAGTGAAGCGTGGGCCTCCAATGAATTGGTTTTAATTGGTTTAAAAATTAGTGTCAAAATAATGCGCCAGGCTCCCGAAATTACTTAGCAAGTCGGAAGCAGTGTTCATTTTGAATTCAGTACGGCAGATAGGTGATGGGATTGTACATTTGATGATAAAAGCATGGCATTTGGCACACAATCAGACTATGTCATGAGAAAGATATTTGGCTGTAGGTCATCGCAGATTTGTCCTTTAAAAAATTGGTAGAATAACAAGCAATGGCAGCCATTTTGACAATTTTGAAAATTACTTGTTATTCTACCTTATTTTCAAATGACAAATCTGCGACGGCCCTATAGCCAAATGTCTTTCTCAAGACATATTTTGACTGTGTGCCAAATACCATGCTTTATCATCGAAGTGAACAATTCCCAAATACAGGGTGAGTAAAAAAAAGAAACCCAAATGTTAGGATTATTGTTTTAGTGAAGTTCTGCATGTAGCACTTTCACATTCTAGCATATAAAAGCCCAAATCATAAGCTTTCTTTTAGTACAAGAATTGTTCATATCACTTATGTCATTTTTAAGTTACGTAATTTTAAACACAACCACCGTTTTAAAGTTCTGTTCTGTTCTTTCAGCAAAACGAAAACAAATCACTTAGGGATGTGTGTGAATTGTTTTTTGTGATCCGTGGACCGAACTTTAAAACGGTGGTTGTGTTTAAAACTCCGTAACTTGAAAAGTACATGAGTGATTCGAATGATTCTTGTACTAAAAGAAAGCTTATGAATTGGGCTTTCATATCCTAGATTTTGAAAGTTCTACATGCAGAACTTCACTAAAACAATAGTCCCGACATTTTGGTTTCGCTTTTTTTTTACTCACCTGTATAGCCAAATATGTTTCTTAAGCCGTACTCTGACTGTGTGCCAAATGCCATGCTTTTATCATCGAAGTGAATAATCCCCCAAATATTTCCCATATCTCCCCCACTAATTGTGCGAGATGAATGTCTACCAGGGAAATCCACTTCAGCTCAATGCTGGTATATTATATAAATAGATATTTCTAAATCAGGTAGCCCTCGGTGAAAACCATCAATACATAATTACCGGGGGACCTCAAGTCAAAGGATGTTACTGCTAACGAGGTAATTGACAATCTTTTCCCAACACCCCTCCGATGCCTCCTATAAGATTCGGCTCCTTTCCGTCCGCCGGCTGAAGCTAATAAGCCGCCGTCCCGTCCTCACAAGGTCGCGCCGTTTTTGTTTTTTTTCTCTAAGAACTAAGAGAGTGGGTCTGGCAATTATTAACCTCGGACAGGTGTGTTGAATTAAGCAGGTGTTTTTTTTTTCTTTTTACTGAGAACAAAACTGACTTTGTCATGTACAAAAGCTCCTTTCTTTTCTAATGAATATCTTAATATTTATTTATTCATTATATATTTATTACATTTCTTTACCCAGGGTCTGCCCAAACAGTTCAAAACTGGTTTCCATTGGGGTCCTGCATTCAATTAAAAATGACTACAAACATGTTTACAAATACAATAAATTACAAACACAATACAATACAATACAATGGGATTTTAGTGGGTGCCAGATTAGTTAATTGAATAATAAATTGAATAATTTCAGTGGCTAACTTTCCGTAAAAGATTAAGTCTATGGCTTACTTTGCCAAAAAAAAGATTAAGTTTCTGTGGCTAACTTTCCCAAATGGGAAATAAAATTAAACAGGCTTCGCTCTATAAATAATAAGATAACCTGGGAAGTATTTTTGCCAGTGAAAATTAAATATCTCATTGATACAACACCTCATGCAACAAATTACTTACAGCGGATTCTTACGACCAGACATGAATTTGTGTTATTTCATTTTTATCCAAATTTCACATAGCTATCCGAAAACTCTGCACACCAAATTCAAATTACCTTCATAATCAAAGCCATGGCACTCACTGCCAAGCTAATGTTACATTGGGACATTAGGACATAAATATCTCTCTGGAAAAGAGAGAACTAAAGCTTTGGATTTTGATGCTTATTTAAAAAATTCTTTATCAGTCATGAAAATGTAGTAAATGAAAACAACACGTGATCAGACTTTGATTAATAGTGATCAGACTTTGATGAAAAAAAGAACGGGCAGAGTTTTCGGTATTTTTCATTAAATAGACTTAAAGGCGCTGTTTAACATTATAGCACGGACTGCATCGGTTATGTAGCTGCAACGAGCCAACAAAAATGTTGGGCCTTATTTTTGAACGAACGAGGGCGGTATATAACAACGTTATTTGGGTGTCATAAACAGACTGCATCCAAGGTTATTGATCAGGGGCGGATCCAAGGAAGTTTGCAGGGGGGGTCAGGTCCGTCAGATTTTTGTATGTCCGATTGTTGCGGACAGGCGGACATATAGGTCATAAGTATTACCATAATTGTTATAATTTTGTTTGGTGTCAGAGCAGGGGGTTTCGACACCCCCGCGCCTGTTGACGTAAGTCGCCAATATACAATTTTTAGAGATAAATAAAGGTACTAAACTGCAATAATAAACCAGGGTTGTCCAGTAGGAATGGTCCCCCCCCCCCGCAATTTTTTTTTGGTAAACAGGGGCGAATCCACCTTTGGCTGAAGGGGGTTTAGCTTTCAAGGGGGTGGGTTAGCAGTTATGTGCTACTTTTTCTGCATTAATTGCCTATTTCCTTTATACCCCTAACCCCCCCCCCCCCCCCGTCATATCCAACTGCGTAACAGCGCCCTCATGTGCTCAAAAGTATGGCATATTCAGGACAGATTAGTTTTCATAAAATCTTAGACACAAACAAAATAGTTTTTAATTGTAAATATTTGCCACTGATGTGTTTGGGTCTCTAAAACCTCTAGTACACAACTTGATTGACACCAAGTGAAAGTGGGAGGGGGCGGGGAGAGGGGGAGGGGTGTTTACCCCCCACCCCCCCCCCCCCCCTCCCCCGGATCCGCGTCTGTATATGCCAAAATATTTGGGGGTTTTAAACGCTTCCAAGGCATCGCTGACATCAATTTTAACAGCATTACAATTTTACAGCATTAAAAATTTGCGCCGTCCACGAAAAAAAATATATACATGCACACATTACAAAATAGAGACCAGTCTATAATGTGCCTGCCTCCAGCAAGTCTTCATCATTTCACATTAATTTAGCAAGTGGCCGATAGGAGGCGCTATTTGTGTAATAGATTGACATTGAGAAGCTAGCTACGCCATTGACCGTTGACCTCATACTACACGTGAGCTTCTGCTATCTTATTGGTTGCTATGCTTGTTGGCTGTGCCGCCTCCCAGTTTGATTGGCCTATTCCACATATACACACTCGTGCGTCAGCTGATTGGGTTGATCCCTACGTCATAGGTCAATCTGACAATCGACACGCTGGCCGGTTTCAGACTTACAATGGGTGCGTTCGTGGAGCTCACCCGGGTCGACACGGGTCAGCCCCGTGCCGTTCGATTAGCTCTGACGTCATTCTCGGGGCTCACCCGGTTCAGCCACCACAGCCCCTGCTCGTGGAGCAGAGTCACAGGTGGAAATACGTCACGCATGCGTTGCCCAGAAACGGACAAATATGACGGCCGGAAAGCGAAAATCTCAAGTGGACTTAAAATTAAATTCATTTGAAATCTTAAGGTAATTATTTATTGAGTTCATTGCGACTTTTGAGGCTATAATTCCAGCCAAACTTTCTTCAGTTTTGCAATTGACTAAAAAAGCACTAAATCTCAAACTAAAACCCAATCCGAACGGGCGTTTTATCAGTGGCTACGGCCATGACGGCCGTTGCTACGAGCGTAACGTGATGGCCCGCGGTTTAGCGATCGATTAGCCCGGTTGTCATGGCTAACCCGTCTGCCTTTAACCGAGTCGATCCGGGTGAGCTACTCGAACGCACCCAATGGCTTTCAATTCAACGGCCCGCCATTTTTTTGATTCTGTGTTCAGACAAGCTATCTCAAAGCTGTATAGGTTTTGCTTTAAATTTGCCAACTAAAATCCCTAGATGACCATCATTTCAAACAAAATGATTACTCCATAAAATCAGCCGCAAACAGCTACATATTGAAGAAAACACACCAAATAATTCTACAGTATACCTACTTCAAAGTATCGGGGTCTTTCTCTGAAATACTGAAGGCGTAAATGTGCAATTTCGGGTATACATTTTGCAGACTACAATATAGGAATTAACATGCAAAACGATGGCCGTCCATACTGTGGCGGATTGCTCCCGAACCCAGTTACTTCCTCGGACCGGAGACTGACGAGCAGCCTCAAGGCTAAGGGATGCAAGTTCGTTTTGGTGGAAATATACCGCCTAAGGAATTGATTGGCTAACTCTGCTCAATAAGTCAAATAAACACAACAGGACACCTGATTTCGGACCACAATGATTTAAATCTGGTTTATTGAATCAACAATTGCCTTATGAATGATTGATAATTAAATGACTTGATTGAACCTCTTGGACTTGGGGAAACCTTTTATTATTAATTAAATTTGCTGTATGGCTTACTACCCGATGTGCAAGGCTGACTACCTCGCTGTTTGGCTTACTACAAGGCTTACAAACTACAACAGTCGTTAAGTTTATTATAGAGGCTCTGAGGTAACAACTTAAGCTGCAGACGATCAACGTGGCTTACAACAGCTGCTGGGGTCGCTAGTCAGCCACACAGGGAACGCAGCCGTATGAAAGCAGGGTCAGTACACGTTCACCGCTATTCACCGTAAAGGTGTACACCACAGCAGGAACACCGACACCTCTCCCAATACTTGGCACGCTCAACCACCTTTGGCTGATGCTACTCCCAACGCACGGCTTACTTATGTTCTCCGCTACAACGGGGAACTAAACGCTACCGGACTAAGTGCACGCAGCTCGCCGGCAACAACCTAGCGATCTCGGCTCCCTAGTAAGCGCTACCCACGGCACAAAGCCGATCCTAGTAAACCACACACAAACCACAAACTCTACAAAGTTCGCGCTTACCTCTCACTGTTGTCTCCTCGACCGCCATGAACGCACTGACCGTCTAACCACGTGTGTACGACTCCACAGCACACAGCACAATGCTGGGCGACGCGCAGCCAATCACATCTCTGCGCGCAGTCACGCACACTAATGCTCCACCCCGTGACATTGCTCACTGGGGGGAAATCCCTAAATTGTGCTAGTCTCCTAACCAGCCTACATGTTTAGAACACTTTCGCCACACAGGACCGGGCAAAGCCTGGAACGTCCTCGTCCAGAAAAGCTTAACAAAAAATAAAGAAAGTGTCTGTAAAACCTAACTGTTTCTATACAGTTCAATGTAAAACATAAGGTTTAACCTTTCCTTTATAATACAATACAAAACATAAGGGTCTTAACTTTTCCTTTATACATCAATAAGAAAGTTAAGGGGGGGGGGCTGATGTTGAAACTCATTAAATATGCACAGCATCTTGTACATAGAAAAAGGCGACTTTACTTCAAGTCTAAATTTATACAATCAAAATACACTTAGTGTTACTGATGTGGACTTACACATATACACTGCTTTTTTTCTCTATAAAATACACACTTCTTGAAAAATAGAAAAACCTTTTTTATACAAAAATAACGGGTTTTTTTCAACCTTTTAACAATTATAAAGTGGTCTCTATAACAATGAAAAACAAGTATAAATAGGAAGAACAAGTATAAATATGAAAGAACAAGTATAAATATGAAAGAACAAGTATAAATATGAAAGAACAAGTATAAATATGAAAGAACAAAATCACCCTGCAAATCAAGTCAACAATAAAAACATAATCGAATGATTAAACTTAGCACACTTAGAACACAGCTGCTGCCCTAGTTGCTGACCGGACTTTCCCACACTGCGTCGATCTTCGCCTGGAAAGTTCGCCGTTTTTCTTCCTGTCTGACCATCTTGGCTCCGACCCATACCTCTCGGACTATGTGCTCTTTGATTGTAGCAAGCCTTCTTTTCAGCTTCGGCCGCCTGGTTGACGATTCTTCGGGTTGTCCGTCGGACATCTCTTCTAGTGATGGCATGGAGGATGCTGTTGACGCGACCGGTGATACTGACGGGTGTCCTCCCATGAACATCGACCGGGGCTTTCCAGTCAAGGGACGGACTGGTGCCTGCTGCACTGGTGGAACTGGTGCCTGCTGCACTGGTGGAACTGGGGGAGGAGTCGCTGCTCGAGGGGACCCGCTCCTCACTAGGGGTGAGATTGGACAAGGGGATAGCGACAGCGCATCTGGATCTACTGCTGTGCCTTCCTGACCCTCTACAGGAAGTGCTGGTACGGCTGGAGCTTCGGTGGGCCCTGTCTGGCTCCACCCTGCGCTATCTAGCGCTCTGGTTTCGGTGTGAGGTCTATCTGGCCGTTCTACCTCTGGCCGGATGGAAACGCATTCCTGCACCCAACTTGGGTGGAAACCACCGTAGTGACGTCTCATGGTGTCGCTACGTGTTGACCTGTAAGCGCATCTCCGGCGGTAGAGATACATCACTGGACCGTGTGACTCATGGACATGTCTCCACAAGCTTTGACGTTGCCAATACCAATTCAGGCACATTGTGCATCTGAACTTTCTTGGCTTCTTCTGTCGCTTCTGGGCTTCGTTCTTCTTCATCTTAGATCTGATGGAAAAACAAACCAAAACGACATGGTTAAAATTCATCTACACACTGGCTACATCAACTAGCAATTAGGCCTACTCTACATAACGAAGGGGAAGTCGCCTATTACGCCTTGGGTTGCGCCTTGGCATTTGTCCCTCGTCTTCCAAATTTGACCTTGGCTCTTCCTCTGGAGCCTCTATCAGCTTTTCTGCTGCAGTTTCTTCTGCTGCAGTTTCTTCTGCTGCAGTTTCTTCTGCTGCAGTTTCTTCTGCTGCAGTTTCTTCTGCTTGAACCCCCTCACTAAGGTTCTGCCCCTTAATCTTGTACTCCCAGGGTACAAGGGGTTCACCCATGTATGGTTTCAGCCTATCGCTGTGCACCACACGCAGCTTGCTTCCTGGTCGCAACTGAATGCGAAATGTCACATCCGATAAGCGGCTAACGATTAGCCATGGCCCCTCCCACCTAAGCACCAACTTGGGGGACACGCCCTTCTTTCTCGCTGGATTGAAGAGCCAAACGAATTGACCTTCTTTGAAACCTCTATGAGCCGCCCGGCGGTCATAGTTTCGCTTCTGTCTCTGGGCATTCTTCCCGAGACACTCATGGGCCCTCTGGTGTGCAGCCTGCATATTCTTACGCAAATTCTCTGCAAAGTCTAGCCCATGGTCGTCATCTTCGACCTCTTGACACTCTGTCAGTAAGTCAATCGGCAAACTGACTTCTCTGCCTAGCATCATCATATTTGGTGATTCACCCGTAGAATCTTGGGGTGTACACCGATATGCGAATGTGGCATACGGGAGGAACTCATCCCAGTCCCGTTGTCGTCTCTTGGGATCAATCAACACCGAAACGATGTTCACAAGCGTTTTGTTAAAACGCTCGACCAACCCGTCAGACTTCGGATTGTAGGCGGTGGTACGAGTCTTAGTGATGCCTAAGATCCGCAACACCTCGCCAAAAACCTCCGACTCAAAGTTACTGCCTTGGTCCGAGTGCAGTTCCTGAGGAACCCCAAACCTGCAGATAAACTCGTTAACCAACTTGAGGGCAACTGTAGTAGCGGTGGCATCCGGAAGCGGATAGGCCTCCATCCATTTTGTACAGTAGTCAGCGACTACCAGGATCCACCGATTCCCACTATCGCTCTTGGGCAGTGGCCCGAGCAAATCGATTGCCACCCTCTCCATGGGCACACCAACCCTATATTGCTGTAAGGGTGCCTTACCCTTCTTGGCTGGCGATTTCCGCCTAGCACACATGTCACAACTACGAATAAACGACCTGATATCGGCCGCTACGCCTGGCCAGTAGTACCTCAGCCTCACCTTGGCCTCGGTCTTTCTAACCCCAAGGTGGCCGCTGAGCAGCCCTCCATGCAGCTCTGACAAGACTTCTTTCCGATGGGCTACTGGCAGCACCAACCGCCATCGTACCACCTTTCCATCTTCGGACTCCCATCTCCGATAGAGAAGTCCGTTTCTCACAACCAACTGGTCCCATAAAGACCAAAGTGTCTTACTACCTGCTTGGGTGTGGGACACTTCCTGCCAAGCTGGGCGACTGTCACAACTCTCTTTGGCTCTGATGAGCCAACCCATGCAATTGTCGGCCAACTGGGCCTCCCTCAACACTTCATTTGTCAAAGTCGGCTGAACCTCTATGCCCCTAGCCAGTGCCTCCTCTGGTGTGGCCTGGCTCCCGGAATCCTCATGGACCTCAGTTTTCTCAGCAGTGTCCTCACTTAGGCCACACTGCCTACAGGGCCGTCGAGACAGCCCATCAGCATTACCGTGTTTCTTCCCCGGCCTATGCTGAATCTCTACGTCGTACGCAGAAATAATCTGGATCCATCGTGCCACCTGACCTTCGGGGTTCTTAAAGTTGAGCAACCACCGAAGTGCAGCATGGTCGGTCCTCAACGTCACTTTTCGGCCATACAAATACTGCCGAAAGTGCTTAATGTACACGACAACTGCCAACAACTCTCGTCGTGTCACGCAATAATTGCGTTCAGCCTTGCTCAGCTTACGGCTAGCGTAAGCTAGGACTTTTTCCTCTCCATCTTGTACTTGGGACAAGACCCCACCTATGCCGTCTCCACTGGCATCTGTGTCCAAGAGAAAATCGCCCTCCGGAATTGGATAGGACAATATCGGGGCAGACTGGAGCTTAGCCTTAAGCTCATCGAATGCCACCTGGCATGCCTCACTCCAAACAAACTCCCTCGCCTTCTCTGTAAGGGCGTGGAGTGGACTCGCAATTTCTGCGAAACCTTTGATGTACTTCCTGTAATAGGATGTGAGGCCCAAGAAACTTCTCACATCCCTTACACATCGAGGGACTGGCCATTCAGCAACGGCTTGGACCTTCTTGGGGTCTGTTGCCACCCCATCTGCTGAGACAATATGGCCCAAATAACTCACTGACCGTTGAAATAAATGGCATTTGCTGGGCTTCAACTTGAGCCCAGCATCTCTCAACCTACCCAACACTATCCGGAGACGCTCTTGGGTCTCCTCAACCGTTCGACCAAACACAATGATGTCGTCTAGGTAAATCAATAAGATTTCCCACTGCAGGCCCCTCATGACCTGCTCCATAAGGCGCTCAAACGTTGCTGGGGCGTTGCATAACCCAAAGGGCATGCACTTCCAGCGGTAGAGACCATTCCTCACTACAAAGGATGACTTCTGGCTGGCGTCTTCATCGAGAGCTACCTGCCAGTACCCTGACGCTAAATCTAAGGTACAGAACCATTTCGCCCCATGCAACGCATCAAATGTCTCATCGATGCGTGGCACTGGGTAAGCGTCCTTGATGGTGACATCGTTAAGCTTTCGGTAGTCCACACAGAACCGCTTTGTCCCATCTTTCTTACCAACCAGGACAACGTTCGCAGCCCAGGGGCTGTCAGAAGGCTCTATGATGCCTCTCTCCTGGAGGTCAACAACTTGCCTCTGAATCTCCTCCTGGTAACTATATGGGTGACGCCTTGGCCGTTCCTTTACTGGCCTTGCATCTCCGGTATTGATGTGGTGACGAACCACATCAGTCCGGCCAATGTCAAACTCACCCCTCGAAAAGACATCTTGATATTCTCTCAAACACCCTTGGACCAACCCATGGTGTTCTACGTCAACGTTGGCTTTACACCGTTCGAATAAATCGACTAAGTGTTCGGGTAACTCAGGCTCTGCGGAACAAGTAGCCACTTTGCCTACCTGAATTGCACTCGACTCGACCGCGGAGATAACTCCTGCGGTTGTCCCCTTTCTAGCTGTCCTGGTCTCACGACCAGGATTGAAAACTCTCAGCGGAACGTACTCAGTCCCTGCTTCTACCAATGCTCGCCCTAGCGCTAAGCCTTTCATGGCTAACTCGCCTCCTCCCTCAAGAGGTTCAACAATTGCTGGCCCAACCAGCCTGTGACATTTCTCAGCCACTACTCCAGGCACGACAGCTTCGTGACCAGACGGTATCTCTGTGGTCTCTGCAACCAACACTCTACCGATGAACGGTTCACCTCCACCATCGGTACATTGGATGTTCTCACCGTTGAGCATCCACCTCTTGCTTAGGAAGTCCAAGTTCCCACCTGTAGTCAACAAAAAATCCATACCTAAGATGCCAGCGCATCTTATCTCTGCAAAAACTGCCTTCACCGGGGAAATAGTACGACCAATCTGAATGTCTACCCATGCCGCTCCCAGCACTTCCAGTGGTTTACCATCAACCTGCTGGACGCTAACTTCATGTGCGAGCAAGGCAGGCCTTTGCTCTTTTGGCATCTGGTAGTAGATCCTACTACTAATCAATGTATCAGTCGACCCAGTGTCTACTAAAAATCTGCATTTTGTCTTCCTGACAATTCCTTCAACAAATAAGCCATGCTTTGGGCTCTTGACCACACTTGGGGTCACGATAAATCTCTTGTCGCAGCTTGTCGCCTGCGAACCATTTTCCCCACCGAGCTTGGGGTGCTTTACTGTTGAGGACCCTTCGGAGTCTCCAGCCTGCCCGCGGGTCCTCCGTTTGGCTGGTCTCCGTTTCCCTGCTGGAACTTCGTTTCCTTGGGTGGCTTCTTGCAACTTCTGGCAAAATGGCCTTTCCCACCACAATTGAAACACGTCAACAATTTGGGATCCTTAGGAGGTACCTGCACCGGGGCACTTCCCCTTCTACCTAAATCTGACAATCTGGCCAAGATGGCATCCAACTTTTGGCCCTGTTCACTGAGTTCAGATTGTAACTTGCCAACTTCCGACTCGACTTTACCAAAAGCCTCAGACTGTTCACCCACGGTGACTTCGAGTTTCCCAACTCGGTCATCGGTTGCTGAATCGAGAGCTCTGACTAACTTGACTGGCTTTCCCTCAAGTGCCCTCTGCCTCTCGACCTTCTCGTAATTCTCGGTCTCTAATGCGGCCTGTATGGCCTCGTCCAAGTTCTTTGGACGTGCCCTATGAATCCCTTCACGCACCGTCTGACTCGTGACGGCATCGTGGAAGTGATTCTTGGCAAGTCGATCTCGTGCGTCTTCCTTTAACTCAGGATATGCTTTTACTGTAAGCTCACGCACCGCTTGCCCTAACTCTTGCAAGGACTCCTTCGGCCCTTGCCGACGATGTCGCAATTCGACTAAGTAATTCTCAGCCTGCAAGCCGGAATCAAACCTCCTCTTCAACAACTTCACCATTTCCGCGTAACTATACTCATGTCCACCTGCGGATCCTTCTCCCAGTACTCTGAGAGCATTTCCCTGAAGGCTTGCAGCGAGGAATGTAGCGGCTTCCTCATCATCCCAGTGGTTAGCCTTCTTACAAGACTCAAAATGTCTGTGGTACTCTCTCCACAAGACCTTACCACTATACCTATCGGGAATGATGTTTGGACGGTGCCGCTTCCGTCCCAACTGCTCCTTTAACTCACTCTCATTACATACCCTTGGCTCACTTTTTAATGGCCAAGGGCCTACCGACGGGACAACTTCAACCTTTCCCGATCGGTCAACACTATCGCCTACTCGGGTAGCAAAACTCATTAGTTCTGCCCTCAACTTCTCAGGGGTCAAAACCTCCTGTCCCTCTGCAAAGGGATTATTCCGTGTCGAACTTTGACCTGGTCTTACGTTACTCAGACCATCTTCTTTATACGCACCAGGCATCTTAGCCACCGGTGTTTTACCCTCTACCGATAAGTCCAATGCAGGTTTCCTAAAGGGTGTGCTCTCCCTAAAGCCCACCTCTTTCCTGCCCTCATGGACTATCTCCGGCGACATGGCCACACTCGGCATCATTGCCTTTGCCCTGAACGACTCATAGCCAGTTTCGCTTGGGACTCGAAACTCAATTTCCGGGTCAACCCGAAACCGATACTTCTCTAGCTCAGCCTCTTTTGCAGACTTTTCTAGCTGCAACAACTGATGCTCCATCCTCAAGCGACTCAATTCCTCTTCGAGTGCCTGCACCTTGCTCTCACCTGGCGAGGCAACCGCACCACTCTGCCTGCTCATGGCAACGATATCCGACAACGGACTCTTTTTAACAACACCAAACAATTTAGTAAGCTCTCCGAAAGCTTTCGATTTATTAGCGAATTTTACTCAATCAATTCCAATCCCACTTCTGACACCATTTTGTGGCGGATTGCTCCCGAACCCAGTTACTTCCTCGGACCGGAGACTGACGAGCAGCCTCAAGGCTAAGGGATGCAAGTTCGTTTTGGTGGAAATATACCGCCTAAGGAATTGATTGGCTAACTCTGCTCAATAAGTCAAATAAACACAACAGGACACCTGATTTCGGACCACAATGATTTAAATCTGGTTTATTGAATCAACAATTGCCTTATGAATGATTGATAATTAAATGACTTGATTGAACCTCTTGGACTTGGGGAAACCTTTTATTATTAATTAAATTTGCTGTATGGCTTACTACCCGATGTGCAAGGCTGACTACCTCGCTGTTTGGCTTACTACAAGGCTTACAAACTACAACAGTCGTTAAGTTTATTATAGAGGCTCTGAGGTAACAACTTAAGCTGCAGACGATCAACGTGGCTTACAACAGCTGCTGGGGTCGCTAGTCAGCCACACAGGGAACGCAGCCGTATGAAAGCAGGGTCAGTACACGTTCACCGCTATTCACCGTAAAGGTGTACACCACAGCAGGAACACCGACACCTCTCCCAATACTTGGCACGCTCAACCACCTTGGCTGATGCTACTACCAACGCACGGCTTACTTATGTTCTCCGCTACAACGGGGAACTAAACGCTACCGGACTAAGTGCACGCAGCTCGCCGGCAACAACCTAGCGATCTCGGCTCCCTAGTAAGCGCTACCCACGGCACAAAGCCGATCCTAGTAAACCACACACAAACCACAAACTCTACAAAGTTCGCGCTTACCTCTCACTGTTGTCTCCTCGACCGCCATGAACGCACTGACCGTCTAACCACGTGTGTACGACTACACAGCACACAGCACAATGCTGGGCGACGCGCAGCCAATCACATCTCTGCGCGCAGTCACGCACACTAATGCTCCACCCCGTGACATTGCTCACTGGGGGGAAATCCCTAAATTGTGCTAGTCTCCTAACCAGCCTACATGTTTAGAACACTTTCGCCACAATACCTACCGAGCACAGCGTTTTGAAATGAAAAGGGTGCATATAAGACACACAGACATTTGTGGAAACACCTTCAAAATATGCGTTCTATATCACTGGTAATAGTTATAAAGCCTAAAATGGAATGCATTAGTTAATACTTCACTGCACACAAACAATAAGGCTTGAATGTATTACCGTAAAGAAGGTAAATAGCTTGGCCAACAATATTGATTACAGCAAATTGTTATCTACAACTTATCCGCAACTAAGTACAATAGCGCTCTCTACCGTCGGAAATGAATCAATATCGCCAACTAGGACTATAGATGGCGCTGCGCAGTGTTACTGTTACGAATTTTACATTGATTTTTAATATTGAGCGTATAAATTGAAACACTGATCTTCATGTGAAAATTCTGGATAGCTCGTTGGCCACTGCTAACTGTACAACAACTGAAGAATGGGGTGGGAACTATAGTTCGACCTTTGACTGTTTTGTTTATGACAAAATAGATTCGTCTCAAAATGTATGATATAATTTTGTTTGGAAAGGAAATGTTATTTTGGAAAAAAATATGTTTATATTGTTTTATCTAGACGTTTTCCACGTCATCTTACGAAGCATTTTTTAATGCAAGTGTGTGAAGGAGCATGTTGCCTTTTTAAACGAAACTCTCTTGAGTACTCCTAGAGAGGAGAATAATATAAATATGTCAGTGTCATTAATACATTGCTACTTTTTAAAATGAGTGATTTTCGTCAGTAGTATTATTTCTTCAGGAATTATATAATCTGACCCAATGTAGTACATACACGAGATTGTATTGTTGTATTGGTGTTGCAGCTGTGTAAACGGCATATACGGCGTGTATCCCAAAAGTATAACCCACCGAATTATTATCAAAAAGCTTACTTGGATTAAACATCGTGATGGTATAGGTTTTCCCGCCCAATTTCCTTTAAACCCATTTCAATTCAACGGAAATTCAATCGTTTTTATTGTCCGTGCATTCGGTTTTGAGAAACAGACGGCCATTTACGTTACCTGTGCATTCATTTACGCAAGTATACCTTTTCTTAATTGATTGCAGGTACAGCTAATTTGATTGACGGTTAATGAAAAAGAAACCCCTAATTGTATCTGGTGCTGATGGCATTAAACTAAAAGTGAAATAGAAAGTTGCTGCTCAATCGAATGCTCTAGTAGCAAAAATGAAACGCGTGTTCAGAGCTGCGATTCTCAAATTCAGACGAAAATGAATGACCGATTTTTAGAAGCGAATGAACATTATAGGAAATTGGCCGGGAAAACCTCGTGAAATTGTTCCGTCTGGCTTGCTGTCATTTCGAAGAAACACCAAAATGTACGTAATTTTTAACGTTCAGTCAATAAGTGAGGCTAATTTGTGGAAATAAGGAGTGCTATTTACGACATCGTGTTTCGTGATCAAAAGGTTGTGCATGGTTTTTCTTTTTTTTCCCGAAAAATATCCACTGAACTTAAAGTTCAACAGGTTGGGTTTTAAACATTCCTCTTTGGAAGTTTGAGTGGTGTTATTGGTCACGAACAAAAGGCATGTAAAGCAAATGATCCTAAATGATTTGAAACATTTCATGCGATTGTAATTTCCCACCCACTGACGTAGTCGAGGGTGTCCTACGGTTTCAACTCGGTACGATTGCAGCCCATCACCTCGAAACTCATGCAGCATCCCCTATTCCATTCTTTGGGTAGAATGCGCAAGAATCTTGTGCGCAGGACATCATCGAACCTGGTAGTTGTTCGTTGGACCCTGTCGGTGTTACCAGTGAACTGTCAATTGCAAGCAAGCATGATTTTGAGTGAAATGGAAAAGGCACAGTAACTATAAAGTTGATCCGTGTCGGAATTACACGGCTACGGCTTGAAATTACACACGCGCCTATATCCGCTCCGTTCACAAGTACCCTTCTTCTTGCGCGTGAAACCAAAAAAAAAGTAGTTAAAGCTCTGGGTGTTTGCTGAGAAGCCACTCTCGAGTTGCTGCATCTGCATCAACATCGATCACGCCATGGTACTCGTTTGGAGTACCCCCTCACCGGCAAAGAAGGTACAGTTGGGGGTGACCGACCGACGCCATCTTGCCTGACATGCAATTCATTTGCCGCGAAGCGCGTTCACTGCGTGTACATAGTACAAATCCCCTGGTGTACGTGCGTCACACACAAGGAACGGTGCGCGTCAACCAGCGAAATGTCGTTGCTAGGTAAAAGGGCGCCCTATTTGTTGGCGCACGGAGCCCATAGAAGCGGCTGCAGCCACTTCCCTTGACCCGTGTGTTATATCCAGCCGAAGCCAAGTAATTCGGACACGGCTATGCAAGGATGTGGCTAGGAGGGAGGGGTGACACTCTCCTACGCCCCCATTATTCATTGTTAGCAAAATAGTTGTTCTGTCAGCACAGTATGCCTGAAACCCGGTTCATACTTCATGCGAAAGCGAATGCGAAGCGAAGTTGACGTCATGAAACATTCGCTGCGAAATTCGTCCAAGTTGAAATGTGTTCAACTTTTGCGAATTCGCAGCGCGAATACTTGCCATGTCGTCACAAATTCGCGTTCGCTTTCGCTTTCGCGCCGAGTAAGAACCGGGCTTTCAGCACCACACTAAGCCCGGTTCACACTCGGCGCGAAAGCGAACGCGAATTTGTGACGTCAGGGGGATTATTCGCGCTGCGAATTCGTAAAAGTTGAACACATTTCAACTCGGGCGAATTTCGCAGCGAATGCTTCAAGACGTCAACTTCGCTTCGCATTCGTTTCCGCATGAAGTATGAACCGGGCTTCACACCTGTAACCTTTGGGAGACATTTCATCGTCATTGTTCATACCTTAGGGCGACACCGGGACATTAGGGAGACACTTCGATGTTTCTCTGATGCCTCAGCTCCTGTTTAGAGGCAACATTTAAGTGCCGCAAATAGGCTAGAGCGATTGCTCGTGGTCCAAAACATAAATGCACCCAAATTCGTGGGGTAGGATAATTTAAAATTGGGGTTAAGGTTAGGTTTTTTTTATTTAAATGTGTGCACAAGTCTATGAGAATGTCTCCCAAATGACCCATATTGTTATTAATATTATTATTAGAGAGCACAGCTCTGGCTCCTGTTCTTATATGTGGGTGCCAGTGTGTAAATTTCAGAGCCAGGTCTATTCAAACTGTGTGAATGTGAAAAAAGGGTCAGTCGTCAAATTTGTTGTCAAATCCCCCCCCCCCCCCACCCGCGCGATCAAAATGCCTATTCAAACGATGCAAAATGTTTGCCCTCTAACTCCGCCTTATATTTTCCACCTCCAACAGTACGACGCGACACACGATTGAGGAGGGATGCAATGACATCAGGGGTGATCCTGCATTCCTTCGGAAGCTTTCGGCCGCAGCACACGCCTTCCGCCACCGTCTCCAGCCCTATATCGGTTTTCTGAAAGTGAGTATTCTTCGCATAGCCTTTAAATTTCACCCTCTTGCACACAGCTGATGAAACTCGCTCCATAAACTTTGCCATGCCTTCTTCATATGATCTGACATTTTGGTTGAACTCCATTGGTAAACAACAGAGTTATTTGGAATCAGAAGTATGACCTTTTTTCTACACGTAGTATTTCTATCCCCCCTATCCAGGATCGAGAAGTGCGATTATATTTCCTCCTGTAGCCAATAATAACAAGCCTGGTCGAAATCATGTTTTTTTTCTCAATATAGGTTTTTGCCGGCCAATTTCCAAAAAATGTTCATTCCCTTCTGAAAATCGGTCATTCATTTTCGTCTGAATTTGAGAATCGCTCTGAACACGCGTTTCATTTTCGCTACCAGAGCATTCGATTCCATTTCAGTTCAATCAATTAAGTGATTGAGCAGCACCTTTCGTTTATGTCCATTCAGATTCGTTTACAAGACTTCTTTTTCGCTTTTAGAGGGCGATTTCAAACATTCACCATTCTATTTCACTTTTAGTTTAATGCCATCGGCACCAGATACAATTAGGGGTTTCTTTTTCATTAACCGTCAATCAAATTAGCTGTACCTGAAATCAATTTAGAAAAGGTATGCTTGCGTAAATGAATGCACAGGTAACGTAATTGGTTGAATTGAAATGGGATTGAGGACGGGCATTCAAAATAATTCAGACGAAAACGAACGACTGATTTTCAGAAGTGAAGGAACATTTCATGAAATTGGCCGGAAAAAAACTATACATAAATCCACAAACCTTTATGGCCGTCCCGCTTGCATTGGTTACGGGTCGCCAGACTTGGCCGTCCCCGCTGAATGCCACTTCGTAACTCTTCACGTACTGATCGTACTGTATGTCTCTCCCCTGGGTGACCAGACCAGTGACGTAGAGGTCACGTGAGAAGTCCACCTGTATCCACGGTGTCGGGTCTTTTGCTTGTTTGGAACACCATGCGGAATGACCTAAGTTAAAAGAGCGCTTTGAAAAGAATACATTTTGTACCTTGCGGAAAGGACAGCCATGAGACTGGGCCTACATCCTATATCAAAAGATCCTGCGTTGTCTCTCTGTCTGATGTCTGTGTGTCACGGTTTTTTTGTAAAAGGCCCAAGGAGTGTGCGAAAGCACCAAATGCAAGGTTTAAGCATAGAGCAAGGACCCAAGGAGTCAGAACTCTTGGGCGATTTACATTTTGACCATTAACATACCAATCCCTCGGGAATGTCTATAGCTACAGCACTGTGACCGCAAGCCTCGACCATTCAAAGCGTGAATGCCAGCGGCCTTTGAACACGATGATCATCGCCGCCTTTTTAGTTGGTAACCAACAACCTCCCTATATGCTGCATAATAAGTCATGTCACGTCGCTGCTCTTTTTTGAAAAATATATTTTACGACAAGATAGGTTTTTACAACTGCGCAGTTGTTAGATGTAAGTTATGAACTCAAGTTAGCAATGTGCAGTTGTTGGTGCTTAAAAGCGTCATCTGTCCCTGTAATTTGGAGATAAATTGGATTTCTTTCAGATAAGTTTTCATGTATTTTCTGGCATTTTAATTGGCAATATATCATTGATGAAATGTGTTTTTTTGGAAAATTTCACAAGTTTTCACATTAAAGGTACAGAGCATGTTGTTCTTCGTGAAATGATTGTTTCAGTGATGTTGACCACATTGTTAGCCAGTATTAGCCAACTCCGAACAAACACTTCAAAATCATTCATTTTTAGCGATGTATGACAACTGCGCATGCGTATTTACCATGGTACTGTCTACGAAGCCATGCAAACTCCTTTTTTGGCATTAGTGAGCGCGGATCTCTATTGTGTCGAGATTAGCGTAGTGAGCAACCGAGCAAGCTGGCGCCAGGTGCTTTCTATTGTAGCTTTCGAGCGCGGCGATGATCATTTTACTTTTGAAGTCTTGGAGTACGAACTCCTTGGGTCCTTGCTCTATGGTTTAAGTACCCAGTGGATGCAGGTCCTATGCTTCGTTGGATCGTGAGAAAAATGTTTTATTTGTTTGTTTTGCTTCTTTTTTTTGGCAACTTTGTTTCTTTAAGGCTTTCTCAAATATACGTCAATTGAGGGCTCCACCCAGCTAGCGGGTGCCGTGTCCCGCTAGTTTCTTAAAAATGACGCTATGCGTGAACACTAGACGGCGCTACGGTGAAAACATTTTAATTTTTTTGGAAAGTATCAAATAATATTCGAATCCACTGCGCTACCAAAAGGAAGCACATAATAGAGTGCGGTTGTCTTCCGCTATGAGGATCGTAGTTACGTAATTTAAGGCGCCCTCTATTGTTATAACCGCAATACGTATGTATGTAACCCCCCCCCCCCCGGAATTATAGCAATCCGTTCCAATTCTTCAATACGTACCGACAGTTGTAAGGCGAGCCTTCCAAGGTGCGTGGTCCACCCGGTTATATTGGGAGGAGGCCGTGATGTGATCATTAGGTATACGACGATCCCCCATACCAAGAGGTCCTTCAGCTACACACACTGTCAATCAAGATAAGATCAGGCACGGAGAGTGATCAACACTCTCCGTACAGTTATACGCTTCAACCTTGTCCCCATGATATCGCGCAGTACGCTGCCACTAACTGCTCCCTTGCCGTGCTATGGAGTGATTTGCATCGGGTTGGATATAAAGTGCGGAATAGTCTGTTCCCTTACAGTAGGTGGGAAGTCAATGATCGAGTTTGCACAGGACCTTTGGTTGTGCACCATCGTAATAACTTCACTTCCCGTCTGTTTATTTTCTGTGTATGCGCAAGTGCGCACAAATCATAATCTTTCCTTTTTAAATTAGTACAGGAATATTCCAGACAGAACAGTGATGTATAAATTGCACATCGTTGATACCCACCTTCTTTCCCAGTGCAGTTGAGTGCCTTCTTGACTGCATGTAACCCAAGTGGCGCATCAAAATGCTGCACATGCAACGGTCGCCGGGTCTGGAACAGGTTGACCCCGCCCAGTTTCATATCCGTGCACTGGCAGCCAGCCGCCCCAGCTGCAGGTAACGCCCACCGAAGCTGACTGGACGCAAGGTCGGGCTCTTGACCAATCCAGCATGCGTGTCCATATGTCATCCCTGGCAGAACACCTATTGTTTAAGAGAAAAAAAGGTATCTATAGCTAGTTACTTGTTTAAATGTGACACAAGGAGAGGGCTATTTATTTATTATTTACACAATTGAGGGTTGCAGACCAGTAAATAGACTGCCGTAGAACTCAGTGATAATTACGCGCACTTCCCAAACTTACTTAAAATACAAACAACTCTTCAAGGTGTTTGAGACGCACATCAAATTAAGCTTGTTTCATCATCTTTCATGTTCCGTTCAATTTTCTGGGGTTTACCAGTGACTTTTGGGAGAAAATTCCACCCAAAGCTGTTCACCCCTAAAAGTAAAAGCAGTCCTGAAGCCCATCGCCATTTTGAAAATGCACGCATATACCGCTCCATTCACAAGTACCCCCTCACCGGCAAACAAAGTACTGTTGGGGGTGACCGACCGACGCCATCTTACCTGAATGCAATTTTGCCGCGACGCGCGGCCGTACCGTTGCCTGTACATATAGTACAAATCCCCTGGTGTACGTGCGTCACACACAAGGAACGGTGCGCGTCAACCAGCTAAATGTCCCGCCCATGGGACGTCGTTGCTAGGTAAAAGGGCGCCCTCTTTCGTTGGCGCATGGAGCTCATAGAGCCATTTAGGACATAATTTCATCCACATTTCACAGAAATATGAGCTCGCAGTCCTCTGCACGGCTTCCACCCTTCTTTTTATCGAGTCTTAAAGTTCACGGCCCTCAAAATCTCTAATACCGTATAACGGGCCTATTTACAGGTCTGCACCCTTTATGAGTGATCACTGCTAGTCTTGGTTCAAGACGTTAATTATCGATAATGGACTGCTGCTGCACGGCCGATTTCATAGTAATGCGCCCTCACAAGTCACGATCGGTCTTAACTGTAACGGAAATCCTTCGTACTCGCATTTAAGTCTTCGAAATCCTGGAGGGGTGTGGCCGTTTTATGCAAATAAGGGTGAATTACACATAATTTAGGCATGCTTCGTACAGACATCTATCCGCTCCGTTCACAAGTACCCCCTCACCGGCAAAGAAAGTACAGTTTTGGGTGACCGACCGACGCCATCTTGCCTGACTGCAATTTTGCTGCGAAGCGCGGCCGCACCACTGCGTGTACATAGTACAAATCCCCTGGTGTACGTGCGTCACACACAAGAAACGGTGCGCGTCAACCAGCTAAAATGTCCCGCCCATGGGACGTCATTGCTAGGCAAAAGGGCACCCTCTTTCGTTGGCGCACGGAGCCCATACTGTCTCCAAACGGTTGGAAAGAGTTGTTGACATTCAAGATACTTAGAAGTCCCTTTTTTCTTTGAAACCAAATCGCTAAACTTCCTCCAAGTTTTCTGTTGATAATGTCGTCACATTAATGATTCTTATCACGGGAAAGTTTTCAAACTAAAACTCCGCTCAGAATTCGGGGAAGCCAAAATGAACGTTTTTAAACTCATTGAAAGTTCCCCTCCAAAAAATGATGGCCCTCGGGTTCCCCCTCCCCCTACTATCTTTCCTGAAAAAGAATCCTAAGTCACGGCCCTCACTCGCCGAGCCGATTACTTGGGTGAGTATCCCATAAGGCCATGCAATAAACATGGCTGCCAACGTGACGTCCGCACCCGGCAGGCGCCTCAGGCCGTGTCGGAAACGGCCTTCCAGAGCTACGGCTACGTCTATTGCCAGCGCGTAGTCCGCTCGTATTTTCAATGGGCGCGGACCTAGCCATAGCTCTAGACAGTTGTTTTGGATACAGCCTCAGTGTCATGTCCGAGTTCAACTTTCCAGCTCTTGCACGAAACTTTAACCTAAACCGTTCGTTTATTTAGCTCCACTGCGCATGTCTGTAATCACGCGAGGAGCCAGGCGCGAGTAAGCTGGGGAGAAGTAATCGAACGCACTCGAAGTAATCAACAATTCGTCCAGGATGTTTTCTCTTAAATTTTCGGTAGATCGATTTTCTGTTTCCATACCAACAGCTTCAAGGGCACCATGTAGCTGAAATGTGTAAACTCTGGAGACTTAAGGGAAAAGGTACCGGCTAATACACACGGCGCGCGCCCTTCAAAACTGCACTGTGGATTACTAGACTTTGGTCGGCGCGGCGCGTTACGCTGTTGTGAGATGCCTTCGTTATTGATATGCCTACCGTTGCTATAGTACCTTCTTAGGGCCTTCATTTTTTTTCAAATTGCTTTCACATTGGAATAACCTCTGCATGCTGTCACGTGTTTTTTTTTAAATAGGCCTTCAGGAATTATAGAACGTTTTTCAATCGATGTGTTATTTTTAACCGAAATGGATCTACCACGGGCGGCCGCAAAAAAGAAAATAATAGCAGGAAAAAGCAAACTCCGGATACCCCCCCCCCCTTTAACAGCTAATCCTCCCCTCATGAGTCAAACCTGGAACACCAAATGGACACCAAATGACACGAAGTGGCGCTGTTCATGATACAAGTGTACGTCTGATGCAAACTTGCGCGCTTATGTTTTGCCATATCTTTGTGGCAAACAGGAGCCGCTGTTCTTTACATTATTATAATGCCGAAGAAAAAAATAAACAATTAAATATTACAACGTTTTTATCAGTAGCTAAAGTATGATTATGTAAATAACATGCTGGCAGGCGTAACTCACCAAATGAGGTGATTACTGCACAAAGTACCGACGACATCTGTACTGTTGCCATGGAAATGGCCGCCATCTTTGCCATCGCACTCCTGGGGAGAGAGTGCGTTGATAATGTTCCTGAGATGTATATACCTACGGATCCCATGAACGGGTCTAATTTTGTAACTAATATTTATTCCTGAACATCTATTTTTATCTCTATCAAAGGAAATATTATTGTTAGGATAGGAAATACCAAATCAGGAGAATTGAGAAAAGTAGTATATAGTTATGGGAAACAAGCAAGTAGCCCTCGAATAACGATTATGCGTTTCTCACTCTAAATGCATTCCCTTAACCCTAAAAGGGCCGGGGCGGAATCCGCCCTCCCCCCCCCCAACTTTCTTGGGTATGTTAATGTTGAGTGGTTTTATGCATGTACCGAGTTTCATAATTTTTCGTCACTCGAAAGCCGAGATCTTAGGGGGGATCTACCCCCCCCCCCGGTCAAAATAACCCGACCCTTTTAGGGTTAAAGGCAATATACAGCGTAATTAAAAAAAAGCATCCAAAAATGACAATTTTTGAACGAAGTTTTGCCTGTAGCACTTTCAAAATCTAGGATATGAAAGCCAAGTCGTTAAGCTTTCATTTAGTACAAGAATCATTCAGATCAATGAACATAAACACCGTTATAAAGTTCTATCAGCGAAATTGATATTCTCGTAGGGATGCATGAGAATTGTTTACGTTTTGCTGAAAGAACATGTACCTTTTTTGTGATCCGGGGACAGAACTTAAAACGGTGTTTGTGTTCAAAATGCCGGAACTTGAAAAGTACATAAGTGATGTGAATGATTCTTGTACTAAGAGAAAGCTCATTAATTAGGCTTACTTATCCTAGATTTTGAAAGTGCTACAGACAACAGTTCACTCAAAAACTTGTCCCGCTATTTGGGATGCGTTTTTTTTACTCATCCTGTACAACATTTGCAAACATAAACAAAATACCAAATTGTGAAATTGAGTAATTAATTGTGAAATTGAGTAATTAATAGTCTCAAGCATTCTGTGAAATCAAGGACCTGGTGTGCTGTCATTTTCGAGAAAATTCGAATTTTTGTATCAATTTCCAAAGATGGTCGGCCGACCATCTGTGGGAATATTTTTTTTCTTCAAATACTGCTCAGAATGCACCAAATTCAGTTGGTCCACATATTGTTAGCAATCATGTACACATCCTTGAATGGGTGCAAGCCAGCTAGTCTGGTTCCCTGACCTGACAATTCCCCGACTTCAATAAATTACTCTCTTTCGTCTGAAGTAGGGTCAGGAAACCAGACTACTGGAACAGCATTTTTTTTCTTGGTTTCCCCAGCATCTATGAAATCTTTAAACAGGTCAGCGTAACAATATTTGCTATAAAATACTAACCCCCAAATGCATCCAATTCTGAAAAGTACAGCAAAAGCTAATGTTGTATAGTAACAAGTTAGTTCATCCTAATATCGATTTCCTTTAAAGTGAATTTCATTCCCTTCATAAGATGCACTGGCCATCTGGGAAAACAAGGAACTCAATCCTAGGAGACTATATAAGAAGGGAAGGAGGGCAGATGCGTAACTAGGGTGAAGCTTCTTGGGGGCAACGGGGTACATCACTTTTCAAGGGGCACAAGAGGCAAATGAAACGTATCAATAAAAAATAATTAAATTCAACATTTCGGACACCCGGGGACATACATCCGCTCACCCCCCCCCCCCCGACCCCCGCAGCCCCACCCACCCCGTAGTTTACACGCCACCGAAGAAGGAAAAGAAAAACTAGACGCCCTTATACCCGGAACTCCTTATATCGCCACGAATTCCAAAAAGTCGGTCCAAGTGCGGTCTGGAAGACAAACGCAGTGGTCTCCTTGATAATGATTATTATTACTAACATAATCTTTGCTATTCCGGTGTCAAACGTTTGCATCTTACCTTTTCAAAACGTCACACACTGTTGTTCCAGCTACAAAGACAATCGAAGGTCAGTTGAAAAAAATGGTGTCAGCAAAAACACAGCGCGGAGTATGATACAGAGCCCATTTCTACCTTGAAACAGAACACTTTTCGTTTGTCAAATCTCGCCCCAGCTGAAATCTTCCAGTTGGGCCGCAAACATCAAGAGTCCTTTGGAATTTGCTCCAGCAGATGGTGAGGATTTTTCACGATGGCAACTGCTATTTTTCCTTGGTATACTTGATCCTGCCTGACATACAAACGCACAGACTCGGGTGGAAATGTTGCAGTCTTGGCAACTTGCGCTCAATTTGGCTCCCCATCAAGCAAATTGCTGACAAACCTTGAATCGCTATGGTAACGGACATCCATTGTTGCATTCATAATGTCAGACCATAATTATAGATTTTTTTTCTGAATAACGTGATCTCTCAATATTATTGCTAATCTTGTTTTATTGCTTCGGGGCTTTGGTCATGTAATGTGTTGAATGCAAAGCCTCATCAATCTCCCCATCCTCTTGCCGGTACCCATTTATACTCCTGGGTGGAGTGAGGCAAGTGGGGATGAAGTGGCTTGCCAAAGGACACAACAATATGACCAGCAGCTGGATTCGAACCCCTGACCCTCTGATCATGAGTCACGAACCCCAACCACTGTAGGCCATACCGTTATGGAAGGATTTAAACTCATGTCAATCTCGTTGAAACCAAGAGGCTTTACTTTTGGGCGAACATTACACGGGGGACCATAAACAGAAGTGAATATGCGGGCGCGGACATCCGGGAATGTTTTAAGCGCCCAGTTTATCTAGCTCCCAGACCCATTTTCTTGAAAGTGAATGGTTCTTGAGTGTGGAGTGCTGAATGGCAGAGATGCCAAGATCATGTCTCATTTAGTCGATGGCATTGGGGGCTGTTTTTTGCGATCATATATAAACGCTTAACCCAAACAAGTACGGAAGACGGATAGTGCCACTCAATAAGTCTGAATATATATTTTTGGACAGCGGTTATGTGGCGGCCACCACTTATTGTGTGGCGGCCACCACATAATAAGTGGTGGCCGCTGTATAAAAAACATATATGTTTACACGTGCAAAAAAAATATATATTTAGACTTATTGAGTGGCACTATCCGTCTGCCGTAAACAAGAACCCCCCCCTCCAAAAAATATGTGTAGAACACTTTAGAGTGTGATGAGGCGTGCGATTACGATTGTCCGGCGTGTGAGCGTTTGAATTGACTCGCAATAGTTCTGATCAACGAATCCCCCCCCCCACTTTTGAAAAGCGATTGACGCCCTTGCGCCCTCCTATGTTAATCATTGATATACATGTACTGTCTGAAAAGGTCCTTATTCGAACTTATTGAAGCACTCATGCCCTGCACCGTGCCCATATAAAATAACGACTTTAACCGAGGTTATCATTGTCATTACGCTAATGTATACTAATCACTGGCGCATAAACTGAAAAAATACTAATTAAAGGATTACGACAGTTCCCCCAGTAAATTGCATTGGACGGTATGATAATGATAAGCGTGATAATGGCGATACATAAAATCGTTATTATCGCAGTATTGCTACGAGGACGGCGCGCTTGGGTGTTTCAATGACTTTAGGAATTTACCATAATAATTTCTCAATTAGGGCCTTCGTATAGCGACCTTCGCGATTGCCTTAGAGCCCCTTGTTTCTAGTTGGTGACCAATGATTCAGCAACACTACACCGTAAAATAACATCTCGCCATAAAATGCATATTATAAATCCAACGTGTATGCGTGCAAGGTGAGTGTGAACCACAAAGTGCAAGTATACAAAAGTGCAACTGTTTTCGGCATCATTTGTCATTAATTGCATAAATTCGTACACATTATCACTGTTTTGGGCCAAATAAAGAGTATGGATGGATTGCTAAGGAATTTCTGTACTGATTAGTCGTTATTTGAGCGAGAGGTGCTCAGTAGTTTTTGAGTTAGACAAAAAAATATTGGAAGACGGGGAGTTTCTTTTTGGTGGAGTGTAGTTAACGAATAATGTGCGAATGGAGGACTGTAATGACGACAAAATCCGGCTTTTTAGCAGTTTAGTAACCTGACGTGGATCTGAAAATTGAAGATTATATAAAGATATTTGTAAGCTGTAGCGATGTATAAATTTGGTTCAGAGCCCAAGTGGGATCTGAACAGCGCCTTCCTGATCCTTCGCTCGAGGACAAGGTCTACTATTCCTTGCTAGCTGTTAATAGAATGTTAAAACCCGGGGATCAATCTCAAAACTTCACACCAAATTCTTGCTAAACCCACATTACCACCAAATCGCTTCGACCTTTGGCTTAAAGAGTACAAAAGGTACTTTTGAGAGCTGTTTTTCAGGTCCTTTTTCGACCCGAACGTGCAATTTGTGTAAAAGTCGTCGTTGGGGGCAGCAAACAAAACATAGTAAATCGTGACGTAATAAACAGGACTCCCGATGCAGCGTAGTATAAACGAGTCCTGTTTATTACGTCACGATTTACTATGTTTTGTTTGCTGCCCCCAACGACGACTACACAAATTGCACGTTTGGGTCGAAACAGGACCTGAAAAACAGCTCTCAAAAGTACCTTTTGTACTCATTTCATGACAGACACAATAGTCGTTTTTATTTCATCACACCTTAGGCTACATATACCCGAAAAATGACGGAAATGTCTTCGAGCATTCCACAACCTCTTTAACCAACAAAACATGTTACATGTATTACGATTTAGACAACGCCGTGCAATAATATGTTTGACCGATGCTGCCGTAAATCGCCTACTGAACAAATGGGGGGCCACTCAAGGCACTTCACAGTGCTTCATGTCATGCTTGGGATGCGCAAGTCTGTTAAACAAAGACTGCAAGCATCCTCGCACAAAGCAATCCAAGGAAACAAAACAGTGATCGCAACGACTCTTTTATATAACAGCGCCCTCTGTTGGCGTATTATAGGTGCACCGTAATTTCATAGCAAGTAGTGGTGTGGCTGAGACCTTTTGTAATTCTTGATTTAATTATTCTGAAATAGGTATTACATTGTGTAGTTGTCCAAGTTGTCTAATGCTTGATTGAACGCATGCTATGGGTGTAAAAATAAATTCTTTCTGGATTCAACATACCCGAACTTCAACTTCTATTTTGCAGATCGAACCTATAACTTCGCATCCATATTTTGTAAAACAACTTCACCGGTTTTACATACAAACTGTACAAAAATATTCTACAGCTATTTAACTTCATATTCTAACCTAACCATGCTCAGTTCAACAAGATTTTGCATAATTCAAATGACCCCTTTAATGGTATATAGGCTGTACTGTTAGGGGTCAGATTTTGTTTGGTTTGATGCATCATTCAAATAAGAAGAGCTTTTTTAGTGTCAGAAAAAAATTCATAGCAACTAAGAAAAGTTTCATATTTTTCGGGATGAAAATCGAATATAGCACGGGGTACAGTACATACCCGGCATACTTTTCGCCTGTAACACCTGTAATTAAGTTTTTAAAACAAAGTTTCAATGGAAACGGTATATTAGGCCAAAAAAAAAATAAGTCGGTCTCTGGTCAGCGCGCGCGTCAATTTTAATCATGCGCGTCGATCTCTTTTTTTTTCCAAAATGTTCCGCGGTAGCTCCATCAGCGCCCTCTATTTCCGCACCTCCTCAATTTTTTTTTTACCAAAGAGCACCAAGGAATGGGAAATTGCACCAAGGCAAACGATCGAAAGCACCAAGGCAAATTATGGAGGACACCAATGTACATGAGGACACCAAAAAAGCAAAATAGTACCCCACCTTGTCTGTACAATCCAAGCTTGAAAAAAAAAAAAGCAAAAAAAAAAAAAAAACAAGAGACCGAATATTTTATTTTTTTTTTTGCCTTAAAGAAGTAAATATTTCAGCTTGGCTTAGCTCTGACGCATCGGCACGGTTACTTCGATGGAAATGCATGCATGCAACACCGTACCAACCATAATAGTGGGGCAGATAGGGGAGATATTTGGGGGAATTGTGCCTTCGATGATACAAGCATGGCATTTGGTTCCTGAGTCAGAGTATGTCAGGAGAAAGATATTTGGCTACAGAGCCATCACAGATTTGTCCTTTGACAAAAAATATAGGTATAGAATAACGAGCAATTTTCAAAATTTTCAAACTGGCCGCCATTGCTTGTTTTTCTACCTACATTTTCTCAAAGGACAAATCTGCGATGGCCCTATAGCCAAATATCTTTCTCATGGCATACTCTGTGTGCCAAATGCCATGCTTGTATCATCAAAGGCACAAGTCCATCACCTATCTGCCGTACTATGCAGGGTGCGAAATTAGCGGTAGCCCGCTAGCCAAATGCTAGACCAAACAGCGGCGGGCTAGACAAACTATTCCTTAAGTAACCCGGCTGGCGAGTCAAAACATTATTGGGATGCGGCAAAGATGAAAGGGCAGGAATAAATAAATCATTAAATTCAGAAAGCAAACCTGTATCAATTTGTGTATAATTTTATCAACTGTTCAAAAGAGTTACATTATGAGATGTCTTTATTAACAACACCGACAAAATTGCCTCAGAATAGATCAGAAATCACTTGGAAATGGGTAAAAACGAATTTTACTTATACTACCTATTTTCGTTCCAAGGTCGCCCGTATGGATCACGTCTGAATTTCACATCGCATACTTGCGTGAGAACGAAAATGATAGACGCGAAAATTTACCTGCGTACATCCGATGGATTCTAGATTTATTCAGGCTCGTTTGGGATCACGTTTTAATACAGTTTTATCAACGAACATTTTAGATTTCTTTGTAAATGAAAATAAATCCTTCAAATTTATTCATAAAAATTTTCCGTCCCGGTCCCCAAAACCATTAGAGTCTCCTGTTTAAGTTTAATATAAGTTTTTTTTTTTACCCACAAAATTATTTCAAAAATTGTCATGCTTGAACGAGTGATCGAGTACCACGATGTGAGAGGTCAATTTTGACACGATATTTCTCCTTCACGTCATGCGAATTTTTAGTTTCCATAAAATTCCGAGGGTAATTTTATTAAGAAATCAATACAATGTATACCAAAATTAATTTCAAAAACTCTGACTTTTACACGTTAATTTTCCTTTTCCAGGGGCACTGCTCCTGAAGCGCGCCACCAGGGGTCAACTTACAGGCTGTAAACACGTTTTACATGTATGCACATTGTTGTTTATGAGACATTCTATTAACAAAAAAAAACATGCGGGCTAGTGAAAATGGCCGCGGACTAGTTAAGAGTCTGTTTCAGTAGCCCGGCTGGCTTGTGAACAAGAAAGTTAAGGTCGAACCCTGGTTTAATGTGTAATTATCTCTTGTCCCTTTTACATTTTAAGGTTTACAATAGAGTCTTGGGTACGGGTTGTAAACATCGATAGATAAACAAAAGAATCCCCATCCCCCCCCCCCAATCTCCATGGACATCCCCTGCTTCGATGACAATGCAATTTCACCAGCTCCTTATCACGGACGCACACCTTGGCCGAAACCCTCTATCTATCGAATTGTGTCCAGGCCGGTCAGACCCCAAGCGGAAATGCATGGTTTGTTCCTCCACGCGAGGCTGGTGTCCATTGTCTTGTACTTTTTAACGTAACTGTTTGTCACACTTTACCGTTGAAGAAGAACTGGCACAAAGCATCCTTGCACTGACATTGGCCTCAATAAGGTGGAGGAACAGACAATAAGATGCGATACTTGTAGCCTCATTTTTGCTCTAATCTTCGAATTAGCACTATCCTGACGAAATATTCTTTTGCCTGACGGGCCCAATTGCGAAGTTTAGCACGTGAACATTGTAAACTTCAATGAAAAAACAGTTTGCAAAGATACTGCAAAGCTACTGCTGGGGGCAGGCCAGTAAAAAGGCCCAACATTTTCCTACGCTGGCCAAATCACGATTTGTATACATGTATGTTACTTTTTGCTATTAGAGCTTTTTGTGGGCCGTGAACTTGTTTGTAAAAAAAAAAAAAAAAAAAAAAAAGACGGATGGAAGCCGTGATCAGCACTGCGACATTGTATTTCTGTGAAATTTAGATAAAATTAGGCCCTAAATTTTGTCCCTTTTTTGCAATGGAGCGAAGGCATCTTTTTTTCAAGATGGCGATGGGATTCATGACTACTTTTAGGGGTGATCATCTTTGGATGCAATTTTCTCCCAAAAGTCATCGATTTACCCTGTGAAAAGTGAAAAAAAATGAACGTTGAAGAAAGGAGCTTTAATTTGATGTATGTCTCAAACACCTTGGAGAATTGTGAGTATTTTCCCTGATCTTGAGAAGTGGGGGTATTTATCACTGAGGTTCACATATGGCAGGTTTTTTTTTATATACTGGTCTGAAAAATAGCTCGCACAATGCTTTCGCCATTGAAGGGGGCCATCGTGATAGAATTGACAGCGTGCCCGGATTGTTCTACAGGTGTGAGCAAGACAAGAGTTAACCTAGCTTTCAATTTAATATGGCCGGATCGTGAATAAAGTCCAATGATCAATCCCAACGCTTTCTTCGACCTTCTGCTCACTGTAATTTTGCAGATGAAAAGAGGAATAGCGCCCCCACTCGGTCCAAATGCGTGAGTACTCGTCCGAGTTTTTGTGAACGAAATTTGATGGATGTTATGGTAGAAATGCAGCTAAGTATAAGAAACAGAAAACGGAAAACCAGTCAGGAGCAATGAACTACATACCATGTCATAATAATTGATGTTATCTGAGCTGTTGATTGGTCAATTTGGCTGCCGTGTTTTTGTAAAACAACAAGGGGTTACCGAAGACCCGATAGAAGGCGCCCGCTGAATGGTCAGAATCTGGAGTGGAGGTCAAGACGCAGTCTTGTGTTTGCATACTTAATGGCCAAATGAGCAGTCTTGCTTTGGCCAAGACGCAGTCTTGTTTGGCATAATTAATGGCCAAATCTGCGTGTGCGAATATCATAGACGCTCGTGTGCAAGCTAAAGCTATTCCATAGACTAGCAAAGGCCCGCGGGTAAGATGAAAGATCCATTCATTATTTTTTTGAATGGCGAAGTAATCTGGGATTAACCTCGCACGACGAGCAGTCTACAATATACGCGGTGCCTGCGGCGTGTGAACAAGAAAATTCACGCCGTACACGTGCATATCCATGCAGACGGACAATATCGGAATCCGTAGAAGTGCGCCGCGCTGTGTGCAGGACTCAGATGTTCAAACAGTGTTTGTTTTTCTTCGATTAAAAAAATCAGCTCTGGGGTCAAATTTCGATTAATCTCTTCATAAATAATTGAAATATTTTTTAAAGGCTTAATGTGCTTGCGGTTCAAAGAGTGAAGGCGGCTTACAATGACCGATTACAATGTTTCAAATGTTCCTTACAAAACAGGTGCGAAAAGCCATTGTTCGAAATTTATTTAAAGCTTAATGACTTCGCAGATTATTTCATACGAGTCGAGATTTTAAAAGAGAGTGACCTCTAGCCGCAAAATTAGAAAAAAAGAGTTTTGTTTCGTTTTTGTGTTTTGTATTTTGGCTTTCTGTGGATTTGTAAGGTAAGAATTGAAAGTTAATTAATTTAATTTGTTCCATAACGTCGTTTGGCTCTATTTGTGAATTTCAATATTCAACTATTTGTTTAATTTGCTTTTTCAATTCAACGCAACTCTTCACTTGAGACGAATTTCCCGAAACTTGAATGAAGTAGAAATTAAAGCTACATTGTACATTCGCGAATCAAACTGCGCCAAATATAAACTCTATGAGTGCAACTTCGAAATCGGAATTAACAATGGAGCCCAACGATGTTCCAGAACGAAATTGGAACATCTTTCCGGCATTCCATGGAATAGGCATGATACACAAGTGTTTGAGTAACCCAGATAAAACCTATGTAAAAATGTCATTATGAGTAATGTATTTTCATAATGTGTGTAATTCGTGGTTGTAAGTTGCCTATGTTCAGCACCTTAACTTATCAATAAAAGCCTGAGTTCAGAACATTAGACATTTGTCAAGAGTGATTCGTGCTAAGACTTCATCGTGTGACATGGGAACACCAAGACATTCTTCTGCAGTGGTGGATTCAATGATTTAAAAAAAATAGGAAAATCATGCAGAAATAAAATACAACGTGCCTGCCCCCTACCCCCCCCCCCCGGCTCCAAAAGCTATGACCCCGTTGCGCCAAATTCTTGTTCCAATACGTATTCGCCCACCACAGCTCCCCACTAAGTAGCAGATCTGGGACATGGGGTCGCAACCCCGACCCCCCCCCCTCATCTCACCCCACCCTCAACACCCCCTCCCTCAGCCGCTGACTAATGTTAGTAAAATGGGGCCAAACATTATAAACGGAATGCAAAAGTTTCTTAATTTATTCTCAAATTGCCTAAATATTCAGGAGAATGCATCGTAGATTTCAATCCCCCGTTTTAAAATCTTCCCTCACGCATTGACTCAACCCCCTACCCCTTCATAAATATCAATACCGCCCCCCCCCCCTTCTTTGAGAGGTAGATCCGCCCCTGCCTCTATGGCGCGCACAAGTTGCACTAATATCAACGATGTCAAATGCGTTAAGAGATAATCCTTAAATATTTAGTTGGATCTTGAAATCAATATAATGATTATCTCAAAATCATTTCAAGATGTCTTGAAAAGCATTTGGAGATACTGTATCTAGAACATCAGTTCTGGGATATCTTGATATCGATTTCGAGGTATCTTTTCAGAACATTTTGGGCTCAAAACTTGCAGTCTCCAGACAACATTGTAAATTCTTTTTGTTTCGAAAACAAGTCCCTAAATGAAGCTACATGCATACGGTAAGTTCCTAGTCTATCAGCACGCGCCGTAGGCCTATTACATTGTACAGAACCTGCAGTGTGTTCGTGTGAACTCTAAGGTTTTTTTATTTGGTTACAAAATAACGGCCCTTGCCAGAACTGGGGCATCAGGGGAAGAGGTTCTAAAATAAAGGACGGATCTGTTCGCTTCCCAAAACCCCTTCACTATGGATCTTTTATCACCTACTTTACCTATGCCAACCTTGGCTCCGCATTACCGAGCAGCCAACAGGAACCAATTAATTTAGGAAAACATCGCCTATTTTTAGCCGATTCATCGTTGTCTTTCTTAGTCTGGTTCCCTGACCAGGCGATCATATGAGGTCTCACAAATAGATCGCTGGTCAGGGAACCGCCGTATTCAAAAAATAGAACATGACGCACGCGCACGAAGCCCTGCCCTCGTGCATACTCCAGGCACAATGTCTATACATTGGACATTTAGTACATGTTACTGGGTATTAAGTTTGGCATTGAATTTCTTAAATGCACGCCATAAAAGATGTTTGAACACAACATTTCTAAAACTGAAAATGACCATTAAACAAATATAAAAGGTATTTTGTTGATTAATGAAACCATTTTTACCCGGAAACACGAACCGAGCTATGGCGATGACATCCGAGTGTCAGCGAAATGTATTCGGTAAACTTCGGACAGTTTCGGAAACGGGCAGGACCATAATAAGTCGACTAGTGGTTGATTTGTAACGTAACCTTCCTGCGCAAATGTTGTGCTTTATGATGCACGCAGCTATTGGTTACCAGCGATGCAACCGTTTATAAAGGTTGCAGGCCAGTAAGGCCCGAAATTACCTACACCGGCCAAATCACGATTTGCATGCTCCTCAAATTCTCAGGTATTAGAGCATTTTGAGGGCCGTGAACTTGAGGATTTGTAAAAAAAAAAATAAAAAAAAATAAAAAAAGGCTGGAATCCGTGCAGAGGACTGTGAGCTCGTACTTCTGTGAAAATAGTATGAAATTAGGCCTAAAATGGCTCTATTTTACAATGAAGCGTACGTACGCGTCCTTTTTCATAAACGGGAGATGGGCTTCAGGCCTTCGTTTAGGAGTGATCATCTTAATTTGGATGAAATTTCTCCAAAAAGTCATAGGTTGATCAGACATAAATTGAAACAGAAAATGAAAGATGATGAAATAAGCTTTAATTTGATGTGTGTCTCAAACACCTTGGAGAGTCGTGAGCATTTATAATAATTTTGAGAAATGCTCGTAGTTATCACTGAGGTCTGGCAGTCTATTTACTGGTCTGAAACCATAACAGTCGACTACAGTTGTCCACCAGCGTTCGTTCGAGCGAAGTTGGTCAAACTATGGTACCAACGTACTATAGTTCGCGCCCGAACTTAATTGCTCGTAGTCGCTTTTCGCCATGTTGGAATCAAAGCGAGGCTTTCCTGGCTAAACCAAGACCCCTTGGTATATCGTTCCCGTATAGTGCTGAAACATGACTCGAAAACGTCAAGTGGTGAAAATATACCAGTGCAATCTCTTTTGCAAAAGCTTTGCAACTTCAGAGTCCATAGCCGTGTACGTGTAAATACGGTTAAGTTGAAAAGGGGCAAGCAATTTGGCCATAGCTTCAAAACAACAGGTTTCAGCGTCTTCAAACATACAACAAATCCCGCCACGAACATGTACCTCATTGATCACACCCCTGGGATATGTTGGATGTCATCTGACAGATGAAAAATAATTATTGGTGCCCCCCCCCCCACCATTGACGTCACTGGTCCATGCACCCAGGAAAAAACAAATCGGAAACGGCTATTTTTAGGACCTGATGGAGCCATAACAATAGCAAGTGAGGTCACGGGGTCGTAAAACAGGTGTCTAGCCGGGCTATATTTGGGACACTCAAAAAAGAGAGAGACAAAAACAATCCAGATTGATTTACAATTTGGACTATATAGTTTGATAAATCTTCGGCTGCGTGTGTACGTCCGTGCGGGTATTTTAATGGCAATAACACGCGTCGTTGACAGAGCGGTACATTGCGGGTCCCTCGGGCGCTGCCTTGTCCGCCAGCCGGCCAGGGTTTTGCCGGTGAAGTTCCGGTCTTAGATCGGTCCCGACGTCGATATACGGCAAGTCTGTACGGCACCAAATCTTTAATCGTATATCCTTTTTTTTCTTTAAATAAACTTCTCAGAATTACAATAGTGGGGCAGATATAAGGGGAACTTTATGGGGGAATTGTACCTTCGATGATACAAGCATGACACTTAGCACTTAAGAAAAATATTTGGCAATATGGCCATCGCAGAATTGTCCTTTGAAAAAAATATATATAGGTAGAATAACAAGCAATTTACAAAATTTTCAAAATGGCTGCCATTGCTTGTTTTTCTACCCTATATTTTTTTCAAAGGACAAATCTGCGATGGCCATATCGCCAAATATCTTTCTCACGATGACCGTGTGCCAAATTCCATTCTTGTTTCATAAAGGGCTTAATCCCTTCACCTATCATCAGGAGCAGGGCTGGGGGGGGGCTGGGGGGCCCCACTCCCTCAAATTCCCCCCAAAAATAAAAATAAAAAAAAAAAAAAACACATGAGTATGAACATGCGAACGTAAAGAAGAGATAGCCGTGACAAGGGTGGGTAAATTAATATAATGTGAGAGAATTTTTGATTTATTGGCGCTCATTTGAAAATAAATGAGCCCCCACCCCCCCCCACCTATTGGTTTTCGGAGGCGTAAGTGTCTGGAAAAATATCGGTCAATACTTCAGCACCCTCAAAAAAAAAAAACCCAGGATACACCGCCCCCCCCAAAAAAAATATTGGTTCTAGAACCGCGCCTGCCTATCATACGAACTAATAGTACTCCAAGTCTGTACTTCTCCAATTCTTTGATCGTAGTATCCTTTAGTCTTTTAATAAACGTCTCAGAATTACAGGTTTCATACTATAGTGCACATGTATGAGCACACTACCTTCCAGTCGTTAGTAATTTTTTCTTGCTCATCTGCGTGCAAAAACCATAGAGGGTGCCAACGAAATTGTGGAGAGAAGTTCTTAGTCTTACTCTAAAGTAGGGGGAATCCGTATATTTCGGACGGTCTATTCTCCAATGTATTTGGGTCATTTTCTTAATTTGAGGTCCATTTTTCCCCCTTTCCCTATTGCATTTGACGTCTATGATGTTATAATTCTGATGCACTCTAACCCCCTAAGGGCTCTTTGGAAGTTGTACATGTACCAAATACCACAGAATACTACATGTGTTGCGCACACTTGTGTGGAAAGAATGGATACTACAGGTTACTACTCGGTAGTATTTTGTAGCTTTAGGTGAGGTTAGGGTTCTTTGGGGGTCAAGTACCAAATACCAAATACCACAGAATACTACATGTGTTGCGCACACTTGTATGGAAAGAATGGATACTACAGGTTACTACTCGGTAGTATTTTGTAGCTTTAGGTGAGGTTAGGGCTCTTTGGGGGTCAAGTACCAAATACCAAATACCACAGAATACTACATGTGTTGCGCACACTCTTATGGAAAGAATGGATACGATACTACAGGTTACTACTCAGTAGTATTTTGTAGCTATAGGTGAGGTTAGGGCTCTTTGGGGTCATGTACCAAATACCAAATACCACAGAATACTACATGTGTTGCGCACACTTGTATGGAAAGAATGGATACTACAGGTTACTACTCAGTAGTATTTTGGAGCTTCAGGTGAGGTTAGAGTTAATTAATGCAGTCGTCCTCCAAGAGTGGTTATTGTAGCAAACTATACCTACCCAACAAAAAAAAGAAATCGTTTGATGTTTTTCCTAATGATACTTGACAGAGTATCAAGGTAACGGGGACAGGGGAAATGTCACACTTGGGACCCAATACATTCATAGAATGACCCATTTGCGAACTGTTATTTCGATCTTCTGTTTCATCGCATGGTATTTTCCAGATGGAAGATCTAGGTAACATTTCACGATCACATATGTATTGACTTTGTTGTGTTTATCATGTGCAGGGTGAGTCAAAAAAGGAAACGCAAATGGCAGGAACATGTTTTCTTAATGAAGTTCTGCATGTAGCACTTTCAAAACCTAGGATACACTGTAAAAAATAATGGGTAAAACACTGTTGGACGATATAATTTTACCCTTCATTGATTTGAAATTACCCAATTTTCCAACCATTGGAAATAATTTGCCCAAGAGTTTAACCTGTTGATATGTTGGCCAACTTTGGTCTACCATGGTCTACATATCGACCCATTTTGCCCTACGTGACAGTGTATGAAAGCCCAATTCATAAGCTTTCTTTTAGTACAAGAATCAATCAAATCACTCATGGACTTTTAAAGTTATGGAATTTTAAACACAACCACCGTTTTAAAGTTCAATCCACGGATCCAAAAAAAATGTGTTCTTTCAGCAAAACGAAAGCAATTCTCAAAGGGATGCATGTGAATTGTTTTCGTTTTGCTGAAAGAACACCTTTTTTGTGATCCGTGGACAGAACTTTAAAAACGGTGTTTGTGTTAAACATCATCCGTAACTTGAATAGCACACGAGTGATTTGAATGATTCTTGTACTCAAAGAAAGCTCATTAATTGGGCTTTCATATATCCTAGGTTTTGAAAGTGCTACTGGCAAAACTTCATTGAAAAATTATTCCTGCCATTTAGGTTTCGTTTTTTTAAACTCAACCTGTACATGTGTACAACGTGTACGTGTGTGGATCAGATTCATATACTACACTCAACCAAAAAAAAAGTTCCCCCCCCCCTTCCAATACTTGTTTGTCTAACTCAAAAACTACTGGTCACATCTTGCTCAAATTACGACTGATCAAAACATTGATTTTATGTGTACGAATTTATGCAATTTATGACAAGTGATACCGAAAACAGTTGCACTTTTGTATGCGTGCATGTTGCGGTTTCACACTCACCTTGCGTACAAGTGTACAAAAGTGCAACTTTTTTTCGGTACCACTCGTCATAAATTGCATCATTCGCACTGTTTTCGGCCAAACAAAGAGTATGGCTGGATTGCTAAGAAATTTCTGCACTGATCAGTCGTAATTTGAGCATGATGTGCCCAGTAGTTTCTGAGTTAGACAAAAAAAGTATTAAAGGGAATGTACCGACATTTGCTTTTGCTGCAAATGGATTTGGAGGATTAGTATGTTATATAAAATATTGTTCAACTGACTTGTTTCATGTTTTGGGCTTGTAGATGCTGAAAAAACCAAGGAAACCAATCATGTTCTTGCAGTCTGGTTCCCTGACCGCACTTAAGATGAAACGAAGCAATTGATATACTTTGGGGCCAAGGCCAAGGCCAAGGCTTTTGACAAGGCCGGCCGCAGGCGTTGCCAACAAAGGCCAAGGCCAAGGCCAAGGCCAAGGCCAAGGCCAGAAAAAACATAAAATATACAAATATTAATAAAAAGTTTTATGAAAAGTATAGTGACACACATACAATAACGGGGAGCGGGAGAACACATCATGGGGCAAAAGAAATTTTGGTCCCCAAAAAAGCCCCAAAAATTTGGGAGGAAAATTACGGTCCCCCAAAAAGTGTAAGAAAAATTCGAAAATGAGATGCTGATGCTTATGATTTGAGGCAATTTCTGACCATTTAACAGATGTTTTTTAGGAAAAGATGATGGATGTTTCATTGCTGCTTGCTTTATTCGTACTCACGCAAAAAAAAAAATGGTTTCGTTTTTTTTTTTGGTGGCCCGCTTAGCTTTGGGCCCCCTGGATCCGCCCTTATCATCACGTACTCGTTACAACGAAGAACAAATTCTGCAATTGCCTCAACAACATGATACATCCGTTTTGTGGCTTTTATGACTGCTGTAAGTACCTATTAGTTCTGTATAAGTTCAGGTCTTCAATATGGTTTAACTAAACAAAATAATGATTTACTTCTATATAAATTCACCCACAATTCTCCCAAGTGTAACAAAAGGTACTCAAGAAACTGATTTGGGAAATTTTTATTTGTGGTCAAGTATTGGCGTAACCATCAGCATTTATAAACACGAACATCTACATGCACATCACTTATTCACAGACATATACAATAAATCAGACCATCCATATGTATCTAAAAGTTTAAGTATCTTCTCATTAGCCCCACAGCTGTGAATATTTTTTGCAGCAAATCTACTACAATGGTAACAAATGTGATGCTACAAAAGTGGAAGTGTGCAACACACAACAAATCTATAGGTGCTCCTCCTCCATGTTAATACGATTAAAAATGGTACAGCAAAAAACGAACAGACATATTTGGAAAAAAAAAAAAAAAAAAATCTATGGGCCTTGAAGCCTTGAAGAGTACCAGGAGCCCCCCTGCCCTCAAGCCTCAAGGCCAAGGCCAAGCTTGCTCTCAAGCCTCGAGGGCCAGGCCAAGGCCACAAAATCCAGCCTTAAGGCAGCTTAAGGGGCCAAGGCCAACATCAAGGCACTACATCACTGACTTTGGGGGAGGCTTGTACCCCTTCACAGGTGTATGACCAATTGCAAGGAAAAGTCATAATAGCTAATTATGAAACAGTTTTGAAAAAAAGCCAGTTTTCTCCAACGCTGGTCGACCGACCAGCGTTGGAAAAATACAGTTTTTCTTGAAAATGTCAGCACACCAGGAGCCACGATTTTACAGGATGCTTTAGACTGTCAGTCCCTAACAATTCAGTAAGGTATTTCGTGATAATTTGATCATTTCGTTTTTTGATGTTTGCAAATGTTGTATTTTCCCTTTAAGCCTTAAGGGGAACTTTCTTTTTGGTTGAATGTACAAGGAAGAAAATGTGTCAACGATATAACTAAACATAGCTTGGAGGGACGGAACCACATTAATGGTGTCATCCTAATCAACACCAATCAACAGATCAACACCCCATTGTAATCAACTCGAACCTTGAGGGACTTGTTATTGGAGTGATAGGCAGTTTGACAGCGCGACACGGCGCGCTGCCGGCCCATCATTTATCACTGAGCTCTTGGCGCGTGCTAATTGCCCTCGGCAGTCAGTGCAAATCATGGACACTTGCGCTTATCAGTAACTCGCAGACTGTTAGGGCTTTGTTTCGGCGTTGAAGTTCGGCTTTTGTTTGAGCTGCCCAAGCGCTGTCTTTTCTTAAGAGACCTCTTAACTAACTTAATTGTTTTATTGAATATTGAAAACTGGACCAAACAGCTCCAAATTGTAACCTTTCAAGACAATTTTTAAAAAATCCAGGCCTGCATAAAATACTTCTCTTTTTGTCGTGATAAAGTCTTGAAGTGTTTTCACACCAGTATATTTCGTCCCTTCTTCGAACTTTTTAGCTGTGGGATAGCAGCTCAAGAAATCATCATGTCTCTCCGTTCGGCCGTTAGTCTGTTATGAGTTGGTACCAAACGTTGACATTGTCTATAGCTCCGACGTATTTCGAACGATTTCACCCAACTTTGCCAAAAGCATCAGTAGCCCAGCCCCAACATGTCACATGACCAAACCGGGGTCAAGGTCATCATGGGGTCACTGGGGTCAAAAGCCTGAATTATTTTTAAAAGTCAAAACGCTACTCCTTCCAGAAATTACATGGCACAATCACGTGACTCATGCATGGACACGAATTCGTTGGCCCACAGCTTCCGAGATATTTCCGATCGAGCCCGTTTGATCATGCTTCAATTTCTCAAGGCATAGGCCTACGTGGAAGTAAAATTTGGGGAACTGAACAGCGCTAGAGTACTAGGTAATCGTCCCCATAAAACAGGGATCAATTCCAAGCTTGCTCGTCGAAAGACGTGTACATTATAGGCCTTACACAATTATTTCAGACTAAAGTCGACTGAGACTCGACCCAGAGTCGACCCCCCCCCAAAAAAAAATGCATTGGTTGAGATATTCCGTGTACAATTCTGTTGAAAAGCTGGTTTCGATCGCCTTCGTCCCCCAAGCAGGTGGCGTTTTGCGGCTGCGCATAATCATGAGTAAACATATACAACGTACCCCAATATGGACCTGATTATTGTTGGCCATTAAAATACTTTCGAACTGTGGGTAAATTAGAAAGGTACGGTATGAGCGAATTTTGTAGAAAATAAGATGGTCATCTCCCAATTACTGAAGTGAAAGAATAATTGAAGGCGTCCCATTTTGGGTCAAACCAATCCCGGCACTGAAATGACCCTATGTGGCCCCGAAGTTGATGGAAATATATTTCCTTTTTTTATATTAAAACTAGCTTTTTAGTTCGGGTGCCTCGATAGTTTAAGGATCGATCTGTTTCTGAGGACCTTATTACCTACAAAATCACCGAATATTCCCAAACATGAATGGAAGGGACAGATAGCTGAATCTTTGTATCGATGCATAATATAAATCTTTAAAAGATTGTATTTTTTGCCGATTATGTAACTAATTATTTATTGATGTCTGAAAAAAAATTGGAAACCTAAGGAATCTAGTCATGATCGTTGAATTTATTTACTGAATTCCCCTGTCACTGCACTGTCTTTTATATTTGGAAATCCGTCTTTGGGTTTGCGTATCTTCTGTTCAAAATACCGTTTCGTGTTGCGAAGTGACTCCTGATTTGTTTTCAATTGGAATTATCATCACAAAGTTTTAAATATCATATTACAATAATAATCATCTAAAGCACTTGCACAAACTTTTGCTCTAGCTAAATTCTCAGAAAGCGAGAAACTGGAGAATAGTACAACTCTGCACCGAAACTCGAGACACAGATTCTGTGACTGAGTTGGGTCAAAAATCTTGGGGCTTTCGGTCTAAATCTTTTTCATGTTCCCTCATCCCTGCATCGCACCCACGCCTCTGAAATGGCTAGGAACTAGCGATGGGCTGTAAAGCGGTGCTCTCTCACCGACGAAATCCGCCTGGATCGCGTGCGTCAGCAGCAACTTTCGGCGGTGATCTCTTCGAGTAAAACCGCGACATGACCCGGGCCACACGCTCTACGCGTGCCGCGGCCGCGTGCACCTGATACACTCACTGCGGTAAGCCAAAGGTTTTTTTTGCAAAACGTGGACAAGTGCGATGACGTGGTATTTCGACACCCGACACTCGCTCCACCCCGAAAGGAAACAACCGGTTGACCTTTGGCCGTGACCTCTAGGGTCAATCCAAGTTCTACCCCCAGGAGGGGGTTACGATCTGTGGCTGTTGGCACGTGCTGGCTACATGCAGTTCTTCCTATTTTTGGTGCAGGAGTGTTTTTTCGGAAAGGGTTCGACTAGTAAAAACTTCCCCTCTGACTAACAGCAAATGGTGAACCCACAGGTGGTTGGCGCTGTGGACAGACCAATCGAAAATGGAAAACGAGCCAAGGCAATAAACAGTTTCCCAGACCAGTAAACTCCGACAAATAAATTCAAAGTAAACAAATCTGACTGTGTTTATTTCGCAATAAATATGGGTTGCGATGATAACTATAAACCAAAACAGCGAAGCCATATCTCATAATTTCAGTGAACGATTCAGTTATCGGGGATTAAAGCGTCTTTTTACAATAGAATCACGCGGCTGACGGGAAAGAAATTTTCCCATGGCGGCAAATGTAGGCCTATTGCTTTTGTTAATTTGTTAATTTTTTTGTGGATAGTGTACGCAGTGGCTGCCTTTTTCGTGACATCACTTTAAAAAAAAAAAAATGGGGTTCTTTTTTCGGGGGCATGGTCCCCGTTGTCCCCATCCCCCTTCCTCCCCCGTCCCCCCCCCCCACCGATCCACCGTTGCTCTGTTCGTTGCTTGATTCGGTTGGTTTCTGTAACTAAAGTTAGCAGGGCAAATTGTTGTATTTTGCTGGCGTACATGTATTGCTGCCCGTGTGAAACTTGCACTTAGTGTTTGTTAACATTTCGGCATTAGTTTAAGTCTTAAATCACTTTGCAGTCCAATCTTTTCTTCTTCTTCTTTTTTAGTCTAGTTTCAGGTTTTGCCACCCGAACTCAGCTCTACTAAAAAAATCTTCAGTGGAATGCTTAATTGTTGCAACGGTCAAATTTTACGTGAAAAGCGCTTGAATTTATTTCATAAATTTGGATTGTGACATAGGCCTAACCTGAAGTACAGGTGAAAGACTAGTGACCCTGCAATGACCATGGGAGCCTCATGCACGACACGTGTCACATGCGCCAAGTTCCGGCTGACACACTCTAAAAACAAGCAAATCACACACCCTTAGTGCGAGGATATCGAAAAAGCAAGTCCTCGAAATGTCAAGTATTACCTTTTTTGGTGTTTAAAGGGATTCATTTCACAAGATCCTGGTCAGAAATCGGAAATGTGGTCGACATCGATTAGCACAAACGATTTTTCTGTACTTTCTGCATAGTGACAATGCATTAATGTGTGGTCGATCCACGTTTTAGGGCGGATCCAGGGGCGCCAACGGAGGGGATGCCCCCCCCCAAAAAAAAAAAATCAGTGACGTCGCAATAATGGCAGGCACTGTGTATGTACACCACAATCTTTTCCTCAATGAAATTTGGCTAAAGTGGTCAGAAATCGCCTTAGATCGCACCACTTCTCTTCTTCATTCATTCATTTTCATGATGACTTGATGGGTTGGGCCCAACTGTCCCTGTCGAGCATAGTGTTGGAAAGAGATGGACCACTCAGACCAGTTTCTAGCTCGATGGATGTTTTCAGGGTCATGTTGGGACGACCTTTTCGTCGAGGGGCTTCAGGATTCCAGAGGAGAACTTGACTAGCTGGCTCATTATGTCGATAAACGTGACCGGCTAGCCGAAGGCGACGCTGTCTGATGGTGGTGGAGATAGGGGAAGGGCACCGTACAGAACAGAGTTAGGGAGATGTTGTTGACAAGAAACGTTCTGAACAGCCCGCAACATCCGTGTATAGGTGCCATCAATGGATGCAGAGATCTGTTTGGTCAGGGTCCGGGACTCGCAACCGTAGAGGAGGATGGATTCTATTGAGGTCTTGAAGATCTTAAGTTTGGTGGTCTTGGAGATCGAGGATCTCCAGACTTTTGTCAGTGAGAACAGAGCAGACCAAGCTTGGGCTTTTCTACACTCGCACCCGCAGAGCATATTAAATATTGTCCCCCCCCCCAAAAAAAATGTGTTCGGGATCCGCCCTTGTCCCCATTGTCTATACACAAACCCTAAAAAGGTCGGCACCTCACTCCGTTTTAAACCAACATTTTCGTCCCTTATTCAGCACGAAAAGTAAATAAATAAAATTAAATCAAAACATTCGTATTGTTTATATGCTTTCTGAGCAAAAAGTATACACATTATAAGAAATGGAGAACCGAATCGTACTGGAATGGTCTTTTAAAAATGGATCCAAATCAATTTTTATGGTGCTGGTAAACAGTAAGTAGAAGTACTATAGCAGAAACTTGCTACCTTAAAGGGAATATACAACATTTGCAAACATCGAAAAATAAAACTACCAAGTTCTTACGAAATACCTTACTAGGATGTTGGTAAATGACAGTCTCAAGCATCTTTGAAAATTATGGCACCTGGTGTAGAGTCATTTTCAAGAAAATGGTATTTTTGTAAACATTTCCAACGGTGGTCGGCCGACCCGCGTTGGAAAAACCTAACTATTTTTCAACTACTGCTCCAAATTTACCATTTTTTTTCAGTCCAAATTTTGTTTGCTATTGGTTACATGTTCATGAACGGGTGCAGGCCAGCTAGACTGGTTCCCTTGCCTTACAATTTTCGATCATCTATAAATTGATCCATTTTATCTTTTGTGGAGTCAGGGAACCAGACTACCTGAACATTTTTGTTTTTCTTGGTTTTTCCAACCTTTTCGAACACCAAACTTCAAAAATGTCAGTGTAACAATATTTGATCTATCATACTAACCTCTCAAATAGTTCATTTCTGAAAATTACAGCAAAAGCCAATGATGTACATTCCCTTTAAGAACGCTTTCGTGTCGTGTATGTGCAAATGGTTGCGCACGCGCCGCATGGAGATTTCTTACGTTACTGATTTTAGCAACTTTTTCTCCGTTGTTTAAGCGTTTCTTTTGCTGCGCTAACTGCTTACGGTCTCCATCCATGAAATAGATGGAAGCTCTGTTAGCAGAAAAAAACGTGTGCTTACCTCAGTGAAATTGGGCCCTTTCTTTCGTAAAATGTACAGGGTGAGTAAAAAAAGAAACCCAAACAGCAAGACCATTTGCTTTATAAAGTTCTGCATGTAGCACTTTTAAAATGAAAGCCCAATTTATAAGCTTTCTTTTGGTACAAGATTCATTCAAATCACTCATGTACTTTTCAAGTTACGGAATTTTAAACACATATCAACCACCGTTTTAAAGTTCTATCCACGGATCACCAAAAAGTGTGTGTTCTTTCAACAAAACGAAACACTTCACACACAATTGTTTTCGTTTTCTGAAAGAACATTTTCATACCTTTTTGTGATCCTGGACAGAACTTTAAAACGGTGGTTGTGTTTAAAATTCCGTACCTTGAAAAGTACATGAGTAATTTGAATGATTCTTGTATCAAATGAAAGCTTATTAATTGGGCTTTCATATCCTAGATTTTTATAGTGCTACTCGAAGAGATTCATTAAAAAAAATGGTCCTGCCATTTGGGTTTCGCTTTTCCCTTGACTCGCCCTTTAGTATGTCTTTTCCTGTGTTAATTAAGAAAATTCTTCTGTGGGATCGAAAGGTTAGGCGCTTTTTACACAAATGAATCAGTTTACTGATTTAGCCCCCAAAAAGTCATGTTTAACTTATCCTGAAAGTTTTGCTGATCTACGCAGAAAAATAAACAAACAATCTTTAAGCTTTTTTTTCTGCTGCTGGTTTTCAGCACTTCACCTGGATTCCAGCACTCGCGACCGGCGCGTGCCCATGCCCACGGTGACCGTCGGGGGAGCTTGGGCCATGTTGCCCCCGGCGGAACCGGTGACCTTTACCCGCTGACAAGTTGACGATCTCGCTGATCGCTACAAATTGTATTCCAAACGAAACCGCGTCTTTATCGGCTTATAATTGAAAGCCTGGTATATCGGGATCGAGATGGCTGACGGATTTACAAGAGGAGGGGGCTGCCGGCTTCAGATAAACATTTTTTGATCGTTTCTTATCGCCAAGTCGCAAGCGTTTGGTTGTGGTTTTTCTGAATATACGGAAGGAAAGAAGAGTGAGAATTCTTGTCACCTTTTGCTCAGTTCCGCCTCGTTTCAAGGTCAAAAGCTTGCACTATCCTTAATTTTAACAGCGAAACAATAATGAAGCGTTTGTTTCCAAAGGTTATACAGACTAGTAAATAGACTACCATAGACCTCAGTGATAATTCACTTCCCATATTTTTTAAAAATACTCACAACTCTCCAAGGTGTTTGAGACACACATCAAACTAAAGCTTATTTCATCATCTTTCATTTTCCGTTCAGTTGTGGGAAGTTATCCAATGACTTTTGGGAGAAAATTCCATCTAAAGATGATCTTCCCTAAAAGCAGGCCTGAAGCCGATCGCCATTTTGAAAACGGACGCCTACCCTCCATTGCAAAATAGCGCCATTTTAGGGCCTATTTCGTCCACATTTCACACTAGTCTAATACGAGTTCGCAGTCCTGTGCACGGCTTCCACCTTTCTTTCTTTTCTGACCAGTCCTCAAGTTCACGGCCCTCAAAATGCTCTAACACCGGAGAATTTGAGGGTGTGCAAAGGGTGATTTGGCCAGCGTAGGCAATATCGGGCCAATTTACTGGTCTGCAACCAAAAACACGATAAGCGCCATGTTGGTCGCTTTTAGAACCCCGCCCTCTCCTGCTTGCTCAAGGCCAGTCAATTTCGACGGCTTTTATAATACTAAAACACAATTATGAACGCTTTTATACTGTGTACATGTATTATGTTCTCGTTCTATAAGTTTTCATATCCGTCCAACTCTTTGCCTTTTGTTTCAAATAGATATATCGCGCTTGGGAAACAAACTACATGTACCATTGGTTATGACGCACAAGATACGATTAGTATATAAGAAGGCTGTTATTTTAGGCGTCCATGGCAATAATGCGGTTTTTTAGAGGATTAAAATTAAACAAACAGGGTGACTGATCATAACCGCTCTTCACTTTGCCTTTGTTTTTCCCGCAATCTGCGGAAAGCGTTTGTTTTTGTTCTGATATCTTTTTTCTTTTCCTTCTTCGTCTAATTCTTCTATTCCAAATCCCATAGACTTTGTCGTGTGGGGTTTTTTGGGGTCTTGTAATGTTTTCGAAGACGTTTTGCTGATCTGCTGATCACCAGCAGCCTGTCATAGAAATTTTTTTATTGTAAACATGTCTGCATTTGAAAAAGGTTTGTTTATCGTTAATTTCCATGACTATAATGATATGTATACTTCTAAAGCGATGCATTTTTTGCAATGCAAAGAATTGCATATAAGATTGTTTTATTTATACACAAACACTCACGGGCTATGCGGTGGCACGGTTGAATACATGTATTCATAAGACCTCTTTTAACACGTGTTGAATAAGCTTTATGCTTTCTCGGAACTTGTATTATTGGATTTTTGGCTAGGATCCAAGACGAGACGTTTTTTTTTTCATATTCATGGAGCCTAAGTGCAAATATCACTGCGGGCACTCCATTTTTTTGTTTTTTTCGTGGAGTCTGCAGTCCGCGGCAGGAACAGTGTTGCGTGAGGCCCTTAATCCCCTTGGCAAGGTCATACGGCGGCTTCATTTCTGATTCTACAGATTCGACGCTTGGCCTGTTTGGTAACCACCGAGCAATATACACAAAAGCATGCTCAAAATTAGCTCATAACTTCAAGCTTTTGTTTTACATGGGGTAGGGGCCATGCAATGCACAGTAATTATATATTATAACGCAATCCTTGCAAATGCATTATTGCGTCCCATTTAGCCTGATTTTCACTTTGTGTTTTGCCATTTTTAACGGATATTTTGGTGCCTTTTTTTTTGGATTTTATGCTCATGTGAAGTTCCATATTCATCAGCAAAATTGTGATGTCATTCCAGGTAGAAACCTCAATGTTATCTATTTCAACGCAACAGGTTGCTAGAATATTAGATATGTTGCTGTCATAAATTCTCTTTTCTTTGGTGATTCGTTGTGTAGGCCTAAGTATGATGGCAGTACTGAGCCGGTGAGCAACCCTCTATGTTTTCAACGAGCACATTTTGGGTTCACAATTTGAACAGAAAACCTTCGAAACTGAACAGTGTCTTCCTGAAATGACATCGCAGCAACAGTGCCCTCGGTAGTCAGGAAAACCTTGAAAATTGTTTTAAATTGTTTAAAGAAGTGCACTTTTCGATAAAATTAACCACGCAAAACGGGAAGTCATTTTTTGTTTTACACGGGGGCCTACGTTATTTTTTCCGTAGGATGCTTTAAAGGTATACATAGGCCTATAGCAGTTGGTTTTTGTTGTGCAGATGTCTTTAATCTGCACGAAGTGAATTTTGCTGTCTTTTCCTTGTGGGTTTCGTGTTCAAAAATAGATTAGGTTTTCTTTTCTATTAATTCAATACTTTGTTTAAATGTCCTCTCCTTTTCTGAAAAGGCTCATCGGATGTTTCATCATCATGCTGCAAGCAAGCTATTGCGCAAATTTCAAGCGTCTATAGTTATATGGCATTCAACGATTGACACCGGGCCTCTTGTACACCGAATTATAGAATTTTTTGTATTATATTATAATTTTTATTATATTTATAGAATTATATTATTTTTTTCTGATATAAGTATTATGACGTGACATTTGAAAGTGGAAGCGCGACCGGGTCTATTTTTATGCCGCTGTGGTTTTGAATAGAAAAGAAAATACCCAACGCACGCACTTTGAGTGTGATTCCTTTCTTACTGCCATTTCGGCGCTGGTAGAATTTTTTATGAATGGGCCATACCAAGCGGAAGTTACGGTTCACGGAAAGCTGGAGCAGCACGGGTTTTCCCCGGCCATTGTTGTCATTGTGACGTCATCAACCGCCGCTGGCTGTTGCCATGGATTATGCACAAGAATAATGTCCGAACCGGAGAACTTTTTTTTTTGTATTTTGTGATATCGCTATAGCTTTGTGCAGTTTCTTTTTCTTCTTTTCGGAAATGGTGTCAGAAAAATGATGTATAAGCCGGTTGTACTATTCGTGTGCATTATTTATAGATCACAGTGCGTGCAGTGCGTGGGCCTGCAGCGTACTGTGACCTCATATCAGCAGCAGATTACAAATCGAATTTTTTTTGATATGCGGTATTGATTTTAAAGGTAATATAGGCCTATACAGCATTTGGTTTTGCTGTAATTTTCAGAAACGGATACATTTTGGCGTTAGGTTTTCATAGAAAATACTGTTACACTGACCTGTTTAAAGTTTGGTGTTCACGGATGCTGGAAAAACCAAGAAAAAAATTCTTGTTCTTGTAGTCTGGTTCCCTGACCCTACACTACAGGCAAAATGGAGCAATTTATAGACGTCAGGGAATATTGTCAGGTCAAGGAACCAGACTAGCTGGCTTGCACCCGTTCACTGAGATGTATAACCGATTGGAAATAAAATGTGAACTGAATATTGGTATTAAATTGGGGGCAGATTTTGAATTGAAAAAAAAACACAGGTTTTTTTTGTCCAACGATGGTCGGCTGACCATCGTTGGCAATTGATACAAAAATTCAACTTTTCTTGAAAACGACAGCACACCAGGTGCCATGATTTCACAGGATGCTTGAGACTATTATTCACTTACAGTCAAGTGAGGTACTTCGTAATAATTTGTTAGTTTTAGTTTTTTGATGTTTGCAAATGTTGCATATTACCTTTAAGTATGAAGGGTCTCAACATTTTTTTCTTCATCTCGTGGGGGAAAAAAAGAGAACTCAGAAAACTAGAAAATTTCTACGAATCACGTTCTATTTCAAAAGACGCCCGAGCAATTCAATTCAATTCAATTCAATTCAATTCAATTCAATTCAATTTGACTTTATCCCTGACGGGAAATTCCATTGGCATTTTACATTAAACATGTAAAAGAAAAAAAAGTTACAAAATTACAAATATTATTACACAAAAATCACAATACATGTACTTCACTAAAAAGAAAAATATAAAATATGTCATTAAACTTCAATAAAGATAAGATACTGCACATAACCTAAACAGCCTGTTTAAAATTCCATGTGGTTACAATTAAAATCCTGTGTTATATAAACTACTCGAACAAATGTTCGTGTAATTTTAAGAATCCTTCATATTCACTATTTCATTCCTAAAAATTCAAAAGGACTGTGTTAGAAGATAAAATACTGGACAGAACCTTAAAAAAAGCCTGTTTAAAATTCCATGTGGGAACAATTTAAATCCTGTGTTGATCTCTGTGAAAAAAAAAATAATCATCGTTCCAACTGCTTCCAAGCAGCCTAGAAACCCGTTAGGCCCCAAAAAAGTCTCCGCTTTCTGGTATGGAGCTTGCCCAAAAAGATGTGCGGCGACGCGGCTTTTTTTTTTTTTTTTAACCTGATATTTTTGCTTCAAATGTCGGCTGATGACTGCAATTGGTGTCCGACTAAACTTAGTGCAAATAGGCCTATATGGGAGTCCAGAGAGGCCACATAAAGCTTATTCTCGACCATAACCCAATCTAAAAACACGTAAAAATTGTGCAGCAGCAGGATTCCAGTCAAACCAGTGAGTTTGGCGGTTTTGAGACATCATCTTTCATTGAAAAAAAACTTTTTCATTTTGCCGACGCGCATGGCTACGGCGACGCGCGCGCATACCAGAAACCGGAGACTTTTGGGGGGGGGGGGCCTTATTACAGACTTTTTTTTTAATTGCGCGCAAATGTTCTTATTGTCATGCACCCTTTAAATTCGTTTAAGTTCGTTGTGGACTAGAAAGGCCGAGAAACCTTGTTGCGTGCACTTGTTTCTGAAATAACAACACCATCAGCGGATATCGTAGATAAAGGGCTTATTTGACCTTTTCTGTACACAGAATAATCAAATTATTTCTTCCCTAGCTCGAAAAGCACAAACAAAACCTGATATTAAAATTTTAAATTGAGATGGTGTGGGAAACTAACGACATTGTCCGGTCGGTGTCGATCAGGCCAGAGCAAGATCTAAATCCTCCCCGGTGTCTTCGCACCGTCGGCCCCCGTGGGACGCAGTGCCGCGTCGCGCTCCGCTTGATCTCTTCGCCCGTTGTCTCAACAACTCCAATACGAAATGCATGCATGGCAATGAATTCACATGGAATTCCCTTTTTCCCGTGAAGTTCATGAATATATGTAAGCTGTATTTTTCCTAAGAGAGATATAGGACTATACTCTCCTTGAAGGTTTCAGTTCGGGCCTCGGAAATACCAGCACGTGCACTGTGTCAGACCCAGGGGAAGCGTGGCGGTATCGAGAGTAAACAGACACCAATGAATAATCTCATTAAAGTTGTACATATTTATCGGTGATTTCGATCCAACAAATTGAAAGCCAGAGAGGCTCCCAACAGTAAATTGTGCATACGTAAATAGTTATCCGTATTCGTAGAAAATACTTGGCAATCGACCTATGCAAACAGCGGCTACTGCACACTCTGAGAAGAACATTTGAGAAGAAAATGTGGGGGGAAAATTGAAAGAGAAAAGTAATTTGACATTACTGTGTATAAGTAACGGGTGCAAGTCTTTAAGCAGGCACAGCTGGACAAGCCTCCTTCGGCTTCTTATTTTACAGCGTAACAAACCACCACGTCCAAGGAAATATGAAGAAAGTACCTTTTTAACATTTACCGGCAAATTGTGAGAAAGTGTGTTGCTGAAACTGGTCGATCCAGAGTCCATCTTTCTGAGACGGAATCCTAATTAATGTCTCTTAAGAAGTTGTTCTTCACTAGTCTTATAGTGTACAATTTCACAAAAGCGCATAACTCGGCCACCAGGTTGGTATTTTCCCCAATGTTGGTCAAATACCGTTAACCAGTTCGCGCCGGAGGCCGTGATATAACGCACTGGCTGTTTTTTGAACCCAGGCACGGCTGACGGGTTAAAACGTCAAGATTGCCTTGACTCGCCAGTCGTGACCGGGTGACGTCTAAACACGCTAATCCCTCGTGCCTTTTGTACACACATACTACGTCCGTGTGTTGCCTGTGGAGGTGGACCGTGTGCTGACCGTTGTGTGCTGACCGTTGTGCAGGGCCTGTTGTACAATTTACGCTCCAGTGCAATCTGGAAACATTATGAGGTTTCGGCAAAAAAATATCGTATACAATTGAAATCACTCTTGTGAATCAGTATTTGTGGCGTTTGGCTTTATATCAGAAGTTGGCTGGAAAATTTTACCTTTTGAAAATTTCGAAATTTTCGGAAAACCCGGCGCGAAGGGGTTCATTTGGCCAATTTTTACCCGAATTGACCAACAATTTACAGTGCACGTTAATCACAAGTCATTGTAGTCCCACTTGATGTTATGCAGTCAATGGCCAAACATTTTGTTATACTTTTAACCTGTGATTTGACTTGTGATTGTGGCTTGTCTTTAGCCTGTTAAGTTCAAATGTTGCATACAAGAATTGCCTTTATGCATGCTTTTTGTTCAAATAATGGCAAGTACTAAACAGCTAATACAAAACTAGCTCCAGGTCAATATTTTTCGCCGTCCCTTAATGATTCAGTTTTTAAAGCTGCGTTTCCCATCAGAAATTTCAAAAAAATTAGGGTGTACTTCCTTTGCCCAACACCCCCAAATAAGCAAACGATCCATTTTTACTCACAGACTTCGTTGGGCCTCATACATACACGTCGTCCTGGCAGCACGAATTCATATCAAAACGCCAACGGTCTGTCTTTCGACTTAAGAAAGTTACTTTTTTTGTACTCAAGCACAGCCCGATTGTAATTGAATTAGGCGTTAATAGGTGGAAATGACCCCTGTTGAATTGAGGTTTGCCAAGCCGTGTCATGGCATCGACAAAGACCCTTTGTCTCCTCAAGTTCTTGGTACTAGTCCCAGAGGAGGGATGACAGTCAGCCGTTGGTGTAATCAGTTGGTAATACTTTCGGTTGAAGAGTTTGTTTATATTCGACAATGAAGTATCAGAAATGGAAGAGCAAGCATTTCACTCTTGAGGCAAAATCGATACTCTGATAATTATAACTTCTGGGTATTCCATCACCCTTTCTGGATTCTTCATTTTGTCCTTCTTTTCACCCCCTGTGGCTGTATGTGGTTGATTCTGGCGGTACGGTTCTCCCTATAGTCCAAAAATTTTGGACTTTCAATACATAGTGTGTGAGAGTCCCAAAAGTTAAAGGGAATGTACAACATTTGCTTTTGCTGCAGATTTCAGAAATAAATGAATTTGGAGGATAAGGGTTATAGCAAATATTGTTCAACTGACTTGTTTCACGTTTTGGGCTTGTAGATGCTGGAAAAACATAGAAAACCAATCATGTTCTTGTAGTCTGGTTCCCTGACCCCACTTAAGATGAAACAGAGCAGTTTGTAGACTTTGGGGAATTGTAAGGTCAAAGAATCAGTCTAGCAGGCTTGTACCCCTTCACAGGTGTGTAATCAATTGCAAAGAAAATGCGGAATAGCTAAATATGAAAAACTAGGAGCAGTTTTTGAAAGCCAGTTTTTCCCAACGCTGATCGGCCGACCAGCGTTGGAAAAATACAGTTTTTCTTGAAAATGTCAGCACATCAGGAGCCACGATTTTACAGGATGCTTTAGACTGTCATTCCCTAACAATTCAGTAAGGTATTTCGTGATAATTTGATCATTTCGTTTTTTGATGTTTGCAAATGTTGTATCTTCCCTTTAAGTTATTGAAAACACACAAGACAAGAAAATAGACTGGCATCTGAAACAACCAGTCCAACACACTTCAGTACTGCATCAATCAACTGTGCCAAAAGAAACATCTGGCAAGTCTGGTATACTAGTCTCTATTACATTATTTTCTCCATGTTCAGCCACCAGACTATTGACAATGAATGATCAGTCTTTTCAAACAGTTGAACCATGGATGGACATTATACCAGTCTAGTCTTTAGCCTCATTTTAAAACCACTTGTCTTCCCTCTCATGTGCAAAATATTGAAGAAAATGTCTACTTTAATAATTGAATTGAGTCTTCAAACTTGATTGGTGAAATAATGAGGATCTGTTCTTTGCCCGATGAAATTTTTGGAGAATTTTGCTGTCTAAAGAGTGAGTAAAGTTGGGCTGATTTCGTTTTGCATGTTTTTCAGCACTCAATGTTTTAGTCTGGGATCCCCCGCTCCCTTTCAAACAACAAAAAACATCAGCAGAATTTCAGAAATTCAACCGAATGAAATCCCCCATATGCGCAGGGCTCATGCGTTCTTGACTTCGATGCTTGCTTCTGCGCATGCGCGCATAAGTTTTGAATTATCAGCGTACACTTGGTACCTACTATGTGCATCTCAAAATTCTGTTAATTAATTTCCCTGCAAAACCTCAAATCTCATTAACTTTTGACTTTAAATGAAAATAACCTGCATTGTTGTTTTACATATTTCAATCACAGTTGGAGTCGGTCCGGGAAGTGGTTGTCCATTTGTCGAGGGAATGAGTGGAGTCCTATGATAACTCAGTGATGGACGAGATGGAATTGGGATGCATGAACATCGGACGGTAATACATTTTTGATCTAAAGGCATATTACCACTTAATACAGTCTGTCCCAGAAGCGGGCCCCGGACAAATCAGCGGCCATATCTAAACGGGGCCGTATCATAAGTCCGACGCCTCATAGGTCCGACGCCTCATAAGTCCGACGTCGGAAAAACGAGGCGTTTAATTTGTCGGACTTACGAGGCGTCGGAGCTATGAGGCGTCGGACTAATGAGGCATCGGACCTATGAGGCGTCGGACTTATGAGCGGACCCCATCTATATAAACAAATGTTCCTCTGAGACTAAATTTGTTTAATGTTTTTTTTTCATGTTGTTAATGTTGTTTATTGCCTGTGGGAAAATAAACTGAATTGATTAAAAACTCTTTAAACCATGACTAGAAACGTAAGAGCTCCATAAAATCGAAATTTACACTTGTGCTGGTAAATTAGTGGAGAGAGGGAGACCACGAACCTGTATCACACACGAACACATTTCACATGCAACCAAGAAGAGAATATGTCTTTATTTCATAGCGCATTTTATTTGTTATGTTCGTTCATAAAATCTGATTCTAATAAAATTAAATACTGCCCCTTGAATACATGTAGGCCTAGTCTCTTCTTGTTTAAATGTAACCACGTTGGCGCACAAACGTCACTGACGCCGCATGACGGCCCGTACGAGTTGCCGATGACCGACACATAATACAGGCAAGCATGGTATATCAATTGGGCCCGACTATTGTTAAAGACATCAGAAAAAAAATATATATAATAAAATTATCATCGACTGAAGAAAAAAAATATGTATTCCATCCAACCCGTATTAAGTCATGCAGGGACTGATTTACGACCGTTGAACTGACTGACGCTAACCGGGTCAAAACAAGATAATGGGGGCAAATTGGCTAAAATGGGACTTCCGCCGATTGTTCGCACATCATTGTTGCAGGCCTAAAAGCCATACGGTATAGGCATATATAACATGCTGGGGAAATCCGCCAAGCGCTCCACAAAATGAGCTCCCATCACCGACCCCCTTTTTGTACGCAACAGAGCCAGTGTGTTTTATTGAAATTGGAGTGTGATTATCCAATCGCCAAGGTTATACGCGTATCAACGAGCTACTCCAACCATGCATGCGGGCAATAGCTTAAGTGTTGAAGCCAGGGTGAAAAGCTTCAATCTTTTCAAACAAACCCTTGCATAATGGGACAGGTTGGCTGGTCTGGGACTTCGTCGTGACACAACCGCGTTTTGCCTGAAATTTACGCAATAATTTCATGACATCTTTATGAGACTATAAATTGTATACAATGTAATTTGAACCTTAATTGAGGCAATACTACAAAGCTGCATGTGATTTTAAGTGTTTATAGTGTATTTCGAGTAATTCTGGTGAATTTGGCAGATTTTTGATAAATCTGACAGATTTTTGAAGTGGTTTAAGCTCTGGCAGGAGCTTCAACAACTCACGTTGGTGTCGGTCGGTCGCCGAAAAATTGACCAAAAATATTTTAGAAAATTTGAGCAAATGCCATGCCATCGTCACAGTAAATGCACTCTACAAAATTGTTTGTAACAATTCGTAAAGTCGTTTATGAAAATTTTGTAACGGAGGCAAGATATGTGCAGTAATGTTATAGTCACGTGGTATTTTTTTTGTAGCGGTTGGACGGTATCCAGAAGGAGGAAATGAAAATTAACGAAAAGTATGGTGTTCCATATGTGTCATCGGTGTCGCATTTTCGCCAGAGCTTATTCATTGTGCACTCGCACTTGTTTATTTGTAAGTTCAAAATTGTTGGTTTAACCAACGTCGTACAAGCAGTTAAAACTCGCTGGCGATAGCGAAATCACTACGGTCAAGCATGGGCGTCACGAAGGGGGGGGGGGGGAGAAAAAAAAGGAAGAAAAAAAAAAGAAAAGAAAAAGAGGCGCGAAGACAAAGTGGTGTAAATTTAATGAGTTGGGGGGGGCAAAATGTCCCTGCCCCCCTCTAAAACTGATAAATCGAGAATGTGTTGAGAAATACAAGCATTTTTTTGGCAAAAAAAAATTGGGTTTTTTTTTTTCCAAATAGGGCCTGGGGCCTATTTTGTGGTCAAACGATATTAACTTTCTCGAAATTATGATTGTACACAATCACCATTTCACTTTACGTTTGAAATTCAAACTCTTTCATAAAACCCGTAGTTCTTGGATCACGATGGACAACAAACATTTTCAAATGTTTGCTTTCAAAATCTAGCGATTCGAGGGTCAAATTGTGGACTGCGTTGCGGAAATGTAAACTCAATTTATGAGTAATTTTCTTTCTTTTCCTTTACAGAGGAAAAATCATAGTGGCGTTCGCGTGTAACATAACATGTCAAGAACGTGTATTGTGTTTGAGCGGCTTCTACAATTTTAATGAGAGGAGCCATTTTTACTCCGAAAAAAATGCAGACAGATCCTTGGGTTGTACATTCGTCGTACGTACATGTATGTTTAAATCAAGCAGGAAGAATACAGTTGTCGTTGTATGTGTTTTATCTAAGTCATCACAAATTGACAATCAGTCTTTAATAAACAATCACACTTAATTTCTGGCAGCATGCACACGTCATCTGAAAACGCGCGTGATCTCAAAGCTTCATTTGCATATATTAATATTAATGTTTGACGTAAGTCCCACACGTTTCCGAATTTCGAGGGGACTGTCTTTAACATCGTTCTAGTTATAAAGTCGAGTCCGTAAAACAAAGTAAAACCCTTTTTTTATGATATTGAATTGCCTGATTTTTAATATGCAGGGTCTTACAGGAGAACAAAAATTATAAAGAAGAGTGATTAAAAACAAAATCCATTCATGTGGTCCGTAACGTAGTTTCGTGCTTGGTCACGGTTCCCAAAATCTCTCACGGTGTCAATGTCAAGGGTTAAACATGCTTCGATTTCATCCAATTTGATGTTCGAAAAAAATCGGAGAAAAAAAGAGACATTTATTAATTGAAGGTTTTTGTGATCGTGTTGTTTATTCAAGCCAATACAACAACAACCGTAAGTAAACAACGAAAGGCTTGACAAGCAATCCTTTTCATCAGCGGCAGATTACAAGTTTTTCGGTAACTTATAATAAAATTACAATAAAGTTGATTTTTTAAAAAATGCTTTCCATGAAAGTGACAGTGTAATAAGCACCCGCGTAAGCTAAGCTGCACGTATATACGTTCACCAAAACAAACCTAATCTCTGGAATAATTGTTTATAGTGAACCATTAAAAGGAATTCTTATCTGCACTCCTCTCTTCTCACGATCCAGAACTGTCCTTACTCCGTTCGTTCTCAAGTTCTGTTGGAGAGTCCATTATCATCCCCAAGTCACGTAGGCAGGCTGTGTACTATCCCTGTTATCTTGGAACTTTGTAATTTGCCAATCAGGTATAATTAAAGGGAATGTACAACATTCGTTTTGCTGCAATTTTCAGAAATAAATGGATTCGGAAGATTATATAGCAAATATTGTTAAACTGACTTGCTTCACATTTTGGGTTCGGAGATGCTGAAAAATCCAAGAAAACCAACCATGTTCTTGTAGTCTGGTTCCCTGACCCCACTTACGGATGAATCGGAACAATGTATAGACTTTTGGGAATTGTAAGGTCAGAAAATCAGTCCAGCAGGCTTGTAACCCTTCACAGGTGTGTAATCAATTGCAAATTAGAAAATGCGGAATAACTAAATATGAAAAATTAGGAGCAGTTTTTGAGAGAAAAAAAACAGTTTTCTCCAAAACGGCTGGTCGACCGACCAGCGTTGGAACTTGAAATACAAGTTTTCTTGAAAATGTCAACACACCAGGAGCCACGATTTTACAGGATGCTTTGGACTGTCATTCCCTAATAATCCAGTAAGATATTTCGTGATAATTTGATCATTTTCTAGTTTTTTTTGTTGATGTGTTCAAATGTTGTATCTTCCCTTTAAGAATGACTTCAATCGACTTTTCTGTATTTGTCGGGCAGGTAGTGTACTATTCATAATCACTCTTGAAGGACGACTGCATTAAATAGTGTATTAAAATTAGAAAATCATAGATGTCATGTAACAGGGACAGGAAAAAAAGTGGGCCGACATTAACGCGCTGCACCAAAAATTGAACAGACAGACTCGGGAGGCCAGTCTACCCTGGCTGATCAAACCACTTACAAAACCCACCTGCGTTATCGCCAAGGAAACACCTGGCCGATTCGGCAAATCGCGGCTTTTACATTGCCTGCGGGGTGAAACGCCAACCGCAGACATGAAGCTGAAGTGCTGCGAGTCCCACTGGGACACTCAGCGCACGGCGATCGTCAATACGCCGGCTCGGTAATGGCTAATGCAATAAAAAGAGAATAATGATGAAGAAAAAAAGTTAAAGAGAAGTGATTGTCAGCAGAGGTCATTTTGGTGGACCAGGTGGTATCCTCGTGTGCTGGGGGGATCTCCAAAAGGGGTACGAAATAAGTCCAGATGTTCTGCAGCTTGCGCGACAATCACCACCAATCAGTGAAAATTGGCATTGCGATACACCGTGACTGCATTATAACAGATTACGGATTTACGGGCGAATTTAGGTGGTGCCGGCAAATAACACCATTTTTTTTCATGCTAGATTTTTTTTCCAATGTGCTTTCCCTGCTTGTTTCTGCAAGGTGAAAATGTATGTGTTTGGTGAATCGTTTAGAACATGTGAAAGCTTATGTTGTCGGTACTCAGTTCAGTTTCAGCGGCCAAGCAATTTCCTGCTAACACTGTACGCCTCGATTTTAAACTTTAAAAAAAAAAACAGTTATATTTCAGACATAATTTCCACACATTTTGTGATATTTTTTCCTAGTGATTTACTAGGCCGAACAACCCACCCCCCCTTTCAAAACCTTGTGGATTTTAATTATCGCAGTTTGAAAAGTTGAAGATCGAGCAGCTATATATTACCTCCATGGTTGGATGATCCTCGTTTACAAGTTATAACATAATTCGTCCGAAAGTATATACATAGATAAACAGTGAAAATAAACGCTCAACGAGTATAATAATTGTTAAATGTTTACTGTTTTGCAAGGTAGGCCTTTATCTATATAAATGTATAAACAAAATAACAAACACCCCCAACAAACAGAAAAATAAACTGTTCAACTCCGGTCCAGTGTGATATAAAGCGGACGTTTCCATATTTATTTAGTGCAGTATAATAATTAAAGGGAATGTACAACATTTGCAAACATCGAAAAATAAAACTACCAAGTTTTTACGAAATACCTTACTAGGATGTTGGTAAATGACAGTCTAAAGCATCCTGTAAAATTATGGCACCTGGTGTGAAGTCATTTTCAAGAAAACTGTATTTTTGTATACATTTCCAACGGTGGTCAGCCGACCACCGTTGGAAAAACCTAACTATTTTTCAACTACTGCTCCGAAATTTACTTTTTTTCTCAGTCCAAATTGTGTTTGCTATTGGTTACATGTTCATGAACGGGTGCAGGCCAGCTACACTGGTTCCCTTACCGTACAATTTTCTGGCAACTATAAATTGATCCATTATCTTTAGTGGAGTCAGGGAACCAGACTACTTGAACATTCTTGTTTTTCTTGGTTTTTTTTTCAGCATTTCCGAACACAAAACTTCAAACATGTCAGTGTAACAATATTTGATCTATTATGCTAACCCCTCAAATAGTTCATTTCTGAAAATTACAGCAAAAGCCAATGATGTACAGTCCCTTTAAACTGCATGCGCTTGCCGTGGGCGCTTTTTCTGTGTACGGCTTTCAAAAAATAAGAACTCGTATATCTTTCAGGAAATTTGTATATTTATTAACACGTATTGCCAAAAACAAAATCAACCTGCTTCACTTTTTGGCTTATTTTGAAATTAAAACTGACATTTTGTTAATTCATACTATTTATCGGTGGAGTTTCGGTGCCCTGCTGAAAAAAAATAATATCTCCTGCAGTTTTACGATTCTTCTAAAATAAAACATTTTTATCAATATTTTTGACATAAAAATCGGTTGGCAAATTTAAAAAAAATTATATTAATTGCGGCACTCTCTCCCTTTTTAGCTGTCACGGTCTGATGGCCATAATAATAACGGTTTGTCATTATAATAATGATAATTAATGTGTTTTGTAAACTTTTTGACATATTTCATCATACATATTTCATCATACACATTTTCACATACATTTTTCATGCTACGATCGGTTATAATGTGTGCCACATAATTTTTATAAAGAGGCTCAATTTTTATAAATACCGGTGTTTTTATACACAACAAGATGCCTTATCATTTTTTCTGCACATGTGACTGTGACATGGATTATTTTTGGAAATTTATATCAAAGGCAAACATAGCAGGTTTTTAAATTAAGACTTTCACTTTTTTCGTGGCCGTGTGTTTTTTTTATTCGAAGGGAAATAAACGTTGTTACCCTTTTCACTTTCAATTCATTTGAGAGGAGCGTGGATATCGGGATAGTTATTATAGATCACAATTTTTGTGTAATTACAATGGCCGAAGGCAAAATGTACTGGATAGTTTTGGCAAGGATAAGGAGATAACAGACGTATGTATTGTACAGATGCTGCAGTGTAATCACGTAACAAGTGTGCCTAAAATGGATAACCAGATTGCTGACGCACAGATTTCCATGGCAACAGATTTGTGGCGAGATCCTCGAACCGAGAACTAGAAGCCTGATGCACGGCGTAAATTTCCCATGGACAGTGTGGTCTGGCGTAAAACAGGATAAACATTGATGCCTGACAATAACCTAAAAAGGAGGGAATTTATACCTTCTCATTAAACTCGATTTAGTTCGACCATCGACGAAATAAACATGTATTTGTAATTTGTATCTCTCCCTGAGATTGCAGATTTTCGCGCAACTGATGAGTACAAGTACGTGTACTTGTATATGAGGCGCCATGTGTAAATAAATTATTTAACAAAATTATTTATATATAATTCATTATTTATTATATAATTCCTTTTTCCGGACAATTATATGTAAATAATTGTTTGGCAGTTTGCATTATATGTAAATAAATTTATTTCTCACTGCATTATTTATATATAATTTTTTGGCAACCTAATTATTTACATATAATTTTGGGCAAACTAAAATTATTTATATATAATTTATTTGCAACCTCATTATTTATATATAATTTTATGCACCCTTTTTTATTTATATATAATTTATTTGCAAACTGATTTTTTATATATAATTTTTGCACACTTTTTTTATTTATATATAATTTATTGGGAATCTTTTATTTATATATAATTTTTGCACACTTTATTTATTTATATATAATTTTTGCACACTTTATTTATTTACATATAATTTATTTGGTACCTCATTATTTATATATAATTTTGTGCACGCTTTAATTATATATTATATAATTTATTTGGTACCTTATTATTTATATATAATTTTGTGCACGCTTTAATTATATATTATATAATTTATTTGTTACCTTATTATTTTTATTTACTTTTTTTCTCCCTTTAATTATATATTATATAATTTTTTTGTTACCTTATTATTTATATATAATTTTTTGCACACTTTAATTATTTATTATATAATTTATTTGGTAACTTATTATTTATATATAATTTTTGCAGACTTTTATTATTTATTATATAATTTATTTGGTAACTTATTATTTATATATAATTTTTGGCAGACTTTTATTATTTATTATATAATTCATCATATAATTCATTATATAATGCATTATTTATTATATAATGCATTATTTATTATATAATGCATTATTTATTATATAATGCATTATTTATTATATAATGCATTATTTATTATATAATGCATTATTTATTATATAATGCATTATTTATTATATAATGCATTATTTATTATATAATGCATTATTTATTAAATAATGCATTATTTATTATATAATGCATTATTTATTATATAATGCATTATTTATTATATAATGCATTATTTATTAAATAATGCATTATTTATTATATAATGCATTATTTATTATATAATGCATTATTTATTATATAATGCATTATTTATTATATAATGCATTATTTATTATATAATGCATTATTTACTATATAATGCATTATTTACTATATAATGCATTATTTATTATATAATGCATTATTTATTATATAGTTCATTATATATTATATAATGCATTATTTATTATATAATGCATTATTTATTATATGATACATTATTGATTATATAATTCATTATTTATTAGATAATGCATTATTTATGAAATAATTCATTATTTATTATATCATGCATTATTTATTATATAATTCATTATTTATTAAATAATTCATTATTTATTATATAATTCATTATTTATTATATAATTGTGCTCGAAGCGAACGAGGCTATGATTTATAAATAATGGTTTTCAGCAAACCAGGAACCAGACTACAGCAAAACCATTATATATTATATAATGGTTTTCTGAGCTCAATAATGAAACTCGCATGCAAAATAACTTCACTAGGGCACCCCTTTTTTTTAAATATTCATATCCCATAGCGCACCAAAACACCGCACTTGCTATAAAAACACGCAGTATTGTGTATTTTGGGTATTGTGGGTCTGAATGTTTCTAATTTGCGCCCGAAAGTATTGGAAATGACTCTCAAATGCTGTAAACTAGCGTATTTCAGGTCAACGATTCTTAATTACGGAGAAATTATGCACAACGCTCGCGCTAGCTAGCTAGCTACGATGGCCATCATGATCTATCCCGCGACAGTGCTGTCATATTAACGCTGATATAAGCGCGCCTGAGCTGACACTGCGTGCACCGTGCCGAGGTGTAGCGGGTATCGGTAACGAACTGGATGCGCGCGGCAGAAAGTTTCGGGAAAACAAGCTGCTGCAAGTACAAGCGGTACAATCAGTACGCCCCGAAAATAAACAATAAATACAAATGAATACATCAACACGGAAAAGGTAAACCACGGAAAATACATAATTACACATAATTGTGTAACCGAGACCGAGTTGACTAGGACCGAGTCTTTCGACTCAACTCGGTCCCAAGCCAACTCGGTCCCAACTCGGTCCCAGGTCAACTCGGTTTTATGTCAACTTGATTGGGAGAAATTGATCTAGCAAGGAACCTTGGACAAAATTCAAATTGTGCCATAATAGGGGCTGTGCCTTGTTAGGGTACATCATTAATAAACCGTTAAAGTGGTTACGTCACACACCGCTAAGGTCATGCCTGACACGTTCCACACATACCTGGCCTTACGTAGCTTTAATGGTGCCCACTTGTTACTAATTTTTTTTATCCATTAAAAATGGTAACAAAAGACATCGGTTACTTAACAATGTCATACCTAGTTAAAGCATAGTGCCCACAAAATGACGGCAGATTGTATTCATGGCCTTACATAGCTATATAGCACGGCGCATCAATCCATCACTGAAAATGATAAAAAAATCACAGCATTTGTAACAATCCGCTATCATTTTGTGGGCACCATACTACTGATGGCTTTTTTTTAAAATCATTTTCAACAGATAAAAAAAAGTAACAAGTGGGCACCATGTTAAAGCTACGTAAGGCCAGGTAGGTGTGGAACGCGTGACCTCGGTAAGGCATGACCTCAGCGGTGTATGACGTAACCACTTTAACGGTGTATTAATGATGTACCCTAACAAGGCACAGCCCCTATCATGGCACAATTTGAATTTTGTCCAAGGTTCCTTGCTAGATCAATTTCTCCCAATCAAGTTGACATAGGACCGAGTTGACCTGGGACCGAGTTGAGCTGGGACCGAGTTGGGACCGAGTTGACCTGGGACCGTCGAGTTGACTCGAAAGCAACTCGGTCCTAGTCAACTCGGTCTCGGTTACACAATTATGTATAATTATGTATTTTCCGTGGTTTACCTTTTCCGTTTTGATGTATCCATTTGTATTTATTGGGGTTTTTTTCGGGGCGTACTGATTGTACCGTTTGTACTTGCAGCAGCTTGTTTTCCCGAAACTTCCTGCCGCGCGCAGCCAGTTCGTTACCGATACCCGCTACACCTCGGCACGGTGCACGCAGTGTCAGCTCAGGCGCGCTTATATCAGCGTTAATATGACAGCACTGCCGCGGGATAGATCATGATGGCCATCGTAGCTAGCTAGCGCGAGCGTTGTGCATAGCTAATTTCTCCGTAATTTTTAAGAATCGTTGACCTGCTAGTTTACAGCAGTTGAGAGTCATTTCCAATACTTTCGGGGCGCAAATTAGAAACATTCAGACCCACAATACCCAAAATACACAATACTGCGTGTTTTTTTATAGCAAGTGCGGTGTTTTGGTGCGCTATGGGATATGAATATTTAAAACATAGGCGTGTCCTAGTGAAGTTAATTTGCATGCGAGTTTCATTATTTAGCTCAGAAAACCATTATATAATATATAATGGTTTTGCTGTAGTCTGGTTCCCTGGTTTGCTGAAAACCATTATTTATAAATCATAGCCTCGTTCGCTTCGGGCGCACAATTATATAATAAATAATGAATTATATAATAAATAATGAATTATATAATAAATAATGCATTATATAATAAATAATGAATTATATAATAAATAATGAATTATATAATAAATAATGAATTATATAATAAATAATGAATTATTTAATAAATAATGAATTATATAATAAATAATGAATTATATAATAAATAATGAATTATGTAATAAATAATGAATTATATAATAAATAATGAATTATATAATAAATAATGCATTATATAATAAATAATGAATTATATAATAAATAATGCATTATATAATAAATAATGCATTATTTAATAAATAATGAATTATATAATAAATAATGAATTATATAATAAATAATGAATTATATAATAAATAATGAATTATATAATAAATAATGAATTATATAATAAATAATGCATTATATAATAAATAATGCATTATATAATAAATAATGCATTATATAATAAATAATGCATTATATAATAAATAATGCATTATATAATAAATAATGAATTATATAATAAATAATGCATTATATAATAAATAATGCATTATATAATAAATAATGCATTATATAATAAATAATGCATTATATAATAAATAATGCATTATATAATAAATAATGAATTATATGATGAATTATATAATAAATAATAAAAGTCTGCCAAAAATTATATATAAATAATAAGTTACCAAATAAATTATATAATAAATAATTAAAGTGTGGAAAAAATTATATATATATAATAAGGTACCAAATAAATTATATAATATATAATTAAAGCGTGCACAACATTATATATAAATAATAAGGTACCAAATAAATTATATAATATATAATTAAAGCGTGCACAAAATTATATATAAATAATAAGGTACCAAATAAATTATATAATATATAATTAAAGCGTGCACAAAATTATATATAAATAATGAGGTACCAAATAAATTATATGTAAATAAATAAAGTGTGCAAAAAATTATATATAAATAATAAGGTACCAAATAAATTATATATAAATAAATAAAGTGTGCAAAAATTATATATAAATAAAAAGATTCCCAATAAATTATATATAAATAAAAAAAGTGTGCAAAAATTATATATAAATAATCAGTTTGCAAATAAATTATATATAAATAAAAAAAGGGTGCATAAAATTATATATAAATAATGAGGTTGCAAATAAATTATATATAAATAATTTTAGTTTGCCCAAAATTATATGTAAATAATTAGGTTGCCAAAAAAAATATATATAAATAATGCAGTGAGAAATAAATTTATTTACATATAATGCAAACTGCCAAACAATTATTTACATATAATTGTCCGGAAAAAGGAATTATATAATAAATAATGAATTTTATATAAATAATTTTGTTAAATAATTTATTTACACATGGCGCCTCATACTTGTACGTACACACGTATTGTACATGATGAAAATCCATATTAAGCCATGCGTTACTATGCATCGGCGCACGTCAGACTGTTTATATACGTGGCCTGCCAATCACTTTTCAATCGGCCTCTCATTGGCCAACGCGCCGCACTTGTTCGGCAGAATATTTACAATGATGACGTTGCGGGAAACGTCAGCGCGCCGTTTCGTGGAAGCCCCGCCCTCGGGTCAATATTGACCAATTAGGAAAAGGAATAATGACCCACACACCATTGGGGAAAATTTGTGAATGGACTGATTTCGCATGTGTTCGAACGAACCACGTTGTCGTTCGTTGATGTGCAGTATAGTACAGTGTGATGTGTCATTGCTAAAGTACATGTACACGGACAGTATACCATGCCACACTCGGAAAAGCAACGTGTATCCTCGTGCACATAAATGCTCTGTTGTGGAGAATTTCATAACATCAAAACACTTCCATTTAGCCCCATTACCGACGTGACACATCTCAGACACTTTCCGAACAAGCGGATTGATTTCACCTTCTCAATTTCACGCGGTTTGCCAGACGATTTTACTCTGGATTTTACCAGCGGCCAGCCAAGTTTTGAGTACGGACGAGTAATTGGGTCATCGGCCGGTCGAGCGGTGAAGTGCGGTATACACAAGCCACAGGTATCTTGGCGAGACCAGCTGCAGAGGCGATCGCGCTCCGGCCCCCGTCCCATCTCTAGCGGGGTTCACGGACGCTGTATCCTGCATGACTTCGTAGTTTTTTAAGGTAAGATCACAACTTCAGTTCTCATGTTTACCGGTTTTTGTTAATCTGTAATTTGCCTTTCAGTTTCATTAAAAAATTGTTAGGTTTTTCTACGTTTCTGCGCTTTTGGTTTGGTAAAACAATTAATTTTCATCTTCGAGTTCGAATTCGATGTGTTTGAATTGTGGGGACAGTGGAGTAGAGATTTATTCCACAGATGTGGGTCCAATAATTTTGTGTGAAAGAAGGATAAATATTGGAACGGTGATCTATATTTTATTCTGAATTTAAATTTAATTTAAATTAAATTTAAATTCAAATTTAAATTCAAATTTAAATTAGTTTATTTTACCTTTTGTTTTCCTGCACTTATTTGACTTAATATTTTTGTGTATGTGTTGTTGTTTTATTTATTTATTTAAAGGGTATTTTATTGTTTCCATGAACTTTTTGATAGCTTAGAAATTTTTGTCAGATATCCAGTCTTATTCTGGATCATTAAATATATTTGTCTTCCGTGACAAAAATGTTGTCAATAAATATTTTTATCCACCCTATATCATTTTGATTATTTTTTATTACATTGTCGATACCATCATCTTCGTCAGTACGATAGGGTATGATTAAAATTAGGAATGCAACTCGATCTTATTGATGCCGTCATTGTACTATTATCTCGTAACTGCCGTCACGGTCATTGACATGTGCTGAAATTCTTGTCATCCTGGATTAATAACCGCGATTGTAAAAACCACAATTCTTTAACACTGAATTCACTACTATAACTTCAATACACTGTCTATTCAAGCCTTTTGACATTTGTCGCACACTATTCTTCATTGCTACCGACTTTATCCATAAATCATATAGAAAGAGAGCTATGTGTAACTTTTATAGGCCTACCCTAACAGAGCTTTTTACTTTGTCATCAATCTTATTCATTCATTTAATCACAGCATGAAAGGTTGCGTCTTCTGTCAATCTTCCTTTAAATATATCATTTTCTCATGTAAAATGTCCACCCGCTTTCTCTTCTCGTGTAGGATTTTCCCCACAATGTATCACAACGAGCTCGCGGCGGACTCCGCGATGGTCGTACCAGACATGACCATGATGGAAGCATCGCACAAGACGCATATTATTTACCATAGCAACAGTCACAGCCACAGCCATGACAGCTTCAGGCCGGGCAAGCCCAGACCAAGAGCGCTGGAGATGGTCAGGTTTTACAAGGTGAGTGTAGGTGTTTAACTTCCAGTTCCAGCTTTGGAACATTTGGCTAAATTACTGATCTCGGATTTTTGGGGATGTCTAACTTTTTTGTTTCCCAAGATCATCATGCGTTGCTTAGATCAGATACACATGCCAAGGAAATGAATGATTATTACGGCCGAGAAAAGCTCTTAATTTCACCACACCTTTTTTTCGACATCCATCGTTAGTGACCTATACAAGTAGCTTTTTGAGTCCCAGTTTAAATGGCCTTACGCACTCTGCAATAATATTGCACCGCATGAATTTCTGAACTGTTTCAGGTTTTTTGTGTGTTTATTTTGGGGGGTTTTCACAAGATTGCCTAGCCCTTACTGACCCAACCCAACCCGAAAATCGCTAACACGAAACCGACCAGACCCGACTAAAATGATGGAAAAACTGACCGATCCGAACAGATTTTGGGTTGGGTCGGTTTTGGTTTCGGGTCGGTTTCGGTTTCGGGTCGGGTTTGGACAACATTCGTCGACACTTGGGTAGGAGAGATGACAGTTTGAACATCTATACAAAAAAAAATTAGGAAATGAGTGAGATTCGATTTGTGTCATTTGCAAGTGTATAGCACTGCACACACCTGTATTGAGAATTATCGCAAGATTTTAACACTCGCTATAGAAGTGTTGAAAGCTTTCTAATAAAGTGTTGTTCGCATGACCCAGGGGCATGTTCCTAGACTCGTGAAAGGATTATTTTCACCTAATCATGACCTCACCCCACAGCCACCAGCTCAGTGTATGGGGACCCCAATAATCCAACCTGATAAAACACCTTTCAGGTTTAACAGTAACGAAAAGCGACAACAATTGGGATTAAGGAATAACTGTAGTTTCCAGCACTTGCCTGGAAGGAAAGGATTATGTTAATCCCAGGAATCCACTTTTCCCAATTTAAAGAAGGATTGTGGTTTAGTGAACATGTAATACTCTACACATGGGGTCCCAGAGCAAATCTCACCAATGAAAAAAAAAGAATACTCTTTCGCTTTTCAATCAGTTAACCCATGGTTAAACTGTTTCTTATTTCTGCTTTGTATTGTAATACAAAGATATTGTATAAAGCATTGTAATACATTGTATTGATGTGGCAAACCGGAAGGAAGCAATGTCTATACATTGTATTATTAAGGGAATTCCCCTATGTAGTGTAACAGCGATAGTAGGCCTATGCATGTATGTCCTTTGCGCAGTGGTTGCTGATTAGTCTATGCCAATGTTCTCAATTTTCTTCTTTTTGTTGGTCCAAAATGTTCTCAAGTTGAAGTTCCTGTATCTGTGTCCTGTCGGTTTATTTTGGTTATTGTGGTCATTTTTCATTTAAAAAAAATTGCCTATCTATAAATATATACTTGATTGGCTCTGTACATAAGTGGATTGGAGTGGGATCATTATTTCATTCTTTGTGATTTGTTGCAGGGACTTTGCATCATACAATATACATTTGAACTTTTTTTTTCTCCATTTTCACATTTTATGTCACAACAACAATCTTTCATCACTGTGTCTCATTTTGAATTTAAATTCACTTTTTACCAGGGGGGGGAGTGTGGCCTAGTGGTTAGGATTTGTGACTCATGATCGGAGGTTCAGGGGTTCGAATCCAGCTGCTGGCCGTATGTTGTGTCCTTGGGCAAGCCACTTCACCCCCACTTGCCTCTCTCCACCCAGGAGTATAAATGGGTAGCAGCATTAACTGGGTAAAATATTTAAAAATTGTGATTGACTTTACCAGGTTGCAAACTTGAACAACTGCATGACTCATAGAGCCAAAGTGTGTTGTTATTATTGAAGAAAAACACAAAAATGAAATCTCCCCAATTTTGTCTCTTACTAAAATTTTCATAATTTCCATATGAATTGTTCATATTGGGCATTTGACTGGTATAAAAAGTAGTAAAAAGTGAACAAATAATGTTAATTGCAGCGCATGACTTATAAGAAAACAAATTTTCGAGAGGGAAAAGATTTCCTCCAAATGCGAACAAAGGCAGTTATGCTCCTGAGTACTTGTTTGTTCCATTCTTAGTATGCATGAGTTATTCTCGTTATTGTGCTGTACTAGTGCAGTAGATATGCAATTAAAGTTGACCTTGTGTAAATGTTTTGTCCCTCCGTTAACCCCACACTTTTGTAAAGAAATTGGTCAACTGACATCAACAAATATTGAACGCAAATGCCTGTTTTGTTTGTGAGTTGAACATTCTTGTACTTTGGACATATTGTTCAGATGTAAACAGTTTTTAGATATGATTGAGTAATACCAAAACTATTTCATTCTTTTCTGCCTGCTTGAAGTTCATTCACACTTCAAAAATCGGGAGTTCTGATTTCTCTGAAAACCAGACATAAGTGTTGTGTACTTAACAGGTATCGCCAGGCTAATTCTGAGCACTTGGGTCAACAAAAGACCACTGTGAGCTCTCCTATTGGTCAGTATCACTGTACACACCCCCAAGCTGGTAAACATTCGCTTATCAGTGCTAATCTTGTGATAATTGATTTGATGGGCAGACAATGGACAGAGTTCAATGTCCTGAAGACACAACATCAAAACGGATTTCTGAGTTGTTCAAAAGTTTTCTCTCTTTTTGGTGTGTAAATATCTGCATATTTAAAAAATAAAAAATCTGTTTATGGCCACCACATATTTTATCGCTGCGATGCCAGACCGTAGCCCATTATTCATAGATGGCGAACATATATTTCTCGGAAAAAGTAACAAATGCGGGCTGAAAAATAATAATGTGGCTGCAGAACAGTAGGGGCCTAATTTGTCACAGCGGGGAGAAACGGCATGCCAGCAGAGGCACAGCAGGCAAAGACCTATATTTGGATTTCTCAACTTTTCAACTTGAACCAATCACATGCAACCAATCAGTGTGGTTACTTTAAACTTGGGCCGTCTGTCAACGCCTACTTGTTCACCTGGGGTCTATTTTTAGCTCAGGACTTCTTTTTTTAGGACTTGGAATTGGAGGCCCACCTGTTTGTGATAAGTAGAGTGGCGTACTTCACAGTTCTTGAGTTTTTTTTGTGTCCGGGAGAGAGAGAGGGAGCAGAGGAAAGCGAATTAAAGTTCAGCAAGTTACACCCCCTCGTCAAAATAGACTCCCCCTTCTGCTGGGACCGGGGTCACCTGATTAGCATACTGGAGCACTGTTGCCAATTATCTTCTGGCCAATCAGGCGGCTTGTTAATGAGTCATCCCAGATGTTATTGATTCACAACTTTTAATACACTTGTGTGTGTGTGTGTGTGTGATGCACACTGCTAGCTGAAGAGTTGGTTTGGGGCCCTGTTCACTGGGCCATGGCAGTGTCAGTCTGCAGAGCTGCGAATCCAGCAAAGGCAGTGTGAGGGATCTCCTTCTTTTTTTCTGTGTTGATTTTCCGACTGACTGGCCGGCCGGCGCTGAAATTCTCAAGATTTTTCTTGTGGAGTTCTTCATGGCTGTGGCGTCGGAGGATCATACTTCAAAAACGCTGTCTGTGAGTTTTGAGTTTTGTGCGTCGTCATTTTTTGTGAGTGTTCTCCCGACTTAGTCAGCGGTGCTGTACTGCGCCCTGCTACCTACTTCTGGTTTGCTTCGCTTACCATAGCTGTGGTGGATATCTTAAAACCTGTTTGAGCAGTTTTAATATTTTTTCCTCTAAATGTTGAAAAGCGCGTTGATAAGAGTTAGTGGTTGCTTAAACTAGAAGAAAACTGTTCACCTACAAAACGGTGGATCTGGAAATCCCATTTTATTAACTAGTGCAACTTTCTTGGGTCAGTGTCTGTCAGAAAGTTAATGGGTTGACCATGTGGACGAGGGGGGTACTAAACCTCCAAGGGAGTTTTATCAGTGACACAGCTGAGCTTCGTCTTCACCAATCAACAGCAACCCTCTCCCCTTCAAACTAGAATAAACCTGAGGTCAGCCTGGATCGCCCTTTTCCCCCTTCACCTTGCAGTCATTAAGGCCGTTGCGTTTTACAAGCCATCTCTTATCTCCCCTGCCCCCACCCGGCCACATTTTGTTCCGAGCCTCCCACCCGTTGAATATTCTAATTTGCTAAATCAGCGTCGTTTCCTTCCTGTAACTTAATTTCCTGCCTTTCTCTTAGCGTACAACACACACATTAACTGCTTCTTTTCTTTTGTGTTTTTTTCTCTCTCCCCTCACCCCCACCCCCCCCCCCCTTTCTCCACTCCTTGTCCCCCTGATTTCGGTTGCGTGCCATGGCCTGTCGTGTGCAGGCGGCCAGCCCCGGTGAGTCGCTGAAGGAGTCGGACCGATACAGCAGAATGGTCGACGTGTCTGAAGCGGCGAGTGCTGTGAAGACCGAGCCCAATGCCCAGGAAGTGCCCACCGGGTTCGAGCTGCCGGACGAGTTGTCGGGAAGCCCAGTTGGTGAGTGTCCCTCCATCCGTGACTTTCTTTCTTTCTTTATTTTTTAATCACTTTTTGATCCTTTCCTGTGGAAGTCATTGAGCTCGATTGTTTCCCAGGAAGATGTACACATCCTTTCCCATGGCAGCCATCTTTAGCCCTTTTCACACTAGAGCCTCTCACAACCCAGGTTGAACTCAACCCTGGGCGAACCCAGTGCCACCTTGGGTTGAGGTTTTGATTTTTCAACCCCGCGTTCAACCCCGCATCGTTTTGATACCTGTTTCATGCAAAATCAAGCTTATCATGCTCAGTTACGACTGTTTTGAACACTGGCAAGAATTTTGACCCGGGTTGAAAATCTCAACCCTGGTCTGGAGCAGGGTCGAGTTTCAACCCGGGGCGAAATCGATCTCTGGGTTGACACAGAGTTGACGCAGGGCTGAAATTCTTCAAGTGTGAAACGATGCATGTTTCAACCCTGCGTCAACCCCGAGATTTGTCTAGAGTGAAAAGGGCTATAAGAGGGGCAAGCTGTGCAAACACCTCAGAGATGTCTGCCAAATTCGGGCGATTCACAACGCAGTGCGCCACCAAGAGTTTGCCGTGCAGAGTCCATTTTTCAAGTTTACGGTCGACAAAACACAGCCCATTTGAATGAGTGTTTTTAGTCGACAACTTGAGCTAATTTGTTATAGATTGGGGCATAGCGTTCTGACACCTTACAAAAAACACCATATTGATAAAAAGAAAGAAAGGGGCAAACAAACTCGAATCATACGTTACAAAACTACTGACCGGCAAAACTAACAATTTCAAAAAGCCCGCGCTGCGAATTTGTCGACCATTTCCCACAATGCACTGGGAAAATGAACTCTCCGTTGCAAACTCTTGGTGGCGCACTGTAGTGTGAATTGCTCAAAATCAAAGGGTCTGTTGAACCCTCTGCATTACAGCTATCCCATAATTCCTCTCACAATGTTTGAAATTTAAAAACGTGTACATCAGTTCCGCAGTAGTCAAGGTGCAACTTTATTGCAGGCTTCATAACTTGTCGACAATGTCATTACCCCATGCGCTTGATGACTTGAGTTCATCCACACATGATAGATCAACAATCTTATGAACTAAAAATCTCCTGCCTATCTGGGTAACCAGTGAAGCGTTAATGCAGTTAGGTGCACCACATTAGTATGGGAACCTGTGACATTAGCCAGTGCTCTGAATCATGTAACGCACAGTACCCACAATGCACCATGCATGCGGCCAACGACCGATTATTCAGAATACATTGAATAAATGTATGTCAAATATCACACAAGTTGAAATGTAAGGTTCGCTCTTTGATAGCAGACAGATCTATTCCGTTTCAGTACGGCAAGTGGTACAGTGTAGGCTACATGACTCCAAAAAGTGGAGAAGGTTTTGTGTTGGATCAGACAATAGAGGGTTTATTGTCTGCAAACTTTTGTTGTCTGTGACCTTAGAAGCTAAACCTGAAGAACGGTGTCATGTCTGGATGCATTAGAAACCAAATGCAGGCGAACATGGCAACTCAAATGCACTGTGTGATGTATACATTTCCCGGAAAGGGACACAGAAGCCTGTACAGGAATGGGGTTCCTGCGTTTAACAATAGAGGGCTCTTCAGTCAAAACATTCTGACATGTACCTTTTAATAGGTTGGCATATGTACATGTACTTTACTTGAAAGTGTAAAACCCTGAGAGAGTTCATGAAATCTGAATGCATTACATGTACTCTCCCGAAATTGCCCTCATGTTGTGCGGAGCATTATGAGCCAGTTCTTAATTTAGCTCATTTCTGAGTAATAAGCCTTTAATATTTTAAGTTGCATGACTTATCATCAGAGTTAAAGAAAGAAGTCATGTGACCCAAACCCTCGCCCCTTTTTGTCGCTCCCCCTTTATTTTGGGCCCCTTCCCCAAAATGTCAGTTTACCGTAGGAGTCCGTTTTGGAAAAGCCAACCCGTGGCTTCGGAACCGGCTGTGAAGTGGATGTTTTTCATTATTCTTCCCTCTCTCAGCGGGGTCAAAACAAACCCCCCTGTATTTCTCGCGTTTCTCCCCTTCCCCCTCCTCGCGGTAGAGTCCGCGTAATAAGGGATCGCGTGTGGAACCTTTAACTCAATCGCGAGATGATTGGTCGATGGAGGACATGGGTGGGAAACCCTGCTTCCGTTTTAGAATCCTTGTAATTTAGGCCACTGGAGAAAATCGTGTTGTTTGGCAGTTTTGAACAACAAAATTTGGTTGTGTATCCGACCGATTTTTTTTTTTCTTCAAATTATGTAAGCATACATTCTGTGCCAAGTTGTCCTGTTGTTCAAAATCAATCAAGTGACTGTTTTCAACTGTTACAAGCTCCAAGCCTTCATCATAAAGCAGGACTGACTGGCTGTGACTGTTTATGTACCTTGATACAGCTGTGCTTTGACTGTTGGTGATTGATAAGCCAGCTGTGCAGGCACCTGTCTGCTTTTGTCTGTTGACTGATTTTGACTTGTCACAGTGTTTGCCTGAAAGAATGATCCGACTTTTGGTGACTAGCCTGTGTAAAAGGCATGCCAGGGGAACAGGATGTATTCTTTGACTGTCTGTGGCTGTTCAGATAGCAGGAGGGTTAACATTATATGTTAACCATACATCTTTTGGGGGATTTTTCAAGCAGATTTCTTTTTGGCAATTTATTACTTAATTCCAAAATTTTCACTGACGTAATTGTTCGATTTATGGCCATGCTGTTGTAACACTACTTAAAAAAAAAACCATACACACATTAAACAAATTAAAGTCTATCAGTGCATTGGAAGAAATGCAAACTTAAACCATTGAAGTTTTTATCTAAACGCAACAAGTGTCCTTACCAATACAGGCCGCTTATTGCAACATTGCCATTAATTCTCACATTTTACCGAAGCAATTTGTGACAATCGTTGATTGTTACAATTCAATGATAAACTGTTAATTTTATCGTCCTGGCCACACAGCAAAAAAAAAAAAAGTTTACTGGTGGAGGCCCCAGTTTAACCAACTTGAGGCAGGAAAAGGGGTGATTTTATCAGGGGAAGGCATCTGTTTCCTTTAGGCCTGTTTGCGGTCACAGATTTATGGTCGTGCTGTTCTAGCTTTGCTTTTTTTTTCCTAGAGAGTTGAAACACTGTCCTTTTCTTAAATTTGTTTAAAAGTTTTGCGGAGCTAACCGCTTATTTGTTTTTATTTTACGAAATGTGTCATTCCACATTCACGCATACATGCTTTTTTTTTTGCTTTTTTTTTGCTTTTTTTTGCAGGGTACCCTTTTTGGGGCCTCATGTTCACGGATTAAAATTAACTCCCTCTCCTGATGTCCTTCGTTTTTTTTTCATTGTGGCGTTTCATTGGCTGGTTGTGACTTTGACTCATACGCGCATCCAATCGAGGGAATGAGCTTGACAGGTGGTTTTGGTGGTTGCCTAGCAACAACAGCCCCGTAGATTCATTGACTCATCTTTCTTGGCCAAAAAAAGGCTGAATCAAGGACATTTTTGGGAGGAAGATTTCGCAAAAGGAGATTATGGAAAACTTCTGATTGATTTAATAACCCCTGAAATGTTTGCCTTTTAACTTATTTTAATTGGACAGTATTGTATCGTTGCCATCAACTGCAACCATTCAAATGACAGTATCTACATTAGCTCAGTTTTCAGAGAATTCAAAGGATGGGCTAATTCCCTATCTTTCCCCTCACAATATTAAAATTCACACTTAATTTGTCTTTTCTGAAAAGTCAACTTTACATTTCGACTACAACGTAAAAAAAATTTCTTACCGGTAGGCCTATGTTTTTCAAATAAATTTGCACATTTGTGAATCAGTCGCTTCCTTTCTGTTAACGAGAAAGTTTTTTTTTTCAACAAAAACGTCTTGTAGGCTAAATCTGAAATCTGAAAAAAATTGAAGAGTTTCCAAAAACCAATAATCGCCGTTCGGTATTAATTCCACCATCGCCTGGCTGCCCAAAGGCAGTGTCAACGGCTGTTGTCACACAATGTTAAAATACAGTAAAGCAAAAATGTACAGGGTGAGTAAAAAAAAAATCACATCCCAAATGGCAGGACCAATTTTTGAATGAAGTTTTGCCTGTTGCACTTTCAAAATCTAGGATATGAAAGCCCAATCAATGAGCTTTCTCTTAGTACAAGAATCATTCAAATCACTCATGTACTTTTTAAGTTACGGCATTTTGAACGCAAACACCATTTCTAAAGTTCATTTCACAAATCACAAAACAGGTACGTGTTCTTTCAGCAAAAACGAACACAATTCTCAAAGGGATGCATGTGAATTGTTTTCGTTTTGCTGAAAGAACACGTACATGTAGGCCTACCTTTTTTGTGATCCATGAATGAACTTAAAAACGGTGCTTGTGCTCAAAATTCCCTAACTTGAAAAATCTGTGAGTAATCTGAATGATTCTTGTACTAAAAGAAAGCTTAAATGACTGGGCTTTCATATCCTAGATTTTGAAAGTGCTTCAGGCAACAATTCATTCAAAAAAATGGTCCTGCCATTTTGGGAGCATTTTTTTTTACTCACCCTGTAGTTTAGAAACAACTGTTTTACTATGTTTGTTCTATAAATTTTCGTAAACGACAACATTATTCACTTTTTTGAAATAGATATATCAGATTTCGAAAAATAAAGTCTTCCAATTTAACGTGTCAATTCACACATCAAATATGTTTACGATTAAGATACATGTAGACACACTCTGTTGGTTTTTGTGAACAGCTTGTTTTTCCATTTTTTTTCAACGGATGAACAGTTTCAGTCGGCACGTATCAAAAGATTCCTCTCCCACGTATTAAAAAAAATAGGACAAATCTAATTTCCACCGACCCCAGAATTTTTATCCTTTGTTACTTAAGGTCATCTCAGTTGATACATATTTTTTTGTGCAAAGTTTTTGCTCCCCATATCATGGCCTAACCTTTAATTAAGAAAGGCCTTACTGAAGTTGCTGTGCATTGCTTTTTTGTGTATGAATTTTCATAATTGAATAGAAATTATAGGCAAATGAAAGTTAATTTGATATGAAAAATTTGAAAAGGCCCCCAATTTCCTTAAAAAAAAAAAAACTTTTAGAGTTGTGTTGGATGAATGAAATCTTCTTTTGTTGATAAGTAATTTTAATGTGTTCCTGTTTAAATTATGGGGCTGTCGCAAAAGTGTACATAGTCTTTAAGACTGTACACATTTTACGGTAAAGATCTTTACAGTTCATGTGCAGGAATCTCAAAATCTGACAAAATGATATACAGACATTTCAGGGTTTTTTCCCCCAATAAACAAGCGTGATGTTCAGATCAACAAAATAAACTTTATATAGATAATGTCAGTTGTGGGAAAAAACCTCAAATCTTGTTTTTCTGTAAATGTACCTGGTCTTATCATGGAGCTATGAGGTTTTTGAGTTGCCCACAGGATCAGTTGTATGCTAATTACTCCCCTCTTTCAAATCTCCCCTCAATGGCCCATGTCATAACACCACTCACCTGTGACATAATGGGACGCACCATTGGAAACACCATGTCTAGACAAGTCCATTGTGCAGCCAAGGGGGTGGCTAATGTGGTTTTATTGAAAAGGGGGGAGCACTAAAGTAGTGAGGTTTTATGAAAGGGGGATCAGATGAAGTTTTTAGTGAAGAGGAAGTTTTTACTTGGTGACTGCTGGTTGACCTCCAAGCTTAGGTTGTGCAACCATTGGCAATCACAAATACCCTTTGATTGCGTTTGGGTATTTGTTTGTGTATTGATTTTTTACTGTGCCTTTGATTGTTGATGGGTATGCACATACCTTTGTGATGATGTATTGGCCTACTGTGTACTTTGAGTATGACAAGTTTACAAAGTCATAAATCCAACATGCTCATCATTGGTAGGGATTGTTCACAAAAAATGGATTTGTTTTTGTTTTTCTTTTGTTTTTTACTCAAATTTGTGAGTTGTCTTCCTGTACTACATGAAAAATGTGATCTAATTAAGATTTTTATAAGAATGCCTTAAAAAACTGCACTTTTTTTTATAGTTGGACAGAAAGTTCAGCTATTCTACTTACACTTATGCATTTCATTATAATGTTTGTTGAACTGTGCATTTTAATGAGAGATGAAAGCAATTATCTTGTACCGAAAGAGAATTATCCGGATTAGGTCTGAATAACGTAGGACACTATGTAAACGACACAGTGAACAAAACAGTAACTTCACAAAGTAATGACTCATCTGAAAGTGTGGTCTATAATAAATGTATCACAATGTATCAAGTCCCAAGCAGTAGCAACTCCAAAAGGGGGGTGCGCCGGCGCACGCCCCCTTTTTTTTCACAATTTTTTAATTAATTTTTGTAGGAGGTACGTTTTTAGAAAGAAAGCACATCAGAGATTTTAGGGAAAAAAAATTGAAATGAGTTCGTCCTGCTTTGCTTTTAACAGAACGGGACTTCAAAACATCATAACCTTGCCATATATTTGTTTACAATCCAGTTAAAACTGTACCCACGATGAAACGGCTCTTTTTTCGTTGGTTTTTCATTCTGTGGGAAAATCCCTATTGTTCAGGCCTTGAAACTTTATTTACTTTGGACAGGACGGTTGTATAAAAAAAACTCCCACTCTGTCGCTGAATCGAGATTTGTGGCGTGATAGAAAAACCAAGAATCCAATCAAGCCGCATCTATTGTGCAAATTTACTCACTGCTCCCGACACCGCTGACTGGCGGTGTCGTGTCAGTGCAGTGCACGGCCAGTGAACTGTGTCGGATGCTAAGCCACGCCCCCAACCGGGCAACCACCCACGCTGCCAATACCGTATATGGACGTGTGGACAATGGCATGATTTGTATGAATGAAAATATGTAAATTAGTGTTGAGGAAATGAGCCATTAACATCATGTGGCAGTGCGTGTGGGGCAAATTGCATGTTTGTTGAATGTATTGCTTATGAAGTACACGTTTAAAACAAAACTGATGTATAGGGTACATGATTTTTAGGCCTACATGTATATCATCCTGTTCTACATGACAAATTTCTTGGCCCACTTTTGTTGGGTTTTTAATGGAAATTAAAACATGGTATGATTATGTTACAGGGAAACATTTGAAAAGAGACATGACCTACTGAGGCAAAATGTAGAATGTCCCCCAAAACCTTGTTTTGAGTAATCAATGCCCGAAGCCAGATGTACTAGAAAAATCTTGTCAAAATCGATATTGATTGCTTTGTATTTTTGAGTAGCCAAGGTATCCAAGATTTACACTATGATTTTTTCTTGGGAAACCCCCCCCCCCCAAAAGTAGAAAAACTGAAGAAAAAATTTTCACTGCCGTCACAATGCATGTCTTTTTTTTTCAAAGCGGTTTTCTTAAAATGAGGTAGCGAAACTTGGCAGGACCCTTTTGAAGTTCCTGCATCATATCTTTGGAATGAATTCAGCTACAGAAATAAATTTGGTATCATTGGAAAGCAATGATGTGCACTGTAAACATGATGTAGGTAATGTGAAAAGTCAAAGGTGGGGTTATTCCTCATTATGCTATGGCAGGTCACACATTTTGTTTGTAAACTTTTACAAAACTAATTGTCATTGCGTAAGAGTAAAGTGATGAAAACCATTTGTTTTGATTAAAGAAAACGATTCTACATTTTAGTAATCTTTCTGATGTACATGTAAATGTATGTACACCCATTCTTGGTCCGTAGTTGTCGGGACTACACAGGTGTTGTCCCATGGTACTATGGGGACCGAAGACGCTGTGGGGACAGAAGATGCTGTGGGGACAGCAGAAAGTCCCCATAACTCGGTCCTAATTACCCAAACAATGAAAAACTTCCCCATAACGCAGTGACGGCCCGCCCATACATACATGCATGTATAAAATACAACTGAATAGTGAACACTAATAGTACAGTGCACCAGAAAAATCTCTTTATTAACATGCATTGGTTTTCATACTTTTGAAAATCTAGTGACCTGAAATTGGCACAGCAGACTGTGGTTTTCACGGTGCCATGTTGACTGTACCCGAAGGATTACGTTAATGAGTGAATTTCTATGGATTTAATCAAGCTGCATGATTGTGCAGCCATCCGAAAGCACGCACTGTGCTAAAAGTTCTTTAGAAGTTGTTTGTTTTGAAACATAGGCCTAGTTTTGTTCTTTTGAAGTTGTTTGTTTTGAAATATACTTTTTTCAGGTTCATTGTGAATCAAGTCATAGCGATACTGCCAAAAATTATTTTTATTACCAGTAGTTTTTTGTTTTTGTTTTTTTTGGTTATAAAATTAAGGACCAAATGAGTCACGCATACATCTTCCAAGCCTGAAACTCGACCTATCCAGATTACTGGCTATGGACCATTATCATGTTGCGGCCATCTTGATATTTTTCCTGGGCATTCAAATCAATGTAACCAAAGCGAGGCTGGAAGGAAAAATAGTCTGGTTCCTTTTTGCACCAAAAATATTATCATTCAGTACTGTTGTTGGATACAGGGAACATGACTGAAATGGTGGCAGCATGATAAAGTTCTATATGGCTGACAGTTTCGCATGCATCCATGGGAAGTGGAATCAGCCTCGTCCCATAGACATGTGTGTTAAAATTGCAAGCCATCCGTTGGTCTACAAATAATTTGGACACTGCTTTTAGTAGGGCTGTCCAGTTTCAAATAATTTAGTATTCAGTTATTTCAAACTGCATTTGACCGAATATTTGAATATTCAACACTCATCAGCCAAGTTTCCACATGCCAGCTGCAACTGCATGCTACACCTGCATGCGAAAGCCCGCAGGTTAAAATTAGCGTGTGGCGATCAATGTTATGGGCCGCAGCAGTCTTCTGCAGTAAGCAGTCTGTCAATGGCTTTAAGTATACTAAACGGAGGGGAGTAAAGAACTACCGTTGACCAAGCAAAGTTGCTGTGAACCAAAAGGGGAACTGGCAATAAAGCGCAGCAATTTTACGATAAAAATAACATCACAGTCGTGTGTGTGAATGCCTGTTTTTTCATCTTTTGAATATTTGAACCGGCAAAAAGCTATTTGAATATTTGGTTGACGATTGAATATTTGAATATTTGGTATATTCGGGACAACCCTAAATACCGTTTGTGGAAAAATATTACAAATGTACTTTTACTAAAATTTCCCAGCATATCCCAAACTTAAGTGACATAAAAAAAGCTTGTCTGAACCTGTCCCAAATAAGTTTTTTGACCAATCTTGCACGAAAATCTTCAATGCTCCTTCAAATAAACGACAAGCCACTTCTGCCTTTCACTGTAGAGTCTGATAAACTTTCATCGAGGTATAAATCCCAAGCAATATGCTCCTCACAAAAGAAAAAAACAGAAAAGAATCAGAGTTACACTGATGCAGAAGCCGTAAAAGTCAACGCCATATTACTGCAGGTAATCGTACATGTAAGTCGCTTAATTCATTCCCTCCGCACAGCGCAGGGCCGCATTAATCGCACTGAGCACGCTCCCCTCGGCTCAGGTCAATAACCGACCGACGGGCGTTCGTGGTGCTTTAGTTGTGTCGCGGACAACCCGATCCGATCGATCCATACATATTTAGAAGAGAAAAAAAAAAGAAGAAAAAAAAGCGGAATAATATTTGTCATGGGTGTTGATTGTCCGAGTCCGTGCTTTTGCCTGTGAGGCACAAGGTGTTTTATTTCCCAGAGAGTCGTGTGGTAATATGAGCAGGAGCACTTTAAAGTCCCCATTGTGAAAATGCTTACAATGCTCCCCCACTCCCCCTGCCTTGATTTCCCCCCCCCCCCCCTCCAAAAAAAGGGGAAAGATGACTAAAAAAAATAGTAAAGTGAGGAAAAGATTTTGTGTGATGAATATATACATGTGTAGAGGAAAATTGGTTTAATACTTTATTATTGTCCAAAATACTTATTAAAAAGAGATTAAGATCAGAATGTATCACAGCTGAGAAACATGTACATGCAGGGTGAGTAAAAAAAACCTGAAGCCCAAATGTTGGGACTATTGCTTTACTGAAGTTCTGCATGTACATTGTAGCACCTTCAAAATTTAGGATAGGAAAGCCCAGTCATTTAAAGGGAATGTACAACATTTGCTTTTGCTGCAATTTTCAGAAATAAATGAATTTGGAGGATTAGTATGTGTTAGCAAATACTGTTAAATGACTTGTTTCACGTTTTGGACTTGTAGATGTTGGAAAAACCAAGAAAACCATTCATGTTCTTGTAGTCTGGTTCCCAGACCCCACTTAAGATGAAACGGAGAATTTATAGACTTTGGGGAATTGTAAGATCAGAGAGTCAGTCTAGTAGGCTTGTACCCCTTCACAGTTGTGTACTCAATTGCAAAGAAAACACGGAATAACTAATTATGAAAAATTAGGAGCAGTTTTGAAAAAAAAAACAGTTTTCTCCAACGCTGGTTGGCCGACCAGCGTTGGAAAAATCACATTTTTCTTGAAAATGTCAGCACACCAGGAGCCACGATTTACAGGATGCTTTAGACTGTCATTCCCTAACAATCCAGCAAGGTATTTAGTGATAATTTGATCATTTCGTTTTGTAATGTTTGCAAATGTTGTATCTTCCTACTTTAAGCTTTCGTTTAGAATCATTCAGATCACTCATGTACTTTTCAAGTTATGGAATTTTAAACACATCCACCATTTTAAAGTTCTGTCCACGGATCACAAAAAAGGTGTGCGTTCTTTCAGCAAAATGAAAACAATTCACACACATCCCTATGTGATTTGTTTTCGTTTTGCTGAAAGAACACTTACCTTTTTGTGATCCGTGGACAGAACTTTAACACGGTGGTTGTGTTTAAAATTCTGTAACTTGAAAATTACACGACTGATTTGAATGATTCTTGTACTAAAAGAAATCTTATGAATTGGGCTTTCATATCTTAGATTTTGAAAGTGCTACATGCAGAACTTCACTAAAACAATAGTCCCGACATTTGGGTTTCGGGTTTTTTACTCACCCTGTACATGTATGGAACTTTATTATGAAACAAATATTATGTACAGGCAGTTAGCTCAATGGAAGAGCTAGTAGTTTAATTGCCTTACTTAAGTACATAGCACCATTGACTGTGGTCAGTAGTCGGATGGGAGACCATTCCATGTACTGTCCTGGTTGGTGGCTCGTCTGGGACATGATAGGGCTTCTTCAAACCCGCGTCTTTTGGATGAGACATAAAACTGTAGGTCCTCTGCGTTGTGTAATGCACATAAAACAACCAGGATACTTGTCGTGAAAGAGAAGGCGCCCTCTCTGAGCATCCAATTTGGAGTATGTGGTCTATGTGATGCGCATTTAAACATATTCATGCATGTATATGGAATTTGCGCAATATAAATGAATAAATTATTATGGGATAATCTGTTCGGAAAATAAATTTGCATGAAATGAAAATAGCACTTCTCACCAAAACCTAAGAGATTTTATTGCTCAGAATACCATGGAGCTGATTCAATTACCCCAAGCTCGAAAATGATGTTTAAAAGATGATCTTTTGCTCAAATTGGTTTCAGTGGTCAGAAATTGCCTCAGATCACACCACAAAAACTGCTTTTCTATAACTGCATGTCTCCTCAATGATCCCCCATTTACATTTAACTGCCCACATTTTCATCCCCAACACTACTACTATACGCCCTATATACCCGATCTATGATCGGGTAAATCAGCTTGTTATAAATATATCACATTGTATTTACTCCTCCAAAAATCAGTAAAACTGTGTTGGGGCAGCATTGGGGCAGTCTGGGCGATTTGAGGAGTGAATGGCAAGGTGGTTGCAGGTGTTTTAAGGGCTAAATGGTTAATTACTTAATTCTGTTATTAATTGGCTTTTGAATTTGATTACAAATACATCTGAAACTGAGTTTGACGAATAACATGGACGACGCTTACGTACAGGTAACATATTTTATTTTAATTTTTTTTCTTGAGAGCAATATACCTTTACATTACTAGTTGCGTACATTTGAAAGGCAGTCTCTTTTTTTATCAAATCTTTTCAAGTGACCACAAAATGCTCGTTACGTGTGCATCCATCCAGTATGTGTGCGTAGCTGATCTATGTCACATCCACATCACGAGGGTTTGCACGTAAAAAAAAAAAATTCCCAGTTGGAAGGTTGTTCGGTTCATTTTCAGTAATGACTTACACGTTGCCATGGATACCCAGCAACTGTTCCACTAATAAAGCTGCCATGGCCACAAATGACGTACATTGACATGTACTTTTTTTTATTTTAATAAATCCAGTTTTTGCATGAGGATAGAAACCACATTCAAATTGATTTCTGTAGATTCAGGCAAATTTGACATGTAATATTGCATCTACTCTATTTTTTACACTATCATGATGAAATCCTTCCCTATAGAAATATAAAATTTAAAAAAAACGTATCCGGTTGCAAGTTCCCCAAGGCAAATTTACTATTTATTTCTTATCAAAGCCTATTTCCAAAAAAAAAAATCTATAGGCTTTTTTTTTCCTTACACCAAACCCCAACCAATTTTGTTTGCTCCTTACCTATTGGAGCGCAAAATCGGCGGAAGAGTTACGCGCCATTAAGTATGAAAACCTTTTTTTCTTTTTCGGGGATACATTGTTAGGTCGAAAATTTTACTAGAGCAGTACCAAATTGAGAAGAAAAAGAAAGCAACTACACACACTTTCAGTTTGAATTGTAAAGGCTGTTATTTTGCAAAGGTTAAATTCAAGTAATGTACACGTAGGTGGAAAATCGTATTCATTGGCCAACATTGTAGACAATTTATCAAACCAACTTTTCAGTACGAAAGACTCCAAACGATTTTTGTATTTGTTACGGAGGGAGTTTGCTAAATTCATAATCACTCTTGGAGAACAACTGCATTAAAACTCCCTAGGCCTTTTTGCTAGGATGTAGCCTCAATCCTGCAAAATCCTCCAATTGGCCTCATGGAAAAATAGCATATAAGCCTCGGTCCTGCAAATTCCTCCATTATTTCTTGTATATGGTCCGTGGAGGGGTGACCACTGCCTGAATCCTGCAAAATCCTGCGGCAGTGATCGTCAATATGTTGAGGCTTGGCCAGTGACATCCTGGAGCAGTATGGAGGATTTCAAGCATAATCCAGGCCTATATTTGTACATGGCTGAGCAGAAACAACACAAGGTCCGGCCCAAGACCTTGACAAAGTGCATCCTATGAAATCAGTAACGCACTTTTGCCATGTAACCTCAATCCTCCAAATTCCTCCACTTTGGCAAAGAGGATTTTGAAGGAATCAGGGCGGTTAGGGTTAGGGAGTGCATCACAAAAACTCTGCCAAATGAATGACGCCCCCTCTCTGTTTCTGCCCAGCTGCATGATATGCCGATTTAGTGCTTTAGTATCGAGGGGAAATGGCACTACAAATGACCGATATCTGGCTGTGATATCGTTGATGTCACTGTCTGAATTTGCCAGTCATGTCTGAATTTTGTGATTCATACTGAGAGATTTTGAGAAGTCATCAGTTTTACATGTAGTGCGTGTATGCACTTTTACACATAGTGTACTGTATTTAGGGACATCATCGAAAATGTGTTCAATATTGTACAAGTGTACATATAGAGAACGTAGAGTTTTTAATGTTCTTGTAAAGTAGTGGTCTTGTTTACTGCAATCCTTAGAGACCCTTCTCGTTTGAATAATTCATACTCTGTGTAGGGCTGTTCCGAATATTCAGAATATTTGAATACTCGATCATCAACTGATTATTCAAAAAGATTTTTGCCGCTTTGAATATTCAAAAACAAAAAAAACTACGCACATGCAGACATGACTGTGATGTAACTTTATCATAAAGTTGCAGCATTTTATTGTCAAGATGCCACTTTTTTTGTCAATGGTAACTTTTGGGTCAACAGCTGTTCATTGTTTCTATCCTTTTAGCAGGTTAAAGCCCTGGACAGTTATAAATACTTACTGCAAAACACTCCATATGGATCGCCGCACGCAAAGTTTAACTGGCACGCTCTGCGTGTGACTTTTGACCGGCGTGGCACGCAGTTGCCGCTGATAGTTTCAAATATCCGAATATTCGGTCAAACACAGTTTCGAGTAATCGAATACCAAATTATTTGAAAGTGGACAGCCCTAATATTATGTGCATGGTTAAGAGGTGTGCCATTAAATGGTGTGTTGTTAAATGGGATTTAGTTGGTCATGACAATACAACAAAAGGGTCCAAATTGCTCCTAAGTTGGACCACTCAGATATGCCAGATTGGGTTAAAATTCACAGATGCCGCAGCCGGCAAACTGAAGGGTTATTCTGTGGGGTCTGCCTGTCAGATCGGACACCAGACTTACCTAAGGTGTGAACAAGATAAAGTGAAGTTTGTTCCTGTATTTAGAGTGATCTGTAAACACCTTGTAAATCACAGAGCTGTCTGACTGTGTTGGACAGAACTGCGTTTAATTTAACAAAAATAGGCAAGCAACGCTCCGATGATAATCACAGTTGACCAGAAGAAAAAGTGCATCGTCAAATCTTTTAATCGTCCTGTTGTTCAATTGTCCTCGCTCCTGTAAAGCTAGATTTGGCCCACACAGAATGCACCTGTTTGGTTGCGTGAGGTGTGGGACGGGAGGGGGGTTTGGGGTTGGGTTCGTTGGGTGACCGCTAGTGATGAGACATCGTAGTGATCTGTTCTATTGTTGTTTGGAAACCAAGTGACCTTATATTCGGTGTAGACTCCACGGCTGGTTTTAATCCGAAAGTAAGAGCTTAGCGGAGGAGCTGGGGCCCAGCGGAGTTGTTGACTCACACTTTGAACCGCAGCTGGGGATTTTTTTGTCTTAAAAGTTCCCGAAGAAGAACTTCAAGAGAAAAATAAGCGAGAAAATGGTCGGAGAAGTAGGAGCTTTGCCAAATTGCTGTGAGACATTTGATTACTGGCTCTGCGGTAAACACATTTATAGACAGAAGCCTGTCAATTTTTTTTTTTCAATTTTTTTTCTTGCTTTTTTTTTTAATTTCCTTTTTTTTTTTCTTTTTTTTTTTTTGATCACTCTTTTTTCCTTTTTGGATCACTCTTGGCAGCATTCCACAACTTGCTTCCAAGGGATATAAAGTCTTTCTGATCCAACGATTTGTAGTTTTTTGCCCTTTTTTTGTTTTGCATTTAACATTTTCCATTTAACTTCGAGAGCAAACTGGGCATGGCAAGCCAGATGAAAACCAAAAGTAAAAGAACACAAAATCGTGCATTACATCTGAAACTTGAGTCTTCACGAGTCCAATATGCAAATTTGCTCCGCTTGTTTCAGTTGCATATTCGAGTGTTACAGTAATTGACCGCAAATTAAGCTCTGAAACCACTTTGAAATTTTTGTCATGATTTATTATCATAAATTCACTTTCAAATTACATGTGTGCTTGGACGTGAACACATGTACATGCAGATCTACAAAAGTTTCGTTCTACATAGTCGTTGTGTTACTTTAGCAACAAGTGCACATGCACAGTACATGTGCATGTAGTGATTACAAATTGTTAAGCATATAGACTTTTGTAACTTTTTTTTTCCCCTGTCTTTGCTGTTTCTCTTCTTAGATCTACACCCGGCCGTGCCACCCCCGACTCCGGGCACCAACGCGTTAATGAATGCCTGTCTACGCGAGAGTTTCAGCAGTTTCCAGAAGGAGCAAGATCGGCTGGGAATTCCCCGAGGTAAGCCTAAAAAAAACGACGGGACAAAATGGGCTCCGAAATTAGTTCAGGATCCTGCCCACACACGCCCACTGCCTTGGGCCTCTAAAGAGTAAACAAATTGAAACGTTTTTATTTCCACAAGCAAAATGAACTTAAAAATAGAATTTCTGTTTTAACACATTTTCCCATCTGTGTACAAAAGTTATATCAGTTAGTCAGTGTTTTGCATTGCAACTATGAGTTTTTTTAATGTCCGTACGTTTTGTCATCTTTGTTAATGACATCACCAGTTGCCTCTTTTATTATAAAAGGATGTGTCAAAAATCTCGATCATATTTGTAAGGCATTCTCGCAAAATGAGACGGGAACTGGGCACAGGTTGCTGAGGAGAAAAATGTTTTTAAAAAAATTATTGGGGTGATTTTTTTCCCCTGATTTTCCAATTGATTGATATTGTAATCTTTGATGTGTCTACTACACATATTTTAAAAGAAATAGTTTAAAAACCATAGAATGAAAGTGGTTTTAAGGAAAACAATTCTTAACTTATATTTTCCATGTATACAAAACTGGACACTTTAAAGACCTTTTCCTCAGTATTTTAGTGTTTGACAAGTCGATAAATGCGAACTTTAAACAGCCATAACTTGTCAACAGAATGTCCGATTGAAGTGCAACAAACAGTATTGTAAGGAGAATTGTATTCTCTATCCTAATACCCTTGTTCCAACAGACCCTATAGTGAGTAATAGGCAGGGAGGTTTTAGGCGCCACATGTCAGAAAAAGATCATTCATGTCCATTCTCATAAACTGAAGCCACTTGATCTCGCATTGTACCTGTTTTCCTCAAATTTCGATGATTTATGGAGACCTCATGTTTGAAAATACACATCGGTTTTAAGTCTTACATATACTAGACCAAAAGCAAAGTTCAACATGAATTTTGGTGCCATGGCAAGTATTCAGGCTAAAATTAACAAAACTTAACACATTTTGGCTCTTAGCAACTTTGCTACGAATTTTTCTTGGCGTCGAATTCTCTTCGCATTTTCTTTTGCGTATTAAAAGTATTAAACGGCAAAAAGAAATAATGAACCATCCCCCAAATTATTAGTACATGTACTCTTGTTAATACAAACTCGTTCGGACCGATTCAAATTGTTTGTTTTTCAAGAAAAATGGTATTTTTGTATCGATTTCCAACGCTGGTCAACCGACCAGCGTTGCAAAAACTGGTTTTTTTTTTCAAATACTGGCCCCAATTGACCATCGCACTTGTTTGCAATCGATTACATGCCTATGAACGGGTACAAGCCAGCTAGACTGGTTCCCTGACCTTACAATTCCCCAATGTATGTAAACTGCTCTGTTTCTTCTTATATATGGAGTCAGGGAACCAGACTACAGGAAAATGATTGTTTTTCTTGGTTTTTATAGCATTTTCGAACCCAAAACCTCAAAAAAGTCAGTGTAACTATATTTGTTAATATATTTCCAACCCCCCCAATTCCCCATCCATTTCTGAAAATTACAGCAAAAGGCAAATGATGTATATTCCCTTTAATAACGAGAGCCGACTGTAACTGTTTGTTCCAACAGACCCAACACAATGGACGGAGTGCCAAGTGGTGGCGTGGGTCCTGTGGGCCATTAAGGAGTTCAGCCTGGAGGGCGTCTCCGTCTCCAATCTGCGCATCCCGGGCCATGAGCTCTGCGCGCTGGACAAGGCCGACTTCCTCAGTCGGGTGCCGCCCTTCATGGGGGACATTCTGTGGGAGCACATTGACATGCTCCGAAAAGGTACGGGACATGTTGGATTTGTGTTTGAAAAGTGCACTGGCAACAGAGGCCAAGTTCGGGCAAGGACCATTAGTCGACTAGTGGTTGATTTGTGACGTACCTTACGCCTGTGCACTAATAGCAACATGTGAACGTCTCTAGTCAAACGCTGGTCAAACTGTCATCGCAAAACGTCTGGATCCTGGCTCCCTGCTTGCGTTATGAATGCGCGCGGCTATTGGTTACCAGCGAAGCAACCAACCCCAGTAGGCTGGTTCCAAATAGTCGACTAGCGTAGTCAACCATCATCGACTAGGCAGAGTTTGGGCAAACATTAGTTAGCCATTGGTCAACTATAGTCCTTGCGCGAACTTGGCCAGACATGTACATGTAGCTTGAATTCATGTGTACTTGTACACGTACGCACGATATTAATGTATGAGCTGTGTTGGATGATTCTTGATGATTCTTTACATTTTTTTATGCATTTCAGGGGATTATCTTCAGTTCTTTTTTTAATTTATTTAATTTAGTTAAAGGTGGAATACACCATTTGTGATTAGTGCATTTTTTTCGTTTGAGGCAACAAAAGTGCTCAAAATTTAAAGACGGGTGCTTAACAACTGACCCGATGAAGCATTAGCTCTGTGCAGGGGTGTGAAATCTCAGCTTTAAAGCTGATTTCAGCTTTTTTTTGTTTTGGATGTCAGTTTTTTTGCCTTACTTGCTGTGTACAAAAGTATAGGAGATTTCCAATGTTCAGCTTTTTTACACCTTTTTCAGCTGTTTTCAGCTATTTTTATCAGTGGTCACTCACAGCCCTGTCTGTGAATGCTGTATATTTCGGGGAAAAAACACAATATTCTGGATCTACTTTTTGGATAGATGCAAATAGTCTACGCTACCTTTAAAAAGAAAACTACTCGGAAGAGTTTATGCTTCTGAAACTTATTTGCAAAGTTGTTGTTCAGTGGTGTCTGATTTGATATTTGGTTGTCTCTCTTCGAAAATCTGTAGAATGTGCCAGCCCACCACCACAGTCCGAGCCTGTGGTTTCCACAGCAACGACGGTGACGACGACACAGGCAGACGTCAAGCTAGAGTCTGCCTACACAAGCTGCATGCCGCGCTTCGACGACTTTCTCAGTCATGGTAAGTGCCAGCTGGTTTTTTTGCCTTTTTTTTTTTTCTCTCTTTTTTTTCTTGTTTTGTGGTTGTTTTTTCCCGTTCTTTTCCCCTCCTCAAAGATGTTGTTTAGTGGGCGGCGAAAAAACACTTGTCTTAATTGATTCTTCTAGCGTGCCCTGAGCGTTAGATCTCTGGACAGGCATTTGGCACTGGACCAAAGTGGGAGTAGCGAGGCCGCGGTGCAACGGGGGCTGCACTTTGCCAACAGCTGCCCAGCTGTCTTAGGGACGGACACAAAGTGACTTCTGGGCTTGCTCGGACATGCATGCAGCTTTCAGCTCAAAAGTTAAAGTTAATAATGGCAAATCTACTTTGTTTATTATTTTACCACAAAGTGTACTTAATGTTTGAATTAGGTCACATAACATGTTTGTCAATTTTGGTCAGCCAAAATTGTATGTGTTCGATATATAACCCCCGGGGCCCGACACACAAAGGGAGAACAACAGATCCTTTTTGTTGGAAACAGTCCTCTGTAGTAAGTTTGTGTGCTTAGTCTATGGGAGAGTGATATATTACAGGGATAGAGGGAAAAACAAAGCATTGTCCTCGAGTGTATAGTAATACTATAAGTAATACTCTAATGTTATGGAATTTTAGTTTTAGCATATCTACCAGTATATGTACATCTTCTAAACCTCATTGATTTAGAAAAAAAAAATAACTGAATGCATTTTTGTCACAAATACGTGTTGGTGCAAGCTATATTCGAAGTACATGTAACTCAATTATCGTGACATTCCAACAAAAGATTTAGGTCATAGGAGTTGCTTCTATCTCTTCTCTTTCACTGTAAGCCAAGATCAGGAATCTTTGTTTTTGAAATCTGAACTTAGCAGCAATTTATCGGGTCTGCACAAACTGTCAACGCGGTTGATAAACTGACTGCAAAACTTTGTAACGAGAAGGTATTGTTGCGGTGCCAATCACACAAGACAAGGTGCATACACACACGCGCAACCTGCGGGTGGTAGCCTGTATTTATCATACACTGAAATAGTGCCTATGATATCTATGCACGGATGGAATGAGCCAGGCTGGCGGTGTAGAAAATATGGAGTTTCAACCGGTGTTGGTTTGTGGTGTAATCTAGACAGATTGGTCATGCTAGCATTTCATAACTTTGTGGAGGAGGCATTTTTGTCTTGTGTTTTGTAATCAATCATGACTGCCACCTGAGCAAGTCGCATCGTACACGGTGTACATGTTGTTTGGGCTGTGCATATTTTTCGAATAATTTAGTGATTGATTGTTCTAACTTGGACTTGATCGAATATTTGAATATTACAAATGATCTGATCAAGTTTGACATGCGCCGGGTTAAAACCTGGCCACCAAATCAGAAAATTGAACTTTAAAAAATGCTGTTCTGATATTCGGTTGGCAAACAAATATGTTTGGTTATTTAGTATAGTTGGCACAGCTCAAGGTGTGTAGTCTTGGCCTACACGTAGCGCATGTGTTTACAACCGTTGGACGAGCCATTGAACGTTTACTTGATCGCTGATTCGTTCCCTAAGCCTAGGCAGAAAATTAGAAAAATAAAGTGCTGATAAGCAATGGCCAAGACGTTAGTGTAGTACCACAGAGTCTGTCTAATTGTGCCATAGACAGAGCATTGCACCACACCCACCCAGTATATCATATTGCGCCTTGGATCAAGACTACTCTAGGTGTTGTCACAGTAAGTGGAGACTTTCTGTGTGAGTCCAGGCAAGAACAGCCAAACAAAAAAGCAAAACAAAAAAGTAACTTTGAAGTCTACTAGAATCTAAAACTGGACGTATCGGTACATGTATGTCATGCACATGTAGGCTCTTGTCCTGGTAGTTTCTCCCATTATTTGGGCTAACTTCTAAAATGCTACCTTGTGTGGCACTTAAGGGAGTCAGGTTGGCGTAGGGGTACTTTCCTCGTCTTCCACCGCTGTGACCTGGGTTCGATTCCTGCCTGGGCCAATATGTGGATTGGGTTTTCAGTCCCTGCCTGATTCCATGGGTTTTGCCTCAGAATATTCTTCTGGGGTTTTCCTCCCACATCTGATAATGTAATTTCTTCACATTGTCTTCTCCTTACTGGGCCCATGAGAGACCAGTGGATTCCACTGAATGGGCTACCCAGTTAAAACAAGAATTAATACTTTATTCTTTTTTAGTCTCATTTAACCCAACCTATGTTTTGTTGTTATATAAAAAATGATTTGAGTTTTGGTTATGTTTGATTATTTGAATTGCCAAAACAAATAGGAGATGATGGAATAGGAAATAATAAAAAAAAAGTATTTAAACAAAACCAAGAGAATTTGCTATAAATGGCAAAGGGTTCATGGTTATAGAGGGTCGATCAGCAACTTCAATGCAGAAATTTCAACACTAGCGACTACCCACTGGCAACCATTTCCAATGCTCAACTGCCTTTTATACCCTTTTTTTGGTCGTCATAGAGGGCGTTGTGGGCGTGGTTTGGACTAGTTGATCATAGATGTTATGGAGCTTGTATGCCCCGTCGTCTTTATTGAGAATGTTCTCCCCTTAAGAAAAAAGTTTCTGCTTACTGTTTTTAAGCAGTGCCATGAAATTGGGCCCAGTTTTGAGCTTCAGTCCGTGCCGAACAAAAAACAAAAAAAAGGAAAACTTTCTACCAGCGATTATCGACCGGTTTGTCCTTGTAACTCTCTAATCATGGGCAACACAGCCGCCAGCGACTGCCAATCATTGCCAGTATGGCCGTGATACCGAGTGGCATGCTGATCGGAGATACCATCGTGGTGGTGGTGGTAGGCCCAGCCCCTTCCTGTTGGTAGAGCTGGAAAAGCATCCTCAGCGACTCTATCTCGGCCACCTTTGGGCCCGACTTCCTGCACGTCACCAGAGATACCACTCAGAGAAGAAAAAGAAGAAAAAAAGTTTCGCTGAAAAAGAAAAGAGAAAAAAAAACACACAGGGTGACTGGTTGTAAACCAGAAGTTGGGACCAGAAGTCGGCCGGAAGCTGTGGGATGATCTCTGTTGTTTTAGAGCCAGTGCTAAAGTTTGCATCGACCGGTGTAAGTTGTGCATGCAGTGCGTGCACAGTTGTACATGAACGCGCTTGTAACGTCCACCTAGAACTGGTGTCAGACATAAGTTTGTTTAAGTCGGTGGACTGCAGTTGACTATCGCGCGTCGCTGACAAGGTTGGATGAGGCCCCATTGTCGCAGGAGTGAACCCATTGTGTTTTTGTTACTTTCGTTTTGGCTTTAACCGCTCTCTGAGATGCGGCTTTTCCAACTTCGCCTGTGATTTGTACAGAGTCTGTGATATTTGTTCGACTTCTGTGGCTCTCCACGAAAGAGACAGTTGGTGTAAGCAAGAAATTGAGTTAAATGCATCGACAACCTGTGGATGGATGATAACAGGGCAGGCGGTCGAACAGGCTGACTTGTTGGCGATCCGAGTGCGGCTCCCCGAAGAAACTGAAATTATCCGAGGAAATTAGGTAAACGTGTATTATAGTTAAATGATGAATCGGTGCTGAACTCTGAAAATTTACTGCAGCTTCTGGAACTTGGAGGGGGAAACACTTCTGTCGCAATCCCGATTTCAACTTCAATCCGTCTCTAGAGTCCTCAGCTGAATAATCCAGCTTCAAATCACACCGTGGGCATTTACTGAAAATCCGACGGGTTTGAGAGGCTCCGGACATTGTTGGAGACTTGGAGAGCAACCGGAAGCGCAGCAAGCCGATTAGTATATCGCTCGGGAGTCTGCTTTCGTATACAGATGCGCTTTTTGGACATCCAAGTCCACAACCTGGTGTAGCCCGGGGCGTGCAGTTTATTGTTTGAAGGTCAGCTCCGTCAGCTCTGCGAAGCAACAACTCCCCGAAGGATACTTGACAAAAGATCTGTCAGATCCTGAATCTGTTTTTCTTCAGGCTCTCTACTCGGTTGATCGAGCTCGCGGTCTTCTTCGTGCCGGGCCCAGCTGGCTTTGATTTGGCCCCATTGTTTTGATGTTACCCCGAACCTCAACAGGAAATTACCGATCAGAGTCGCTGAGTTTTGGATCATCGTCCTGACTCCACTGCAGTCACTGTCCATGCAAAAACAAATCTCTTTGAATCACCAAATATCCTTCGGCGGTGCAACCTCCCAACTTTCACCCTTGACCCTGGGTTACTTGAGTTCAAAGACAAAGAATTTAAGGAGACCAAGCACAGTTTTTTTACAACAAAGGATCAAAAATAGCATCGACTTGACCACGCCTTCAAGATCCTTGAGTCTTTCTATGAAGACCATCTTTAACAAATGGTTTCCAACGGGTTATAAGATCCCTGAAGAGCCAAAGAGAAGTGGATGACCGATCGACATCCAGTTGGGAATCGGTCCTGAAGTAATTTCTGCCTTCCCCCCGGAATTTTCAGATCGCTATCAAACACTTACAGAACTAAGAACCCAAATGTGGACCAACGTTCATAGAAATCCTCGAAATATGGAGTTTGACCTCGGTGAGTTTAAACAAATCTTCCATTTAATGGCAACATCGGGTTTTAGGTTCTATAATTAAAAAGGTTTTAACAAATTTGACAAATTCTGAGAGAGGGTAAGAGAGCATGCATGCTGTTAAAGGTGAAGTGAGCCTTACTCAAAATTCTGAGAGAACTGTACAAATTATGAATTTTGGTTGTGGAAACTAAGTGGTTGTGGACAAAGCTTTGCCAAATCCATGCCTGAACCAAAAAGAATCAATCTCAAGCTTGGAACTAGAATTGTGACTCCAGTTTTGGATCGGAGTCACTGTTAGTGCCCAGTTCCCAAGAGATTCCGTTCATGATTCTTCAGAACAAGACTTGTGTCGTTTCTAAGAGAGTAACAACCTTGCAATAGTGATCTACCGGTACATGTATGACTATAGTATTTTCCTAGTTGAGTGTTTGTTCCTCGATATACTTTAAAGGGAAGATACAACATTTGCAAACATCAAAAAAACGAAATGATCAAATTATCATGAAATACCTTACTGGATTGCTAGGAAATGACTGTCTAAAGCATCCTGTAAAATGGTGGCTCCTGGTGTGCTGACATTTTCAAGAAAAAATTGTACTTTTCCAACACTGGTCGGCCGACCAGCGTTAGAAAAAACTGGCTTATTTTCAAAAAGTGCTCCTTATTTTTCATATTTAGTTATTCCACATTTTCTTTGCAATTGATTACACTCCTGTAAAGGGGTACAAGCCTGCCAGACTGATTCTCTGACCTTACAATTCCCCAAAGTCTACAAATTGCTTCGTTTCATCTTAAGTGGGGCCAGGAAACCAGAATACAAGAACACGATTGGTTTTCTTGGTTTTTCCAGCATCTACAAGCCCAAAACGTGAAACAAGTCAATATTTGCTAACTAACATACTAGTCCTCCAAATACATTTATTCCTGAAAATTGCAGCAAAAGCAAATGTTGTATGTTCCCTATAACATACTAATCCTCCAAATCTATTTATTTTTCTGAAAATTGCAGCAAAAGCAAATGTTGTGCATTCCTTTTCAGTTGATTCAGAACAGAAGTGCGACTCCTGCACTGAATCGGAATCTATTCCCAAAATGACAGACTCAATCTTACTGTGAAAGTTGATCCAGAATATTTCCCAAGAAATACAAGACTGACTACATGTACGTCGGTGAAGAGCAAAACCTCATTTGATTACATGTACAGTGTACATATACATGTACATGTACATGTACGGTCCATGAAATATGCTTTTATGATTTTTGTGTCCTCTTTTTCGTGCGCTGCAGGTTTTTCGGTGGAGCAACCGCAGGCGGTTCCCGTGGCCACCACCCCCACCACCTTCAGCGACGGCATGTACCAGATCTCGGAGTCGCTGCAGACCCTCAACGAGTTCAACGCGGAGGACATCCTGAACATCAAGCAGGAGGACCCCGGCAGCAGCTCTGACTACTACAGCCTGGAGCCCTCGCCCAGCTCCACCAACTACCTGGAGGCGGCCACGCCCGAGTTCTACAGCAACCCTATGATGTTTGACCCCAACGCCACATACTTCCAGAACAACAACTACAGTAAAAGTAAGTCTCTTTCTATAATGGTTCATTCTATAAATTTGGGGTCCGCTTTTTTCCTGTCCTTGTTACATGATTTTATCAATCTGGATGCAGTCCTTAAGGTCTCCCAAAAAAGTCTTTGGTTTCTGGTATGGAGCTTTTCCCAAAAGTGGTACGGCGACGCGAGTTGTTTTTTTGTTTGTTTTTTTTTTACTTTTTTTTCTTCAAATGTCAGCTGGTGACTGCAAATGGTGCCCGACTAAATTAAGTGAAAAATGTATGGAAGCCCAAAGAGGCCACATAAACCTTATACTCGTACGCAGACCTGAAACCGGATCTTTTTTTTTTTTGGCCTTTTTTTGTTTGAAGCAATAAAAGTGCTCAAAATCTAAAGAAGGGTGCTGAACAACTAACCTGATGAAGTTTCAGCTCAGTGAATGCTTTATATTCTGAGAAGACAATATTCTAGGATCTCGATTTCAATTCAAAAGTTGCTGAGTCATGTTTTGAATTTCGCCCAAAATCAGCATCCGGGAAACTTTCTCATTCAGTTGATTGCAGCTATGCAATGTCACGCGCTGAACTGACGAATAATAGCAACCGCACGCGTTTTTGTCAAGGCTTGTGCACACTCATTCACGGCTTAGCCAAATTAAAAACGAACTACGTTTTAAGACGCATTGTTGAAAATGGCCTTCTTTTATTGTTTTCTTCAAAGTGACAGCTTGCCAGAAAGAATCATTTCACAGGGACTGTAGTCCCATTACAATCTTTAAAACCAAGTATGCTTTTCAACAATTATTTTTGTCAGTTATTGGATAGCTGCAAAATAATGTACTTTGCCTTTAATGCAGCTGTTATCCGAGAGTGATTATGAAAAGCAAACTACCTACCCAACAAATAAAAATGGTTTGAAGTCATTCTCAAATTTTCTCCTGTTCCTTTCAGAGGTAACAGGGACAGGAAAAAATATCACACTTTGGACCCGTAAAAGTTTTAGAATGACCCATACACGTATGTCTCAGGTCCGATTTAGTGGCACTCCTTCAACATCAGCAAGTAAAGTTGTGCTAACTGGTGCAGAAAAGTTATGCAAACCTTTAAACACTCTATTCCAAAAATCAGTCAGTTGACTGATCCTTGGAAATCACCAACATGTCTTGATTTCTCCTACAAAAAAAACATCAGGCCAGATGGAATAATTTCATGTGGTGTTTAGTACCAGTACAATCATTAAAGGGAATGTACATCATTGGCTTTTGCTGTAATTTTCAGAAATGAACTATTTGAGGGGTTAGTATAATAGATCAAATATTGTTTAACTGACATGTTTGAAGTTTTGTGTTCGAAAATGCTTGAAAAACCAAGAAAAACAAAAATGTTTAAGTAGTCTGGTTCCCTGACTCCACTAAAGATAAAATGGATCAATTTATAGATGTCAGAAAATTGTAAGGTAAGGGAACTAGTCTAGCTGGCCTGCACCCGTTCATGAACATGTAACCAATAGCAAACAAAATTTGGACTGAAAAAAAATGCAAATTTAGAGCAGTAGTTGAAAAATAGTTAGGTTTTTCCAACGGTGGTCGGCCGACCACCGTTGGAAATGAATACAAAAATACCATTTTCTTGATAATGACTTGACACCAGGTGCCATAATTTTACAGGATGCTTTAGACTGTCATTTACCAACATCCTAGTAAGGTATTTCGTAAAAACTTGGTAGTTTTATTTTTCGATGTTTGCAAATGTTGTTTATTCCCTTTAATCCAAGTAAGCTTTTTGATAACAATTTTGCAAGTTACTTTTGGACTAAATGCAAATAATCTCATGCCTTTAATAACTACGAAACCTGTGACTCATTGGGCAACATATCCTTTAGCAAAGTACGTACATGTGCATGTTATCAAAATAGATACAATTATTCATGCTCCATCTAATTCAAAGTGGTAAATTCAACTGACCACTATTCTGTACCCGTATCATAGCGTATACAGTACATAAGCCTACGCATAAATCAGCAGTCCGCTCACACAACACGTACATGTAGGATTACGCGTACATGCACATGTATGGCACCCGGTAATACCCCCCCCCCCCCCTTTTCCTCTCCTTCCTGGAAGTTTTCAATTAGCGTTGGAAGCGACCCTGCCCAACATCAAACACAGCGGGGAAGTTTTTCTTGCGCTTAGAAAACAGAGAGAGAGCGCGGGAGAGCGAGGGAGTGAGAACCAAGTCAGCAGCTGAGTCATCTGACTTAGGTTATCCCAAAACAATCCGTCTTAGTCACGCTGCATCCCCTCCGAATGAAGGATTGACTTGAAATTATGAACTCAGCCACACTGAAATTTGTACCCTTGTGGGGCCATTTCTTTGTTCTCGTGTAGTAAAGTTTTGGTGTTTGAAATTGTAGTTTCAAAATGCTCTCTCTTTAACCAGAATTAATTTCCTTGGCTGAAATTCGGACTTAATATCCCTTTTCTAAAAACACTCTTCCATTTGCGACGGATCAACCCACCTTGGAAATTCCTAGTTTTTGAGTAAAATCCATATATCTATTTGTGTGAAAACCTTGTGGAGACGTATTCATCTATAGATAGAAATTGCCCTGTGGAGACGTATACAATCTTTTGTTCCCTATTGTGTGCATGTCTCCAGCGGGCACGGTGTATCATATCCATGCAGTGCATGTGAACATACCTGTACATCTACTTCACTTTTGTAACAATGTATGACATTTTAAAAAGCATATTAAGGGTAGGGAACAGGCTAATAACCTGGAAACGATTCAGTGGTTGTAAAAAAAAACCAGTAAACAAAATCAGCCCTCTTATAGGTGCATTGTAATGTATACATGCACAACATTTGCTTTTGCTGTAAATTTCAGAAATGCATGGGTTTGGGGGTTAGTGTTTTGAAGCAAATACACTGACCTGTTTAAAGTTTTGAGTTCAACTTCATTAGGGGGACAAGAAAAAAATGTTGTTCTTGTAGGTTTGTTTTGTTTCATTGACCCTACTCCAGATGAAACAGAGCAATTTATAGACGTCAGGGAATTGTCAAGTCAGGGAACCAGACTAGCTGGCTTGCACCTGTTCACTTTAGATACCATAGTGAAAAGTAGGTTAAATGTTGACACAAACAAATAGAAAGTACACGTACACCTACATGTACATGTACATAACATATGGCAATTGTGATATAACTTCATTATAGTTGGTTATTTCGAGCAGAAACCCCTTAGAAAAATAAACAGTTTTCCGCCTCCCAAAAAAAAAACTCAGCTTAAACAACATGAAAATGAAAGACCAAAAGTACATTGTATATTTTTTCATCATATAGACACAGAGGCTGGCGAATAACAAGTTGGGCACTCCTGGGAAAAAAGCAGTCAAAGAGCTGATAAATTTGGACCAAAGGAAATCAGAACAGCTTTTCATTTTAAAAAAATGATTGTTTCTGTATTCAATTCTTGTTTGAAAGAAATCAGTTGGATTACAAGCATGCTCTTAATGGTCACTTAAACAGGCTACCTGTAGTTTTTGGTCAGTGTATGCGCATGAAAATCAGATCTTCGAGGATTATTTTGCAGGTTTTCTGTGTGCAATGAAAATGTCTTGGGAAATAAAATTTACTGGTAGATGCAGAATCTATTATTCAGAGAAGCGAAGTCGATATCAGTAAGCATGAATGCTTGAAAAGGGTAGCACTGTTGGGAGTAAGAAAACTAAGTAGTTTCCGGGGTTGCAGAAGTTTAAAGAAGAAAAAGAAGTTTTATGGTTAGGAAAAAAAATACAAGTTGAAAATTTAAAAAGAGGGGAAAAATCTTTTTTTGGTTGAGGAAAATGTTAACATGAATACAAACCTAAACGGGGACTTTGTGAGGATCACAGCTCAAATAATTTCAGCCATAAGTATCTTTGAAATGTAAAGTGCTTTTTTTTTTTAGCTGTAACAGCATTTTGATCTTTTAGATTTTTCAGTTTTAAACATGAAATTAATTTATGAAAAAAAACACAATAGTTTTCTACAGACATAAAAATGCGACTCGGGTTCAATCACATTTGTGGCAACTAGAAAAAAATTTCAAAGCCAAATTAATTCTAAGTTCAATCGTGAAGAACATTTTGCTGTATTCAATCGATGCAGTCCTGTAAATAAGTGAATGTAACAAAATGCTGTATATTGAACAATGCTTTTTTTATAGAAATGGCGCTCAAGAAATAAATAGTAAACACAGTAAATCATAAATCATGAAGATTCCCACTGAACACCAAACTGTTTGTTGATCTTGAGTTGCAAAATTTCGCCGGTTCTTTCAAACAAATTACAGTGAAATCTTGGTAAGTCGAACCTCAAGGGAACAGGTTCAAAATTTGACTTAGCCTAAGCAGAGTTTTGAGTTAAGAAGGATTGTCTATCATTTTTATACTACTGAAGGGAATGGATTCTTTGTTTGACTTAACAGGTTTTTTTAGTAATCAGAGTTCGACTTTTCGAGATTTCACTGTAAACCATTAGATGCATCTGTATGACAAACTGTCTGATTTTTTAATGAAATCACAGTACAATATAATTATGGCAATGTAGACTGGGATTTTTGTTGGTTTTAAATTGCACGAAGTTAACTCTTTCAGTGCCCGCGAAATTTGAAAAGTTTAACCCTAAAGTGCCCAACTTCGAGCGGTTTTGTTAATTGTTCGAAATTCTGTAAAAAAAAAAAAAGTAAATAGTTTTACTCACTAAATTTGTTGTTGTTGCTCTCTGGTATATCCTTGATGTATTGGAAAGTCAAAAGTAGTCACAAACATAGTGATAAACCCTGAAACACTGGCCTGAACACAGGGGAATTCCGCACTTTTTGCAGAAAATACGAGATTTAGTGTTGCGCCCTCTCGCAAGAACTCGAATGAACTCGAATGAAAAAATAAATACAGGTCGTACATGCATGAAAATGGTACCATTAGAAAGAGCGAGAGCGCCCCCTTTTCATAACATATTTACTCTACCTCGTACATGTACCAAGTTTGGCAATTTTAAGTACGAACATTACCTCGTACATGTACGAGGTTGGCAATTTTAAGTACGAACATTACCTCGTACATGTACGAGATTGGCGCTTTTGTACCAACAAATATACCTCACACATGTACGAGTTTGGCACTGAAAGAGTTAAGAAAAGTTAGCAAAACTTTTCCTGACCTACAACTTAAGTTTACATAAGTACAAGCTGTATCGCACCCACAAGAGTACATGTACATGTACATGTACGCGTGTAGGTGCATGCAGTTAATACTACACATAGGACATGGGTGTTTTAACAGTAACTTTTTTTTTCAGTCAAATGTCAGCCGATGCTTCTCTTCTTTTTTTTTTTCCTGAGAGAGGAAATGACATCAGTGCCTGATGCTAACCGCAGTCTTCCTCTTTGCTGTGGAAGGGCTTACTAGGGCAGGACATCACAGGCTAGGGGTCTCTTCCTGTGCAGATGTTCTATCAAAGGGGGGATTTTAAAGTGCCATTGTGTCGTCTTTAACTTTGACCTTGTAAAAAAGTTTCTCTCAGAGTAACTTATTTGAACATTCATTCTGAATTAATACCTCCTTAGTTCTGAAAAGGAAGAAAGAATAGCATTTTGGTCATACATCCTCAAATTTGTTCTAATTTTTTTATTTATTTATTTCTGGTAATGGAACCAAGGATTCCTCAAAAATACCCTAAGCACTGTAGCTCGAAAGCCTGAAGAAACCTGTAGAGAGAAGACAATGAGAAGAAATTAAAGTTTTAGAGGTGGGAGGAAAACCCCAGAAGAATATTCTGGGGAAAACCCACAGAATCAGGTAGGGACCGAAAACCCAATCCACATATTGACCCAGGCCGGGCGGGATTTGAACCCGGGTCAGAGTTATAAATGACAGAAATTTGTCATATTTTAAACAAAAATTGCTTGTAATTTGATACCTGATGCTGTCATCATGACGTCAGTGTAATATGTACTACTCAGGATCAGGGTCGATATATGTTCAAAGTTACAAGTTTATACCATAAACCGTTTAGGAGAAAACTGGCAGAGTATTATTCTCCAGAAAAAAAAACAAAGAATATTAATTCTTACCATTTTAAAAGGTTGATCAGACTTTTTAATGAGAATTCTTCATTTGTCTGAATCTTTTTCTGTGCAGATCACTTCGCTGGCTTTGACGCCTTCGACACCCCCACTAATGGCTACCAGCAGGTGCCCATCTGCAAGTCGCTGTCGGACAGCTGCACGAGCTCCGAACTCAACGGACTGGTCCACAATGTCACGAGGTCCAACTCCCCCCTAGAGAGCCCCTCAAACCCCGTCATCCCTGCAGCTGTGCTCGCTGGTTATTCAGGTACGTTTTCTTGGATATTTTAGGCGTGAGATTTTTCAGAGTTTGGTCTGAAATCCAACTTTTTTGAATCTGAGGGAAAGACATCATTGGTATAGAGAGAAATGCATCTTTAGGACCGTTCATCCAGTATTCAGACCTTTATTCAAATGAGAATCTCATCTCTTAAAGCCGCCGTTCCATAGAGAGTTTTACTCGCAATATAGTGTCATTGGCCTTAATATGCAATGGACACAAAACAAACTTGACAAGTATTTATTGAAAGCAAGCTTTTTTCTTTAGTTTTTAAATTAATTTTATGTAATTTGGGACATATTTTTGAAAATTTATGGAGTAATGGAAGACGAGTAAATCTTCCATGAAGTTCTCCCATGAATATTGAACAGGAAAGACAAGTTGGAGTTTGGAATTAGAGAAATCCTGGAAATTCAGATAATTTTGTGGACAATTCTGGAAATTTAGACCGGCACCAAAAAGATTTCCGAATTTGGATGTGTGTTGCAAAGTCCTGGAAAATACTGACATACAGTTACACTGAAAATTCTTGGTGTTTTGGAAATGCTGCAGAATTTTTTTGGGAGAACGAAAAGGGATACATCCTGTGGTTGTATTCTTATGAAATCAACATTTCCAATGATCGCGGAATTCAAATGATCTTAACCAGAAATACTGTTCTTCCAAAATACTGTTCTGATGTACATGTAGTCACTGATTGTTCCTTGTACGAACAAGAGATTTGTAAAAATGGCCTACATAAACTTCACCATTTCGGTGATGATATGTGTACAACTAATTTCAGAGGGGAAAAAAAAGTTTTAAGCTAAGAACTAGAGATTCACGTTTGTTGAGTTACAAACATTGGGTGATCAGGCCAAAAACTCTTTCATAGGAACGATCATTCATTTTGTTCATGAGTTCTATTTAAATTTGTCATATTTTCAAATAAAAATCGCTTGTAGTTTGATACCTGATGACGTCATCATGAAGTCAGAGTTATATGCACCACTCAGGATCAGGGTCGACATATGTTCAAAGTTGCAAGTTTATACCATAAACCATTTAGGAGAAACCCGTGGAGACTTACATGTATTGTCCAGAAGAAGAATAAAAGAAACAAAAATGATTAATTCTTACCATTTTAAAAGGGTTCATACAAACATGGAAACAATAAGAGGTTTAGAGTGCCAACACACAATGAGAGTTTTACAGTTGAAGTACATGTACATGCTCAGCACGTGTGTGTCAAGTGTACTTGTACATGTAAATATACATGTGTGCTACATGTTGATCTTGAATGCAACCATCAAGGTAATTAATTTGATGCACTTGTTGTTGATTTTACTTTGCACATGTACATGTAGCACCTGTGCACTTAATTAAAATGGTGGCATCCCGCCGAGTGCACATGACCAATTCACAAACCGTTACAAACCTCTTTTGCTGTTTTCTCTCAAGGCAAAATCTAGCGAGATAATTCAAAACTCGTGTGGAACTCGTGGTTTTGATTTCATTTGTATGAAGAGTTCATCGATTTAGCAATTACGCATTCATAGATTTAGCAAATTCCACACTAACGGGGTACAGTTGACTGCAAATTTGGATCAACAATTGGGTGGGAATGTAAAAGTGGAAAATGGGACAAACAACTAAATATTATTATCATGCTTCATTTCCCGATACCATGGCACAATTTTGTACCCCTTTAGTGTGGAAACATTGGACAAGTTTGTTATCCATAAACAAGTAAACAGCTTAACCATAAGCACCACTCTCTGTTGCTTCATTAAATCATAGTGCAAGGTTTCTTGTTTGGTGGGTAATTTGGAAAGGAATAAAACATGCAAGGTGCTCCCTCTTGAAACTTGTAGGGCTTCTAGCCGCAGGGGGAACAGAGGCCAGAACAATGTGCCGGCCAGGTTTTTCAGTTGTATCCTTGACACACTGAGGTCCCCGTTCAGCAGTCCTGTTGTGTATAAAAGTGTTGTGGTTTGTGTTTGTGCGTGTTTGGGACTGGATCAGTTTATTTTGGCCTAGTGTTTTGTTTAATTGGGGAGTGTGGGAGGGCGCCTCATTAAGCGCCGGTGAGAAAAAAAAAACCACAAGGATTGCCGAGACGAAATTGACCGTTCGTTGTTTTGTTCTGCAGCGGGTCTTTTGGCAATCGATTGTAGGTCTTTGTTAGTGACCGCTTGTACTGTCTAGACATTGTTTGTTGGAAGGTGTGGTAACAATTTTTTTTTTAGGTGTGGTATGATTTTTATTAGAAAATAGTTTTGAAGGATTTTTCAGACAACTACAGAAATAGTTTGCATACATATTCAGGTAGATATTGGGGAAAAAACTTTCAGAATTGATTTCCAGAACCCTTGTGTTTGTGTCAAAAAAGATTGGAGACTTTTTCTGTAAAGGGCAATTTTTCGGTGCCTGCTAAACAAATTTTTATTTTGAAGGACAGTGTTTTTCTAGTATATATTAATATTGTTTGTTTGGGTTTTTTTGGGCACTTGTTATTTTTTTATACATAAGGGGAAGTGAATAATTGTCTCCAATATTATATCCTTAACTCTCTGAGATTCCTTAAAATCCTCCGGAAAGTTCTGGAGGATTAATTAGAGCAAACCTGATGTTATTTCAAGTTGTGGTGTATTTCATCAGTTGCACCATGCAGTTGCTGAAAAGAGCCTAATTATTGAGAATTGTTGCAGCATTTTGTCATTTGGGGTGAACCTGACAACACAAAGTTTCAGGCATGCAACTTTTCATCGGATCCGCTGATTTCCTTGTTTTTTTACTTCTCATGAATGCCGTTACAAATTGAAAAACACTTTACAAAGTCTTGTGCGGCTTGGAGTTTCCTGGTTTTTCCGGGGTCTACCCAATGTTCCCCAATACCGATGTTCCCCAATACCGATGTTCCCCAAAATCCTTAGGGTTAGGGTTAGGGTTAGGGTTAGGGTTGGGGAACATCAGGATTGGGAAACATAGGTTTGCACCTGTTTTCCTAAATTACCAGTTGCATGTCTGATGAAAGTTTTAATGTATTTTTGTCTTCTTGTTGCTTTTCTTCAGGGAGTGGTCCCATCCAGCTCTGGCAGTTCCTCCTGGAGCTCCTGACAGACCGGACCTGCCAGCACATCATCAGCTGGACCGGGGACGGCTGGGAGTTCAAGCTCTCCGACCCGGACGAGGTGGCCCGGCGCTGGGGCAAGCGCAAGAACAAGCCCAAGATGAACTACGAGAAGCTGAGCCGGGGCCTGCGCTACTACTACGACAAGAACATCATCCACAAGACGGCCGGCAAGCGCTACGTCTACCGCTTCGTCTGCGACCTGCAGAGCCTGCTGGGGTACACCCCGGAGGAGCTGCACGAGATGGTGGGCGTCAGCCCGGCCCGGGACGACGACTGAATGAAGCCCCGGTGCCGGCAGACCGATCTCTCCTCCACAAAACTCCCCCAACGTGTTTCTCTTTTCCTCACTTCTGCGGAGGCACCGAAGTCTGGATGACTGCATCGTTGAAACTTTTAATCCCAGCACCATTCTCTTATTTGGACAGGCCGTGGGTTTACACCTTGCGCTTGTCGTAACACTTGTTTTCTTAGTTGTCCAAGAATCCTTGGACTACCCACTTATGATGAATGGGACACTCTTTTTTGCTCTTTTGGGAAGCCCGCCCCACTTATCTGTGGGATGTACTCCCTGCATGCGCTTCGTTGGATAGCAGGTGACTAAATCACTCACTGATAAAAACAGAATCCACTTTTGTCCCTACGGTGTTCCTCTGGATAGCAGAAGATAAGGAAGTCGTTGATGAAAGACACTCAGCTGATCAGTTTCTTCTGGTTATTTTTATTTTTTTTGGAGGGGAGGTCAGTCGAAGCAGAAACAGCGCCACTGTGCGACCATTTGCATTTATCCATTCCAAGTAAACCTTGATTTGTTCCTTTGCTCTGATAGACGGTGCTTTATCTGATGTTTATTGTCCACGCCAGCTGGCCAGAATCTGTCTGGCTACAGCTAGTTGCGTTTGTGTGTATATATATATACATGTGTGTCCTTTGCGGCACAGTTGTATCGGTCAGTTGTGCCGGTCATTTGTATTGGTCAGTTCCAGATGATATGCTGGCCGGACCGTTTCATTGACAGATCTAAATGGCCGGATGGCCTTAAAGCCATGTTTCCCTGGTGTGAACCATTCTGTGGAGGATTTCTGTTTTAAATTTTAAAAAAAATTAATATAATCTTAAAAGAATACTATGACTGTGCCACTGTTGACCAGTGTCACATCTCCACCGTCACAAGAGGGCGCTATACACTTTCCCCAGCATGGCTGATTTAAAGAAGTGACACGAAAGTAGCATGTGCGCATTCCCGTTCCTCAGGCCACATGCTAAAACGGTGGCAGCGGTGGGATGTGACAACCAGTAATTACCAAAACAGGGGTACTAAGGAAAGAATGTACATGTTCTACATGTACTTCACTATTTTTGTCTTCATTAAGAAAATCAAAGTGTTGTGTTTTGTAATGCACAGTATTTTTGTCAAGATCTTTCTCCACTGTACTGCTGTCTCGAAAACGACAAAACCTGCACAAAAAATCGGCAGCAATTTTTGGATTCTACGTATGGATATAACAGTTGTTTAAGTTTTGTTGTAGCAGTTCTGTACTTGATACAGTGTTTTGAGAGAACCTTATTCATGCATCTGATATTGGCAGCAACTGTCTAAATCCAGGGACACTATTGAAAAGTTCATGTACTTTTCACATAAAACAACAACATTAAGAACGAATGGTGCTTTTTAATGATATAATTATGAAACAAGAGGCATTCCTTTGAAATAACAAAAGAGATTTTTCCATTTTCTAGCTTAAACTATTTTTCTACTGGTACTGTAAATTCGAGCAGAAAAGCATACAAAGTTTAATTTCTTTTCTTTTTTTGTTTTTCTTTTATATTGAAGTTGAAAAAAAGTAGTCAAAGTGTCTTTAATTTATTTTTTAAAAAGTCAATTTTATTTTATGCAGACTGATTTTCCTCTGCACATCACAAATTTTCGTTGTCTTTCCAAGATTTTATTAGACTTAGCGACATAGCCGTTTAGCTTCCATGTGGGGTATTCAAACACTGTGTTTGAGGTTTTTACCGGAGACTGGTGGTTGCCATGGAAACCTTGTACAGTTTTATTCTGTAAATAAACTCCTTTCTAGTGTTAGTACTTAGTCTTTAGTTTGAAAACTGAATCGTAAACGAACAAAATCACATATTAATCGATGTACTTGTAAAATACAAATTTCTCTGTCCAAACAGTTTTATGATCGCAGTACAGGTGTAGGAGTTGAGCCCCGAAAAATCGAAAAAAAATGAAATCATGGAATGGTTTGGCCAGTGATGATCATAATTAAAGAGACATATCTGTGTGACCTTTCGAAGTGTGTCGCACCCCTTTAATCATCGACACTACATGTGTACAAAGTGTACCACAGTTAAGCCAAATGCTAAAAACACAATTTTGTGGATGAATTCTTGGAAAATGATAATCGCCCAGAAAAAAAAAACTGCGGTGGAATGTAATTGTGTCACACACTTGTATTTTCTGATAATTTTGCGAGTCAAATCACATATAACTTAAGCTCCAATACATGTCCAGTTTTGTGTATTAAAAAGTAAGTTTACATATTAACATGGTTTGAGGGCGGATAGTTGATGGCTGGCGCGTGATGGTGATTGGACCAGTGAGAACTCAGCTCTTGCTCATGAATATGTATGAGGTGTAGTAATATCAATTTATGAATGGGAAAACAGTATCGACGATCTCAAATCTGTATTTTGCGGGCCAAACTGAAGCAGATTTGGAAATCTTCCGCCTCCTGACTTGCGCATTACAGTGTGCCCTCTGGTGGCATTTCTTACAAGTTTCATGTACATGTTTGTAATTTTTTTCTTTCTTCTTGCCTCTGATCAGTGTAGAGAAGGTCAGAGGTCATTTATAACGACTGTAGGAGAGACTATCTGTCGATGGTGATTGGTGGTGTTTTTTGAAAAAGCTCATATTTTTACAACTGGTTTTCAATACAATTATATAAACACCGATGCTCTATTTTTTCGTCTGAAATTTTTTCACGAAGTTTTGTACAAAGAAAAAAATTCACAGCCAGACTGTTGAATGTTGACATATTTTGCTTAAAAAAAAATCGATGGCAAGATTTCTTTTGTTTAGCCGAATGTTCTTATTGTAGTATAGATTGTTTTTTGCCTCACTTTTGGAAGACACCGTGTACGTCTATACATCTTGCGACAATTTGTGCGGTATTATAATCAGTTATGTGGCTTGCTCTATGCTGTCTGTGGTATGTCATCATCGTAATGATGACATACATTGTATATGCACCAGTCGCTTATCGGTGTGTGCAAATTGCAATTGTAGTTTATGGTTCTGACGTTTAAACGGCGAGAAATCAAAATGTTGATTCTCTGTTTGCTTAAGAAAAAGAAATTATTTCAAAGATTTTTTTTTTCCTTTTTTTCGGGGTTTGTTTTCTAGCTTTGTCGGATAATTGCACCGGTGCTGGCACTGGTCAGTGAAAACAAAGACTATGGTATTTTTTTTTTCAACAAGTCTATTGTAAATGTGTATATGTTTTCGTGTAAAAAAAAATACTTAGTGGTAATTTTTACGCCTTGCATTGCCCCTTAATAAATTTTGGTAATTTTACGTATGATTGTTGTATAGCCCACTGTCTCAGCTCGTACGTGGTTCTTGGTATGAAAAAAAATGCGCTATTATATGGGGAAACAAACGAGGCTGTAGAACCATGGTTTACCAAACGACGGCTTTTTCTCTGGGCTTCGGATCCGACTTCATGATATTTAGCCCCCGAATTGGGGGACTATGACTAAATGTTATGTCAGTTGTGTGCTTCGGGATTGTCGAAGTCTACGAAATGAGGCCACAGATTGAGTAGAACATTTAAAGTCGTCTCAATGATTCTGGAGCCAGGACCTTAGAGCCGAACCCTAAACAAAAACGAGGCTTGGGAAATGCCCACCTTGAACTTCATATGGGTTTGTTTGTGAGTTGTTTCCTTTCTCCACGAATCTGTGACGTAAGCCGTGCATTTTGCCCTTGGTTGTGACTGTTAAATATAATCTGTGCCTTTGTAATAACGCTTTGTCGAATGATGTTCATTGTTAATACCTGTCCGAGCTTCAATAAAAGAGAAAGTCATTAATACATGACGATAAATACCTGGAAAAAAATGCTTGTTTAATTGTTTTGTTTTCTGCCAATGACATTTGAATATTGCTCTTTGATTTAGTTCAAAAATTGTAAGAAAAAGACTTTGTTTCCAAAACGCAAAGCTCCATTTTGTTGTCCTTTAGAATCCTGCCCTCTATGGTCGTCCAAAGTCAGTTTCGACGAGTCGTCCAAAGTCAGTTTTGACGACTGTTACACAATTCTGAAATACCTAAGACAGTCTACGCATACCAATTGGTCCAGAGCCTGTCACGTGGCCGGTCTTATAAACGGATGATAAAGACATGGCTAGCTGGTCTTAAACACTGTTCCAAAGCGACAAATGTAGTTGAAAACAGCTTGTTTAACTTGACGTGTTCTGTAAGTTTTCAAATTCGTGAAACTTGTTTCACTGTGTAAATTGTTTTTAATGGGTAAACTGCGTTTTGGAAATAAACGCTTAAAATGGCTTCCTATGTAGAGTTTTTGTCTACTCGTACAACTCCACTACAAGGAACAAGATATGGGGTCCATAACAAACGTTCCTTATAGTGGTCGTTTGTTATACTGCTTGTTCATTATAACACAATGTAATAATCTGAGAGCAAAAGGGGGTGTTCGTTATAGCGGTGTTCGTTATAGAGGCGTTTTACTGTACATGAGTCTATACATTGATAAATAGGGCACTGCTCTTTCCAACAAGTGTGAGTACACAATAAGCTCTGGCCGTGTTGCAAGAAGGCTTGCATGAAAGTTTTGCACGAAATCGATCGAAACAATCCCTGCCAGAGCTGAAAAATGTGACGCCGAAAAATGCGACGCCGATGGCACATATGGAACACCATACTTTTGGTCAATACTCCGGGGACAGACAGACAGACCATCCGACCGACCGACCAAGTGACATAAGCTCCTGCCAGAGCTTAACAAGAAATTCAGGATCAAGATACAGGCGAAAGCCTGATATCAAGTCTAACTAATTTGCAGCATGCAACCCGGTTGCCAGCGTTTTTGAATACTTAGAATTTTCAACAGTGCTTCTTTTTTTTCAGTTCGGAAACGGCGCTAATGATTTGTCACACCCATAAGCGCTAAAAATAGACGTTTCATTGAGTCGGCCGACGATGATGTATCGAATGCATCAGTCGATCCAGAGGTGATCGAGAAAATTGCGAGGACAAAACTTAGCGCTCGAAAGTTTGCAGAATTACCGGTGTTATATGAAATTAGATCTCCTGTGAAATCTGGTCGCTTTTACCTTATCCTCACACGTGACCCTACGGTCCCAATTACCTTCACTTAAGCATGCTTAATACAACCAAGGAGCTTGTATGCCATAGAGTCCAAATGCCACACTACACCAAACAGTTATAAGCTGACTTCAACGCTGGCGATTTTTTTTTTTGACCGGATTATGGGTGTTATGAATGGAGGACAATGTTTTTGTCAGCAATGATTTGAAGTGTTTATAGAGTTGTTCTGACATCAATCTCACCAAAGAAAACCCGCTCAACAACCATTACAATGTGCCGTGAAATTGTCCATATAATAATATATTATACATAAATAATGGTAAGTTTTGAAGAGCGCCCCCATTCTTCGCGTTCTCACGGCTTTTGTAACGATTACCAAAAAGGGGCGTTCTCTGCCGCAGTTCTTTGACGTCGCATCTTGTTAGCACAACTAAGATTAGTCCGGTGCTATATTTAGGACCCGAAAATTAACACGATTTATGAGAAATGCGGGGCCGTTGGTCACTTCGAAAGAGGAAAAAAAGTTCCAAAGGGATGAGGGCCGGTTTAGTTCAATTTCCTGTTATCTTGCCGGTTCTGCCTAGGGGCACTAAGGCTCCTTAGGGGCATTAAGGCTATGGACCCCCCCCCCCCCACCCCTTACTTCTGACCTAATATATAGGGCGGTTGATGTGACGCTACGCTGATAATCATAATATGAGCGATTAATTTGTCTACAGCCAAGTAAATACGTTAGTACATGCGTCAGTGCAGTTGACGGCATTGTTCTCGGACTTTACTTCCCTTAAAAGAAAATCCTCCACAGCCATGAATCTGAAATAAAAGTGACACCCGTCACCGATTTTAACATGGCTAAAGAAAGACAATTCCTCGTTTGCTAGCTCGTGTGATAAGTCCATTGATCTCCGTTATTTGGTATATTAATAAATTTCTAACAAAGACATCTAAAACCACTATACGCATGGGCGTCGCCAGGATTTTTTCTAGAGGGGGGGCAAAAAAAATGTTGCCAAAAAATGCTTGTATTTCTCAACACATTCTCGATTTATCAGTTTTAGAGGGGGGCAGGGACATTTTGCCCCCCCCCCCCCAACTCATTAAATTTACACCACTTTGTCTTCGCGCCTCATTTTTCTTTTTTTTCTTTTCTTTTTTTTTTTCCCTTTTTTTTTTTTTTTTTTTTTTTCCCAGGGGGGGGGGGCAAGTGCCCCCCTTTCCCCCCCCCCCCCCTCGCGACGCCCATGACTAAACGCCACAATTATGTTTATGCATTAACGTTGTGTTTTTGTTTTGTTTTGGGGGTTTTTTTGGTGGGGTTTTTTTGCCCTTTATTTCATGTGTTCAATTATAAAGTTTGCGGTCAGAAAGTTCAGGGAGCGTGGTCCTTTTGTTCGTGTGGTGTGTGGTAAAATTGTTCATAAGGCGCCATCTTGTGTTCATAGTCATCTTTACTGAGCAAATTAGTACGGGTGAAACACATTTACAAGATGGTCGTTTTAGAATATGGTTCAACACATTGTTGTTGTATAGTAGATACGCGATCACATGCCGAAAGAGGGCGTTATCACAACTAACCGCTGTCACCTGATCGAACTCACGCAGCTAGTCGACGATGTAGTCAAGTTCACTATGTCCAGATATTGAACTTCGTTAACTTTTTTGGGGGATTTGCAAACCTATACATTTTTGGAATCTGTGTGGTATAGGCAATCAGAAAACCAATGTTTACAATTTGCCGGAAGCATGCATGGCGGCCATCTTGGATTTTCAAAATGGCCGCCTTCAAAATGGGTGTTTCTCAATATCTCAGCATCCAGGTGGCCTAGAGTCATGATTTTAACGGCTAAACATACATTTTCAGGGGTGAGGAAGCCAGTAGTACAAAGTAAAATAAGCTAAACATAACCACAAAGCGGCCATCTTGGATTTTCAAAATGGCCGCCTTCAAAATGGGTGTTTCTCAATATCTCAGCATCCAGGTTTCCTAGAGTCATGCTTTTAACGGCTAAACATACATTTTCAGGGGTGAGGAAGCCAGTGGTACAAAGCAAAATAAGCTAAACATAACCACCAAGCGGCCATCTTGGATTTTCAAAATGGCTGCCTCGAAAATTGGTGTTTCTCAATATCTCAGCATCCAGGTTTCCTAGAGTAATGCTTTTAAAGGCTAAACATACATTTTCAGGGGTGAGGAAGCCAGTGGTATAAAGTAAACTCAGCTAAACATAACCACAAAGCAGATTTTCATGTTCATTCCATTATAATACATTTTTTAAATGGCTTAAAACTTCTACATGTAGCAAGTCAAACCTCCAGCATGTCTAGGCAGCTTCTTGGACAACTTAAATATCATGATAGCATGACAAAATAAGTGTGGTATAACAAAATCTTTGTTATATAGCAGAATCTTTACACATCATCATCATCACTGTCACTGGTCGGCAACATGTCATTCCTAGAGTCCTCATCATTCTAGCACTGGGTGCTGCACTGGCAGAGGTCTGTGCATGATAAGTTCTTGGACCTGCAAGAGCATCGAGATGTTGAACAGTCTGCTCTGCACTGGCATCTCACCATCTCAATGATGGCCTTGGGGGCTGGGAGGACCTTAGTTGTGATTGGCTTCACCTGATCAGCTGCTGTGTCCTTGTAGAAGCCATGCTGCAGCGGATCCAGGAACTGCTGCTGAGCAATGCTTGCCTGGCCCCATACTGTGGCCTGGATCTGGACTCGGTGGATGTGCTGCTTGAGAGCACCAAGGGGGGAGGCAGCTCGTCACTTTCAGCCATATGCTTGCAGAAAAGATGCCATCGCAGCTCAGGGATGCTCGCAATCTGGATACCCTTTGGCGCGTATGCAGCACAGACGAATGTAGCCAGCGTTGACAGCAGCTCTTCAGTGACTTCAGTGGCATCTGAAAGCATCTGCAGAGCATTGATGACTACTACGCCTGCTTTGAGGTAGACTTTCAGCCAGGTTGCCTTTCCTATGCGAGAGAACCTCCCAGTGTTTTCTGCCCCCGTGAATGCGTGGAAGGCTGGCAAAGCCTTTGCTCTTTCTGGACCTCGATCTGTCCATATTGGCTGCACTTGGACCACTCCGGAAGCCATTGACATGGACGTGTTTCTCAGCAGAAGGTCATAATGTGCTACGACCAGCACCAGAGCATCAGTGTCTGGGGAGAAGACCACCAACTCTGCATCAGGTGGGTTCCTCTGTGATGCCAGAACTGCATGATAGATTAGCAGCGTGTCCGCCTCTTTGTGATTGTTGTCCTCGATTAGCAGCTCGCTATTGCTCCTAGTACGTCCTGCGGCAGATGCGATAACCAGCTTTGACGAGTCTTGGTTGTACTCCAGGGTTTTTGCTGCCAGATACTCAGTCAGATCAGCCTTCGTTTTGTCGTGGGAAAGGAACCGGCTGACACATACAAGGCTGATTCCCTGAAGAGTACCACAAGGGAGAAACGGAGACAAGGGAAGGATCCGATCCAATATCAGATCAGAGATGACACCAGCATCAAGCACATCCCAATGATCCACCTCCTTGAGAAGCTCGGAACAGCAGAACCACCCAATGAAGATCAGCAGCAGCAGCTGCACGATGCAAGTGTTCTGCAGCGCGATGCAGTGGATCCAGAAACAATAGACTGCACACCCACTGAAGATCCTCATCGAAGTCGAAAAATTGCACTGGTGGACGGTATGGTGGTCGTGCAGAAGCTAACAAAGAAACCAGCCACGGTAGTGACAGTCAAAGACCTCAGTGAATGCTTCAATACCAGACTGATGTCTCTCACAAGAGACTGTGATGAGATCATTCCAGTGTGAGAGAGACTGATGTGAGAGACATCAGTCTGGTATTGAAGCATTCACTGAGGTCTTTGACTGTCACTACCGTGGCTGGTTTCTTTGTTAGCTTCTGCACGACCACCATACCGTCCACCAGTGCAATTTTTCGACTTCGATGAGGATCTTCAGTGGGTGTGCAGTCTATTGTTTCTGGATCCACTGCATCGCGCTGCAGAACAATTGAATAGTGCAGCTGCTGCTGCTGATCTTCATTGGGTGGTTCTGCTGTTCCGAGCTTCTCAAGGAGGTGGATCATTGGGATGTGCTTGATGCTGGTGTTATCTCTGATCTGATATTGGATCGGATCCTTCCCTTGTCTCCGTTTCTCCCTTGTGGTACTCTTCAGGGAATCAGCCTTGTATGTGTCAGCCGGTTCCTTTCCCACGACAAAACGAAGGCTGATCTGACTGAGTATCTGGCAGCAAAAACCCCGGAGTACAACCAAGACTCGTCAAAGCTGGTTATCGCATCTGCCGCAGGACGTACTTGGAGCAATAGCGAGCTGCTAATCGAGGACAACAATCACGAAGAGGCGGACACGCTGCTAATCTATCATGCAGTGCTGGCATCACAGAGGAACCCACCTGATGCAGAGTTGGTGGTCTTCTCCCCAGACACTGATGTTCTGGTGCTGGTCGTAGCACATTATGACCTTCTGCTGAGAAACACGTCCATGTCAGTGGCTTCCGGAGTGGTCCAAGTGCAGCCAATATGGACAGATCTAGGTCCAGAAAGAGCAAAGCCTTTGCCAGCCTTCCACGCATTCAGGGCAGACAACACTGGGAGGTTCTCTCGCATAGGAAAGGCAACCTGGCTGAAAGTCTACCTCAAAGCAGGCGGAGTAGTCACCAATGCTCTGCAGATGCTTTCAGATGCCGCTGAAGTCACTGAAGAGCTGCTGTCAACGCTGGCTACATTCGTCTGTGCTGCATACGCGCCAAAGGGCATCCAGATTGCGAGCATCCCTGAGCTGCGATGGCATCTTTTCTGCGAGCTTTATGGCTGAAAGTGACAAGCTGCCTCCCACCCTTGGTGCTCTCAAGCAGCACATCCACCGAGTCCAGATCCAGGCCACAGTATGGGGCCAGGCAAGCATTGCTCAGCAGCAGTTCCTGGATCCGCTGCAGCATGGCTTCTACAAGGACACAGCAGCTGATCAGGTGAAGCCAATCACAACTAAGGTCCTCCCAGCCCCCAAGGCCATCATTGAGATGGTGAGATGCCAGTGCAGAGCAGACTGTTCAACATCTCGATGCTCTTGCAGGTCCAAGAACTTATCATGCACAGACCTCTGCCAGTGCAGCACCCAGTGCCAGAATGATGAGGACTCTAGGAATGACATGTTGCCGACCAGTGACAGTGATGATGATGATGTGTAAATGATATAACAAAGATTTTGTTATACCACACTTATTTTGTCATGCTATCATGATATTTAAGTTGTCCAAGAAGCTGCCTAGACATGCTGGAGGTTTGACTTGCTACATGTAGAAGTTTTGAGCCATTTAAAAAATGTATTATAATGGAATGAACATGAAAATCTGCTTTGCGATTATGTTTAGCTGAGTTTACTTTATACCACTGGCTTCCTCACCCCTGAAAATGTATGTTTAGCCGTTAAAAGCATTACTCTAGGAAACCTGGATGCTGAGATATTGAGAAACACCAATTTTCGAGGCAGCCATTTTGAAAATCCAAGATGGCCGCTTGGTGGTTATGTTTAGCTTATTTTACTTTGTACCACTGGCTTCCTTACCCCTGAAAATGTATGTTTAGCCGTTAAAATCATGACTCTGGGCCACCTTGATGCTGAGATATTGAGAAACACCCATTTTGAAGGCGGCCATTTTGAAAATCCAAGATGGCCGCTTTGTGGTTATGTTTAGCTTATTTTGCTTTGTACCACTGGCTTCCTCACCCCTGAAAATGTATGTTTAGCCGTTAAAATCATGACTCTAGGCCACCTGGATGCTGAGATATTGAGAAACACCCATTTTGAAGGCGGCCATTTTGAAAATCCAAGATGGCCGCCATGCATGCTTCCGGCAAATTGTAAACATTGGTTTTCTGATTGCCTATACCACACAGATTCCAAAAATGTATAGGTTTGCAAATCCCCCAAAAAAGTTAACGAAATTACACAGTGAACTTGACTAATGGTTGGATCTAGACTAGTCGACTATTCAGGACCAGCCTATTGCGGCTGGTCGCGCCATGAATTAAAGCTGGTTATCACTAGAATTTTGTCGTAGCGTGGTAAAGTAAGGCCAAAAGAAAATATTAGGTCTCTGGTCAGACCAAAGTTCCGGAATTGACGCGGCCACGCGGTTTTTTTGTTTGTTTTTTTTTGCTTTTTTTTGGCAAGCTTGGATTGTACAGACAAGGTGGGGTACTATTTTGCTTTTTTGGTGTCCTCATGTACATTGGTGTCCTCCATAATTTGCCTTGGTGCTTTCGAACATTTGCCTTGGTGCAATTTCCCATTCCTTGGTGCTCTTTGGTAAAAAAAAATTGAGGAGGTGCGGAAATAGAGGGCGCTGTTGGAGCTACCGCGGAACATTTTGGAGAAAAAAAAGATTGACGCGCATGATTAAAATCGACGCGCGCGCTGACCAGAGACCGACTTATTTTTTGTTTTGGCCTAATATAAACTGTCGGCAAAAATGGCGGAAGAACGAAACTGTGAGTGCTGAATTTCATTTTCATTGCATAGTTTTTCCATGTTTGTCAGCATGATCGCTCCCTTTGCACTCAACATCGACAAACACTTCTACAATGTTCAACTTGAATCATCGTTTGAATTTAAATGTTTTTCCGCCGCCATTGTGGTATATAAACATTTGCCTTCAACGACTGCGCACCTGTTTGGCAAAGGCTCAAACGTTTCATGTTGATGTCAGCTGTGGGGATCGTGCCATATGTTTCCTGTTTCTTCCCTCAAAAAAAATGTTGACTTGATTTCGTGGCAGTGAATCAGTGCATTTGTGTTTCCGGAATTTAGGGTGTACCGGTATTTCTTAGATATCTTTCGAGTGATTAGGGGAGCAACCCGGTGGAAAACTCTCATTTTGCTGGCTGATATGAGTGTATTCTATCTAACTTTGGTTTTTAAAGACAGTACTGAAGCCACCCTCAGCAACAGATGATTACAAATAAATAAGGTAATAATATAAAGCTCGTTGGTTGAGTGGTAAGACATCTACACCAGAAAGCAGGAGGTCGTGGGTTTGAGTCCCACCCGAGTGATTTTTTTCCCAACTTTCACTCGGGAGGTAACACACTGAGTATACAGTGTTTATACGTCGGTGAAGGGCAAAACCCTATTTGATAAATAATGATGGTAAGTCATTAACTCAGTTTAATCATAAGTCAATTTAATCATATAATATATAACCAAAACACCAGTCAAGCTTCTACAAAGAAAAAAAATCCCGCAAATCAAAAACCAAATTTTGGAGAATTAATTCAATGGATGTAATACACGCTCCATTAGCCTTCAAGTAGTAGAGAAATTGTAAATCTTTTCACGGGACAAAACTCACTCGCATTAACATGCTTTGTAAAGATTTTGTGAACGTTCAAATAATTTTCTCCAGCCCTTCATAGGCATGCCGTGGAAGCAAGTTGTTCTTCGACTTGCTGCAGCCTGCTTGCGCTCGAGGTACACAGTCACGTGATGCTCAGTGAAAACCTGTGATTGGATGAAACCTGGAGCAAGGGGCCTGTCACTTGTACATGTAGAGAGTTGAATGACAAAGAAACATTCACTGTCCCATATAATCAGTACCAGTGCGCAGTATAAGACTGTAAGTCGTGTCAGTACGATGAGATTTCATTGGTCGGTTGTCAGGGCAGTTGTGGTATTTCTGTTGAATGATGTCATTTTCTGATATTGCCATTGGTCGGTTGTACTTATACAAGCCCGGAGTTTGGTCCCCGAATTCAGTTGGTTCTGTGGAAATCAATTTGATACCTGGATTCGATCGTCTGTTGCGTCACACTAGTGATCACATTCAGCAGAGCGGTCACCGTTTTGAAAAACTGCAGTTCCTTGTCAGAGGTCTGAACAGTTTCAGTGCAGTATTGAATAACAAGTCGAAATGGCATCACAGGTAAGTTTATAAAATTGGAAATTTACAAGCAGTAGGCCTATAGCATGAGAAATAACTTACACACTAGGATGCAGAAACTTTGTGATTTTCTAGACAGTTTATCCTGTGATGGACATCTTTACAGAACCATGTAAATTGACGCATCAGCCGAGCTGAACGCCTGCTCATTTTAATAATGAGCAACTTTTGCTCCAGAAAATCACTAGAACTTAGAAGTAATTTTAGTTCTATTAGGCGTCACAAACGGAAAAGGTGAGCATTATTTTCTGTAGCTATAGGCCTAACCTTCCACGTTAACGTATGAAAGGGGTCCGCTCATAAGTCCGACGCCTCATAGGGCCGACGCCTTATAAGTCCGACAAAATCGCACCCCCTAACCAAATAAAGGCCCATAAGTCCGACGCCTCATAGGTCCGACACCTCATAAGTTCGACGCCTCATAGCTCCGACGCCTCATAGCTCCGACGCCTCGTAAGTCCGACAAATTAAACGCCTCGTTTTTCCGTTGTCTTTCCATTTTTCCGTTGTCGGTGGACTTATGAGGCGTCGGACTTATGAGGCGTCGGACCTATGAGGCGGAATAAATACATTTTATGCCTCATAAGTCCGACGCCTCATAAGTCCGAAATTTCGGATTTATGAGGCGTCGGACCTCAGTGAGGCGTCGGACTTATGATACGGCCCCGTATGAAACATGGTATTCTTCTCATTGTTACAGGTGATGGTGAGATTTGTCGCTTTATTTCTGTCCGCGTTTCTGCTAATGTGGGCCGTCTATCGTCCCTGCCTTGCACAACCCAGCGATTCCGAGATGTCAGCGGCATGTCCTAAAGGATCGTGCTGCAGCGCTTGCTTCCAGGGTCCCGCCGGACCAGCTGGCTCGGCTGGGATTCCAGGTGTGCCCGGAAATCACGGCCTCCATGGGTCAAGAGGTCAAAAGGGTGAGCCTGGCTCGGGTCTACCTGGACCCAAGGGAGACATGGGCGATCACGGTCAGAAGGGGGAGCAAGGAGAGCCGGGGGTTCAGGGACTCGCTGGTCAGCCAGGGAAGCTTGGGCCTGCCGGTCCTAGCGGAGAGAAGGGGGACGCCACCTATCTGACGCCCCCTATCGTCGCTTTCAGCGCCTTCTTAAACACTCATTTTACAGGAAATCACGGAGATGTCATCATCTTCGACAGGGTCAAGACAAACATCGGAGGCGCTTACGATCCGGAGACCGGAGTATTCACCTGCAACTTAGCAGGTGTGTACTTCTTCAGCGTGTCCATTTTGGGCCGTCCGTCAGCAGGACCCCGGCCGAATCTTAGGTTGGTTATGAACGATGAAGACATTTTATATGTCCTAGACGGCCATGCGAGCTTTTACCACCAGTCCACAAATTCAGTGGTCCTGGTTATGGCCAGCGGGGATACGGTTCGCCTCTTCAATCGGAGCGGTAGTGGAACAAGTATCACTGGCAATAAGGATTCTTGCTTCTCCGGATATCTGATCCAAGCGATGTAACCAACTCACAGCAACACATAGTACATCCAACACAGCAGACTCCATCACTTTATTCAGATGAGTTAATTTGATTTAGCTAGGGTATTCGTGTTATTGTGGGACGATCGTGTCAGATATTTTGTCGAATGGTTATAGACTTGGCTCAAGTCGGTATCCACAACACCCACTCCATCAAAACCAGTCCTGAATTTCTGAATTTCATCATTTTGTGAGCATCGTTCCCGAAGCGAAACAAGTGCCATCCGTGCCACTTCAGTGCCGTAAAATAATGCGCGTGCATACTGAATTTGTGTATGTACAGGGATTTCGCGCTTTTGCATTTAAATATGAGAAGCTTAGCCAAAAATATTGATAATTTGAAAGTTCTTCTCCACTCTTTAAAGCATAATTTTCTGTTATTGGCTTGATTGATATCAGCAGGCTAAATGCAAATTCCTGTGTGAATTAATAATGAAGATACGTACTTGTGTATACCCTACTGAAGAACAGAGACGAGGTAGAGTTGGTGGTGGTGTTGCTTTTACATTATTATATCTACTATATCTTCAATACATGTAATTATGTTCCAAGGCCAGACGTAAATGCAATATAGGTGACAATATTCTCTTGAATGTATTTTTTTGCCGAAATCATATGAACATTTTCATTGGGGTCATAATATAAAGCACCTGATGTTATAAAACAAAATGATAAAATTCATCACCATTTTACATGACAGTTGAGTGATTTTCATCGTTCCTTTGCACGCACCAAGCTTGCTACAAAAACAGTTAAGTATGAGGGTCCTAAGCTGTGGAACCCATCGGAAACGCCCTTAAAAAGCACATACAGTCTGTCTGTATTCAAACGTAAAAAGAAGCCACTTTTATTGAATACTTATTTGGAATCTGATTAAGTCTCACAGGGTTACGGGTTACAGGTTTGATTTAGACGTGTTCGTTATTTCTGTAACTAATCATTTCAATCTATAATATTGTTTTGTCTTTTTAATGTGCAAGTGTCGTTATGTATATGTGTTGAAACTTGAATTAATGTAAGTGGGGGCCCCTACTCGACAAGCTCTGCTTTTTAGGGACCTTAAACCACATTTTATCTTAATTAATCAACTGATGTTTTTTCTTCTTCTCTTGTTGCACAGTGTTTTGTGGAAAATAAAGTAATCGGTTGATTGATTGAATGATTGATTGATTGATTGATGTGCATGCATGTAATTGAACACCGACAGTTTCTGCATTGCGATCAGGAGCTCGTATCTTGACATTTATAATTAAGGAAACATTTGATCTAATTCTATCTCCGTGGGCCAATGAAGTCTGTCGAATGCGTACGCTCACCGTGAAAGGGGGCATTAAAAGGTTGATCAATGTTTGATTTATAACTCTAATGGGCCTGAGTTATTGGTTTAGATTTGATTAATAGTTCATCTATATTCTTTCACTATACCTTATTTTACCAATGTGCTCAGAGCATGATGTGGCTTGATAATAATTGACCAGAAAAAAACATTTCCGTTTTTAGGAAACATGTGTTATACTAGTCTTTGCATGTCGATGCATAATATGGTTTATATACAGAGCTTAAAGGGACTATACATCATTTGCTTTTGCTGTAATTTTCAGAAATGGATGGAATTGGGGGGCTTGGAAATATATAGCAAATATAGTTACACTGACTTTGTTGAGGTTTTGGGTTCGAAAATGCTATAAAAACCAAGAAAAACAATCATTTTCCTGTAGTCTGGTTCCCTGACTCCATTTAAGAAGAAACAGAGCAGTTTACATACATTGGGGAATTGTAAGGTCAGGGAACCAGTCTAGCATGGCTTGTACCCGTTCATAGGTGTGTAATCGATTGCAAACAAGTGCGATGGTCAACTGGGGCCAGTATTTGAAAAAAGCCAGTTTTTTTTCCAACACTGATCGGCCGATCAGCGTTGGAAATTGATACAAAAATACCACTTTTCTTGAAAATGACAGTATACAAGGTGCCATGATTTTACAGGATGCTTTACACTGTCATTCACTAACAGTCCAGCAAGGTATTTCAAAATGATTTGGTAGTTTTATTTTTTGATGTTTGCAAATGTTGTATTTTCTCTTTAAGGAAAATTATTGTCGTGGAAAGCTTTGATTGCTTCAATTTTATATCTGCATGTACAACAAATAAAGGTTTGCCATGGAATGGAAAAGAACATTGTGTTGGCCTATAGTCACTTAAATACAGGGTGACCGTTTTAGCCGAGTTTCAGCTAACTTTGACAGAATTTTTGTTTAAAAAAACGAGTTTGACAGAAAATTTGACAGAATGGATTTTTTGGGCAGATTTCTGGCAGAATTCTGCAAAAATGGTTATTTGACAGAAAAACAGCAAATTTGAACCAAAAAAGTGTACATTTGTTTAAAAAAGCTTCAATCCTTTCAAACAAACCCTTGCATAATGGGACAGGTTGGCTGGTCTAGGTGCTGAGGTTCACTGGGAAACGGACTTCGTCGTGGCCGGATCTGCATGTTTCCCGAAATTTACCAATAATTTCACAACATCTTTGTGTGACTAGATTGTTTATTATGTAATTTGAATCTTAATTAAGGCAATACTACCAATCTGTATGTGATTTTAAGTGTTTATAGTGTATCTCGAGTAATTTGGGGGAATTTGGCAGATTTTTGATAAATCTGACAGATTTTTGATGTGTATTTAGCAGAATTTGGCTCTGACCTTACGGTCAGCCTGCTTGGATATTAAAGAAACTGAACGCTGGCTCGGCTCCGATCATGACACGAGAGGTGAATCTCTCTTGTCATGAACCTAGACAGCAGGGTATCCCAAGCCACTACTTCACGAGCAACTTGGTCTAGTTCGTTATACCAATTGTTATAAACAAAATAATGGTGATACAGTTTTTTCCTCCTCCGTATTAATTAATGGCAGGACATGCACGAGATCTCCTCTATTAGTTTGAGCTACTGGCTTGTTCAATAAACTTTTGTCCAAACACATGATAAACTAAATGATATAACACATTTTTTTTTCCCCGCCACTAAGCGAATGGCTACTGAACGGGTTCGTCTGACCACATATTAGTTTTAAACCGCTGATACTAGTCTGCCCCTGCAGTCGACTCTCGTTAGTACAAACTCTATACAAAATTCTGGTTATAACAAACATAAAGCCTTGGTCCCGACTGTGCATTTATGTGCACAATGAACGGGACTTTCAAAATTCTGATATAACAAACAATTTGTGTCGGTCCGAACGAGTTTGTATTAAACGAGACTCGACTGTAAATAATGTGTACACTACTTATACCGAAAATGATTATGGTGTCCATGGGCGTCGCCAGGATTTTTTCGGGGGGGGGGGGATAGCAAATATTCCCCCCAAATCCGTGTACTTTCTATCATATTCTCAATTTATCATTTTTGGAGGGTGGGCGGGGGACATATGCCCTGCCCACACCCCATTGACGTCCCTGCAGGTGCCCATTTTGTTTAATGTGAATTAAATTAATAGCAAATATGACTTCACACCTCTTTTTCCTTTTTTTTTGCTTTCCCAGGGAGGCTGGGGGAGGGACTACGGCGCCCCTTGCCCCCCCCCCCCCCGCAACGCCCATGCATGACGGTTATTTTCTTGTAATGGTGTAATTTAGGACCCCGTTCCCCATTATAGGAAATCTTTTCACTTTTATGTTTTGGAACTTAAGAAGTTGAAACCTAAACATTTGGATATGATTACAAGCAGGAAAACTCACTTCATGTGTTTGGAGTCACCTTAATAGTTTGCTAAGATACCAAGTTGAATATCAGCTAGCTTAGCTTCGTGGAAAGAGGCCCCGGGCCGGATCCCCGGAAGCGGGTTTCGATTTATGAACAGAAGTTGTAAAATCTAAGAGGTGACCTAAACTACACGATTACCATTTTCTCTATTCGGTATCTCCTGTCAACTATTTATAAAAATTCCCAGCACGCTTCCATCATTAATAATAATTCGATGCCAGATACCGCACGCACGTTAATTACATAACAATCATGTTTTGTCCCAGCACATAATAGAGGGCGCTGTGTTGTCTGAAGTTTAAGCTTTAGAGGGCGTCCTATAATAACGTGGCACATGTATGCGCCACATGACATACACCAGTCGACGTCGAGGACCAACGCAACTTTTTCGACCTTGATATTCTTCTAAAACTTTAGACTCTAGGAGCTACAAAAATGACAACAAACGGTGAGCACGGAGACATTGCAGGCCTACAAAGTTTGATAAGTTGTAACGTTGTCGTTACGTTAGTCAGTAGTTTGGAAAGATTCACATATATCTGGCCATTGTTGCAGCGTAACTAGGATTGCCTCAACGGATTTGTAAATTCGGTGCGCCGAAACTAGGAATTTCAATTTCGGTATCGCATTTGTAAATCCGGTAAGGTACTGTCTCGTTCACGAATATAACATGGCACGGCCGGTAAAACAAGGATTATTTTCGTTACTATTTATTAACGGAAGGCCACGAAAATGAAGTATTTGGTGTTAAGAAAATTTAAGTAGTTCGGTCAAGCAAAACTATTCTGAGACTGAATGATCACTAGTGAGTAGCCTAGTGGCCATAGAGCAACGAACAGAGTCGGGCAATTCTCCACGCCGCCATGATGTACTACTAGACTTGTTGCCAGTCTGGGTACGGTACTAAAAAAAAGAAAAAAATAGAGATGTGTTTGTGGACAAACACAAGCTGTTTCGGATATTCGAAATATTCTGTGCACGCGATGAACAATCAGTGACGTCACTAAAAATGTCATCTATAAATGCACATTATACATAAATGTCAAGTTATTTCCAAATCGAACATATAGGTCTGTAAATATAGGCCTATAAAGAACAAAATGCCCCTTTAAGGGACGTCACATGACATTTGATGATGACATCACATGAATTTTCATCTATAACCCATCTCGGCATTGGTACGATCACGAATTTCTTCTAGGACCACCTGTGGGTGGTAGTCTAAGTGTGTACCAGGTCTAACGTCGATCGCATAATTTACAAAAGTGCCAAAGTAGAGTGTTTTAAAACGTGTACAAACCCTATTGGAAAAATGCATCTTTAATGTGATGTAACCCAACACCTGATGACGGCACGATCGCGCATTTCTTCTAGGACCATCTGTGGGTGGTGGTCTAAGTATGTATCAAGACTGAGATCAATCGGATTTACGAAGGTGCCAAAGTGGAGTGTTTTAAAACGTGTACAAATCATATGGGGAAAAAACGCATCTTTAATGTGACGTAACCCAACACCTGATGACGCCACGATCACTAATTTCTTCTTGGACCATCTGCGGGTGGTGGTCGAAGTATGTATTAAGCCTGACGTCGATCGCATTTATGAAGGTGCCAAGGTGAAGTGTTTTATAACGTGTACAAAACATATGGGGAAAATGTGCATCTTTAATGTGAAGTAACGTGACACCTGATGACGTCACGATCACGAATTTCTTCAAGGACCATCTGTGGGTGATGGTCTGAGTGTGTACCAAGTGTAACGTTGATCGGATTTACGAAAGTGCCGAAATGGAGCGTTTTAATACATGTACAAACCCTATGGGGAAAAATACATCTTTAATGTGACGTAACCCGACACTTGATGACGTCACGATCACGAATTTCGTCTAGAACCATCTGTGGGTGGTGGTCTAAGTATGAATTAAGTTTAAAGTCGATCGGATTTACAAAGATGCCAAACTGGAGTGTTTTAAAACGTGTACAAAACATATGGGGAAAAATGCATCTTTAATGTGACGTAACCTGACACCTGATGACGTCACGATCACAAATTTCTTCTAGGACCATCTGTGGGTGGTGGTCTAAGTATGTACCAAGTCTGAAATCAATCGGATTTAAAAAAGTGGCAAAGTGGACTGGTAGAAGAAACGTGTGTTAAACCTATGGAGAAAAAGTCTGAAAAAGGAGAAAAAAAAAAAACTAGACGGACGTTGTGTTTGTAGGTAAACAAACACCGAGCTGTTTCGGTATTTTTTTTCTGTCTTCGAATGAAAAAGATTGACGTGCTCATCGGTGGCTATCGAACCCAGAACCTTTGTGTGGGGATTCCAAGTTTTTGCCGTGTGTGCCAAGTGTGTGAAGTCGATTTATGTCAGACGTCCTAAATCCACGTGGTTCAATGTGTGCGCAGTCCTCTTTTCTTTGCGTTTGGGAACGGGTGCGCGTGCAAAGCGTACATGTACCTGTGCGCAGATGGTGATAGCGGGTCGAGGATAGATTTAGGAAAGTGTGAAAGTGTACCTGTATTTAGCAACTTATTTCTGGTGTCTATATTTGAAGTAGGAAAAACGAAATGTGTTCAACTATGTTGGGAGTGAAAATACCAATAGTACTGAGCAGACGAAAAGGGAATTAAATTTAATGACATCTTGGAAAGAATTCCATATACGGACTCCAGTTATTTTCCTAGATATGACTTGAAAAGTACCAAAAGTTGTAAATCTGACGAAGAAACGGAAATTTAGGAGGGGAAAAAATCAAGATTTTCTTTAAAAATACTTTGACGTTTCCTGTCATGGCCCATAGTGGTGGAGGCTTATACAGTATGGAATTCTTTCCAGTGTTCCTAACGTGGCGCACTTGAACAAATCCCCAAAAATCCCACATTAACATTTAAGAAATTCTTTAAAGTTGTTAACTTCTGATAAATCATGATTATTCCAACTCACATACCCAACTACAAGTTTGTCACATTTACGTAAGCCGCATAAATCTGTGGCATCATGACTGTACCGCGTAGAGTGCGCGGGGACCTGGCCAGCTGTAGGGCGGCAAGGCATGCACGCGCACGCTGTTAAAATGTCAAGTTGGATAACGGTCGAGTTGTCCGACCCCGGCTCCATGGGTACAAAGCCTATGGAGAAAACAACGTGCACAATGCCTATGGAGAAAAGAACGTGTACAAACCCTATGGAGAAAAGAACGTGTACAAACCCTATGGAGAAAAGAACGTGTACAAACCCTATGGAGAAAAGAACGTGTACAAAACCTATGGAGAAAAGAACGTGTACAAACCCTATGGAGAAAAGAACGTGTACAAACCCTATGGACAAAAATTGCACCTTTAATGTTACGTAACTTGACACTTGATGACGTCATGATTACGAATTTCTTCTAGGACCATCTGTGGATGGTGGTCTAAGTGTGTGCCAAGTCTGAGGTTGATGCAATTTAAGAAAGTGCCAAAGTGCCCTTGCAGAAGAAAAAACGTGTACAAACCCTATGGAGAAGAGTCTGAAAGAGAAAAAGAAAAAAAAACTAGACGGACGTTGTGTTTGTAGGTAAACAAACACCGAGCTGTTTCGGTGTTTTTTCTGTCTTTGAATAAAAAAGATTGACGTGGCCATCGGCGGCTATCGAACCCAGAACCTTTGTGTGGGGATTCCAAGTTTTTGCCGTGTGTGCCAAGTGTGTGAAGTCGATTTATGTCAGACGTCCTAAATCCACGTGGTTCAATGTGTGCGCAGTCCTCTTTTTCTTTACTTTGCGTTTGGGAATGGGTGCGCGTGCAAAGCGTAGGTGGGTGATTCCATAAATTTAGGGTCCAATTCCAATATTGGTGTCCGAGTTACATCTGACTTGTGTAAGATTTTGTAATTCAGGACACATGTCTCTGATTCTAAGAGTGATTATGTAAAGCAAACTACCTGGTAAACAAATGAAAAATAGTGTGAAGTCATTTTTATTGACACTTGAATGGCAAACAAGGATGATTTTTTTCCCCACATTGTAGGCAATGGGCATGGTTGTGCAATGGGGGGGGGAGTGCTTCTATGTGAATATTCTATTCTTTACACGTAGTTTACTAAGCACCTCTGATTTTTTTAAAAACGTTATCAGCCTACATGTATATGACTGCCCAAATCATCACTTGGTTTCCAGTTTTGCCCTTCTCTGATGATATCCTTTTATCCCCGCCCCCTGCATTCGTCACATGACTGTCTCCTTTTACGTGTAACTGCACACATTGATTCCTCAGATTGTATGTAATTTTGCCCCTCGAAATATAATCCTGATAATCTCGAACGTTTCATTATAGGTAGATCGTTTAAAACACTAGAGGGCAGCAAACAACTTTAACAGTGCCACAGTTGTGTGCGAGGTCTGACAAGAATACAACCAAAATCAAAGCGAAAAAAGCGAAAAGAAGATGGGAGCCATGGGAATGGAAATGATGCAAAGTCAGGGTGCCCTCACATGACAGCAAATAAAGTCACTATGATTTCACCTATATTATCAAATATAACAGATCCCAATATCAACCCTATGGAGAAAAGATCGTGTACAAACCCTATGGAGAAAAGAACGTGTACAAACCCTATGGAGAAAAGAACGTGTACAAACCCTATGGAGAAAAGAACGTGTACAAACCCTATGGAGAAAAGAACGTGTACAAACCCTATGGAGAAAAGAACGTGTACAAACCCTATGGAGAAAAGAACGTGTACAAACCCTATGGAGAAAAGAACGTGTACAACCCCTATGGAGAAAAGAACGTGTACAACCCCGATGGAGAAAAGAACGTGTACAAACCCTATGGAGAAAAGAACGTGTACAAAAGCTATGGACAAAAAATGCACCTTTAATGTTACGTAACTTGACACTTGATGACGTCATGATTACGAATTTCTTCTAGGACCATCTGTGGATGGTGGTCTAAGTGTGTGCCAAGTATGAGGTTGATGCGAGTTAAGAAAGTGCCAAAGTGCCCTTGCTGAAAAAAAACGTGTACAAACCCTATGGAGAAGAGTCTGAAAGAGAAAAAGAAAAAAAACTAGACGGACGTTGTGTTTGTAGGTAAACAAACACCGAGCTGTTTCGGTGTTTTTTTTCCTGTCTTTGAATGAAAAAGATTGACGTGGCCATCGGTGGCTATCGAACCCAGAACCTTTGTGTGGGGATTCCAAGTTTTTGCCGTGTGTGCCAAGTGTGTGAAGTCGATTTATGTCAGACGTCCTAAATCCACGTGGTTCAATGTGTGCGCAGTCCTCTTTTCTTTGCGTTTGGGAACGGGTGCGCGTGCAAAGCGTACATGTACCTGTGCGCAGATGATGATAGCGGGTCGAGGATAGATTTAGGAAAGTGTGAAAGTGTACCTGTATTTAGCAACTTATTTCTGGTGTCTATATTTGAAGTAGGAAAAACGAAATGTGTTCAACTATGTTGGGAGTGAAAATACCAATAGTACTGAGCAGACGAAAAGGGAATTAAATTTAATGACGTCTTGGAAAGAATTCCATATACGGACTCCAGTTATTTTCCTAGATATGACTTGAAAAGTACCAAAAGTTGTAAATCTGACGAAGAAACGGAAATTTAGGAGGGGAAAAAAATCAAGATTTTCTTTAAAAATACTTTGACGTTTCCTGTCATGGCCCATAGAGGTGGAGGCTTATATGGAATTCTTTCCAGTGTTCCTAACGTGGCGCACTTGAACAAATCCCCCAAAATCCCACATTAACATTTAAGAAATTCTTTAAAGTTGTTAACTTCTGATAAATCATTATTCCAACTCACATACCCAACTACAAGTTTGTCACATTTACGTAAGCCGCATAAATCTGTGGCATGATAACTGTACCGCGTAGAGTGCGCGGGGACCTGGCCAGCTGTAGGGCGGCAAGGCATGCACGCGCACGCTGTTAAAATGTCAAGTTGGATAACGGTCGAATTGTCCGACCCCGGCCCCATGGGTACAAAGCCTATGGAGAAAACAACGTGCACAATGCCTATGGAGAAAAGAACGTGTACAAACCCTATGGAGAAAAGAACGTGTACAAACCCTATGGAGAAAAGAACGTGTACAAACCCTATGGAGAAAAGAACGTGTACAAAACCTATGGAGAAAAGAACGTGTACAAACCCTATGGAGAAAAGAACGTGTACAAACCCTATGGACAAAAATTGCACCTTTAATGTTACGTAACTTGACACTTGATGACGTCATGATTACGAATTTCTTCTAGGACCATCTGTGGATGGTGGTCTAAGTGTGTGCCAAGTCTGAGGTTGATGCAATTTAAGAAAGTGCCAAAGTGCCCTTGCAGAAGAAAAAACGTGTACAAACCCTATGGAGAAGAGTCTGAAAGAGAAAAAGAAAAAAAAAAAAAAAGAAAAAAAAAAACTTTAACGAAAACAAGAGCTGTTTCGGTTGTAACCGAAACAGCTAAAAAACACTAGACGGACGTTGTGTTTGTAGGTAAACAAACACCGAGCTGTTTCGGTGTTTTTTCTGTCTTTGAATGAAAAAGATTGACGTGGCCATCGGTGGCTATCGAACCCAGAACCTTTGTGTGGGGATTCCAAGTTTTTGCCGTGTGTGCCAAGTGTGTGAAGTCGATTTATGTCAGACGTCCTAAATCCACGTGGTTCAATGTGTGCGCAGTCCTCTTTTCTTTGCGTTTGGGAACGGGTGCGCGTGCAAAGCGTACATGTACCTGTGCGCAGATGATGATAGCGGGTCGAGGATAGATTTAGGAAAGTGTGAAAGTGTACCTGTATTTAGCAACTTATTTCTGGTGTCTATATTTGAAGTAGGAAAAACGAAATGTGTTCAACTATGTTGGGAGTAAAAATACCAATAGTACTGAGCAGACGAAAAGGGAATTAAATTTAATGACGTCTTGGAAAGAATTCCATATACGCACTCCAGTTATTTTCCTAGACATGAATTGAAAAGTACCAAAAGTTGTAAATCTGACGAAAAAACGGAAATTTAGGAGGGGAAAAAATCAAGATTTTCTTTAAAAATACTTTGACGTTTCCTGTCATGGCCCATAGAGGTGGAGGCTTATATGGAATTCTTTCCAGTGTTCCTAACGTGGCGCACTTGAACAAATCCCCCAAAATCCCACATTAACATTTAAGAAATTCTTTAAAGTTGTTAACTTCTGATAAATCATTATTATTCCAACTCACATACCCAACTACAAGTTTGTCACATTTACGTAAGCCGCATAAATCTGTGGCATGATGACTGTACCGCGTAGAGTGCGCGGGGACCTGGCCAGCTGTAGGGCGGCAAGGCATGCACGCGCACGCTGTTAAAATGTCAAGTTGGATAACGGTCGAGTTGTCCGACCCCGGCCCCATGGGTACAAAGCCTATGGAGAAAACAACGTGCACAATGCCTATGGAGAAAAGAACGTGTACAAACCCTATGGAGAAAAGAACGTGTACAAACCCTATGGAGAAAAGAACGTGTACAAACCCTATGGAGAAAAGAACGTGTACAAAACCTATGGAGAAAAGAATGTGTACAAACCCTATGGAGAAAAGAATGTGTACAAACCCTATGGACAAAAATTGCACCTTTAACGTTACGTAACTTGACACTTGATGACGTCATGATTACGAATTTCTTCTAGGACCATCTGTGGATGGTGGTCTAAGTGTGTGCCAAGTCTGAGGTTGATGCAATTTAAGAAAGTGCCAAAGTGCCCTTGCAGAAGAAAAAACGTGTACAAACCTTATGGAGAAGAGTCTGAAAGAGAAAAAGAAAAAAAAACTAGAAATGTGTTTGTGGACAAACACAGCTGTTTCGGATTTTTGAAATACTCTGTGCATATGATGAACACTTGATGACGTCACTTTAAATGTTATCTATAACACAGCACATTACACGTACAGCCAAATCGAACATATAAATATAGACCTTTAATAGAAAAAACTATGCCCCTTTAATGGACTTCACGTGACATGTGGTGACGTCACTTCAACTTTCATCTGTAACACATCCCTGTGTATGTGCATACCAAGTTTCCACCCAATCGGACTTGTACTTCAGAAGTTATAGCGATTTGAAAAATGCACGTTTAATATGATGTCAAGTGACACATGATGACGTCATCATTACGAAAATCATCAGGACCATCTTTGGCTGCTGGTCTAAGTGTCTGCCAAGTGTACATGTAAAGTCAATCAGACATATGAAAGTGCCAAAGTGTGTGGTTTGAAGAAACACGTGTACATGTACAAAACCTTTGTTGAAAATGCATCTTTGATGTGACGTAACCTGACACCTGATGACTGTACGATCACGAATTTCTTTTAGTTCCATCTGTGGGTAGTGGTCCAAGTATGTACCAAGTCTGAAGTCAATCAGATTTACGAAAGTGCCCAAAGTGGAGTATTTTAAAATGTGTACAAAACATATGGGGAAAAATGCTTCTTTAATGTGATGTAACTTGACACCTAATGAATGTACGATCACGAATTTCTTCTCGGAGCATCTGTTGGTGGTGATTTTAGTCTGTACCAAGTCTGAAGTTGATCAGATTTACGAAAGTGCCCAAAGTGGAGTGTTTTAAAACGTGTACAAAACATATGGGGAAAAATGCATTTTCAATGTGACGTAACCCGACACCTGATGACGTCATGATCACAATTTTCGTCTAGGACCATCTGAGGGTGGTGGTCTAAGTATGTACCAAGTCTCATGTCAATCGGGTTTACGAAAGTGCCAAAGTGCCCTGGTAGAAGAAAAACGTGTACAAAACCTATGGAGAAAAAGTGGAAAAATAAGAAAAAAAAAAAAAAAAAAGAAAAAAAAAAATCTTAACGAAAACAAGAGCTGTTTCGGTGTGTACACCGAAACAGCTAAAAAAAGAAAAAAAAAACTTTAACGAAAACAAGAGCTGTTTCGGTTGTAACCGAAACAGCTAAAAAAAAAAAAAGAAAAAAAAAACTTTAACGAAAACAAGAGCTGTTTCGGTTGTAACCGAAACAGCTAAAAAAAAAAAAAGAAAAAAAAAACTTTAACGAAAACAAGAGCTGTTTCGGTTGTAACCGAAACAGCTAAAAAAAAAAAAAAAAGAAAAAAAAAATCTTAACGAAAACAAGAGCTGTTTCGGTGTGTAACCGAAACAGCTAAAAAAGAAAACCGTGAAATTTCGCCGGTGCAACTGAGTATTAATTATACAGAAAACTTTCATCGGTTGGGGTGATCATAACATGTACATTTGTAGTTTTTTAAGCTTCTATCAACCTGAAGATTAGTCAGTTAGTAGGCAAGCTTTCATCCACTCCTGTGGACTTTCTCCAGCCAAGTGATAGTGTACTCAGTTTCTTGCTGACTGTTGTCCCGAGATCACTGAAGCGTTGATAGGTGATAATGAGTAACCAGAGTCCCTATTCAGTGAGGCATTTATCCTTTTGAGCCAGATGGATTCTTTCACCTTTCTTGGCCAGAAATGTGTTTCAAAGTCGATACTGTGGGCATTGTCCCATCCAATGTTGTGTCCAGTATTAAGGGCGTGTTCTGCAACTGCTGAAAGAGATGGATTGTTCAGTCTAAGAGCTCGTTTGTGTTCTTTCAACCTCTCCTTTAATGTTCTCCCTGTTTCTCCAACGTAGTGAACTGTCACAATCAGTGCAAGCTATCTTGTAGATAATACCTGTTACTTCTAAGTAAGCTAGTTCATCCCATAGACAAATCGCCCATAGAAGAGAGAACAGGGTCCATCTACATTGTACATGTACAGTCGAAGCTTTCATTAGTACAAACCCTGTTAACCCTAACCGCCCTGAATCCTCCAAAATTCTTTTTGCAAATTGGAGGAATTTGCAGGATTGAGGTTACATGGCAAAAGTGCGTTGCTGATTTTGGAGTATGCACTGTGTCAAGGTCTTGGGCCGGACCTTGTGTTGTTTATGCTCAGCCGTGCATAAATTTAGTCCTTGATTATACTTGACATCCTCCGCACTGCTCCAGGATGTCACTGCCTCTGCCTCAGCGTATTGACAGTCATAGCCGGAGGATTTTGCAGGATTCAGGCAGTGGTCACCCCTCCATGGACCATATTCAAGAAATAACGGAGGAGTTTGCAGGATTGAGGATGCTATTTTTCCATGAGGCCAGTTGGAGGAGTTTGCAGGACTGAGGCTACATCCTAGCAAATTAATACAAAATTCTGGTTATAACAAACATAAAGCCTTAGTCCCGACTGTGCATTTACGGTGTATGTGCACTGTGATTGGGACTGATGTTCCTCTTAATACAAAATTCTGATATAACAAACAATTTGGCCAGGTCCGAACGAGTTAGTATTAACGAGACTCGACTGCATATCATAAACCCGTTGGAGCCTGTTGGATTGAGCAGTAAACCCCTTGTGCAAATGTGTATACAAAATGTACATGTACTTTTTCCAGAGTCGGATTCGTTTGGGTACTGCAAATGATGCCAATGTAACCGGTGAAATATTTGAAACATATTTCAATGTTATCTGTTTTGGCACCTTTGGTTTTTTTTTATTTTTACTGAAAGTTTTCTTAATATTTTATATCCTAATAGTCAATGCGTGGGATTCTTTTCCACAAGTTTTGGATTGTTTTGATGTTCGCCTATTTTCCAAGTATTGAAATTATTATTATCTACATTGTTTTATGTACATGTTATATTTGTGTTCATTTATTAAGAACCACCATGAGAAAAGCTGTCCTTTGGCCCTGGGTGGGTCAGCCACACATTCCAAGTTTCTGGAAAAGTAATTACCTCCAGGCAGGAGGCCTGACTACATGTACCGGTACCTCATTATTATTCATTAGACTCTAGCTTTTCAACACTAGTTGCTTTGTTTTATCACCTCTTTAGCAATGAATGTTTATTCATAATCCCTATGTGGTTTGCCGGGGGGAATGTGAGGCACTGGCCAACATCCTGTGGTTTAGTTTTCTTCAGTCAGTTTTGTATTACAATTAGCCACCAACAAGAGCACACACATGTTGGAAAAGTCTTGTAATTTAAAGAAAGTTTTACAGCGCTGGCTGCGCTTTGCTGTCATGCGGCCACTGACGAGAAATAAAAACAGTATATATTCCATCTAAACTTGAAGAGCCTGCTGTCCCTTGTCACACCAAGTTGGACTCTGTTGGATCCAGCAGGGTAGTCCTGAAGAACCCTAATACTAATAGGGGGGTTAGAGTTAAAAGTAGCTACCGGTAATTAGGCCCATTGCAGTGTTCTGAACAATTTCTCTGGAATCTTCCTGCAATAAATTTAATCAGTGTAAAAACAATGCCGATAAATTCATTGCTCAGGGAGATTCCAGAGAAAGTGTTTAGAATCAAGCAGCTACCGGTACATCCCTGCAGAGTTGTAACGAGTCACTGATTTTTGTGACTTGAGTCGAGTCATTTTAAAGAAGTGACTCGAGTCGGGTCATTAGGTCAAGACAGTCGAGTCGAGTCACAGTGTGTAGTCGAGTCGAGTGAAGTATTTAGCTCGAGTCAATTCGAGTCACAAATATTTGAGCAATATGCAATAAATAAACACAAGAGAGAAAGTCATTTTTTGGGCTTTTTAAATTTTACGTTCGGGCTACTACCGTACATTTGGCGACACCACATTTGCCTCTTAATGAAAATAAAAAGGGGGTGCCAGCTGACCGTCATTCAACTAATGGGGACACTGATCAAACCACGTAAATGTATGTATATATGCATACATTATTCGTGAACATTCTAACGTGACGTGAACAAAAACCGGCACCGGCGTAAGTCATTGCAAATATTTTTCGCAAAGCTTTGCTTTTATTTTTGGGACTCGAGTCTCATTAGCTTTCCTCGAGTCGAGTCGAGTCATTCTGATGAGGGACTCCAGTCGAGTTGAGTCATTTGCTCGCAGTGACTCAAGTCGAGTAGAGTCATTTCCCCTTAGGGACTCGAGTCCAGTCGAGTCACCAAAAATTGTGACTCGAGTCGGACTCGAGTCGAGTCATTAACTTGAGTCATTACAACTCTGCATCCCTGTTACAATGAGCCTGTGGGCTCTGTGCACAGGTACCCCTCAATGGTAAGAAAAGGGAGAGTTGGGGGAGACCACTCGAAGAGACATTCAAACCCATTGACAAGAACGCCTGAAACTCACACGAAGACGCTGTGGCTTTGGGCACATTCAGAGTAAAGTAAGACGTGCGTACTTTGCGTAACGCGCGCGCAACCAGCACGCGCACAGAGTTTGTCCAATCCACTTGGTTCTCAAAAGCGCCTTTCTTGTTCACGCATGGAGCCCATTGCAGATAAAGTTGTTCTCAACCTCACCGAGATTTGTTTTGAGATGAGTCCCCATTCACCCCCTGCCTTTGTCTGCGTCTTTGCAGCGTTCAGGCTGGCTTTGGTGCAGATGGCTGTGTCTGCCAACAAGAAGGAGAATGTCTCCAGGGCAGTGCGGCTCATCAAGGAAGCGGCTAGCGCTGGGGCTAAGCTCGTCGCATTACCGGTAAGACAACATTTAAAGCGAAACAAGGAACCAGTTTCATTTTGGAGAACTTTACAAGCACAGAGCTAGCTGCAGACGGAAACTTTTGATCACTTCAGAAGTAGAGTTGGCATTCAAAGTACTGACACAACAAAACTGAAATCGCCTCACACTTCTGCATTATAATTAATTAGGGCGAGCGAAAAAAACCGGAACCCAAACCCCCAAAGTTATGTTTAATATTTTTAAAAATATGTAGCACCAAAAACAATAATGACAGAAAGCCAACTTCATAAGGTACTTTTAGATTAAAAAAATACTGAAATTGGTCAATCCATTCAGAAAATTTCAACATTTAACCAACATTCACCATTTAAACACAATGACCCTAAAACCAGTGTTGTAGTCGAGACCCTGCAAGGCCATCACAAGTCATGCAGTCTCAATTCAATTCACAAGCTATTCAAACGAGCTTTGACAAAGGCATTCCTTTGTTATAGTTCATCCACTGTTACTTGTGTCTGGTCTTGTGATGGTCTCGACTACAACACTGCCTGTCTCGTCCAAAAAAATGCGATTTCAAGAATCGTCGCCGCAATTGTCTTCAAACATCATCAGCGATAAAATCTCAGTTTAAATGTAAAAATTATTCAACAGAATCCCTTTGAAGGCCCGTCCTTTAAAAAAAAGTACATTTTATAAATCATATTGTTTGCCTTTTAACCAGGGTTGTTAATAAAGATATTGTGTACAAATGTACTACAGTTGGTGACAGTTGTTGAAACAAGTATTCTGTGTCATTTGCTTTGTTGTCCCAAACAGTCAAAACACACTACATGTATGAATTGCTTTTTTTTTTTGGAAGAGACATGTTTTAGGGTCATTGTGTTTGAATGGTGATATTCTTCTTTGAACAGATTGAGCAATTTCAGTAATTTTTCATCTGAAAGTAGCTTATGAAATTGGCTTTCCAGTCCTTATTATTATTTATTTTTTTTGGTGCTACATATTTGTAAAATATATTTAAAAAAAATTATAGGGTTTGGGTTTCGCTTTTTTTGACTCAACCTGTAGAAAAATTTTCGTAGCAAGTCAAGACAACCATCACTTGCAAATAAATATGTTTAGTTTGCCCAAAGCAGTTTTCTGCTGATCAGACACATGCATTTTGTTCACAAAATCTTCAGCAAGAGAGACTTTCGCTCCACCCTACCTGAACTATGCACTGCAACCAAACCAAATTGCAAGATTCGGAACCGAAAGTTTTGAGCACACGTCATCACCAAGTTTCAGTGGATTGCTGCTTTCTTTGCAACAAACCTTCATTTATTTCCTGCATTCAAGCGGTTCTGCGTTTTATGACAATAAATTTTCCTCCCTTCTTCATCCCGCCCCACCTTCCCCGCCTCCACAGGAGTGTTTCAACTGCCCATATGGCACCTCCTACTTCGCCGACTACTCGGAGAAGGTGCCCGGGGAATCCACGGACGCCCTGGCCAAGGCTGCAGCCGACAACAAGGTCTACCTGATTGGAGGTGAGTGTAGGCCTTTGCATTTTTTTCAAATAATTTAGTCTTCGATTATTCCAACTTGGACTTGATCAATATTCAGATATTCAAATTTCAAAATGCACTGACGAAGTTAAATATTCGCAAACCTAAAGTTGCTGTCAATTGGGTTTTGCGTGTCTTGCGCTTGTTGAAAATTGACAGAGAGCTTATTAAAGTAATGGGAAGAACAGGTGGCGGAATGGCTGATATTTTTCCAATTTTTCCCACGGCGGTGTGAAACACGCCATAGGCTTGAGCTGCTTACATGTATATTGGTTGCAGGGGAGTGAAATCTCAGCTTTAAAGCTGATTTCAGCTTTTTTGGTTTTGGATTTCAGGCGTCGCCGGAAATGGGTTCCAATGTCTGTTCAAGTTGTAGAGCGCCATGGTCCGGTGGTTACGGTGTTTGGCTCATGTACAATGGTACGTGGGTTCAAACTGTACCAGTAACGTGGCACAATTTTTATTTATGTTCAAGTGGTCATTTGAAAACACACAAAAAAATCACTGGTAAACCAGTCACAGGTAGAATATGCACTACACTATAGTTTGCACTGGTAGCCTGGTCTTCATAAAGCCACATTTTTCTGTGATAAAGCCAAATTTTTCTGTGATATTTAAAAAGCCAAATTTAGGTGCTTAGCCGTGCCATGAATTTGTTTAACCTTTGGACAGGTTCCATACCAGAGGAAGAGCAAGGGAAGTATTACAACACGTGTTCTGTCTTTGATCCAGAAGGGAACAACATCGCCAAATATAGAAAGGTACATGATGCCTATGGTCATAGTTTTGCACTGTCAGTGTGATCATATCTTAAAGGGGCACATCATCCTGAAATTGCCAAAATTCTTTTTGTTTAAGATTGTTAACTTAGTGGAGTGTCATGGCCTAGCGGTTAAGAGCACCGGACTCAAGCTCTGTGGTGTTTCTGATCAGAGTGTGGCTTCGAGTCCTAGTCTTGACACTTGTGTCCTTAAGCAAGACACTTTTATTTGATACATCCCGTACGGCAACCTTGAACCGCTGTTGCATTTCGTTGGCATTTATTAGGATTAGGGTTAGATGTTGTTGTCTGCTATTCCCTTGTTTCACTTTCTTCTTTTGTTCTTTGCCTGTACGTAGCTGCACCTGTTTGACATTGATGTTCCAGGTCGCATCACCTTCAAAGAGTCCGATGTGCTCTCCCCGGGGAACCAACTGGCAGTTATAGACACTCGTAAGTGCTGATGAAAATCCATGTGTAATTTGCTTGACCTTTGATAGAAATTTCCTCTCATTGGTCTGACGTTGCCGAACGGTCCAGTAAGTAAGCACCATCGATATCAGAATGTTCAATTATCGATATATCGGAAATCCAGTATCGAGAATATTCGATATATCGACTACCCCATGTAAAGGTTAAAGACCATAAAGATGTCACTTTGAATAAAAAACAAACAACACAATCTTAAGTCCGAATTTTGCACGGCTTTCTCTGGAGCATATTGCTCAAACTGTTTCAAACAAATCTCAGCACTGAGTTTGTCCAGAACAGACAGTTTCCTTTGAGGTTTTACATTGGAGTAATATCGATACATGTATATCGATGTTGCTTACTAGTAAGTGCAGTTGCACTGTACAGAGGCACCGAGCATTGATCTTAGCCCAATGCTGTGCATATTGTAAACATCAAACACACTCTACTTGTTGGCTGGTGAAGACAGCCGGGCAGTGCTATTGTATAGGATTACCCCTAACTCCCTAGCATGATTTACTAGGAACCATACCCATCCTGGCAAATTCCAACACCATATGGGAAACTGCACACACACATATACATGTATATTTCTGACTTTGATTCTGGAGGTGTGCCAACCCAATGTAAAAGGCAGTCAGTTTAGGGGTACTGTACCCATCCTGACAGATTCCAACAAAACATGCCGTTGGGGTTTGATGGGTTGAGTTCTGTTAGGGTTCATGGGCGGAATCTAACCCATGTCAGTGTTGTAGTCGAGTACGAGTACTTGTACAAATTTCCGAGTACAAGTACATGTGTACATGTCTCCGAGTACGAGTACTTGTATTTCCCAGTATGAGTACATGTACTTCCAAGTAGAAGTACGAGTAGGGCCTACTTGTATAAATTTCCGAATACGGCCATACAGCAAGTGGCTCATTGTGCGTAATTGGCCCAGGCCCAGTCAGACTGATATACAGACCCACTCACGGCTAGCTGTTGAATGTGTTTGTCCTGACGTGCACAGAAGAAAATCAGGAAATTTTGATTTCTCTGCATTTCAAACTGAAAGTATCGATTAATTTAATAAGGCCTTGGTAAGTCAGGCTATACCATTTTTTTCCCGATTACTGCTATTCGAGTACGAGTACTTTGCTGCCCGAGTGCAAGAACCATCATTTCGAGTACGAGTACTTTGACATACGAGTACGAGTACTCTAAAAAAGTACTCGAGTAGTAAACGAGTACCAAGTACTATTCCTACAACACTGGCCCATGTGTATACCAGACCATGAAAAGACTCCAGTGGGTAGCCATTCTGAATCAATTCGGGCCATTCACAATGCAGTGCGCCACCAAGAGTTTGCCACAGAGAGTTCATTTTTCCCAGTGCATTGTGGGAGATGGTCGACAAATTTGCAGCGCGGGACATTTGAAATTGTTCGTTTTTCTGGTCAGTGGTTTCATAAGCATATGATTCGAGTATATGTTTGCCCTTTTCTTTTCTTTGTATCAATATGGTGATTTTTGATAAGGCGGCAGAACGCTATGCCCAAATCTATAACAAATTAGCACAAATTGTCTACTGACACTCATTCGAATGGGCCATGTTTTGTCGACCGTAAACTTGAAAAGTTGACTCTCCATGGCAAACTCTTAGTGGCGCACTGCATTGTGAATCCCCTGAATTGGACTGAATGTTTGCGGGTTGGAATGAGCTTTGATACCTTGTCTTGTTTTATAATAATCTGTTGATGCTTATTTTCTTTTCTTTGATGAATCGCGCAGCCTACTGCAAGATTGGCGTCGGTATTTGCTACGACATGAGGTTTGCAGAACTTGCACAGATCTACAACAAGAAAGGTTTGTCACGACCAGTCTGTCATTATAGGGCCCATGCAATATAAATTTATTTAACCCCAACGTACCTGAATCCATCAAAATCCACAGCCCTGTTTTGGAGGATTTCGTCGGAATCAGGATACCTCCATATTGAAAAAGTTGGGGGATTTTGATGGATTCAGGACAGTAAGCCCGCAGGATTTTGATGGATTCAGGAAACCTCCATATTGAGCAGTTGGGGGACTTTGATGGATTCAGGATCTCAACAGATTTACTCCCGGCTAACTGGTGGATTCTGATGGACTCACTGGCCACCAACATTTTTTTGCATGGCAAAATTGATGGATTTTGGCAGATTCAGGATACTTTCTAGTAAAAATACCCAATACCCATTAAATAAATGCAATCCTTGAAAACACACCTGTGTGTCCCATTTAACCAGGTTCATGGCCCTCAAGGGAGGGAAGACAGACTTACATTATCAAGGTCAAGTTTGCATTGTGATGTTCAACAAATGCAGAGATGTGATTTCTCGGGTTTTTTTTCTGGAAATCCGGGTTTTTTGGGCCTTAAAAGTTAACCCACGTGAATTGTGTGAATCCGTTGAGAAAATGGGGGGGGGGGGGTTAGATTGCACAAATTAATTATGCTGAAATTTACTTACCCTGTAATTTGTGATGTACATGTATGTTTTGTATTTGGCTGGATGTGAGCTCACAGAAAATACTAAGTACACTGGGTCTCTTGCGGACTAAACTTGTCAACAACTTATTTTGAAGCTTTGAAGGGATGACAGAATTATGAACGGGTGAACAGCTCAATCCTACAAAATCCTCCAAAATTGATGGAAGTTTTGTTTGTTGGTATCTTAGGTTGTAAACTATTGGTGTACCCTGGCGCGTTTAACATGACTACAGGCCCCGCCCACTGGGAACTGCTACAGAGAGGAAGGTAATATTCAAATCAAATAACATCTATGTGAAACATTATGGGGACACTTTGTAGTCATTTCTGCATCCTTTTTCAAGGCTACAGGTTTGTGCACATTTTCCTTTGGAAAGTATGTTTCAGTTAATTTTAAGGAGAAAGCACAAACCCTTAAACTTATCTCATGAAGCACTAGTTCACTGGATTCTTTTGAGTTGCAACCAAGTCATTACAAGTTGCTTGTCATTTGACTTGTGAATTGACTTGTGAATTGACTTGTGATTTGACTTGCGAATTGAATTGTGATTTGACTTTGTGATTGACTTGTGATTTGATTTGTGATACAACTTGTGATCGACTTGCAAATTGAACTGTGATTTGACTTTGTGATTTGACTTGTGATAAGACTTGTGATTTTCCTTGTAATTGAAAACAATTCTTGTTATTTGACTTTAGAGTTGATCTGTAATTTGACTTTCGACTTGCTATTTGACTTGTGATTTGACTTGTAATTTGACTGGTGATTTGACTTGTGATATGACTTGTGATATGACTTAAGATATGAATTGTGATCTGACTTGTGATATGTCGTGTGATTTGACTTGCAAATTGAATAGTGATTTGACTTTGTGGTTTGACTTGTAATTAAAAAACAAATGTTGTTAAACTTCAAAGTTGATCTGTAATTTGACTAATAAGACTTGCTATTTGACTTGTGAATTGATATTACAGTTGATTTGTGATTTGACGTGTGATTTGACTTGTGATGTAAAGTTTGAATTGACTTGTTACATACGTTGTCATTTGACTTGTAATTGACTCGATTACCACTCTTCTAGATTTGACATTTGTTCACATACTTGTTCCCAGGGCTTTGGATAATCAGCTATACGTTGCCACAGTATCCCCAGCAAGGGACGAGTCGGCCTCCTACACGGCCTGGGGACACAGCACGGCCGTCAGCCCCTGGTAAGAAATACACCTGTTTTATAACACCCCACCCACAGATACTGTCTCTTGATTGGCTGAAAGCAAGCCCCACGGCATTTACTATTTTTTGCTATCTGACTGTGCACAGCCAAAAGAACTATGCACCAGCTACCTCGGTTTTAAAGGTACAGTCCATCATTTGTAATTTGTGCATTTTGTTCATTTGAAGCAACAAACATGCTCACAATCTAAAGAAGGATACTGAACAACTCACCTGATGAGCTTTCAGCTCAGCATCAGCTGTGTATTTCGAGAAAACCAGCATTCTAGGATCTCGATTTCAAATTAAAAGTTGCTGAATCATGTTCTGAATTGGGCCTGAATTCAGCTTCCGAGACACGTTCTCACTGAGCTGATTGCAGCTATGCTATGTTGCGCACCAATCCAACGAATTATAGCAACCGCGTGTGCAACGTGTCAATGCTTTTGTGCGCTTTGCCAAGTAAAAAAAAAAACGAACTACTATTGGAAATTTCCAACGGTGCGTCTTTGGAATTTGTACTTTCTATATTTCTGCAAGATTCCTGTAAATCTTGGTAAATTCCTGTATTTTTACTGTAAAAGTGTTTAAACGTATGCAAGTTGTTTTTTTTTTAGGCAAGAACAAAGAAATTGGTGTTTTGATATATCTTTAGGCCAGTAAAAGCATATATGCTGTAGACTCTACATGTATGTTATTCTCGGCAACCCTCAAATGCCTTGCTGTAGGGATGACAATTTTCAAATAATTTATTTTTGATTACTGCCGCTCAAAAGTTGCATGCAGAGCGCACCAGTTAAAATTTGCGTACGGTGATCATGGAGTGTTTCTGTAATAAGTATTTATAAGTGTCAAGGGCTTTAAAGGGAAAATACAACATTTGCAAACATCCCTTTAAATACAACATTTGCAAACATCGAAAAATAAAACTACAAAGTTTTTACGAAATACATTACTAGGATGTTGGTAAATGACAGTCTCAAGCATCTTGCAAAATTATGGCACCTGGTGTGAAGTCATTTTCAAGAAAATGGTATTTTTGTATGCATTTCCAACAGTGGTCGGCCGACCAGCGTTGGGAAAAACCTAATTTTTTTTCAACAACTGCTCCAAATTTACCATTTTTTCAGTCCAAATTTTGTTTGCTATTGGTTACATGTTCATGAACGGGTGCAGGCCAGCTAGACTGGTTCCCTTGCCTTACAATATTCCATCATCTATAAATTGATCCATTTGATCTTTTGTGGAGTCAGGGAACCAGACAACTTGAACATTTTTTTTTGTCTTGGTTTTTCCAACCTTTTCGAACACAAAACTTCAAAAATGTCAGTGTAACAATATTTGATCTATAATTCTAACCCCTCAAATAGTTCATTTCTGAAAATTACAGCAAAAGCCAATGATGTACAGTACATTCCCTTTAACCTGCTAAAAGGATGGGAACAATGAACCGCCGTCGACCAAAAAGTTACCGTCGACCAAAAAAGTGGCACCTGCCAATAAAATGCCGCAACTTTAAGATTAAGTAACATCACAGTCGCGTGTGTATATGTGTAGTTTTTGTGCTTTTGAATATTTAAAGCGTCAAAAAGCTATTTGAATATTGGGTTGATGATTGAATATTCGGGACAGCACTACCTAATTGCCGAATGTTTCATGGATTTTTCGTTTTCCCCCAATCTCACTCAATGTAAATGCGACTGCTTCAGGGGAGAGGTCATAGCCACAGCCGAAGCCGAGGAGAAGATTGTCTACGCCGACATCGACCCCGGCTACGTGGACGAGGTCAGGTCACAGATTCCTGTCGGGTCACAGAAGAGGTCAGATCTCTATGAGGTCAAAGGTTAAACTTTGCATTATATATATTGTGAAGATGAGGTAAATTGGGATATGATTTCCTTTTGTCCTGAAAATTTGTCAGGAACGTTGGGTGTGTGTTGCCAAGATTTGGACACGGGCTGCATAATAGAATACTAAAATGGGGAGTGAAGAGTGTTCCCTGGAAATAATTTGGCAGACAGGCGACATTAGTTATCCCACGAGCGTCAGTGGAACAAGGAATAATGTAGTGCGTTTGTGTACCTATACAATGAGGCCGAACATATGAAACAAAGAAGAACTACATTTGGACATGTTTCACGAGCGCAAGAGGGATGATAAATCTATCTTCAAGCAAACTTGACAAACAGCAACGATGAAACGCGAACGCTGCACACAAACTTTTCAGCGATTATCCTGTTATCCTGTTACACGTCTGTGCAGCAGGAATAGCCCGCGCAACTTAAACAATACGCGGAGTGTAATATGGACTGTTACTACCGGTTTATGATATAATGTCCCACTGTTGTTGCCATGGATCGACCAATCAAGATCATGGATTCAAGTTTGCTTGAAAATAATGTTGCCATGGATTGACCAATCAAGATCATGGATTCAAGTTTGTTGAACATAATGTTGCCATGGATTGACCAATCAAAATCGAGAGTGTAGAAATATTTTGTTCAAGTTTGCTTGAAAATCATGTTGCCATGGATCGACCAATCAAGATCATGGATTCAAGTTTGTTTGGAAATAATGTTGCCATGGATTGACCAATCAAAATCGAGAGTGTACAAATATTTGGTTCAAGTTTGCTTAAAAATAATGTTGCCATGGATCGACCAATCAAGATCAAGGATTCAAGTTTGCTTGAAAACGATGTTGCCATGGATTGACCAATCAAGATCATGGATTCAAGTTTGCTTCAAAATAATGTTGCCATGGATTGACCAATCAAAATCGAGAGTGTAGAAATATTTGGTTCAAGTTTGCTTGAAAATAATGTTGCCATGGATCGACCAATCAAGATCATGGATTCAAGTTTGCTTGAAAATAATGTTGCCATGGATTGACCAATCAAAATCGAGAGTGTAGAAATATTTGGTTCAAGTTTGCTTGGAAATCATGTTGCCATGGATTGACCAATCAAAATCGAGGACTCAAGTTTGCATGAAAACAATTTTGCCATGGATCGACCAATCAAGATCGAGGAAGTAGAAATATTTCATTTAAGTTTGCATGAAAACAATGTTGCCCTGGATCGACCAATCATATCAAGGATTCAAGTTTGCTTCGAAATAACGTTGCCATGGATTGACCAATCAAGATGAAGCATTCAAGTTGTTCATTGATCATCTCCTGACGATGATTAGAGCAGGCTAGTCTATACTATTAGACAACAGACAAATTCTTTTGGAACTTAAAGCAGGACCGTTCTTATCAGAACTATGTACTGAGAGACAGTGGTTATTACCACATGGTGTTTATACCGCGTACTGAAACATTACTGATTCAAGTTTGCTTGACAAATTATGTTGCCATGGATCGACCAATCAAGATCAAGGATTCAAGTTTGCTTGGAAATAATGTTGCCATAGATCCACCAATCAAGAACAAGGAATCAAGTTTGCATGAATATTATAATTAACTGAACTATAAAATATTCATGACAGATTGACTCACTATACACAATTCCCAGGAGGGATTTTCCACAGAATTTTTGCCTTTTTAAACTTATGTACATCATAAGTTTTATATCAATTTACATGTATTGTCTAAGGTGCATTATTATATCCAGTATTATATCCAGTTTTAAATGCCTTATTAATAGTTTTAAATGCCTTATTAATAGTTTTAAATGTCTGATTAATAAATATCTCCCATTTAAATTGCCTTTATGTTTTAAACTTAAATGTACTCTCGGACTAGCGAAACTTTATGAATTTTTACAGGAACTTTTAAAATCCACGATCATTCTGAAAACTAATGGCGTATACACCCCTTTGGATGAAACTTCAATTGACATAAAGCCCCATTATATCCCCTTCAGTCACAACTTTTTTCGACGGTTGACAAAGCATATTTGGTACAATTTCCTAATTCCCCATTTTGCTTGCTGAACATAATGGTTTGGCACTTACATGTACTGTACATGCGGGGACGGTTTGTGCATACGCGACATCAATATTCCTGTACTGTACGTGCACTCCAATTAGACACGTCCAACCCAGCATATAATAATAAACATATATGTGATGCAATCAAGCTAAATAAGTCTTTTGTCGACCCTGGTCTTTTTTTTTTATAGTTTTGAAAAAAGCACAATCTCAGCATTACAGATGCGAAAACCGCATGCTGATACCAATTTTTTAGTTCAAAAATTATGGAAGTCGGAACACCAAGAGATGTGATGAAGTGGCTCTATTTTGGCCTGAATCTCCAAATGAAAGTTCCCGGACACACGACTCGTTTTTGGATCGCATCACATATTGACTTACTTGATAATGCTGTCCTCCCTTGGCATCTGAAAGAGTCCTTGGAGCTAGCAGCCGCTTCACTATGGAGGACCATTCCCTTCTGTTTCCAACCAGACGTCTCGCTGCACATACCGTTGGAATCCCGATTTCTTGGCAGCTTGATTTCATGTTGTCTAGCCATTGTTTAGATGGCATTGACACAATGACCGCTCGTAAAGTAGTCATTTTCCCGCAAAGGGACTTGCCCATGAAGTGGATGACTGGCAGTGAAGCCGCCTCCCCTGCAAAGCAGGCGAGGCAAAGTCTCCTTGTTACCTATTTGCTCGGGTGTTAAGAGATAGGTACTAGTCGCACTCTTTTCCCTTTCTGGGGCATAGCATTGTGTCCCTGAGCCATCATCTTTGTAGTTAGTGTTCTGCCTCAAATATTTCCCTAAATATATGGTCGCAACGAAGTGCTTGGATGTTCTGTGTGGTCACCTCTGCAACTGCAAGCATTCCGGAAACTGTCACTTCTGATGCCAGAAGGGCCTCGTTGAATTTTTCATGGCACCGGATGATAGGCATTGACGCAAACAAGCCAAGACCACATTTACCTGACGACAGGCATTTACTAGCACCGCTAGCTTGATATGCAGTATTTTTTTCTTGGGCCAGAAGTATTTGTGGAGGACTGTCTTAGCATTCTCATGGAAGTTCCATCATCATGTCTTCTTAATTTCCTGGGAGAGCCACAGGTTCTAGTTGGCGCTGCTGGAGCTTCTGCTCTTCTGCCTCAAATATTTCCCTAAATTTCTTTTCGTAATAAAGTGCTTACTCTTTGTGGTCACTTCTGCAGCAGCAAGCATTCCAGAAACTGTCACTTCTGATCCCTGAAGGGCCTCGTTGAAGTTTTCAAGGTGCTGGATGATAGGCCAAGAACACATTCACCTGACAACAGGCATTTACAAGGGCCGTTCGCTTGCTATGCTGTATTTTTTTCTTGGGGCGTGTTCACCCACAGTCAAACTGCGAGAAGTGCGCAGGCCAGTGAATGCGACGGCTGTTGCGCGTTGTCCGCTCGCTCTTGGTTGATATGCAGATTAGCGATGCGCTTTGATTTCTGTACATAAGCAGATGTCATCTGTGCCTTTCCTTGTTTTCCAGGAGGTATCCGTACAGAAACCAGATGCTCCGCACATTCACTTTCTATAAGAAAACCTTTGTCTGCCTAAACCATGTCATAATTTGTGGAATTATCATCCGCGACAACATCATTCTCTAGTATAGAGAAAGACAGCACTATATGCCTGCTGCTCTCCTTCCACAACTTGGCAGAGACGCGGGTGCCTCCTCCCAGCGTCAAAATAGTGATCTTAGAAGATTCTTCTTCTTGGGATGCTACTGGTCTTGCGCGTCGACGGCTCCTCCCCGGCCCGTGTGCAGCAGGACCTGCTGCCGCTGGCGTTTCTTCCGTGATTGAAGAGGGAATGATGGTACTACAATGCCCCGCCGCTGGATACAGGGATCCTCTTTTGGCGCTTTTCCACAAATTTTTGTTCAGAAATCTTTTTTTAAGACATGCTTACGGATGAAATTACGAAAAAAAGTGGCTCTTAATCAGGGCCAAGTCCTTCTTGATGTTGTCAGTGTCTCCCTGCTGACTCTCAAATCTGCTCAAAATCATGGGCAGAAGCGCTTCCAAACTGCCCTCGTCTTGGACAGGTGTTTGAGCGGGTGGAGGCCGTGCAGTATCTTCGGCCCAGACATGTGCTGGAGCGGGCGGTGCTGGAACTTCCAGGACGGTGCATCTACGTCCTGGAAGTTCAGACGTTTTGAAAGGACCATTTGGGGTTCATCTTCATAGCTGTCGTTTGATTCCAATGGGGATTTTGTACCTACATACAAAAAATAAAAGTAATATTTCAAAATTTGAAAGAAATGTTCAACGCAATGCTAAACTGAGGTAGCTATAAATAAGGAGGTGTGGGGTGATACCTCACACCCATAAGGCAGCCACGTCATTCGGCTTGACCTGTGATCTGACTGTGACATTGTTGATGAGGGAGCAGGCAATAAGATGGGATTGGTCTGAATTGGTCATGAAGAGGTTACGTTGCTCTGTCGTACCTAGCTTCTGGTTTCCATTATTACACAATTCTCGATGTGCTCCCTTGCCTTGCCCTTGCAGAAGTGGATGAGAAACGTCAACTTTTTGCGAGGATCCATCACTCTCTGGCCGATATTTACTTTGAAACTCTTGACAAATCCCAGTGCTCCCCTGGCTCGCCACTAAACAATCTTACGTCGAGCTTTGGCGTATTCATTGTAAGGGTTAGTGCCTGACATAACTGGGTGACAACTCCTGTCTGGTCTGTCATCAATGGGAATGATGTGTTAGAGATTGCTGTTGGCAAATGATCTTCTTCACAAGAGTTCTATTGACTTTTCATGGTTTTGGAATTTCTGCAATTTTCCCTTTCAGTTTTTGAACCCTGTTGTCGCAAATGTGTCTTCTGCACTGCGGGCCAGCTGAGAAAGTTTTTGTCGGGACGCATCATCAAAGTGAATCTATGGAAAGTCACTGGACCAACATTGTTGGAAATCCAACTTCTATCCAAAAACGCAGTGGGTCTTCGTGTCTTAATTTGCTTCTCATTTAAAGAAAAAGAGATTGATACAAAATTAAGGACTATTTTTTAAAATAGTAAACGTTCAGTAAATAAACCATTTTCGGCTGGTCTATATTTGATTCCTGGACATGGTTACAAAGGAAGGAAAAGGAAGGGTACCTGTGTAAACGTTGGGTAGATTGGAATTTTCATCCGCGACAACATCATTCTCTAGTATAGAGAAAGACAGCACTATATGCCTGCTGCTCTCCTTCCACAACTTGTCAGAGACGAGGGTGCCTCCTCCCAGCGTCAAAATAGTGATCTTACAAGATTCTTCTTCTTGGGATGCTACTGGTCTTGCGCGTCGACGGCTCCTCCCCGGCCCGCTTGCAGCAGGACCTGCTGCCGCTGGCGTTTCCTCCGTGATTTAAAGAGGAAATGATAGTACTACAATGCCCCGCTGCTGGATACAGGGATCCTCTTTTGGCACTTTCACCGAACTTTGGTTTGGAAATCTTTTTTTTTTTGACATGCTTACAGATGAAATTACGTAAAAATGCCACTCTATTTTTCAAGGAACAGTTATGCAGTGCAATCTGAACTGTATCAAGTACCTAACTGTCCGAGAACTGTAGTGAGATTGAGAACAGCATGGACACTTGGGCGGCGTTCTGGCCTTCCTAGGGGGAACATCAGCACATGTGAGCGGCAGCCAAGTTAATTGCAAGCATATTAGGCTTGAACTTCATCTTAGGCTTTGCAGATTGGTTGATGAGATTACTTGCTCTAGCTATGTTCTGATCAAACATATTGCTGGCTATCTTGGCCTTCTGCTCTGGGAAATTTGTCATATTGGCAAACTTGGGATCCCGTCCATGCTCCACCATTGGCTGCGCCGCCTTTGCCCACTCGGATTGCAGATAAATAGGCAAAATATGCTGTATCTTGTTGTCAGAACTATTCATGTCTGCCTCGTAGCCCATCTGAGACAGAGTTAACTCACAACTCCTCATGTCTCTTGCTAGATCCCATAAGGCAGCACCATCGTTCAGTAAATGAACCATTTTGGGGCTGGTCTATATTTGATTCCTGGACATGGTTACAAAAGAAAGAAAAGGAAGCGTACCTGTATGAATGTGGGTAGATTGGAATTATCATCCGCGACAACATCATTCTCTAGTATAGAGAAAGACAGCACTATATGCCCCCTGCTCTCCTTCCACAACTTGGCAGAGACGCGGGTGCCTCCTCCCAGCGTCAAAAAAATGATCTTAGAAGATTCTTCTTCTTGGGATGCTACTGGTCTTGCACGTCGACGGCTCCTCCCCGGCCCGTGTGCAGCAGGACCTGCTGCCGCTGGCGTTTCTTCCGTGATTGAAGAGGGAATGATGGTACTACAATGCCCCGCCGCTGGATACAGGGATCCTCTTTTGGCGCTTTCACCGAACTTTGGTTTGGAAATCTTCTTTTCTTTTGGACATGCTTACAGATGAAATTACGAAAAAAATGCCACTCTATTTTTCAAGGAACAGTTATGCAGTGCAATCTGAACTGTATCAAGTACCTAACTGTCCGAGAACTATAGTGAGATTGAGAACAGCATGGACACTTGGGTGGCGTTCTGGCCTTTCCTAGGGGGAACATCAGCTCATGTGAGCGGCAGCTAAGTTAATTGCAAGCATATTAGGCTTGAACTTCATCTTAGGCATTGCAGATTGGTTGATGCGATTACTTGCTCTAGCTATGTTCTGATCAAACATATTGCTGGCTATCTTGGCCTTCTGCTCTAGGAACTCTGTCATATTGGCAAACTTGGGATCCCGTCCATGCTCCATCATTGGCTGCACCTTCTTTGCCGGCTCGGATTGCAGATAAATAGGCAAAAGGTGCTGTATCTTCATCATGTTGTCAGAACTATTCATGTCTGCCTCGTAGTCCATCTGAGCCAGAGTTAACTCACAACTCCTCATGTCTCTTGCTAGATCCCATAAGGCAGCACCATCGTTCAGTCAATAAACCATTTTGGGGCTGGTCTATATTTGATTCCTCGACATGGTTACAAAGAAGGAAAAAAGGAAGCGTACCTGTATAAACGTTGGGTAGATTGGAATTATCATCCGCGACAACATCATTCTCTAGTATAGAGAAAGACGGCACTATATGCCTGCTGCTCTCCTTCCACAACTTGTCAGAGACGCGGGTGCCTCCTCCCAGCATCAAAATAGTGATCTTAGAAGATTCTTCTTCTTGGGATGCCACTGGTCTTGCGCATCGACGGCTCCTCCCCAGCCTGTGTGCAGCAGGACCTGCTGCCGCTGGCATTTCTTCCCTGATTGAAGAGGGAATGATGGTACTACAGTGACCCGCCGCTGGATACAGGGATCCTCTTTTGGCGCTTTCACCGAACTTTGGTTTGGAAATCTTCTTTTCTTTTGGACATGCTTACAGATTAAATTACGAAAAAAATGCCACTCTGTTTTTCAAGGAACACTTATGCAGTGCAATCTGAACTGTATCAAGTACCTAACTGTCGGAGAACTATAGTGAGATTGAGAACAGCATGGACACTTGGGCAGCGTTCTGGCCTTTCCTAGGGGGAACATCAGCACATGTGAGCGGCAGTCATCTTAGGCTTTGCAAGCATAATTGCAAGCATATTAGGCTTGAACTTCATCTTAGGCATTGCAGATTGGTTGATGCGATTACTTGCTCTAGCTATGTTCTGATCAAACATATTGCTGGCTATCTTGGCCTTCTGCTGTAGGAACTCTGTCATATTGGCAAACTTTGGATCCCGTCCATCATTGGCTGCGCCTTCTTTGCCCACTCGGATTGCAGATAAATAGGCAAAAGGTGCTGTATCTTCATCATGTTGTCAGAACTATTCATGTCTGCCTCGTAGCCCATCTGAGACAGAGTTACCTCACAACTCCTCATGTCTCTTGCTAGATTCAATAAGGCAGCACCGTCGTTCAGTAAATGAGCCATTTTGGGGCTGGTCTGTATTTGATTCCTGGACATGGTTACAAAAGAAAGAAAAGGAAGCGTACCTGTATGAATGCGGGTCGATTGGAATTATCATCCGCGTCAACATCATTCTCTAGTATAGAGAAAGACGGCACTATATGCCCCCTGCTCTCCTTCCACAACTTGTCAGAGATGCAGGTGCCTCCTCCCAGCGTCAAAATAGTGATCTTAGAAGATTCTTCTTCTTGGGATGCTGCTGGTCTTGCGCGTCGACGGCTCCTCCCCGGCCTGCGTGCAGCAGGACCTGCTGCCGCTGGCGTTTCCTCCGTGATTGAAGAGGGAATGATGGTACTACAATGCCCCGCCGCTGGATACAGGGATCCTCTTTTGGCGCTTTCACCAAACTTTGGTTTGGAAATCTCCTTTTCTTTTGGACATGCTTACAGATGAAATTACGAAAAAAAATGCCACTCTATTTTTCAAGGAACAGTTATGCAGTGCAATCTGAACTGTATCAAGTACCTAACTGTCGGAGAACTATAGTGAGATTGAGAACAGCATGGACACTTGGGTGGCGTTCTGGCCTTTTCTAGGGGGAACATCAGCACATGTGAGCGGCAGCTAAGTTAATTGCAACATATTAGGCTTGAACTTCATCTTAGGCTTTGCAGACTGGTTGACGGGATCAGTTGCTCTAGCTATGTTCTGATCAAACATATTGCTGGCTATCTTGGCCTTCTACTCTAGTAAATTTGTCATATTGGCAAACTTGGGATCCCGTCCATACTCCATCATTGGCTGCGCCGTCTTTGCCCTCTCGGATTGCAGATAAATAGGCAAAAGGTGCTGTATCTTCATCATGTTGTCAGAACTATTCATGTCTGCCTCGTAGCCCATCTGAGACAGAGTTAACTCACAACTCCTCATGTCTCTTGCTAGATCCCATAAGGCAGCACCATCGTTCAGTAAATGAACCATTTTGGGGCTGGTCTATATTTGATTCCTGGACATGGTTACAAAAGAAGGAAAAGGAAGCGTACCTGTATAAACGTTGGGTAGATTGGAATTATCATCCGCGACAACATCATTCTCTAGTATAGAGAAAGACGGCACTATATGCCTGCTGCTCTCCTTCCACAACTTGTCAGAGACGCGGGTGCCTCCTTCCAGCGTCAAAATAGTGATCTTAGAAGATTCTTCTTCTTGGGATGCTACTGGTCTTGCACGTCGACGGCTCCTCCCCGGCCCACGTGCAGCAGGACCTGCTGCTGGCGTTTCTTTCGTGATTGAAAAGGGAATGATGGTACTACAATGCCCCGCCGCTGGATACAGGGATCCTCTTTTGGCGCTTTCACCGAACTTTGGTTTGGAAATCTCCTCTTTTTTTTGGACATGCTTACAGATGAAATTACAAAAAAAATGCCACTCTATTTTTCAAGGAACAGTTATGCAGTGCAATCAGAACTGTATCAAGTACCTAACTGTCCGAGAACTATAGTGAGATTGAGAACAGCATGGACACTTGGGCGGCGTTCTGGCCTTTTCTAGGGGGAACATCAGCACATGTGAGCGGCAGCTAAGTTAATTGCAACATATTAGGCTTGAACTTCATCTTAGGTTTTGCAGGTTGGTTGATGAGATTACTTGCTCTAGCTATGTTCTGATCAAACATAATGCTGGCTATCGTGGCCTTCTACTCTAGGAAATTTGTCATATTGGCAAACTTGGGATCCCGTCCATACTCCATCATTGGCTGCGCCGTCTTTGCCCTCTCGGATAGCAGATAAATAGGCAAAAGGTGCTGTATCTTCATCATGTTGTCAGAACTATTCATGTCTGCCTCGTAGCCCATCTGAGACAGAGTTACCTCACAACTCCTCATGTCTCTTGCTAGATCCCATAAGGCAGCACCGTCGTTCTGCTTGAACAGCATCTACATTTAGGCAGCAGTCTGGATGTCTTAGGGGGAATACCAGCACTGTGAGTGGCAGCCATGTTGGTTGCAAGTGTGGTCATCTTGGTGGGCTTGGACTTCATCTTAGGCTTTGCAGACTGGTTGACAGGATTATGTGCTCTTGCTATGTTCTGACCATACATTGCTGGCTATCTTGGCCTTCTGCTTTAGGAACTCTGTCATATTGGCAAACTTGGGATCCCGTCCATACTCCCGTCATCGTCTGTGCCTTTTTTGCCCACTCAGATTGAAGACAAATAGGCAAAAGGTGCTGTATTTTGAGCATGTTGTCTGAATATTCATATCTGCCTCGTAGCCCATCTGGGACAGAGTTAGGCCTGGAGTCCTTAATAGTTTACTTGGCGCACTTTTATATTTGATTTTCATGGCATAATACCTTCCAAAAAATTTGTTGCAATTGAAACGTAAGTTTATTCTTGGACAGCATACCTACATGTAACCGCATCATCTAATGTTTTTAGGCCCTGTTCATGAATTTTGAACTGGACATACGGGTCAAGCCCGGCCACAAAGCGACACATTTTTTTGCCATCTTGGGCAATTTTTCCGTAGTTCGGAAACGCCTCCAAACACAGCCGTGTTATCTCGGCCGCAAAAACTTGGAGGGGTTCTCCGGGGAAGCGGGGTCATGCGTTCACACATGTTTGAAATTTCTGTATAGACAAATGTTTTACAAAGACGGACGCCAATGTAGACTTGACAGTGTTATAGTCTGCCTTGACGTCATCGGATAAACTGCCCCACAGCGTAAAGGCGTTGCCACTCAGTTTGGCGGGGAGGAGGGAAGCTAGTTCAGGTTTGTTTGCGGAGGGGCTTGCATTAACAGCTACTTCTAGCCGGCGGCACCACACAGTAAAATCCTCCGTGCCGTTACTGGAAAACGGCAGTGTCCTCCTTTATAAGCTTCCTCAGCATGGTACCTAACATCCCATTTTGAATACGCTGTGTCTCCTTGAGCTCCTCCAGTAGAGCAAAAACTTTGCCGAGAATGTCCACGGTACGAGAATTTGTCACTCCTACGCCGAGTAAAAACAATAAAAATAATTCTTTTTGAGCATGTTTGCATGACAAATTCTTTGGCTCTGTCTTTGATCTGTTGTACTCGGAACTAACATCATAGCACTAGCACTTTTTCGCTAGGTTTAAAGATGCGGACTTCAGATTTCTTGCCTGCTCTAGTCTTCCTGACCCGTTGAGTCACCTCGAGATGTTCTTTTGCCACATAACATGCTTTGGACAGCCTCTCCTTGAAGTTCAACACACAGTTGAGCAGATTGGTCTCATCCTCCTCTACCAAACACCTCTCCTTGATGAGTTTCAAAGCCCCCTTATCTCATGACCATAGACCAACTCAAACGGAGTTAAACCAGTTGACTCGTTTGAGTCTCTCGTGGCTAACAACAGAAAAGGGATTCCTTTGTCTCAATCTTCTGGGAAATCCTCGCAGTAGGCTCTTATATACCGGTACTTGAGGGTCTGGTGGTATCGCTTCAGAGCTCCGTGAGACTGTCGGTGATATAATTCTAGATCCTAGATCCTAGCTACCTCTGTGCAAATGATTTCAACTTTAGGAAATCTATGTCAACATTTCCTGTCCATCATAATCATTGTAATGATACAAATTGGACAGAAACTATGCCTTGCCAAAAAACTCATCACCAAATGATTTATCAAATATATCGGATGATACTCTTTGTGATGGCATGGTGTCAATGGCATTTAAGGGAACAGGTAGCTGGAGCTGATGAATACAAGTGGATGCACCTACTCCCATCACATCAATCTCTTGCTTGAGGAAGGTTGTTGTAAGTGGTGGATTCTACCCACAAGGAAACTGTGTCTTTCCAAAAAGTTCATCACCAAATGACTTATCGAATGGATCGAATAATACTTGTCGTGATGGCATGGGGTCAATAGCGTTTTAAGGGAACAGCTACATGTAGCTGGAGCTGATGAATACAGCTCCCATCTCATCAATCTCTTGCTTGAGGAAGGTTATTGTAAGTGGTGGATTCCACCCACAACCCACAAGGAAACTGTGTCTTCCCAAAAAGCTCATCACCAAATGACTTATCGAATGGATCGAATAATACTTTTTCGTGATGGCATGGGGTCAATAGCGTTTTAAGGGAACAGCTACATGTACATGTAGCTGGAGCTGATGAATACAGCTCCCATCTCATCCATCTCTTGCCTGAGGAAGGTTATTGTAAGTGGTGGATTCCACCCACAAGCTGGCATGTCCTGAAGTCCAGTCACAAATTTATAGATGTGAGGAAGTTGCACAACATCACCATTGGTATCACCGTCGACCCTGTGTTGTCCAGCTTCATAAAGAAATGGAACTTTGATTTGTTTTAGTATTAGGCATTTTGTATCTTATGAAATTCTGGATGCGCTCTGGCCTTCGCCTTGCCCTTGCAGGGTTGGATGAGATACCGGTGCGCAAACTTGTTGCGAGCATCTGTTACTCTCTGGCCGATATTTACTTCGAAACTCGTGACAAATGCCCAGTACTTCCCTGAGTCGCTACTAAATGATCTTACATGTACTGGTATGTCAAGCTTCGGCAGTCCTCCCTCCTCATTTCCCAAAGTTGACTCTGGCTCCTGTAAATAAGTACCATTATAGTGTTGTAGCACCCTCTATTGTTAATTTTAGTGTCGTTCCCAAACTCTTGCAGAAGCTCGCTAAAGATAACTTTGGAGCTTTCTTCAGTCACTTTCCCAAATAAGGCACAGGGTGTTTTTGCTTGTTGCAAACCTCCTTTGGTAGTGCAGTCAAAGGGAATTTTTTGAGTCAGTAACTCTGATACATGTATCCACATCGCCATCTTCATGCTCAAATGCATGAAGAAGAAGATCAATTGGTACACTATAGGACGGAAAACCTTCATGTTCTTCAGACGATGTTAGCTCAACAGTCTTCTCTTTGACTTCAAAGGCCATGATCGTCACTTGTTTAGCTGCCGTACATTTCTATAAGGAAAGAAATCAGTGACACATGTTGTTTGTTTAAATTAATACTATATGCAATGTGGTTTTATATTTACAAGAGTAGTCTTTTTTAAACACCAACAATGCTGTGAAAAGTGCACAAAATGTAAGGCAATATTTACGCTAAAAGCAGCAGGGTTAGCATTCTCACCCCCCCCCCCTCGAAAAAGTAGAATCATTAGCAATAAGTTACTAAACTCTCACAGATTGAAATCATATCATGAAATGATAACACTTGATGTCAACTTCGGTAATCGCCTGGTGGAAATTTTGAAAGTACCAGCCTTTGCAGTTTGCAGAACTCTGTAAACAGGGCAGTCGACCTGATAAAGTACATATGTTTGGTTTTGTGCTCTTTTCTGGCTATTTTCAGTGTATGAAAACTAATACACTCTTGAGTGTAAACGATGTCTGATTGAACTGTCGTCGATGCTCCTCAAGCAGTTCCACAGGTTTTCAATGTCGGACCTCCTCGATCCAACACCACCGGAGTTCGTCAAGTAGATGAACAACGTTCCCCACAGTGTAGTCTTTAATGATGGATAATACATGTTCATAATCAAACTCCACAATGATGAATAATGATGAACAAATCGGCAATGATGACCTCAAGACTGTCTCTAGGTGGATATTTATAGGGAGTTATTGGGGTGCAGTGGATCCAGAGCTGTGAAAAACATAGCATTCATGGGTACAGCCCGCCAAAAAGAAAAAAAACGGCGAATGATTCTTGGATACTGTACTTAAACAGTGTCAAAAAGAGAACAAAATTTATCAAAAACAAATAGAGATTAATTTATTTTTTATGGAAGCGTAAAGCTAATGATGGTCAGGATGTTTTGCTGCAGTGAACCATTACCCCCCTCCAAAAATCCAAAAAGAAAGAAAGAAAACACAGGTAAATCAGACACAGATTTCAATCGCTTTTTTGAAAATGTGTGGCCCTGAAAAGGGCCGGTTGGTTTCTTTTTATTCAGTAAAACTGAATGAACTCTTTTACTGTTTGTGGTAGCTCGAGGGCTGCCACAGAAGGATGTACAACATCACTACGACAAACGCCAAGTAGGCTGACATAGACATGTTGGCAGCCAAACTGCCCCGGACAGTCTCGGTCGCTAAGCCCTCCATTGTTGTCAGGTGGATCAGGTACTGACTGTGTGGTCGTAACCATGGCATTCGTACGGGTAGGGCCTTTTCGTAATGCATGGCGGTGGACACTGAGATGCGAAGTCTGTGCTCTTCTCTCTGGAGTGTAAACGATGTCTGGTTGAAATGCCGTCAGTGCCCCTCAAGCAGTTCCACAGGTTTTCTATGTCATACCTCCTCGATCCAACACCAGCGGAGTTCGTCAAGTAGATGAACAGCCTTCCTCACAGTGTAGTCTTTAATGATGGATAATACATGTTCATAATCAAACTCCATAAATGATGAATAATGATGAACGAATCGGCGATGATGACCTCAAGACTGTCTCTAGGTGGGTATTTATAGGGAGCCTAAATAGAACTGCAAAGGAACAGCCCTATTACCAATGGAAACAACGTCTGGCAACTTGTCGACAATGGGTTCAAACATTTTGGAGAGGAATTTATAGGGCCTACTTCTCTGGTTTTCTAACCATGGCCAGAATGTGTTCAGTGCTTAGGTGTTTGCCATAAATCACTCTGAATGTGATATTCACACAGTGGATACGTTTTCCTATCCGTGTCCCATCTCCACTGATCTTTATCCTGATCGTTTTTGGGATGGGGTCTTCTGAATATATGGAGGCCATTTGATTCACAGCATACGGTATTTTGCCGTTCAATGGCTCCCAAGCCCCAATCATGTCATTGTAGGTGTTTATAGGAAACATGGCATCCACTGCTCTAGCTTGTTTTGTGACTTTCTTGAGGCTTGGCAGTTGTTTCAGGTTTTTGGCAAGTCGTTTGTAGCTTCGATCTGAAATACACAGCGTGTCTTTTAAATACAGTGCCTTGTCTGCAGAAAGTTTCTGAGACTGTCTACTTTCTGTGCCATATTTTAAATCGACTGTATTCCCAAATCTGTTGGACACACTCAATGTTGTTACTTTCACACCCACTGGCTTTAACAGTTGGACTGTGGCTGTTGCAGTTTCCAGTAGGCGCTTTTTCATTTTTTTCGCATACCTTTTGGAGTACCCTTCCTCTGAACCCTGTTTTCTTGACCTTTTTCTAGCTTTCTTTACAAGCTTTTTTGCAATTTCTTTACGCTCCTTTTCCATAGCTTTGATGCGTTTCCTCTGTTCTGAAATCTCATTTTCGCAAATCTTTCTTCGTTTCCTTTCTCTCTTTACGTAATCCTCCAGTTTTCGTTTTTTGTCCCCCCAGCCTTAAATTAAATGAACAATTCTTCCAATATTGTACCAGTTTTGTTGCATAGTAGCCTCCACGTTTTGATTGTAATTTCAACTTGCTAAACATGGTTCGAACATATTTCAATACTTGGGCCGAGAGGTCTGGTAATTTAACATCACATTCTGAAATATCGCCGTCGGAAGTTGCTGGCAAATCGTCGACAGACGATAAACTGGAGTCAGACTCCGGTGTCTCATCATCACTTGATATATTGTCGTCACTAAAGTCAGACTCGGAATCGTTACTATCCATCAGATTTTGACTTTTATTCGCGATAAGGAGACAAACTTTTCAACGAGCTGAGCGTGTGTACATAAGCACAACGCATGCACTCTACCGCGACGCGAGGCCAGATCGTGCCACGACTACACGCCATGACGTCACGCTTAAAAAATACATAATGCACGACATGCCAAAAAGGGACGTGACGTCAACGCTTTTAAGACAAAAGGATTTTTACGGGCTCAAAATGATGAATATTTCGTGGCATTTTTTATCTGTACGAAATGACAGTAACAAATATTTTTGATAATTATTGTGTTTATTGATATCAGATCGATAAATTAAGGCAGCAATATCACATTTTTTTCTGAGGATTCTACTAGGTCTTTAAAGGCAATTTTCCCCTTCTGCCCAGTTAGGGAGAATTTACTCATGACCTTGTTGGTCAGTAGGGCTCTCATCAAGCACTTAACCAGCTTTGGTAGATCCTCTCCACTCTCTAAGAGAGACAGTGATTTAATCTGAATTTTTTTTAAATCATATAATGAAGTGAACCAGTACCTACGTCAATTAGAGGTGGTGTTCAGTTTTGTTGAATTCTGAACAATTTTATGACTAGTGATCAATGTCACTGGTTGGACTGCAGGGTCGTCCCCAAGGATGTCATCCATGGCATCATAACCCCTTCAGGTCTTCTTATTGCTATCATGAATTACGTGGTATCTGTTGTGGCACACATCCATTGTGTTAGGGTTGTTTGAGAGGTTCCTGTAATAAGGTCTCTTGTTGTTTGTTGTGACAAGACTGGTTTGACTTTGCTTTCCTTTTCCAGAGTATTTTTTTTCTTAGAACTTCTCTTTTTTTTCTAACCGCAAACACGAGGGTGCAGCAAAGCTGACCTTTAATGGCAAGCTTCCCCTTCTGCCCTGTAAGGGAGAATTTACTCATCACCTTGTTGGTCAGTAGGGCTCTCATCAAGCACCTACATGTAACCATCTTTGGTAGGTCTTGCCCTCTCTCTAAGAGAGACGGTGATTTAATCTGGAAAAAAAAAATGATACAGGGAAATGTTATAATACAGACAATTTGTGCACAGATCATGTGGAGAACCTTCATCGCAAGAAGGCTAGCCATGCTTTCGGTTGTCATTCTCACTAAATCCACAGGCTTATTCAGGAAGACACCTTCGTCTTATACATGTAAGTCGTGCAAATCATTTAACATTGGATGATTAAATGGCAATCCAATCATACCTATATCCCGATCTAATGAGTATATGTGTACAGTTGGACAAGCAGTTTCTCCTGCATATCACCAGATTTGGGTGTCACTTCCTTCATGATTATGAATTATTTCATGGGGGACTATTCCATTCAGCTTCTTCCGGACAGTAGCCAATGATGGCGTCAGCTTTCTCCCTTTGCCATACGATCATGAGGAAGGCCTGGAAGATGAGACCGACTTCGTGGTATTGGATGGTGAGGCTGGAGGTGGTAGAACAGAAGGTGAGACAAGGTTTGGCATGGCAGGAGTTGGCGAAGGAGGGGCTTGTGGGTTGGGAGTTTTCTTAGCAGCAGTTGAGGCGGTATTTGGCAAACGAGTAGGTGGCGAGGCAAGAGTTGGACTGGCAGGAGCCGGTGACGACAGACTTGGCAAGAAAGTTGAGTTGCTTGGCTGTTGGGCAGGAGTTTGCATTACACATGTCGTGGCAGTAGATGGGGAGGGTGGAGATGCTGACTTTGTTGGGGATGGCGATTGTGTAGAATCTTTTCTTCTTCCTCGTGTGCTGACGAACTCATTTCTTTAGTTCAGGTGGAACAAAGGGGGGTCGCTTAGGTTTAACCTCTAGCATTTTCTGGAGGTATCTCTGTACAGCTTCTCCGAATAGAGCATTTCCATCCCAGTTGAGATGCAGGCCATCCCAGGCGTATGCCCACCTACTGAACTGATCGCCAAAACCAACGAAGTTGCAACCAACTTTGGCACACAAGATGCCAATTGCTACATTGTGATGCATTCTAGATGTGTCTAGTGCCTCGCTGTCATACCGGGGTAGGATGGCGCTGACAACAATTTTTGCCCAGGGGAACACCTCACGTGATGTTGCAAGAAGGCGCTTGAATTCTTCAATGTTACTTTGAAGAAACCCATATTCAAGATTGTTTGTTCCAATGTGAATAAGCACAATGGCTGGGGCTTCTGGAGTATGGAACTCGGAATGAAGTAAGCACATGCGAATGCTTGAAATTGTTCCACCGCATTGCGTGTGAACAGCTACCGGTATATCAACCAATGGACTCTGGATGTTGGCCTTCAAAAACTTTGTCAGCGAATCGCCTACCACCAATACTTGAGCCTTTCCAGAGTGAGACGCGCTTGGCCAGACAGGTGGTTGCCATGACCTTAAAACAGAAACCAGAAATATATGAACAATGACGATTGTTGATGAAAAGTCATACATGCTGATGAAAAGACATACATGAAGAACGGCGTTAGCAGTTTTAAGAACTTCCATAATTTGTTTTAGGCCCATCACAAAACTTGTATGATCTTGAAATCATATCAAAGTAGACAAGAATTGCGAAAAATCAAAATGGTGACCACTATGAATACGCGTAAGTGAGTTGATTTCAGTCAGTCGGCAGTGCCAACATGTTGAACCAGGTACGGTACAAACTACATGTACATCATACATTACAATAATAATACAAGCATGATGATTTTAGAAAAAATTCAATAGGCATGTAGTAATGTACATGTACATACATATCGAGAATCATTTTATATTTAGTTGGCGGAAAGACTGTTGCAACCTGAAGCTGCCTTTTTCTTTCATATTTCATTTTACATATACATTTCATACAGTCAAAGAATGAACAAACCAATGACAATTCAATACTACACGTAATTACATTTCCTAAAAATGACAGAAACACAATGATGAATTTCTTCCAATCGGGATTCACAGCAGACATTACTGATTGGAATGCTTCAACTGTTTCTGTTAACAGAAATAGCATATCTACCAATGGGAAGCAGTCAGCGGCCCTCCATGAACATTTTTTTTTTTTTTATGGCAGCATCCCGGAAGACGACACAAAGTTCTTGCGCTGGGGCTGCCGTCTTTGAGTCGTAGGCATCCTTGAAACCATCTGGTGGTGGGATGCAGCTGCACTCTATGTGCAACTCAGGTTTAGACCTCTGTTTCTCCACTCTCTTGTGGTGCTGCCTCAGATACTGCATAGTGTCATTATGCAGACTTGTCCAGAAGTACTGCTCCCTCACCAACTTCAGGACCTTGCCGTACCCAATTGTCTCCATACTTGCGTGTAGACCTGCCAAGACAGTCTCCCTCATTCCTCTGGGAAGTACCGTCAGATATCTGGCCTGAGCAACTCCTGTCTGGTAAAGAAGTATGCCGCATTTCACCTCCAGGTGATCCCATGCTTGTAGCAACCGCTGCACTGCCTTGGGCTACCGGACCATCCTGCTATGTCTCATTCGCCTGGAACTGGCCAAGCCTTGACTGCAGTAGTCTTCTCTGGGTCGGTTGTGATGCCATCGGTGGACACAACATGGCCAAGATACTGTACGCTGGTCTGGAAAAGGTGACATACCTTCAACTTCAGCCCATGCTTTCGCAATCTGGCAAACACCTGGTGGAGATGCTCCACATGCTCAGCTAGGGTTGAGCTGAAAACAATGATGTCATAAAGGTAAATCAGCAAACTGACAAAATTCATGTCACCGAACACCGAAGACATCAGCCTCTGGAAGGTAGCCGGGGCATTGACCAGCCCAAAAGGCATTCGAGTAAACTCGAAGAGACCCATAGGGGAAGTGAATGCAGTCTTCTGTTGATCTTTGGCTGACATCTTAACTTGGTGGTACCCTGAGGTCAAGTCCAAACAAGAGAAGTACTTTGCCTTTCCCAGTGCATCTAATGCCTCGTCAATTCTTGGGAGTGGGTAGGCATCCCGCACAGTCCTTGCATTGAGCTTTCTGTAATCTACACACAGTCGGATTTTGCCATCCTTCTTCTGGACTGTAACGATAGGCGATGCGAATGGACTCTAACTGGGTTTGATGATGCCATACTGCTGGAGGTCTGCAATGTGATGTCTGACGTCTTGAAACTGCACCGGCAGAGTGCGTCGATATGGCAACCTAAAAGGGGTGGGGTCAACTAATGGGATCTAGTGCTGGACTGTCTTGGTGAAACCAATGTCATTTGGATGTTGGGAGAAAACGTCCTGGTTTTCGCTTAGCAATTTGGCTACTCGTGGCCTATCTTCTGGTGACTTAGAACCAAGGTCAACATCAAGGCCTTCATCCGGGGTAATGCTGGTTGATGTTTCGTGACACGTTACTGTATCACCAGGGGGACTACGAGCTGAAGACACTACTCTGCCCATTACTAATGTCGCCAAACAGGTATTTCGCCGTAGGTTCAGCTGAGGTGTCAACTGCCCTCTGGGCATGCCAAGTGCAGTCTCATAGTCTTTATACTCTACATGGGGGCACTAATTTTTGAACAACAAACTCGATTTTGAAGTTTAAAAATGAACCCTCTTTATCTGGCTTTTTGATTTCTGCTACAAAAGGATACAGCTGAGTATCAGTCTTTGGTTTTCTTGACCCAAACCAAAGTGCAGCAAGAATAACATCTTTGGATCTTTCTTTTTTTGGGAAGTTCATTTATTATGCATTGGACAGGGGTCAAAGAAAACTTGGAGCTTTTAAATAATGGAACTCCATCACAGTTCCACATGAGGGAGTTGTTATACTGGCCGTCCAACGCCCCATCTCTTTGCAAATGTTTATAGGCCCGATCATCCGATATATCTTCAACAGTTCCTCTGTCAAGAGGTTTTTCTAAACGTTTGGCCAGACCATGATTTTCAAACAAATCCTTCAACTGATCTTCAATTGGGAAGTACAGAAAAAATCCCTTTCTTTTCACTTTCAGATTTTGAGAACACCGTATTGCAATCAGGATATATCAGGAGTTTTGCCTATATATCAAGGCAGTCATTTATTTCGTGTTATTTTACCAGGGTAGCCCCATCAGTTGTCAATGAACTGTTCTCCCTGGGGGCCCTGGATGCACGTTTGCAATAAAAATGTAGTTGTACTGCCTCATCAACTACAAAAGTAGAGTAGAATAAATACTTTGACTTGGAGACACAATGTGGTTGGATTAAATTTAGAATCAGCAGAAGGTCGCTAAGTCCAGTATCGCTCAACTGGTGTCGGGTGACAAAGCTGAAGACCAAGATCAGGAGTTGAACCTTCATAGGTAGTGATCTATCCCAAACTTGTTCACGTCCAACCTGAAATGTACACAAGACAAAAGCAAAACAATATTTTAAATCTCATATCAGGTTTTCTTTGTTCATTGTATTTCTGTTAAGTTTCCCCCCCCCAAAAAAAAAACACACCCCATGTTTTTGTAATTAAACTCCTTTTTCAACAAAATAATATGTAAAAAACAAATTGCTCTTATTTTAGACTATAAATAACCACAAACACAAAATTGGCTAATGATATGAAAGGCGTTTTTAATGGGATGTACTTCATGTTTTTTTAATTTTTTGTTTAACATATAATTCCAGCTAATTGTTTCTACTGAATTACCCTTCTCTGTGTGACTTAAGTTCAGCAGTTAGTTTCTAGGCCTTAAACTGCCGTTTGCAAATTCTTCCACTCGGGTCATTTTCTTCTTGGCAGCCTGCAGCTTTATGCTGGCCTACCACATGATGGACAAAGATCATCGCCAATGGAAAAAAATCGTAGAAAGTAGAACAGTGGGGATTCTCTCTTGCGGAAGGTGGAGCCCGGTGGTGTTCCTCCCCTGAAGGGGTGCACAGGCACATCGCTCAGGCTTCTTGTCCAATTCCATCTTTGGTTGGTGCATAGATTGGTTGATATACAGACAGAGGATCGGGGTCGTTGTCTGACATTGGCTCAATGGTTTTCTTGGCCCGTTTCCTTTTCTTCAGTTGTTTTCTTGGGGATGGGGGCTCGGGGATGTCACTGACATCCTCATCACTTGCTTTCCCTTCCTCCTCCTGCTCCTGCACCTGCTCCAGCTCCTGCTCCAGCTCCTGCTCCTGCTCCAGCTACTTCTCTTCCTCCTCCGCTCCTTCCTCCTCTCTCTTCCCTTTATCCCCTTCCTTCTCCTCCTCGCTGGTCGATGCCATGCATGGCCCTTCTGCAGGTTAGCCTGCTTGCACAGCATCGTCAAGGAATTGCTCTTCACTTCTATCGGAGGTCTGCACTTCAGCCCAGTAGTGTCGGCGTGACATAGTGACGCCCGCCTCTCTAGCACTCGCTCGAACTATGGCCCGCAGCTCTGCATCTTCCTCTGCAGCCGTTCCCTTTTTTTTTTTTGATAGGGGGCTTTTCCATTTCCCTTCTTCTATTTTTTCTTCTCCTCCTCCTCCACATTCATCCTCAGACCTCCAGAATCCTCCAAAACCGCCAGGAGGATTTTGGAGGATAGGAGGGTTATCATTATTATTATTTATTCGGCCATAATACAAGATACAACAAGTAATCCACAAAAGTAAACAAGACTAAACAAAAACAATCCAATCCAAGCTGGCCAGGATTGACAAAAGTATAATGAAACACTGTGACTCGAAAGCCTTGTCAATCCTAACTTGAATGGTACATGTAACATACCAATATATATTAATAAATAGATACAAAGTTCAGTGAAAAAAAGAGACCGCTCTTAAAAACTAGTGAACATTCTATGCCATGCACGTACACAGGTACGCACAGCATGCTGTCACAATAGGGGCTGCACCATGCAAGGTCTTGAAGGTTAGAACAGTGACTATATATTCAATTTGTTTATGTAGCTTGTCTCTGTCACCTGAAGATGATCCGTATGCCGGTTCTTCGATAGCAGGTGCATTAGCTTTACGTAAATCCCTTGAAGATGATTGGGTTAGATTCACATGCATCCTCCGCCACAGTGCCTCAATTAAGAGCCTAAAAGTTTCTGATCATAGGTCCAGGTAGGTTGTCGTTACTCCATCTTCCGTGACCTTTCTCTTGGGGTAGAGGTACCTGAATACAGTCTTGAATTGCTGGTACGTGTGCATCCCATCTTGGCACATCCTGAGCCCCCGGTTGACCCCTCACCAGCCTGCTGAGTCTCAAGCGTTTCAAGGTAACACTCTTGGTGGTCTCATTTGCTCTTTTGTTGAGACCTGTACATGTTTATGTCTGTTGTCCCAAAGCAGTAGTAGGTTTTGCTGCATAATGCTATGATACTTTCTCCCTCCCACTCAACCTTGAAGAGGCCAGTCTCTGATCACAAATTGGGGTGGATTTACATGCATCCTCCGCCACAGTGCTTTTATTAAGAGCCTAAAAGTTTCTGATCATAGGTCCAGGTAGGTTGTAGTTACTCAATCTTCCGCGACCTTTCTCTTGGGGTAGCGGTACGTGAATACAGTCTTGATTTGCTGGTAGGTGTGCATCCCATCTTGGCGCATCCTGAACCCCCGGTTGACCCCCTCACCATCCTGCTGAGTCTCCAGCGTACCAAGGTAACGCCTCTTGGTGATCTCGTTGGTTCTTTTATTGAGACCTTTACATGTTACCTTGTCCGTTGTCCCGAAGCAGTAGTATGTTTTGCTGCATAATGCTACGATACTGTCTCCCTCCCACTCAACCTTGAAGAGACCAGTCTCTGATCACAAATCAGGGTGGATTTACATGCAATTTCCGCCACAGTGCCTCAATTAAAAGCCTAAAAGTTTCTGATCATAGGTCCAGGTATGCTGTCATTACTCCATCTTCCGCAACCTTTCTCTTGGGGTAGAGGTACGTGAATGCAATCTTGATTTGCTGGTAGGTGTGCATCCCATCTTGGCACATCCTGAACATGTTACCTTGTCTGTTGTCCCAAAGCAGTAGTATGTTTTGCTGCATAATGCTACGATACTTTCTCCCTCCCACTCAACCTTAAAGAGGCCGGGTGTGCGTTTGGCAAAGGCACGGTGGTTTTTGTGAATAATAGGCCAATGGGTTACATGACGAGTGCACACAGCCTCTCTTCAGTTGCCCAGTGCCATCTGCCAGCCGAATCTCTCATTCACCTTGTTTTGGGGTTGTGATACAAATTCAAGGGGGTTGCCTTCCAATGATCTGAGATTTTGTTTCTTCCAAGGGGGTGACTTCGCAGGAGAACTCGGGTACTGATGGCGATCCCTTGATCATTGGCCTTAGCATCATTGCGCTTGCACCTGTTGGCACTCTTCTCTTCCATCTTTTTCCGAGCCGACGCAGCAGCGTATCTCAATTTCTCCTGTTGTTGCTTCACCCAAGTATCTACATCTGGTGCTGTCTTTGGCTCTGCTAACCCAAACATCAGGTCGGTTTGTAGGGTTGGCTCTCATCCCATATAGATGAAGAAGGGTGACATGCTGGTCGATGCGTGTGGCGTACAGTTGTACATGAAGAGTAGCTCTTGAAGGTGTTGAGGCCATCTTCTCTTATGCTCGGGTGGCAGTGTGCGGAGACGGTCATGGAGCGTCCGGTTGAACCGTTCACACTGACCGTTCCCCTGTGGGTGATAGGCTGTTGTCCTGCTCTTCTCGATGCCATATAGTCCACATAGATCTTTTACCAGTTGTGATTCAAAATTTCCCTCTGGTCACTATGGATGCAGCGTGGAACCCCAAACTTCTGGAACCACTCTTGGACAAGTACTCTAGCCACAGTTGACGCCTTCTGATCCCTACATGGAATAGCCTGTGAAAATTTGCTGAACACGTCAGTCATCACCAAGACATTCTCTCTGCCGTCTGTTGCCTTTGCAAGAACAGCGAAATCATTTACCAAGATGGCTCAGCCAGAAGTGTTCCCATGGTGGGTCTGATATTTGAAGCCGGGGCCTTGGCAACAGTGCATCGCTCGCACTTCTTGCACCACTGCTTCGCATTTGTAGCCATCCCCGGCCAGTAGAATCTTCGTTTGACCAATGCTAAGGTGCGCTCCTGTCCTTGGTAAGTCGGCGCATGTCTTCTGCCCACTCTCGTACCTCCGGATCTTTGTCGCTGGTAGGCCGCCCTGCCAGTTTTGTCTCCTGGTCTCTTGGTACGACAAATATCTTTGGCATGCTGGCCTTCCCTTTCCTAGTCTTGGCGTCCAGCTTTGCCGCCAGGAACTTTACCTCCTCTGTAGCGCCTCCATCAGTGTTGTCGATCACGCCACCCACCCTATTTTTGGTTTTTGTTTAACTTGTATCCTGTCTACAATGCATGTGACCCGGAAATTGGTTCTTTATACAAGTTTATTAAACAGCAGGGAAAAAGCAGAACAAGGATGGAAAAAAAGCACTGAGTTCTTGACTAGGACTGGAGCTTGAGAATAGTGAGATGCTTTCACGATGATGGCTAAGAATGAAGCGCTGATAGTTCAGACTGACCACACTGACCACATCACAGGGCCTAGGAACCCCAGTGGGTGGCTGGTCCTAGGGCAACCAGTGGGCCTTCCTTGTACCACTGAGATAATCCTAGTCTCTCAACCCGGGCACAACTTTGAACTCCACCTAGGCCCACCCAGGTACACCCGGGTTTTTTTTTCATTTTCAAATCCCCCTTCAACACCATTTATGTGCAGACCAAATTTATTTCCCTTGGTTACTATACTGTTTTGAACTCCAGCGAGAGTTTTTCTCAACCCTGGTCTGGAGCAGGGTTGGGATCAACCTTAGGGCAAAATCAATCTCAGGGGTGACGCAGGGTTGATAATGTTCACGCGTGAAAAGCCGCATGTTTTCAACCCTGCGTCAACCCCACGTCAGCCCCCGAGATTTGTCTGGTATGAAAAGGCCTTAAAGGGCAGTCAACTGGAAAATAATACACACACAGAAACTTAACAAAAATTTGTTGTAAACATATTTTCTCCGCGAGTATTTGGTCTACAGATTTCCAACTTGTTGGAGATTGAAGCCAAACTATCCAGCTCTCTCTAACCACGTAAAATTGACTGGCAATTTCTGCCGACAAGATACCGAACATTTGTTGTGTGCATATTTAAAAGATCAAAATACCTGTGTACTTGTTCTACATAACCCCCGAGGACCGACACACAAAGGGAGAACAACAGATCCTTTCAGTCCTCGGGAGTTGTGTCTTTTGTTGGGAGGGTCCTGGAGAGTGTTATATTACAGAGACAAAGGGAAACACAAAGCATTGTCCTCGAGTGTATTGTAAAACAAGAGTGGGTGTACATGTACACAGAGTGACTGAAGGGGATATAAAGTTAATAATAGAGGGGCTCTACCTTTCTGCAAAGTCATCCAGAACCTATTGACAAAATATTTAGGCTTTCGGGAGAGTTCAGGTATTAAATTCACATGTAATGTACTAGTACGGCAGATTGGTGATGGGAATTTGTTCATTTGATGATAAAATATAGGTTGAATAACAAGCAATGGTGGCCATTTTGAAAATGTTGAAAATTGCCAAATGTCTTCCTTAAGACCTACTCTGACTGTGTACCAAATGCCATGCTTGTATCATGAAAGAGAACGATCCCCGAAGTATTTTCCCTATCTGCATCACTATACAAGCGAGTATGATCAAGAAATATTGTTTATAGGCCAACAAACTTTATCCAATGGTTGAAGATGCAGTATAGGGATTGGTTGACCAATGTTATGTATATTTTTAAATAGAATACAAATTATGTAAATTCAATTGTAATGGAAAAAAAAAATCATGTTCATTTATTTCATTTTTCACATAAAGGAGTTTTCACACTAATGGTCACCGCCAAAAAAAAAAACCACTACAGTGGAACGCTGCTATAACGAACATCGTGGGATCCCCTGCAAATGTTCGTAATAACGATCGTTCGGTATAGCGATTTTGAACCACCAGTACCCTCTTTTGACCAATAGTGAAGTCACTGAACTACTGGCATTCCTCACATCCCGCCGCCGCACGAGGAGTTGTCACATAGCAACGGGTTGTTTTCCCTTTTATTCCTTTGGGAAATTATAGCCATCTATCGCTCTTCGACATTCAAACACGATGTAACCATGGGTGGTTTGATGTTCGGGAATTAAAAGTGGCCCAAACAGTGTTTAATACATGTACAACCGGTAGTTTGGGGTTTTTTTGGGCTAATCTGCCGACTGTTTTTCAACAAGGATGTTCGGTACATTTTGTACATTAAAACCGGGAGCCAAGGACGATGTTCGGTACAGCCGATGTTCGGTATAGCGGTGTTCGGTGTAGTGGTGTTCCACTGTAATACATGTATATAACTACAAGACTGAATTTCATTTTGTTTGGGGCTCATTTATTCATATTTAAGGTAAAAATCCTTACGTATTTCAGTATGTTCTTTACAATACAGTATACAAATCAAGTATCTCTGTTCAATATCATGTGGTGACTTGATTAGCCCTAACCTTCCCAAATCCTCCAAAATCCTCTTTGCAAAATGGAAGATTTTGCAGGATTGAGGCTTTATGGCCAAAAATCTGCGGCTGATTTTGCATTTAACATTATATAAAGTAACTTGAGGGCCGATGCAAAGCAATTTAATTAATATCCTTGAAAAAAGAACCTTTCTGTTCCATTTAACCTCATTTTCAATTTTGAAGGATATATGTGCCATTTTGGTTTTTATGCTAATGCATTATCATATATTTATGAGCAAAGCTGTGATGTCATTTCGGGCACAGACCTCAATGTTACAGTATTTCAGCACAAAAAGTTGCTCCATGTAGAATTTTTGATATTTTGCTGTCGTGAATTTTCTTTTCTTTGGTGATTCGCTGTTGTGTCAGTACATGGCAGTAAGCCAATGAGCAAGTCTTTCTCACAAATGTTTTCAATGAGCAAATTTTGGGTTCACAATTTGAACAGAAAACCCCTAAACTGAACAGTGTCTTCCTGAAATGACATCACAGCAACAACGCCTAAAAGAAGTGCACTTTTTTAGTGGAAGTAACTAAAGAGGATGTCAAAGAGTTTTCATACATGTAAAGAGTAGAAAGTTGCACAAAATGTGTTCCTTAGAAAAATTCATTGTATGGCCCCTGAATGATCTAATTCTGTGCTATAAATATGTACATGTACATTACTTAATAAGACGCAATTAAAAAGCCAAAAATTATGAAGAATTGTATTGGGTTTTCATAATAGTCTACCTGGTACATCACACAGTGGCATATGAGAAACCTACAGCTTTACACCTACAGATTAACAGATTTTGCGTTATATTTATGTTTGAATCAATTAGTTCAATAATTAAAGTGGATTCTGTTGTTAAATATCTGCTTTTGCTTTGTTTGTTTGCATGTAGTATCTTTAATTTAATTTAACACTATACATGTATAAATATATACAGTCATCAATTTTTTGTATAGACATTATTTGATATAAAACATATCTCACAATTAACTTTCCAAAGTAATAACAGGTTTCAGTTCATTTCAAAAAAGGGATGGGGTAGCAAACACAAAAACGGTGGGGGGGGGGTGATAAAAAATATTTCAGTTATTTTGTAAGACAACGCTATACTATACAGCCTCAAAGTAACCTGCTAAAACTAACATTCCACTTGTCTCCCTATTTTATGCTTCATAATATTTTCTTCCCAAGTTTTAATGTGTTTTTGATGACTGGAACATGCACGTGCAGATTCAGTCTTGTGGTTTTGATTTTTTCTCCCGAAATTTAGAGCATGTTCCATCAATTAAAGGGACACTACGCCCTGGAAAGCGCCCAATATGGCAGCAAAACATGCTTTAAGCCCGGTTCATACTTAGCGCAAACGCGAACGCGAATTTGTGACGTCATGGCAAGTATTCGTGCTGCGAATTCGTAAAAGTTGAACATATTTCAACTCGGGCGAATTTCACAGCGAATGTTTCATGACATCAAATTGGCTTCACATTCGCTTTCGCATGAAGTATGAACAGGGCTTTTAACAGCTGACATTCGGTCCTCTATCCTCACAGGTACCCCTTCATACTCCTGGGTGGAGAGAGGCAATTATAGTTAAGTGTCTTGCCCAAGGGCACCAACACCATGTTCCTGGCAGGGTTCGAACCCACACATCATCGTGAGTCAAACACCGTCACCACTGGACCATGGCATTCTACATGATGATAGAGCACGACTCTGCATGCATGCCTCGTGTCCCGGACTGACTGGATTTCTCGTGAGTGGTCAATTATTAGTTATTCACAGACAGAGAGCTTAGCCTCAAAAGAATATGGTCGTCCGGTCCGTGTCTGTGGTCACTGTGGTGACCAGGACTACCGTGTTGGTCGTGAGCTCGCGGGGCATTCTTGAGTACGCCCGCGCCATCTGGTCGGCTACGTGGTGGTTCATGGCCCAGATGTGCAGGATCTGCTTGTGCCAGTCTTCCAGAGAATTCCGAGTGGAGTTTACGATACCTGGAAAAGTAAAAAAGATCAGATTGAATTTAAATACGAAATTTGACTTGAGGGGGAATTGGACCTGCGACCTCAGAACACCATACCAGTGCTCTACTAACTGAGCTCTATGTCGCGTACAGTATAGCGGTTTTCCAATTTGCTTTGCTTCCAACAGCTTTGCTCAACACACGCTTGTCGGAATCCGCCTGTGAGTGCCGTGACTGACTGTCACTTGTGGCTTAAGACGTGTTATGGGCTCCGTGCACCAACAAAAGAGGGCGCGTTTTTATCACTTTTGAGAGTTGTGTGGACGGGACACATAGTGTGTGCGTACTGTACTGGTTCGCGCGTGAAGTACGATCGACTTCCTGAATGTGCCAAAGCTATTAGCCACAGCGTCTTCGCGTGAGCGTCAGGCAGCGGTGGCACGCGAACACATTCAAATTTCACTTGCGATGGTCTCCCAGACTAATCCCAACCCCAATAACTTTGGAAATAGGCAGTGGATGGACTGGGAACCAGTCTAGGTCTCCCCCAACTCTCCTTTTCTGGATGTACTTGTGCACGGAGCCAATAGACAGATGAAGTGAGCCGCGTAGTGCTATTGTATAATACAAGTGAATGGGCTAAATCTGGCAAATTATGCAGACCAGAGGCATTAAAAGACTGCCAGTGAAAAGCCGTTCTGAATCGGCTGAATATAATATTTTCCACTAGCCTTACCATGAGTACGTGTATGAGTACATTCTCAGGATCACAAGTATGAGTGCGAGTCCATCAAGAAAAATATCTGACAACATGTATCTCTACTTTTGCAAATTGAATACAATAACGAGTTCAAAATAGCCGAGGTCATCAGTCCAACAGTGTGCTGGCCAGTCTCATTCAGAAAAAATTAACCCTTCCTGCCTGTCAATTAGACAGGGTCGATAAGCCAATAAGATCACAAGCTTTTAGTCAGGTGACCTAAACTTGGTTACAAGCACTGTGGGAAATGTACACAAACCAAGGAAGGTAGGAGGGGCTTGTGGCTACTGAAGCTGAGTTCAGACTACTCACCGTTCAGCTTCTTACGCAGCAGCTTCTCGGCGTCCTCGGGCTCAAAGTCTCCCTTGAACTTCATCGCCCGGGTGACGGACACGCCTAGTCTGGTGCCGAACATCAGACAGGTGTAGTCTGTAATGGACCCGCCCTCTGGGTAATACGCCACTTCCATCTCTGTCTTCAGCAGCTGGGCGCCGAAGCAGCGATGCAGCAGCTCAAAGCTGGATTCCAATTAAAAACAAAAGAATCACGTTAAAAAACAAGAAGAAAACATTCTTTCCTTTATTTGGAGTGAAGTAGATTATGATCATCCAGTCAATTTCCTTTTTTATCCCCCTGGCTTTCAACTTAGACAGGGGGATATTGCGATCGCGTTTTCCTTCTGTGTGTGTGTGCTATTTTGGTTAGGTTCACTGTAAGTTCAGTCATCAATCTCAACCAAACTTGAAAGGTGGTCTGTAGAGAGAAGGCCAACGTCACAAAAATCCTTTCCAATGTGGATATTTACGAGTTCTCTGGAGAGCTCAGCTCAGTATTACTAATGACTCCAACACATGCAGTGGCAAGGGGAACGCAGCAAGACTAGGCCACACTTAGTCCCATGTCTCACCCAAACACCCCATTCAACCCAAACTCCCCATTCAACTGAGAACCGGTACCTGCCGGTTGGACAATCAAGGCCATCACTGAAAATTTTCTTACTGTTTGTACATGTATACAAGCTGCCAGGATGCCAGGGGATCGCGCAAGTTTTACTAGCAGTATTTTAACTTAAGGGATCGTTACCTGAGAACCTCCGAGTCTACGGAGTTTCCACCGGCGTTGGGGATGTTTAGGATCTTGAAGCCGCCCGCGGACAGGTCCATGTTAGACACGTGACGGAAAGACTCAAACTGGGTCCATATGAATCCTCGCTCATTGAAGTTGGTCACATGACGCTGGAATCTGGAGGAAGTGATAGGAACATTAGAATAGGGATCAATCAGCAAAGATGTTTGACTTGTGAATCCGACACAAGTCCGACTCAAGTTTGCTGACTCGGACTTCAGTCACTATTGCTTCGAACTCAGACTCCATGTTTCCGTTATTTTAATCGTCTACTGATGAATTTTTGTGTGTGTCAGCTTTTTTTTCTTCAAATTTTTCAGTGACTCTTGACTTGAACTCGGACTTGACATTTGGGACCCGTGACTCGGACTCGACCCAAATGACTCGGGACTCTGACTCGATACTGAGGACTTGGGCTGTCAAGCAAGGTCAAACAGCAACCCAAATTGAGGAAATCTGCTCTTTAGATTTTTATCAACTTTCATCCCTCGGTACTGAAATTCATTCAGCGTCGCAACCCTCTTGAGGTATGTAATTACATCCCTCCGTACTGAAATTGGTTTAATAGTGTCGGGACCCTCCTAGGATATGTAATTATAGACTAGATAAAAATAGGCACATATTTACCGGAAGTTATGATGAAGTCGCACCGCAAAATTGATGCCTATGTACAGATGCACGGGTGGGGACGGGTTGCGAGCGGGATGTACCCGCTTGCGCTTCGTTCCGTCATTCCGCTTCACGTAAAATAACCTGCTGATGTCGGTCGCCGAGGCGGTGGAAAACACAACTAACTGCCCAACAGGGCTTGTCCCCACAGGGTTCCCCATGCTGCCGGTCCGGCGGCCGTTGCGAGTGGTACCCTCGGTAATTTCGCGACCCTCGTTTCCGACAAAGAAGATGCGCCATGGGCACGGTCATGGGGGTGTGGGACTGGGGACGCGTCTTGCGGTAATGGTGGCGGGTTGGTGTGACGTCGCGGTTTATCATCTTGAATAATTCTTTTCTACCTTCCCGAGTTGTAAGGAGGATTACACTGTCGATCTGCAGCAGAGGGGAAAAAATACAAAATTCTTACTTTTCAAATGGGGAAAATAAACATCAAACTGAGAGAATCCAATTTTTTTTTTTTTTTTTGCAGCCGAGAAAAGGAAAAATTCCAATATCTGGCATGTCTGACCATGCACCACTTGTCACCCTGTGAAGAAACCGTATGAGACTGGTCTGAAAATTTCTAAGTGTTTTCTCAGGAAATATCTCCATATTTTCCCCTGCTAAATTTGAATTGTTAGGACACATTATCACTTTCTGGCGGCTGATAGTACTAGTAGGTCACTGAAGGGAAATTAGTGATGGCTAGCTGGAGTTACCCAGCCCTAAATTTTATCATTGGGTTGTCATAAATGACAACCCATAAAATTTAGGGCTGGGTAACTGACAACCCAATGATAAAATTTTGGGCTGGGTAACTCCAGTTAGGTAACTCCAGCTAAAGGCATACACAACGCCACATTCACAGGTCTAGTAGGCATGTATGGGAATCTTCCCCCAAAAAAACATCATTCTCAATTTTCTCATGGCATTATTACAGAAAAAAAAGACTCACCTTCGTTATACTGGCCTCACATTTTACTGAGTGTCACCTACATGTACTTGGGCTGCAGTACTACGTTACTCTAGATCGCATTTCACAATAATTGCATCATGCAGAATCCTGCGGTTTATAACCGTTACGGCCTCAGTGTTTTGACATCGACAAGACAGTGTTAAGTGTTGTTAAAATTAGAACCCGGAGGCTACGTCAGTTTCTACAATTAGATATGACGTCAACGGGTTGCCTGTGTTAGCGCCACCCATCGTCCACCGTCCTTGTAAATATTGACGTGGGACTTGCGTCAATTCGTTTCTATTTCTAAAGTTCTTTCTAAAGTTTTAGTTTCGTTTAAATACAGGCTATGATAGAGTTGTTAAAGGCGGTGGAGGGGGGGGGGGCGGGGCGCACAGGGTGCCTACAAATTGTTTGTAGTTCATCATAAATGTACGCATGCAGACTAATTCACCCCCCCCCCCTTCCCCGGCGGCGTCCATCACTAATTCCAAAAACATTTAGGCTCAAAAAGTTGTGGCTACCTAATAATAGAAAAAAATTATATTTGTATTTTTGCAAGCCCCGCCCAAATTATTTAAAACCATTATACCTTATGTGATTCAAAGTTACCTACTCTTAAAGAAAGTGTACTACCCGCACCTAGGCGTACCCCCCCCCCTTCCCTTCAAGCGTGCAATGGAAGGGGGGGGGGGTTCGGTACTTTAGGCAACTGTTACTACTGATGACGCCCATCAACTTAAGTGATGTTAAAATAATGCAATTAGGAATACCGCAATACTATAATTGCGTTCTCTTCTCAATTTTGTATGTTTTGTTATGTCGGGGAAAAAAATAACTGATTTTCGGTGTCTTCATCCCTCTGAAAAAAAAAAAATTATTTTGCGCACAAGTTAACCCGCCCTGCAATGCGAGAGCCGATTTATTGTCTGACAGCCAACAGTTTGATTTTTGTGGTGATATTCTGAAAAACAACACGTCGGCTGAGTATTTTTGTTTGATGCTCAATAATTGCTCATTCATTGGGCAAAGTTGCCCAACACTGGTTTGAAATTACCTCATTGTGGGTTGATTTGGGTCAAAATTGTCCAACTTTATTGGGAAGAATATTGCCCAAATGTTTAACCTGTTGATTATGTTGACCAACACTGGTCTACATATCAACCCATTTTGCCCAACGTTTTTACAGTGTTCAATTAATTAAGTGCATGTGATGGCATTAACGTTTTCTATTGCTATGAAAATAGCAACTTGAAAAAAAATATATTTCCTGTAATACTTGATACAAGTATTACAGAAAAGACAAATTTCGTGTCGAAGTGTTTCTTTTCTATTCAGAGCATCGCATCCTGCCAAATCGAAGAAAGATGTGTATTTATCCAACATTTTCTTGAACCTTGAAGAAATGTGCGTTTTTAATAAAGTTGAGTTGTACTATAATACCTTGAAATCAGAACCTATTATTTCCTGATAAATAAGTCTAGTTTGTCGGTCGTTTTAATAATTTTGTAATCGTGACTTTTAGCCGGCCGGACTTTAGTCGCTGATAGCGTTGACGTTTCTTGCATGCGTCAGAGGGCAATGTCTACAAACGTAAATAACTGTTTTACTTTTTTATTTAACTATGAAAATAGCAATTGAAAAAAACAACAAAGCTATTTTTAGAGGTGAAACTCGAAAATACCGTTCGGGTCAGGAATGCATCTTTTCCATTTTGTGAGCGAAAACCGGTCGTAAATTTTCAGACTAGAAAAAGTGTAAAAATGCACTTTCATTTCCAAAGAAGTGAGAATTCATTCTCATCGACTCAAAGCCAGGAACTAGCAGTGGCGGCGCCAGACTCTAAAACAAAAATGGCGGGGGGCAATAAGGGGCAAGGAAAGATTTTTTTTGGGGGGGGGCCGGGGGCAGTCAAAATAAAATCCGACTAATCAATGGTCCGGAAACTTTGTAAGCGATTATTATAGCACTGGCTATAAAGCTAGACGTGTAGTCGTTTTTTTATGAATGAGAAATGGAAATGGTTTTTAACAAAATATGTATAACAAAATGTACGAAGACGTTGGCTAGGCTGCACACTATTTACGGCTCTAAATGCATGTGTGGCGGGTTTTGTTTACCAAAGTGCGAATGTCTATAATGCTTTCATTGGCCCAACATGACTTGTGTCCACCGAACCGATACGGTGTATGAATCTTATAACAGCGAAGAAAATGAAAACATAATTAGGCTATTAGTAGATAAAGTGTGTTGAGGGAAAACTGGGGGGGGGGGGCAAATTGGGGGCAATTAAGGAAACAACTTGGGGGATGCTCCCCCCTCCCATAGCGCAGCCACTGGGGACTAGACTTAAATTCAGTCAGTCCGAGTTGATCAAGCTTGCACTCGAGTTTATACTTGATTCTTTCTTTCTTTTTCAGAGTATTTCAATCTAAAGTTTAGAGTGATATTCTCTCTAAATCGTCTTGTCCCTATATGGTTTCACTCTTCGCAAATTAGAGTAACCATAATGACCGTTCCCCCCCCCCCCCCCGAGATCAGTATCGATGGTATTAACTCCATAAGCTTATAATAAGCATTAATTTCTTTACATTCTGAAGCATAAACTTTTGTACATGTATGAGACAGCTACAGTATAGCCAGAAGAAAGTTTCGTTATAGCGCCACCATTCTGGATCTCGAGGAAGTGCAAACATTACGTATGCATTATTCAATGATCACGTGAACGCGGAGCGCGTCATGCATATGCCGAACACAATGAGCTAGCTACGAACAAACGAATGCGTGCAGTGTGTACACATATGGAAAGCCTAGGCGCTCATTTACATGGGACATTAATTCTCGGCAGCTATCGGAACCTTCACTTTCCCAGGCCCTGAATCCGCCAAAACGTCCCGACTCGTCGCTAAAAACCTGCCCGGAACGTGTCCCATGCCGCCAGTTTAACCTTCGCGGTCCTAGTCCATTTCCAGACGCAGCACCAGGTGAGATTTTTGACGTTGTCGCCCCTCATTATTTTTCGGAATGAGTCGGGATTTGTCCAAGTCTGACGCAGCACGCGGAACCGGGCAGCGCAACGTCGAGGTTTTAATATTCAAAATGGGGGACCCGACTGCCAACAAGCAGCAAGAAGATCAGCGAGGTATGAATTGTTTTACATATTCATATTTTGCCATTTAGCATAAATTCATAATATCGCGGCAGCATGTGTCATAAAGTTGGGGATTTGCATGACACTTTGAGCTCGGTTTTGGAGGAGTTTTTCCTCGGGGGAGGGGAGTTAAAAGGTGGAATTAAACGGCCAGAATATGTATGTCTTGACATGTGTCCACATCATTTCGCCATATGGAGACGCCCTGAGACGCCCTTCGTGCCATTGTGAATAAATTGAAAAAAGGTGGTTGCACCTGTAGTGGAATTTTTCCTTGGGGAGGGGGGGGGGGTTGCCGGGCCGGAGGGATGTTTTTTTTTAATGGGGAGAGGGGATCACAGGAAAAAAAATTATGAAACCTTATTTTCTTTTCTTTAGTTTAAAAGTAAAATTAGTGAACATGGTATTATTTTGGTATCCGGCCTAGAATCCTCCATAATTCTCTGAAGATAACGCTTTGCAATGCGCGATCGTTGTCAAATAGAAATTAAATGAGAGTGTGTAAAAATAGGATTGCATATTTTTAAAGGTCTGAAAATAAGTCTACTTTTAATTTCACGGTCAATATGCGCCATGTTGCTTGCAGCACAAATTTACACGCGTTGCTGTGTACGCATTGTCAATCGAAAACTTGTGCGCTTCCAAGTCGTCATGCATTCGTTCCAAAATGCACCGTTGTGAAGCAATGCATGTTCCTTTGCCCCGTGAACAAGATGCGCATACGTGAAAGTGCTTATTAGAATCAGACACAGCAGAATTACATTTTGTAACTTTTTGTTCAGATTTTATAATTTCAATTTCAAATGCAACTTTATCTGTGCCGCACTTCCAACATGTCCAAAGTATAACGTTCTCCATGCTTGCTACAAATTACGTTTTTAATTATACATCGGGGAAACAGCAGAATTTTTTTTCTTGCATGTTAATTGGCACGACTAAATTTATTTTAAACTTTGCTCTTCTTTAATGTTTGTGTTTTTAACTGGTAAACTACTAATTACAATGAGACTCACCTCTGTGAGTATGTTGAAAGCTAGGAGGAGTATTGAAATGTCGTGGAAAGAAGGCCAGAATCTTTGTGGGAAATGTTACGGGTAAAAACCACAGTGAAGGTGGGAGAATGCAACGCCAAACTAAGAAGGCAATCATATGCACAAGGCTGAAAAAAATATAGCTCTGCTTCCGGTTTCCCTACCTACCCTATTCTGACAGCCCCTTCCCTATTTTTTTTATGGGAAACATGAGGAAAAAAGACCCAATATCGTCAATTAATACCTTTTAGTTTTACCCTTGACTACACGTAGACTCCTCCATATACAATATATGATCGTACACACAAAAAATGACCAAAAAAAAAAAATCCCTGCCTACCTACCCTATTTTCAAAAGCCATATAATCAGAAGCAGAACATTTTTCCGGCCCAATGAATACACAAAATCGAATTGATTTGCAAATATGTGCCCATGGAATTTTGCTAACAAAATAACAGTTTCTACCAAAAGACACTTTTCAGAATTTTTAAAAATCAAAATAGGGTCATGAGTTTTTAAAAGAAGATTGCTCTCTCTATTTGTAAAAAAAAATGTTTCAGAAATCATTTCAGAGAGGAAATATAGTACTTGAAGGACAAAAGGGGGGTTTGTGTGTTTATGGTACCCCAACCTACCTGGACTTTTAGCAGCCAAATTTAGACCTCAAACTTTTCAATGCCACTTTTGGCAAAAAAGATTAGAATAAAGTACATTTTGAAAGTAAAAAAGTTGTCCCTATACAACATTTCTTTGCATGTGTGCTTTAAAATAAATAGTTAAACAGGTTAATTAAACAGATATCACCTTTAAGGTTAAGCAAATTAAAGACCTACTAGCAAAGATAAGAAAGTTAAGAAATAAAAAACAATCCTACCTTCCCTCCTGGATAATTTGTAGCCAGTTACCATAAAAACACATTTTTTCTTTTTGTGGCCTTACAATTGCTTGTAGACCAAAAATCATCTAAAGGCAAAAATGAAAGACTGTTGAGTGAAATGTAAACACAAAAACAAATTTAAACTGAAATCGCGATAGAATTAGTTTATTGTTTATTTTATTAGTTTTGTAAAAAATAAAAAACAATTGGAGGGTGTAAAACATAAAAAACAATTAGGAAGGTGAAATGAAAGTTGGGTGTATTTTTTTTTTAACGAACGTTGGTGGTTTTTTGGGGGGGGTTCAGCTCCTTGTTTACTACTTCTTTCGAGCAATATTAAGCTTCTGCTGTTAAATAACATCTTGATAGGAATATACATGAATTCATTGTAAAACTGGCAAAGTCTGCTCGGAATATAAGCCTAGCTTCATATAAAGCTTACTCATTGTGTCCGTGCATTCTGTGTGCGACGTTGTCATGCATATGTATGGCCTTCGCGCCGCCGACGCGGGAATAAATTGGTTCTCTCTCTTTCAAGTGAAAAAAAAAATTTACATTTTGTATTGAAAGCTTGCATTTATGCATTATGCATGGAGTTAAAAGCATGCAGTGCTGCATATATATATACCCTGGGCTCACAGTGAACAGAAATTCAGCGCTTTGGCCTGATCACAAATTGACTTTGAGCCGAAATATAAACTCAGAAACAAGCTGCCGGGCGTCGGGTAAGTCCTTGAATTACTGGTTTTCTACATTTACTTGTGGCTGTATCTTTACAAAGTTTTGGAGATTGCTCAGAGTTTCATAATTTACCATAACATTCATTCTCATTGAGAATTCTTCATGCAAATGAGATGGTACTTTCAGTGGAGTAGAGTTGTTTTCATGTACTGCAGCTTAAAATTGACAGCAGTTTTAAAACTCCGTACTGTGCTAAAATGATTTATGAACAAATGAAATAAACACTTGATTCCCTTGTTTTTTAAAGTATCGTAGTAAAGGGTTTTGAGGAGAATTCACGATACCGGCCTTGATTGTGCCAAAATGTCTAATCAGAAAAAATGAGGGACTTGGTTTTGTCAGGATGGCCCAGAGCGCCGTGCTCGGATTTTTTTTTTAATTGTTCAGTCAATATTCGCAGCTGTTATCATTAATTTGCATAAATATTTACATAAATGTTAATTCTCTCCGTCTGATGTTGGTAGATCTTTTCCCGCACTGGATTGATTTATTATTAACATTATAAATATTATTCATGTTTTACAATTGATCAAAAAAAATTTTCAATAAAGAAACATCATTTGAATGGCTCCGTGTTCCAATTCAATTACTTTTACCAGGTTTTTTGTGTGTCCTTTCTTTTACTAGGAAAAACACTGTATGCACAGTTACAGGTATATTTAGGGTACAGTTTTTCCCAATAGGCTAGTTTGCTGAAGGGACTTAGTAAAACACACCATTTTCTCGGAACAGACACTAGAAAAATCTTATTTATTATCATTAAAAGCAGTTTAAAGGTAGCGTCCATCATTTGTAACTTGTGCATTACGTGTATGTTCGTTTGAAGCAACAAAGTGCTCAAAATCTAAAGAAGGGTGCTGAACAACTAACCTGATGAAGTTTCAGCTCTGTGAATGCTGTATATTCCAAGAAAACAATATTCTAGGATCTCGATTTCAATTCAAAAGTTGCTGAGTCTAATTTTGAATTGGGCCTGAATTCAGCGTCCGAGACATGTTCTCACTGAGCCGATTGCTGCTATGCGATGTCGCGCACTGAACCGACGAATTATAGCGACCGTGCCAACGCTTGTGCACGCTTTGCCGAATAAAAAAATGAAATACTAATGGAAATTTCCAACATCGTTGGAGAGGGCATTCTTTCATTGATTTCTTCAAAAGGACAGCTTGCCAGAAAGAATACTTTCACAGGGAGTTTAGTATGCTTTTCAACAATAATTACGTCAGTTACTTTTTGGATAGCTGCAAATGATGGACTGTACCTTTAATACAGTAACTTTACTTAAAATAGATTGGTACTGGCAGGTACCTTACTTGAAAGTCATAAAGCAGTCAGCTTATTCTAAAAAAATATAGAATTGAAAGTGTCAAATGAAAAGACAAGGTAAAAAGCCATTGTCAAGATTTAAAAAGTCCGAAATTTCCCCCTTTTTTTCAACATTTGCGATTTGGTTTTGTCCTTCACAAACATTTTTTTATTTTTTGTAAACACTTGTATACATGTACCGTATACTCGGTGCTGTCCCCAGTTGTTGTGAGAAAAACTTCACAAATAACTCCTGAAGATGGGACTCAAACCCACGACCTACTGCTTACCATAAATAGTTTGCTTATTTGTTTTTCGATATAATATTTAAAAAAAAATTCAAACTTTGAAGAGTGATCAGTAGAACCAGAGAGCTAGTGTTATCAGCACACTATGCAGTGAAAAATACAACGAACAAACTCCTACACAAATTTTCAGGAAAATGTAGACCTTTACGTTACAAAAACTAGATGTATCAAGGATCGTCAAATTTGGCAAGTTCAAATTAAGACGGCTTATAGAAAAATTACACCGAAGCAAATGCTTTGAGTATTATTTTTGAAGACGGGTAATTTAAGCTCGTTCCTTGACTAAGTGCTTTGGAAATTATAAAAACACAAATTTTCTCTTCTAGTACCCTCTGCACACACAAAAACAGAAGAAAAAAACCTAGAAAAACATTAAGTATAATTTAATGGACGCAACAGCACGACAATGCACTCTGAAACAGTGCATCAAGCTTGTAACTTGGGAGCAAACTCGCGTTGCTAGCCGCCAGCAAGCCGTGAATTATGCAAAGGAAAGGACCAAATCTAATTGAGTATGCACGCGCATATCTCTCATCTATGCATAATGCATAGCATCGCACATGCATACCCACTTGACCAGGAGTACGTATAGCTTAGCCGGCCAGCGGACCGGGCAATTAGCATGTTGGCGCGGCCGCCGCTAGTTTTTATGCATGAGCATGTGTGAGGATCACTCTGCATACATTTGCAGATCTTTGCGATATCTTTTTCCTTTTTTTCCTTTTTTTTCTAGCTTTAAAGTTGCACATGTCATGGCTTGAATTTACGAATTAAAAGTCTCAAGGAGCCCCTAAGTCTAAATCTAAACTCAAAGCGTATCGATTTTGACAGTTTGGTTAAAGAACTGGCATTCGTTGTAATTTTAATTATTTAAATATAGATGCAGTTTGTCATGTGCACCAAACTGCTTGTATTAATTCAGTATGCAAAAGTTGGCAGGGCTTGAAGGGTCAGCATTTTCGATTGCATCTGTAATTTTTGAAACCTGTGAAGCGAGAGAATGTCAAGTTTTAAATAGTATATCCCCATCTATTCGTCAATTCCTTTTGCCACCAAAGGTACAATATATCAAAGTAAGATAGTAGGATAGCACTTTATATGACTAACTAGAGTAAAAGTGTGCAATATTGGTACTATACGGGTATGTACCGGTACAATGTACATTGATTTGGCCAGGGGTATTTAAGAAGATTTCAAGAACTTAGGAAAATGTTGATATTATTAATATATTGCATACATCTACATCATTTGCTTTTCATGCATTTTGTTCATTTCCAATAATAATACCATTCAGAATCCAAAGAACATTTATAATTAAAAACCTACTCTGCTGATATTTCAGCTCAGTGAATATTACCCGTTAAAAAAAAACCAGTGAATAAGCACGCACGAAGCAATAATGGTTAGTGTCTTGCTTAAGGACACAAGTGTCAAGACCGGGACTCGAACCCACGCTCTGTACACAACCAAAGAAGTGGTGTCTGGATACTATCGGTACACGTACGGTTTCTTTCCAATGATTCTTGTTCAGGGAGTTAAGGAGCAGAAACATTTCTCATTAGAGGTACCGCAACTAAAGAAGAGCAGTCATCAACAGCCAAAAACTGCAAGGGGCTTACACTATGCATGGCACAGAACAAAAATATTTGGCAACTTCGTACAGCCTTGTTTTATATTTCTCCATAACACAGTCGACACATCTGCCTGTGGTTCAGCACTGTTTATGCAGGTCCTGTACAGCTTCTGGTCCTTTTTGAATTTGGCCGAGCATCCACCACTCGGCGACTTTTTCCCCCGTCAAGAAGTTAACAAACCCTCTTCACATACATCACACAGCCACTATAGGACCTGCGGTTTTGGAAAGTTCTCCACCGCGCGCAAATAAACAAATCCCTCTGGGAGAGCTCTAGCCATCAGCATGCAGAGCGAAGACAAAGCAAGAAAGAATACAGAAAAGAAAAGAATACAAAGAACCCTAATGCCTATTCAGTTTCCAATCCATTCACGGCACCTTGTTTAAAATGCAGGCTATTTATTCATGAAGCTTAGCTGGACGGTGTGTTGCATGTTGATGAGGCCCATGGTCTGGTCTAAGACCTGTGACAGGTTCCTTTGATGGCTTCTGAATGGGGTCTCTTGCATACCAAAGACCTGACTGGGTCTTTTCTTATGTCCCCCCCTTATACCACTCTGTTCTTTCTTAATCCTTACTGCAACAGGTATTCAGCGCCTTGAATATAACCTGTGACCTCGCTTGCCGCATATTTCTTGGAGACAGTTTCACTGGTGGGTGATTCTGGTGAAGCAGTCTGTGGTTTCTGGCCACCCAACCAGTTTGCATAATTTAAGCCGGCATTGACTTCCATCCTGCTTCCATTCAACCCAAAGAGTTCCGAAGTCTATTGCCCCCCCCCCCCCAATCATTCACATTGCTGAGACCATGTGTGTTCACTGTTTCCAGCCAAAGATTCCTGTAACTTTTGTTTCTGTTCAGACTTTTAAAAGTTGTACATGTACGGGGTGACTCGAAAAAAGCAGAGCCCAAACCCCAAAATTGTATTTCATATTTTAAAAAAAAATATGTAGCACCAAAAATAATAATGATTGGAAAGCCAATTTCATAAGCTACTTTTAGATGAACAAATTACTGAAATTGCTCAATTCGTGCAAAGATTATCACCATTTGAATCAATTACCCTCAAAACCTCTTTCGTCCAAAAATGCGATTTCTAGAATCGTCGTCACAATTGTCTTCAAACAACACCAGCGATAAAACCTCAGTTTAAAAGTTAAAGATATTCAACAAAGTCCTTTTGATGGCTCATCTTTAAAACAAAAAAGTGGATTTTATATATATCATATTGTTGCCTATTAAAAACAAGGGTGTTAATAAAGGTATTGTGTGCTACTACAGTTGTTGACAGTTGTTGAAACAAGAACTCTGTGTCATCGACTTTGTTGTTCCAAACAGTCAGAATGTACACAATAAATTTGCTTATTTTGGACGAAAGAGGTTCTAGAGTCAGTGCGTTTATTGATATTCTTTGAACGGATTGAGCACTTTCAGTAATTTTTTTTCACCTCAAAGTAGTTTCTGAAATTGGCTTTCCAGTCATGATTATTTTTGGTGCTACATATTTTTTAAAATACATGTATGAAATATATTTTTGGGGGCTTGGGTTCCCTTTTTATTTTGCTCACCCTGTATTTTGCATTTTTTTACTTTTTTTTTTTTAAAAAAGGAGGTGAGCGGACGAGAAAAAGAAAGCAGGCGGGGACGCGAAACTGGTTTATTTTTTGACTCGGCCTAATAGTTTCCACTGCTGAATCATAAACCGTGCACAAAAGCTTCAAAGAAATCATCAATAAATTTATCAAGATGTCATCAAGTGTTTAAAGTTTGTAACCAAAGCCCCCTTTTTTTGCGGCAAAGTGCAACTTCACAAAATCCCGATTGATGCATATTGTATAGAAAATAAAACTACTTGACACAAATCTGGATATCAAGTGAGTATTGTTGTCACCGTGTTCTGCCCGCCCGGCTTTTTGCAAATCGGGGCAAGCATAACACTCTTGACTGGAGTATTCTTTCAAATTATTTGTTTAAAACAGCATGACTTGCCCGTTTCTTAAAAGAAAAACAAAATTGGTACACATTTATTCACCTCAAAGACCTACCGTAATTTTAAGTCTTTTTTTGTTTTGTTAGGGGTAGGTTAGGTCTACTGTGATGGCAGTTTAAGGCTTCGGCCATTTTTCTGTCTTTGGGAGTTTTTTGGGCAGAAGATGAACAGAAAACTTATCATCATTCCGTTTTGCTACAACTTTTAGTTGCAGACATTACAGGCCGCACTTTTATAAACCACTTTGCCTTGGCAAGGGAAAAAAAATTGAAGTTGCTAAAGAGAGCCGGACTTTTCAATGCAATCATAGTCCTCAATATACATGTATATCAAGGAAAAAAACAAACAAATATAAAGAAGTCGAGCATTTAGCAAGATGACATTTGTAATGCTGACTGATTTTCACAGATGTGGGAAACACAAAGTTAAATAGCATACCGGGCTCTTCAATTCACAATTGAATTTTGGTTCTCCTAACAAATTTTCACTTTGTGTGTTTCGTAAAATAAAAAAAACACATTTTATTGTGACTTTTTGGCGTTTGCATAACTTTGCAACCCTCTGAAAAAGGGCTTTTATTTTGCGCACAAATCAACCCTTCTTCCGAGAGTGGATTATTGTCAGGCAGCCATGAAATAATTCAATACGTTGGTGGATTTGTTTTGTTTGAAGTTGCATTCAAAAGTGAATAAATGTAACTTTTACATTGCTAGGTAACTTGCAAATTTGAAAAACAATTGAAGGGCAAAACCTAATTTAATTTATATCACCCCGACGCAAAAATTCCATCTTATAATAGTTTATGCGATACCCGCTGCTATGTACATCAGATTCGAACCAGCCAACCGATCCCGTTAGCTCGTAGGTCGAGTGGTAAGACATCTGAACTAGAAAGCAGGAGGTCGTGGGTTCATGTCCCGCCCGAGTGATTTTTTCCAACTTTCACTCGGGAGGTAACACACTGAGTATACAGTGTTTAAACGTCGGTGAAGGGCAAAACCTAATTTGAAAAACAAAACTATATTACATGTATGACGTGAAACTCTAAAATAGCATTGGGAACACATCTTTAATCTGTGTGTGGTTTGACCAAAAGGAAGTAAGTAGCTATGTATGTCATAAAGGGCACGCGACCTTCGGACAAGTTAATGTAAATTATGTAAATAAGCTCAGATGGAGAAATGTTGACCTAGAAAAGTCAGTAGGCAACAGCGACACACTTCTTTAATCTTTGTGTGGTTTGACTAACAAGGAAGTTGGCACAAGGGTGGATTTTTTCAAATGATGTCGCAATAAAGGCAGGCACTGCGTACACCACCATCTTTTCCGGCCTCCAAAAGAATTGGTTAAAGTGGTCAGAAATTGCCTCCGATCACACCAAAAACAAAGCATCTATATTCCAAAACTTCAAATATTCAAAAGATCGAACCCCACGACGTAATTTTTTGACCAACTTTTTGAGGACCAACATTTTTTTGCCCCCCCTCTAAGATTGTGTTCTGGATCCGCCCTTGAGTAGGCAAGTAGATTACATAAAAGGGCATGTGACCCTCAGACTTATGTAGGTAAATAAGGCTTAAGCTCAGATGGAGAAATTTTGGCCAAGAAAATTTGGCATCTTAAGACAAATCAGTGACCCTATGAACATGAACACAAATCACAAAAATGGTATGTCTTTATTTTTGTTAGATATGTACTTGTACAAACTTAATTGTAGCTTGTCAACAATTAATGTTGTTTTGAATTTTTTAAAATTTTTTTTAGCGCATTTTATTTTATGACCATACTAAAACAGACTGCCTGCATGCTCACAAAACACGTCTTGGCTTTTAAAATTGCCAGCTTCATGTATAGTTTTTAACTTTATAGTGACTGTACATGTACATAAATTTAATTGCCCGGAACAATTTTGGAGAATATAGGCCTGTCCTTGGAACTGCTAAGATTCAGTAACAAATAAAGTTTCCCTTTTTGTCGGGTTAATATGGCGAAACACGTCCGAAGCATGGCTTGATGAAAATTTTTGTGCATTTAGTTTACAAGTCCAACAGTTTTTCCCCGAGGCATCGGACTGTTCCCATGCGGTAGAAAAATACAAGCGCAAGCCTGCATATTTATAAAGGCACTCTGTACGCAGTGTGTGGCTGACCCTTTTTGTGGCCTCATGCATAGCAATGGCTGTATTGACTATTCACTACCTGCACAATGAACAGGCGACAACAGGCCGCCTCAGAGAAAATTATTATGCAGGAGAGCGGTATGCACATATTAAGTAGGGTCAGTCCTGTTCCAGTGCATTGACAGGGCAGCATAATAACAGCCTGTATGCAAAGTCCATCCAGGCTGAGCACTGAATCATGCATGCCATTGATCCGGCCGGGCAAATACTTGGTCTTGTTGGTGGGGCCCTTGCTGGTGACTTGTGTAGCACTTGTTGGATTTGTGCCAAATCTTTTTTTTCTCCCATGTTCTGCGTGCACTGCAAATGACATCGCCACCATCAGTTGTGTTTTGTTTATAGTGTTCAGTAGGGGCATAAAGGACCATGCAATCATGCAATGTAATTTTTTTTAATGCAATCCTTGAAAATGCACCTTTGTGTCCCATTTTACCTTATTTTCAATTTTAGTTTTGCCATTTTCAAGGGATTGGGTTGGTGTTTGGTTTTTATGCTACAATGTATTATGCAAATTCCCATGTTTAGGGGCAAAAGTGTGATGTCATTTCAAGCAGAAACTTCTACAGCCTGTCTCAAAAAAAAATGGTACAATCGAAAACTATTTGTTTTCAATATTAAATCTCAACATAAGTAAGTCGTTTTGAGCATCACATTAAAGAAAAAAGACCAGGCTTTCCAATAGGCCTACTCTTTGTTTCATCTCCTTTGCTTTTATCAATCCAGAGATAACTCCAGTTTACTGCGGAACACAAAAAACGAGTTTGTTTCTTTTGCCAAGTTGCAATCTTTTGTGAGCTTCAAGACAGCATGGCACAGTACTCGAAACAACTCTGCCCGTGCATAAAAGTGGCACAAAATTGATTTTGGTGTATCGCACTAAATTGATTATATCTCTGAATAGACAAAAGCAAATAAGATCAAACAAACACTATTGGAAAGCCCAGTCTTTGTTCTTTAATATTATTTCAAGTAAGAATGACTTATTTTGAAATTTCATTTTTAACCAATTTTTTCTGATTGTACCATTTTTTTTTAGACAGGCTGTATGGTACAGCTGTGTATCAACACCAAAAGTTGCCAGAATTGTGGATATTTTGGTGGTGTAAATTTTCTTTGCTTTCTTTGGTGATTCACTGTTGTCTCACAGTACATGGCAGTAAGCCAATGAGCACTCTGTTTCTCTCAGATATTTTCAATGAGCAAATTTTGGGGCTCACAACAATGTTAGAACCGAAAACCGCTGAACTGAACAGTGTCTTCCTGAAATGACATCACAGCAACAGCGTCCTCAGTTGGCCAGAAAAGCATGGAAGATTTTAAATGTTTAAAGAAGTGAACTTTTCAATTAAAGAAAAAGCAAAAAAGGGATGTCAAACAGTTTTCATACATTACAGAGGATCGGAAAGTTGCACATGTGTTCCTAAGAAGAAGAAAAATCATCTCATGATTGTGCCCTTCATTCCTTTAATAATTTCGTCAAATTGTAGTGATTAACAACTTCTGCCTTTTTCGGCTAATGCGATGATTTCTCAATAACTTTTCGTCACTCAGAAATGTAAGGAACTTCAGATTCAATCCTCAAACTGCATGTGTTCAGTTGGAGCATGCTTTAAATTTTTTTTTAAAAAAGGTCAATAGAGGCCAAGCCGTAGCTTTGGCCACAATAACAAAAAGTTATGTTTCTGAGTGATGTTCACATTATGTCACATATAATGAATTGGGAATTAATTATGAAGGACACGATCTGCTCTAGTTCCTTTTTTTCCAGGGGGGGGGGAGATCTCATCATTGAGGTTCTTTTGCAGATGAATTCACCTTACAGCTACAGTCCTGATACAAAGAAAGTAGAATGAATGTGCATTCATCTATTGTACGGTAGCTTTACAAAGATGATGTTGCCTACAACTCGGGATGCTCTGAAATCTACACAAGAGAATTTCAGGAACCTGTAGCAGATCCAGAGGGGGGAACAGCTGGTGCTCCTCCCCCTCCCCTACTTTTCTAATCTTTAAAGCTATAGTCCATCATTTGCAGCCATCCGAAAAAGTAACTGGCATATTATTGTTGAAAAACGTACTTGGTTGAAAGATAGTAAGTGGACTAAACTCCCTGTGAAATTAATCTTTCTGGCAAGCTATCATTTTGAAGTAATCAACGAAAGAAGGCCTTTCCAACGGTGCGTCTTAAGACGCACCGTAGAAAAATTTAAATTAGTAGTTCGTTTTGTTATTCGGCGCAGCGCGCGCAAGCATTGGCACGATGCACAGGCGCGCGCGGTTGCTATAATTCGTCGGATCAGTGCGCGACATCGCGTATAGCTGCAATTCAAAACAATTCAAAACATGATTCAGCAACTTTTGATTTGAAATTGAGATCCTAGAATGCTGTTTTTCTCGGAATATACAGCTTGAAGCTGAACTGAAACTTCATCAGGTTAGTTGTTCAGTATCCTTCATTAGATTTTGAACACTTTTGTTGCTTCAAACGAACAAAATGCACAAATTACAAATGATGGACTTTGTCTTTGAATGAAACAAAAAAAAACTGTTGGGAGGTATGTCTCAAGTGTCTTTTTCTCCTGTTTCTTCTGCTGTTAACTGGTGATTTAATGACTTCAAAGACAGAAACATTCACCCACATGAGCAAATGCCCCGCTTGTGTTCGGGTCTCACCTCCATTTTTGGGAACCCCGCTCCCCCATTTCCGTAAATGCTGGATCTGCCACAGAAACATGTTTTTTTTTATATAATTGCCAAACAAACTCAGAATGCATTTCTTGCTCATTCTTGAATTTTGTTTTTCATTTTTTTTTTTAGCAGAAGCCCAACAAAACACCAGCATGAGTTCGGAAAGCACCACGGAGGTTGCCAGCAGTGATGCAGGTATCGTTACAAACCAGAATCATTAATTGCCAAGGGATTTACTGTTGATTATCAATTCCAAAACAAACTTTTTGCTGGACTCGGTCTTTAGAAAGAGTTAGCATTTTGAAAGTGTGGGGGGCAGACTATTCATAAGATGGAATTTTGCGTCGGGGTGATGTAAATCAAATAAGGTTATGAATAGTTAATGCGGTACCCGCTGTACTTGTACATCAGATTCGAACCAGCCAACCGATCCCGTTAGCTCAGTGATCGACTGGTAAGACATCTGCACTAGAAAGAAGGAGGTCGTGGGTTCGAGTCCCACCCGAGTGATTTTTTTCCAACTTTCACACGGGAGGTTACACACTGAGTACATAGTGTATATACGTCGGTGAAGGGCAAAACTTAATTTGAGTTAGTTCATACTACCCCAACGCAAAGTTTCAAATCTTACCTTTCCCTATGTGGTTTATTTGCAAAAATCATTAACTGTGTTTGTATTTGTGTGGCCCAGGTACTGCATCAGCCACTACCACCACCGCCACGCCTGCTGCAGGAGTCCTCGCCGCAGCTGCGGCAGCCGCTGCCAAGACCCAGGCTGCAGCGGCAGTCGCCCCGCAGACGGTCACCCAGGTCCCCATGGCCGCCACCTCGCTGTCCATCCCCATGCTGCAGGCCCAGCTGGCCAACTCAGCAGGGGCCCAGCAGATTGCTCAGATACAGGCCCAGGCGCAGCCGCAGTTCATCGTCAATGTAAGGCTGCATCCGAATCAGCTGTCTAGAGCTAGGTCTAGGTCTGCGCCCATTGAAAATACGCGGGGACGCGCTGACAATAGACGTAGCCGTAGCTCTGGAAGCCCGTTTTGGACACGGCCTTTGAGTCCGCTTCGGATTGGAGTGTACACCCAAGTGAATATGTCACGCGCACAAAATGTGTGTGAAAGACATTAGCGCGTGAACCAACCGTGTACTCCATTTGTTTGCACTACACTTTCTGGTTCTAAAATGACGTCACACTTTGTTACTCAATCCGAGCCATTTGCCAACAAAATTGAGTAGCATCTACACTTTCTGGTTCTAAAATGACGTCACACTTTGGTACTCATTCCAAGCCATTTGCCAACAAAATTGAGTAGCATCTACACTTTCTGGTTCTAAAATGACGTCACACTTTGTTACTCAATCCAAGCCATTTGCCAATAAAATTGAGTAGCATCTGGTACCCCGACTTGCTCGAATGCTTGACACATTTTACCTTGGAGTTCTCAAGACTTAAGAGACCGTTGCTATATCAGGTGATTCGGGGCAAGCCTTACGCTAGCAACCCCAAGCTCCAGAATGGTTTGGTATCTTCATGTCATTCTCACCCATTGTGAGCAATGTAATGATGCTGAGCGTCTCTTACGTTACTACGCAAGAGCTTGCCCCGAATCATGTGATAGAGCAACAGTGTCTTTGGTCTGGAGAATTCAAACTTAAAACGTGCCACGCATTATGAGGAAGTCAGTGTACCAGATGATGTTCAAATGTACTCGCAAAGGGTATACCGTAGGTTATTCGCAAATGGCTTATTGCGTGGTTCCAGCCGGAAGTAACGCACTTCGTGCCACATTTGTTGTAACTAATAAGCGTCACTGTCTGTCTTGCATATCAAGGCACAATCTTTGTTGTATTGGTGGCAGAAGACTGCATCATAGAGCTTTATTCAATCACTAGAGCGCCAACTCCTCATTCTTACGCATGGAGATACTTTGAAGCTGTCCTGCGCGCAGACATTTTGAATTCGTGTGCGTGTTTGTAGAACAAAGTGAAATTACATGGAGTCAATTTTGTAAGGGTACTCTAAGTGCAACATGCACACGTACAAAAATATGCAAACGACTTAAGCTTTTTAAAAAACGTCATGGTAAAAAACGTCACGGTTAAAAAACATCACGGCAAAAATTGTCGTGCAGTGGATGCGTGCCAGCGCTTGCAGTGCCAAAATGAAACGCTTATTTACTGGTCGTGCGTTGCGGTTTTGGGCGTATTGGTTTCGATAACGCACCTGTATAGAATACAAACGCAGATATGCAAATAGCCGTACAAAAGCCGTACACAATTTTGAGTTTCTCAAATACGTTTGTGCACAAACATTGATGCGCCAAGCAGGCTTCATTTGTACATTGAGTCAGCGCTCTAGTAATTTAATATAGCTCTATGGACTGCATTAAACTGACTTTTGTAAAACACAAATTATCATCTTGACATTTACACGTGACTGTACTCATAACACTCATTTGATAAAGGTCTAGATTCAGGAATGGGAAGGTATGTAATTCCTCCTGAAAATGCCTGATTTCAGCAGCAGGTTTCACGAAACCTTACGCAATGGCGTAACTCCACTTGCATCACAAGTTATTGCAAAAGTTGCGTAACATTTTCGCACTGCACAAACATTTCAGTTATGCGCATTTTACAAAAGTTCCATAGCGTGTAAACCCGTGACTTCTGCAACAAATCGTGGCGTAACTTGTGCAATTAATTTTAAAAGGTGGCATGAGTTGCGGCGTAGCGACTGAAAATGAACTGTGTTGCTTGCAAATCGTGATTGTCATGGAGCCTATCGTTGCACAACTTATCAAGGTTGATACAAGAAACTCGCAGCTTTGTGTTTGAAGTAAATGAATTGCTATTTAACTTGTGACAGAATTTTTAGAGTTGCCGCACGATTCTGAAAAAAAAATCGGGCAAAACTATTTTCAAAGTGGCGGACAGAAGTAATGCAACGGCAGCTGCCAAAAATGCCGCTATTATCCTCATCCAAGATGTCTAGATTATTTAAAACGTTTTGCAGCTACTTCAAGTTTTGTGAAATCGATCGTATAAAAAAGTGTACTTCGCAGCTGCGCAACAAATTTGCTGCGTCAGTCCTACACAAAGAGGTTGCCACGGAGAGTCCATTTTTCAAGTTTATGGTCGACAAAAACATGGCCGACTTGCTTTGATTTGAACGAATGTCAGTAGACATCTTGTGGAAAATTTTAATTTTTAAATTTGAATATTTTAAAAAGTATATTATTCTGCCGCCTCACAAAAAATGCCATCTTGATAAAATAAAGAAAAGAAAAAAATACCCGAATCGTACGCTTACAAAGCTACTGACAGGACAAAGTAGCAATTTGAAGTGTCCCGCACCATGGCAAATTTGTTGACCGTCTCCCACAATGCACTGCAAAAAAATGGACTCTCCGTGGCAACCTCTCCGTGGTGCACTGTATTGGGAATCGCCCGTATTACAACAACAGTGAATCTGATTATTTAACCCTCTGTGTTTTGTGCAGGCTCATCCGCAGATGTTGTTACAGAGTCTGCCATTGGCTCAGGCCGTTGCACAAAAGGTACTCATCCGGACCGGTGATCCAATCAAATCACAGGGCATATCACAAGTCAGTCACAAGACAAAACCATTGGTCCGGTCACATTTGAATAGCTTGTCGGTCGATTTGAGACTTGGCGCTTGCAAATGATGTTCAGACTTTGGAGGACTTGTGATTGACTTGCAATGGGAGACTTTTGATATGTTGGTGGCAGCAAACATACCAGTCCTTTTTCCATGGTTTGCGTCATATTGAGTATGCACGTTTTGGCTTAAACATGACGTAAACAATTGATCAAGGACCAGTATGTTTGCTGCCACCAACGTCTCAAAAGTCTCCCATTGACTTTGTAATCAATGCCTGCACCAGTGAAACTCGGTCGATTTTGGAATACGGCACTAACTTGTCTGAATGCACCATGTTTCTCAATATTTAGCAGTCTTTGATGAGAGACATTTTAAAAAATAATGGGAAAGAGGGATGTAAAATATCGCTACCGGTAACTTCAATTTCATTTTGATGTTTGTCATAGAAATCTGTTTTGGTAGCGGTATGCTGTAAACTTTGTGTGAAGTTTGAACTTGGCTTTCAGAAATTTGGAGTGTTTTAAGGCTAGTGCAGAATCTCCATTTGAATCGATTTGTTTTTAACTGTGGTCGGTAAAATAACCATTAGCACTCGATCATTTTATTAACTGTTGCATATCATTAAACTAAGGTAGAGGTTCAGTGGATTCAATTTGCACTTTTTCACTCGTCAACGCATTGAATATCTGCACTTTTGGGGAAACATCGGCATCATTAGAAAAAAAAATTAATTAAACTCTCTAAAGGCTTTTTCACACTAGACAAATGAAAAGGGTTGAAAACATGCGGCGTTTCACACTTCAAAACTTTCAACCCTGCATCAACCCTGAGATTGACTGATTGATTGTGTTGAACTCAACCCTGCTCCAGACCAGGGTTGAGATTTTCAACCCGGGTTGAAACTCTCACCAGGGTTCAAAACAGTAGTAACTGAGAGAAATAAGCTAAACTGCTCCACGTGGTATAATTACTATTATTTCTGGTAATGAAACCAAGGATTTCCCCAAAAGTGCACTGTAGATCGCAAGCCCGAAGAAACCTGTAGAGAGAAGACAATGAGAAGGAATTACAGTTTTAGAGGTGGGAGGAAAACTCCAGAGGAATATTCTGGGGAAAACCCACGGAATCAGGAAGGGACTGAAAACCTAATCCACATATTGGCCAAGGCGGGATTCGAACCCGGGTCACAGCGGTGGAAGGCGAGGAAAGTACCGCTACGCCAACCTGACTTCCCAACACATGTGTCTCAACCATGGAGCTCTCGATACTAGTCACAAAACCCCATCTAAAGTTTATGTATGGATTCCATTCAGGGGGGACGAACCTGTATTCACACTAATCACAGGAACGGAGTGCCCATCTCTCTTTCATTAGCGATTGGGCCAGACTCATATGCTGCTGTGGGGGATCGCCACACCTCCTCCACAGCGAGTCTGTTACCTTCCCAGCATTGAACAATGCCGATACCCTTTTGACACTTCGGTTGAGAGGAGTAATTGAGGTAAAGCGCCTTACTCAAGGCACAATACGCATGGCCACGGCGGGGCTCGAACCCACAACCTCACGATCATGAATCCTGTGCTCTACTGCTAGACCACACGTGCCCATGAATTGGATTCCATTCAGCATCACCCTTTGTATTCAGTTAACCAACCATCTTTGCTCTCTTTGTCATTACAGCAGCAGCCGCAGGTGTTCAGCCTGCAGGGCTTACCCCTCAGCCAAGCCACTGCAGCAGCTGCTATGGCTGCAGCTGCACAGAAGGTCCAGGCACAGCCCATCGCTGTCAGCGCCGCTAACCTCGTCCAGCAGGTAAGCCGTCAAGTGCCGCTGTTATTTATAGGTAGTGAACTGCAGTATTCTCTGGAAAATAAGAGAAGCACAGAATTTTTTTTATTTGCCAAAATTAAAAGAAAGCATCAAAGAAGTTTAAGTCTTTATCAACCGGGCGAAAAATATCTCTCGGTTTTATGCGGGCATTTTTGCCTTGGATTGTGAGTGTGAATCTCAGTATTTTGACCAATTAAATTGAAAAGGAAGTGTCTGTTCAGAAAGGCGTATAGGATCATTTGCTTTACCGGTACATGCATTTTTTTTGTTTCCAATAATAACACCACTCAAAATCCAAAGAAGAATGTTCAAAACCTAACCTGTTGAAGATTCAGCTCAGTGGATATCACATTTTTCAGGAAAACGGTGAAAAAACATGCACAACGTTTTGATCACAAAACACGATTTTGTCAGCTCTTTTTATTCCAAAAATTAGTCAATTGACTGATTGTTGGAAATCACATGCATTTCTTGATTTCTTCGAAAAGACAGCAAGCCAGGCGGAATAGTTTCACGGGGTGTTTAGAACTACTACAACTTTAATCCAAGTAAGCTTTTTGATAAAAATTTGGTAGGTTACTTTTGGGATAAATGCAACTGATCATATAATGCCTCCAAAGGGAATGGTGTAGTATGCTTTTACTGTAATTTTAAGAAATAAGTGGATTTGGAAGATTTGTATGTTGTAGCAAATATTGTGAAACTGCTTGCTTTTGAGCAATTTTATTACTTCAAACGGGAAAAAATGCACAGAAAGCAAATGATCCTATGTTCCTTTAAGCACGTTTTGGGTTCGTAGATGCTAGAAAAACCAAGAAAACCAATCATGTTCTTGTAGTCTGGTTCCCTGACCCACTTTACATGTAGCTTTGGAATGAGTAATTTATAGACTTTGGGGAATTGTAAGGTCAGAGAATTAGTCTAGCAGGCATGTACCCCTACACAGGTGTGTAATCAATTGCAAAGAAAATCCTGCATAGCTTGATATGAAAAAGTAGGAACAGTTTTTGAAAAAAAAGTCAGTTTTCTCCAACAATGGTCGGCCGACCAGTGTTGGAAATCGATACACAAATACCACTTTACTTTAAAAATGTCGGCACACCAGGAGCCATGCTTTTACAGGAAGCTTTACACTGTCATTCCCCAACAGTCCAGTAAAGTATTTCGTGATAAGTTGATCACTTTGTTTTTTGATGTTCGCAAATGTTTTATCTTCCCTTTAATAATCTCTTTCCCGTTTATTCTCGTCTCTCAAGAGCAACCTGTCCCGCCTCCTGCAGGGCCAGCAGGGGCTGCAGACCCAGCTGACCACCGCCACCAGCCAGCCCCAGACCTCCATGGTGGCGGTCAGCCAGAGCCAGGCCCCGACAGTGCAGGCGGTCTCCCAGGCAGCGGCTACGACGGTGCAGGCCCTGACAGCACAGCAGCTGCAGCTGCTGCAGCAGCAAGCGGCCGGGCAGGTCCAGTTGGTGAGTAACGTGTCGTCGGGAGGCTGGGGGAGAATTCGTCTTTGACCTTGGGGTGATCAGACGTGTCAGTTGTCAGTCAGTCATCCACAGAGACATGGTTGATTTGTGACGTACCTTGACCCACATTAACCACTGTGACCCGGCCTACATCCGGGTACCAGAAAGTCAGCGTCGCCATTGTAGTAGGCAAAGATCGTGTAGCGCCATGTGCAGTAGGTAGTGGGTAAGCCTTCAAAGCTGTGATGGGTGGCTTAGAGAACCTTCCGAACTTTCTGTTACAGAAATGGCATAGAAATTCTCACGTACCGGTACCCTTCTCACACAAAAAGCTAAGTTGCTTGGATGTACGCATGTTGCACATGCTGAAATTCCCTGATTACCAGTATAATGTACTCAATGTTAGCACAGAATTTTCTGATGTATAAAAATACAGAAAAATCTGCACTTTTGATTATCGGAGCCATTTTTAAAATGTTAATTTACATTGAAACTCACCAAAAAATCTCCAATTTGAAACTCACCAAAAAAATCTCCAATTTTTTTTACAGACCAATAACATATTGTTAGTGATTCCCATATTCTAGATTGGAAGAAAGTATGACACAGAACTGTTATTAATCCCTCAAAAGCATTTAGGATCATTTGCATTTATCCCAAAAATAACCTACCAAATTATTATTACTGTACCTTACTTGTATTATACTACTGATACTACCGTAAGCATCCAGGAAAATTTTTCCGTCTGGCTTGCTGTTATATAGAAGAAATCAAGAATCAGAACCACGTCATTTTGGTTTTCACGAACTTACACCCAAGTACTGCGTGCTCACATTTTTGTTTTCATGAACTGAAACCCATCTTAATTTCACCAGGTTTTTAATTAAATGTTTCTGCAACCCCACAAATATACGGATGGAGTCAATTTACACGTATATATCAAACCTTTCAAAACGTTTTCTCCGAATTGTATCTCGGCCACATGCTTGCATTTAAGTTCATAAAAACCAAAATTATTCTATTATGAAGTGTGCGCACACACCCACGTGTCAGTTCGTGAAACCGAAATTGATTACCCATTTTTCACGACCTGAAAGCACACAGCGCGTGCGTGTCAGTTCGTGAAAACGGTGACGGTTATTTTGTCATATTATTTCCATTGCATGTTTTTTTGCATCTTGCTTGGCTGCCAGCAATCAAAACCAAACCCTTCGCTTGCATACAATTGCCTGTCTGCTAACTCGCTCGAAAAGTTTTACACATTTTTTTGTTTGTTTTGTTGCTGCTTCCCTGCGCTTTGTTTCCCCCCTACTCTCCCCCAATATTGGCCTTTTTCCCAACCCCTCCACTCGATATACAGCCTTTCACAGACTTCACTAAGATGTGGCAGACGGGGAACCAAATGCCCGCCCAGTTCCCAGGACAGATTGGTGGACAGATCCAACAGCAGCAGCAGCAGCAACAACAGCAGCTGCAGCAGCAGCAACAGCAGCAACAGGCTAAGGTCTTAACCCGTTCCTGATGTGTGTCCCGGGAAATACACCTGTCTCTTCATAACAGAATCAGAAACCTAGGGTTTAATCTTTTCACTTTCCACCCTCGTCCTTTTTATTTTCTTGTTTTTCTGTTATCCTGACGTATCCCTATTACACTCTTTGTGTGATTAAAATAGAGTGGTGTTAAGACTAACCTAGTGACCACGATTTAGAAGTCATCTCCGGGTGGCACTGTGACCACAAATTTGTATCCTTGTGGAGACTCACACACAATAGGGAACACACATTGTAAAGGTCTCCACAGGGCAATTTCTATGGATGAATACACGTAGGTCTCCACAAGGTTTTCACGAAATAGATATATGGGTTTTACTCAAAAACTAGGAATTTCCAAGGTGGGTTGATCTGTCGCAAATGGAACAGTTTTAGAAAAGGGATATTAAGTCCAAATTTCAGCCAAGGAAACTAATTCTGGTTAAAGTAAGAGCATTTTGAAACTTCACTTTCAAAATTGAACACTTTACTACACGAGAACAAAGGAATGTCTCCACAAGGATACAAATTTGAGGTGTGCTCCCACTGAGGTCACACGTGTTCACAGATTTTGGGTGCATTTGGCAACGTGTGTAAAAGACCTGAAATGTTGGCAATTCCAGCATTACGAAAGGAAGTGTCATATCCGTGACAGGGCCAGTTAACCTTGATATCTAATTTACGATTCAGAGACCTGATCCAAAAACTCCTAGTCTGTAGTCTCCTTGACCAGTACTAGATGATGGATGTATATAGGATTTGAAAAATACATTTTCAGGTTTATTCACTGAGCTCTTAAAATCTCTGTCACGGACATTAAATAATGCTGGAATTGCCCGGATGCAGCGTGTAGCTGGTCTATACATTCAGACAATGAGTCCAGGACTGGCCAAGCAGCCAATGCAATTAGACATATTCTTGAGTGAAAAAGTGCACTGTAAAGTCACTAATTGGGAAACACAAACATTAGAAATATGTTGGGTTGAGTAAATTTTCAAAACTGGTAACTTTATTTCAATGAAAAAGTTTAGAATTGTAGAAATAAAACTTTTGAGGTAGTGAATTACGTACTTCACACGGTGTAGCATAGCACAGATGGAACCGGAAGTTAACGTACCTCAAGCGTTTATCCAATGGGCGCTAGTTATCACTGGTGCTCGCGTGTGTATGACGTTTTTACTAACGAACCGGATAGATGGACAATACTAACGTATAATTCACATTTGATTGCACCCTCAAAGTGACATTGCCGAGGCGCCCTCATTTGCTCAAAATTTGTCTTATTGGAAAGGTTTCTGTATTATTTAAGTATGTATATTAGGTCATATCTTCAGTTGTGCGATCTTACAGCAACTGCCCATCACCAGTCTCCAAGAAATCTCTTGAAATTTCCCATCTGCACGTTCACAGTTTCTCAAAACCAGAACCAATATTAGCCCATTTGAGATTTCGCTCGTACCCCCTGCCCTGCAAACACGGCGCTATGAAGGGCAAATGCGCTTCACAGAATCTTGTGAAGGAAGTACGGATGACATTCTGGGTAACTTATCATGACCTTGGCATGCGTTGCATGCAGCTGGCTACCGTGCGTTACGTATGATAGACAGCTGCAGTGAGTTTGTGACTCACACGTCACCCAAAATCCATCCAATGAGAGCTCAAAGAGATCAGCCCTTCCCAATGTCCTGTTTGCAGGGCAGGGGTTACGAGCAATATTCGAGATATGCCAGACACAACAGGAATGCGCTGTTGGATTTGGACAAAGTCTTTTGTATTTACCAAAACCAAATATCGCCCTCCTATTTTGTCAGTCATATCTCAAATAGGCTAATACAACCTTGCATAACGAAATCCTAACCTTGCATGAAAATCCCAGCTTTGCATGAAATCCCAGCTACTCAAAAATGCACTGCTTTTTACCCCCTTCTAACAGGTAGATTATCTGCAATGGTGTTTTCTTTCTTTCTTTTATTTTCTCGCTCCACCCTTCCGAAGCTGTATTTTGTTTTATCTTTAACCAGTTCACGCCGGGATTATTTGACTAGAACGGAATGAGGTGCGGGGTTTATTTTTACTCGACCTCATGCCAGGCGGGTTGAAGCCATCACCCACGGGCAGCACGCTCATATTTCTGGCCTCGCTCGCTGCGAGTGGGTCGCTGACAGTCATTTCTGGCCTCGCTCCCTGCGTGTTTACTTGTCATCCGTTCCGGATACCGCAAAATGTTTGCGTGCATGCACAGCCTCTGGCGTGAACTGGTTAAACCCAACACATAATAACGACTCGGGCTTGTGCAATGGTATACTCAAAACTGTGTATGGAGAAAGTAACAGGGTTCCTTTGCGATGTTAACTTTTGCATTGTTAACCTTTGCAATGTTAACCTGTGCAATGTTAACCTGTGCAATGTTAACCTGTGCAATGTTAACCTGTGCAATGTTAACCTTTGCAATGTTAACCTTTGCATTGTTAACCTGTGCAATGTTAACCTTTGCAATGTTAACCAGGTTTGCAATGTTAACCTCTGCAATGTTAACCTGAGCAATGTTTATCTGTGCAATGTTAACCTGTGCAGTGTTAACCTTTGCAATGTTAATCTGTGCAATGTTAACCTTTGCAGTGTTAACTTTGCAATGTTAACCTTTGCAATGTTAACCTGTGAAATGTTAACCTTTTGAAATGTTAACCTTTGATTTGTTTGGTTACTTTTCTTTCTGTCTGTCAAAATCACTGTTACCTTCTATCCCCACTTCCAATCATACCCACTTCGTGTTTGACTGTTGCCGCCCTGAAACCCCGGACGGTATCAAGTTCTTAACATTTGTTCTTTCTTATGAATAACTTGCACACTGAATATCTTTAACCTTCAACATTGCAAGTGAGAGAGGTAGCTATCATTAACTGTTTCCTTGAATGCAATGGTATTCCTCCATTTCCTTATTTGTGTAACCGTAGATAAGCACCCAGGTCCCCGGCACGCCACTGCAGCAGATCAGCACCACAGACCTGCAGCAGCTGCAGCAGCTGCAGCAGCAGAACCCCATGCAGCAGTACGTGTTCCTGCAAACCGGCCAGGTCAGTATCAAGTCTTGTTACTCGCACCTCCGTGCGAAGTTTTGCTTCTGGTGCTTTCTAGCTTTATAACTAAGATTGACTTTTTTTGTTGAGCATCTGTGGGCTCTGTGCAGGAACAGTGTCGGGGGCGCTAGGTGATATACTCACAGAAGTTTAGTGAGTGCACATAATGTGTGTGCACTGGTTGGACATGCTGAAGTCGAGCCCCACATGTACTACCAATTGTAATATGAATATGCACAAACCTGTTGCATATATATTCATGTGAATATGCACAAACTGTTGCATATTCATGTGAATATATATGTGACCTACTGAGGCAAAATGAGGAATGTCCCCCAAAACCTTGTTTTGAGTAATCGACGCCTTAAGTCGGATGTAGTAGAAAAATCATGTCAAAATTGATATTGGTTGTTTTGTATTTTTGAGTAGTCAAGATATCCAAGATTCATACTAATACCCACAAAATACCCACAAAAGTGGAAAAAGTGAAAAACGTTTGTCACTGCTGTTGACGACGCAATGTGTCTCTCTTTTTTTTTTCAAAGCCGTTTTTCTTGAAATGAGGTTGGCGAAGATTAGCGGGACACTGTTAAAGTTCCTGCGACATATCTTTGGAATAAATTCAGCTACAGAAATAAATTTGGTATCATTGGAAAACCAATGATTCGCGCTTTAACATGATGTACATAATAACTCGAAAAGTCAAAGGTGGGGGTTATTCCTCATTATGCTATGGCAGGTCTTGGTATGCACAAACCTGTTGCATATTCATGTGTCCTCATCTAACAAACGGAGTACCCGGTAGTTTCGAAATACAGTGCGCCATCAAGTGTTAGCCTCAAAGAATGAATTCTGAAACCTAGTCGATAAAAGTTTATTGTTGTTTTCAGGGGCCAATTTCACAGAGCTGCTTCAGCACAAAGTTTGCCTAAGCACAAAAAAAAAACTTGCTCAAAATAATCAGGATACCAGCCAAAACTCCATGTGATTGTTATGCCAAATAAGGGACCGTGACCATTCAGCCCCGGTATGAAAAGGGCCCCCCGGTTAGCTCGTCCCCTCCCAAGAAGTCCTTTCGTACCGTCCCAGCTACCGGCCCATGTAATATATCCCAGACACATGTAATATATCCCACACATGTAATATATCCCATTGACACATGTAATATATCCCAGAAGAAACCTGCTTGTGGTTTTCATCTCTCAGCGTGAAACAGTAGAACACTTTCGTCGGCACAGATCAAAACCCCTGCCATGCGGTTTCGCGCACAATGGAACCGTAAATTAAAAAGGTGTTTGGAAGGATTCTATCTTTAATCCGCCTGACTGACTTTAAAACTTCTGGTCAAACAGGACCATGTACCGGACGAGACTGGGCTGAAGACCGGACTGGCTCTGGACCGGACGAGGTACCGTTGGGCCCCTTTTCATACCCGGGCTGAATGGTCACGGTCCCTAAACAACAGCTAAATATCAGTCACAAGCAATGTACATCCGCTGGTAACCTGATTATTTTGAGCAAGGGTTTTTTTATGTGCTGAAGCAGATTTTGTGCTTAAGCAGCTCTATGAAATTGGCTCCAGCTGCAGTTTGAAAACAAATAATTATAGGCATCCGACAAGTCCTTGTTGCCCAGCACTAAATGAATGCCTTAAAAATGAATACCATTTTGACAGGTCATGCATTCACAAACCTGTTGCATATTCATGTGAATATGCACAAACTTGTTGCATATTCATGTGAATATGCACAAACTTGTTGCATATTCATACAGATACATATTCCTGCGCAGAGCCCACACGAATAGCTTACATGGTAGTGGGGGGCTGGAGCGGTAGTCTAATTGTCTCCGGTTCAAGTCTATGGTCATTCCTCGGTTCATTTGCATTTATAACCAATAATGGAGTTAAATTTTTCAGCACAAAGTCAGATCTTTAACGAAAGATAAGATTTAAAAATGGTCAAGAGTTTTCAGGTTGGAATATAAGGTGTTGCACCCTAGACGTGATAAAATAATGCTTGACCGAAAATTATTAATCTTTTTTTTTTTTACAAAAAACCAACTTGGTTTAAAAAGCTGTTCCATAAGTCGTATCTACTCACAATTTATCCTAGGGGCTTTTAAGTTGGAATATAATTTTAGATTTGAACACAGTTTAACAGTACAAGCCTCGGATTTCCTTTCTTGATTAAACCTTGCAACCTTGCTTGTTGCAGCAGGCCAACATGCCGCAATATGTGCTTCTGCAACCCAAGAAGGTGAGCAGGTTCACCTGTTGGCAACCCACTAGTCGCCTTGTTTGTTGCATTACTGTTACACTAGGCCTAACCCAGTTGAGCCCAGTTTGCACCTTGTGGCAGACCAAAGTCACCCCATTTGTTGCATTGTGTCCTGCGCCCAAAAGTCCCATTGTTCAAATTTTATTGGAACGTGCCAAAAAAAGTTGGATACATTTCAAAAACATTGGCAGAATTCCTGCTCAACTTTCATGTGAAGTGTGACCCTCGCAAGCCTAACCCATCAATGCCCAGTTCATCTTTCTTTCAACTGTTGCCCATTTTGCCACCCAGACACGCCTAACGCCTTGCATACTTTCACACTAGGCTCAACCCAGTTGAGCCCAGTTTATCCTCAGCTGAACCAATCTGTAGCGCATTCGATTTGCATGAATTGCATGCATCGCTTGTCAAAAACTCACATGAAACCCTCATGATATCGACCATGCTACGCAACTCAATCAACCCTATCAGAGGCACATCTTTATTTCTTTTTCTTCTTTTTCTGAGAGAGAATTCTTAAAACACCTTTTGAAAAAGACTTTTTCAGAAATTGATTCGATGTTTGACCAGATTTCTCTTGCTCAATTAACAAAGTCATTTTTATTTACAATGTTAAAAGCATTTTGTATTGTCCCCACTTGGGGCCAGTGTTTTTCCATAATTATTTTGGCATTTTTGCAAGCACCTTGTCTGAAACCTCACAAATCCACCGCTCTGCAAACAAAAAAAATTAAATAAAATTGTGGCACATTCCTTGCATGTAACTTCAACTGTCAAGATTTGCAACAGTTGACAGATTAACCTTCGAAAGTTGTCTCCCAAAAACGATGAACAAAATGTGGCTGGCTGGGTTGGGGTGTTTTTTTTGTTCATGCGCAAACACAGCTGGCTGTTGTTTTGCATTGTTCTTCATTGCATTTTCGGTCTGCTTGTTTATGCTCAATCGAGAAAATGCTGCATATGTACTGTTTTGCAAGTTTTCAATAATCTGCCTCAAAGCAAGAGTTTGATAAATTATGATGTTATTCAGTTTTAGTGCTGTGGGTGTTAGGCATGCAGGCATATTGAACAGCATACTGAACCTGTACATGTATACGTACTTGTACAAGTACATGCACTTTCCTGCAACAGAATCTACAGGGTGAGTAAAAAAAAACGAAACCCAAATGTTGGGACCATTGTTTTATTGAAGTTCTATATGTAGCATTCTCAAAATCTAGGATATGAAAGCCCAATTCATAAGCTTTATTTTAGTTCAAGAATCATTCAAATCACTTATGTACTTTTCAAGTTACGGAATTTTAAACTCAACCACCGTTTTAAGGTTCTGTCCACGGATTGCAAAAAAAGTTCAATGTTCTTTCAGCAAAACAAAAACAAATCACATAGGGATGTGTGTGAATTGTTTTCACTGTGCTAAAAGAAAGCACACCTTTTTTGGTGATCCGTGGACAGAACCTTAAAACGGTGGTTGTGTTTAAAATTCCGTAAACTTGAAAAGTAAATGAGTGATTTGAATGATTCTTATACAGAAAGAAAGCTTATGAATCGGGCTTTCATGTCCGAGATTTTGAAAGGGCTACATGCAGAACTTCAATAAAACACTTGTCCCGACATTTGGGTTTCGGTTTTTTTTTTAATCACCCTGTACAGTACATGTTGTGTAGCTTTTGTATGGTCACACTCACACACGAACATCTGTACATACTGTAAACATGTGAACATGTAAAACATGTAGAAACGGTAACCATTCCTAGCAGTGTTGGCACGCATGTGTTGTTGCCCACATGTGCAGTGGGCGGAGCCTAATGGATCAGTCTATTAGTGTTGTATTTAGCGTACAGCATGGCATTAGGTGTTGGCATGTGTACAAGAATCTTTCAATATAGTGTTGCACATGCGCTTATGGTGCAACATTTGATCAAAGTTTAGTGCTGTATTTTGTGTAAGTGTAAAAGTAGGAAGTGTGTACATGAGTGCCTCTAGTATACAGCTATTTAGGGCTTAGGAAAGTTAGATAAGAGTTCTATTTACATTGTGTGCCATTTACTGCATACCCTTAGTTAAAGATATAGTCCATCATTTGTAATTTGTGCATTTTGTCCGTTTGAAGCAACAAAAGTGCTCAAAATCTAATGAAGGGTATTGAACAACTAACCTGATGAAGTTTCGGCTCGGCTTCAGCTGTTATATTCCGAGAAAAACAGCATTCTAGGATCTCAATTTCAAATCAAAAGTTGCTGAATCATGTTTTGAATTGGGCCTGAATTCAGCGTCCGCGACGCGTTCTCACTGAGCCGATTTCAGCTATAGGCGATGTCGCGCACTGATCCGACGAATTATAGCAACAGCGCGCGCGTGTGCGTCGTGCCAACGCTTGCACGCGCTTCGCCGAATAACAAAATGAACTATTTTATGAACTATTTAAATTTTCCTACAGTGCGTCTTAAGACGCACCGTTGGAAAGGCCTTCTTTCGTTGATTACTTCAAAATGACAGCTTGACAGAAAGAATAATTTCACAGGGAGTTTAGTCCCCTTGCTATCTTTCAACCAAGTATGTTTTTCAACAATAATTACGCCAGTTACTTTTCGGATGGCTGCAAATGATGGACTATAGCTTTAAGTGTGCATGTGCATGCAGTACTGACAACATACGTTTAGTGCAGCTGGAAAAAAAAAATTGCGAATGAAGTTCACGGCTTCTCTAATTTTTGAGCATCAGATCTTTTGAGCAGAAACTAAAGTACAGTTTGCTAATCAGATATTTGCTAATGACAGCCACGTACGGTAGCTACCGGTAGCTGTAAGTTGCGAAATTCTTGACATATTTTGGAATTTTTCCTAACTCCCTAGCGTCCTTTATTAGGAACTGGACCAAGTCCATCAAAATCAATCAAATCACTGTGCGTCCAATACAAAACTGTACATGATATCAATGGAAACCACCACTGACGCACTGGTTGACATTCACGGACTTGCTTTATTCACAATAGCAGTGCAGGAAGCTAGGCAAAATCAATCGGATACCCCTAGCACTGCTTCAGGCCATTAGGCCCAAGTCCATCATACTCCATCAATATTTCACCCCAGGCCTTCTGGACCAAGTCCCCCAAAAAACGCCAAAATGGGGGGATGGATTTTGATGGAGTTGGGGTGGTTAGGGTTAATATTTCGGACACTATGCTATATCCGTCTTCAGGAGATTGGCAAAGTCTCCTAATTTATATGCACAGTCTTCTGAAGACAGACGGAGAGTACTTTTGGAAACATTGTGTTGCCAAACCGGTTATCTTCCGAACCACTCAAAGTCACCAAAGAAATTTGACTACATCGTGCCACCGCATTCCTCATGTCTTTTGACTTTTCGCCATGCAAACCTTCAATTCTTATCTCAAGTAACTGTTGATATTTCTCTTACTGTTTGATGGTACATGTAGCTTTTTCCCAAAACTCAAAAGCTGTACATGTACACATACCAAAATTCCACTTTGATTTTTTCCGATTTCAAACTTTGGATTTAACAATTATGTCATGATGGACTAACCTCTTCAAAGTGAAATATGAAATTAACTTTGATTTTCATTCTCTTTTTAAAAAAAAAAGTCCTGCTTTTTAGCTTTATGCCAAAAATATCCCTGTCATATTAATATAGTGACAATTTTTTTTCTTACCGATTCTTTCATTATTTTTCTGTTCAAAGATCTACATTCATTGAAAACATTAACATAATCTGTTTCACCTAATATTTTCAGTTCTGAACCTTTGAAATGATTATTTCACTTTGCTACTTCTCATGTCCCTTGTTGTTTGGTTAAAAGTGACAAAATGCATGTCCATTCTAACATTGAGAGGACTTGGACAATTTCAACTGAATTGGCCCAATTGCAGAAATGGCCCGATTGCAGAATTCGGGCGATTCACAATGAAGTGCGCCACCAAGAGTTTGCCACGGAGAGTTCATTTTCCCCAGTGCATGGTGGGAGATGGTCGACAAATTTGCGGCGCGGGACATTTGAAATTGTTAGTTTTTCCGGTCCGTAGCTTCATAAGCGTATGTTTCGAGGATCTGTTTTGCCTTTTTCTTTTCTTTTTATCAATATGGTGTTTTTTGTAAGGCGGCAGAACGCTATGCTCAAATCTATAACAAATTAGCTTAAGTTGTCTACTGACACTCATTCAAATTGTTCATGTTTTGTCGACCGTAAACTTGAAAAAAAGACTCTCCATGGCAAACTCTTGGTGGCGCACTGCACTGTGAATCGCCTGAATTGGCCCAGTTGTAGAATTGGCCACTAAGCGTTGAAATCTCCCACCCAATCAGTGGAATTTGATCATCAATTTATAAATGAGACAACTAATATTCAATTGAAAAAGATAGGTATCTGATGATGAACCACATTGCATGAATGGATAGATTTATCCATTGATTGAACTCCACTGATGTATTAACTTTCATGGTCAAGTTTGCCATGAAGGTGTATAAAGCCAAGTTCAAGTACATTTAGCAGCCCAATTTGTGGTGCATACAGTGTAAGATGTGTTCATTCAGAGCACGAGTGGGTTTCAGGTTTAGTCGTTTAAAAATTACTCTCTTTTTTTTCCAAAATGGAAGAGAAATTCCAAAATGAAATAATTTATTATTTTACACAAAAAAGACATACATTTGAGGTATTTCAAAATATGTATGTTTGCAGCTGTGTCGTATCAAACTTTGAAGTTGACTGTTTTTTTTATCATGACATCCTGCATGCAGCTATTTTGCAGAGCTGTAGTCAATCGTCACAAGTCATCACAAGTCATCACAAGTCTGGTGATAAACTATCTGGATAAACCAGTTCGCATCGGAGACTTCGTCTCTTTTGTACATGCACACAAAGTCCATGGAGGCAGGCCTTGTGTTGATCTTGAGTTGGCCGCTCGTGCATGGCCTATTCTACAATTTACGCACCCCATGGGCACACCCAGGTTTCGGCAAACACTGTTGAAATGACTCTTGCGAATCAGTATTTGTGACTTTCTGATACTTTGACTTGTGATTGGTTTAAGGATCATCTCATTGAATACATTTATCCGGGATAAGTGGCAGACAAGTTTATCTCCAACAGCGCCATTGCATCAGGTGTTATTTGCAGCAAGGGTGGGATTTTTTTCAGGAGCTTTCCGTGCAAAGCAGCTAAAATCAACCACAATAACCATCCCTGCCCTCACAGGTACCCACTTACTCCTGGGTGGGGAGAAGCAATGAGTGACAAAGTGCCTTGCCCAAGGGCACACGCAACCCCAGGCTGGACTCGAACCCACATAACCTGCAGCTTTACCCGCAGACCCCGAATTCAATGCTCCAGACAATGATTAACCCCGTCTCACCCTGAGTTGCATGGTTCTGAACAAGTGCTCCGCAATCTTCCAGCAATGAAGTCATCAGCATAGTTTACACACTGATGGCTTCATTCCGAAAAAAAATGATTTCAGGGGAGCTGTTCAGAATCCTGCAACTTAAACCCAACACAGTGAGCCTTCTTCAGATAAACTCGTCCCCAAGGTATCCCGGATACGAGATGACTCCTTTACGATTTGAAATGTGATGTTCTTGACTACAGCTTTGTCGCTTTATACCATTCCACACAATAATTTGATAACACCTTGCCTGTTTTTGCATTATGGCGTTTTTGACACTGTCTTTTTTTTCGTGGCATCGTCGTCACCTTGTGTGTCTTGTGTACGTGTGTGTGCGTGTGTCAACCTCGCCTCTAGGTGGCGCCAAACATGCAGCAGCAGTTTTTCCTTCAGCAGCAGGCCAACCAGCAGACCGGCTTGTTGTCCCAGCCGCAAAGTAGCTTGCTGCCCCAGGTACAAATCACACTCCTCATCCCTTGTAGTTCTCACTCACAAGGAACCACTTCAAAAGTTGGCCCTGGTTTTCCCCCGAAAAAAAATTACGTACCCAGGATTGTTATTAAGATCTACATACTGCTGTCCTCTTTGTGTAGCCTGTGGACCCAGTTTCATGGAGTTTTTAGTGTTGAGTGTTTCATTCTCCTTGCACATCTATTTGCATACTATGGGGGAAAAAAGAGGATTATGGACACTTCCATTATTTTGCCACTGAGCATGCATGCTCACATTGTTTAACCTAAAAGGGCCGGGTTATTTTGACCACCTCTCAGCCCGGGGGGGGGGGGGGGGGTTCCACCCCCCACCCCAGATCTCGGCCATCGAGTGACAAAAATTTTGAAACTCGGTACATGCATAGAGCAACTCATCATGAACGTACTCAAGAAATTTCATGACTATAGGTCAAAGGGTTTTGGAATTATGGCTGTGTATACGACGTATATGGGAAAGTTCAGTTTTCACGGCGCATAGCGCCGGAAAATTATTTATTTTTATAATTTTGGTATCAAAAGATGCGCAAGGCTCGAGACTACAAAGTCATAACAGCTGGGGTCGTGAAAAAAAAGTTGGGGGGTTGGATTACGAAACCCCCCCCCCCCCCCGGCCCTTTTAAGGTTAAAGGTGGAATGGACCATTTGTCAGTTGTGCATTTTATTTTGTGGAACCAACATACATGCTCAAAATATAAAGACGGATGCTTAAGTACTAACCCGATTTCGAATTCAGTTAAAAAAAATTTGTGACACAATTCCAAAATCAGCATTCAGGACACACTTCTTATTCAGCCGATTGTAAGCTATGTGATGTCACACACTGAACAGACTACTAAAAGCGTTAACACGACGCACGCGCGCGCGCGCAGCTGCTACTATTCCGTTCAGTGTGTGACATCGACGCTTGCACCCATTCACTGATTTGCCCAACTACAAGCACACTACAAACCCAAATTTCCAAAAATGTGTCACTTGACTCATCATTGGAAATGGCATTCTTTTATTGTTTTCTTCAAAATGACAACACGCCAAAAAGGAATAATTTCACTGGGAATTTAGTGTCATTACTATCTTTAAACCAAGTAAGCTTTTTCGCAATAATTTGGTCGGTTACTTTTTGGATAGTTTATACAAATGGCCCACTTCTACCTTTAATCTGCAGCGCTGTTCGTACACTGTAGTTCGTGCACGTTAAAACCTACCAGTATGTCGTGGGATGGTTCTGGCCCAGGCTCTTGTGTGTTTGCACAGTCTCCGCCGTTCCCTGCATTGGAGTCCTCAATAGAAAAATTGTGCTGACGTTAAAAACGTCATATGGCCAAAACCGGCCTCAAGATTGCTGGCTTCTTTTTCTTTACTCTCTTTATGGTTACCATGAAGAAGATAAAACTACAATGAGCAAAAATGTTTAAAATGTCCGGAGCAGTACCATGAAATTGGGTCCACGTTGCAGATGTTCATTCTATTCAGCAGTAAATTTCCAAGATTTATCCTTGGAACTGTTTTTGTGGTGTTCTTTCTTTGGTGTTATTATGCCCCGATTCCATGAACCATTTTGAACTTTTGAAGTAGTTCCTTGCATTTTTAATCACACTGGTTGTTGCAATTCCTTCCTATAGAGACACTCATTTCCTAACATATGTCATCTTCCTCACCAGCAGCTCATTCCGTGTGTGTGTGTCGGCTGCTCCTCTCACACTTTGCGTTACCACCAAGCTATTAAAATACCACTGTAATAAACAGTCGTCAAATTATGTCAAAGGTCTCTCTGAAATGGCGCCATTTCCTACAGACCAGCATCAGCATTTTGAGTGTCAACTTGCATAACACGCATCGGCTGCGTCGTATTTCGAACACATTTCGAGCAACAAGCGCTCGTGTTTGGAACATTTTCAACACTGCCTGATTGCATAAAATACGCAGTTGCAGTTCTCCTACAGAGTTGGCCGTCTTTGAGAGAGACCTATTGCTGTTTAAAAATCAGTAGACTTTCATTGTGGACGCCGCACAGGAACTGTAGTAGGGCCTACGGAACACTGTTGCCTTGGGCCTACAGAAGGATCAACTATCAAAATGTGCACCAAAACGTGTCGACGTGTAAAGCAGGAACATACCTGAATATGGTCACTCTGCATAATGAGAGCTGAAATGTATGCACATACGTATTGATACACAAGTGTGACCTGTTCTATCAAAAGCAGACGCTTCTGGGCAGAGGCTGATATTGAGATAGGGCCAAAAAATGCTGTGGGGTGATTTTTTTCGATATTCTTATTTTTGCATATTTGTAATCCTGAACATGTCTAAATTATACTATAAAAGTTTGAAACCGTAATTTGAACTCTAAATATAGTATTGTTGATGATTTGATAAGGTATATCAGTCAAAGAAATATCTGTTTCGTGACATTTGTGGCCACTTTCTCAGTTTTCTACTTTTCGACACGATGAACTTCAAAATAGCATAACTTTGCCCAGGAATGACCGGTTTCAAAAATTCAACCACCTTTTAAAAGGAAAATGTACATATTTTAACAATAATATGCAAAAATCTCGTTTTTGACCATATGCCCAGAAAAGTCTGATTTTGACAGAACAAGTCACAAGTTACATTTTTACTTCGGAAAGCGTGCGTGTAGTTTTGCACGGAGCCCATAATGATAATGTGGCCGTAATGCACATCCCTTGGTAAACCGCATTGTGAAACTGAAAGGGGCAGGCGACACCTATTTGTTTAAATGATTAAGTCTCAATCTTGTCCATGTGTGAGGCTGTAACACAATGTGTTTCTGGCGACTAAATTTTCTTGTAACTTTTTTTGCATGATATTATTAGTTCAAGCACCAAATATATTCTGCGGGTATAGTGTATATCCCTGCATGGAATGTTGGATTGTGGGCATGAGAGACATGTCAGCTTTAATGCATTGATGTTCATTGCCTTCTCTTTATTTTTCCTTCGGTTTCAAATGTTTGCACCAGTATTTAAGAAAACACCAAGGAAATCCCATAGCGGCCTTACCGTACATGCGCATTTTCAAAATATGGATTACTGAGTTCTAACAATTTCTCGTTAGTTCTCTTCGGAAGAACTTTCTTCATGTACCCTTAAAAACCAGAAACATTTTGATCCTTCACAACAAATCTGTGACTAATCTTGCTTATCCCCAAAACTTCCAGTGTCCATTTTGGTTTTGAAGGGTTCTGTAGGGTTTCGTAGGATTCAGCACTGCAGGGCTCAGACACATAATTTATGTAGGGCTTGATGTTCCAATCTTGTTACAAAGTCCTGTGAATGCGCGCCGTCTGCTAATAATAGACCATTATCGTGTTGCAGCCATTTGAATTTTTTCCCCATTCAAATCAATGTAACCAAAGCGAGGCTTGAGGGAAAAATGGTCTGGTTCCTTTCTTGCACCAAAACATTATCATTCAGTACTGTTATTGGATACAGGGAACATGACTCAAATGGTGGAAGCATGATATAGATCTATAGTGTTGGATTTTATGGGAGTTTGGAAGGTTTGACGGCAAAACAATGGCTAGGAGATTTTATTATTAATCATAATTATGTCATAAATTTCCTCAAAAGCGCCTAGGCAAAGGGCCTGTAAACACGTAGAAGAAACCTGTGGAGAAAGACAAGAAGGAAGAAAAGACAGAGGAAAGGGAGGAAAAGCCCAAGGAAGGGAAAGAAGGAATATATTCTGGGGAATCAGGCAGGGAAGCAAAGGCCAATCCACCAATCCATATTGGCCCATCGAACCGGGTCACAGCGGTGGAAGGCGAGGAAAGTACCGCTACGCCAACCTGACTCCCCTACGCCAACCTGACTCCCCTTACGCCAACCTGACTCCCCTTGAGATTTCAGAAATTGAAAAAAAAATGAATTTGATTCCACGTTTGGGTCCTTAGTCCAAACAAGCGAGTAGAAAGGAAGATGTTTAATTCCTGTGGCCATTAATGTTAATTGGCCTCCTCTATTGGTGTTTTCTCATGTGCTGATATTGTTTTTGTTTTCGTTGTTTTGTCGTTGATAGTTTTATATCTTGGTAAATTCTTTGTCGTTTTGGTGTTATGGTTGGGAAAGACTCAGTCCTCAGCAATTCCTAAATGAGGCAAAGGCTGCAACGTTCTGTTGTTTTATAGGTGAAACTGGTGTACCAAAAGCCCGATACTAACTATATAATTGAGTTTTAAAAATCTTTCATCTTCTCATGCATTGTTAAAAAATATAGCACAGCTAAAAAGCTGGCCACGAGTAGAAACTATGGTCATTTCAACACTTGTGGCCACTATGGTCATAGCAAGGTTTCACAGCCCTCATACAAGGCCATGCTGATGTCATGAAATTCGCTTTGCTTTCGTTTTCACAAGAAGTACTATGAACCAACACCCAAACCTGAATTAGCCTTGATGAATGCTAATAGTCAAGTGTCCAATGATCAATGGTCGGCCGCTTAAATAAACAATAGCCGTGCGTTATGCGATCACACGTACTGTACGAAGCGCGAACAGCGACCTCACGTGGCTAGGCTACAGTATGCAAATCATTTGGTGTCAGATGAATGCCTTGGAACAACCATCGCAGTGGCCTACTATGCGGGCAATTTTTGTCATTTTGTCACTGGATTTAATCAAGTTATATTTGGTCTGCAGACTCCAAACTTGTTGGAGAATGTAGCCACACTATCCAGCTCTCTATCCGTGTAAAATATGAGCCTCTACGACTAAGTACATGTACTGAAAAAGAATCTCATCTTTATTTGCATACAAGGTCATTGCTGGAAATCCAGCCACATAATAAAAAAAACAAGCCAAGGCACATGGTTGTTCCAAGGCATTCGACCAACACCAAATGATATGCATATTGTAGCCTAGGCACGTGAGGTCGCTGTTCGTGCTACGTACAGTACGTGTGAGTGCATAGCACGTAGCAATTTTTTATTTTAGCGGCTGACCATAGATCATGGGACACTGTCGAATGCCTTTGCCCATGCTAAACCTGAATATGGATACAAAGTAAGAACCGTTATAAATACATACATCATTGTACTTCACAGCTTTCAAGTATGAAAACAAAATTGCACCCATTCCTCTGCAAAGGCACTCAGTCCACTCGTTTGTAATCGTCCCTCAGGCCTTGCCTTATTACTGTTGGTCTGACCTTAGTAACCCGCTTTTGCAGATCCAGGGCCAGCAGAACCTGATTCAGGGTCAGACGTTCATCGGAGCCCCGACAGTGCAGCAGCCAGCAGTGACTCTAGCAACAGTCTCCTCCGCACAGGTAAGGGTTGGATTCTAACCTGTAAACGAAACCCATTAGCACTGTATGACATTGTATTACATTGTATTACATTGTATTACATTGTATTTAATCCCTGATCCATTAATTAAACCATAGAGTGCTCGGGCAGTTTGGATTGACTTGTGATGACGTGTGATTGACTTGCGATAATGTGTGATTGACTTGTGATAATGTGTGATTGACTTGGGATTGAGTTGTGATTGACTTTTGATGACTTGGGATTGACCTGTGATTGACTTGTGATGACTTGTGATTGACTTGTGATTGACTTGTGATGACTTGTGATGACTTGTGATTGTCTTGTGGATGACTTTTGATTGACTTGTGATAACTTGTGATGACTTGTGATTGAGTTGTGTTGACTTGTGACTGACTTGTGATGACTTCTGTTTGAGTTGTGATGACTTGTGATTGACTTGTGATGACTTGTGATGGACTTGTGATTGAGTTGTGTTGACTTGTGACTGACGTGATTGAGTTGTGATGACTTCTGATTGACTTGTGATTACTTCGGTTTGAGTTGTGATGACTTGTGACTGACTTGTGATGACTTGGGATTGAATTGTGATGGCTTGGGATTGAATTGTGATAGACTTGTGATGACTAGTGATTGAGTTGTGATGACTTGTGATTGAGTCATAATTGACTTGTGATGGCTTGTGATTGACTTGTGATGACTTGTGATTGAGTCATGATTGACTTGTGATGACTTGTGATTGACTTGTGATTGATTTGTTATGACTTATGATTGATGACTTGTGATTGACTTGTGATTGACTTGAGATGACTAATGGTGACTTGTGATTGACTAAATTACAGCTCTGATTGTCTTGATTCTTCCTCCCCGTCAATGTAGACCGGGGCCACGATAGTTGCGGCAGCGCCAGCCATCACAGCCCAGCAGCAGCTGCAGATTGCCCAGGCCCAGAAGACCTCGGCCATACAGCAAGCTGAGGAGTCCACTGACCTGGAGGAACTGGAGCAGTTTGCTAGGACCTTCAAGCAAAGACGAATCAAACTAGGCTTCACACAGGTACACAGTATATTATTGGTTATCCTGCAAGCGCCAGTGGAATACGGAATAATGTATTGCGTTTGTGTCCCACATACCAGGAGGCCAAAGCGCGAGCATGATAACGAGTTTATCTTCAAGCAAAATTGACGCACAGTAAAGATGGAACATGCTCGCTGTACGCATTACTTTTCAGTGGTTATCATGTTACATGTGCGTGTTGTACGGAATGGCGTGCGCATCTCAGAAAAGTGTGGAGTGCGGTATGGACTGAGGCTGGATATTGCTATTGTTGGATAAATTCCAGGATTAAAAGTTGACGTTGCTTATTGTTTGTGCAGGGTGATGTAGGGCTGGCTATGGGCAAGCTGTACGGCAACGACTTCAGCCAGACCACCATCTCCCGTTTCGAGGCCCTGAACCTCAGCTTCAAGAACATGTGCAAGCTGAAGCCCCTGCTGCAGAAGTGGCTGGACGACGCCGACTCCACCATCTCCAACCCGTCCTTGCTGGGCGGCACCGGGATGGACTCGCAGGACGCAATGGGCCGGCGGCGCAAGAAGCGCACCAGCATCGAGACCAACATCCGGGTGTCGCTGGAGCGGGCCTTCATCCACAACCCCAAGCCCACGTCCGAGGAGATCATGATCCTGTCGGACACCCTGGGGATGGAGAAGGAGGTGGTCCGGGTCTGGTTCTGCAACCGCCGGCAGAAGGAGAAGCGCATCAATCCGCCGTCGGTCAACTTGGCCAGTCTGAGCTACAACGGCGCCTCACCGCTCCTGAGCCCCACCACCACGTCCTCGCATCTGAACTCCGGCGGCTTGCAAGTCGGCTCCCCGATCACCACGGCCAACGCTTCCCTGGTGACCGGGATCCATCACGCTGGGATGAACATGAACGCCGCGGGGCTGATCACCAGCGTGGCGCAGGCCGTGGCGGCCAACAACAACAACGCCACGGCGGCGGCGCTCAACAACTTCAAGAGCATGGCCAACACCATCACGGTCAACAGCAGCCCGCTGGCCAACGCCGTCAACTCCGTCTCCGTCCCCAGCTCGCTCGTACCAAAGTCGCTCCATCTGGCAGCAGCGGCCGCCACGCCGGCGCCCGTCGCAACCAACGGCACCCAGCCTGCCTCCGGGCCAATCAACACCACAGCCAACACTCTCCCAATGGACGTTGTGACCATGTCAGTGACCAGTCACGATAATTCAACACCCGCCACGACACCTATGGAAACATCTGTTGTTGGCACCAAGTAGCAACCGACTTCACGTACCAAAATATTTCATTGTAAGAAGCTTTTTCAGTTTTCAAGAAAACATGCACCGAGAGCGTGAAAACCTGTTTTTTAATCACATTCTGTACATTTTTTTTTTAACAAAACCCAGTTTTACTGACCATTAAATGAAAATGGACGGATATGCTGTACAAAGTTTTTCAAACATGGATTTCACGCCTGGTGGTCGTCATCAGGCGAATTGTCAATGGTGCTTGTGTCCCTGGGCAGGATACTTGACTGCGATTGTGTTCGCCACACAGTGTAAACTGAATGCCTAGCAAGACAAGAGTTGCTTCAGTGCAGGAGAAAGTCCCAGGGCTGTGGAATCACTGCCAGTTGACTGCGTTAATTTAAGAGGAGAGTTGAGAAGGTCGCGGAAATGTTGACTTTCCGCTCGTCAGGGAAATGACTGTGAGAGTGCACCTCGATTCACCTTGTGGAGGAGGCACACAAAGTGGGGAAGAATTTTTAGTACCATTTTTATGATTTCTATGGTTTTTATTGTTATTACTGTAAGTTATTAGTGTCAGTTGTAGTGTCAGCTTCCCACAACGGACTACATTTTATAGGAACTTTATTAACCCTAACCACACCTAAAGCTACAAAATGCTACTCAGTAGTAACCTGTAGTATGCATTTCTTTCCGTACAAGTGTGCACAACACTTTGTAGTATTCTGTGGTATTTGGTACTTGACCCCCAAAGAGCCCTTAAGACGTTAGTGTGGCCTTTCATGGGCTCCGTGCACAAGTACGCCCTCAACGGTAAGAAATGGAGAGTTGGGGGAGACTACTCCAATAGACTTTCGAAGTCGTTCGCAACTTGGGTGCAAATTGGGCACAGTGCACCCCTCATTAGTCAACTGAGTGTAAACTGACCCATGACTGTGCTAGTCTATGTAGGCCATCAGCCTCGGTCCAAAATTTTGGCCACCGGTATCAAATGGGGGAAATAATCCTCATAGCGATTTTTTGCAAGGTATACACCTCCAGAGTTGGAAAATATGTGATAGCATTGAAACGGGGGCAGCTTTTTGGGTGATCACCCTTTTTTTTCTTCAAAATGGCCATCAAAATGCTTGTTACCACTCTAGGGGCAGTATACCTTGCGCATGCGCACTATAATCATTTATGCCCTGATTTGATACTGACCAAACCCCCAGGCTGATGGCCTAATGGAATAGATGCTTGCACCACAAGCGTCTCGGATGTGCATGCAAATTATGCAAAAACAAGACTGTGTTGTGACCTCCAGATTCTGACTGTTCAACGGGCGCCTTCAAGCGTGTCTTCCCTAACCTGATGTTAGGCGACAAAAACATGGCAGTCACATTGACCTACCAACTAGCTTTGGCTAAGTTTCTGCTCTGAATGATGTCATTATAAACTTCCAAAAGTGGGTCCGATTGGCCGGCGCACGGGTCACATAAAATGCATTGCATGACTAACAGACTATGGCTTTAATATTCATGATTTTGTAGGGGCCACACGCGAGTGTCTTTTGTAGTACATGCACACTATAGCAGCCCTTACCTAAATCGTAGTTTTCTGAAGTTTCGTCTCTAAGTCGGGATGCGCCGTTGTGCCATAGCCCTCCATGGACTGCAGGCACCCGTACCCCATTCAAAAGTGACAGAGATACAGAACGATAAACACTTGAATGCCATTACCGTTGTGTGCGTGGTGGCCACGTAAAGGCCATAACAGGTTGATTTTAAATGCGAAGTTGTATTCACATGAAAATTAGTCGTGCCAACTCTACACCTCACAGGGGCGAATCAGCAAGCACATATGATGTATCCCACTCACGTGTGGGTCTGTACCGCGCTCGCTGGATCGGTGGATCTGAGTGGCCACGCACATGTAATGTCATATACTGTTTCTAATAGAGTCCCAAGTAGTGTACATAAATGATTGAGCAGCCTGGCTCTTAAACAACTGATGAATTGTGAAAGTTTCGGCAGAATGCACAAATGTACTACATTGCAACAAAAAATTGAGGAGTAATAATGAATTCAGCTGTTCACTTTCTTTTGTTTTAATATAATTTGTGTGCGTAAATTATTAAGATGACCCCACACTGTTTAAGTTGATTATAATTTCATTGGAGAGGGCATAAACCTGACTTTAGTGGGTCTGTCATGAACCTCTCTCGGCCAATTTCCTGGTGCTGTGTCAACGTCTCAGTGTTAGCAGAATTTACTACCATAACACACACACACAAAATGAGCTTACGTGCTGGACACTGCATTTCCCACAATAGCCCTGCCTATTACTCCTTGCAACGCCTGATACCACCCAAACTGTGGTTTCCCATCATGGAATAAGTACAATGTTATACAATGTAATACAATGTAAAACAATGTAATACAATGTATTACAATGTAATACAATGTACATAAATTTGTAACACAGGTGCCAATGGGTTAAGCGTAATTCAAGGTCTGCATGTGCATAGAGATTCCTGTTCGCTATTTTTATAAGCGAAAGAAAGTCACTATGCTCTTTGCTGTGTTTATACGGCTTACAGTCTATGTGAATTGGATGCAGACTCTGTATTAGCAGAAATACCTGAGACAGTTTACCCATTCCTGTTGGTCGAGAGCCCGACACACAGGTGGTTTTAAACCGCTTATAAAACACAGGCTGGTTTGAAACACTTTATTCCTGCTCCGCTGTATTCTGCGCCACATCACGCAGTGCGTATCGCTGATCCCCATCTCCATAAAAGGAGATTTTTAGCGCTATGCAGGTGAGGCACATATCATAGACATGGCGAGAGGGGTGTTTCACTAAACAGGTTAAATTTTTGAACAAAAAAGCATTGGATAATTGTGGATTTCTGACTTGTTTTGACTTTTTTTTTAATCGAAAGGTATTGATAAGTGGGAAAAAATAATATGCGCTTGGCTGGTATTAAACAAGTACGTTTAAGACTGGCTGGGGGCCTGGTTCGGATAGTGGCCCTTGCCGAAACAGGCCAAGCACTTTTTCCATTATTAATTGTGCAAAAAAAGCAGCACCCTGAAATTGGGCGAGATACGAATGTTTCAAAGTGTGGCATTTTCATAAAAAGTATGATATACATGTATATGGCCTTACTGCAGACATTGTTAGTAAAAGGTGAAAACTAAACGCAATACTCAAACCAAACTTTCCTACCAAAACTTGGTCTGTGTTATTTTCTAATGATTACTGTGTTAAACGTTAAAGTTAAATTGTAAATTGTACAAATATGGGCAGTTACATGCAACCTATATCAGAAATACCAAAAAGTAAAGTTTTCAAATATTATTCACCTTTTTGTAATTCTAACTGCCAATTGTAACAAAAGTATGAAGCGGGCTTATCTGTGGCCATTTTTCAAACCTTGGCTGTTTCAGCAGCGTTGGCTTCAATATCGAGCTTCCTTATTTTAGCCAGAGATGTAGTCATTCAGAGACGAGGTTTGAGAAAGGCCAGTCAATCACCAGCTATCAATACGCTGTATTTGGCCACCATTGCAGTAGGCAAGCATTTGGTTATTAACCGGGTCGTGCATTGTCAACTTGATGGTAGGGCTTATTTTCAAGCAAAACGATCGCAAATTTTTTAACAAATGGAATAATGGTTACTAGCTGTGCTGTGTATAGTTGTCATAATCGTGCCAACCCAGCACCTGGTGTTGGCTCCGCATTTTTCTCACAATTTTTGCCATCCATCACAGCTTTGAAGGCTTGCCTACTGGGCCCAATTTCACGGCGCTGCTTAACAGTTAGCAGAAAAGGTATGGTTAGCATAGCAGAAAAATTGCTAACACTTACCACTATTTCACGGCGTGGACGTGCTAACGGTCGCGCATGCATGGAGATTTCTATTGTTACGTCACTAAGTTAAGCAACTTTTTCATCTGAAGTAAGCGTGCCTTATGCTGTGCTTATGCTTACGGTCTCCATGAAATAGACAAAGGCTCTGTTAGCAGAAAATCATGTGCTTAGCAGCGCCGTGAAATTGGGCCCTTGGCACGGCGATAATCTTTGCCTACTACAATGGCGACGCCGACTTTCTGATACTAGATCCAGACGTAGGCCAGATCCTTGCGGATCACGTGGGTCAGTGGGAGAAATAGTAGTCTTGATTCAAGGCAGGAATTTAGAGGCTGTGAAGGACGTAATCCAATTGCAAAGCTGCTACATTATCCACTTACAACATGTGGAGGTGGATCAGGGCTGTGAGCATTAGGGAATAATAATTAATGACAACCTCGACTTGAATCAAGACTAGATATGATGGGTCTTTTCCCCAACTGTTCAGGCAAGTTTTGCTTGATTGGCTTTTCCACATACATGTTGTTGCAGAGAAGCCTCTGATTTTGTTCAGATTTTTTTTTCCGGTTTCTTTTTTGTTCTATCCCGAGTCCCATAGACTTTGTGCATGTACACGTTTTTTTTTATTGTTTTGTTTTGCAGGGTTTTTTTTGTTGAATGAGCACTCCTAATTTTAGCACCATATCAGAATCAAACTGGCAATAACCATCAAGCCCCCTTTAACATGTTCAATGATGAATCAAGTAGTCACAGCTGTGATGAAGTTGGACAAATTAATACTGCATTTCAGAACATGTGACATGCTGCTGGAACATGCGTTTTTGCTCACAAGTTTCATAATGCACCATTTTTTGTTGGTAACATTTGGTGTGTTTTTTCTGACAGCAATTTCTGTTATCGGCCTTATGTGTGTTATAATCAGCTCCACACAATGAACTCGTCTTAATACCAATACATGTTGTAACTGCATGTACACACACTGCATATTGTAGTGTAAACTACTTCATGTAATGTTACAGCCATTTATCAATTCGAGCATTCATTTTTTTTTAACTTTACATAATTGCCAACTTGTATATTGTGGACTTGACTGCGTTCTGTTTGGATAAAAGTTCTTGTACAGACACTACATTTCGTGTCCACGTGTTGTCTTTTATTGTTCAATACCCTTAAAGGGAAGATACAACATTTGCAAACATCACAAACGAAATGATCACGAAATACCTTACTGAATTGTTAGGGACTGATATTGTCAAGCATCCTTTAAAATCGTAGCTCCTGGTGTGCTGACATTTTGAAGAAAAACTGTAATTTTCCAACGCCTGGTCGGCCAACCAGCGTTGGAGAAAACTGGCTTTTTTTCCAACAACTGTTCCTAATTTTTCATATTTAGTTAATTCTGACTTTTCTTTGCAATTGATTACACACCTATGAAGAGGTACAAGCCTGCTAGACTGATTCTCTGACCTTACAAGTCCCTGAAGTGAATTAACTGCTCCGTTTCATCTTAAGTGGTGTCAGGGAACCAGACTACAAGAGCATGATAGGTTTTCTTGGTTTTTCCAGTCTACAAGCCCAAAACGTGAAACAAGTCAGTTTAACAATATTTTCTCTAACATACTAATCCTCCAAATCCATTTGTTTCTGAAAATTCCAGCAAAAGCAAATGTTGAACATTCCCTTTAAAACACTGTTTTTTCCACTGATACTTCCATTTTCGTTGAAGCATCCTTACGCCATGTTGTGTCACCCTGACAAACCTGCAGTAAGGGTCTAACCCTGCATTAAAATTCCCATAGACACTAGTGCTAAATGTCCATACTTCAAAATTCTTTTTAAAATACTCGGAACTCTCACAGGTATTGAAGCTGCCCAGAACAATGATGATCATCATGTCATTTTTCATTTTCTTTTCATTTTTGGGTGGGTTGACCTTTGACTTTTTGAGGAATTATCACCCAAAGAAGACGACCCCTATTTTCCCCAAAGCGGAAAAGTAGCAATCTTGAAAAACATCCGTCCACAACATGGCAAAATAGCGCCATTTTCGAGCCCAATTGCATCCAAAATACTCACAATATTTGGAAGCGCCAAGTCCGGACAAGAGGTTCATTGCCATATCTCTTCGATTCCCCGATTGTATCATCAGAACTCTCTAATATAGACTATTTTGAGGGGTATACCTTTTCTTCATGAGCTCGGCGGATGGATTTAGGCCTATTTACCGGTTTGCACCCGTAAATGCGAATTTTGCACATGATGTAGTTGGAATTCTTCGTCAGGTTTAAAGATGGGTGCACCGTGCGCTTAAAAGGATAGAGTTTTTTCTCCTTACATATTAAATGAAAACAAAAGTACCCTTTTTCTGATTTTCGGCATCTGCAACTCTCTGAAAAAGGGGCGTTCATTTTGCACGCAATAATCCACCCTGCTAGAGCTGAATTAGTTACGGGCCGCAAATGATTCGAATTAATTTTTGCAAAGATGTCTCATTCAAAAGTGAATAACTTTCATGTTGAAAACAAATCTGTTATGCACGCAGACTCAGTGGAATTTGTATCCTTGTGGAGTCATTTCTTTGTCCTCGTTTGCTGAAGTTTTCGAGTTTGAAAGTGTAGTTTCAAAATGCTCCTATTTTAACCAGACTTAATTTCCTGGGCTGAAATTCGGACTTAATATCCCTTGCAAAAAATACTTTAATTTGCGACGGATGAACCTTTCTTGGAAATAGTTTTTGAGTGAAATCCATATATATATTTCGTGATAACCTTGCGGAGACGTATTCACCCATAGAAATTGGCATGTGGATCCATGTCTCCACAGGGTACCGTGTAAAAGATCACAATTCTGCGGTTTGATACATTTCTCATTCATAAGAAAAAAACGACTGCACTTCTATATTTCCGGACCATTGACAATGGGCACGCGAGCGCATCGCATGTAGGTACAGATGATTTCATTTGGACTGCCCCCCCCCCAAAAAAAATCCTTGCCCCCCCCACATTGCCCCCAATTTTTTTTTTTTAGAGTCTAGCGCCGCCGGTTTCAGGGAACAAAAACAGCTTGTTTTCCGGAAGAAAACTTCAACGCAAAAATAACATTGCATTGTTTTGAATTTTGTCCAGGGATTGCATGGTCGTGACATACATGTATGACACAAATCTGTAGAAATATAAAGAGAAATCCTCAAACAATAAATATAACAAAAACAAGTGTGTTTTCTAGCGCGAAAAAAAACGAGTAGAAAAAAAATTTCATTCAAAAGAGGGCGCTCTACACAAATAGTGGTGACCACCGGACGCGTACAATACATTTCTCCTGTTCTGCCAATTTAACACGTTTGAAATTGTATGAAATTGTATTTTACTCCTCCATAAATCAATAAAACCAAAGAGTGCTGGGCGGTTTGAGGAGTTAAATGATGGTTGCATGCTCTTTGAGATGTTCCCCATTCTATAAATGTCGGCCTATTTCGAGTTGCATACCGCAAAAAAGACGCTGAATCATTACAGCTATTAAAGCTCGCCAGCTCTGTTTTCAGAGTTTTGTCATATATATTGGCTGATAAGTTCCCCCTACTAGCAATACATCAGTTATTAACGTTTGAATGAGAAATCAATTAAACAAAACAATGCCAACGATTAGGTACGGAATTGTTCTACTTGGTGGTGGTGGTTTTATTATTATTATTTTTAAAAATAATTTGGAATTATTTGCGTCCGACAAAAATTTAGGCGGATCTTTCATGTGTCGTCATGATCAAAGTTGCAAATCAGCAACTCCAAAAATAACATCCTTTTTTGTTTCAAAGGATTGCAGGCGCCGAAAAAAATAGAAAGAAAATTGTTTTATTTTCGTCAACATAACAAAATACAATTAAAAACTAGTTGGGGGTCGAGTTTTTTTTTTTCAAGAACACGAGGAAAATAATTAATCAGCCATGCTATTTCAAACACCACCCCAAAGTTGTAAATGATGGAAGAAAGAAACTGTAAAAAATCGAAATGCCGCCCTCCTGTGGTGCACGGGAGGGTTCCCCTCCAGCTTATTAAACTTTTTACAAGTCATATTCTTATTCAGTACAAACATTTACACAGAGTTAAACGGTCGCACACCGTTTCTTTCAACCAGAAGACTAGTACAAGTTTATGTAAATCACGATGAATCATGCTGAGTGTGTTTTTAATAAAAGGAACGAAACCCTAGTGACTAATGGTCGCATCCCCGCCTCGAAGCTCTGCTGCCGTACAGGGAGTGTGTGCTGATATCATAAAAATAGTCTGGTGTCAGTTTTGATGAAAAATTCAAAATGGCCACAGAACTGAGACTTTTCTGACGATGTTTGGAGCCGGATTTTCGATTCATTCCTACGAATTTCAGTGAATTTTAATCATCGCACCCATCTTGGTGTCCGGAGAAACATCTCATATAAACGTAGAAGTGATTATATTCGTTTCAGGAATAGGTGAGTGCTAGATAATACATTTTTAATGAAAATGTTTTGACGATTTTGGCGGAGTGTGCGTCGACCCGCCGTGGACACGGTACCGCAGTTCGGCGGCCGCCGACGGTGTACGCGCTGCGGTGGCGTGGTGGCACGGCTGTGTGCTCGCTAAAAATGTTCGGAGCTATGGTCGGTAAATTCAGTCGCCGATATTCACAACTTGAAGGTTAGCAAGAATGCCATTTTGATGTCATTTTTCACTAAAGATGGGTCCCCATATACATCATCATGATTAAAATTCCAAAGATTTTGAATTAAAAACACAAATTTTGGGTAAAGTTTAGGGAAGATTTAGGGCCTATTTTATTTTGATCACGGATTTGCATTGCAATGCCGGTTGTGTTGTGTATGGTAAACGCTATAGGCATATACACAGTTTATTTTGTGGGTTTTGTTGTTTGGTTTTGGTTATTTTTCAAGCATTTAAAGATGTAGGCCTTGTGATTTCTGAAATCAAATAAACAACATCAGAAAATAAAGTGTGGCAGACTAGACATTGACACCATTCTAGCTCTACATGTACTGAGTGGAGCGCTGAATTACGGGTACCCCTCCATATGGAGGGGTACCCATATTTCAGCGCTCCACTCAGTAGAGCTAACACCATTCATGCTATTTTCACTATGTTGGAAAAAATGTCGCAACCTGAGGCCACTTCATAATTCAGCGGTACAAAGTCTATGGAGAGTCAAGAAAATTTTGTAAGTATTTCCTAACAAAATTTGAATTGTTTCTCAAGAAGTCTCAGATTCATGTCTTATCGTCATTTTTTGCAATGAATGACCTTCATTGAGATGATATATGAAGAAAAAGTGGCGGCAGGTTGCAATATTTTTACCTAATGTTAAACGCAGAAGGCTATTTTGACATCACAGTTTTCAAAACACCAGCAGTGATGCGTCACTCATTTCAAGTTCATGTTTGTTGCGCAAAAAAAATTGAACATGGGATATATTTTCAAAACGCTCTCACTCAGAGTTTGTACACAATCACCAAAGTAGAATGGTGTATATGTTGGGCGCGATCGGTCAACGTGCACGATCAGTCTATTGTGCTGTGCTATTGGTGTATCATGACGCTATCATCAGTCAATTGTGCTACTACCAGTTGAACACCTTTTCGTTCTAATTCACGGCTCTGGAGGACTATTTTTATAAAAGGTAGGTAAAGTCCGAGATATCTCCTTCATGATTGACCGACAGTGCAGCGCAATTGACCGATCACACACGTCGATTGATCGTGCCCAACATTTACATTGTATATTACTAGGATACATTTTTTCATGTTTAAAGCTATGAATTCATAAAACAGGCATGAGATTTTTTTTCAGAATTTTGTCTGCAATCAGACCTTTTGAATCTGGGAGAAAGTCATTATCCATGTTATCAGTATACATTGTAGAAAGACCCTTTTTTAAAATTGACAACCCCATCCCTACATTGTAATACTAATTAAAGCTGATTGGAAAAAAGTCCTCAAATGCAGTCATAAAAAGTTAAGGTTTGCATGATAAAATCAGCTATTAACCCTAACCTTCCCAAATCCTCTGTGCAAAATGGAGGATTTTGCAGGATTGAGGCTATATGACAAAAATGTGTGACTGATTTTGACGGATGCACTGTGTCAAGGTCTTGGGCCTGACCTTGTGTTGTTTAAAATGCTCAGCTGTGCCTAAATGTAGGCCTATAAAATTATACATGTGCTTGAAATCCTCCGCACTGCTCCAGGATGTCATTGGCTCTGCCTCAACAAATTGACAGTGATTGCTGGAGGATTTTGCAGGATTGCGGTTGCATCCCAGCAAAAATGCCTAGGGAATTATGATTAATTAAAGATAAACTGTTTCTGTCTATTACATTTACCGGTATTAATTTACAATGTTAAGAGGAAATAAAATGAATGTGAAACTTTATAAATATTGCAAATTATGACTCATTTCTTGAGTGTGTAATGACTAAAACAGATTTACATTATTTACTTTACATTGGCTTAAAGGGAATATACATCATTTGCTTTTGCTGTAATTTTCAGAAATGGGTGGAATTGGGGGTTGGAAATATATAGCAAATATAGTTACACTGACTTTTTTGAGGTTTTGGGTTCGAAAATGCTATAAAAACCAAGTAGTCTGGCTCCCTGACTCCATATAAGAAGAAACAGAGCAGTTTACATACACGTACATTGAGGAATTGTAAGGTCAGGGAACCAGTCTAGCTGGCTCGTACCCGTTCATAGGTTTGTAATCGATTGCAAACAAGTGCGATGGTCAGTCAATTGGGGCCAGTATTTGAAAAAAGCCAGTTGTTTCCAACGCTGATCGGCCGATCAGCGTTGGAAATTGATACAAAAATACCACTTTTCTTGAAAATGACAGTATACCAGGTGCCATGATTTTACAGGATGCTTTACACTGTCATTCACTAACAGTCCAGCAAGGTATTTCAAAATGATTTGGTAGTTTTATTTTTTGATGTTTGCAAATGTTGTATTTTCCCTTTAAAGGCTTCTGAGCTGTGAACTTTTTAGGAAGTTGAGGTTTTGTAAAAAAATAAATAAATACCTGAAGACAGTTTACCCATTTTTAGGCCTATTGGTTGAGAACCTGTCAAGTGGGAGGTTTTAAACCACCTGTAAAATACCGCTGCATTCTGCGCCATGATCACGCAGTGCACACGCGCCATAGGGAGACTGTTAGCACTAAGAAAACAAGGCACATACATGTACATGTACCATTGTCGTGGCCAGAGGGGTGTTTCACAAAAACATGAAGTAAAATTGTTAAAATAATTCGTTGGAAATTATTGAAATTTTGACTTGTGTTGACTTTTTGACAAAAAGGTATGAGTGGGAATAGGTCTCGTTCAAATGACGTCATTTCCTACAGACCATCCACGTGCATCGGCATTTTGAGCCTCAACTTGCATATAACGCGCATTGGCTGTGTCGTATTTCGAACACATTTCGAGCAACAAGCACGCGTGTTTGGAACAATTTTCAACACTGCGCAATTTGTGCTTGATTGCGTAAAATATGCAGTTGCAGTTCTCCTACAGAGATGGCTGTCATTGAGCGAACCCTATAATGTACCGTACCGTACATGGCTCACGTATTTAATTTCATTTCATTCTTTTATTTCATTCCAAGTACAATGTACTTTTAAAATTGGCCAGGAGCATGATCACAGATGATGTCTCTCGCCTTTCAGCTCGGGCCATTATCCGCGTCCAGGCCTGGTTTTAAACGTACAAGTTTAAAAAACGGCCAAGCACATATTTATTCCCTTTTTAACATAACATGTGACCGGCTCCACAAAAAAGGGTATTATGTTGCAAAAAAGTGAAATGGAGTTATATACATGTACATGGTTGGGAAGCCCACAATGTAAGCTTTCATTTGGTATATACTAGAGCTCCATAGCCCCTCCTGTTCTGGAGATGTGATGTTTTTGCATATTGATTACTTCCTTAGAGTTCAAATTGCACAACTGAGAAAACAGGCTTTGAAATAGCTGGCTTTGTTGTAGAACATTAGAATGATGCACATAAAATGGTTGTTTTTTCCACTTTGTTCATCAAAACCAACATTTCTGTGAAAGTAAACTGAAACTGTAGGTATTAAAGATGTCATTCAAGACATAAAATGAAAATCACATTTTGACAAAATTTTCACCCTCTCAATGTTGAGCAGGCCATTACACAATAATGCTAAGGGCGACTTACGTACATGTTTGTAGAGCCGGTCACATATGACACTTCTAAAACAAACACGTGAACAGGGTAGTCATGGTAGTACAATGTATCAAGGACATCTTTATTGTCCAGTCCACATTGCCATTTTGGACATGACTGCTGTCACTCATCGAATTTAGCAAAAAGTAAAAGACCGTTTGAGAAACTACTTTTGATGTGGATGTGAGAGCTTAAACTCCAGAGGCTACATAATGCATACGTGCACACATGTATGATCTCTATCTCTCTGAGGCCCTTGTCTACATTAACTGATTATAAAATGAAAATCAATCAGATGTATATTTGTGCCCGATAGGACATGAACCCATTGGTCACTGTCAATGCTAACTCCCTAGGCCTTTTTGCTAGGATGTAGCCTCAATCCTGCAAAATCCTCCAATTGGCCTCATGGAAAAATAGCATATCCTGCAAATTCCTCCGCTATTTCTTGAATATGGTCCATGGAGGGGTGACCACTGCCTGAATCCTGCAAAATCCTCCAGCTATGACTGTCAATAGGCTGAGGCAGAGGCAGTGACATCCTGGAGCAGTGCGGAGGATGTCAAGTATAATGAAGGGCTAAATTTATGCACAGCTGAGCATAAACAACACAAGGTCCGGCCCAAGACCTTGACACAGTGCGTACTCCGAAATCAGCAACCCACTTTTGCCATGTAACCTCAATCCTGCAAATTCCTCCAATTTGCAAAAAGGATTTTGGAGGATTCAGGGCGGTTAGGGTTTGCTAAATTAGTGAATAACACTAACACAGTGCAATACAATATTGCGAATGGGATTTAACCAGTTTGTGCCTGGATTTTTTTTGCCGATAATGTCGATTTTCGAAAAAGGCAAGATGTACATTGTAGCAGCCAACTTCTGATATACCGTAACAGCCACAAATACTGATTCGCAAGAGCCATTTCAACAGTGTCTGTACGATATTTCTTATTGCAACCTCATAATTATTCAACACTCTGGGGTGTGCCCACGGAGCGTAAATTGTATTACAACAGGCCGTGCACATCAGCCAAGTTCAAGTGCAACACCCGGTCCACCTCCACAGACTTCTTGGACTTTGTGTGTGTGTAATCAAACAAATGGGGGATTAGCGTGTTTAGACGTCATCCGGAGGTGAGTCGAGGCACGCTTGACGTTTTAACCCGTCAGCCGTGCCTGTGAACAGAAACAGCCAGATGCCATTTGACGCGAACGGGTATACAAATATTGAGTAGCTCAGAGTGGAATGGGAGGTGCCGGCACATGTTATCGCAAGGTAAAATCTGGACTTTTTTTATTTCACGAGGCGAAGCCAAGTGAAATGGAAAAGTCCAGATTTTACTGCTCACAGTGCTACGTACGTAACACGGACAGAAAGTTTGTTAATATTGATAGAAAGTTATAATTACAATAAATGTCTTCAACTTCATCAAATATTGTGCCTTTTTTATTCTTATCCCAACGGCGTTGTTACCTGTCAAAACCAAGACAATCAACTATATGTCACAGGGTATTATGTTCAGAATATGTACGTAACATGGACAGAAAAATGTCACAACATTTCTGTCCACGTTACGTACCGTACAATGTACAGGTACGTTACCTATAAGTGTCTTAAAGACCAACACAAGTGTGTTCATTGTGGCTGTTAGCACTCCCTAATTGGTAGATTTATATGAATGAGATGACATTTGGGTGAATTCATGCACATGATAATTGGTGTCGTGGCAATTTGTAGCAAAAAATCTGCCTTTAGTTACATGCACGTGTATGTAGCTTTTACAACGACTCCTGCCAAAGTACATTTTTGTACAGAGAAGGTTTTCTTTATTGTTTGTACATGTACACATGATCATTAAGGTCTCAGGAATGCACAGGAAACAACTGAACAGAATCTCTTGCTTTGCTGTACCCTCCAGTGTCCCCCTCTCAAATCCCAAATTTGCGGTCAACCGTTGTGCCCCGTTAGTGTGGAAATGCCCAGTTACCTTACGGCAATCCAGCATACATTCTACAGAAGAGAGATGTTTGTGTGAAGTTCTAATATGTTTTCCAGAACTCGCAAAGCTTCGTGGTTTTGCACAAATGTACATGCAGATGTACTGTGCCCAACAAAATCTCAGTGGACTAAATTACAGTTGTAATCTGACTCCCCAGATGTGGCTGTTTTGTCTGCATTAGTGATGCTAATTACTGTGTTTCATTGTGCACCCAGATGTTTTGGCTGCCAGTGAACTGCCTGTGTACTTTGTATTAGTGCCACTTGCAGGTGACCTTGCCCTGACACTTGACAGTTGTAAGGTCACACATGTGCACTTTTGCAGCCCATAAAATGTATTTACACACATGTACATTTGTACTTAGTCCTATTTGTACACTTTATCCATGTATTGTTGATGTACCCTAACGTGGCGCGGCCCCAACGTGGCACACTTTGATTTTACGCCCGTAGCACCTACCTAGAGCAAAAGTTTTAACTGAAATTTCACAGAAAGTGAAATTTCATGAAGTTCTTAACACTCCTCTTCATAAATTGCGAGTTTATTTACCCGTAACAAAGTTAGAAGAAAAATTTATTTTGGCGTGATTTTCCGATTTTATTTTCCAAGTGCAAAGCGAACCCTTTGAAAATGCCCCGAAAAAGAAGAAAATAATTTTCTGACAAACATTTTCCGGACACCACCGTTTTTGAATTTCGGATTAAATTTTATGAAACCGAAATTTTTCACAGAGGTTAAATGGCAAGCATTAATGAGGTAAAAGTACTAGTATTTTTCTGCATGAATTTGAGGTTTGTCAACAAAGAGGTTTGGCAACGCTACACGAGGAAAGTCGGGTAAGCTTCGAAGTGCGCCACGTTAGACAACACGACTTTACTGGGATTTCAGGTCTTATTAGCCTATGGGTGCATGTAGATGTTAACCCCAACTGCACCAAGGTACAAAATACCTGTTGGTAGTGCTGTAGAACATTTTGTAAACTGTCCCACCTACGGGCTTTCAAACATGTCAAAGTAGTAAAAAGGCACCCTCTTAACCCTCTTTTTGTTGGCGCGTGGAGCCCATGACATAGGCTACATTTGAAAACATGTATGCATGTATTTCAGTTGTAGTAACGTGTACCGTATGACTTGAGACAGCAAAGTCAGGAAGATGAAAATTACAGTCAGACATGAGACTTTTTCCAACTCTTTATTTGAGTTTCATTTTATTGTGCCTAACACGACCAATTGCATTCTGTACAAAAGAGAACAAATTTGACACTTCTACATGTAGTTACAGCTAGTGTGACCTTGAGATGTGTGCGGATAATATGGATTCTATTTTGCAGAGCACAGCTTTTTGTTAAATTTCACCCTGTGACGCTGTACAATTTTGCACAAGTTTGTGGGACAAATGTCAATTTACATGTGACTGTGTACAGTACACTGCATGGCTGGAGCCAGAGCTGTGTCTGTGCATGGTCTGTGGATGACTTTTGGACACGCTGTTTTGGTTTGAAAATCCCAGGTTTTCTTTTCATAATTTGCAAAAAAGTAATTGTGTTCTCTGCGAACAGTTTTTAGCATCGTCATGGACAGTACTGTACCAGAACATGTACATGTACATGTACATCCTGTTCCCACATGTGCATGTAGATCCTGGCTTAAAGTATCTAGAAGATCATTTGCAGTTAGTTGTATCCAAAAAGTAAATAATGAAATTATTGTTCAAGGCTTACTTGATTTAAAGATACTGTAGTAACATGTGTGTGAAATCATCTTTTCCGGGATGCTGTCATTTTGAAGAAAGCAATTTCCAAAAGTGTGTCAAGTGGCACATTTTGGGAACTTTCTGTGAGTAGTTGGTTTGTAATTTGGCAAATCCGTGAATGGGTGCACGCAGGCGTTAACACGACAAACGGGTGTGCGCAGGTTTTGACACGACCCACACGCGCGTGGTTGCTATTATTCCTCGGTTCAGTCCGTGACATCGCGTACCATACATGTAGTTGCAATCGGCTGAATGAGAACATGTCCCAGATGCTGATTTTGGGCGCAATTCAAAACATGACTTGGCAACTTTTGAATTGAAACCGAGATCCTAGAATATTGTTTTCTCGGAATATACAGCATTCTCAGAGCTAAAACTTCATCAGGTTAGTTGTTTTAAAGGAAATATACAACATTTGCAAACATCAAAAAACAAAACTACCAAATTATTACAAAATACCTTGTACTGGACTGTTAGTGAACGACTTTCTAAAGCAGCCTGTTAAACCATGGCACCTGGTGTGCTGACATTTTCAAGAAAAGTGGTATTTTTGCATCCATTTCCAATGCTAGTTGGCCAACCAGCATTGGAAAAAACTGGCTTTTTCCAAACACTGCTCCCAATTTTTAGTCCACATTTTCTTTTCTTTCTAGCTGGCTTGAACAGGTCAAGCCAGCTGGACTGGTTCCCTGAACTTGTAATTCTCTGACGTCTACATGTACATACATACATTATAAATTGCTCCGTTTTATCTTAGGCCAAAAAAAAAAGTCTCCGGTTTCTGGTATGAGGCTTGCCCAAAAAGTGGTGCGTGGCGACGCGGCTTTTTTTTTTTTACCTTTTTCTTTTGCTTCAAATGTCGGCTGATGACTGCAAATGGTGCCCGACCGCATGTAAACTTAGTGCAAATATTATGGGAGACCAGAGAGGCCAAATAAAGCTTATTCTCGATCATAACCCCATCTAAAAACACGTTAAACTTGTGCAGCAGCATGATTCCAGTCAAACCAGTGAGTTTGGCGGTATTGAGACATCATCTTTCATTGAAAAAAAAACTTTTTTATTTTGCCGACGCGCATGGCTACGGCGACGCCAGACCAGAAACCGGAGACTTTTTTGGGGGGGCTTAAGTGGGGCCTGGGAACCAGACTACAAGAATTATGAGGGTTTTTTGTTTGTTTGTTTTTCCAGCATCTACGAGCATAAAGCTTCAAACAAGTCAGTGAAACAATATTTTCTATCAAGTACTACATGTAACCCCCAAATCCATCCATTTCTGAAAATCACAGCAAAAGCAAATGTTGTACATGTATTTAAGGCCTAATGTTGTATTTCTTTGGCCTAAGGTAATGGACACCATTTGCAAACATTCAAAAATGAAACTGTCAACATACAAAATGTATCATGTAATATCCTACTTGATTGTACACTTGTACGTGTATGAAAGTAATAGGATCATCATGCATCCTGTGAAATCCTTGCAGCTAGTATGCTGTCATTTTCGAGAAAAGAGGAATTTCCGTCATTTGCTTGCAAGCGAAGGACCAAACCATAGCGCTCTCAATGGAAACCTACACTACATGCTTTGCTTCTAGAAAAATTCTACTGAGCTGAAATTTTGACAGGTTAGTTCATTGATGACATGCCTCAAATTTGGTTGTATTGTTGTTCTTTGAAATAGACAAAAAATATTTAAATGGTGTCCATTGTCTTTCAAGACTTAAAGGGTTTAAGTCATTGATACAATGTACTTATTAGAGGTGCCCACGAAAGGATTGAATACAGTCAATTTTTTTTAAGGAGATAAAAAGAAATTGGCAAAAGGCGTCCAATATTTTTTTTTTTAGCTGTGCTTGTTTGGTTAATTCTTTTTATTCATAAATCACATGGCCACTCTAGTTGGTCCGTTAACATTCCTGACACCCAGGAAATGTTTCATTTGACTGCCCAGCTCATTGCTCAACCACCCAAATACCAGAAATATTACAGGCCGCGTATGATCCAATTCAACGTGACACGGAGTGACAAGTGCCGCATGATAAGAATTATCTATGGGGCTTTACGGATGGACGTTCACGCATACGCTATATGTACAGTTCGTACCGTACATAAAATACAACATCCATACGTGTGCAGTGTAGAGATTTGGCCACACTGCCAGTGCGCTTGCTGAGAAATCAGTGGATGCATTTCATGCAGTGAATATGTTAACATGATAATGTTTGAGCCCCATGTACATGTATACTTTGAAGACATACATTGTACATGTACATTGTACTAAAATCCTGTTTGAAGGGAATTTACATCATTGGCTTTTGCTATAATTTTCAGAAATGAACTATTTGAGGGGTTAGTATAATAGATCAAATATTGTTGCTCTGACATGTTTGACGTTTTGTGTTCGAAAATGCTGGAAAAATCAAGAAAAACAAAAATGTTCAAGTAGTCTGGTTCCCTGACTCCACTAAAGATGAAATGGATCAAAAATACCAGAAAATTGTAAGGTATGGGAACTAGTCTAGCTGGCCTGCACCCGTTCATGAACATGGAACCAATAGCTAGCAAAACAAAATTTAGACTAAAAAAATGGTAAACTTTGAGCAGTAATTGAAAAATAGTTAGGTTTTTCCAACGGTGGTCGGCCGACCAGCGTTGGAAATGTATACAAATATACCATTTTCTTGAAAATGGCTTCACACCAGGTGCCATAATTTTACAGGATGCTTAAGCATGTCATTTACCAACATCCTAGTAGGGTATTTCGTAACAACTTGGTAGAGTTATTTTTTCGATGTTTGCAAATGTTGTATTTTCCCTTTAAATATGAAATTTCAAAATAAGTCATTTTTACTTGGCATAATATTAAAGAACAAAGACTGGGCTTTCCAATAGTGTTTGTTTGATCTGATTTGCTTTTGTCAATTCAGAGATATAATCAATTTAGTGCGATACACCAAAATCGATTTTGTGCCACTTTTATTTATGCATGGGCAGAGTTGTTTGGAGTACTGTGCCATGCTGTCTTGAAGCTCACAAAAGATTGCAACTTGGCAAAAGAAACAAACTCGATTTTTGTGTTCCGCAGTAAACTGGAGTTATCTCTGGATTGGCAAAAGCAAATGAGATGAAACAAAAAGTATTAAAAAGCCTGGTGTTTTTGCTTTAATGTGATGCTCAAAACAACTTACTTACCGGTATGTTGAGATTTAATATTGAAAAAAAAAATCGTTTTCGATTGTACCATTTTTTTTTAGACAGGGGGCAATTCCACGGTAACGGAAGGACGTTTTCACTCATTAAACAAAATTTGAAATGTGTGTATCACAGACACTGTTCATAGTTACAGCAAACAAATGTCACAATTGTATTGCTATAATGCTTCTTTCATTTTCCACACTTTTGGGGGGCATGAATGCCTCCCGTTTATGAATTATGAATATTAATGAGGTTGGTAACGGAAGGACGGTAAAACGGACAAGGGTTTTCCAACTTACTCGCGTTTTGCAAAAACTCTGTGAATTTTATGAGGCAATTATATTTTAAAGGTAGGAAATGGAATCCCTGAAGCTTTATCTATACTATGCCGCCTTTCATTTGACTTTAAGTGTTTCGGTTATATAATTACAACGTTTTAAGCAGATCATAATTTGGTAACGGAAGGACGGTAACGGAAGGACAAAAGGTTTACTCAATTATAGCATGAACAAAATGTGAATTTACACTAATTATACAAGTGAAACAAATTGCTTAAATGTGTAACTGAATGTGAAATCAACAATATGCAGACCTGGCATATATAATTATTACAAGAAACTATTGAGATAAAGATAGAAGCCTGCTAATTAATGATAACAAAAGAAAAACGAAAACAACCCAAAACACATAATTCACGAACACAAAACTACTACAGAAATAGACTTCAAATCCATCACGTTAATCCTTAAAAGTTTAAATACACACTTGAACTCTTGAGTATATTGGTTACATGTTCACCAACAACTTTTAATGATAATACAAGTAGGTTCAAAGGTTTACCTAAAGGGTGGGGGGGGGGGACCAGCCTACATGCACATTTAAGGTCAAAACATCTACCGGTAGAACTGATGGCTTCAGTTAGGTGTTGCTTTTAATTGAACTCTAAAATCAATGTTTGAAATCAAATTACAATGGTTTAGAGTAGTAACAATGTATTTATAAACATCCAAACTGAAGTTGTTAACTTGGGCATAATTTGTCAAAGACGGCACCTCACATGTCTTACACATGTAAATTGAATGAAAGTGCCCCAAAGTACCGGTACTTTCTGCCATCTCATTTTTGACTTAATTTGCTTCTGGAATGGCTTCACAGAATTCGTATCTTTCTCTATTGTCCATGAATGCTGATGGCAGCAACTTTATGATTTGATTTTGTGCAACAACTCCATACATGTACAAGTACAGGTACATCGGCATATATGTACATGTACATTGTACATGTTGTACATATGCCTGTGCCTTCAAATTGTAATAAACACCTTGCCCTGCTTATCCCGCTTTTGTGAAGGTGGGTCACATGAATGTCCTTTCAATGCTCATTATACATGCATGTATTTGCAGTGATTTTCATTTTTCAAACATGAGCGCAAATGTCATAACATTTGATAAAAATACGATTTGTCCTTCCGTTACCGTCCTTCCGTTACCAATTTGGTAACGGAAGGATGTGATTTAATTAATTGTAATTAAAAAACGAGAAGTACAGCAGTGTCAGTTATAATGTCATATTGAAGGCCTACCTAAACTTGCTTTGCACAATAACTTTCAATGCATTCATACTGCAAGTTTTAAAAATAAATTAAAAATATATATTTTTTCGGTAACGGAAGGACATTTTCGAAGGCTGAAATATTAGAAGTCACTGAAGCAAAACAAATTACGCAAAATGTTAAAAACAAGTTTTAGTCGGTTTTCAAGACCAATACTTTCTCATGACAGAAACTGATGGCATTAGTACATATTTTTGTGTGTTTATTGGTAGAATACTTTCATATCACTATTAATCACATTTTTAGGATTAAAACAGGATTATTACATAATCCTAGTTTTTGGTACCGAAATGTATAAAAAATTAAATTCCGACTTCAAATCTTGAAAATATAGACTTTTAGCTTTCATTTGATGCCAAATTTGTTTAACTCACATGTATTTGAATTTTTTGGTGTCATGTCCACTTTGGTGTGGAATTGCCCCAGGCTGTACTTTGTACATACTTTGTACACATACATTGTACTAAAATCCTGTTGAAAGCCCATTTTTTTAATTTTTTTTAAATTTTTACATGTATTGGTATCATTCATACATGTACCGGTACGTTTTGTCCAGATTATGGTCAGTGGTCAGAAATTGCCTCAGATCGCACCACAGAGTGTCTAGAATCCCCGAACCCCATGCCGTCAGCGCTTCGCGCTCGCAATCGTTCTGATCAAGCTCCATCGCCAAATTCTCACGCTCAGCTCTAATACTGAAAGTTGGCAGCCTTGTATACATAAATGTATATAATTACAGCACTTTTGCCTTGGTAAATTCTCCATTAATTAATTGACTTGAACGTATACACATTGCACATGTAAATTCAAAAAGAAGAGAAACATACGTGTACCGTACTTTGTACATGCACAAATGAACATGTATTGGTATGTAAAATTGGCAGAAGATGAACTGAAAAGCTACATGTACATGTACATTGTATAGTTTTTCAAATTGTACACATTGTATACATTTGTATACAGTAGTACAATGTACAAATGTATACTTGAATGTTGCACAGTAATAAACTTGTGCGCATGCACAATTCCTACTACATGTACATGTACACACGTCATGTACGCGGATGCATGCACATACCGATATAATTACATTTATACATGTAGACCTACATGTACATAAGTAATGTACAGTACATAGTTCAGCAAATTTCCTGTGATCCTGCTGAATATTTTTGGGCTAGGATCCTGTGAGTCATGCTGTGCTAGTATCCACATTCACTAAAGGGGCATGCAAGGGTTTTTTCTTTTGTGAATTTTGCAGACATGAGTTTGTGATACATTTAGGGTTTTCTGTAAACTTCACTTGACAGGAGATAATACATGTAAGGATCTTCCTTAATGGAGCATCAAAAATGCTTCTGGGCTGTTGAACTTTATAGTGTGCTGCTGTTGGCACAAAGAATACCAAGCTCAGAAACTTGCAACAGAAATTTGCAATTCAAACTGCATCATTTTTCATAACCTGTTGTCAGTGTTGGACGATTTACAGTCTTAGGTAGCAAACGGGGTATCAAAATATAGCTAAGACCATTCGCCAAAGGTCTACATGTAATATATATAAATGACGTTATAAGATGATCAGATTCAAAATTATGACCCCTCCAATGAGTGTGGCCTTTTTTTTTTGCGGTGTTCATTTATGATATTTATTTATAATATATGCCCTATCCGTTGGGTCCTGTTGGGTTGGATTGAGCAGTAAACCCCTTGTATCTACATGTATTCCCATTGAAATCTGTTGGATTCAGCAGGCAACTGAAATCATCCAGAGTCAGATTCTGTTGGGTACTGGTAAATAACACCAAGTTGGACTCTGTTGGATCCAGCAGCAGACAGAACAATAAGGCACAGTTGGATTCTGTTGGATTGAGCATACCAGTCATTTATGTTCAGATAGCCAACAACTTGGCAAGTTGGGTTGTGTGGGACTGTGTTGGATTGAGCAGGAAACTTTATGAGTAACCGTCGGGCTCAGTTGGATTTAGGGGGTAGTCCTGGGGAACTACTAGGGGGGTAGGGAAAGGGTCGGCCTTACATACGGTACTTGTAGGAGGTCGTTAAATACATACTTATGTAAATATTTCAACAACCATGTGTGGTGCTTGTACTTGCTACGTGTACGCATAGAGAAAGGTTTCTATGGTGTATGTGATGCGATGCGAGGGTGCAGCCTAACCTACACCATCTTGGGACTTGGTCGCTGCCCTCTACTCATCCCTATCCAGCATTAGGGTCCTCAGGTCCCCGTGTCACTGAGACCAACATCCCGCCGCAGCGTGTCAATGAACGTGGCTCGTCTCAGGATGGTGTCGTGGGCTGCTAGCTCCGGGTGGCGGATGCAATGGCCCGCCAGACCCATCCTCCTCTCCCCGATGTAGTCTGAGATGTGTGGAAGGCCTCGACCTTGTAGGTCGATTTTTGCTGATGTGGTCTCTCCAGGAGACATCCAGAGCTATGCGTAGCGTCCTGGTGTAGAGGCCATCAAGCTACTTCTCCTGCTTTACAGTGAGGGTCCACGATTCAGCGGGGTCCGCTCATAAGTCTGACGCCTCATAGGTCCGACGCCTCATAAGTCCGACAAAATCGCATCCCCTAACAAAATAAAGGCCCATAAGTCCGACACCTCATAGGTCCGACGCCTCATAAGTCTTACGCCTCATAGCTCCGACGCCTCATAGCTCCGACGCCTTGTAGGTCCAACAAATTAAACTCCTCGTTCTTCCGACGTTGGACTTATGAGGTGTCGGACCTATTAGGTGGAATAAATACATTTTATGCCCCATACGTCCAATGCCCCAAACGTCCGATGCCTCATAAGTCCGAAATTTCAGACTTATGAGGTGTCGGACCTATGAGGGTTATGATGCGGCCCCGATTCAGCTACCTAAAGCATCACTGACTTGACCGTCGCTACATGTATGCTATGTTTAAATTTATGAAAAGAACATGAATAAAATATTGACACCTCTAAACATCAACTTTTTATCCTTTTTTCTTCTGTTGATCCACAGGAGCCACAACACATCCATGACTTCAACCTGTTGCCGCCCCTCCCTCTGGGTGATCTGACTTTGGCCCTGATCCTCCCAGCCACTCATACCCTAATCCAGGGGGAGGAGTAATGGCAGAGGTCTCACCAGTCCGAGGGACCCGTTCATCCTGTCCGCCGGAGGTAGACTGTGGGGAAGCCGACTCGCTGGAAAGGTAGGTGACCTGTGCCCCAAACAGATGTGTCATACAGGGGCGTGTTGTTGCAACCGTGACCAGAAACAAGTTTCGGCTTTGGTCATTGGTTGTGCGTTTTCGTGACTTTGGTTGGCTGGAGTGACGTCACTGTTCCGACCAAAACTGAACCAAGGCCAAGGGTCTGTTACGGAGTGCATTTCAAGATGGCGGAAAGATAAATACATGACACTTCATAACAAAACGGTGTTGGGAAAAAATAAGCTTGTAATGCTTATTTTTAATACGTACACGTATCGTAAGTTTGTGCATTTTAATTGGCCTGTAATAAAATGTCTATACAACTTACACACCCACAAGGTACATGTAGTATTATTCCGAATTTCGCCGGGACAGGCCGCAAACATCTCGATGTTGTCAAAATGTCCGCCATGTTTGTTTACAACTTTTTGACACTTTTCGGTTCAGCGTTTATGTGCGCATATGTAGACATGTTTCTGGTTATCAATTTGACTTCACAAACATGTTTCTGGTCGCGGTCGCGACAACATGCCCCTGGATTACGATAGCACAGTCTGGTTCTCTGACCTGACAACTCTGACGAAACAAAGGTCAGGTAGCCGCCGATGTCACGTGACCAAAACTGGAGGCATTCCTTCCCGTTTTCCGAAAACGTCCGAACTTTGCCAGAATAGGTTCCATTGAGACATTCGGATGTTGTCGTTATCGTCCGCCATGGTTGAGTGTTCCCGGTAGTAAGGTAAACAACAAAATGACAGTCAGGCCTAGCCTCAGCTCGCTCCCCATCAAGCTGTCAACGTTAAATTGAAGTAATGATTAAATTGAAGTATCCATGAATTTGCGAGTTCTTGGTATACCGGTACTCGCGTGTACTCAGGAGGTCGCGTTTTCCCTTGCAAAATTTTTGAGGAGATACGAGTGAGGTGCGTGCGAGTACGAGCGCGAGGGTACTTTAATTTAATCAAAAAAGTTTATTTTATGCCTGACCCTCCTACCAGCTACATATGTAAAAACAAAATATCAAACAAGAAGTTTGGAGGATTGTGCAGGAATGGGTAAGGGTAGAGCACAATCTCTTTGTGAAATAAAGATGCTCTTTGGAAGAATGAAGACTGCCATCAGTCTCCTGCACTTTGGTGGATTTTGGAGGATTCAGAAAGTCTCCTTGAAAAAAGCCTTGCAAATTTATTCATGTAGCCTTTTTTGGGAAGTAAGGTTTACCGTATGGGGACAAGTACATGTACATGTACCAGGATATTAAGTGGAGGGACCCTTGTTTGAAGCTGACCGCTCCCATGCACCTAGTAATCAACGAGGGGAAATGCTGTCCTGGATGGAAATTTAAGTTGTTGGTGCTGGGAGGGGGAAGCGGAGGAAGGCGAAACGTGGAGCCCCTTTAATGTCGAGATTTTGCGAAAGGGTAAGCGCGATGCTTATCGGGGGCCGTTTTTAGGCTGTGGCTGTAACTTGTCGGATGCTGCTTCCAGGGTGTGTGTCCGAGCCACGTGGCCGGGTCTGGAATAGTCATGATTCAGACGCTCCGCTTCCCCCCTGGGGAAACGGGCTCTAAAGTTAGCCGGTCTTTCCTTTGTGAGACATACTCGTACAAGGATTATGTGCTTTTTGTGCTTTAGTTTGAAGTCTGGGTTGGCAGTGCTCAGGTACTTTGGACCGAAGTTTTGGAGCTGTCAGATTTTTTAAAAAGTCTTTTCAATTGAGGACTTTTCTTCGCAATATCAAGAATCATCTGATTGTTGTCTTCAGGAAGTGGAGCTCTGCGATGTCTCTTCTTGGACTGTAGCAACGGCCGGTTTTTCGGCCTAGCCCAGACATTTCGTGGCTGTCTGAAATCTGCTTCATGAGACTTTACTCGGGGGCCATTGAAGGTGGGGACCACCGATTGGGTGGGGCCTGTTAGGTTCCGCCCTTAACTTTTCGTTGGATATTGTACAGGTGTGAATTAATGTACATTTACTACATGTACCGGTATGTCTACAGAATATTTCTGCAAAGCCGTAGATATGTACCGGTATGTACAAGTACAGCTCTAGCCAAGATTTTCAGTCCATTTGACATTACTTGCAGACACAACTTGCCGGTAAGGATGTTTTTTTAAGGGATCAAGTCAAGAATGTTACAAATATGAGCAATTTATAAATGTGCCTTTTGCGTGGAAGCGGGATACGGACGTAAACGTGGACAAGGCCAAGTTGACATCAGCACCCTGTTCGCAATTAAGCTGCGAATCTTTCGTAGCAATCTTGCAGAGCAGATGAGGAGATAAATTGATACGGTTGAGGATATAAATTGTCATCAACAATTCATGGACATCCTTGGCACACATGCGGTCTTAGGAACAACTTGGCAATCATGTAATTGAACGCGAGACTCCGCGCGATCTCAGAATGGATTGAGTTCAAGGAGGTGTTCCGTGAACTTTTGAATGTACCCTTGTGCACCTGATGCAAGCAGGCAAGGCAACTCTCCTGCAACTGAATGTGTATTACTCACTGCAGTGAAACTGTATCATTCCATTCTGTGCAGTGGGCCTCCTGTAGACGTACATGTAAAATGTGAGCTCTTTGACAAACGGTGAACTCTTTGACATGGACATTTACATGTTCACATACGTGTATTCTACACTTTTCTGCAAGTAACATGGTGTTGAAAATGCCATTTAAAGGACGCTACACACAGAATTAACACACTACATGTGTGTATGTTCTGTATGTATAGCCATCCTGCCTAAATGCTGGCCACTTTTTTTTCATGAATGTACACAGACCTACATACGTTCATACTGTGTACCGGTATGTCTGCTTAAATGGATCAACTACATACATTAAACTACATGTACCGGTACCCGTACCCGTGCAAGTACCGTATTGATTGAACATTATGAACGTTGGAGACTTGTACAGTACATGTACAGTACATGTACCTGCTTTTGTAGCAACGAGGAAATGCACACACACAAAGCCGTGATTATTAAAAATCTGTACACTTGCACTTCACCCAAGGGCGTATTTGTATCAAAACCCCATCAGGAAATTGATCAATTTTATGATAAACTGCAAATTGGACATCGCCCAATTTCATCTGTTTTTGAGAGAGTGAATATGGCACGTGCTGTTTTCTAAAACAAAGGATGCTGCAAGCCTGAAACCAAAAGCTCCACAGGGAAAGCGAAACCCGTGACAGGAAACGCTATTGTTTCAAGATTGGAAAGCTGGAACGTTTGCCACGAGTCTGCAAGCCTTTGTGAGGCGTTGAAACAACGTGGTATGTTTGCTGTTGCTATTTCAACATATTGGAACGTACTCATGAACCTCAAAGACTACAGTGAACATAGAATGATGAAATGCTTGGGGTAGTTTGAAATGGTTTACGTGTACAGAAACAAACAAAACTGGAAGTTAGTCATTTTCAGAGCTGTTTAGGATTCATATACAGTGTAATGACAAATATTGCACTGTGATTATTTTACTACCCTGCATAGCTCTCTGTGTGTTTTTTGTTGCCGCACAAGTTTCCAGTACGCTCGATTTCCGATACCTTTGACAAGAGAGTGCAACCTTCATTGCTCAAAGCGAATCTCCCGGTGGGAGACTCAACACATCCAAGCGACCGGTGAATCGGCGCGGCAGCTGAACTGCGAAATGGACCGAACGATAATGTGATACTTTTGACGGACAAAGGAGCGTGCATAATTCCATTGTGTCGGGGAATTGTGGGGTTCATTTTGCCGAGATTTTGCTCCTGTTGAGCTGTAAGATATCAAGTTAATTTGTGGTCGATACACGTACGGTACGGTAGATGTACCCATTTTTATACTTTTGTACACATCTGTGAATGATGTTTCGTAAGAGGAGTAATCGTGTGAGGTCATCCTTCGCCGGCAGTAAGGGCTTCAAGCGAGCACTCAGCACTGGCAGGTTAGTATTTTCTAGTTTGTTTCTAAATTGTAAATAATACACTGTTGTTGTCTGCATACTGGCAGCCTACATGTACATGTAGGTGCATGTGACTGTATCAAGCCAGCTTGGCTCATACAGTCTATGCGCACAGCAGGATTTGACGATTGTTCACGCTGGAATTAATGGACAGTCTACCATATGTGTGTAAAAATTGTTGAGGCGACACTTACAATACATGTAGATCTATAGTAAATATACACCCATTCTTGTTACGTACATACTGTGGGGACTACTGTACACACAAGCTGTCTCATGGTGGTAATATGGGGGACCGCAGATTTGAATTTTCCTACGGTGCGTCTTAAGATGCACCATTGGAAAGGCCTTCTTTCGTTGATTACTTCAAAATGACAGCTTGCCAGAAAGAATAATTTCACAGGGAGTTTAGTCCCCTTACTATCTTTCAACCAAGTATGTTTTTCAACAATAATTATGCCAGTTACTTTTCGGACAGCTGCAAATGATGGACTGTAGCTTTAACAAATATGCCTACATGTTGTACACTGTCGCTATCTGGACTTTTGTTCATCACACCTTCATGTTCAAGTACGTTCTAGCAAGACAGCATCGTACGGGTAGAATGAGAATCAGCACTCCATATTCATTTACACCATGATTCAGTCAATAAATCGTGCATGCTCGAATGTACATGCACCCGGTACATGTACTGTACATGTATACTGATACACTTGTATGCATGTCATTAACGGAACACGTGAGTGGCCCCATTGGAAAGTTGCCAGCACTTGATTGCAGTTGAAATCCATAAAGCCAATTTGCTGTGAATATGGGAAATTTTATTCAGCAGTGTAAAATTAATGTGAAGGGGCTGCGTGTTTAGGGACATGCTTTCAGGACAATGACCCTATAGCCCAAGGGCACCAACTTGTAAACCTGGTTATAGTAATCCTGCATAGTTGCGGTCGTTTTATTGTCGAATTTTTTTGTGTAAAGCCCGGCCGTGGAATTTTTTGTTTCGATATGAACTTGCATGATGTACTGGAGTTGTCAGTCTTCAGGCACTTGTCAAAATGTCAGGCATTTGTCTGTTTACATGGGGACAAAATAAAATTACCGATTGTATACACTTGATCGTGGTACGCTGAAAGGTATGTGGCACGCATTTTTGTGTGCAGTACACTACACTTGTTCATAACCATGTGTAAAATGTAGTACAGGGTGAGTCCAAAAAAGCAGAACCCAAACCCCAAAAATTATATTTCATATTTAAAAATATATGTACCGGTAGCACCAAAAATTATAACTGAAAAGCCAATTTCATAATCATAAGCTACTTTTAAGTGAAAAAAAATACTGAAATTGCTCAATCCGTTTAAAGAATATCACCATTTAAACACAATAATCCTAAAACCTCTTTCCTCCAAAAATGGGATTTCAAGAATCACCGTCACAATTGTCTTTAAACATCACCAGCAATAAAACCTCAGTTTAAAAGTTACAAATATTCAACAAAGTCCTTTTGAAGGCCTGTCTTTTAACAAAAAAGTTGATTTTTAAAATCATGTTGTTTGCCTAACCAGGGTTGTTAATAAAGATATTGTGTAGGCAGTTGTTGAAACAAGTATTCTGTGTCATTTTCTTTCTTGTTCCAAACAGTCAAAAACAAACTTTTATGGACGAGACAGGTTTTAGGGTCATTGCGTTTAAATGGTGATATTCTTTGAACGGATTGAGTAATTTCAGTAATTTTTTCGTCTAAAAGTACCAGTACCTTATAAGATTTGCTTTCCAGTCATTATTATTGTTGGCGCTACCGGTACATGTTTTTTTAAAAATATTATTATTATTTTTATTATTTTTTTATTATTAATGGTTTATCTTATTAAACTTTCACGTTATGTATTAAGATTACAGAGAAAATATGAAATATATTTTTAGGGGTTTTGGTTCCGCTTTTTTTTACTCACCCTGTAGTTCTGCTGTTACACGGATGCTTAATATTGCACTCTGTTATAGTAATGTAGACAACATATACATGTACATTATTGTACATACTTTATGTACATGTTCATGTATGCATAACATGACATACATGTAACTGTGTACATACCTAACTGTTAACTCTTTCAGTGCCAAACTCGTATATGTACGAGGTATATTTGTTAGTACAAAAGCGCCAACCTCGTTCATGTACGAGGTAATGTTCGTACTTAAAATTGCCAAACCTCGTACATGTACATGTATGAGGTAGAGTAAATATGTAGTAGAAGGAGGGGGAGGGTACCAGACTTTACCCCCTCCCTGTCTCTGCCCCTCCCATTGTACCCATCCCTTTCCAATGATCCCCGCCCCCTCCCCTCTCTCTCTCTACCCCCACCCCTCTCTCTCCCCACTCCCCAAATATATCTCCCCTCTAGCTCCCCAAATATATCTCTTCTCTCTCCGAGTTGTTATATTATAAGTGGGGGGTACGGCGACAAACCCCATATCTCCCTCTGTCTAGGCCCCAGACCAGGCTCTTACTATCTCTTTATTTTAAAAACTTTATTTAAAAAAATAAATCATTTTTAATAAATGAACCTCGAGCTATCTAATAAAACAGATCAGTGCGATCATCATATAATCATCGAGAATGGTTTTTTAATTTGTGAAACGTGCGGTGAAATAATTTCACGTTATTTTGATTTTTCGGCAGAAAATGCGCAAGAAGATCGTATCAATTGGTCAACTTTAAAAAGAAACAAAAGAAAAACTGTGGAGAAACTTATTTTTTCTGTTTGTCCAGAGCAAGACGTAGAAGATGTCCAAGAAACAATCAATAAATATAACGAGCTCGTTAATTACAAAACATTGAGGGGAAACGGATGCGTGAAACGGTCGTTAATAGCGGCGTGTTACCATCACGTCGTTGGATGGAACAAAGAACGAGTTAGAGATGTATTTAAAGTAACTCAAAATCAATTTAATAAGGCACTAAAAAGATACGATGACCACTACAATAAAGGCGGGGCCGAGGGTGTTGCCCTAAGAGGTGAAATAGAGGTATAACTCGGTGGATCGCTTTCATAATGTTTATTTACCGAGAATTTGAACTTGTAAGTTTTTCGATAAGAGATTTTTTTTCTTTTGCCAGCCGTTCGTCTACCCGTTTTTTAACTTCTTTTTCAAAGTCTGTATCGTTTTTAATTTTTTGAAGCTTTGTGCTGGTCTTTGTTCTAATTTTTTGCTTAAGCTCGTTAAATTTTGCGAGCTCTCTCGTAATCAATAAGAACTCTTCGTGCGATATATCTCCGTCGTTGATGGCTTGAGACACGTATTCTTCAATCGTGTTAAGTTTGGAGTCTGCTAATATTTTAATCTGGTCGTGCTTTTTCAGCTTGGCGGCTAATCGCTTAGACGTGATTCTAAGCAGAATATCTACACCAAAAGCGCCTATAAACGTTCCTTCTAGCACCAATCCAATGGGGGCTGATATAACACCCAAGAGAGCGGGAATACTGACAGCCCCCGCTATAGCCCCCAATCCTTCTAATCCTATCTCTACGTAATGAATAGTGTCGATCATTCTCTTTATTTTTTTATAAGTGCGCTCACGGTGGTCTCTCTCTTTCAAGATTAAAGATCGAATCTCTTCAATCTTTTTAAGTCTGAACACTTTTGTTTCTTCGTTACTACGTAATTGGAGTACATCTCCAGAAATATCGGGGTATAACGCCTTACCATCTACACTCATGTTTTTAATATAAAAAGATTTTAAAATTAAAAGATCTCCAACTCGATAATGATACCCTCACCCTTATTGTTGAATACCTGTCCTTTTTCACCGCTGATAGAAAATGTCAGTTTGTCGATTATACCGTTTTTAAGTTTTTTGAAATCCTCGACTCTATCAGGCTCGGGTTTGCGCGTAGCCACGGGTACGATTTTCAAGATGTCAGACGGTCGACCATTAAAAAAGTTTTCACTCGTACTTAATTGCGGGCAGCGAATAAACAAAAATTTAAACGGATTAACGTCGTAATACCCCGTGTACACCACTTTGGGTACCAGTCTTCCTTTGGGTAAATTGAGTAATCGAGATACTTCTCTGTTCAAGCGCAATTTGAGATTTACGTCGGTTATCACCAACGTCACCTTTTTAGATTCTCTAAATACTCGAAAACTTACCCCGGGTATAGAATTTAAAATGAAATCGAACCAATCGACGTCGTACCACCCCGGTGGTATGATGACCGAACCGATACTTCCGAGTGGCAACGGCTCTAAATGACTCGGAGGAATAAAATCGAAATCATCACCCGTCACGATAAGACTTCCTCTTATAATCACTCCTGCTTCTCTACTATCTCTCAACTCGCTCAACTCGCTCGCACCCATTTCTCCTTCAATAAACTTTAAAGCCAATTCCTCACCTTCAAAGATTTTTCTTTCTCTAACAAATAATATTCTTACTAAAGATTGAAGCGTATTAAGTTCTAATTCAGTTTTTGTTATTTCTGAATTCATGGCGGCTAAAATCAACCCTCGCCGTTCAGCTATAATAGCTCTTTTTCTTTTGTTTGCTTCTAAAACGGATTCTAGTCTGTCGTCTTCGTACGCTTTTATAAGATCGTTTATAGTTTTTTGTAAAACATTTTCATCGTTCACTAAATAGTGGTATGGTATATCGGGTAACAATCGCTCTATAAAATCTCTATCCGGCGTTGTTATGTGTACATCTGAAAGAAACTCCGCGGGTATGAGGGGAGGTTTATCCGTGGTAAACGCGGGTCTCCCATCTATTTGCGTAAACCAATCAATCTCCGTGGCGCTGGAAATATTAAAATATCCGGCGTTAAACAACACCCTTTTTACGCGTATAGATTTTTGACCGTTTAAATTATCTACGACGTCTTCTAATTTAAACGTCTGCTGATTTTGAAACAAGTGAAACGAATGCATTTATTTTAAAGTCTTTTTATATTAAAACTGAAACTAAAATAATGAGTGATTTTAAGTCGTTAAAAAAGCAGATACAATCGATAGCTGATCAGGTAACGAGACAAGTAAATCAAAATGTAGCCAAGGCAAACGAGCTAAAACATCAAGCTGCACCCCAAGCAAAGTTTTTAAACAGCACTAAACCCAGTGAACTGGAGGTCATAGTTAATAATACCAACGGGTTTTTAACCATGTTTCCCGACTTAACCTCGGACTACAAATTGCCTCACGTTGAGACGGACGAGGATGTAGATCGTTGGAAATCACACCCCATGTCGTTTTATCAAAATCAGTTAAATTTTGCAATCTACTGCGCTACTACGGGCTGCGGTATTGGATTCGATCTTTTCAATGCGAGCAACCGTTACGTTTGGGCCATCTTTAACTTTCATTTATATTTTACGATTAGAAAGATCCTGTACGACATTGCCGCTCCTTTACCGGGAGATGACGCATTTAACGCTCTAGACAACAGTTATAATCACAGAGCATTTACCGATACCTGTTTGTTGTTTGGCATAGATCAAAACAAGTCTTTTAAACAGACGAGAGACACAAAATCTAACGGTTTAGGTACCTCATATATCTTTAATAAAGGCAAGTTTGTGGCGGTTGGTGAATATGATAAAGCACTACCCAACAAACCCAACGTTCTTTACGGCGGCTACCACGGTCTAGACAGTCCCAAAAAGAGTGGAAGCCTTTACGTTCCTTGGACGGTTATTTACATCGAACAAAATGAATCAGTACAAAAGGCTTGGTTAGATTTTATACCCAACACGAGTTCGTTTACCTCCGCGGGAATCATAAAGATCAACGAATCAATTAGATCTTACGTGTACGCTTTACTCGGTGCGCAGGCTCAAACAAAAACGAGCGTATTATCACCGGGAACCGGATTAGACGCTCAGAGACAATTTAACGTCATCGTTGAAGATATCATCAATGCAGCAGACGACATGGAAACGAGTATCGATCAATTTCAAGACTCTTTGCAGTATGCCAGAACGCCTTTAAATTTTGTCGTGAAACCGGGGTTGTATTTAATTCCATCGGATATGAACTTGAGGGTTGGAACGCACGACGGCTATAACAACAATCTTCAAATCGCTACCCAGAGTATGAACACTGGTTTGGTGCCAGATTTAAACTCACAACCTCAACCGGACGACTCTTTTGATGACACCGATGACGTCGCGCCACCAACACCCCTAAAGCCTATGACGAACGATGTTGTATCACCTACACCAGCACCAGCACCAACACCCTCACCAACACCAGCACCTACAGTTTTAACAAAGGAGCCCACGAAACTACAAACTCACCAAGACGAAAAATTATCGTTGACGGTAGGAATATTTGCTATCGTTGGCATGGGTATTTTAGCTTACGAGGCAATGCGATAAGTCACACTCTAATCTCACAAGACAAAAAAAATAAGCCTTACCAACTTTGCGCTGGTAAGGCTTATTTTTTTTGGTTTAAACTTGATTACAACTATTACTACCATCGTTTTTGCAGGTACGCAAACACCAAGGCTCCCACACCCAAAAACAAAGCCCACACGTGTTCGGCCAACCACGATACGGACTTACTCAGCGCGTTAAATATCCAACTGAGTACGCTGCCTATGATACCCGGCAGAGCACCCAACGCGCTCACTCCCAGTTTTTGAAGAGCAGATGCAAAATTAGCGAGTTGTTTTGAAATCCACTCTTTGATACCACCTTTTGGTGTTAGTGTTGGTGCAGGTGTTGGCGATGGCGCGGGTGGGGCACCTGCACCTCTCACGCTAGCGACGATGCTACTCACTATCGTGCTGATGGCTAAACTCAAAGCGGCTAAAATACTCACTACGGTCACACCTTGTTCTCTAAACAGAGTTCTAATCTTTTCCGCCAGATTCGTGTCGTCGCCTAATATTTTATTAATCGTTTCTTTGATTCTAGCGATCTGACTTTTGAGCCCTCGTTCGTTGGCTTTTGCGGCTTCTAATCTGGCAGATCTTTCAACGTTCAAGTCGCTCAATTTATCGTTTAACTCTCGTCGACCCTCTTCGCTGTGAGATTCGTCGAGTTCCTGTCTCGTGGCTGCAATCTCTCGGTCCAGTTCTGTGAGACGCGCTAAATTAAGTTCTAGGTTACCTCTCAACGTCTGAAGAGTTTTGTCTAAACCCTGGAGTTCTCTGTAATTCAATCCTTCTGTTTGAGCGCCGGTGTCTTGTTCTAAATCGTCTATAATCTCGATAACCTCATCGGTGACTCTGGGTAGTTCTGTCATGGGGATACTCTCGGGTTGTATTGATTGCAGTTGTTGACTTTGATCGTCACTGAGTGTCTTACGTTCGTAATGCGTAAAGCCTAATTCCTTTCTAATAAAATCTCTACCGTTTAAACCCATCTTTCTTACATTTAACTCTATAGTCCTCAGAGTCAAGAATCTGTCTGGTTTTCTTTGATCCGTTAACCTTAGTAAGCCTTTACCAGTGTCATAAAATAAACCGTCTGGTTTGAGAATAAATTTTTCGTATCTCGGAGAGATTGGTTTATTGTATATGTTATAAGTATCGTAAAACTCATCAACGCGACCATTAGTGACCATGCTTCTTCCTTGATCTAAAACGTCATCTATGTCGGTAGTGAGGATTGGTGGTACAGGAGTATCAAAGTTGTCGTCCAAATTGGTCTCTGCTACATCATCATCGCCATCGTAATCGTAATCATCAACGGGGTCAAAGTCAAATCCTCCCTCAGCCATTTATTTAATAAACCTATTTAAATTATGCCGTTTTCATTATACTGCCCGGTAGTATACCCTGGGTCACCAACCAATTTTGCGTGGCCAGAGCTCCACTTATAATACCCGTCAATTTAGCCGCATCTTCTACGCTTAGTTTGTTTAAATCCGGCGCTTTCATTTTGAGTAGTTTAGCTCCTACCATGGCGTATCCCATCGAAAGACCCGATATGACGGCTCCGTGATAAATCGTATTTGCTATTCCGTTGGTGTCAAAGTTACTCATCGTTTTTAATATAACAATTTTTAAATTGCTGGTTTATTCCATGTCTAGCGTTTTGGGGGAGCTGGGTGAAGTGGGTTGCGTGACTACCGGCACTGGCTGTATCACCGGCGCAGTTGCCTTACTTTTTAGTACCAGCAGCCCCACCCCTATTATAGACGCTATAGCCCCCCACATCGCCCAAGAGTTGTAGTCTGGTGAGCTTGTAGCTTCGTCCGATGTTACGTTCATTTTTGCTAATTTTAATTTCATCTGTCTATTGTGCTCGGCTAAAGCTTTACCCTGCTGAATTCGTTTAGGATTTTTAGTCTTGGTCACTCTCGTTACCGTCGGTGACGACGTTGTTTTTATCGGTTGGGGCGTCTCTGTCTCTGCTGGTTGAGCTGCAGGCGTTGCTGTCGCTGCTTTCTGATCTTCCATTTATTATATTAGGTTTATTAAATTTCAAATGTTTTGTTGTGATAATCGTAGCAACTAGGGTGATATTAAAGTTCCGTACTTGTAACAAACGTCGCTCAACATACCAGCCATACTCGCGCTTATAATAGGATCAGAACTCAAGTCGTTGGTGAGTTCTTCTTCAGAATCTATAGTGACGTTATATCCTAAAACTTGTACGGGTGTAACCACAGCTAACACTCTCGAAAATAGACTTAAAGTGTATTTACCAACGGTTTTAACAATTTCATTTCCAAATTTAGTTTCGTACAGATGATACAGCTTTTCGAGTTCTTTACTGTCAAGAGCTTCGATATGTTTAACGGTGTATTCCTTTCCCAAGTACTTTCTAGAGTTTCCGGCTGCTACGACACCGCACAAACGATCTTTATGTTCTGCGTTGTGATCTTGTTCACTCGTTAAAGTAAGTTTTAGGTCCTCCATTTAATTAGAAAGGAATTTAATTTTGTTGTAGCTGTTGCAACTTTGTTACAAAAGCAAAGGTATTGGTAGGTGTAAAACGATAGATTAAGCGATATGATGATAATAGCCAAAAACTGCATATACTCGAATATTGCTATCATTTACTAACAACAAAATACATTTTGTTGACGTTTGTTGATTAACAAATTGTAGTTTGTTGAATAGGTTGCTACTCAACTAGCTGTTAATTGTTACTCACCTAGCTATTAATTGTTACTCACTTAGCTATTAATTGTTACTCAACTAGCTACTCAAGTAGCTCGTAACTAACTGGAGGTTCGGTGTATACGACCAATTTACTATATTTCACATCTCTCAAACGTCGTTTTATATAATCTCGTTCTTCAATGGGAACGACATCATTTTCGTCTAACGCTTGATCAAACGATGTTTTATCTTTGCAGTAAAATAACGCCAACCAAGCCGTGTTTTCTCTATAATCTTTTAAAACGCTGTTGTACTTTTGGGTCAGTAACCAACAGCTGTGATTTACGTGTCTTCCGCTAAATGCCATCTTGCTTAGCGCGCACGTCTTTTTACGATATTTAATCTCTTGATCCGAAGAGCAATCGTCCACGATAAACAACGTGGCAACACCTTCAAATATTTTCCTGTAAAAATCGATCGCTTCGTTGAGCGTCATCTTGTACAATTCCGGATCGCAGAGGTATACCTCGGGATCTGCTTGAATCCACTTTCTTTCGATGTACGTTTTGTTTTTAAATATGGTAGGGCAAATGATGACTATCGCCTCAAATGTGTTTTTATAATCTGACTCTAACAGATCCAAAATCCATTTGGTTTTGCCCGAATTTGTTTTGCCGACGATTAAAGCGCAATGCGGTTGTGTCATTTTAACTTAACAGAGATTTAAAATTCCCGTCTTCCAAGTTCAATTGAGCATCCATGACTAAAAATACGTACATCGTGAGGTCACCTTGACCTTCGGCTTCTCTGTTAAATTGAATGTTGATGCCTCCTCCGTCTCCAAGTTTCCTACCGGATCCGTGAGCGGAATTGTCGTCGTTACTTCTAAAATCGAGCCACAGACCGTACTTGTCTTTTAGGTAGTCTCCAAGGTCAAAACCCGTCAAATTTAAGTCTTTAGCTACTCCGCGCTTTCGGTATCGCTGTCTCCAAAGAACTTGTTGATTTCATTCCAGTGTTGATACTGAAACATGCCTTGACTGTAGAGTTGATTGGGTTTACCTTCTACGGTCACCGATGTTTTGGTTATTTTTGGATTGTAAAATCGCTGCGGATTTTTGACAGCGGGATCTTTAAACAAAAACAAAATACCCTTGAGACTCCTGATGGGTTGATTGACGCTGACGTTCCAAAGCGTGTCCGATTTGTTGACGGATCTAACTTCTAGCGAGTGGATTTTATCAAACAGATATTGCATTAACCCCTTGTGTTTATTCCTGATGGTGATAGCTAGGTCTCTGTTGGTCACCACTTCGTATTCGAGAGACAAGTCTGAGATACTGTACATCGCCGCCGTATCTGAACTGTTGACTACTTTATCGTGATCGTTAAACTTTATCTCGTACGTCAGAGGTTGTTTTAAACCGCTGGGGTAAAAAGGGTGATGCGAAGTCAGTATGTCAATGTCTAGGGGAATACAATATCTGTTACCATAGGCATCCGCGATAGCTTGATCCTTACCGTTGTTGGCGCCCGCGTTAGCATCTTCAGCCCCAGTTCTTAGTTTAGACACATTTTCTTTTTCTATGCCCGAGTACGCCATGTTTCGAGTCGTCGAGCTGTTGATCCAATTGTCTTTAAAGTTGTGATACACGTCGGCGTGACGATAACTCACAATTTCGTGACCTTGAAGCCTGACGCTGATTTCGCTGACTAAATTTCTGGCTAAATTGCCAAAAATAGTTCTATTGTTGTCGCTTCCACCTTCGAGTTCTAAATTGAAAGCTAGTTTACAAGTGCCGGGTACGATCACGTCGTCTACACCCAATTGAGGAAACTTGACCCTCAGCGTTTGCCCCGCCGATATACTACTAGGATTGTGGGTAATGACCACCTCTTTTCTCTCACCCTTGATAGATCTGGGTATTTTTAATAGCCTGCTGGGATTGAGCTTTTTTCCATACGCATTCATTTTATTTATACGAGTTTTAAATTTAAAGGTATCTGTAAGCCAAAAAGCCCACCAATAGCGTTCCTCCCGCGATAAACGCCAGTTCTTTTTCTATTTGTTGGTCGCTAGGCTCGTAAAAATCTTCGAGTTTGGGTTCGTGTTGCAGTCCTACGGGTAGTTCGGTAGATTGTCCACTCACCTCGTTGTAGTAACGCAACGCTCGGTCTACGTTGGAAAATGTTTCTTTAGAGGCATTTTGTTTTCTGATACGTTCGTTTAGAAAATCTAGATATTTCGTTCGTTCTCGTTGCCACTTATCTTTGGCGGCTGAGAGTTGTTCTATCGCTAAATCGTGTCTCTTACGCTCCTCGTCACTCTGTTTCAGATTTGAAAATAAAAAGTTTGAACCCGTAAAAGCTAAGGCGTTGACGATCGCGCCTCCTAACATCATAGCAACGCTAGCCATATTATTATAAACGTCTTTTATATTAAATAATATGCAAACATTATCTAAACTGTATTATAGCCCGAGCGGTTATTGGAGAGGTGAAAGCGCCGTCGACCATTTACACGATAAAACCAAAATCGATAAAAAGGTAATCAGAGATTGGCTTAAAAAACAAGCGATATGGCAAATTTATCTACCGGGTCCTGCGTATGTACCAAGGCCTACGAGTACATCGCGAGAGTTTGAAACACCAAACGACTTTCACCAAATGGATGTGCTATACCTACCCTGGGATAAAGTAAAACGCAAGACTTATAAATACGCTTTGACGGTTGTCGATGTTGCGAGTCGATACCACGAAGCAGAACCTTTGGTTTCTAAAACGGCGGATTCCACACGAGATGCTATCGTCAAGATTTACGCGAGGTCGCCTTTGAGTTACCCTAAAACGTTGAGAGTAGATGCCGGTACCGAATTTAAAGGAGCATTTAAAAAATGGATGGCCTCAAAAAACGTCGAGATTATCGTCGGCGAACCCGGAAACCACCGATCGCAGGGTATCGTAGAAAGATTTAATCGAACGCTAGCCGAGAGACTGTTTGGTCATCAGTACGCTCAAGAAATGTTAAATCCCGAGAGTAGAAACACGCAATGGGTCGAGCGATTACCCAGCGTGATCAAAGCTATAAACGATGAAACGACAAGATTAATAGCTAAAGCGCCGTCAGAGGCGGTTAAACTAAAACAGGTCCGGCAATCGCCGGCTAACCCCGTTAAAACAAAAGAGCAACAATTACCGCAAGACGCTATGGTTAGATATTTATATTACCCGGGCGAGCAAGAGGGTGGAACTTCTAGAAGAGCCACGGATCCCATTTGGAGCGTAGACATCTTCAACGTGGAAAAAAGAACGAGTCAATTTAAAATGATTGAAGGTAAAAAAGTCACGACGGGTCCTACTCTTTATTACCTGCAAGACGGCCCAAAGGAGTTTGTTGAGACAAGAGAGTAAACTCGTACCCGAGGACACTAACTTACCGCCTAATTAATATCTAGATTACGGTGACCATAAGCGAGCGTGTGTATTCCATCCGGTAAATGTACCTCTTTGTGTCCAACGGACTCAACGATAGTTTATTTTGAGATACGGTGTAAAGGATGTGATTTTCCGATCTAATGTGAGTCATGGTTTCGTAATGAGATTTCTTGTTTAAGATGCAGTCGTAATAGTGTCGGTGTTTTAATTTCTTAGAGGTGACCGATTTTGTGACTCCCTTGGCTTTTTTCAAGTTGATGTCAGCGGTTAAAATCGAGTACATTTTAGGTCTTATGCAAACAACTTCTTTGATTATTTTACCTCCAAACTCGTCTTTAAATTTACCGATCACTTTCTTATTGGTTGGATCGTACAAAGGATGATCCGTCGGATAATTTGAAAGGTCGTATTGTTGTCCGTTTTGCTGCATATCTTTGTATACGTCGTCAGTGTGCACTACGAGTACCAAACTGTCTGTATCTGTGTACATCAACCTGATTTTCTCTTTGTACTTGTCTTTCAAATGGTTGTAATAAAAATCGTACATCAGCGTCTTTGAGAGATCCAAGATACTCACTCCGCAGTAGATCGGTTTGTTTAACACGGTTTTAGTCTTGTACTTTTCGACAAATGACAATTTGCATTCTGAAAATGACGTCGTCGTTTTGTAGCTCGGTTTCTGTATAATTTTTTGGTATTTATCTCGATCGTCATCGTTACTGTCTCTGAGTAGGTAACCGTCGATTCGGTTTCTGACGTTTTCCATCGTCTTACCAAACACGCTGTTGTTCATCAGTTTAAAAAAGTCTTTCTCAAAATCAGAGGTCGCTTTTGTTCGAAGTTGCGTGTTTTTGTCGATGTAAGATGCCATCCAAGGCGCTTGTTTAAATTGCAGCACTCGATGCACCTTTTTAAGTTTCAAGCCGAGTTTGAGATACAACTGCAACGTGACGTAGTGCAAAACATATTTTTGTTTAGGATTAAGGGTACACGTTAATTTTTGCACGTTGCTACTAGGTTCGGTATCCAATAATTCGTTTTGATAATCAGACATCCATTCTTTTGGTATGACGATGTTTTCTGGCGCTAGGGGGTAATCGTTGTGCAGGTCGTGGAGATTGTCCGGGTAATCGAGGTCTACTTCGAAGCAGTAACCGGTGTTTGACGTTTTCCTGAGAGATAATATCTTGGACTCGGTAAACGTTTTTGTAGACGCCCATTTAAAGTCTTTGTACGGCAGGTATTGACTCATGGCCCAGCCGTACAGATTGTTTGCATCGAGGTAGGTGATGTAACTCGACGGCTCGTTTGGATTATGGTCGGGTAGGTATTTGTTGTTGGCTTTGTAGTATCTCATACCACCCACGCTCGAGATACCACCTCTTTTTGCCTTTTCAAAAAATAAATGTTTGTCTACGTCTTGCAATAGTTCGAGTTTAACTTCCGAGTGTTTTAACAAGGCATCCCACGACAATCCTGGTGCTGTGTAGTAATTAGCAGGATCTAACGCGTAGTTTGTAATACACGTTTGCCTAAAGTTTTCAAATACGCAAGCCAGTAATAACGTATCGGTAGTGACGTACAAATCGTGATATTCCCCCATGTTTTTAACTTTAAACTCGCTCCACGTCAGTTTAGCTCTGTCGTAGTCCTCTCGCGATATATTTTCGTCTTTTAGGCTGCTGTAAAATTGTTCGATGGGGGGTAGGCTTGTCTCTTGAAATCTGTCAAACGAGTCCATGTATTCATATGGATAAACTCCTTTTTGTAACAACGAGTCGATGTTTTGACGATTAAAATGTTCTCTGAGTAGTTTAAACGACTCTCTCGGACAAGCTTTAGATAATCTATCCAACGAAGACGCCATAAAATTAAACGAGTCTATAAATCGCATATTTCCGATCGAAAACGAAATATACTTTTCCGAATTTCTAGCGATAACTTGTATTTCCTTTTCGTCATCGTACTCTGAAATACTCTGCATGATCAAGTGAGCGTCATAATTTTGCAGATTGTGAAAGACGACCGGTATGGGGGTAAAACCTGGTTTAACTTGTAATTTTAGATTGCAGTAGGCGTGCGCGGCACCTCTATATCTACCCGTAACGTGGCAGTGATCTCTCACCTTTCTAAATTTGTTGATTTTCTTTTTGCATTCTAGACATTTAGACTCGGTAAATCCATTTTTGTTTTCGTACTGATGTTCTTTTATTTGTTTTTCTGTTTTTGGTTTTTTGGGTTTCTGGCACTGACAGTTGCTCGAGTAATTGGGATAAATTGGTTTCTCGCAAATCCAACACGTGCTTGTTTTATCATGATGTTCTTTAGCTCGCTCGTTAAATTTCATGGGTTGGGGTTTTTTAAATATGCAATTTATGTCGCTTTGTATTTTTAACATTTTATTGACAAACTTTGATGCGGCATCTTTACCTCTATAAGTCTCTTGATACGCATTGATGCCGTCGCATCGGACGACAACTAGCGAATAACCGCTTGCTTTGTGAATGTTTGTCTTTTGCGTGTTGTCCTTTTTATCGTCCGAGTTTTTTTCTAAGATCGATTCAAAGTCGGCGTAAACTACAAACGGTGCTTTTTGTTTAAACCTGTAGTTTTTAAATTCTAATATTGGCACATCGTTTTCGTCGACTATCCACTCGTTATTTACATATTTTCGCTTAGCGGTAGGAAATACAATCTTTGACGGATGTGTATCTATACCGTTACAATCGGTCATGTGTCTATCTAATTTTACTTGCGTTCTATAATGACACAGGCACCTTCGACAAAAATATTTCTTATTTTTATGTTTTGTAACGTTGTGAATCAATCTCGAAAAATTATTTATCCAGCAATAGTGATGCTTGTCCCCCTCAGAAAACAAAAACAGATCGATAGGTCGTGACTCTGGTTTGTAGTTTTTAGACACGTATAACGGATATATTTCTTCCTCATAACCGTATACGTTTATGGTTAAATTATTTTGTCTTTCTATCTTTGGTATCTGGTCGATCGGTGTTGGAAAGTCTACGCCTTTAAATTTGAGTCCGTCGTCTTTGGTGTATACAACAGGTTCTTCTTTATGAATTTTATATTTAGGATCGTTTTTTATGTTATTTTTTACTTTATCCGTATACAAGCCAAGAGCGGCTCTCAAACACCATCTCAAACACTCGTCGTCTTTGTTTTTAATGTTTATCATCGCTGTTTTCTGTTTGATACATTTTGGTAGGTCAATATAAGAACTACCCCTCACGGGGTTAAACCTGTTGATGTTGATATACAACGCCATTATCTTTTTTAAAACCCAACCCGATCCTTGATTCGTATACCTTTCATCCTTTTTAAATAGCTGGTCGATGTCTTCTTTTAAAACCTGTTTTATTTGACTTTGATTTAAAACGACTCTCTGATCGGTAAAATGTATAGCTTCGATCGTTTCGATCGTACCATCCGGTTTGGTTTTTTCGTATTTTATTTTGATTGTGAGCTCCATTTTTAAACCTCTTAGCTCTCTCAATTCTGACTTGATTTTATTTACAATTTGATCTTTGTGCGTATCAAAAAATCTGACTAAATCGTCGTTAAAAAGTCTAGGAATCAGTTCCCAGTTTCTAAAGTTGTTTCTAAATCTTCTCGTCGCTCTGAACTCAGCCTCTTGAAAATCTTCGGGTTGCCTAGAGTTTTGAATCGCCGAGATTAAATCTTTTTTCAACAATCGACCTTTATAACCCGACGGGTTATATTCTAGATCATAATTGTCTACAATCTGTTTGAGCTCATGTAGCTTCTTTTTCCTCAAGTTTCTAAATTGAGCTTCGTATTTTTTTATCCCGTTGATGTAGACTTTACGCGTAAGAGCAACATTTTGATTGTACGGTACATTATATCGCTGGACGTAATCGCGCAGCGTGGCTTTATTCCATCTAGAAAATCCCTTAACGATTGGTCTAATCATATCCATCATTTATATATATCAATATAATTTTTTTTATTTTTTTAAGAGGTCAGACTTTTGGATTTATAAGCAATCAGACTCACCGGCTTGTGAGAGAGATATTGACATTTTGGCGCTTCATACCTTTTTGCTCATTTTATACTACCCATACCATCGGCGCTCCATACATGACACAGTCACATCACACAAAAGACTTGCGACCCCGTTCTAGTTCGATCATGACTGTGCACTGAAATATGCAAGGTAACCGACCGTGAACAGCCTATTCTTCGGGTTGAATAGCCTGTCACTAAATTTAGCTTTGGAAATTTCCAGAAAAATCTTTCGCAATTCAGTAGGCCTATTTCTGTCTGTTGTGCAATTCAGTATATCAGCGTCATTTCAACATGATATGTCGATCGGTACAGACGTCTACGCCCAACGTGCAGTCACCAGCCAAAAGGTAAATTGTTTTTAACATTAAAGTCTGGCAATAATGTAGGTTTTCATATTGATTTTGTTCTCTAAAAAAACAACCTATACTACACAATCACTAGAAGTCTAGCCACCCATTAGTGTGTGTGATGTTTTTGATCAAACATTGAGTGTAAATGCTTTTTTCCACTTGTAATATTTTCAGATGATGACCCCCATCGCAACCTGTGAAAAAGAGGATATGCTGCTTTATAACTTTGCGTCGGGTTTATCGCACAAGCAAGATTTTTTCAAGTACCGCTAATACCATTTTTAAGTGTAAAAACCTCGAGATATTTCTTATAAAGTAACTTAAAAGTGTACCATTTTGATATATCTATTATGATATAAAAATTGACCAAAACGCTTACTCATACTTCTCCTCTAACTGTAATAAGTTTCATCGATGAGAATGATGTCATCAGTATTATTAGTAAAGGGAAGCTTGCTTCCCCTCTAACTGTAATAAGTTTCATCGATAAGAATGATGTCATCAGTATTATTAGCAAAAGGAAGCTTGCTTCCCCTCTAACTGTAAATTAAGTTTCATCGATAAGAATGATGTCATCAGTATTATTAGCAAGGGAAGCTTGCTTCCCTCTAACTGTAAATTAAGTTTCATCGATAAGAATGATGTCATCAGTATTATTAGCAAGGGAAGCTTGCTTCCTCTAACTGTAATAAGTTTCATCGATGAGAATGATGTCATCAGTATTATTAGCAAAAGGAAGCTTGCTTCCTCTAACTGTAATAAGTTTCATCGATAAGAATGATGTCATCAGTATTATTAGCAAGGGAAGCTTGCTTCCCTCTAACTGTAAATTAAGTTTCATCGATGAGAATGATGTCATCAGTATTATTAGCAAAAGGAAGCTTGCTTCCTCTAACTGTAAATTAAGTTTCATCGATAAGAATGATGTCATCAGTATTATTAGCAAGGGAAGCTTGCTTCCTCTAACTGTAAATTAAGTTTCTCTGGTTTATTAATTATATTTTGTTAAAGTTACATGTGTTTTAATAAAGTTAAAACTTTGTTTTGTAAACCTAAGAAAACGCTGTTTGTTTATTTATTTGTAAGTATTGATAGAGGGCGCACCAGTCGCTGTGAGTCTGTGTTGAGATCTCCAAGAGGGTGACTGTAAATATGAAGAGTCTGGTCTGATTTCGAGACTGAGATATTGAGAGGGGAGAGATATATTTGGGAAGAAAAAGGGGTGGGGTGGGAGTGGTGGGGATGGGGAGGGGGTGGTGGGGATGGGGAGGGGTGGAGGAGGGGTAAAGTCTGGTACCTGTCCCCCACTTATAATATAACAACTCGGAGAGAAAAAGATATATTTGGGGAGCTAGAGGGAGATATATTTGGGGAGTGGGAGAGAGAGGGTGGGGGTAGAGAGAGGGGAGGGGGCGGGGATCATTGGAAAGGGATGGGTACAATGGGAGGGGCAGAGACAGGGAGGGGGTAAAGTCTGGTACCCTCCCCCTCCTTCTACTTATGTTATCAAAAGGGGGCGCTCTCGCTCTTTCTAATGGTACCATTTTCATGCATGTACTACCCGGTACCTGTATTTATTTTTTCATTTGAGTTCTTGCAAGAGGGCGCAGCACTAAATCTCGTATTTTCTGCAAAAAGTGCGGAATTCCCCTGTGTTCAGGCCAGTGTTTCAGGGTACGGTACATCACTATGTTTGTGACTACTTTTGACTTTCCAATTTATCAAGGATATACATGTACCAGAGAGCAACAACAACAAATTTAGTGAGTAAAACTTTTTTTTACAGAATTTCGAACAATTAACAAAAAGGCTCGAAGTTGGGCACTTAATAGGGTTAAACTTTTCAAATTTCGCGGGCACTGAAAGAGTTAACTACTGTACATACCAATTGCTTGACCTAAAGATTATCCGGATCTAGGTAATGTTTTCATTTTGTGTAGCAGAACTGTGAGTTCTACAGACAAAACAGTCATAAACAATAGCTGTGGGTTTTTTTCACACCCAAATAAGTCAATATAATTCACTCAACCTGTGAACACAATACACATTTTTGAGAAATTATGTTTTTTTAAGAAACATGTGTGCAACTTGAATCATGCCTACATGTACATGTACATGTAGCACCCAAACAGCTTGATTTTTCGGAGTCAAAATTTTGACCCCGAAATGCATTTTTGCACACCATTGCAAGAATAACACAAGAACGATCCAATTTTTAAAGGATGTTGTGTAGATGATTATACATTGTATTTTTCATTGAATGCTCTTTCCAATTAACATGATAATGCGTTTTGTAGCACAATTGGGTGCATTCCAGGATGCAATGTCCCTTTAAAAGCCCAGTGATAATGAATGTATAATGTGTATCTAGCATTCTAGCTATACGTACATGTTCAGAAAAGATGGAGTGCATTACATGTACATGAATATAATGGACGTGTACAAGTTCGTTCATCTGTACACTTGTTGCTCACAAGTGTGACCGCAGGTTTTTTGTAATCTTCTCAACAAAAGCGCAAACTTATGGATTACAACGTAATCGTGCAGGGGTTATTCCGCCTGACAGCTTCACTTCATTGACACCATGCCGATGGAATGCTTCAAGGGATTCTTTTTCATTCAAAAGAAGCGATGATTTGTAAAAAGAAAAAAAAAACACTTTGAAATGGACTCTTATTACACAGCCAAGGGATTTTCCCCCAATTTATGTATACATGCAGGGTTAAATACACATGTTGTAAGGGTCGACATGGTTGAATTAGTATTCTAGATCATATTATGAGGACGCTAACATTGCTATCGTTGGGGTGTACATGTACATGTACAGTAACTAGACATGAATAGAAGGTTACAGCTCAAAAAATATAAATACAATCTTTCATTTCTAGATTTTAATAAGAAGTATTTAAGTCAGAGTTTTTTAAATTTAAGTCACTTGATTTAAACCATTGATTTTGATTTAAATCAATGGATTATTTTTTTTTAATCACTAACAAAAATCAGTTTGATTTTTGTATACTAATAAAGGAATGAGATCTGTTTGTCCGGCTGTGCATTTTGCCATGCTTCGACGTATCACAATGATATTTCAGATAGTGATTGGGAACATGTATTAAGGAAGTATCTAGGCAAAACAAAATGCTGCAAAATTCGCTTATATTTAAGAAAAAAATGGTAAAAGACTGCCACGATGTCGGGGCTGGAGACTTTGAGATGTTAGTGGCAGCAAACTACACACAAGTTCTTTTTAATTTTAAGCTATAAGCGTGTATGTTCAAAATATTCACAAACAATGGAAGAAGGACCAGTGAGTTTGCTGCATGCTGCCACCAATGTCTCAAAAGTCTCCCATATCCCAACGTGCTTTCACTGTTGTTACCATTATTTAAAACTGCAATTTCTTCACATCATCAAGGTTGGCATGGGTGGCCTGTGCGTAAAGCGCTCGCCTCTCACCAAGGTGACCACGGTTCGAATCCTGGCCGCGGATCACATGTGAATAGAGTTGTGCGTTGGTTCTCTCCTGTGCCACTAGGGTTTTTCTCCGGGCCCTCCAGTTTTCTTCCCTCCGAAAAAATCAAACACTTTCGATCTCAGGCTGTGCTCCGTGGTCATACATGTATATGGGTCGATGTGGCCGGCAGCCATAGGCGCCTTTACGTGCCAGCGGCCCGACCAAGTTGTAGCCGCGTCCTTCGCAATTCAGCATACCAGCTGCGAGTAAGGATGATTAGCCTCCCAAATTATTATTATTATTATCTTCTCTTTACTGGGACCCATGAGAGATCAGTGGATGCAACTGAATGGGCTACCCAATTAAATAAATAAATCTCCATCAGAAAGTCTTCCTTAAAATGGAGATGAATGGTTTAACTTTGCTACTTACCAAACGCAAACGCGTACAAAAGTGCGTATAGTGACCAAGGGCAGATCCAGAACCCCAATTTTTTTTGGGGGGGGGGGAGCAAAAAAAGTTGCCCCCAAAAAGGTGGGTCCAAAAACTTATAATCAGTATCTTGGAAAAGTAAATGACAAATGGCATTTGGCAAGCATTAATTTCATGAACAATTGTGTGCATTGTGGTTGTACATGTATATGATTTTCAATGATGGGCATTTGAATTGATGCATTTGAAACAAGTGTTTAAAGCAAATGGTAGGCCTACAATTTTATTAATAAAAACAAATTGATTTGAAAAAAAAAAAAAAAAAATTTATATCATGATTTTTTATTAATCCTGATTAATCCTGAAAATGATTAAATGGACAGGATCTGTTGCAGTGCCATTGCTTGAAAAAAAAAAATGATGCCATATTGTGCTCATTAGTGACCACAAACGTTATCCCAAGCTGAATGGTAATTACACGTGTATTAGGCCAAAAAAAATAAAACTCTGGTTTCTGGTATGGAGCTTGTCCAAAAAGTGGCGCGGCGATGCGGCTTTTTTTCTTTTTTACCTTACTTTTTTGCTTCAAATGTCGGCTGATGACTGCAAATGGTGCCTGACCTAACTTAGTGCAAATATATGGGAGTCCAGAGAGGCCACATAAAGCTTATTCTCGATCATAAACCCATCTAAAAACATGTTAAAATTGTGCAGTAGCAGAATTCCAGTCAAACCAGTGAGTTTGGCGGTTTTGAGACATCATCTTTCACTGAAAAAAAAACTTTTTCATTTTGCCGACGCGCATGGCTACGGCGACGCGCGCGCATACCAGAAACCGAAGAATTTTTTTTGGCCTCAGAAGCCACTCTACAAATGATGTATATGTATACATCTGAATGATGGCAAGTGGCCAACAATGAACAGATGTATCAGAATGGACAGGTGCACATGTGACCAAAATATTAAAGGCTTTCTTGAAAAATTGCAGGAAGGCTACATGTAGGAGCTTAAAGGGCCCGTGAACTGTAATTCTTTAATGCAATCCTTTATTGACAATGCACCGTTGTGGCCCATATTTTCAATTTTCAGTTTGCTTTTTCAAGGTTTTATGCTCATGAAAATGTCCATATTCATGAGCAAAAGTGTGATGTCATTGCAGGCAGCACTTGTCACAACTAGTTTCAGCACAAAAAGTTGCCAGAGTTTTGGATATTTTCCTGTCGTAAAGTTTCTTTTCTTTTGTGATTCCTTGTTGACTACATCAGACGCCTCCATATAATCATACACACACAAAAATTGCCCCCCCCCCCAAAAAAAACACAATTCCTACCTACGTACATGATTAACATGAACCTACCCTACTTTCAAATGGCATGTAATCAGAAGCAGAAATGTACTCTCTTTTTTTTGGCCTAACCAAAGTGATGTAAAATAGTTTTCATACATGTATGTTTAAGAAGATGAGAAAATTGCACCAAATATGTTCCTAAGAAATATTCTTTTCATGGGCCCCATAATGTATGTTTTTTGCATGAAGTACGGACTCAGGTGTGCAGACCGTTCTACGGATTGGCAAACTGCGATATGGAAGGTCAGCGGGGCAAAAATAAAAGAATAGCAAAAGAATGTCTCCAAACATTTATCATTGGATTGTTGAAAATACAAATGACCAACGAAGGCTACCAAAGATGTAAACAAAAAATGCCTCTCTCTTACATTATGAGGGTGGTAATATGCAACTTTTGGCAAATCTGTTGTCTTAAACCACAGCTTAAATGTACATGTATGCCCTTGTGGCAGCCCATACAAAATGGCCCTCAATGTTTGCAAACAAAAGGAAAGGCCTATGGGTGGTGAACTGATTGTCAACGTCACCGTTGCATTGTCTGTCCAGCTAATGTTGACAGCGCCCTCTGTTGACCATGACTTTGAACCCCTTTTTTTTTTAATTGTCAAGTACCTGGTGATTATACAGGTTTGCAAGTGCATGTCTGTAGTAAATACACAGTAACTCTTGAAGACTTGAAATATTCTTTCGTACGTGAATTTTTTTGCTGTAGTCTGTGGAGTTACAAATTCTTTGGTTGTGGATTTTGGTTGTGAATATCAGAACAATGTTGGGCACTGATTGTAAAGTGCATTCTTAACAGGGTTGCTTACAAATCCTAAATTCCAAAAGAAATATTTTAAAAAATGTGTGTTTGTCTAATAATGTGTCTCATTTACAAAAACCTGCACAGAACACATACTGAAATTTGTATCCTTGTAGAGACATTTCTTTGTTCTCGTGTAGTAAAGTTTTCGAGTTTGAAAGTGTACACGTAGGCCTACCCGGTAGTTTCAAATGCACTTATTTAAAGCAGAATTAATTTCCTTGGCTGAAATTCGGACAGAATATCCCTTTTCTAAAACTCTACCATTTGCGACGGATCAACATACCGGTACCTTGGAAATTCCTAGTTTTTTAGTAAAATCCAAAGATCTATTTCTTGAAAACCTTGTGGAGACGTATTCATCTATAGAAATTGCCCTGTCGAGACGTACATACAATCTTTTGTTCCCTATTGTGTGCGTGTCCCCAGAGATCACACAACTTGTGAACTTACACAATATCGGGGGTTCCGTATGTATTTAAATGTAATGAAAACATAAGTACACGTATGAACATCATGTTTTTGTACATGGACATACACTGTAACATGAAGCTATCACATGTACGGTACATGTACATTATTCATGACAGGATGTGGTACACAGCTGGTTTCCTATGATTCAACCTCAGCTAAACTCCTTGGCAGGAAACCAGCCCTGCTCTCGGTACTCGGCCATGGCAGCCAATCAGTGGACCCGGTTGTAAAACAAAGTGCAGTGTGGACATGCCCAGCACAAGTTTGCAAAACAACCTGTTGCAAATGCTGGAATATTTTGCGAGCATAGTTTTCAAGCAAACCTTGGAAAAAATATTGCAACCTGATGTCACTTCAGCGGTTGTGTACAAAGTCTGTGGAGAGTCAAGAAAAGTATTTCATAATAAAATTGGGAATGTTTCTCAGTCCCAGATTCATGTCTTATCACCTTTTTTGCAATGACTGACCTTCATTGAGATGATATATGAAGAAAAAAGTGGCGTCAGGTTGCGACATTTTTTTCCCAAACCTTTTCGAGCAAAAAATGAAAAAGTATGCGCTGAATCTTAAGTAGTGCTCCTCCCCATCCACACCATTCTTGTCTCAACAAATGAGCTGACTGTGTGCTGATTGGTTGAACGAATAGCGACAGCGGTACACAATCAAAATTTCATGAATATGTACACTGTATGTTCAATACCGTGTGCGTATGTGTCTGTGATACAGGTCATGTGTGTCTTCGAATTACCTGGATCAACACAGAAGACAAAGTATAAAGCTTCATTTATCAAAAGTCAGCTTTATAGGCCATCAGCCTGGGGGTTTGGTCAGTATCAAATCAGGGCATAAGTGGTTATAGTGCGCGTGCGCAAGGTATACCGCCCCTAGAGTGGTAACAAGCATTTTGATGGACATTTTGAAAAAAAGGGTGATAGCACCCAAAAAGCTGCCACTGTTGCAATGCTATCACATATTTTCCAACTCCAAAGGTGTATACCTTGCCAAAAATCGCTATGACGATTATTCCCCTCATTTGACACCGGTGACCAAAATTTTGGACCGAAGCTGATGGCCTATTTAGAAATGAGAAAAAAAGGAAATTTAAAGCATGATGCGCTACACCTGTTGCTCTTAAAGGATAAGAAATCATGATTCATATTCCTGTCAAGAAGTCACATTTTGAAGAATCGACCAATCAAAAATTAGTCCAACTTACAGTACGCCCATGTAACACACAGTCGTGTTTTACTATATTCTTGAGGACAATGCTTTGTGTTTCCCATTGTCCCTGTAATATAACACTGTCCCATAGTCTAAGCACACAAACTTACTACAGAGGACCATTTCCAACAAAATCCCCAACTCCCCAAGGACTAAAAGGATCTGTTGTTCTCCCTTTGTGTGTCAGTCCTCGGGGGTTATGTAGAACATGTACATATACACATGATCATTAGCACAAGTACAGAACGTCACATATCCATACTCGATCAGTATCTGACGGTACCGGGTACATACCCTTTTGCGCAGGGTGTATGCAACTATTGGGCTACTCAAACTAGCCCAACAACAACTTTTGGGCTACAAAGGGAGCCCAATCATGCAGAAAGTTGACCGGGGGCCAAAACACACACAGGAAAGGGATGGAGGAAGGTACAGTAAGATATCCTGCATTGAACTCTCTCACACTATCTGCATTTGTAAGTTCACTGCCTCGCGTCACTGTCATTTGGCATTGAGCATGGATTATATACCGGTACACGTACCGCACGCCGATTTGCCCTTCTGGGAGGTTTGGTCACCGGTTTTATAAGAAGCTTTTGCCAAGTTTTGTTAGTCATTGAGGGAATTGCCCCCACTCCGAAAACTCGTGGCTGCAGTTAGGAGTTCCCTGCAGTGCGTGTGTTACAAAGGGGTGACGTTTAAAGACCTGTAGGAGTGTGCGAGTGCGGATTACAGGTACCGTTACTCTTGGAAATATCATTTGTGTGGAGGGGGAACGATTCCATTGAAGGCCGTTACATTGTAAGGCTGTCAACTTGGTTCGCTGCACTGTTTGGTGATCCTGTTGTCTTGCTGTGGCATTCACCAATATATATCAATGTGTAAACTTTTTCAGCTGTGCTGTGTGATTTAAATACCGGTATTAGTCACATCACCGGAGATCTCTTCGCCGTGACAGTTTTGACAAGTCTTGCCTGTGCCCTGTTTCATGTGTTCGTTGAAACTGTGCTCCGCTGCCCATACGTGTTTAATTTTCTTTCTTGCATTTTCCGTTGGATATGCAAATTGGTTTGTGTTTTCCCTGAAGATTGGAAAGTTGAGCAGCTCGGGTTGAGGACGAACTTTCATGATTGCAAGAAGTTGTGTTGCTATTGGTCGATGTTGTTTGCACCATATTTGTTTTAGTGGCTCTACGAGGCAGTTGCAAATGTTTTGTGAGAACATGTTTTTACATCTTTTGTAACTTGTCATTTATTTGTAATATTCTTTGGTTTTCATGTTTTCATTTGGTTTGCATATATTTGTATGCCAGTCACAGGTAAAGTATTACACTGTTTTTCAATATTCTGGCCAGTAACTCGCTTGAATTGTTAATCGTAACCCTGCTGAATCCAACGATCCAACTATACCCGATGGAGCCTGTTGGATTGAGCAGTAAACCCCTGGTGTACATTCCTGATGCAAAATGTTGGATTCAGCAGGCAACTGAACCGCATTATAACGCCATGTTGGACTCCGTTGGATTCAGCAGACAACTGAAAATAAGGCACAGTGGATTGAGCAGGAAACTCCGGTTGGACTCTGTTGGATTTAGCAGGGTAGTCCTGAGGAACTACTAGGGGGTTAGGGTTAAATTTAGTATTTTCTCTATTACGGCAAATTTCTATGCTTAGAAGTTTGTTCAAATTGGCAGTGTGGTTTTAACCTTGTGGTTTTACATCAGGTACATTTGCATGCTTTTGTGTGAAAAGTAAGAAGTTCTACAAGAACTGAGGCTAATTGAGCGTGGCACAGTACTGCTAAATGAGCCTGGTCTGTCCCAACATTACACACAACATTGCATGCTTGGGTAATATACTTAAACTGCTCTGGGGTAATTGGACAGACTTTGTATCAACAGAGTTCTTAAAGTGGCAGTAGAATGCAAAAAGAAATACGTTGAAGTTAACTAAATCTTCATAACTTGTATGTTGTACATGTCTTTGCTGTTAATAATTTGTTTGGATACAATTAAGACTCCACACTTAGTGTACATTGTACACTGTTGTATATTATGCCAAATTTCACACAAAAAAACACAGCAAATGTTAGACTTTCTGTTGTCAAAATTCTGGCAAAAATCCTGCCATTGTCACAAATGTCTGTGAAATGTATTGTCAAAAAAGTGGGAAAAGCTTTTATCAGGGCCAAAAAGCATGTCGCTGTTAAGCATTGTATACTTATAGTCTTGGGGCAGTGTCTGGAAAACCTGTGCTAGTAGCAGCAATGAACGACAGAAAATTTTTCTACCAGTAAGATTTATGTAGTCTTGGATATTTTAAAAACTTGTTTGGCCTCTGAAGTCTGCGTGGTCTTTGTGGAACTTTCTGCTTCCAATCTTTAATGTGCTTACACAAAAAAAGAGGGAAACCCAAGTGGCAGGACTATTTTCCTAATAAAGTTCTGCACGTAGCACTTTCAAAACATAGGATATGATAGCCAAATTAATAAGCTTTCTTTTAGTACAAGAACCATTCAAATCACTCATGTACATGTACACGTACATGTACCGGTACCTTACAACTTACGGAATTTTAAACACAAACACTGTTTTAAAGTTATGTCCACGGATCACAAAAAAAGGTGTGTGTTCTTTCAACAAAACGAACACAATTCACACATCCCAATGTGAATTGTTTCTGTTTTGCTGAAAGAACACTTAATACCTTTTTTGTTTAATTTTTTAAAACTTAAGGAGTACCGGTACTTGGGTTGTTTTTGGCTGTACAATTTCTTTGGGGATCACACACAGAGTAACGGTAGACTTAAAATTAGGATGCTTGGTAGCGTCATTTTGAACTTGTGCACATTAGCTTTAACACGACGCAAACAATGGGCCTTATGCACGAGTTGGCCATTTTCGTTGAGTTCCCTGAACGTGTATTTCATAAATTAACTATTGAATGGGATGGCGCCAGACTATTTATGCAGCCTTATTTTACTGTCATTTTTTTTTAATCTGGCTTAAAACACGAGGGAATGTTTAATTACAAATTTTGAATTATTCATTGAAGCAGACTGGAATGAATTAGTAATTGACTTGTTTTCATTTCTCTTCCCAAGTTCCAAAAGTGAAGATTTTACCTCACTTTCAATTCAATATGGCCGACTCGTGCATAAAGCCCATTGAAAAGGACCAGTCTGTTTGCTGCCACTGAGTGTCCCAAAAGTCTCCCATTTCTCAGTTTTCCCATCAATGCTCTCTTTAAGAACGTGTTTTCGCCAGGGCTATTGCAACCCCATTGTACTATTTACCAATAGCAGGCTATCAAGTAACACTAACCAACCCTCCGGGGGTGAAATGGTGCGTATTGTGTGGTAGCAGAGGGGAATGAGGTTGTGTAGTTATAGTATGTACTTTGACTGTGGCCTACCGGTATGTGGGTTTCCAGCGTTTACACCTTGTTTTCTCAGAGAACATTTCATGTAGGTTGGTGCACATTTGAGACTTTGTTCATTTTGATTGACTCCGGGGTGTGGTCCGGAGGTTGAGACTGGAAATATTTGCCGGGATTTGCCTTTCTTTGTTGGTCGGACGGAGGGAAATTTCTTGGTTGGAAGAGCTTTTTAGTCAGTACTTGGAATTCAAATTGAAAGTGTCACGCGGATTAATTTGACAATTTGGGTAAACTGTGAGTCAGCTGTGCAGAGTATTGTGATCTGGTTGCCACCTGGGGACATGCCTCCTGTGTTGCCTCTCTTTTCAGGTAAATAATGTCCCCATTGTGGCTTTTGGTGGTCTTTGGATTTCAGAATGTTCAATTTACAGAATGAGTCAGCCACTGCAAAGTTGGTCAAAGCATCGCTTCTCGGAAAAGTGAAAATGTGAAATATTTATTGGTTTTTACAGTGTGTATTTACAGTATATTTCAGTTTTTGTTTTATTTCCAAACCATATTACAAATCATTATTATTTTATGATACATGTGAATATCGGTACCGGTATGTACGGTACATGTACATTTTGTACATTACAATATTTCTTTTTTATGTATTAAAGGCCTATATATTTCATTTTCATTAACAAGAACAGTTCTTGTTGAACAGGTACGTACGGTACATGTACATACCGTACATGCAGAGTGGTCAATTCAATATTGCCCTTCCTCGATACAAACTTAACCAAAAAAGAAAGTCCCCCCCCCTACCAATACTTTTTTGTCTAACTCAAAAACTACTGAGCACCTCTCGCTCAAATAAGGCCAAAAAAAAGAATACATGTAGTTCTGCTTCCGGTTACCCGACCGACCCTATTTTTAGGCTGCGACCCTAAACATTTTATCGGCAATTCCAAAAAAAAAAAAAAAAAAAAAAAAAATTAAAAAAATAAAAATAAAATTTATCTTTTCTGTCTTCACAAAATACCTCTCAACAACCCTTTTGCATCCAAAAATGCTTGTATTTATTTGTTTTCTTACTTACATTCGCTTTTTTCAAAAGAAACCTCCGTCATTACAAATTCGCTTCGCGATATAACTACTTCGCAATTCGATGTCACGTACGTACGCACGGTGACTATAATCACGTGGCGACGACTGGTTCCCGCCGCGCCGCCGCGCAGGGGCCAATTTAGAAGACATAATGAAAATGCGGTAACCAGTCCATAGCGATTTGCGACCCCTCTCTAGTATCTTTGGTACAGTGCAGGCCACTGTCAACTGGTCGGATTCGACATCGTAAAAATGCCAAGAAAACACCGATGGAAAGAGAACATTTTTGCCAGTTTATTTACAGAATTGATCTAGCTTGTCTGTGTATGTATTTTCTGTGTTCGAGAGTTCATTTTGAGATCGCACTACTCGTATTTGGAGTGATACATGCCGCGTGTTTCCCGAAATTGTTGACCGTTAAAAACAGGTCTGTTGGCCCATGGCGGGCCGCTCGCCACACATGCTCGCATCACACACCTCGGAGTTTTGGCCAGCTCCCCGCGTCTTGACTAGCGTTGTGCATATGGTGCGAACGGCCTGAGTTTTCCATTATTTTTTGAAATTATCGAAAGTAAATATCTTGACAATAATTAAAGGTAGGTTTTACTCACTTTTTGTTGCCATTTCGTGTATAGCTTTCGTAGTGCAATAGAAATAGTTCAGGCTAAAACTTCGCATATAATTGAATACCCCATTCAATCTGCATAAAAAAAATTGGCAAAAAAAAAAAAATTTCCGACCGACCGACCCTATTTTTGAAAGGCATGTAATCGGAAGCAGAACTATTTTTTTTTTTGGCCTAATGACTAAGTACAGAAATTCCTTAGCAATCCAGCCATACTCTTTATTTGGCCCAAAACAGTGACAATGTGTACGAATTAATGCAATTTATGACAAATGATACCGAAAACAGTTGCACTTTTGTATAGGCCTACATGTGTACATGTGCGTGCAAGTTGTGGTTCACACTCACCTTGCACGCATACAAAAGTGCAACTTTTTTACGGTACCATTTGTCATAAATTTCATAATTTTCTACCCATTATCACTTTTTTGGGCCAAACAAAGAGTATGGCTGGATTGCTAAGGAATTTCTGTACTGATTAGTTGTAATTTGAACACGATGTGCCCAGTAGTTTTTGAGTTATAAATAAAACAAAAAAGAAGGGGGATTTTCTTTTTGGTTGAGTGTATTTAAACACTGTATGCTCAGTGTTTTCCAGAGTGATTGTCAGAAGAATCAACTCAGGTGGGACTCGAACCCATGACCTGCTGCTTACTAATGCAGACGTCTTACCACTTGACCATTGAGCGTGCCAGGGTCGGTGTAGTCCTGGTACTTAAATTGCTGGGTACCGCAACCAAACTATTCATAAGATGAAATTTGCGTCGGGGTGATCTAAATTCAATATCGGGTTTGGCCCTTCACCAACGTAACTGCCAATAGTGTTCTGCAAACTTTGTTAGTTTATTGGGTGTATTTTGAAAGCTTCCTACAAAAAGGCGAAGGAGTTGAGGGTTAAAGTTGATCGAACTCCCAAACTACTACGTCATGGGATGTATACAGCTTACCTGTTCACAATAATACTGAATGACAAGCAGGAAAAAATCAATCTCCTTCCCCTTCCTTCCTCTATGACAGTCAGGCCACGCCTTGTTGTAATGAAATAATGATCAATTAATTTTTCTCCCCGTCAAGTTTTTATCTGTTAACTTTTTTTTTTAGTTGGCTTAGGGAGGATGTTACAAACCGTGACTTGCTCACAGGAAGTTTTGGAATCAGCAGAAAATTATTTGGAAAGTTTTGGTTAGCGTTTAACAAACACACTGATGACTCGTTTTGTATGGAATGCGTTTATCTATAACCCCCAACAGTTTTTCTCTAGGCACCCTGCCAAATGAAACAAAATGCAACTTGGCTGAAATAAGTAACACACTGATGACTCGTTTTGTATTTTCTCTAGGTTTACCTAAACACCCAACAGGTTTTCTCTAGGTACCCTGCCAAATGCAACAAAATGCAACTTGGCTGTTCAAAATAAGAACCAGGGGCTAGATTTATGCAACAAATTGCAACAGTGGATTCTGTTGCATTGTGCAGTGAAACCAGTGCTTACCAGCCTTGGCACCAAGCAGTCACCCTGCTAAATGCAACAAAATTGCAACAGTGGATTCTGTTGCATTGTGCAGTGGAACCAGTGCATACCAGCCTTGGCACCAAGCAGTCACCCTACTAAATGCAACAAAATTGCAACAGTGGACTCTGTTGCATTGTGCAGTGAAACCAGTGCATACCAGCCTTGGTGCCAAGCAGTCACCCTGCTAAATGCAAAAAATTGCAACAGTGGATTCTGTTGCATTGTGCAGTGGAACCAGTGCATACCAGCCTTGGCACCAAGCTGTATCCTGCTACCGTACTTAAATGCAACAGTGGATTCTGTTGCATTGTGCAGTGGAACCAGTGCATACCAGCCTTGGCACCAAGCTGTATCCTGCTACCGTACTTAAATGCAACAGTGGATTCTGTTGCATTGTGCAGTGAAACCAGTGCATACCAGCCTTGGCACCAAACAGTTACCCTGCTAAATGCAACAAATTGGATTCTGTTACATTGTGCAGTGGAACCAGTGCATACCAGCCTTGGCACCAAGCAGTCACCCTGCTAAATGCAACAAGTTGCAACAGTGGATTCTGTTGCATTGTGCAGTGAAACCAGTGCATACCAGCCTTGGCACCAAGCAGTTACCCTGCTAAATGCAAAAAATTGCAACAGTGGATTCTGTTGCATTGTGCAGTGGAACCAGTGCATACCAGCCTTGGCACCAAGCTGTATCCTGCTACCGTACTTAAATGCAACCAAACGCAACAGGGGATTCTGTTGTACTATCGCCTTGGGAAAAGCACGGGGACTTGAGTTGCCCGGTAACTGCAACAGTATGCAACAACTTTTTACCAGGGTTGCTTTCTGTTGCATTTAGCAGGGTCAGGTTGTTGCACACTGTTGGATTTAGCAGGGTCAGGGTTAAAACAGCAACAGTTTCTATATAGTGAAGTGTTGGGGACCATAGTTGATTTTCGCAGTTATGTCCTCATTTACACATGTACAGACGTTCGCAGAAACAGTATTTGAAGGAAGGTAACAATTAACCAGGCATGCAACTTGGAAGAAACTAAAAGCGAGAAAACCCCAACCTTTTCAAGACTTTTTACAGTACTTTTCAGTTTTGAATGGCGTACCGGTAAGTGTCAAGTGAAAAACGTGGAAATCAGCTGATCCGAGGAAAGGTTGCCTTTCTGATTAATACCCTCAACAAGTTTTGCATAAATTAGTATCATCGCGTGCCATACACAGCTGTGTGCCGATAGAACAACGTTTTGTTACATACCAGGATGCACACTAAAACCAAAACAATAGTGACAGGAAAAGATTGGCGTGATTTGCAGTCTCTTTCCCACGGTGTTGGACCCAATGTGTTGACCTCAGTCCCTGTTACATGTATATCCACATGCATTGCCTGAATCTTTAGGAAGTTGATTGTTATTGGAGATTGTCTTCCTGGTACTGGTTTTGATCATGTTGCCATCTGCACCCGGACAAAAGGTCATGTCAAATTGATCATTGTTCCACCTTCTCGTTTTTCACTAGGTTTCTTTTTAGTTAACAAATTAGAGTCAGTTTTGTGTTTGTGACTTAGCTTTGTATTGGGCCTTTAAATTTTCTAAATTTGTCGCAATGCATGTGTTGACTCAAGCCTGTGCCTTTAAAGATATAGTCCATCATTTGTAATATGTGCATTTTGTTCGTTTGAAGCAACAAAAGTGTTCAAAATCTAATGAAGGATACTGAACAACTAACCTGATGAAGTTTCAGCTCAGCTTCAGCTATATATTCCGAGAAAAACAGCATTCTACGATCTCAATTTCAGATCAAAAGTTGCTGAATCATGTTTTGAATTGGGCCTGAATTCAGCATCCGAGACGCGTTCTCACTGAACCGATTGCAGCTACATGTATACACGATGTCGCGCACTGATCCGACGAATTATAGCAACTGCGCGGGCGTGTACGTGTCGTGCCAATGCTTGCGCGCGCTTCGCCGAATAACAAAACGAATTACTAATTTAAATTTTCCTACGGTGCGTCTTAAGACGCACCGTTGGAAAGGCCTTCTTTCGTTCATTACTTCAAAATGACAGCTTGCCAGAAAGAATAATTTCACAGGGAGTTTAGTCCCCTTACTATCTTTCAACCAAGTATGTTTTTTAACAATAATTACGCCAGTTACTTTTTGGATGGCTGCAAATGATGGACTGTAGCTTTAAATGTGCAGTACATGTATGTAGGTGATGCTCGTACAGGACACCTGTAGGTTTTTGATAGTCTGGGTATCACCCGTTGTCCAATGGAGCTCTGTCCGTAACCAACGTCTGATATATGTGAGCAATGCAGATTTTATGCGACTCTGCGCGCCAGCCAATCAGAGTCGACTTTAGAGATTGTGACCTCATTTTGATAAAAAATGTGGACTAAGCTGTTGATTGGTCAATTTGGCTGCCATGTTTTTGTAATACAACAATGGGTTACGGAAGACCCGATAGAAGGCGCCCGATGAATGGTCAGCATCTCGAGGTCAAGACACAGTCTTGTTCTGGATAATTATAGGTACCGGTACAGTCCATCATTTGAAGCTATCCAAAAAGTAACTGACAAAAGTATTGATGAAAAGCATGCTTGATTTATCTAGATAGTAATGGCACAAAACTCCCTGTGAAATTGTTCTTTCTGGCAAGTTGTCAATTTGAAGAATACAGTGAAAGAAGGCCATTTCCAAGGATGCGTCTAAAGACGCATTTTTAGAGATTTCCATCAGAAGTTAATTTTTAATTTGACATAGCCGTGAACGAGTACAAGCAAGTGTTGACACGATGCACACACGTGCGGTTGCAATAACTTGTCGGTTCAGTGCGCCACATCGCGCAGCTGCAATCGGCTGAATCGGAGACCATGTTCCGGACGCTGAATTCCGGCACATTTTAAAAACATGATTTGGGCAACTTTCGATCTGAAATCAAGATCCTAGAATATTAGGGGTTTTTTTTGGAATATACAGCATTCACTGAGCTAAAACTTCATCAGGATAGTTGTTCAGCACCCTTCTTTAGATTTTGAGCACTTTTGTTGCTTCAACCGAACATGTACCATAATGCACAAATTACAAATAATGTAGTCTATCTTTAAACAAAAAATAACAACTGAAAAAGAATTAAACATAGGGTCACTGCCTTAATTTACCCCCACAAATTGTTCATCGTGAACACTGCCGTACACATGGCTTCTTCTGGGAACTCTTCAGTATTGAGAGTGGCAATAAATTTGTCATCAATGTCGTCTCTCAAACTTCCATCAGTAGAATGTTACAGTGTTTGTTTGGTTAGACTTCATTCAGCGCACTTAACCCCTACCTAGCGACGTGACCTCAGCGTTTCCTGACCGGCCGCCCTGTTGCCTCACGCTCACGTGCTTCATTCATAACCTGTCCTGCATTCTCTGGATGTATATGAAAAGGGAAAGTTGGATATCCTCAGGTGAACTTTTCCCCTCCTTTTGAGGATGAATGGCGTTGACGTTTGGATTGTTTGTACTAGGGATTCCTTGAAGTCCCTTATAGGCGTTTGAAGTAGACTGTGAAAATGTGTACATTTTGTAGACTCAGTTTAGCTTGTGGCTAGATTTATGGTACTTGTGTAGATTTTTTTTGGAGTAGGGGGTGTGTTCTGTAGTGGATTAGCTCTGGCAGGCCCTTCCACAGTACATGTCACTTGGTGGTCGTCGATCTGTCCCCGGAAAATTGACCAAAAATAAGCCCCCTAAGTTTCCCATAACATACATACGTGTATAAAGTTCTACATGTACCAAATTTTCATTTTCAACTCCCTTTGTTCAAGTCCAGGATGCAGTGGAGGTAAGGAGAACCAGCCTATGTTTGTACGTTGCTCTTGTTATTTGGCAAAATCTTGCCTTCAGGGATACGTGCCAAGCATTGCTTTCCGTGAGTATGCATACAAAAAAGGAAAGGCACACGGATCATCAAAATCATACGTTGTCACTCTGAGGATTCACAGTGCTAGCTCCCAATTCATGTAGTGCCTGTGTTGTGATTTTCATGTAGTGCTCCAAAGCGGTTGTTCTTCTTCAGGGTGTGGCATCTTCTCGACGGGCGTGGCTGTGGCTTGATGGGTGTGTCTCTACTTCAAATAGAAACCATTGATGTGAATGATGTTCCGGTATGACAAACTTTTACAAAATGAAGCGACTTTTTGCTGTCAATCGGGACAGTGTCTTTAATAAACATTCCGTCACCTCTGCTCTGCCCCAGCTGTCTTATAACTGTCTTCGTCAAGATAATTGGAGCCAGCGTGCACATGTTGAAGACACTTAAACCTGGATGGTTTTTGGCATGAGAGGAAGTTAATTCTGGTATTAAGACAGAAAGGAAACCCTCTTTAATGCCAGTGCTATAACCTGGGATTATGTTTCGCATGACTCCGAAAACAAAAAAACTAGCTGCACAGTCACCTACCCGTGATGGTACACTTCCCAGTCAGACTCATATGCGTCTCCAGGCGTACAGGTTACTCGCTCGCAGTTGCTCAGTTTGTGATATAACATTGGGTGTCGTTGGAATGATATACATGTAGACTGGAGGGATGGTGGACGTCGCGTCGGTGTTGGCCCGGCGGCGCTGGACCTGGTCCAGCAACCTCTACGAGGGATATCTGTACAGGTAAGATTGCCCTATCTGTTGACAGAATGTAGAAGTGTATCGCAAGAGACGAGTTCCTTTTGTTGTGAGATACACTGTGGCATGGAAACCTGGCTTTTCTTTGTTAAAGGGAAGGTACAACATTTGCAAACATCAGAAAACGAAATGATCAAATTATCACGAAATACCTCACTGAATTATTAGGCAATGACAGTCTTAGGCACCCTGCAAAATCGTGGCTCCTGGTGGTCTGTTATTTTCAAGAAAAATTGGATTTTTCCAACTCTGGTCGGCCGACCAGTGTTGGAGAAAACTGGCTTCTTTCAAAAACTGCTCCTAGTTTTTCATAATTAGTTATTCCGCGTTCTGGGTTGAACTCAACCCAAAGTTGAACTCAACCTTGCTCCAGACCAGGGTTGAGATTTTCAAGTTTCAACCGGGTTGAAACTCTAGCCAGGGTTTGAAACTAGCTCGGTTTGCACGAAACAAGTGTGAAACGACACAGGGGTGAACGCAGGTTGAAAAATAGAAAACTCAATCCAGGGCGGCACTGGCTTTGCCCAGGGTTGAGTTCAACCCGGTTGAGAAGCTCTAGTGTGAAAGGCCTTATCATGGGACACTGTACCGGTAGTTATGGCCAAAGCATTGAGGCCACTGTTGTTCAAAATGAGCACCACATTGTGACGAAAAAAACTGAGTGTCCCATACATGGGTGCACTCAAGCAAGTGCCCAGAGATGTGTCTAACTGTATCTTCACAGCACTCGAAATTTTCAAGTGACAATTTTGCACAACTATAGTGCGCACATGCAATGTACATTGTGTGTAGATCAAATCAGCATTGTGCAAATACCGGTACATGTAATCCTCAAAGTTCTGAAGTGTCATTCACACCATTGCGACTGTTGACAGATAATCCCATGTATCAGGGTTAACAATAGTAAACACTCTGTGGTGATCGGGTTCTTGAAAACGCCATACTATCAGTGCAGTTATTGTGACAGTAGATGGGCAAGAGAGCAATCGTCACTTGTCAAATGGGTGTATTTACACACATGTATTTTATACTGGAATTTGTATCCTTGTGGAGACATCTCTTTGTTCTCGTGTACTAAAATTTGAGTGTCAAAATGTACTTTCAAAATGCTCCTATTTGAACCAGAATTAATTTCCTGGGCTGAAATTCAAACTACATTATAAATATCCCTTACGTATAAAATACTTCAGTTTGCAACAGATAACCACTTCCTAGTTTTTGTGTAAAATCCAATCCATAGGGGCCTATCTATTTCATGGTTATGAAGGTGTATTCAGCTGTAGAAATTGCCCTGTGGAGACGTATAATACACGGAACATGTACACGTGTACGTGTACCTCAGGTGTCATTATTAGTGTAAACAAATTACGGAGGGCTCTAAACCCAATACAATTGCAATGCAATCAAGCTAAATGAGCTGTTTGTCGACCCTGGACAGTTTTTTTATTACATATTTGAAAAGAGCACAAAGCCACAATCTCAGCATTACTGCTGTGAAAACCGCATGTTGATACCATCTTTAGCATTTTACATGTACCGGTAGCTCAAAAATGATGGAAGTCAGAACACAAGGATGTGATGAAGTGATGTGATGAAGTGGCCCTATTTTGGCCTGAATCTCCAATTGAAATTTCCCGACAAACGACTCATTTAGCTTGATCGCATCACAATTGTATTTCCTAGAATGCAGTAGTTCACATTTTGGGATAGATCTACATGTGGTACACTATGTACATGGGGTGTAGTGATGATACCGGTACATGTACCGTATCAATGAAGGGCCTGTACTGTGGATCGTGTGTGACTAATAAGTAGTCACTACATGTACATGTATATTAGGAGTCACTATCTATTATTAAAGGTCGTCAAAGTTTGAACAATGTGCTGTATGCCTCACTCTATTGTTGACCATACTCTCTGAAACATTGGGTTTCCCTGATTCTTTTCAGGACCACAGTGCTTTTCAGATTTCTTGTATACATGTACCGTGATTATTCGATATTAGTTTGATATCGATATCACCGCTAGTAATTTTTTAATCATATCAACATTTTGGATATTGAGGTATTATATTGAAAATATCGAAAATGCGTCAGGTAATCATCAAAATAAATCTCCCCAGTGTTCTCCACATGTAGGTTTTGGGAGGGCGGGCCGCCCTCCTAAGAATTAAGGCCGCCCTGCCAAAGGATTGGCCGCCCTGCCAAGAAAATTGACCGCCCTGCCAAAAACTTTACAAATCATGGATTTTCTAACGATTTTTTTCACAAAATGTCATTTTATCTCAATCATAATTTTGAAGAAAAGTCGATGGAAATGGCACGTTAAAATCATCGCGAACGTAGTTTTAATCTCTTTCACCAGTCGTTAGTGGAGTGTTTAAACGGTAGAAACACAGGGCATAACACTGATCAGAGCCTTCTGCGGCTGGACAAAAGGTTACACATTGACAGGCGACATGGAAAAATCACTGTGTCGCACGTGCGTGCGAATATGCAATGGTACCAGCGGCGCGTACGTACCGCACCGTACCGTCCGCTAGCACATGGCCGGTCGGGAACGGGTAGCCTTGTGAACGATCCAGTGGATAAAATCATTATGTTGTGCGATGTTCGGAGGTTTCAGATTTAGTTGTACAAAATGCAATGCTTTAAAAATCATGATGATTATCTCGAGGATAGCGAAGAGAGCATTAGCGAAACATTTCACTGGCATTTGCTGGAAGAGAAAGACGATAATGCCTGATTTTTCCCCACGTGTGAATGCAAGTGTAGTAGTGGAGTTGTGTGGTTGAATCATGGACATGATTGAAGCACCATGAACGGTGCCCTTTTCTTTCGGACTTTTCCCTCGACTTTCTCAAGTAAGAAGTGAACTCCTTCATTGATGACTCCATTACTCTAACCGTAATTCAGGCATTTTATGCAATGAAAACACTGACCTTTTTTTTTTCATCGTAAAATTTTGTTTGAATCGAAAGTAAAGCAGGAGTTGGTGTCCGGAAATTGGGCATGAAGTGTATTGTACAGTATACATGTACATGTGTGTAATGGCAGCGTGGACCAGATTTTGGACACGTATTTTTGTTTGACCTATTTTCCGATTTTTTTTGGCTATATGCCAGTTCCGATGACGTCATGCCGCCCTCCCAAGGAAAAAGTCTGTGGAGAACACTGCTCCCATTTATGCTTTTACTTTGTGTTTAACATTGGCCGCATAATAAAATAAAACTCGGCAGCAACTTGTGCTTGGAAGTCAAATAAAAACATCAAGAAATACCAAGCGGAATACCATTGCTGGAATTAGCGGTCTCCCCAATGTAAAACTTTAAAAGAAACCACCCGTTCTGGACAAACTGTCAGTGCTGAGATTTGTTTCAAAAAGTTTGAGCAATATATATACATTGTATGCTCCAGCAAAAGCCGTGGAAAATTGGGACTTTTGATTTTTTTTTTTTTTTAATTTCAAAGTGTCATCTTCATGGTCTTTAACTTTTACATGGGATAATCGAAATATCAAATATTCTTGATATTAGATTTCCCATATATATTTATTATTGAAAATTCTGATATTAACAGTGCCTTACATGTAATGCTACCACAAACTTACTTTTAATGGAATAGAAACATGTGAATGCTGAAAAGAAGGAAGGGGGGGGGGCAACATTTTGTGAAGTTTAGATCAGTGTAATTGTACCGGTATGTTTGTTAATACTAATAATAGTCAGCAACAGCACATGTATAGAGCGTTGGAGGAAGAGCTTCATATTTGTGTAGTTGAGAGTAAATGTATTAAACCTCCTGCTGTCTGAACAGTCACAGACAGTCAAATCAATCCTCTTCCCCTGCCATGCCTTTTACGCAGGCTAGTCGCCAACAGTCACATCATATTTCAGGCAAGCTCTGTGACTAGTCAAATTCAGTCAACAGACAAAAGCAGGCAAGTGGTAGGCACAGCTGCCTTTATCAATCACCTACAGTCAAAGCGTTGCTGGATCAAGCTACATAAACAGTTGTTAAAAACAGTCACTTGACTGATTTTGACTGAAAGGACAACTAGGCCATCAGCCTGGGGGTTTGGTCGGTATCAAATGAGGGGAATAATGCTCACTGTGATTTTTGGCAAGGTATGCACCCCTGTAGTTGGAAAATATGTGATAACATTGCAGTGGTGGCAGCTTTTTGTGTGCTATCACTTTTTTTAAAAATGGCGGCCAAAACATGCTTGTTACCACATATAATTAATCCGGTAACAAGCATATTGGCGGCCATTTTGAAGAAAAAAAAATTAAAAGTGATAACACCCAAAAAACTGCCACCACTCACACTGCAAAGCTATCACAAATTTTCCAACTCTAGATGTTCACACCTTGCCAAAATCGCTATGAGCATTGCTCCTTTCATTCATTTGATACCGGTGGCCCAATTTTTGGACCGAAGCTGATAGCCTAAACTTTGCACAGAATGTACAAGTATGTTTGCATAGGAGAGCAGTAATGTTTGCTGGAGTGGTATATTATAAGTTATCCCGCGAGCGCGAGTGGAACACGGAATAATGTAGTGCATCTGTGTCCCACATACCACGAGGCCGAATGTGGGACACAGACACACTACATTTTCCGTGTTCCACGAGCGCGAACGTGATAACAAATTTATCTTCAAGCAAACTAATGACGCACAGTAAAGATGGAACTAGCGCGCATGCAGCTGGAATGTCGCTCGCATCTTAGAAAAGCGGAATACGCGGAGTGCGGTATGGATCGAGGCCGTGCTACATAGTTATACATACATGTACATGTATGTAGCACGGCTTGTTGCCATGGATCGACCAATCAGGATCGAGGATTCAAGTTTACTTGAAGATAATTACATGTACACATACATACAAAAGTACAAATGATGTATGCAAGATTATAGAAAGCATTGAATTTGAAAAGATGTCCGCTAAATCGGTTCCTTTTGACCTTAGACTTTTTGCCCTGATTCCGGCCCAGGCACCCACCAGTTTGTTTTCCCCGGAGTTTCCTGTGTCCAGGCCACATCTTCCGCTCGTCAGAAAAACAGGAATTGAGATCAAATTCATCGGAGGCTAAATTAATACGAGGTTACGGGGTCGTGTGGTTTTGGGGTGAAGGTGTGTGGCGTGGCCTGTGAGTCACTAGGAGCAAAATATACTGAAAGTGGGGGCTGACATGTATTTTGTTATTTTCCTCCGATGATCCCACTTACTAAAGCTGTAAATATCGTAGTGTCAGTACAACAAGGTCATACTGTAACTCCATTCTGCAACAAAATCGTTTCTCGCGTCAATACGCTCTGTGCAACAAGGTCGTACCTCGATGTCCATTGACTTTGTGTGTATATCCTGGTTATTTTAAGTGAGTTACGACCTTTTAACATTCTGAAACTCGTGTTTCACGTATTCCCATTTTAGGAGATACGACATTGTTTCACAGACGCGACGATATGCTACCATTACATGTACACGTATCTTAAAATAGGACCAACATTTCACCCAACAACATGTACACGGAGTTTATCCGAACCAATCTAAGGCAAAAAAAAATACAATAAGTCAGTCTCTGGTCAGCGCGCGCGTCGATTTTAATCATGCGAGTCAATCTTTTTTGTTTCCAAAATGTTCCGCGGTAGCTCCAACAGCACCCTCTATTGTCGCACCTGCTCAATTTTTTTTACCAAAGAGCACCAAGGAATGGGAAATTGCACCGAGGCAAATGATCGAGAGCACCAAGGCAAATTATGGAGGACACCAATGTACATGAGGACACCAAAAAGCAAAATAGTACCCCACCTTGTCTGTACAATCCAAGCTTGAAGAAAAAAAGAAAAGAAAAAAAAGCCGCGTCCCCACGTCAATTCCGGAACTTTGGTCTGACCAGAGACTGAATATTTTTTTTTTTTTGGCCTAAGATAAAATATATTTTGACCATGCGAGCACTAAAACTTCAAACAATTTTTAAAAAGTAGGTTTTGTCATCTTCATTCTTATCATGTTGTTAACATCAACTGAAAATGACTGAGGACCACAAGAAAATTTTTGAACTGATTGACAGTCTGTCAAATTCTTTGGACTGTGGAAAGAAAGAACTTCCACAGTGCATCGCCACACCTCCTCCACAGCGAGTCTATTACCTTCCCACCGTTGAATAATGCCGGTACCCATTTAACACCTGGGTTGAGAGGAGTAATTGAGGTAAACATGGTAAAGCGCCTTACTCAAGGGCACAACACGCATGGCCATGGTGGGGTTAGAACCCACAACTTCACAATCATGAATCCTATGCTCAACCGCTAGATCACACGTGCCCTACTAAGTGATAATTGAAGGAGGTAAATTTGAGCAAATACAAAAGAGTTTACCCCTTCTAAATAGTGCGCACCCGTTTTGTCCGCCATGCTTCAAAAAGGCTAAAATGTTGCATCACTTGCAAACAACAATTTGGAAAGATGCTTTTCTTAGTATTGTTTGTAACCCTTTAAACCTCTAACATGTCTGATGGCTTCAATGTGTAAGCAACAATCTGGAACCTTTAATATATGCGGCAGTGGAAAAATTCAATGATTTTTTTTCCCTGGATCTGTCGGTGAGTCTGATGAGCCGTAGTCAGCAATGAGTTGACTCATTGTTTGTTCCAGTCGTTGCAAGGAAATGGTTAATGGTAGCATCCCATTGTTTGTGCATTTGGTGAGTTTTCATTTTGTTCTTTGTTTCACCGAGACAAACGCATGTAGACCAGGAAAACCACAGAGACAGTGGGATGGTGTTTTTGAGAGGATGCCGCGGATTGGGTCGGCATGGTTACCGGTTTTGACACGGGAAACCAGCCGGTAAGCCAACTCTTATTTAATATCAGTGGATGGGGCAGACCTGCTAGTCAGACTTGCACAAGCGTGTGATAAATGTGTCTGTCTCTCTGATATTGCAACAGTATCTGCAATCGCTCTTCAGTGGGTTCAGCCAACTTGTAACCGTTGAAGCACGGGGAACCAGTGGATTGCAGTCTGGTCTATCAGACGTTCCTGTGGGAATTCTGAAATATTTCAATAGATAAACATATGAGCAGTTTGATTTTGAGTGGTGACCGGTTTCAGAGCAACAAGTAACGAGTGAAATTCAGCGTGCGCAGACTGGTACCCATCGCATTGCAGACTGCTTGTTAAATAAGGATAAAAAGCCAGACGAGACCATTTTGAGGCGGTCATCACAGCAGATGTTGGCTGGTAGATGTAAATGTACCGTACTACATGTATGTTTAAGTAGGAAAACCGGTTAAGGGCAGGAAAATGATTCAAAGAGGTTGCAAATTGACAGATTGGTGAATTTTTTTAAGTTGAGCTGGCTTGCAGTTTGCACCGTCTACGCACAAGGTTCTGCAGTCAACACTACATGTACCGGTACTTCTTTGGCTTTGTGAATTGTACAGCCAGACAGGTTTGTCGTTTCAAGACTGACTGCAGATTTATCGGAACTTTTGTCAGGGAATCGTTGCTAGTCGCAGAGTTCCAAGTAGAAGAGGGCATTGGAAAATTGAACTTGCCCATCGTGTCTTGCTGGACTCCTGGAGACAATTTGAGGTTTTGTTTAAGGAGGTTTTGAAATTGGAGTAACCATGGCAACGCTGGATTCACTGAAACCCACAATATGGTGGCGTCTGAAGGACCAATTTGGCAAGTTGCTGAAAAGGAAAAGGTGAAGCGGTAGTTACGGGAAATTTCGATGGACGTACTGGAAATGTGGTGTGAAAATTTGACTTTGGATAATAATTCAAAAGTCTTTTCCTTACTTGTGTTTTATATTTCAACTAAAACTTTACCATCAGAAGCTGGTAGCTGAAATTAATTTACATTGTAATTCCATAGCCAATTTGTTCATATTCGTTAAATGTTCTATAGGTGTTTCCTACATGAACGTATGTACATGTATGAATTTGGACCGTTATGGACTAGAGGGTAGCACTCAAGATTTGTATTTTTTCCCTACAGATTCTTAGTTCCGGCTCAGTCTTCTTGTCTGTGTAAATACCGGTATTTGGTGGATTTGTACGGTTTATGGACATACACATGTGCCCCGACATCTTTTGAACTACATTTCTTTACAAAAACTACAATGTTTAACTTGTTGTTCTTTCTCTGTTCTCTTTCATATTCTGTGCTGCGTCTCTGACAGTGGGAACAACCAGTTTGGAGCATGCAGGTGAGTTCAATGAAAGTGAAATCTCAGTATGATGCACATGTACTGTACATTTGTACACAAGAAGCTGCTTCTAAAGATTCCTTAACCCTAACGATCCCCAACCAGCCAAACTCCAACACTAGGGTTTGTTGGGATCTGTTAGGATGAGTGCTGCACTAGTAAACCCACTGTGCTTTACATGGGATTAGGCATACCACAAATAAACAGAGTCCAACTGTTTATGAGTACAGCTTACCATATGGTGTTGGGATTTGCAAGGATGAGGAAGGTTCCTAGTAAATCACCTTCTATGGAGTTAACGTCTTCTGAAAACTCTTCAGAACTCTTCAGGGAGTTAACGTCTTCTGAAAACTGTCTTTTTACCTGGTTAAAACCCTTGACATTTATAAAATACAATGTACTTTGCAAAACATTCCATATCGATCGCCGCACTCAAATTTTAACTGGCGCGTCTGCACGCAACTTTTGAATGGCGGGGCACGCAGTTGCAGCTGGCAGTTTCAAATACCCGAATATTCGGTCAAACACAGTTTCAAGTATCTGAATGCTAAATTATTTGAAAGTGGACAGCCCAACATGTACCGTACTTTCACCATTGAAGGCAGCCAACGTTATACCGGTAGAATTGATAGCATATGCCTGTATTGGTCTGTACTGCCCACAGATCATCAAGTTTTCAAATATTGACAACAACACATCAGTGTGACTCACCGCAGAATGTTAAGCAAGTCCGCAAGGACAAAAGGAAATGGCTAACCCATTAATTTGTGGTTGTGCGTCAGTCTCCCATCTGTGTACATAACAAAAAAAATACCAAGATATTTGTAAGAAAGTTTAAAAGAAGGAGTCGGTCGATGATCTTCAACGTTTGTATCCATGAAAACCAGTTTGATTCCCTTTTGTGTTTTCGGTGCTACATACTTGGTACTTGGTTGGTGGTCCTTGGTACTTGGTTGGTGGGAATTTAAACTGGAGGTGTGGCACCAGGGTTTACAAGGTGCTGCGGCCACTGCCAGAAACACCGGGGCGAACCCCTTCTCTTAGCAACAATTGTTTCTGGGTTCTTTAACGTGCATTACACAACAGCTGTCTATCCGAAGGACGAAGCAATAGCGGTAAAGTGCCTTGCTCAAGAGCACAAGCACCATGTTCCCACGGTCAGGATTTGAACCCGTGTACCACAGCACACGAGTCGAACACCGTAACCATTGGACCACAGCACCCCAGTACCGGTACATTAAATAAAAACCTGTGCAAGTACCGGTATCCATTCTGTGCCAATTTATCCTTTCAGTCAAAAGAATCGAGTGACTATTTTCAACAGTTAAGAGGTCCCGGCTATAATTAGGAGGATTGACTGGCTGTGACTTAAAATGTAACTTGATACAGCTATGCTTTGACTGTAGGTGATTGATGAGACAGCTGTGCTACCAGTTACTTACTGTTGCCTGTTGATTGAATTTGACTAGTCAGATTGCTTGCTTGAAATATGATTTGACTGTTGGACTACCGGTACATGTATGTGTGTGCGTACAAAAACGAATGAGGATTAGCATGTTAAAACATCACCTGGAGGCGAGTCGAGGCACGTTTGACGTTTTAACACGTCAGCCGTGCCTGTGTGTAAAAACCGCCAAATTTTGTTAACAGGTCATTGCACACAAACTGCTTAAAGGGAAGATACAACATTTGCAAACATCAAAATACGAAATGATCAAATTATCATGAAATACCTTACTGGATTGTTAAGGAATGACAGTCTAAAGCATCCTGCAAAATTGTGGCTCCCGGTGTGCTGACATTTTCAAGAAAAATTGTATTTTTCTAACGCTGGTCGGCCAACCAGCATTGGAGAAAACTGGCATTTTTTTCAAAACCTGCTCCTAATTTTTCATATTAAGTTATTCCGCATTTTCTTTGCAATTGATAACACACCTGTGAAGGGGTACAAGCCTGCTGGACTGATTCTCTGACCTTACAATTCCACAAAGTCTATAAATTGCTCCGTTTCATCTGAAGTGGGGTCAGGGAACAAAACTGCAAGAACATGATTGTTTTTCTTGGTTTTCCCAGCACCTACAAGCCCAAAACGAGAAACAAGTCAGTTTAACAATATTTACTATAACATATTAGTCCTCCAAATCCATTTATTTCTGAAAATTGCAGCAAAAGCAAATGTTGTACATTCCCTTTAAGGCAAGGAACTTGGTCACAGTGTCCAAAAATGTTCTTGCGATCAATTCAATTGACCGCTACATTGTAAATGAAACTTCTTCTGATTTAGACCAAAGATGAGGAGTATCTGCACAATTACACATATTTTTTAATTTACTTCATGTTTTTTTTTAGTTATTTCAAAAAAAGTGAGATGGACAATTTTTTGGGGACATACTGTTGAGTGAGGAAGGCATACCGGTAGCTTTAAGGTTACGGAAACAAAGGCTAAGGCAACATTTTCATCCATTCAACATCACGGTCAGAGAATGTTCTGGTGAAACTGCACTGCTTGGATGCCAGAATAGGTTTTTTTTGTACCTTGTTTGTTTTCAAGATTGGCCAATGGTTTTGTTTTTGGTCAGCATTGGTTGGTTGCATTGCTCTGGTTTTGTTTTAAGTCATTGTTGGTTTGGTTAGGTTAGGTTTAGGTTAGCTTTGGTTTAGGTTTGGTACCGGGTACGTGTGTGCGGTTCGACTGTTCAGCAGTATACCGGTACACAGTGTCACCCATGACGTCATGCCGGTCGGTTGCCGACATGCAAAACAGCCACGCAAGCATCTGAGGAAAAAAAGAAAAGAGAAAGAGACGCGACATCATATTGTTGTTAATTTATTGGGGTGGGGGAGGGGGGTAAACTTCCCTGCCCACCCTCGAAAAAATGATCAATCAGGAAATGCTGGAAAATACAGGGGTTTGGGGGGGGGGAATTTGCTTTGCCGCCCTCTAGAAAAAATCATGGCGACGCCCATGCATGACACAGTGCATTCTCCTAAATCAGCCACACACTTTTGCCATATAGCCTCAATCCTGCAGAATCCTCCATTTTGCAAAGATCATTTTGGAGGATTTGGGAAGGTTAGGGTTAATGAATTAAGCACTGCGGAGTCCGGGATTGAAGTTGGTAAATGATTCCAGAGTCTAGGAAAGCGACAGGTTGGTGAACATGGTGAATGGAATAAAAAAAATCCTGACAAATTTCTTTCCTGATCTACATACATGTGTATGAACAACTTTACAAGTTTTCCAAGTTTTTTAGGCGGGTTTGTTTTGATCTTAGTTTTTGTTTTGGTATTGATTTTGGTCAGTTTGGGTTGGTCAGATTGGAAATATAATACAAGTACCGGTAGGTGTTGTTGCAACACGTAGGTACCGGTAGTGCTGTGGCCGGTCAGACTTGACGTGTCAAACTTTATAAATGAACTATTTAAAGGTAGGATGAGTTGTGCTTCCTTAACACATTTGTATTTAAGAAAGGAAGGATTCTTTGTAGTTCATTAGCTTTGTTCTACACATATTATGTTAAGGATCTACACCAGTACATCACATGAGTGCATGTATACGTACGTCATTCACTATGTTCACGTCAGTTCGTCAGATTTTTCGTACGCTGCGGTATGTACCGGTAAATGTATGTATAATTTTATTCATGCTGACAAGACAGTGGCTTTCTAGGATTGATGTGGTAACGGACCGCGGAGTAGAGGAGGCGAGAAAGGAAATATTGATTTGGTGAATGTGGGAGGAAAACCCCCAGAGAATAACTCAGAGACAAACATGTACTGAACTTACTTGTAGACTGTATCCATGTATGTAGATCACGGAATATTTTTTTTCCAGATGTGACAAATTTTTGTTACGATTCTTTCTAGTTATGTAAATTCAAGTTTAAAATCTGGAATTTCTGAATGGTTGCCTGAGATTTTACAATGTACCTGAGATTTCACCTGAGAATCCCTGGAATTGTAGAAGAAAAGAATTGGATATTTTTAAGGGATGACTTTAGAGGCCAAGTAGTTAGGGTTTGTGACTCATGATCAGAGGGTCAGGGGTTCGAATCCAGCCACTGGTCATATGTTGTGTCCTTGGGCAAGCCACTTCATCCCCACTTGCCTCTCTCCACCCAGGAGTATAAATGGGTACCGGCATTAGCTGGGGAGTAACCTGCGATGGACTACGGTAGCATCCATTCAGGGGGAGTACAAATATTCTAAGTCGTTTCATGCTTCTAAAACTGAAGATGAACGCCGGCCTGATGGACCACATTGGCTCGTGGCAGACTTTATTTACTTTTAGGCAAATACAAACATACATGTACACGTATGTATCATTTCCCCAAACTGTCTACCAATTGTTTTTGTGTTTTTTCCCCAATCACACCCCTGGTACTGGTTTTGCACACACTAGAAAGGAACGCCTGAAGCGTGCAACAAGCTGACCAATCTGTTTAAGTAGAGATTCTTAGTACTAAGTTTATTTTCGAACACATACATAAAAAAAATTATGTCTGATTGTGAAATGCAATATTTAACCCAAAGCCCAGTAAAATTTGAAGGTTTAGTACTGTAAGGGTTGTTTTAATGAAATTAATTTGGTATGAACATGTACATGTATATATACAATTACCTAATTGTACCCTCATTTTATGGAAGTTCATCTAGGCCTTTATACCGGTATATATCATTGTCATTTTTTACCGCTTCTCGCACCTAAGAATATACAGTGGAAGTTCAACTCCATGTTCCTTTTTCATTTGTGTCTTTTTTAACAGAGGTAAGAAGATCCGCAAGTTCTCGGAGAACGATGCCGACATCCGCGCGGGAAGACTGCACTCTGTTGACGAAGGCAGTGGCCAGTTAATATCAAAGGTTTGTAATCTGGAACTCTGCTTAGCAGCACAAAATTGCTTAACCAAAATATGTTGCCGGTTACATTTAAGGTCATATTGCTGTTAGGCCCAAAAAAAAAAGTCTCCGGTTTCTGGTATGCGCGCGCGTCGCCGTAGCCGTGCGCGTCGGCAAAATGAAAGAGGTTTTTTTTCAATTAAAGATGATGTCTCAAAACCGCCAAACTCACTGGTTTGACTGGAATCCTGCTGCTGCACAATTTTAACATGTTTTTAGATTGGGTTATGGTCGAGAATAAGCTTTATAAGCTTTATGTGGCCTCTCTGGACTCCCATATATTTGCCCTACACATGTAAGTTTAGTCGGGCACCATTTGCAGTCATCAGCTGACATTTGAAGCAAAAAAAATTAGGTAAAAAAAAAAAAAAGCCGCGTCGCCGCACCACTTTTTGGGCAAGCTCCATACCAGAAACCGGAGATTTTTTTTTTTTTGGCCTTAAGTGGTACTCTGCCAAATTTAGCTTAGTACAAACAATTTGATGTCAAAGGCATTTGATTATTTTTGTTGGCTCAAGAGCGGAATGGTAGCCGAGTCCATCACAAGTCCTTACAAGTCCATTATTCTTACCATTGCACTCAATAAAACATTCATTATTTGTATACCATCACAGATTCATCACAAGTCCAGTGACAAGTTGAAGACAAGTCAAATAACAAGTTACATCACCATTTTGTGTGCACGGTTGTACATCTTAAAGGGCTCATGAAATATAAAAAAATTTAATGTAATTCTTGAAAATGCACCTTTGTGTCCCAGTTAACCTTATTTTCAATTTTCATTTTGCCATTTTCAAGGGTATTTTGGTGCCTTTTTGGTTTTTATGCTAATGCAAATTTCCACATTCATGAGCAACAGCGCGATGTCATATTAGGCAGAAACCTCAATGTTGCAATTGGTTTGTGCACAAAAAGTTGCCAGAATGTTAGATATTTTGCTGTTGGAAAATGTTCTTTTCTTCGGTGATTCGTTGTTGTGTTAGTACATGGCAGTAAGCCAATGAGCAAACCTTTCTCATCAATGTTAGGCTAAAAAAAAAATAAGTCGGTCTCTGGTCAGCGCGCGCGTCGATTTTAATCATGCGCGTCGATCTTTTTTTTTTTTACAAAATGTTCCGCGGTAGCTCCAACAGCGCCCTCTATTTCCGCACCTCCTCATTTTTTTTAACCAAAGAGCACCAAGGAATGGGAAATTGCACCAAGGCAAGTGATCGAAAGCACCAAGGCAAATTGTGGAGGAAACCAATGTACATGAGGACACCAAAAAAGCAAAGTAGTACCCACCTTGTCTGTACAATCCAAGCTTGAAAAAAAAAAAAAAGCAAAAAAAAAAAAAAAAGCCGCGTGGCCGCGTCAATTCCGGAACTTTGGTCTGACCAGAGACCGAATATTTTTTTTTTTGGCCTTATCAACGAGCAGATACTTTCGGTTCACAGGTGTACACAAAACCCTTAAACTGAACAGTGTCTCCCTGAAATGACATCACGGCAACAGCCCCCTCACTTGTCCAAAAAAGCAGAGAAAATTGAAATGTTTAAAGAAGTGCACTTTTAAATAAAATAAACCAAAAAGAGATGTCAAATAGTTTTCATACCTTTGAGAAGAGTAGGGAGTCAGGTTGGCGTAGCGGTACTTTCCTCGCCTTCCACCGCTGTGACCCGGGTTCGAATCCCGCCTGGGCCAATATGTGGATTGGGTTTTCAGTCCCTGCCTGATTCCGTGGGTTTTCCCAGAATATTCTTCTGGGCTTTTCCTCCCACCTCTAAAACTGTAACTTCTTCTCATTGTCTTCTCTCCACAGGTTTCTTCAGGCTTGCGAGCTACAGTGCCTTGGGCGCTTTTGAGGAATCCTTGGTTTCATTACCAGAAATGATTAATAATAATAATAATAATAATAATAAAGTAGCACAAAATGTGTTTCTCGGAAAAATTCATTTCATGGACACTTTAACATTCCTTATTTGACTTGTGATCAACTTGTCACCGGACATGCGATGAACCTTTGATGGTACAGTGTATACAAATAATGAACGTTTATGAGTGCAATGGTAAGAATAATTTCAAGAGGTGACAGATGGAATGTTCCAGCTGAGTGGAATGGAACGTCCCATCTCTCACCGAATGAAATTACTCTTTCCATTGCACGAATGTGAAACATCCATTATTTGTTTTATACAACACCTGAAATAAATCCTTGTCATCTGATTGGTCAGAGCCGCCAAAAGTGTGACCGTGCATTCGTGCAATGGAACTTCCATTCACCATAGAATGGAACTTTGTGCACAACGTTTTGATTACAAAACGCGGTTTGGTCAACAGCACTCTTTATTCCAAAAATCAGCCGGTTGACAGATCGTTGGAAATCACCTGTACATTTCTTGATTTCTTCTAAATGACAGCAAGCCAAACTGAGTAATTTCACGGGGTTTTGAGCACCAGTACGATCTTTAATCCAAGTAAGCTTTTGGGATTCATGCAAATGATCTGTGCATGCCTTTAATACGACAGGTATAAAACGTCTAGTCTCTGTCGCTCAGGGAAATTGCCAAAATTGGCAAATTATTTACTTGTTGTTTGTCCACAGGTGCCTCTTACGACAATAGAAAGCAATGGCGAAACCAACCTTAGACGGAGAGCAAGTCTCCGCATTAAGAAGATGTCCTCTTCTTCGTAAGTATTATATTAATCACATGTACCTTTTAACCCTAACCGCCCTGAATCCTTCAAAATCCTCTTTGCCAAAGTGGAGGAATTTGGAGGATTGAGGTTACATGGCAAAAGTGCGTTACTGATTTCGTAGGATGCACTTTGTCAAGGTCTTGGGCTGGACCTTGTGTTGTTTTTGCTCAGCCATGCATAAATATAGGCCTGGATTATGCTTGAAATCCTCCGTACTGCTCCAGGATGTCACTGGCCAAGCCTCAACATATTGACAGTCACTGCCGCAGGATTTTGCAGGATTCAGGCAGTGGTCACCCCTCCACAGACCATATTCAAGAAATAATGGAGGAATTTGCAGGATTGAGCCAAATACTGTTTTTCCATCAGGCCAATTGGAGGATTTTGCAGGATTGAGGCTACATCCTTGCAAAAAAAGGCCTAGGGAGTCAGGGTTAAGGAAGCCTGTCTCAACAGTGTTTATTTTTTTGGGGTTACTGTGAAACTGTTTGATAAAATTTCCTCTTCAAATTAGAAAGTGGAAGTAGGAAGATATTGACATTATTAAACAGTTCGCTTTCAAAATTACACAATCAATCCCTGGACAAAAGAGTGTCAATAGATTTCCCACTTCGTAGGTCATGTTATGAGGAAATGATTTGATTTGGTAAACATCGGTGCAAAGTCCATGTTTCCATTTTTGAATGCATCCAGTGAAAATGAAATTAGCTGAAAATCTTTCGTCTATCCTGAGGCAAAAACAGTCATTCAAATCGATGACAAATTGTTCGTCACAAGTTCAAAACGAAATTGTACACCAAAAAGTAATACTTTTGATAACACAGTCCACATTACAATGTATACATTTACATTTAGAAAGATCAAACGAAAATGAAAAACAAAGAGCATTTTGGAACTAGATTTTTGTACTTCAAAAAGTAGAGAATTCGGTCCCCAATTACACACAGATTTAAAGGCTTTGGATCATTTGCACTTCATGCATTTTGTTTGTTGCATTAACAACGCCACTCAAAAATTCAAAGAAGAATGTTCAAAACTTAACCCGTTCCAGTTTCAGCTCAGTTGATATTACGCTTTTCGAGAAAACAGTGAAAAACCATGCACAACCTTTTCATCACAAGACTTGATTTCTTTAATATTACTCTTTATTTCCATCTATCATTTTTGGTTTCTTCCAAATGGCAGCCAGCCAACCGGAATAATTTCACAGAGTGTTAAGTACCAGTACGATCTTGAATCCAAGCACCGGTACATGTGACCTTTTTGATAATAATTTGGTAGGTTACTTTTGGGATAAACATTTGCAAACATCAAAAAACAAAACTACCAAATTATTATGAAATACCTTACTGGACTGCCAGGAATCATGGCACCTGGTGTGCTGTCATTTTCAAGAAAAGTGGTATTTTTGTATCAACCAGCAATGAAAAAAAACCCTGATTTTTTTTCTTCAAATACTGCCCCAAATTTACCATATTTAGTTAAACCACATTTTGTTTGCAATCGATTACACACCTATGAACGTACAAGCCAGCTGGACTGGTTCCCTGACTTTACAATTGCCCTACGTCTATATAATTGTTCTGTTTCATCTTAAGTGGGGTCAGGGAACCAGGCTACAGGAACACACATTCTTGTTCCGTAGTTGTGAGGACATACATGTACACTCGTCTGTACGAGGTATTTGTGGGGACCATAAACGCTGTGGGGACAGCAGAAAGTCCTGATAACTCGGTCCTAATTTCCTTAACAATAACAAAACTTCTCCATAACCATAACGCTGTGGAGGCCTACCCATGGTTGTTTTCTTGGTTTTTCCAGCATCTACGAACTCAAAACTTCAAACAAGTCAGTGTAACAATATTTGCTATAAAATACTTAGCCCCCAAATCATCCATTTCTGAAAAATACAGCAAAAGCAAATGATGTATATATCCCTTTAAAATGACAAAAAAATATATTTAAGTACTTCGGTAAATCAGTGACTCATAATGCAAAAACAGAAAGTGGATTTCTGCCCATTGTATCGGGACAGCTTTTGTTTCATCTTGCCAGTATTCACTTCCTCAAATCCGTCTTCCTGTTTGTCAGCTGCGCAGTAGCTGAGGCCTTCGGCTGTCAAAACTACAAACTCTTTGTCAAAACATTGCAAAGCTATTGTCTTCAAGCTTCGAAACTACTGTACGTGGGTCATTCCACCGGGTTGGGAAGCAGTGCATGTTACATCCATATATTTGGTTATATTATTAAAAGTATCGATGCATTCTAAACAATTTCTCAACATAATCTTTGTCTTAAGGTGTTTCAATACTCGAGAAAGTTTGAAATCATTTGAAAGTACTCTGACAAAAATATGAGCAAAAATGTATTAATTTGGATGTAACATTGACACCGTGTCAATGTTACATGTACATCCAAATATTCTTTTTTTGCCATTTTTTACACGTATGTAAAATATTACCCAAACTGACATTGCATATTTACTACTGGACACCGAAGCACCAAGAAAAGCTTTTGGTTAGGTATAGTCAGGGTTCAAATATAGCAGAAACAATACCTCAAGTGTGGATGTAACGGTGTAAAAATCACTCAATGGAAGTGTGACATTGGGTTTTACACCGTGTCAATGTTACATCCACACAACCAAGCTATCATTTCTGCTCCATTTGACACCTGACTACCGTAACAAAAGCTTTTCTTATTGTGTTGCATGTATATTAAGAAGTACGCAAAGTGAATTTGGGTGATGTTTCGTAGAAATTTTAAAAAAAAGGTACAAATGTCACATTGGGACGTACCGGTAACACTGAAGCGGTGTCAATGTTACATCCAAAATGAAATTTTTTGCTCATATTTTTGGCAAAATACATTGAAATGATTTAAAACTTTCTGCAGTCGTGAAACACCCAACAACAAACATTATGTAGAGTAACTGCTAGCAAGGCATTCATGCTTTTCATAATATGGTCATATGTCACACATTGTTCCTCAACCCGGTGGAATGACCCATGTACGGTACCAGTATGTGAATATAAATAGTTAACAGGCATGCAATTTTGCAGGGATGAACTGATTTCCCTGTTTTTCACTTCACACTTCGGTCATTAAAAATTGAAAGACATAGCATAAAGTATTATAAGATCAGTTGTTGTCAAGCAAACAAGAGAAAACCAACCGACCATGGCATTGTCTATTTATTTGACTTCGACTAAAAATACCTATTTGTAAATCAACCACACGTAACAATTGTGAACAATCAGCCATAGGTTCACAATTGTTACGTGTGGTTGATTTACAAATAGGTATAATTAGTCAAAGTCCAATAAATGGACAATGCCATGGTTGGTTGGTTTTCTCTTGTTTGCTTGAGTGACTGGTCTTTCATAATAGATACCAAGTAGAATTTTTGAAAAGCACACTTGACGAAAATCGACATTTTAAAATTGGTGATTTGAGTCCCCAGCGCAGTTGGCAAATGGAGGCGAGTTCATATTTAAGCATTTCTGTCCCTAGTGGATTGATAGTAAGATCCAATTTTTTTGGTAGATAACAACCAAGACCCATAGCATTCTTACTATGCATAATAAGAAAATTTATGCATTCAGGTTTGCTTGAATTTGTAAAAAAGGGAGAGTGGAGCATTTTTTGGGGGGGACACCCTGTACAGCTATGCTTTGGCTGTAGAAGATTGATAAGCCTACCAGTTTACCTGCTTGTGTCTGTTGATGGAATTGAACTACATGTAGTCACTGTGCCTAGAGAAGGATGACTTGACTGTTGGTGACTAGCCCTGTAAAAGGCAAGGAAGGGGAGGTGGAATGAATTTTTGACTGTCTGTGACTGCTCAAACAAAAGGAGGGTTGAAATGTTCTTGTTAGGCTCTACATGTACAACATACCTTCTGTTTGTTTCTGACCGATCAAAACCTTGAAAAACAGTCAGGCAAATAAAATGCACACATTTTGTCATGATTAAGTCTTGAATTTGTCAAAAATAACACTAGAACTTTTCATTGAATGAAAACACATCTGATGATTTTGCCACAAACCCAGGCTCCAGTAAACAGGCATGCAACTTTTCCTCGGATCCGCTGATTTTCTCGTTTTTTAACTTTTCATTAATGTCATTAGAAATTGAAAAAAATTGTGTACAAAATCTTGTGTGGTTTGGAATTTACTGTTTTTTTCTAAATTACCAGACTTGCCTGAGTAAATGTTGATGTGTTTTTGAAAGCAATTGTTGGAATTTTGCCCGCAGAATACCCTACACATGTACAAAACTTCAAAGGTGCTGAAAAGTGACATTATTTGGTTGAATTGGGAGAGAGGGTGCTCTAATCTTATGCCTCGCAGTGTTTTTGACAGTTTTGCAGTATTTTTCCGTGTAATCGTATCCGTTTCCTGTACTGCAGTTCAGCTGGGTGCCGTCTGGTACCCAAGCTCCCCGGTGTGATCACACTATGGGTCCCTGCCCTTCACCCTGCTCCCTTAACCTTAAACCCTAAAAAGTGCAGTGTCGAAAATGGCACAAGGTGATGTCAAATGATTAAAGTACAAGAGTGTTAACTACTGGTTCGGCAATTCATTGTAAAAAAAAATAATGGAAACTTGGAGATTGGCATTTGATGAGTTACAAAGTGATCGGGCAGCCAACTCTTTCACTAGACACTGCCCAGTCAAGTTAGGAATATTTTTTTGTGTCAAAACAGAAAAAGGATCACCAAATTTAGCCCAAGTTCCAGTATAGCCATTTGCTTGTTTTGAAAAAATAAAATGCTTCTGTGGGGAATAGTAAGGCCAAAAAAAAAAAATAAGTCGATCTCTGGTCATCTTTTCTTTCCCAAAATGTTCCGCGGTAGCTCCAACAGTGCCCTCTATTGCCGCACCTCCTCAATTTTTTTTAACCAAAGGGCACCAAGGAATGGGAAATTGCACCAAGGCAAATGATCGAGAGCACCAAGGCAAATTATGGAGGACACCAATGTACATGAGGACACCAAATAGCAAAATAGTGCCCCGCCTTGTCTGTACAATCAAAGCTTGAAGGGAAAAAAAAAAGCCGCGTCAATTCCGGAACTTTGGTCTGACCAGAGACTGAATATTTTTTTTTTTGCTTAAGTTTCAGTATGCATTTTATGTACACCGTACACGTTATTTCTGGTTTCATTATGTCAGCTGTTACAGCATGCAAGCAGAGTACTGAGAGGGTACATGTTCATGGTGAGGTGAAAAGAACTTATGAAAATATGGAAATTAATGTTGAAGTGTATAAAACAACACCTACATGAAGCTGTCAGTTTGAGGACATCACAGCCTTTTCAAGTCCATTGTCAAAAATCGTGTCAAGGGTAAAGAAACGTGCTCCATCATCTCATGGTAATATTTTAAAAAACAAAACAAAACAAAAACAAAAAAGTAAGATTTGAGGCTTTGCATGGTGGAGATACATGTACTAAATAATGAAAGGTTTGTGGAAACACCATGTGCGAATAATTTCTCAACTAAGAGAATGGTTCTGAAAAGAACCAGAGGTATAAACTCGACGTTCCGGTCAGTATGCTCTGACCGTCTTCAGGAGAATGTCAGAGCAGTCTCCTGAAGGTGGTCAGAGCATACTGACCGGAACGTCGAGTTTATACCTCTGGTTCTTTTCAGAACCATTCTCTTACTTGAGAAATTATTCGCACATGGTGTTTCCGCAAACCTTTCATTATTTAAAAACAACAAAAACACAATTTAGTTTCCTCAGAAACATGTTGTTTGACTGCTTCATTTTATTTGGGACACTCTGTATACATGTACACACTGGAACAAACCTAGGATACACATACCGGTAGTATGCAAGTGTGTAAGCACCAGCAATCGTGGACCCCTATTGTCCCTAATCCTCATTCCTTTGTTTGTACTCTAACTTTTTAGCAACAGCTCTCGTTGGTTTTGTACACAAATTTCAATCGTGGACTATCGGTCAATGGCGGACCCTTTGTTTGTGTCGTAACCCTTTTGTCCCTAGTCCACTATTACCAGTATTTACATACCCGGTACTCATGTACCGGTACAGTAGTATCATCATTCATTAGTTTTACTGCGTAGAGAGAAAAGAAAAAAAAATATCTCTTCATTGTAAACTTATGCTGGACGATGATTAAGTCATCACAAATTCCTTTTACAGAACTTGTCTACCGGTAGGTTCAAGCTCGTGTGTGCGAGAGTACCGGTATTTGCTTTTTGTAAAGTGTGACACCAAATTTATCATTGTACGTACTTAATTGGTGTTTGAGGAGGAAATTTAAACACCAGTTCTTTGCCTTCTGTCAGTGTGAAACCGAAACACAAAGGTACATGTACATGTATAAATAACTCATCTACACAAGCACACGTATACATGTTCATGAACATGTTTATTTGTCAAATGTTCACGATGGTAGCAAGCTTGAATTTCTGTATACGCCATTTGCAGACTTGCGCGCACTGCATCTCCAATGAAAGGCTCGTTTTCGATCAGTTTCATTTCGACTTTGTTTAGTACATGTACTGTACATTGTATGTTCATGTTCAGTCATTGTCAGCGTAGCACTACGTGTACACGAACATGAACTAAACTTTTCTCTGAACTAAATGGAACATTGCCATGAGTTTTGCTTAATGTGTTTGTGCTGCCTTGAACATTCGATTGACATTTTCATGTGGCCTGTCTTTCATGATGATACAACGGCATTTGGACATCATGCCTGATCTTTGAAATGTAGGAAGCTAATCTCCTAGGCTTGTACTGTTGGTACATGTACAGTACTTCAAACTGGCGATCATCCAGTGGTCTGGATTTTAGGCAGCCAATTCGTCACCAGAAAGGTTTCATCAACAACTGATTAGAAATTGAAAATTGTGGAGAAATTTTGCGCATCAGTATTTCTCACCTGGAGACAATACATCATGTGATGCTGCGCAGTGCCATTTGAAAGACTACTCAAAGTGTGGTGACATCTCGTAGTTTCTGGTGATACCAGGTATCGCTATGTGATTGAAGTGACATCGCTGACAAGTCTTAACCTGGTTTGATGCTTCAGCTTTGTGTGAAGCTGTGTGATGTCATTATCTGAACAATTAACTGTTAAGATGTCTTATTATCGATAGTACATTTGTACATATCACTGTTTGATTCGCAGAGCAGCACTGACAGTGTGTAACTTTAAATGATATCTATGATAAATATCAATGCTACGTGATGTCATTAGCATTGCTGTGCGCTAAGATGATACCCCACACTTGTCAAAACAGCCCGCATCGTGTCTTGCTGCTCGATGTCATCACGCCCGCAGTTGATAATCGATAAACTTGGGCTCAGAATTTCACTTTAAAGTCGTCACCGCCAAAAAAAAGATGGACAAATCCAAGTTGCGATACCTGTTGTCTTGCGTCGGTCAGCCGGAAGAGGACGACGATCGCTTGTCTATCGTGGAAGAAGACGTCCTGAATGAGGAGTACAGGGAAGGGGCGACCGCCTCGGGTTGCCATGGCAACGATAATGTGGGCGGCGGTCTCTTGGCCGACCCTGATGAATCTTCCCTTGAGGAAGGAGAAGGGCAAGTTGTTCTGGGCCCCTCCTTCTTTAGCACCCATCTTTTTTGGTTGCATTTTTTGGTCAGTTACTGGTCAGTAACATGATCTACGAGGTAGATGTACAATGTGTTACATGTATATGGTTTGTCTTCAATGTGCTCGACTTTCATTGCAAGCAGGCCATCAAAGCACCCGTTTTTGGTTGTCCAAGTACAGCCTGTCTCAAAAAAATTGGTACAATCGAAAACAATATTTTTTTCAATATTAAATCTCAACATAAGTAAGTCATTTTCAGCATCACATTAAAGAAAAAAGACCAGGCTTTCCAATACTTTTTGTTTCATCTCATATGCTTTTTTCAATCCAGAGATAACTCCAGTTTACTGCGGAACACAAAAATCGAGTTTGTGCCACTTTCTGGTTGAGTGAGAACGGTGAAAGAATTAGTTAAACAAAACGTTATTCACACTTGAACAGATTTGAAATTCAAAGAAGGGATTAACTTCATAAAGAAACTATTTATCATTGAACTTATTATGTTGACTATTAAAGCCTGTATCGAGAAAACCAGACTTCCTTTGTGTACTTTAATTTGTGTTTTGTTTCTTTTGCCAAGTTGCAATCTTTTGTGAGCTTCAAGACAGCATGGCACAGTACTCGAAACAACTCTGCCCATGCATAAAAGTGGCACAAAATTGATTTTGGTGTATCGCACTAAATTGATTATATCTGAATTGACAAAAGCAAATAAGATCAAACAAACACTATTGGAAAGTCCAGTCTTTGTTCTTTAATATTATGCCAAGTAAGAATGACTTATTTTGAAATTTCATATTTAACAAATTTTTTTTCTGATTGTACCATTTTTTTTGAGACAGGCTGTAGTCTGCATAGAGCCCTCACATGTATTGACCTTTCGCCGTTTGCGAGTTTAGCCACGCCCCTTAGACAACCCTATGGAGTTTTCGTACACTAAGTTTTGTATGTCTGAGATTTTCCGCATCCCGCGTCCATTCGTATATCATGTAATTGGACAATATTTCACAAGCTGCGTTGACGCGATTCTACCGCGATTCTACCGCAATAGGTCAATTATTGTTCAGAACCCTGTCAAAAGTGGTAGTGGTGCAAATTTGCACTTTTTTTCCGTGTGTGTTTTGCTAAAGTCGCTACATACAATGTACATGTAAACTGTTAACTTACTATGACAACTACATTTATACAACTTATAACATCTGGGCCCAAAGTAATGGCTATATGCTAACCATTAGCGAAAAATCCCTGCTGAATGTAACAGAAAATTCCGTGCTTATGGTACCGTAATCGTATTTCACAGGTTAACAAGGAATTTGGGCTTCTACGCATACATGTACATCCTGTAACTCAGAATTTGGTGTTTACAGGGTTACCACAGAAATTTCTGCTAGTGCGTTTAGCACAAAAATGGCAATCGTAAGTGCCAAATTCTGTGGCTAGCACAGCCATGAAATTTGGCCCTGGCAAGTCACTATTTTAATGTTGCATACATGCAAACGTATTTAAGTGTACAAGCATTACATTCACTGTGTGGACTTCCGAACAAAAGAGGTCCACATAAACCAGGTAGCAGCGACGTTGTGTGGACTTGCCCACGTCCACACAGTGTTTCCCCATCTCTGGAAAACAGGTTTAGAGGCATTTTTGGGTTAGGTTTATCCGTGGCAAAATGAAGAGAAACACTAAAGGGAATCATAGAAAAAACTTTGGGTTGAAAGAGTTTTCACAGTGTGAGTAAAACGAGTTTTTGGACAGGTTTTTCTTAAACTACACAAAAACAAAAGAATTTCCACACTAGGTGTGTAACGTAAACATGTGATCTGATACACTGTGCCCTCTGGAGACGTGCACACAATAGGGAACAAAAGATTGTCTCCACAGGGCAATTTCTATAGATGAATACGTCTCCACAAGGTTTTCACGAAATAGATATATTGGTATTTACTCAAAAACTAGGAATTTCCAAGGTGGGTTGATCTGTCGCAAATGGAAGAGTTTTAGAAAAGGGATATTAAGTCCGAATTTCAGCCAAGGAAATTAATTCTGGTTAAAATAAGAGCATTTTGAAACTTCACTTTCAAACTCCAAAACTTTACTACACGAGAACAAAGAAATGTCTCCACAAGGATACAAAGTCCAGTATGTGTGTGTGTGTCTGTAACGTGTCTATTTCCACCAAAAAAAACACTACAAAACTAAATATATCTTCCTCAAATATTCTGTTGATATGCACAAGTACATTACGGTTGTTTGCATCACTTTCTGCATAGATTCCAGCTTTTCACCCAAATCGATGAACAAATCGCTACTTGTTGCACTGCACCATCGCGAAATAACAACAGTAGCACACAAAACACACAACACTGGAATTTCTTGTTTCTAGACACAACCTGCCTAAGAATGCTAAACATACATGTACCGTGTAACATGTACCGTCAATCACATTGTGTATTAATGTACAACCTTGTTGTCTATTTAACTCAGATTTCATGACGGGACCAGTCGCTTTCCCAAGCTCAACGACTGCGCCCACTTCCATTACGACAACGTTGAGCTGGGACAAATCACGGTAAGTCGCAAATGTAGTTTGGTTTATCCTCGGAATTGTGCACCTTCCTGCCAAACATTGCTGTGCACTATTATACTGATATAACATGTTTTGAAGGTAGATAGTATACAAATATTAAGTGGCTCAGGGTGGAATGGGAGGAATATTATCGCAAGATAAAATCTGGACTTTTCTAGCCGAGTGAAATGGAAAAGTTCAGATTTTACCGAGCAGTAATATTCCTCCCATTTCACAATTTAAAGCCACTCAATATGTCTTTTATATAACTGACTTATAGATTCCTTGTCATTTTATTTACAGTTAAAATGAACTTGTGTTCAATACAAAATTGGTGGGAAATGGATTTCTCATTTCCAAACCATCCCTGCACAAAATGTTTGAATCCATCTCTGTAGGTACTGGCTCTTGGGAACAATACGCACAACGGGCACACTAGCATGCATTTGCACACAAATACCGCGCCATGGAACAAGGATGCATGATCCTAACTGTTGAATAGCCCTGGGCAGCGTTTACACGAATTTTTTATCAGAAACCGCCAACTGCGTACCTCCCCCACTACGCAAGACCCTATCCATGTCAAAACAACAAAAAGCCACGTGCCAGACGGTGTCCAGGCAGTTGCCAGACAGGGCACTTAATAGATCATTGACTGGTGGCTGCGGTTTGCGGCTATGAAGGGAGATGGCTGTGTCAAGTTACAGGTGTTTGTATATGTTTCAATGAGACTTGGCAGGAGGCCTGGTCCCAAGGTTGTTGACACGGCTCGGGTGAAACCCTGGCTGCAAAGTTCATTGAACCAGCTGATTTGGCATGGGTTGAATGAGGATTAGATGGAAGGTGAACGTCATTGGCCCTCAATTTTTATTTTTTTTTCAAAAAATTTGGTCACCTGCGTACCTGGGGTACGCAGGTCACTCCGCGCAGGGATAGTCAATCCCATTCACCATGGGCCAATGGGACTTTTTGAGCCCCGGCGTGAATGGAAGCAATAATGAAACCCAAATGTCGGCACCATTGTTTTAGTGAAGTTCTGCATATATGTAGCACTTTCAAAATTTAGGATATGAAAGCCCAATTCATAAAGAGTACAGAAATTATTCAAATCACTCAGGTACTTTTCAAGTTACAAAATGTTAAACACAACCATCGTTTCACAGATCCACGGATCACAGAAAAGGCGTGCGTTCTTTCAGCAAAACAAAAACAGCTCGCACACATCCCTATGTGATTTGTTTTCGTTTTGTTAAATAAAAGAACACTTTCCCTTTTTGTGATCCGTGGAATGAACTTTAAAGCGGTGTTTGTGTTCAAAATGCCGGTACTTGAAAAGTACATGAGTGATTTGAGTGATTCTTGTACTAAAAGAAAGCTCATTGATTGGGCTTTCTTATCCTAGATTTTGAAAGTGCTACAGGCAAAACTTCATTCCAAAATTGGTCCTGCCATGTGGGATGTGTTTTTTTTTACTCACCCTGTAAAATTACATCGCTGAAGAGCAAAACCAGGTATTGATTTCCTGTCCTTTTGCCACATGTTCAGTTATCTATGCACGAGGATCCAGACCACGAAGAGGCCCTGCTCCTGGCCTACCAGCAGAACGGCGGCTGCGAGCTGGCCGATCACCCCTTCACCATCAAGGTGTACAGCAACGGCAAGGTCTGGCTGGTCAAACGCTGCTACGAGGACTTCAGGGTGCTGGACAAGCAGCTGCACAGCTGCATCTACGACCGGCGCTTCAGCCAGCTGGTGGAACTGCCCAAGGGGGACGCCATGCTGGGCAACCGAGAGGTGAGTCCGCGTCTGGAAGTTAAGGTTGATTTATTATACAGGCATACAACTTTTCCTTGGATCTGCTGATTTCCTCGTTTCTTACTTCTCGTGAAAACACTGTTGAAAAACACTGTACAAAGTCTTGTGTGTTTTGGAATTTCCTAATTTTTTTTCTAAATTCCCAGTTGCATGCCTGATTATAGCAGTGGTGTGATACTGATTTGTCCGATCGATGATGATCACTCATTTTGGGGCAGTTTACAGTCATGGCGTGGCATTTGTGAATATGATAATAATAACAGGCATTTAAATAGCGCGTTTAAACGAGGTATCAAAGCGCTTTACAACTATTATTACCCCTGTTCAACGGGCAAACACTCCTGAAACCTCAACTCCCTGGGGAGCATACACGGCCGGTAGGCAGCCATTTCAGCGCTCTTGGCCGTAATCAACCTGTCACAGCAACGAGTGACAAAGCGCCTTGCTCAAGAGCACACGCACCGTAACCCCGGGCAGGACTCGAACCCACAACCTGCAGAATAACCCGCATACCACAAATTCAATGCTCCAGACAACTAGGCCATGGCAGGCCATGAACGTCATTTAGCAACTTAGCAAGAGCCCTTGGTGACTAGTGCCTGGTACTTCAGGGACAACGATAAACCCCCTGTAAGACGACAGGTCAATTTATTTTTCAGTCGCACTATCCATTGTGCCACCAACTATAAACCAGCCTATAGACCTTTTTCATGCTGCCACCATTTCAGTCATGTTCCCTGTATCCAATAACAGAACTGAATGACAATTTTTTTTGTGCGAAAAGGAACCAGACTATTTTTCCTTCCAGCCTCGCAGTCAGTCAATGGGTGAGTGTCTCGGAGAGTCAGTCAGTCGGGGAGTCAGTCAGGCAGTCAATGGGTCAGTTACTGTCAGAGAACAATAGGCTGGCCTACAATCCCGGCCAAAATGGTTGGGACACTTGGAAATAACCTTAGCCTTTCACGGCCACCCACTCCCCCGCTCCCCCTGTCAATGTTGTTCTCTCCAGCTGATGGAGCACACACCGCGCAATGAGAGACAACATTGACAGGGGGCCGGGGGGGTTGGGGCCCAGCGAGATTTGGCCAGGATTGTAGGTCCAACAAAACCAATGTCTTACCGATTACTAATGTGATGTCTTTCCTCATCTGGCTCCCTTCTTCAGGGTGTGCGGGGAATCCTGAGCCGGTATCTGGGCCGATTCTCGCAGATAGCTGGCGACATGATCAACTGTGGACCAGTCCTGAACTGGATGGAGGTAATTTTATCAAAACAGCTAAGCAATCAAGCAGTGGCAGCATCAGGGCACATTCTGTCAGACCTGCTTATCGCAATTCCAGCGTTATGAAAGGCAGTGTAATGTCCGTGGCAGAGCCAATTAACCATGATATCTAATTAATGATTCAGAAAAATGATCCAAAACCCTAGTGGGTAATCTTCTTGACCATTGATGATGGATGTGTATAAGATTTGGAAAAATACATTCTCAGGTTTATTCAATGGGCTCTTAAAAGCTCTGTCACGGACATCACATAACGCTGGAATTGACAATAAGCAGAAAATTACACTTAGCAAATTTAGGCTGGGACGATTTTTTCAATAATATATTTTTTTTAATACCAAGCAATACCGAATGATGTTAAAATACCAAAATACCCCGCCTCCCAAAATAAAATCTGTAGGGAATTATACCCAATATTTTTGCTAACTAGCCATCCAGAAGAACCTTTGGATCCCTGGCGCCCGCTTATTTGTAGTTTTCCCATCCCACGTAACACCGACTACCACAGTAAAACCTTGAGGTAAACCTCAAGTTAGAGGCAGTAACTCGAGGTTTTACCCTGAGGTACCCCAGCAAACCCTGTCAAACCTTGAAAATCCTCGAGGTAAACCTCAAGTTACAGGCGGTAACTCGAGGTTTTACCCTGAGGTACCCCAGCAAACCCTGTCAAACCTTGAAAATCCTCGAGGTAAACCTCAAGTTACAGGCGGTAACTCAAGGTTTTACCCTGAGGTACCCCACAAAACCTTGTCAAACCTGGAAATCCTCGAGGTAAACCTCAAGTTACAGGTGGTAACTCAAGGTTTTACCCTGAGGTACCCCACAAAATCCTGTTAAACCTCATATAACCTTGAGGTAAACCTTGAGGTACCGCCTGTTTAATTTTGCATTGTCCCCTTACTTAGCAGTTTTCACTTGTGATGAAAATTTCTTTGATTGACTTATCAAAATCATTGGTATTGTTTTTCACGACATTTACTTGTAGAATCCTTTTAACAGTTAGAGAAATCCTGGCAAGTTTACAAGGTACCGGTACATGTAGATTAGATCAAAGGCATAGCATTCAACACATCCCCATGGGTACATTTTCATTGTCAAAACGGTAACTGGGCCCAGACACATATAAAAATATCTTGACTTGAAATGAGATAAGTAATTTTTTTTATTTTTCTTCAAATTTCCTGTGAAGATTGACAATCATGGCCATGCGCTGAAGGTAACGGACATGAACCTCGCAATATCACCTCCTTTGCATGCTTGTGTCAGCAGCTTTCTTTCTTTATTTGGTTGTGTATACTGTACACGTACATGTAGGTTGAAATTTATGTTTTAGAGTAACGCAGTGCCTGAAACGGCACGTTTCTGTTGTTGTCTGTGAAAGCTTTTGGATGAGAGTCCAGTTGGTTTTCGGAATACACGATTTTTGTTCTGTGGCAAAGTAACGGGGTATAGGGGAGGGGGTGCGGGCCCCAATGGAGCAATCTGCTGCCGATTATTTTGTGGATTATTTTATGAATTTTTCATTGTCCCCCAATCTTACCCATGTACATGTATAAAGTTGCTTCATTACAAAATAAGTCACTCTCCTAGCACTCGCTGAAATTTTGAATTCTAAATCAATTGAACTCTAAATCAATTGAACATACATGTATACGTACAAGTACAATTGCGTGTATGCACATTTGTGAGGTCTTCTCTCAAAGTGAGAAACCGCTACAACTGGGCAGAGGTCGAAATGAGGGTTTGCAGGTATAAGGATAGACAATGAAGTTCTCCTTAGTGTAATACTGTTTGTTGCACTTCCATGGGACATTCCATTGACAAGTTATGGCTATTAAAAGTTTGCCCTTATCGAAATGTCAACAAGTACAATATTGAGAAAAAAGGCCTTTAAAGTTTCAAGCTTTTGTAGTCGTGCAAATGAAAGATGCCAACTGCTTTTCCTTCAAAACACCTTTAGTCCATGATTTTGTATACTATTTCTTTAAATATGTGTGGTGGACATATCAAAGGTTGATTAAAGAGGTTGTGGAATGCTCGAAGACATTTCCGTCATTTTTTGGGTAAAATGTAGCCTAAAGTGTGATGAAATAAAAACAACTATTGTTTCTGTCATGAAATGAGTACAAAGGGTACTTTTGAGAGCTGTTTTTCAGGTCCTCTTTCGACCCGAACGTGCAATTTGTGTAAAAGTCGTCTTTGCGGGCAGCAAACAAAACACAGTAAATCGTGACGTAATAAACAGGACTCGTTTATGCTACTCTGCATCGGGAGTCCTGTTTATAAAGTCACGATTTACTGTGTTTTGTTTGCTGCCCGCAACGATGGCTTTTACACAAATGGCACGTTCGGGTCGAAACAGGCATGACAGGACTTGAAAAACAGCTCTCAAAAGTACCTTTTGTACTCATTTTATGACAGAAACAATAGTCGTTTTTATTTCATCACACCTTAGGCTACATATACCCGAAAAATGACGGAAATGTCTTCGAGCATTCCACAACCTCTTTAATGGATCTGAAAATCGAACAAAAATTCGCCCCCATTCAGATTTTTGCATTTTTCTCCGATTGGGCCTGTGCCCAGTTCCGTCTGATTTTGCCAGAATGCCTCGCATTTGTTGCGTGTACATTGTACATTATGTACATACTGTATGTACATGTATTGAGTATGAAAGACAATACAAGGATGTTCCCTGTTGTTTTATAGCCTCCTGAAACATCATCAGCACATTTCCTTGTTTCGCACAGCATTCTTTGTTTCGATGGTATTTCAAAACACACCCGCTGGCGGTTAGATTACGTTGATACCATCCTGAAGTGTTTTCTTTTATTGTAAAGGGATTTCACATCGTGCCAAATTCTGTTATGTTTATCTCACCAAGTCAGGTTTTGTTTTTGTTTTTCCAGATTCTATCGTCCTGTTTAATTTTGAGTTGTAAAAATGTAAACACCGCTATAGTACATTGTAATTGTGGGTGACATTCACAGATGTTTATTTGCGTTTTGTTCCCTCCAAATGCTGGATATCTGTGAATTATTTAACAATGTGATACCTAAGGCCAAAAAAAAATAAGTCTCGGTTTCTGGTATGCGTGCGTCGCCGTAGCCATGCGCGTCGGCAAAATGAAAAAGTTGGGTTTTTTTCAATGTAAGATGATGTCTCTAAACCGCCAAACTCACTGGTTTAACTGGAATCCTGCTGCTGCACAATTTTAACGTGTTTTAAGATGGGGTTACGATCGAGTATACAAATGTATAAGCTTTATTGGCCTCTCTGGACTCCCATATATTTGCCCTAAATTTAGTCGGGCACCATTTGCAGTCATCAGCCGACATTTGAAGAAAAAGAAAAAAACAGTAAAAAAAAAAAAAAAGCCGCGTCGCCGCACCACTTTTTGGGCAAGCTCCATACCAGAAACCGGAGACTTTTCTTTTTGGCCTAAGCACCGACGATATATTGATATTACTCAATTATTCAATTATATTTTGATATCGATATGCTGATATCAATTTGTTTTAATCATATCAAAATTTTAGATCTTGAGGAATGATATGAAAAATATCGAAAATGCAAAAGATTATCGTCAAAATAAATCTCCCGTTCGTGCTTTCACTTTGTGTTTAACATTTGCTGTATAATGAAATAAAATTTGGCGGCAACTTTGTGCTTGTGACTCATAAAAAAAACATCGCGAAATGCCAAGCAGTTTTGCTTTGTGCTCTGCATTCGCTGGAATTCGCGGTCTCCCTAATGTGGAACCTCAAAAGAAACTGCCTGTTCTGGACAAACTCTCAGTGCTGAGATTTGTTTGAAAAAGTTTGAGCAAAATGCTTCAGTGAAAGCCGTGGAAAATTGGGACTTATTGGGGTTTTTTTAAATCAAAGTGTCATCTTTAACTTTTGCATGGGATAATTGATATATTGAATATTCTCAATATATTAGATTTCCGATATATCAATTACTTAATTTTCTGATATTGACGGTGCTTAGAGATTTCTTTGATTTGCGTACATGTGTTATCATGTTAATTTATTTTCAGTTTGTGACAGTGTCCATGCTATGTGTAAAATTGAAATATTCATTAGAATTCCTTTTAAAGTGATGTACTTTTTGTGTGTGGATAAAATTTGATTTTCTACTGCCGAAATGAAGCATGCTCGATTGTGCCTGTTTTTCGTTTCAGCTGGATAACCATGGCAACCACGTGGTTGCTAGCGAGGAGTCGGCCATCAACATACCGGCGGTGGCGGCGGCCCACGTGACGAAGCGATACATGGCGCAGGCGCCAGATGAAATCTCCCTTGAGGTGGGTTACACCATCTGGAAGTCCGGGAACCAGACTGATTTCTTTTAATAGCATTTGCTGTCAACTTGTGTCTGATTTTGCAGCGCTGCTCGGCACATTATTTCATGCTAATAGAGCCTCCGTCTATTTCATGCGCGCAATTTCATGGCAGAAAAAAAGTCTGGCTTATAAAAGCAGGTTACCAGCCTGTAACCTGCTTTTATAAGCCAAACTTTTTTTCTGCTAAGCAAATTTTTGTGCTTAGCAGGGCCGTGAAATTGGCCCATGGATACTGTATTAAGCATAGTAAGCACAGTTGAAGGAATGCTTACCTCGGAGCAGAAAGTTACTTAAATCAGTTGCTTAAATAAGTTGCTAAAAATGATGAATGTCATTGTGCCTGCAACTGTTATCACATCCACGCCTTGAAATAGTGCTTTAGGTTAGCATGATATTCTGCTATACCGGTCGTACATGTAAGTACAACTTAAAGGGAAAATACAACATTTGCAAACATCAAAAAATAAAACTACCAAATCATTTTGAAATAGTTAGTGAATGACAGTGTAAAGCATCCTGTAAAATCAAGGCACCTGGTATACTGTCATTTTCAAGAAAAGTGGTATTTTTGTATCAATTTCCAACGCTGGTCGGCCGACCAGCGTTGGAAAACACTGGCTTTTTTTATCAAATACTGGCCCCAATTGACCATCGCACTTGTTTGCAATTGATTACACACCTATGAACGCGTACAAGCCAGACTGGTTCCCTGACCTTACAATTCCCCATTGTATGTAAACTGCTCTGTTTCTTCTTATATGGAGTCAGGGAACCAGACTACAGGAAAATGATTGTTTTTCTTGGTTTTTATAGCATTTTCAAACCCAAAACCTCAAAAAAGTCAGTGTAACTACATTTGCTATATATTTCCAACCCCCCAATTCCCAGAGTTGTAACGAGTCACTGATTTTTGTGACTCGAGTCGAGTCGAGTCATTTTAAAGAAGTGACTCGAGTCGAGTCGAGTCATTAGGTCAACAAGGTCGAGTCGAGTCGAGTCGAGTCACAGAGTGTGGTCGAGTCGAGTCGAGTCAAGTATTTAGCTCGAGTCAATTCGAGTCACAAATATTTGAACACTATATAATAAATTACAATAAAAAGCAACAAACACAAGAGAGAAATACAAGGCACCAGTCTATTACGAAAATCCAAAGACATAAAGTATGCTGTATGGTACCCAACCAACAGTTTCCATTGCTAGCTCACGTCACAGATAAGAAGATGTGAAACTTCGGACTTATAACTGGTTTGGCTTCGGGTCTAGATTTTGTTGTTCGCTGATCGCTGACAACGTCAAAACCTAATTGCATTATACAAAACTGTTTCTGATTATTTAAAGGTGGGCCCGTCCGTATCTATTTGTTTTGTGAAATCGGGACATAAATTTAGCCAGCGTTCCACCAAGAACTTCAAAATCGCCCGAAACCAATGATGAAACCACGGATTGAGAAATGCGTTTTAAGTCTGGTTCCGGGTTTAGCATTACATGCTATAGAACCACAAGGTGGGAGTCCGCGACACGGTGTATATTTGTTGTATCATTATGGAGGAAGGAAAACAGACGGCCGCTGTATATGAACGTACATTATTCGTGAACATTAACGTGACGTGAACAGAAACTGGCAAGGTGAACAGCGCGGCGTAAGTCATTGCAAATATTTTTCTCAAATATGTTTTGCTTTTATTTTTTGGGACTCGAGTCTTATTAGCCTTCCTCGAGTCGAGTCGAGTCATTCTGATGAGGGACTCGAGTCGAGTCGAGTCGTTTGCTCGCAGTGACTCGAGTCGAGTCGAGTCATTTACCCGTCGGGACTCGAGTCGAGTCGAGTCGCCAAAAAAAGTGACTCGAGTCGGACTCGAGTCGAGTCATTGACTCGAGTCATTACAACTCTGCCAATTCCATCCATTTCTGAAACTTACAGCAAAAGCAAATGATGTACATGTATATTCCCTTTAATCGTTGGAACTTTTATTTTGACTTTTGGATCAAAAAGATTTGATTTTTTTTTTGACCGAAATGATATTTACGAAGGGAATAAATGTGCTTGGTCGGTATCAAACACTTTGTTTAAGACCTCCGAAGCACACATTTGTTCTCTTTGGAAAAAGGTACGCAAAGATTATACCATAAGTCAAAGTCTTAATATAATCTTATTTGTCTGATTGTTAGGTTGGGGATATGATCTCCGTGATTGATATGCCACCGCCGGTCGACACGTCTTGGTGGAGGGGCAAGAACGGATTTGACGTCGGATTCTTCCCTCGACAGTGTGTGGAGCTGATCAGTGACAAAATACCGCCCTCTGTTGTCAACATCATGCCAAGGTCACCCAAGCCAGGTACAATAGAAAAAAGAAGGGGGGAAAAAACATATTTAGGAAAAAAACATATTTGAGTTTAAAGTTACTTCCACATGGCGGTTTTGGTGTGCACACAGTTCTGTTTTTGTAAAGATGTACATTTGTAGACCGTTTGCCTCTTGTGCGCAAAATCTTCTATGACATCATTATTTAATTCAGGCGATTCACAATGCAGTGCACCACCAAGAGTTTGGCACAGATAGTTCATTTTTCCCAGTGCATTGTGGGAGATGGTTGACAAATTCGCAGCGCAGGACATTTGAAATTGTTAGTTTGTCCGGCCAGTAGTTTCGTAAGCGTATAATTTGAGTATACATGTATGTTTGCCCTTTTCTTTTCTTTTTATCAATATGGTGTTTTTTGTATTGGGGTGGCATTATGCCCCAATCTATAGCTCAAGTTGTCTACTGATACTCCTATAAATGGACCATGTTTTGTCGACCGTAAACTTGAAAAATGGACTCTCCATGGCAAACTCTTGGTGACACACTGCGTTGTGAATCGCCTGAATTGGATAAACTACAATTTCAAGTGTCACTGTTATATTCAAATTCGAAATCATATCATATCTGATAACTCTGATGTGCAACTGAAGAATCCCTAGGCCGGGAAATTCACAGTTTGGTTATCAGTTGTGGTAAAGCACCCTGCCCATGAACACAACGGTTTTATTATTTAGTCTGGTCCCTTTTATAAAAGGGCATGCCTAGCCATGGTTAAGATATCAGAGACCATTCTCCGTATTTCCTTCACTTAGGCTTCCGCAGTAGCCACCGTCAAATTCCAGTCAAGGAGTATCGCCGGGGTACGGTGTTCCGTTTTATTTGCATCCTTCTTTTTTTTTTGGACTGAAAAGATTTCTCCCTCAGAATTTTGAAATGATCTTGTAAGATTTACATAACATCATCCTGTGCGCAATGAGAAAATGGAATGCCTAATCCGTTATTTCAAAAAGTCTAAACTTGGTTCACTATCTTGCTTTTCTTGTTTGCCAATGAGATTGTTTCATTATTTGAAGAGAACATGTCAACTCGCCCGGTGTTTTTCTTCATTTCTTGTTTTTTGTCTTTGTGATCTCCCATTTTTTGGGAGAGAGTTGAGTCTTTCTTTAACTAACCAAATGTGGTTCTTTAATCCCGCTTGCTGCATAAATCACACAGGAAGTCCAGGTACATGACTTGCCATCAAGTTCCACTTTCGCTGTGTATTTCTTAGATAATTTGTTTTGTCGGTGTTGCTGTAGTCTGACTTGATTTTAGTGCTGCATGTTGATTGTTCACAAGCTGATGATATATTTTTCGAATTGAACTCACTAGTGTTGGTCAACTATTTTAAAAGACTTGTCACATGATTAAACCATATTCATTAATACCTAAGACAGTTTACCCATTCCTGTTGGTCGAGGATGGTTTTAAACCACTGATAAAACTGAGGCTGATTTTAAACACTTTGGTGCAGTACACGCCACGTACATTGTACATGTACGTGCCAATTTCCATATTGAGATTTTTAGCACTGAGGTGCAGGAGGCACATGTATACCATAGATATGGCCAGAGGGGTGTTTCCCAAAACATGAAGTAAAATTGTTGAACAAATTGTTGAAATTTTGTGAGTTTTTTTTAACTTGTTTTGGCAATTTGATCGAAAGGTCTTTATGAATGGGAATAAATACATGTTTGGGCTCGGGCCATTATCCGCATCCAGGCCCAGCACATATATTGATTCCCTTTTTTAAACACAATCATTTGAACAAGTGTTGCAAAGAAGTGAAGATGAATGTTGATTTCAGTGACAGCTCAGTAGATGCCCTCCAAACATCACTGTTAACAACAAGACATTGTTAGAAGTGATATATAATGAAGCTGATCGAACAGTTTAAAGCAAATGTGTTGGACCGTTTAGTTCGGGTTTGGCAGTTCCTGCATGGGCATGTACATGTCCATGATCTTTTTCCTCAGAAGTACATGTTCATCATGTTCATGGAACACACTCAAAGTTTTCTATCGGTACCTCAAACTGTCAGTACCTTTAATATTTTACTCCAAATTAAAAAATTGTTATATTGTAGTCAAGTATCAAGCAAAAAAACCTGGCGGGTTTTGAAAAATAATTTTTGTAAACATATTTTTTTTTTCATTTGTAATGTAATGAATCCAAATGTTTGAATTAACAGAAACTCTTTCTACCCTTCAAGGAGGAGTATAAAAAACGATCTGGTTTTGTTTAATATGTTTAAGCAGCTTATAAAATGCACAGTGCGAGGCAGTGGGGTACCCAGCACAGTGTCCCTATACACACCTTAAACTATTGTTTCCTAGGGCCCGGCACCAACTTCCCGATTTTACTGGTTTCCCGGATCACCCCATCACCGGTACGTTTTTTATTCACCGCTGCGGTTTGATCACTACGTTACTCGCACACATGCCCGATTCCGTCCTCTAACCGGTCACATGATTGATCAGTCACATGATGACCAGTCACATGATGACAACCATGTGACTTTCTTCGCGAATCTGACTGGTCAACATAAATATTGCGTCCGGTGAAATCGGATCCAGTGAAATCGGATGCGAAAAAAATCAAACATGTTTGATTTCATCCGGCCGCCTGGTACACAGTCAGATCGGTCCGAATTTTCAGCACACACGTCTGTACGATGGCCTGATGGTCCGGGAAACGGGTAAAATGTGGAAGGAGGCGCCGCGCTCAACACATGTATCCCCCTAGATATCTCAAAAGAATTCCTGAGATTCCAGGAACACAATAACCAACACAAGAGGGGGGGGGGTGTCCCTCTGTTGCATATCTTGCTTCAAATGGAGTAGCTTGTTGACAAGTTTGCCTGGCTTTTTGTTTGTGTATGAAATTGTACATAAAATCTGAGTCTTGTCAGAAACATTTTCGTTTCTTTTTAGCCAATAATGTGCTTGTTCCACAAGTGAGATACAGACAGCGCTAACCTTTATTGTTGTACAATGTACATTGTAGAAAGCATGTCGTTGCTTGGTGTTGGTGTCTTCTGCTTGTATTTTAGTAATTATTTATTTCTCAGTTTTAATTATCTTTGAATGTTGTATAGTTTGTAGACTTATTCTTGATATTGTACATATGTACACGTGTATACACATTGTATCATTGTATCGGTATTCATAAGTATCATTTTCATGGCTACTTAAAGCTATAGTCCATCATTTGTAATTTGTGCATTTTGTTCGTTTGAAGCAACATAAGTGCTCAAAACCTAAAGAAGGGTGCTGAACAACTAACCTGATGAAGTTTCAGCTCAGCTTCAGCTGTGTATTCCGAGAAAAACAACATTCTAGGATCTCATTTTCAAATCAAAAGTTGCTGAATCATGTTTTGAATTGCGCCTGAATTCAGCGTCCGAGACACGTTCTCGCTAAGCTGGATTGCAGCTACGCGATGTTGCGCAGCGATCCGACGAATTATAGCAGCCGTGTGCGTCGTGCCAATGATTGCGCGCGCTTCGCCGAATAACAAAACGAACTACTAATTTAAATTTTCCTACGGTGCGTCTTAAGAAGCACCGTTGGAAAGGCATTCTTTCGTTGATTACTTCAAAATGACAGCTTGCCAGAAAGAATAATTTCACAGGGAGTTTAGTCCCCTTACTATCTTTCAACCAAGTATGTTTTTCAACAATAATGACGCCAGCCACTTTTCGGATGGCTGCAAATGATGGACTATAGCTTTAAGGCAGGACGCTTTATATCTGGATAACTTGTTACATGTACATGTACATGTACATGTAACTGCCCAACATCCCCAGGGTTGGTCAGGGATTTCTTTGTTTTCCCCCTTTTTTTTGGGTACAAACCCATAAGTGAATAGAAACCAATTCCTCTGGTCGGAGGGAGACAACTTTCCACATGAATCATCGCAAACCTGAGTGTCCTTCAGTACTAGTTTAAATTCCTTTGTATATAGTGATGAGGCATACATGTATTTGTGTAACGCGGTGTCCATTCGTGGAAACTTTTGAAAATGATCTAGCAGCCAAGTACTAGTCCGCAAACCCTGTTTCAGGCTGCTGGTTCATGATTACTTTGGTGTTTGAAACAGTAAGGGAACAACAGCATCCAAAGATCAATTGTTAAATTTGATCAGTACGACTCCAGAGTCGAGTCCATGGAAAGTCAAGTAAAAGTCAAGTCTGTCACGAGCAAATGTTGCCCATCATCAGGCCGGTGTTTATCTCCGGTTTCAGTAGCATCAAACAACTGAGAATATTTCTACTCCCCCTGGACGGGATGCTAGAACATCGCAGGTTACTCCCCAGCTAATGCCGGTACCATTTATACTCCTGGGTGGAGAGAGGCAAGTTGGGATGAAGTGGCTTGCCCAAGGACACAACATATGTCCAGCAGCTGGATTCGAACCCCTGACCCTCTGATCATGAGTCACAAACCCTAACCACTAGGCCACACTCCCCCAGTCAGTGGAAAACCCATCCATAAAGTTCACCTGTTTCGAACAAAAATCACGTTGGGTTAACCTGATTCGCTCCTAATACTGGATTGACAAAACTCTTGTACATCAGTCTTAAATTGGCGTATTAATACTAATCTCCTTTCCTTTTTGTACCGGTACCCCCCCTCATTTCGCTTCCATCAGTTCTGAACAAGCACGGCAAGCTGATCACGTTCCTCCGATCCTTCATCCTGGCGAGGCCGACGAGGCGCGGCCTGAAGCAGCGAGGAATCCTGAGGGAGAGAGTATTCGGCTGCGATCTGGGGGAACACCTGCTGAACTGCGACACAGATGGTAAGGAATTAGGGCTCTCCATTTTCCAATAATGTGTCATCGTCACCAGGAACTGACACCCGTGTGCGTGTGAGTGCGCTGCACGCGTGGGTATTTACAGAACCGGGCTAGTTTGGGTTTTAACGAACTGACATCCTCCACAGTGCGGCACTCTAAGAGTGCACCTCGTACATTTTTGGTTTCACGAACTGACACTGATCTTAATTTTACCAATTAAAACACTAAATCAAATTCATAACCACACAAGAACACAGATGGGTTAAATTCGTGTAAAACCTTTCAAATCGTTTTTCTCCGTTCTGTATTGCTGCATCATGTTTGGGCTTCAGTTCGTGAAAATGAAATACCTCTTAGTTCGCATCGTGTCAATGTGCGTGCGCACTTCCGGATGTCAGTTCGCGAACCGAAATTGGTGATTACATGGTTTTCACAAACTTACACCTACTTGCGCGTGAGTGTCAGTTTGTGGTGTCGGTGACGAATTGTAGTAGTTGGTTACTTGAAACTGCATTTGAAAGAATATTTGGATATTCGAACCTGCCAGCTGCAACTTTCTGCCACACCGGTCCAAGGTGGCACGCAGAGCGCACAAGTTAAAATATTCGTGCGGCGATCGATATGGGCCGCTCGGGAATGTTTTGCAGTAAGTATTTGCTCAAAGTTTCTTGGAAATACGGCGCAGCCGATGCGCGTTGCAAAAATTTGACCCCCAAAATGCCGATGCACGTGGCAATCTGTAGGAAGTGACATCATTTGAGAGAGACCTATTATACTGAGTTCCCGCCCAAAATCATAGCTTTATTTCCCTAATTTCAGGTTCAGTGCTAGTACGTTTCTCATGCCAAATTTCAGCCTTATTTTCCCCTTTTATACTTTCTGGTTCTTCATCACTAATTTCCTCAGGTTGTACCCAGATTTCCAGCTTGATTTCTTCTTTTTTTTTTTCAAAGAAAACCCGACCAGGGGCCTTATATTCGGGTGTTTCATCAAGACTGTACCAGGGTTTGGGATCTCTCTTATCTCAAGATTTTATCTCCTTAGGGAAGTTTAGCACCAGATGAATGCCTATCACCAGCAGGGAACAATTAGTATCGCTTGGCTTAACGACTTGTTTGGCATGCCTGAATCATTGTTCAGTGGCCTAAACGCACCTAGATTTTTCATAAGTTAAATATCAAACGTAATATCCATTTTTGTCGGGTAGTGAAACCATGTTTTCTTTCTTTGATCATTGAAAATGATGCTCAAACAACCGAAATCATGAATTTGTCGGACTGTACCTGTACAGTACATGTAACCTCAATTTCACCTCATGGCCGAACACAAAAACAATTGCTGGAGTGGGGTTTGAACCTGCGACCTCCGGATTGCTGTTCCAGTGCTCTACCAACTGAGCTATCCTGTCCTATGTTGGCAGTTCCCCATTTTTGTCAATGTGTTTGTTCAAGGGGCCTGTTTTAAAAAAAACATCATTTGGTTCTTGATCCCAAAGTGCCCCAGATCATCCAGTCCTGCACGGAGTTCATCGAGTCCAGAGGCATCGTGGACGGCATCTACCGGCTGTCGGGCGTCTCCTCAACAGTCCAGTGGCTGCGGGACGAGTTTGACAGCGAGAAGATCCCCGACCTGACTCAGTACGAGAAGGACATCCACTGCGTGTCCTCCGTCTGCAAGCTGTACTTCAGGGAGCTGCCCAACCCCCTGCTGACCTACCAGCTGTACAAGAAATTTGAGGTGAGGGGAGGGTTTGGTGTGGCTAGTCATTTGGCAGAGTTGTAACGAGTCACTGATTTTTGTGACTCGAGTCGAGTCGAGTCATTTTAAAGAAATGATTCGAGTCAAGTCGAGTCATTAGGTCAAGAAGGTCGAGTCGAGTCAAGTCGAGTCAAATATTTAGCTCAAGTCTTTTAACATTATATAGGCTTTACCAACATTTATAAAAGGAGGGCATAGATTTAGCCGGCTTTGGAATCCAAGAGCTTTATATGAAATCGCCCAAAGCCAATGATGAAACAACGAATTGGAAAATGTGTTTAACATCCGGTTCCTGGATAGTATCTTGTGCGTTCTAGAACCACGAGGTGGGAGTCTGTAACACGTTGTATGTAAAATGCCATCCGTAACGGATTTAACAAATCTCAGAATTCTTCATTTTCTGTTTTGGTTTTACGATGCAGGAAGCGGCAACATCGGAGGAGGAGAGCCGTTTGCTCAAGATGCACGACACGGTCCAGCAGCTTCCCCCGCCCCACTACCGCACCTTGCAGTTCCTGATCAAGCACCTGGCCAAGATGGCTACCCACGGAGACCAGACTGGAATGACCACCAAGAACCTGGCCATAGTCTGGGCACCAAACCTCCTCAGGTATGGTTTAATGATGGGTGGTGCTAGGGTCACCAGACCTAGCCATAGTCTGGGCACCAAGTCTCTTTAACCCTAACCGCCCTGAATCCTTTAAAATCCTCTTTGCCAAAGTGGAGGAATTTGGAGGATTGAGGTTATGTGGCAAAAGTGCATTACTAATTTCGTACGATGCACTTTGTCAAGGTCTTGGGCCGGACCTTGTGCTGTTTTTGCTCAGCCATGCATAAATATAGACCTGGAATGTGCATGAAATCCTCCGTACCGCTCCAGAATGTCACTGGCCAAGCCTCAACATACTGACAGTCACTGCCGCAGGATTTTGCAGGATTCAGGCAGTGGTCACCCCTCCATGGACCATATTCAAGAAATAATGGAAGAATTTGTAGGATTGAGGCTATATGCTATTTTCCCATGAGGCCAATGGAGGATTTTGCAGGATTGAGGCTACACGTACATCCTAGCAAAAAGGCCTAGGGAGTTGAGTTACTGTTGTGAAATTACACAGGCTTTATTGCCCATCGATAATATATTAACCCTCTGACCATTTAAACAGTCACAGACAGTCAAAATTTCCAACCACTCCCCCTGCTAAACTTTTAACACAGGCTAGTCACCAACAGTGAGATCATATGGCACGCAAGCACTGTGACGAGTCAAACTGGGTCAACAGGCCATGAACAGACAAAGCAGACTAGTTGTGGACACAGCTGGCTTACCCACAGTCAAAGCAAAGCTGTATCAAGTTACATAAACAGTCATATAAGTCATGTACTCGACCACCGCAAGCTTGGTGGTCGAGTGGTAAGACATCTGCCCTAGAAAGCAGGAGGTCGTGGGTTCGAGTCCCACCGGAGTGATTTTTTTCCAACTTTCACTCCGGAGGTAACACACAGAGTATACAGTGTTTATACGTCGGTGAAGGGCAAAACCTAATATTGATAAACAGTCATGGCCAGCCAATCCTGCTTTTTGTGGGCTGGGAATTTTTAAGTTTTGAAAATAGTCACTTGATTGATTTTGACTGAAAGGATTTTTAAATTATCTGATTTCCTTTGTCTCAGAACTGAGGTCCTTGTCTTGAACTAATGGCTAACATTTTTATCCCCCTGGCTTTCAAGCCAGACAGGGGGATATTGGGATCGCGTATTCCTTCTGTGTGTCCGTGTGTGTTCCTGTTCACTGTAAGTTCAGTCATCAATCAACCAAACTTGAAAGGTGGTCTGTGAAGAGAAGGCCGACGTAAAACAAATCCTTTCCAATATGGACATTTACGAGGTCTCTGGAGAGCTCAGCTCAGTATTACAAATAACTCTAACATACATGTATGTTAGTCCCGTGTCTCACCCGAACTCTCCATTCAACCCAAACTCCCCATTCAACTGAGAACTTGTGCCTGCTGGGTGGACAATCAAGGCCGTCACTGAAAATTATCCTTACTAACTGCCTGAACATGTACACAAACTAGCAGGTTACCAGGCGATTAGCGCAAGTTTTACTTGCAGTATTTTTAAGGCTTGGGCGAATCCAGCATTTTTGGAATCGATTCCTATTCCGATTTGGAATCACGATTCCATTCGGAGTCGATTCCATAATTTTTGCAAAAAAAATATTATAAAAAAAAAATCATAAAAAATAAATAAATAAAAATCAAAAATCAGAAAAACCCAACAAAACTGTCGAGCGTAGACTGGAATCGACGCTCGGGGAACTGGAATCGGCTACATCAGAGAATCGATTCCCCATAAAAGTGGAATCGTGATTCCGATTCCGAAATTGGAGTCTATTCTATTCGATTCTGGCGTGGATTCGCCCAAGCCTGGTATTTTTGTTTATTTGTGTCTGTGATTCTTTTACCTTTCAGGTCTAAGGACTTAATCCTAGCCACTGCAGCGGCCTTCATGGAGATCAAGATCCAGGCCACGGTGGTGGAGTATCTGATCCGCAAAGCCGACGTCATCTTCAATGACAAACTCTTCCCTGATGTCCCGGGGAGACGTGAGTACAAACAATGGATTCGTGATTTCAACTCATAACAGAAGAACGGAGGCCTTCACACATAACTTTTCCCCAGTTTCTAAATGAATAAAGGCTGAATCAAAAACTATGGGCGTGGTGCGCAAACAAGAGAGGGCGCTTTGATCACTTTCGAGAGCCCCTGAAATTTAAGACGAAAAGGTGTCTTCACTCCGACGATTAAAAAAATACATTTGTTGGGAGGGGGGGGAGGCGTGGCCCCGTTGCCCCACATGGATGCACCAATGAGTGAAGGTTGTCACTGCTGAGTCAGTTTGTGTTCCTGCTTGGTTGGTTCTTCTCCTAAGGACTTCCACAAGGGAGTATAACTAGGAGGCCAGAAACACCGGGGCAAACCCCTTCTCTTAGCGATAAGTGTTACTGGGTCCTTTAACGTGTGTTAGGCCTTATACAACACATGGGACCTCCGGCTTAACGTCCCATCCGAAGGACGAAGCAATAATGGTTAAGTGCCTTGCTTAAGGGCACAAGTGTCCAGGCCTGGGCTCGAACCCACACCACTGTTGCCTCTGAAACACCAGAGCATGAGTCCGGTGCTCTTAACCGCTAGGCCATGACACTCCAGTAATCAGCCACTCCAATCAGCGTCATGAAATTCAGCCTTCACTCTTCACCAATGTGGTCTCAATTTCATGGTCTTCTTATTTGTCCCTATCTGACTGACTGACTGACTGACTGCTGACTGACGCTTGGACTGATTGCAGACTAGTTAAGGGAGCCATCTCGAATCAATGGGGAGACTTTTGAGACGTTGGTGGCAACAAACACATTGTTTCCATTGTTTACGTCATGTTTAAACTAAAGCGCGCGTGCTCAATATGACGCAAACAATGGAAAAAGGACTGTGTGTTTGCTGCCACCAACGTCTCAAAAGTCTCCCATTGAATAGAATAGTGTGCGCTCTGGGACCAGCTTTTCTGAACTTGTTTTTTTTTCCCAGTTCGTCGTGTCAGTGCAACAAGGTCGTAAATTGATTCTGCAACAAAGCCGTATCTCGTGCAAATACGCTCTGCGCAACAACGTCGTATTTCAACGTCCATTGACTTTGTGTATACATCTGGGTTATTTTAAAGGGAATATACAACATTTGCTTTTGCAGCAATTTTCAGAAATAAATGGATTTGGAGAAATAATATGTTATAGCAAATTTTGTTAAACTGACTTGTTTCACATTTTGGGCTTGTAGATGCTGGAAAAACCAAGAAAACCAATCATCTTCTTGTAGTCTGGTTCCCTGACCCCACTTGCTCAAATGAAACAGAGCAATTTATAGACTTTGGGGAATTGTAAGGTCAGAGAATCAGTCTAGCAGGCTTGTACCTTTTCACAAATGTGTAATCAATTCCAAAGAAAATATGGAATAACTAAATATGAACAATTAGGAGCAGTTTTTGAAAAAAGCCAGTTTTCTCCAACGCTTGTCAGCCGACCAGCGTTGGAAAAATACAATTTTTTCTTGAAATGTCATCACACCAGGAGCCAAAATTTTACTGGATGCTTTAGACTGTCATTCCCTAACAATCCAGTAAGGTATTTCGTGAGAGTTTGATCATTTCATTTAATGATGTTCGCAAATGTTGTATCTTCCCTTTAAGCGAGACACGACCTTTTAACATTCTAAGACTCGCGTTTCACGTACATGCTATTTTCGGAGATACCACCTTTTTGCACTGACACAACATTTCGTCGCATCAGTGCAACAAGGTCGTATCTCCTAAAATGGCATGAATGACGCAAAACGCGGGTTTTAGAATGTCAAAAGGTCGTATCTCGCTTAAAATTACCCGGATGTACACGCAAAGTCAATGGACGTCGAGATACGACCTTGTTGCACTGAGCGTATTCGCGCAAGATACGACTTTGTTGCAGAATGGAGTTATGAAATCAATACGCGAGTTTTAGAATGTCAAAAGGTCGTATCTCGCTTAAAATAACCCGGATGTACACGCAAAGTCAATGGACGTCGTGATACAACCTTGTTGCACGGAGCGTATTCGCGCGAGATACAACTTTGTTGCAGAATGGAGTTACGACCTTGTTGCACTGACACAACGTTTTGTCATTCACCAGTGATGGGTCAGGAGATGCAACGCCCCAAATCCCTGGTCCTGTCCACCCCGACCAAGCTTCTCTCCTTGGAGGAGGCCAGGGCACGCACTGCCTCCCAGGGGGCGGAGCTTGATGACAAGCCGCGGTACATCGAGGTGGGCGGTGGGCCGGCAGCGCTACCCAAGCAGTACCACACCGTCATAGATTTGCCAATGGAAAGGTACGAATGTCTCAAAATTCTTCACATTTACGTGTAAACGTGCTTTCTACAGGTATTTCAAAGTATTCTTGTAAAAAAAAAAATGTAAAGTCTGTCACGATCCAATATGGCCAATCAGGTCGGCGTTTATCTATTACCGGTGTCCTTGGCATGAAAGTACTGAAAATATTTCTGTTCCCCCCTGGATGGGATGCTAGTCCATCGCTGGTTACTCCCCAGCTAATGCTGGTACCCATTTTTTTACCCCTGGATGGAGAGAGGCAAGTGGGGGTGAAGTGGCTTGCCCAAGGACACAACGTAAGACCAGCAGCTGGATTCGAACCCCCAACCCTCTATAAATCATGAGTCAAAAACCCTAACAACTAGCCCACCCTAGCTCCCCAACAAAGTGCGCTTGGCTGTGCCAATATGTTTTCAAATGAGATGATGTCATGCTGTATTTTTGTGTTAGGAAGAGCACCAACTCCGACAAGTCTAAGAAGTTGCCTGTTCGGAAGGCCTTCTTCCTAGTACATCATAACACAATGCACATCTTGCAGTATTTTTCTTTGTCCTGTGTCCTGGTGCTCTGCTTGGACACTCTTCCTTTCTTTGTTTTTTACTAGAAAAAAAGTGCCTTCTCTGCCAAGTCCAAAAAAAAACATTGCCAAACCTTTAAGGCCTTCTCCTTATCACTCCGATTGTTTCCTGCGGTGTGCTGCTTCATCAGCTTACTAAAGCTTAAATCATTTTTTATATGTTTATAATTTTTTCAAAGTTGAAAAAAGAAAAGTGATTAGAGACTGGATTTGAACCTGCGACCTCCGGATTGCCGTTCCAGTGCACTACCAACTGAGCTATCCAGCCCTATGTTGGCGGTTCCCCAATTTGTCAATGTCTTTGTTCAAGGGGCGCTAGTCAGAAGCCTTTAACCTGTATGCCATGTAGCCAGAGATCATGCCCAAAGTCACAATACTAGCAACATTAGCAATGCTAATGAATGAAAGGTTTGCAGTACACCATGTGCGAATAATTTCTCAAACTAAGAGAAAGGTTCTGAAAAGAAACAGAGGTATAAACTCGACGTTCCCGTCAGTATGCTCTGACCGTCTTCAGGAGAGTGCCTAAACTCTAAGAAAGTGAACACTGAAGTAGCAATAGTGAAATCGGTGAAGTTGCATCCTGTTTGGATGCCAAGTACTGGTAGTTGGGAGTTTAGAGCAAGCTTGGTGTGCCCACTGAAGTGGAACAGTTGTATACCTCTGGGTCTTTCCAGGACCATTCTCTTAGTTGAGAAATTATTTGTACATGGTGTTTCCGCAGACCTTTCATTCATTAGTATCTCCATCATGCAAAGCCTCAAATCTTACTTATTAGCAATGCTGCAAACTTGGGAAAAAAAGCAAACGGGGATCCCTCAGTCAGTGTCCCTTTGTGATGTATTCGAAAATGTATTCGTTTATTTTAGAAAACGAGCCTCCTTCTCTGCCAAGTCCAAGAAGTCGCCCGGCTGGAAGGCCTTCTTCTCTCGCTCGGGCTCCAAGGAGGGTAAGAAGAAGGACGGGGAGGAGCTGATGAAAGGAGTGGGACGCAGCGGCCTGCGCTCGGTGCGCAGTGTGGAGTCCCTCAACTCCAGTAACTCCAGCTATGATGGCCAACGCAGCGGCGACAGCAATGGTGAGTGATACGGTCGCATTAATTACAGTCAAGTCAAGTCCATCACAAGTTAGGCACTAGTCCGGTCACTAGGAAAAGGGGATGTAGAATAACAAAGTAGGCCATCAGCTTGGGGGTTTGGTCGGTATCAAATGAGGGGAATAATGCTCATTGTGATTTTTGGCGAGGTATTCACCCCTGTAGTTGAAAAAATATGTGATGGCATTGCAGCGGTAGCAGCTTTTTGGGTGCCATCACTTTTTTTAAAATAATGGCGGCCAAAACTTGCTTGTTTCCACATAGAATTAATCCAGTAACAAATCCGGCCATTTTGAAAAATAAATTAAAAGTGATAACATCCAATAAAATGCCAACGCTCACACTGCAAAGCTATCATACATTTTCCTACTCTAGATGTTCGTACCTTGCCAAAAATCGCTATGAGCATTGCTCCTTTCAAGCATTTGATACCGGTGGCCATATTTTTGACCCAAGCTGATAGCCTGAAGCCTTTGTCACGGTTCAGCTGAATAGCTAGTGTTTTGTCGTGGGACGGGATGACTTGTGAAGGACTTGTGATGGACTTGACAACAACACTGAATGCTTTAGAGTGAACCACCCTGGAAGACAGTGCTTTACTTCCACTTGGGTAAGCACGAGTAGACATCACTGATCAAAATATAAAGACTGGATAGCGGATATCCATACACCATTCACACAGTAGACTTTGCATATTGACCAATTCGCCCCCCGGTCTCACAAAGATGGCCGCGTATAATACAAACGTTCTACGCGCATACAGCGCGCATTGTATCAACAGTTGACGTGCATTTTGGTCACGTACACGAATGATGATGTTCTAAATAGGACACGTTTCCGTAGTGATTATTATTTCCAAAACGCTGAATAAGTGAACTGCGGCATTAAAAAAGTAAACCACGACGTTAGAAAAATATCAGTGGTGGTAGACAAAATATAAGTCAAGTGAACCGTGAAGTTACAAAAGAAATTATGCTGTCTGTAAAGATGGCAACTTGTCCTTTGTAGATCACCAGCCGGTCTCACCGGTCTCACCAATATGGCATCAAATTCGTTCATTGTGCGGCTCTTTATCCGCTATCCAGTCTTTATATAGAGATCAGTGGTAGACATGTTGTGCAAAGGGCCCTCTAAGAAGGCCGCTCTGCTAAAGGTCCATAACATCGAACTTGCGTTTAACCATCTTGCATCTCACCATGCCTCAATACCTATTTATAGTTTCGCCTTTTTTCACCTTTTTGACAAACTCTATTTGTGGTGCAATCAAGGTAAACAAGTCGTTTGTCAGGAACTTTCATTAGGAGATTCAGGCCACAATAGGGCCACTTCAGCACCTCTCTTGGTGTTCCGACTTCCATAGTTTTTGAACTAAAGATGGTACAAGCATGCGGTTTTCACAGGGGCGATGCTGAGATAGTGCTCTTTTCAAATCTGTTAAAAAAAATTTGACCAGGGACGACAAATGACTCATTAGCTTGATTGCATCACATTTATTGATTTATGCACTTGTGTATGCTATGCTTGTTTTTCTCATTTTGGTAGGGAAATAAATATGAGATTGAACTGGAAATTTAACCAAAATCCTTCCAAATCCACTAACATAACTCAACCCATCAAACCCCAACAGCATGTCAACGGCATGCCAGGATGGGTACAGTACCCCTAAACTGACAGTCTTTTACATTGGGTTGGCACACCTCCAGAATCAAAGTCAGAAATATGTGTGTGTAGTTTCCCATATGGTGTCGGAATTTGCCAGGATGGGCATGGCTCCTAGTCAATCATGCTAGGGAGTTGGGGTTAGTGAAGTGCAAACAGTGCCACAGGGCCCAGTTTCACAGTGCTGCTTAGCAGTCAGCAGAAAATTTGTGTTTACTATAGCAGAAAGTCATACTGGTGCTTAAGCACTATTTCATGGCGTGGAAGTGTTGATGGTTGTGCGCACATGGAGATTTCTATTGTTACATCACTGCTTTAAGCAATGTTTTCCTCTGGGGTTAAGCATGCGTTTGCTGGGCTTACTTCTTGCGGTCTCTATGAAATAGATGGAGGCTCGGTAAGCACAAAATCGGCTGTAAAGCCCGGTTCATACTTCACCCGAATGCGAATGCGAAGCGAATTTGACATCATGAAACATTCACTGCGAAATTCGCCCGAGTTGAAATATGTTTAACTTTTACGAATTCGCCATGCCATGACGTTACAAATTCGCGTTCGCTTTCGCGCGAAGTATGAACTGGGCTTAAAGCAGCGCTTTGAAATCGGGCCCAGATAGGGATTAGAGAGGATTCAGGAAAGTGTCTGGCAAAAACTGCCTTGGGAGTGAGGGTAACTTGTTGGAATTGCAGTAGAAATTGGCAAGATACTGGATAATCCAAATAACAGATGTTGAGTCATAATGTGTTTGTCCAATCTTTTCAAGTAGCTACTCATAGCAAACCTGACTTTCCTCTTTTCTGTTGGTGTAGGTTCTCATAAAGTCATCATGCGGAGAAACTCTGTTGCCTGTGTGGACAGCTCCAGCCTGAAACGTGCCTCCTCCCACGATTCCTTCTTTGAGGTGGATGCAGCCACCATCGCCGCGGCTACGGAGGACTTCCTTGCCTCGACGGCGCATCTCAACAACCAGGATGACTCCGACGACGAGATCTTCCTCAGGGAAAAGAAGGTTGAGTTTGGCGATGTTGCCAAGACCGAGCCGGAGCGGAGGAAGTCCAGCCCGCTGTGGATCGACCAAAGCATCAGCAGCTCAGAATCCAACATGACCTCTCCCAAGACGCCGTTGCTGCTGACGCCGAGGGACATCTCCACGGAGACAAAACCCAAGACGACGACGGGAGAGGAGAACCTGCTGGAGATCAGCGCCCGGGTCTTGATGACCAACTCCATCAAACTCATCCCGATTGTCAACGGTGAGGATTCGGAGAGTGTGACCAAGAGCGACGCGGACCAGAACAACACCTCGCCTCAGGCACCTGTGCGACGGCGGACTAAAGCCATCGGGATGCCCTCCAGGCGGAAGATCAAAAGCTCCCCGCCAATGGACCTGCAGTTGTTTGGGATGTCCCCGCCACGGGAGGTGGACATCGCTGAGGAGGAGTCCAGCTCCAAGTTGTGGGGGAGGAAGGGATCAGTGGAGAGTCCTGAAGGATCCAAAGGGACCTCAGTCCTGGAGAAGATCACCCGGGCGATGAAGACCAAGAACAAAGTCCGCAGAGAGCTGAGCCTTGGAATGGAGCCGGGGAAGCAGTCGCGGGGCACCCAAAACAACCCAGGTGAGGAGGTTGAGCGACAGACGAATGGTAAACAGGAGGGAATGCAAAGGACGCAGGATGTGGACTCGCAGACAAATGAGGAGCTCCCGGATGGCGAGACTGTCCATGGCTCGCTGGCCCGACCAAGGTCCTTATCGGCGCGCGCCCACTCAAACACGGACTCAGATCTATTTGACGACCTCTTTCCACCCGAGACAAAGTTCAGTTTGGACACAGTTTTGTCGGAGTATGACAACATAATGGAGAAATACAGCAACCGGGCTCTCACACCGGATTTTGACACCAGTGCCGAGGAGGGGGCATCTGGGAAGCGGACATCTTTCCCCCGGGCCCCTCTGGAGACCGAGGAGTACCAGCCCATCCCCCAGTTTTTGGACACGCTGGACGAAAGCTACAACCGGTCATTATCGGACAATGAGAATGAGCACGACAGAACAGTAGAACCGGCGACCTGCGAACACTCAGAGCCGCTGCTTATTGTCGAGGAGTGCAATGCGCCCATAGAATCACCCCCAATTTCCCCAATGGAATCATCCCGACACAGTGCAACTTTACCTCAAGGGGATACGCCATTACTGTCTTCGGGGGGCAGTCAGTCCCTTGCAACAAGTTTGGAAGCCAGCTCGAAGAGGGAACACGAACAAAGTGTTAACAGTCCGGAGGTCGATCTGAAATTTAATTTTGAGATTCTGAACAGGGAATCAGACATTATTGATTTCAACAGTATGGAACACGGGGAACCGGAAAAATTGGATACGAGTCTGGAAGTGTGGCACGACGCATCTGATAACGTCCTGGTTGACCCGTCGTTGGACCGTGTCGCAAAACCAGATGTAGCGGTCTCCAGTGAAACATCTGAAGAGCTCTACCATGACGTAGAGCAAGAAGACACCAGTCTGAGTCTAGACCTGGGCAACCCGTCGCTAGACGAGGACCCGGGCCTCCATGAGATGAAATTTCCCCCCGAGGAGGATCTGGACTCCTCCATCTTGGGACTCAAGCCGGGCTTCGGGGGCCTCTCCCCGGAGATCCGCGCCAGCCAAGCCACTCTTGCCTCGCAGTACGACAATCTGGAAGACAGCTTCTCCGACAGGGGAGTGGGTTGCAATGTCCGAACAGCCACCCCGCCAGCGTGTGACGTGCTGGACTCTCCCTTTGAGGTAGTCGAGTCGCCTTTCTGTACGCCCTCCGATGAGCTTGGGGAAAGCGGACAGGGTACATACGGGTTGGCCCTGGACGAAGTTGTGGAACATGTAATAGAATTGTAACTCCCTTGTTTCCAACATTGTCCCCATGTGTATATGTTTTAAAATTCCTGTTTATTGTATGCCTACTTGAGCAGAACAAAATTAGCTTGAAATATAGAAATTGCAATATTGATCCGCCTTTTACCTAGCCTGAGTAGCACCCATTGTCCAACAGACCCCTCTTCGTAACGGACGTGTGATATATGTGAGCAATGCAAATTGTATGCAATCCCGCGCGCCAGCCAATCCGAGTCGAACAGGAATGTGGACTAAGCTGTTGATTGGCCAATTTGGCTACCATGATTTTGTAATACATCAATGGGTTACGGAAGACCCAATAGAATGTGCCCGCTGAATGGTCAGAATCTCGAGGCCAGACGCAGTCTTGTTTTCGCATAATAAATCGCAGAATCGCATAATTAATCGCAGAATCTGCTTGCACATTACTATTTAATTATTAATCATTTCTGGCAATGAAACCAACGATTCCTCAAAAAGCGCCCTAGGCACTGTAGCTCGCAAGCCTGAAGAAACCTGTGGAGAGAAGACAATGAGAAGAAGTTACAGTTTTTGAAATGGGAGGAAAAGCCCAGAAGAATATTCTGGGGAAAACCCACGGAATGAGGTAGGGACTGAATACCCGATCCACACATTAGCCCAGGCAGGACTCGAACCTGGGTCACAGCGGTGGAAGGCGAGGGAAGTACCCCTACGTCAACCTGACTCCTGATGCCAATAGACTTTTGCTGTGCAAGGGGAGATTCCATAGACTACCTTTTTACCCCTTTTCACTAAAAAAATAAAACAGTGGAATTCTGTGTACTTTGGTAGAATTATGACCTCTTCTTAGACTCATTTCCAGAGTTGTGCTAAGCAGCGCAAGAAATTCAGCTAACACTGTACATTGCACATGAAATTTGACACTGTCTGGACTTCCAAACGACTTTTGCTTAAAAAACCAACTTTTTTTTAAAATTTGAACAAAGAAATTGACTGTTGCAGAGTTTGAACCTGCGACCTCCGGATTACCGTTCCGGTGCTCTACCAACTGAGCTATCCAGCCCTGTGTTGGCGGTACCCTTTTTAGTCAATGTCTTTGAAAATTTGAAGGAAAAAAAAAATTGCTTAATATCGGCACCACTAAATTGGACCCTTGCCTGTTATTGTATCTACTGAAATTGCTTGAGATTTTGGGCTGTTGCAGTTTATAGACTGAGCTGTTCAGGGCAGCACATTGAGAGTTTAACTCTCCTAGTAGGAAGCCAATATTCAGAGCAATAGGGAAAACCCTTTAAAACTCTGCAGGTCAGTTTCAGGTGAAGGGATATGAAGTGTTAAAGTAACTGTGTTACACAGAGAGTCACTGCACACACACAAAACAGCACTGTGGAGAGCGGTGAAGCGTGACTGAATCTGCCTGCTTGCCCTGAGCTTAACCACACAAAAGGTTTGTGCTGGGATTGGAAGTGTTATCCATACTCCACAGAAGATTACCTCAAAGGAATTTGAAGTGTGGGTGCCAACTCATAGACCCCGTTCCCACTTGATCCACGGTGGATCAGGATCAGATCCACCTTTTCTGATCCACCTCTGGACCAGGATACAGATCCCCAATTGGTGGATCAGATCCGCAATTGCGGATCACGATCAGACGCAAAGGTGGATCTGATCCGGCAATTTGACCTGTTAACATCCGCCGAAACACGTTTTCAGGCATGTAGCTCATGTGAACATTTCCAGCGTATACAACATGCACAATAAACAACCGCTGAACCCATGCAAAAGCGCACGTGGTGTCCTAAAACTACACTATATAGGCCTTATTTTATTACTAAACCTTTTTCATTCCTGAAATTTTACTTATTTTTCCATCCATAAATGACTCTGAGTCCGCACTCACCAAAAGACTTCACTTTGGCACAGAATCATGGAAAAGCTATGAGAATAGTGCCAAGGTGACAAATCTGAAGTATTGATTATAGAAAATTGGAAAATGATGTCGTAGTACATCATGTGACCGTTTCTAACCAATGAGAAGCTTCAGAACCATTATCGATGCATTGGTTTCTGCCGTGATGTCACACAATGAGCGGCTCTGTTGGATTTCACCTGTTAATTTATAGCACTACGACGGATCCACTACGGGTCCGGGATTTATGTTAGTGAATTCGCGTGAATTTTGTCGGTGAATTCTGATAGTGCTGTTAGAAAACTGACCCATCTTGGCCTAGCATGCAACCATGCAACAATGGCACTCCTGAACTCAGTGAAAAGGTGGATCAAGCAGGTAAGATAACGATCACACCAAAATGCCGGATCTTGATCCACCTTTTTCCAATACAAGTGGGAACGTGGTGATAGACAAAAGTGGTTCTGCAAAACTTGAAGGGTATTGATGTGCAGAAGACTAGGAGGGTTAACCCTCATAGTCTTCTTCACTTCAAAACCCTTCAAGTTTTTGCAAAGCCACTTTTGCCCATAGTGTTAGCACCCATACTTCAAATTCCTTTGAGGTAATCTTATGTGGAGTATGGATAACACTTCCAATCCCTGCACAATTCTTTTGTGTGGTTAAGCTCAGGGCAAGCAGGCAGATTCAGTCACGCTTCACTGCTCTCCACAGTGCTGTTTTGTGTGTGTGCAGTGACTCTCTGTGTGACACAGTTACTTTAACACTTCACATCCCTTCACCTGAAACTGACCTGCAGGGTTTAAAAGGGTTTAACATATTGCTCTGAATACTGACTTCCCACTAGGAGAGTTAATTTCACACATTAAAGTGTGACATAACATTCATGGTACAAAGGATCATAAAATGGGTTTCCTGGCCTCTAAAAAAAAAACCAGCAGGACTTACAAGGGTAATTGTTGCCTACCCTTCTGTCCGATTTTTTTTTCATTTTGTGGAAGCAATATTTGGACAAGAAAAACCCACCAATTTTTACCACTGTTTGTATGATTCCCGTGGAAGGATAATTACCCATTTTTATGCGCTCATGAATATGTATATACTGCAGGGTTTCAAAAGTGAAAGCATTATGTATCAGCCAGTCAAGTGAAAAAACAAATGCAGAAAAAAAACTGATAATGTGCCAGCGTTGATACTAGTTACTTGTAATCCAACGTGTACGCCGCTCAAAAAGATGTTTATATCGTGAAAAATCTGTATATCTGTGTCAGTTCAAAACAGTATTTAAACCTGAAATGTCAGTTACTGTCGGATATATATTAAAGGCTCCACTTGTTGGTATTGGTTTAAAAAAAAAAAAAGTATTTTGTAAATTTACATGTACATGTAATAATCAAAAGCATTAATATACGGACAGGGGAGTTTGTATGCACTAGCCCAATTTTTTTTACCTCAACTTAAAGTAATTTGTATTACAGAACACCCAAGTAAATCCCCGTCATCTGATTGGTAGGTCGTTGGTCACATGTCATTGAATTATTCGTCCAAACCATGGCGCGGCCCCACCGCAAAAATAGAAGTTCTATTCCACAGTAAATAGAAGTTCCATTGCACGGTCACATGATTGGAGGCTCTGACCAATCAGATGACAAGGATTTATTCAGGTGTTGTATAAAACACATAATGAATGTTTCACATTCGTGCAATGGAAAGAGTAATTTCATTGGTGACAGATAGTGGAATGTTCCATTCCACCGGAACATTCCATCTGTCACCTCATGAAATTATTCTTACCATTGCACTCACAAACATTCAATATTTGTATAATATCAAAAGGCATGGTTAACTTTAATTGGCAGTCAGTATTTTCAACAGGATAAACTTTCTTTGCCGTTATTTTGTTCTAACCAAAACTAGTGCGTGCACTGCTATTTCAGCAGTGGCCGTACTATTTTTATTACCAGATGCCGAAATCTGCTTTTTCTTTAATTCATTCATGCCTAACATGCACATGAAACACATTTCCAATGCGCCAACCAATACAGATTTGTACGGTATAAGATCCATCAAGCTAAACTTGAAAATGCTGAAAATATGTCTCTGAAAAAAAAGGAAGTAAGCAATCATTTTGTGGGAAGATTAACTAAGTAAGACTGTGATTTCCAACAGTTCAATTAACAAGGGATTCTTGTGTATTTTGCCAGAATTGTGCCTGCGTGTTATAAAGCAGATATCGTTGCCTTGTCCTTGTAACTTAATATGAAATGCTTCCAAGAGTGATGGTGTTTTTATACAGCGTTGTGAATAAGTGTTTATGGCGCAATCTCTGAAACAGTGGACAGATCGTGACATGTACCGGTATCCTGCTTTTTTCGTGTATGCAGAGTCGCAGACTACATGTAGATGTGCCTGTCAATGCACAAATGGGGAAATAACAAAATTAACCGTAACATAACTCAACCCATCAAATCCGAACGGCATGTTTTGTTGGAATCTGTCAGGATGGGTACAGTACCCCTAAACTGGCAGTCTTTTGCATTGGGTTGGCACACCTCCAGACACAAAGTCAGAAATATGTGTACGTGTGTGCAGTTTCCCAGATGGTGTTGGAATTTGCCAGGATGGGTATGGTTCCTAGTAAATCATGCTAGGGAGTTAGGGTTAATCTTTCAAAACCTAGTTGAATTTTACGAAGTCTTTGTAAATATCTCGTGGCAAAATGGTTGTACAATTTTGAGTGGTTCGTAAGCTTGTTTCGGGAATCCTCTCCCAACTGTTATCAATCAAAGGGTCAATAGGGTACCCAATAAAGTGACCCTAAATTTCTAGAATGATCCAGAAGCATCAGTGGCCATGACAAATGGATGGGCACTTCTCTAATCGCGTCAATATCCTTTCAAACTACGTATGAAACCAAGTGACGGTTACTCTCAGCCTTGCATTCTGCAAGTGATGATAAAATGTGTGTCTACCATCATTTACAACACAAACCAAAAACAGCTGTTGTGAGCTGCTTTTGTACATTTATTCAACGCTCCAAACACGGTTAAGGAAAAACCAAGTTCATATTGTCGTTTGTATACCAATATAAACTATAAATACGTATAGATATGCAAATTTAAGATGGGTCACATAAGCATTTGTTAATTTAATACTGTTATTTATTCCATGTGGTGAAATGTGCCAAAATAATGTTCTTTTTTGTGAACCACTTATTGCTTCTCTGTAGAGATGTGACTAGAAGGAAATATGTGAGGCGTTCTGGCAAAGTGAGACGGAACTGGGCACAGGCCATAGGGGAGAAAAATGCAAATCCGATTTTTTTTTTTTTCGATTTTGAGATTGATTGATACTAGACGCATCGAGTTGGTGGATGTAGCGTAATCTTTGATATGTCTACTGCACATAGTTCAAAGAAATAGTATGAACATCGTAGGAAAAAAAGTGTTTTCATGGGAAAGCAATTGGCATCTTTCATTTGCACGACTACAAAACCGAACTTTAAAGGCCTTTTCCTTCAGTATTTTACTTCTCGACATGTCGACATAAAATGAAAATTTGAACAGCCATAAATTGTCAAAGGAATATCCGATTGAAGTGCAACAAACAGTATTGTGAGGAGGATTTTCTTCTTCTTTTTCTTATGCTCACAAAACCCTCATTTTGACCTCTACCCAGTTCTATTTTAACGGAACGCCTCACAAATATTGGTTGTTGGAATACAAGTACAGAACGCCCATACAGGGTGAGTAATAAAAAAAAAAAGGAAACTCAAAATGGCAGGACCATTTTCTTAATTAAATTCTGCATGTAACACTTTCAAAATCTTGGATATGAAAGCCCAATTAATAAGCCTTCTTTTAGTACAAGAATCATTCAAATCACTGGTGTACTATTCGAGTTTGGGCATTTTAAACACCCACAACAACGCAGATAGGGATGTACGTGAATTGCTTTCGTTTTGCTGAAAGAACGCACACCTTTTCTGTGATCCGTGGACAGAACCTTAAAACGGTGGTTGTGTTTAAAATTCCGTAACTTGAAAAGTACATGAGTGATTGGAATGATTCTTGTACTAAAAAAAGAACTTATTAATTGGGTTTTCATATCCTAGATTTTGAAAGTGCTACATGCAGAACTTCATTAAAAAAAATTAGTCCTGCCATTTGGGTTTCCTTTTTTTTCTTTTTTCTTTTTCTTTTTTTGGACTCGCCCTGTTTTGTATACGTACGGGAATAGTGATTGGGCTCTTCGATTTATTTCTTTTCTGGAGTTGAAATCTGAAATCTTCTCTTGCCAATAATTTGCTCTCTCCCTCTACGTCTTGATTTAAGACAGCACTTTAATTTCTCTTCAAAATGCTAAAAGAGGGTTTGTTAAGGTTTTGGCATTTAAGACTGTTATTTTGTATTTAATAAACTAACGGCTTTCCCCATAACCGAAGCTGAATGTACAGGGTGGGTCTAAAAGAAAGATACCCAAATTAACGATTTTTTTAATCCTAAAAAGCAATCAAACTTGAAACACCAATGAAGTATATCTGAAAAGAGCGTCCTCTTCCACTAATCTAAAAAAAAAAAGAATGACTGAAATCGATCCATGCTATCAGGAGTTATGAACGTTTTTCTAAAAGAATCGGTTTTTATAGCTCAATGGAATGCCATTAGAAGCTATTGAGCTGGGTGAGAATTACAGATTACACGACCGTGTTTCATTGTTCACAATAGGCATTCATCAGGTTCGTAGAATGGTAATTGTTAAACCGCTGTCTTGAATACTGTATTTTCATTGGCCTAGAACGATCACGTGTTAAGTTTACCAAAAAATCATGGCACACTCCCTGTGGGATATCACGTACGTACCGTACGGTGTAAAACGCTTGTATTGCTGGTATCCACGCTATTTTCACCATGTTTTCACACTTGAGTGGGAGCAGTGAACTAGCAGACGATCAGCTGTTTCGTGCACACGGCATGTGAGTTGACGTTCGATTGTCATGATTGTTACTGCTGTTTGTTTTCGTTATTTTTACAACACAATCCAAAGAATCCAAGACAGAGGTATACCAAAACAATTGTTGACTGGTGTGATGGAGGATATGACGTTTTGAACACCTTCGGGGCGCATAGCACCCTCGGCTTCGCCTCGGGTGTTCAAAACGTCATATCCCACATCACACCAGTCAACACTTATTGCAAATTGGTCAGTGGTGAACAGCCGAAAGTTTGTCATCTTTTTTATTGAAATAGACATAACTTGGAAATAGAGTACGCAAATTACGTGAAATGTTCACAGTTAAAAGTCAATAAGATGTACTTTATCCCTATTTTTTGGTGTGAAATGGAGCAACCCAAATATTTTCAATATATTTTTCAAATTGGGTAACTTTCTTTTTGACTCGCCCTGTAGTTTCTCGGAAGGTGTACATTAGTTTACAAGCGGTTGTGACAACGGACTCTTTGTTAATAGTCCAACAACATTTCTAGTGTGTACATACAGTATGCACGCTGGCTGGCTGCCGTTGAGCAGGTAGTCAGTCTGATAAATAACATGTTTGCAGATTTGAGGTGGGTTTTTTTTTAATGAAAAATTACCCTACTTAAAATTCAAAGTCCTGAGCACATTTTGTAATTAGTTGGTCGGAACTAACGTCTTCATTTTCTATGCCCTGTCTCAACCTCACGTGTGAAAAAGTGTTTTTATTCTTTAAAACAAATCCATTAGTGTTATTTGTTGATATATTACAAATGCTTCCTTGAATGTTTTTATAACTCTTTTTTACCCAAAAAATCTCAAAATGCACTTAAATGTGACATTTGTATTGTTGAACAGTTGAATTTATGTGTTGAACAGTTTCCAAGTTTTTTTTAAAGATAATCTGCAATCTGTAGTTCTTTGAAAATAATCATCTGCAAAGAAATGGAATACATGTATATGTCGACAAGAGTAATCCTCGTTTTGAAGTGGTCGTATCTCTCAAGACTATGGGCAGAGTTTGTATAGGAAAACGCACGTCAGGTGCTAAGAGTAGAGTGTGATTGCTGCATCATATTGAGGACTAAATTGTTCATGAACTGATGTTCTGAAGTTAAAAGAAAATGTTCTGAATTAAATGAAAAGAATATTATTTGTTTAATTATTAACAGCCCGTTGTAACTTGCCATACATGTGTATATAGCTTCCAAGTTGTACATAATTCATAGTTGAAGACATGTACTACATGCTCATAATTAAATATGCATTGGGTCATTAATAATTCAACAGGGTGGTTCGTGGTTGGCGGCTGCAAGCGTGCCTGGTATATAATATACATATATATAATTTATGCAAATTTATGCATTTCTGTTAATTTATGTTAACCATTTTTACATGGTGCTGTGTATGTTGATTGTTACATTGACGTCGTTGTTGGTGTTAATAAAATGTTGAATCTGGAATATGAGTTTTAATAATAATGTTGTCACTTCCGAAACGGATCATTTTTGTCTGTTCAACGGGAATGTCTTTTTTTTACGCGCGAAAAACACAATCCGAATTGAAGCCAACTACAAATTTCTTTCAAAAGAGGGCGCGCTACACAAATAGTGGACCGCCGTAAAGGATTTTTTGTCGACACGGAGAATGATCTTCCTAACTGAAGTCAAACACTCGTTTTCCGGAAGATAATTCAAGATGAGCCTTTTGCATTGAATTAAAATGTCGTCCAGTTATTAGTCGTTACATATAACGGAATCTGTTGAATATCGAGACAAATCGTCAAACAATACAAATAATACAACCAGAACAACGTGGTGTGTTAAGCGCGAAAAATTAAATCCGAAAATAAATCAACTTTCAGGAAAGTAACAAAAACAAAACACTCGTTTTCCGGAAGAAAACTACAGAAATACCTACTGTATTGTCTTGAAAATTCATCTCAGGATTGTCCGTGATATATAACACAAATCTACAGAAATTGAAGAGAAATCCCCAAACAATAACAATGATATTTAACCAGAACAATGTGGTGTGTTATTAAGCGCGAAAAATACAAACCGAATAAAACTTAAAAGTCATGCTTTCAGGGAACAAAACACTACACTCGTTTTCCAGAAAAAAATCCGCCAGAAATACCTGTTGTATTGTATTGAAATTTCGTCCAGGGATTGCTCGTGATATTCAACATAAATCTTTAGAATATAAAGAGAAATACTCAATAAAAAATGATATAACAAAAACAATGTAGTGTAGTTCTAGCGCGAACAATGCAACTAAGATGTTCTTTCAAAAGAGGGCGCGCTATACAAATAGTGGTGACGTGACCGGAAAGTATTTTCGCCAACATGTAGAAAAAAACTCTGTCTAAATGAAGTCAAACGCACTCGTTTTCCCAGAAGATAATTCAAGATGTGCCCGTTTGCATTGAATTAAGATTTCGGCCAATTATTGGTCGTAACATGTAATACAAATACATGTATGTTGAAAATCGAGAGAAATTGTTAAACAATAAAAAATAATGTTACCAAAACAATAGTGTGTTCAGCGCGAAAATACAACCCGCATAAAAGTCCACTTTCGTGGAACAAAAGAGCACACTCGTTTTCCGGACGATACCTCAAGAAATACCTGCTGTAATGAAATTAAATTCCCGTCACAATTTTCATCGAATATTGAGAGAAATCGTCAAACAACAAAAAATAATATAACCACAATACAACAATGTGGTGAAATTAAGCGCGAAAAATACCATCCCAATAAAAGTAAACTTTCAGGGAACAAAACCAACACACTCATTTTCTGGAAGAAATACCTATCGTATTGTATTAAAAATTTATATGGAGAGAAATCCTCAAACAATAAAAAAAAAATATGACCACGCGTTTCTCGCGAAAAAAACACAGGCCGAATTGACGCCAACTGACTTTTCTTTCAAAAGAGGGCGCGCTACACAAACACCGTAAAGAATTTTTGTCAGTACGGAGAAAACGCTGCCTAAAAGTTTAACTATTAAACTGAAGTCAAACACACTCACGTTTTCCAGGAGATAACTCAAGATATACCTGTTGTATTTAATTGAAATTCCGTCCAAAGATTGGTCGTAATATTTAACACAAATGTGATGAATATCGAGAGAAATCGTCAAACAACACAAATAATATGACCGAAACAATGTGGTATGTTTATCGCGAAAACCGTACGGAACAAATTAAGGCCAGAGTCGTTTTCCGGGAAATAACTCAGGAAATGATACCTGCTGTATTGAATTGACATTCGCCCTGGGAAATGTAATGGGATTGGTCGTACATAACACAAATCTGTTGACTATCGAGAGTAATCGTCAAACAAAAAACAATGATATAATCAAAACAATGCAGTTCTAATCATAGTAATTAATGGTGGCTTTATTGCTCGAAACTTTAAAGGGTGCAACCAAGTAAATATAGGCTCAAATGCTCTATGATAAGATACCAGTTCTGAGAGCCATGGAACTTAATTGGGATTGAAAATATATGGTACTTGGGGCTTCCAAATCTGAGCATTTCGGATTTAACGGTCAGAAAGTGGCGCTATTAGCCAAGTTGTAGAGGGATCTTCAAAATGCATGGTCACTTTTTCAGTTTGGGAAATATAATTCGTTTTAGGGGTGGTCTGTTTGGGGTGAGAATTTCTCCAAAAAAGTCATTAGTCAACTCACCAAAAGTTTAGAATGAAAATGAAAGACAACATGGTGATTATCATTTTGCTGCGCAGCCTGAACACCTGTGTGAGAAATCTGAGTATTTTTAAAAGAATTTTGGAATTATGGGGATTATCACTGGTGACTGTCTATGGGTATTTACTACTTGGCTGCATCATTTAGCAGGAGTTTCCCTGACCCCACCCCCTTCCCGAGACTGAAGACAAATTATCGATTTTTGCAGTCTCTTACTTAGCATATTTTGTTGGTGGGATAAAAACATCATGCCTGTGTATAGTACTTGCAGTTAAATCACGTAAATGTCATCGATGACTCATTTTGGCGTTCCGCTTGAATGAGTAAAGCAAACTTTTTCCGCAAAGTTAAAAATAAACCTGTAGGGCCCAAGCCCTAGACTGGCTCTCGCTAAGATTGCACACGTACGTGGACAGGATTGGGTCAGGGTTCCGTTTACCAAATGCATTATGCACACAGCGCATGCATTTTTCTTGGCAATGCCAACATGGAGTCGCACAGTGAATCAGAGAGCAGCAACAGCGCTGACCAAAAAGACGCCCAAAATCCCTCGTATTCGGTCCTGCTGGCCATCAAGACGCTGCGACAGCTCGTCATCAACAACATCGAACATTACCAGAAGTCGAAAAGCAGCAGCGGCGAGAAGTTCTTCACAGTGTTCTGTCTGATCGAGGAAGAGAGCGACGCCGTACGGCCGGCGGTGGAGACGCTGGCGTCCATCGCGCCGCGGTTCGACTTCGACGAACGGACGCCGGGGAACGGGTACCGCAGCCTGATCAGCGTGGTGGAATGCTCCGTGGAAAAACTCATCCAAATCTCGCGATATGTGGCCGTCAATAGGGACAGTTTGCTGTTCAGGGCCGGCCACTATTTGAGGGTAAAATTATAAAATCACGGGATTTCTCACGCTAAAAAAACGAAAAAATTAGGCAGTGGATATTTTGCCGGCAGTTACTGTTTATTCACAAGATGGGATTCAGACCATTTTTTATTTCAAAAATCCTCCAGAGCCACAAATCTGAAAAAAATGTTCGAGACATGTTTAAATAATGAAAGAAGAATGGTGGGAATTTAATACATCTTATAATTCTCTGTTGATATGCAAAATATCCACTATCAAAAAATTATTGACTCCAAACTCGACAGTGATGTTTAAATGATGATCTTTTGCTCAAAAACAATTGGTAAAAGTGGTCAGAATTTGCCTCAGATCACACCACAGAACATCTAGAATCCAAAATTGGAAAAAATATTGCAACCTGACGCCACTTTTCTCTTCACATATCATCTCAATGAAGGTCAGTCATTGCAAAAATGATGATAAGACGTAAACATGAATCTGAAAGTGGGCCTGAGAAACATTTCCAATTTTGTTAGGAAATACTTGACGTAACCGCTGAAGTGGCATCAGGTTGCAACATTTTTCCCCCAAAATTTTCCAGGGCTCTTAACTAGCGGGCTTCGAACCCGACGCCGTTGGGGCGTCGCCCTTCACGCTCGCATTTGTTCTGATCATCAAGCTCCATCGCCAAATTCTCACTCCCGGCTCTTACTCAAAGTTGGCAGCCACAGTTTTATATTTAGCCATGAACCGCTCTCGCATTTTTTTCCATTCCTAGGCTAAGGCTAGTCGGCAGATCGTAAAGTGTCCTCATGCTCTCATGCTCATATATGATATTAAATTACCATTTTTTGTCGAGCGCGCGTATGCGTGGCCTAGTACTTAGTAGTGGATACTGCGTCCGCCTCGCAAGTAATGCTGCTCGAGTATGAATTCCAGCGTGAGCGATATTTTTGAAACTGTATTTTTAATGTCCCCAAAACAAAGAATTATCTTCTCTTAATCTTATTGTTTTAAATCAAATCCTACATTTCATTGCAGAGTATTCCGTGTTGTTTTCTGATTCGTGGCTCTGGAAAAAAAAATTTAAAAGGGAAATAGGCTAAAGTCCGAATTTATCAGATTCTCATCACTTTAACACGAAGTCACTAGGCCAATGTGCCAGACGAAGATTGGTCAAGGTTGAAAAAACCAGGCACCGCACATTTAATGTATCTGGTTTTCAAAATGATATTTTTATTCTTGTCTTTAGGAACTTGAAGCCTATGGCAAAGTCCTGAGCCAGCTGCGGGTGCTTCTGGGCTACGGGGAGAAGCTCCTAGCGTACTCAGACGTGGACCAGTGCCAGCTGTTTCCTGAGAAGGACCAGCTGGAACAGATGCCGATGGACATCATGCTGGAGGTCCAGGCCTTGGACAGGGAGTGCTTCTACGGACGCTGCCTGGGCTTTCAGGTCAGGTTTGAACCCTAACCCTAACCCCCTAGGCCCTTGTTGCTTACAACCATCCTCAATCCTCCAAAATCCTCCAAAATTTTTCAACTCCGCCTAAATTTTTCAAAATTGTCAGACAGTCCTGCCTCAAAATGCATTCATTCTCAATCCTCCAAAATCCTCCTCATCCCAAAACTTTGCACTCGTGTTTAAATGAAGGATAACTGATAACCAACGCCAGATCCTTCAAAATCATCAGACAGTCCTGCCTCAAAATGCATTCATCCTCAATCCTCCAAAATCCTCTTGCGCTTCATTCACCATTCATCCTCAATCCTCCAAAATCCTCATGTGCTTCATTCACCATTCATCCTCAATCCTCCAGAATCCTCCAAAACCGCCAGGAGGATTTTGGAGGAGTGAGGTGGGTTAGGGTTCTTGTAGAGGACCAAGTCCGCTCTGTTTCCAATACATGACAATGGAATACATGTATGGAATCCTCCACTGAAGTACATGTACATACTGTATTGTTATACCATGGTACTAGATTGTGAATTTTTATTGGTCCATCATCGATCACGTGACCTGGCTTAGTCCACACAAGGTTCACGCAACCTGCATCGTGTGGACCTGTTTTGTTCACAGGTCCACAAAAAGATCGCAAGGTTGGCACAGGATTGCATTCGCTGCCTGCACACATTGCGTATGCGAAACGTTACTGCATGATGTAGCTGGACCGTACGTACCGATTGAGATTGACCGCTGTTCTGTTTTGGCTGGTACCCGTTATTGGTCTATGCGTAAATTACCACCATTAAATGGCGATAGCGCAGCAGCTGAGTACAAAATGTCGATACTACCGTATCATGATTATTGTTTGACGCTGCGCACATGTATGGGATTCTGGTACTTACGAAAATCCCATGGTCTAAAATAAAGAGTAAAAATGTGTGAGTATTAGTGAAATAAAAATTGTTTGCTCAGCAACCTTCCCAGCAAAATATTTTGGTTGTCCTGGGGCGTTGGGCACCAGATTTTGCAAGCCCTGTTCTTTGTGCTGTTAAAAATGACGTTTCCACCACGTGATATGTGTGTGATCTCAAGCTGATACCGGTACAAGCCAATAACAAGTCAATCACAAGTCAAATCACAAATCCGATCGCAAGCCAGTCACAAGTCAAATCACACTTCAGTCACAGGCCAATCACAAGCCAATCACATGCCAAAACACAAGTCCAATCTCAAGCTAATCACAGCCTCATAGGTCTGTCACTTGTCATTTGCTTGTAATGACTTATATGTACTACGACTTGATGTACATTTCTTCATGTACATGTAGGAGTTACAGTGTACATGTAATTTGTAATACTTATGCAGGTAAATTAAGAATATTGATAGTTTTACATTGATAAAGTTCCACCTTTTTCATTAGACCAAAAAAAAAGAGTTCTGCCTCCGATTACATGGCATTCGAAAATAGTGTGTGTGTACGATCATATGGAGGTGTCTGCGTGTAGTCAAGGGTACAAGGTAGTAATTGATGTTTTGGGGTGGGTTTTTTGGGTCATTTTTCCCATAAAAAAAATTAGGGTCTCGGGGCTGTCAGAATAGGGTAGGTAGGGAACTGGAAGCAGAAGTATTTTTTTTTTGGCCTTAATACAAAGTATGTACACACTGTAACAATGTGTGATGTCGCAATTGTTACTGTTCTTAAAAACTTTTAGTTGTGTAAAATATTTATGCAAAGTATAGCTGTACAGTACATATGATGTACACGTGCAATAATCCAATGCATTTCCTATATTATATGCATGTATTGGCGGTGACAGTTTCACTTTGTTCTGCCACGCATGGTCACTCAACACGAACCAACAAATCAAGGTGGAAAGACATTAGTTGTTAAAAACCTGAATTCTGTTTAAAATTCAAACACACAAACAACCCACGAAGTTATAACAAAACTATTGAAATCCTGGAGATTATGTCTTGTAGACCATTACATGTGTTCTTTATATAGGGAATATACATCATTGGCTTTTGCAATTAATGCACATCCAAAAGAAATTTGGACTGAATTAATGGTAAATTTGGAGCCCATTGCAGATGTTGTATATTCCCTTTAAGTATGCCTGTATACTTGTAACGCATGTACGTACACGTATGCATACACGTACATATGTGCGAGTTCACAATCCAGTTTGACAACTGTGGATCAGGACTTTAATTCTCTCTTCAAAATCACTCAGGCGTGCTCTTGCTATTTCTGTCATGCCTATCCAGTTGAGGGCTTTCTGTATACTGAATATTATTCTACCTTGTCTGAATGAATACATTATAATACATTCCATAGAGAACAGGTTTGTATTGTAAAAGTGTGCGGTGGTTTAACATGCTCAAACTATATCCGCCAAAGTATTTCAAACATCTTGAATATCCGTGTATTTTATCCAAAGCAGGAAGTGGCATTCATTCATGTGTATACTATTAAAGAGGTTGTGGAATGCTCGAAGACATTTCCGTCATTTTTCGGGGATATGTAGCCTAAGGTGTGATGAAATAAAAACGACTATTGTGTCTGTCATGAAATGAGTACAAAAGGTACTTTTGAGAGCTGTTTTTCAGATCCTGTTTCGACCCGAACGTGCAATTTGTGTAAAAGTCGTCGTTGGGGGCAGCAAACAAAACATAGTAAATTGTGACGTAATAAACAGGACTCCCGATGCAGCGTAGTACTTATTTAAACGAGTCCTGTTTTGCTGCCCCCACGACGACTTTGACACAAATTGCACGTTCGGGTCGAAACAGGATCTGAAAAACAGCTCTCAAAAGTACCTTTTGTACTCAAGGGCACAAGACGCATGGCCTTGGCGGGGCTCGAACCCACAATCTCACGATCAGGAATCCTGTTCTCTACCGCTAGACCACACTTGCCCACAAAAAAAGTACGGCCTGTAACGTTCCGAGTTATGTACCTGTGAAAATGAAAGATGCAAATTGTTTTTCCTTAAAAAGACTTTTATTCCACTATTTTTTATACTATTTTTTTGAAATATGTGTAGTAGACATGCACCAAAGATTACAAATATCAATAAATCTGAACAGCGAAAAAAAAATAAGCCCCATTTTTTTTTCTTCATTTTTCTGACACTAGTAAGTGTGGCCTGTTCCTGTATGCCCAGTTCCTTCTTATTTTGCCAGAACGAATTACATATTTAATTCAATCTGATTTTGTTTCTGTTAATGTTAGGGTGCAACAAAATAATAATAAAAATAACAATTAATTACAACTCTTTTATTAAATATTTTTTTAAAAAATTCCTTGTGAAAAGATTTTAATGAAATGGGACAGACTTTTTTTACACTATTAACTAAACATTTACGTTCGTTTTACTACTCCACCTTATACTATTATTTAACAAACGTTTCAACGGAAAATAAATTTCATTCAAAAAATCATATTGCTTTCAAAATATCACTTCAACAAATGAAGAATTTGATCGTCCTTCAACCTGTTAGAAAATGCTGTCATTGTACTTTTCTGTACTGCAACAAAAAGTGCGTACTTCACATATTGTTTATTAATTACCTAGTTGCTATTTATATCTCTGAACAAAAGGGGTTAGTTTTGTTTTATCTGATTATGAAGTACCAGTTAAGTCCCGTAATAGATGGAGCTTTATTGTTGTCTCAATATAGACAGTGCACTTGGTAACTGATAAGATGTCAGAAAACTAGATAATGGTATTATAATGGGGAGATCTTATGCATGTACAATGTAGTGGTTTGCATTTTATCTGTTTGTGGTGAGTGCGCTGTGGTCAATGGGCTGTGGTCAATTGCAGTGTAGTTTCTGTGGTCAAGGATCAGTGTTTGTGGTCAATGTGGACTTTGCATTATTTTTGAAAACCTTTGCATTTTTAAGCGTTCCTACCAGGAGCTGGAAACAGACTGAACAAAAATGGATTTCTTTACATGTATGTATTTAAATTCAGTCAAGTAAAAATTAAAGTCTGTCACGAGCCAACGTCGCCCATTAGGCGGGCGCTTTTCTCCAGTTTCAGGAGCATTAAGCGACTGAGAATATTTCTACTCCCCCTGGATGGGATGCTAGTCCATTGCAGGTTACACCCAGCTAATGCCGGCTCCCATTTGTACTCCTGGGTGGAGTGAGGCAAGTGGGGATGAAGTGGCTTGCCCAAGGACACAACATGTGACCAGCAGCTGGATTCAAAACCCCTGACCCTCTGATCATGAGCAGCGAACCCTAACCACAATGCCACACTCCCCATATAAAATTCAGTAGGGAGGGGGAAAAAAAGACTAGAATTTGTGCAACTTGAATACTGGTACTTGTCATTTTTGAATTTATTGAAAATATTTGGAATGATTTGAATTTGATAGACTTTTATTTATCTGTTAATTTTTTTTTTTAATTTTTTTTTTTTTTTGGGGGGGGAGTGTATTCTGGACTTTTTCACAAGTACGTGTACCCCATTAGATGCTTGAATGTCATTGCTGCTGTATTTCCGGCACCCATTTGAAGACATCAGGACTTGTCTTGTGCACATTCAAAGAAAAATACATGTAATAAAAATCATTGCACATGAAACCATTTTGCGCACGTATACATATACCTGTATGAGTTGGCCACACAATGCCATCTAATTCCTACACAGTCCAAAAGTACTGTGGCGGAACTGGGTCGTTGTTGGAGTTGACCAGATTTTATCTCACAAAAATATTTATTAACCTCGAGCAAGGATGAGCGGTCACCCAGATGCAAGGGGGAATAATTATCGAACGGCGAACTAAGCCTAGGGGCTGTTCTGTGGTAGAAATATACCACCGCTCTGTGATTCAGTGATTACCTTAATGGAATTAGAGTAATATAATTAGTTCATATAAACTTCACAGGGACAAACGATGCCAAAGACGATTATTAATTGGTCTTATTTTTTAACCAACACTTCAGCAATTATTTACACAGGCAATAGTTTTACACACAAATAGGCCTCAGTTATGATTAACCTCACTTACATGTATGATAAACCTCACATGGTCAACTGCACCACTTATGATAAACACAATGGACTAATACAATATAATGTTCACTGCCTTGATTGGTAATTCATAAATTATATAACCCTAACTCCCTAGGCCTTTTTGCTAGGATGTAGCCTCAATCCTGCAAAATCCTCCAATTGGCCTCATGGAAAAATAGCATATACCGGTAGCCTCAATCCTGCAAATTCCTCCGCCATTTCTTGAATATGGTCCATGGAGGGATGACCACTGCCTGAATCCTGCAAAATCCTCCGGCTATGACTGTCAATAGGCTGAGGCAGAGGCAGTGGCATCCTGGAGCAGTGCGGAGGGTTTCAAGTATAACCAAGGACTAAATTTATGCATGGCTGAGCATAAACAACACAAGGTCCGGCCCAAGACATTGACACAGTGCGTACTCCGAAATCAGCAACGCGCTTTGGCCATGTAACCTCAATCTTGCAAATTCCTCCAATTTGCAAAAAGGATTTTGGAGGATTCAGGGCGGTTAGGGATAATAAGACAATTTACCCATTCCTACATGTATTAATTGGTCGAGAGCCTTTCACGTGTCCGGTTTTAAACAGTTGAAAAAGACCAGCTGGCTGATCTTTACCAGTGTCACATGATATTTTGACTCCTTTCAAAATCCGGTGTCTTTTAGTTACCGTTTTATATTGGTTGAACGTTCACAATGCACACGTAAGCATGCGCAATACTACCGGTACCAGTGAAGCAGTATTTCAAAGACCTAATTTCACACAACACCGGCACAGCTGCATTCTGCGCGACATCGCGCATTACACGTGATGTGCACAGCAATCATATAAAGAGTTGTTTACAACATGGACATAACAGTAGCTATTACATTAATAAGGTAACGTAGCTACAGGGGTGTTTATTACACAAATTGTAAAATGAGGTACGTGTACTTAGTGACTCATACATACATGTAAGCCTCACACAATTTAAGTTATTCCAATAGCACAGAATAACATGGGGTCGATTAACAAGGCGATTGTAATAACCCTCACTGGACCCTACGAACGCTACACCCAGGTCCAACTATAATCAGACCCAACCTTAAATAAGCCACAACTGCCTCACCACAATCTACACAAAATCCTCGATAACATCTTAACTAACCGGCATTCGTAGATTTAAGAACTGCTACATGTACACTAACCGATCGCACCGGAGCACACACGAGGGCTCCTACCAATACAGGTACTTCGATCGCACCGAAGTCCTGCAGCCATACGGTAGTACAGCGCCAGACCCAGCACCTGAACTCGACACAAGTTCCCGCTGCTGTGAGGCTTGGCTTATCGCAGTTTGGTAACAGCACTCAGAACGAGTTCCTACGGCAACTAGGCTTCTTTCAACTACGCGACTGCACCCGAACAAGCTCCTGCGGTATCGACGCCATCTTGCGAACAGACCAACACCATGCGGCAAGCGCCCAGACCTAGAGCAATGCGTGCTTCTGATTGGTCGCCGTGCGCTATGCATAGGTACGAGCATGAATTATTTATGACCAAGACTCCAGCACAAGTCTACGGTACATAGACCCCTGTTTCATTACTTTAAATGTTAATCAGACCTGCAGCAGTGTGGCATGTACTATGTACAGTCGTCTCTCGTTAGTACAAACTCTGTTAATACAAAATTCTGGTTATAACAAACATAAGGCCTTAGTCCCGACTGTGCATTTACGTATGTGTACAATGAATGGGGCTGACGTTCCTCTTAATACAAAATTCTCATATAACAAACAATTTGGCTAGGTCCGAACAAGTTTGTATTAATGAGACTCAACTGTAGTACTTTTCCGTACGTTCAGTTTTAAATGTAAAAGACAAATTTTATAGGAGGAGATAAAACCAAAAATATACTATCCTATCCTGATGGATACACTTTATACAAAATGTTGTTGGCTTTAGTGTAAGTTTCCCATTGTAAATTATAAACAAGTCATATAAAATAGTAAACTTTCATTACGTGACGTTGATATAAACAATAACAAAGACACAAGCAACAACAGAGATGCAATTGGTGCATTGAGGTGACACAATAGTTCAGTTATAGATCTCCTTATGCGTCATAAATGTTTCCTCACTTCGCAAAAACTTCCTGATTACCCTTCATACATCCTGAATTGATGTAGGACTACCGGTACATGCATTTTCTTTATCGAACAGGAAACTATTTAAAGGGAAAATACAACATTTGCAAACATCAAAAAATAAAACTACCAAATCATTTTGAAATATCTTGCTGCACTGTTAGTGAATGACAGTTTAAAGCATCCTGTAAAATCATGGCACCTGGTATACTGTCATTTTCAAGAAAAGTGGTATTTTTGTATCAATTTCCAACGCTGGTCGGCCGACCAGCATTGGAAAAAAACTGGCTTTTTTCAAATACTGGCCCCAATTGACCATCACACTTGTTTGCAATCGATTACACACCTATGAACGGGTACAAGCCAGCTAGACTGGTTCCCTGACCTTACAATTCCCCAATGTATGTACAGTAAACTGCTCTGTTTCTTCTTATATGGAGTCAGGGAACCAGACTACAGGAAAATGATTGTTTTTCTTGGTTTTTATAGCATTTTCGAACCCAAAACCTCAAAAAAGTCAGTGTAACTACCGTATATTTGCTATATATTTCCAACCCCCCCAATTCCATCCATTTCTGAAAATTACAGCAAAAGCAAATGATGTATATTCCCTTTAAATGTTGTACATCTTCCTGTAGTTCTGTGACAGCATGTGGCAGTCGTTGCAGACCGTGGCCGTTGCCCTGGCATCTTACAGCGAGGGGTACCACAAACATGAAGGCACATTCTCCAGGGCGGCAGCCTCCATCTTCCATGGGTATGTGCATGTAAGGCCAGTCCAAAAAAATGTCTTGTTTATTGTCATGTTAATGACAAATGTCATATTGGCCGAGGCGAACTCCGGTCACACAGCGGTGGAAGGCGAGGAAAGTACCGCTACGCCAACCTGACTCCTGTTGATAACTGTAGCAGAAAATTACAACATGTATGTGCTAATGGAATACATACAGAAAATTTTGGTATCTTTATAGAATTTGTTTGTCTTGGTGATGTGAATATTTTAGCCCTATCCCCCTAGTAGTTCCTCAGGACTACCCTGCTAAATCCAACAGAGTCCAACCGGAGTTTCCTGCTCAATCCACTGTGCCTTACTTTCAATTGTCTGCTGAATCCAACGGAGTCCAACATGGCGTTATATTGCGGTTCAGTTGCCTGCTGAATCCAACATTTTGCATGAGGAATGTACACAAGGGGTTTACTGCTCAATCCAACAGGCTCCATCGGGTATATGACATAGTTGGATCCTGTTGGATTCAGCAGGGTGTTAATTGAGTTTTGCTCTTTACCAACAGACAGGAATTTTTGCTTGTACACGATTTTTTTGTGCAAATTAGACTTCTGTGCTTAAATACATGTAGGGATTTACTGTAGCCTTTATGTGCTGTTGTGTGCTGTAAGCACAGAATGGTTAGGCCACACAAAATAATAGAACTGCTCCGGGTACTCTACCTACATGTACCCTATTTTGACAGCCCCTACTCTAATTTTTGTTGGGGGGGGGGGAATTAGGAAAATACCCCGAAAATCATCAATTAGTACCTTTCACCCTTTATTACACGTAGACATCTCCATATGATCATACACAAACAAAGAATTGCCAAAATAATGTTTTCCCTACCTACCTACCCTATTTTCAAATGCCATGTACTCGGAAGCAGAACTATTTTGTTTGGCCTTAGTCATAGGCATATTTGTATGATACATTTACATGTAACCAGGCAGATCAAGGTTGATACAAAGGCAAAAAGACGAACGAGATTTAGGGTTGTAGCCTTACCTTTCTATTGTCTGCCTGCAATTTTTTAAATCAAACTGGATCCCCCACTGCATGAACAGAGTGAGTCGAAAAAAAAACCTAAAATGTGTTTAGTGAAGTCATTGTGTTAGCACAAAAAAAGCTAGGATATGAAAAGCCCAATAAAGCCCAATTCATAGAGTAAGTCATTCAGAATCATTCAAATTTCACATTTACCTTTTTCCTTAACTTAACACAATTTAATGTTCTGAATAGTATTAATGTTCTGTCTAGTATGGATGTTCAGCAAAGAGCTCAACAAAACGAAAACATCCCTATGTGAATCCCTTTTGTTTAGCTTTTTTGTTCGCTAAAACTTTTGTTTACGTTGATGATCCGTTTTAAAGAACTGGTTGTGTTGAAAATTAAAGATTTTGAAAGTGCTACATGCAGAACTTCACTAAAACAATAAGTCCCAACATTTGGGTTTCGTTTTTTTACTCACCCTGTACATGTACAATGTAATTGACGAACAGTTTGACCTGTTTTCCAGGAGCCGATACCTGACCAATCCAGAGGCCCGAGCCAAACAGATTGTTAACGTCACCAACAAGTCGGATATCAAGTTCTGCAAAGCATTCTGGTCCATCACTGAAGGCGATGTGATTGCGGTAAGAGAAAATCCGAAATAGACCTTACGTGTATGTGTCGCAGGTACATGTACGGTATCTCAGAGAATGTTCTTTGTTATTTCGATTTTAGTAAGGATCAGTGCACTAAAGGTTTGATCGGGGAATTTTCAGGTCAGGGAACCAGACTAGCTGGCTTGCACCCGATGTGTATCCAATTCGGGCGATTCACAATGCAGTGCGCCACCAAGAGTTTGCCACGGAGAGTCCATTTTTCAAGTTTACGGTCGACAAAACCTGAGCCCATTTGAATGAGTGTCGTTAAACAACTTGAGCTAATGTCATAGATTGGGGCATAGCGTTCTGCCGCCTAACAAAAAAACACCATATTGATAACACGAAAAGAAATGGGCAAACAGATCCTCGAATCATATGCTTATGAAACCACTGACCGGAAAAACTAACAATTTCAAATGTCCTGCACTGCGAATTTGTCGACCTTCTCCCACAATGCACTGGGAAAAATGGACTCTCCATGGCAAACTCTTGGTGGCGCAATGCATTGTGAAGCGCCCGAATTGCAAATAAATTGTGGACAGACTAAACTTGGGGGCAGTATTGAAAAAAGTCAGTTTTTTTCCACAAAAATGCCACTTTTCTTGAAAATGACAGCACATCCCATTCTTGGAACATTTCCAATGTACTGACAGTTTCCATGCTTACATATAAAATCTCAAATCCATTTGTGATAATGCGTGTTCTCTGGAAGCGTTTCTTATGAAGAAAAAAAACAGAAATTGAGGTAAAGCAACTTGCTCAAGAACACAAAACACCAATACAGATTCGGGGTCAACGTTCTTGGGTTTTTTTTGCTTGCAGGAGATGTGCAACCTCATGGCTGGTAGCGTCGCCATCAACAAGCTGATCCAGATCCAGCCGCACACGTTTGAGTTGGACGGGGAAGACGGGGAACCGGTGACCATCGTACCGCCGTGTGCTCACACGGGACCAGGCAACGTGCAGATTCGACTGCTGTCGTTTGTCGAACGAGACGGGCAGGTAAAGAAGAGTGAACAACAGCATGTGCATATTGCCAACAGTGAAAAAAATCTATCAAATCACATACCGGTACATGAACCAAAGCTGTGAATGTTGGGCTTGTGTGACGTATGATGCTCACGCTAACTCAAGCCTTTGAAGCAACGTTTTCGAAAAAGAAAAGTGTGACTAGAATCAAGGTTAGTGTACTTAAAGGGAATGTACATCATTGGCTTTTGCTGTAATTTTCAGAAATGAACTATTTGAGAGGTTAGTATAATAGATCAAATATTGTTACACTGACAAGTTTTGTGTTCGAAAAGGTTGGAAAAACCAAGAAAAACAAAAATGTTCAAGTAGTCTGGTTCCCTGACTCCACAAAAGATAAAATGGATCAATTTATAGATGATGGAAAATTGTAAGGCAAGGGAACCAGTCTAGCTGGCCAGCACCCGTAAATGAACATGTAACCAATTTAGCAAACAAAATTTGGACTGAAAAAATGGTAAATTTGGAGCAGTAGTTGAAAAATAGTTAGGTTTTTCCAACGCTGGTCGGCCGACCACCGTTGGTCGGCCGACTACCGTTGGAAATGTTTACAAAAATACCATTTTCTTGAAAATGACTTCACACCAGGTGCCATAATTTTACAAGATGCTTGATACTGTCATTTACCAACATCCTAGTAAGGTATTTCGTAAAAACTTGGTAGTTTTATTTTTCGATGTTTGCAAATGTTGTATATTCCATTTAAACATCTTAATTTTGGAGAACCAAAATTGTGTACCCTGAAATTGCTTTGTGCAATAATTACATGAAACCAATTTTCAAGTCGTTCTTGTGTACACTATTATATTCGACCTTTTATTGATCTTTCTAGGTATCCATACTTAGGAAATGCATTTACAATTTGTAAGAGACCCAAGTGGCACCTTCTAGACAAAAGGGCTCCTTTAAAACCCTCCCTCTCTGGCTGGCAATTTCAACAAGGCCAGCCCAGCAGTCAAAATAAATCAAGTGACTGTTTTTAACAGTTGAGTGCTTCCTGCCTTCATAAAGCAGGATTGACTGACTGTGATTGCCATGAAACTTGATACAGCTATGCTTTGACTGTAGGAGATTGATAAGCCAGCTGTGCCTGCCAGTCGCCTGCTTTTGTCTGTTTATGGAATTTGACTGTCACAGTGCCTACAAGAAATATGATCTGACTGTTGGTGACTAGTTTGTGTAAAAGGCGTGACAGGGGAACAGGATTGAATTTTTGACTGACTGTGACTGATCATGAAAGGAGGGTTTTAATAGACCAGGGTTTTCTTGTTTGTGTACAGAGCTGGTTGCACGACATCTCCCCCGAGAAAAACAACAAGGGAAAAGAGAAGGACCTACCGCCCAAGTCTGCAGCTCCCATGTCAAAGGGCATGCTCATACATATTCATGGCGGAGGCTTCGTCGCCCACACTTCCAAATCCCACGAGGTACATTGACACGATTCAACCCCACCCTGTATCAATAAATGTGATGCGATCAAGCTAAATGAGTCGGCCCTTATAAAAAAAAATTTACAATTTCAAATAGAGCTATCTTTCAGTTTATATTTGGTGAAAACCCCATGTGAATACGACCTTCCGTTCAGGAGTTAATGGACTTAGAACACAGGCAGATCAGAAATTTAAAAAACAGAGCAATCAATCGGAGAAATCGACGATTCAAAATTGAAGTGTTTATTAAGCAACAGTAAACATGCTTTATTTCGGGTTATTAAATATTAACTCCTTAGCAAAAAGTCACATTTTAACTACTTTATCGTGAGGTTTTCTCGAAAAAAAATAGTTGACATAAAAGAGGACATATGTAGCCTTCCGATTTTACTAAAAAGGGCAATTTTGAAATTTCCACCCCTGCTGACTTATTTTGGGCTGCATTTTAACATCATAATTGCCGCTCAATTTAGCTTGATCGTATCACAAATGTCAAGCCATCTTGAATCAGTTTTTTTGGGTCCACAACAGGGCCCAATACATGTATATGCATATATTTGTATACCTTTTGGCCCACCAAGATGGCGCCCTAGTGACTTCAGCCTATGAAGTCGATGCTCAATAGAAACAGATCAGTGAACGCTAAATTGACATGATTGACTGTCTATATACTAATCTGGCAATCAAAATTAGAAGTCATTCTGAGGTGGAACCATGTCTGCGCACACGCTGCATGCTTTCTTAAAGACAAGCCGCATGGTAACCCTATTGGTCAATAAAGCCCAGAGTGCGTACGTACTACCTGAGCGCTACTCACCCGTTACTACCTCGGCAAATGGCATGTCACAGGTTTAGTCAGGTAGAGTGCAGGGTCCAAGGAAATTTTGACAAAGTTCCCTCGGTTTTGCCAATTGAAATGTGGCGTTATTATTGTATTTCTTTCTAGTGCATTTCATACCATGTACCATATTAAATTGTCAAATCTGCCTGTTAAAGCTATAGTCCATCATTTGCAGCCATCCGAAAAAACATACTTAGTTGAAAGATAGTAAGTGGACTATTACTCCCAGTGAAATTAATCTTTCTGGCAAGCTATCATTTTGAAGTAATCAACGAAAGAAGGCCTTTCCAACGTTGCGTCTGAAGACGCACCGTAGGAAAATTTAAATTAGTAGCTTGTTTTGTTATTCGGCGCAGCACGCGCAAGCATTGGCACGACGCACAGGCGCGCGCGGTTGCAATTCGTCGGATCAGTGCACGACATCGCGTATAGCTGCAATTCAAAACAATTCAAAACATGATTCAGCAACTTTTGATTTGAAATTGAGATCCTAGAATGCTGTTTTTCTCGGATTATACAGCTGAAGCTGTGCTGAAACTTCATCAGGTTAGTTGTTCAGTATCCGTTAGTTGTTCAGTACATCCGAAACAGTATTTGCCGATTTCTGTAGAATTTTCATCCTTTACTCTGCAGATAAAGACTTTCCAACTAATTCGTCTATTGTACTTCTATATATTAAATTTAATATGTAACCCACAGATCTACCTGAGGTCCTGGGCAAGGGATCTGGGAGTTCCCATCGTTTCCATCGACTACTCCCTCGCCCCCGAGCAGCCCTTCCCAAGAGCGTTTGAGGAGTGCTTCTTCGCCTACGCCTGGGCCATCAAGAATGCTGAATTTCTCGGCAAGTTTATTGATAATAAAGATTGGAAACTCTTTGCTTGATTTTGAATGATGCTTAGAAGGTTTGCAGTCATACAAAATGTTTTGGGTTTTTTTCAAAGTTTAATAGTTGTGTACGGTTCAGAGAACTATATCACTTCTCATTAGCACAGAGCTTTTATTATATCACCTCACCCACAAATTCTGGGTCTTGATTGGCCGAAGGGAGTCACATGGCAATCGCTATTTTTGCTATCTTGCTGCGCACGGCAAAAAGTACTATACCCGTAGGACCAAAGTACTATACGATGAGAACTGGTAGTGTGTGCAAATGCATATACGGGTATGTGTGTGTGTGGGGGTTCAAACATTTCGGGAATGGGTAGTTTGGAAAAGTGCAAGTAAAGTTTCAACCAATTTCATATTCAAATCGAAGTACATTTTAATTGTAAAATTAATCAGCTATCGTGTAAAAATAAAGGAGAATCTGTGGGAGCGATGTTATAAAACAAATATTGACTGCACTTTATCTGGTGGTGTAGTAAAACTAGCCTCCCTCGGTGATCCATGGGGCATTCTATTTTCCCTCGGCGAACGCTTCGTGGATCACCTGGGGAGGCTAGTTTTACGACACCACTGGAAGCAGTCAATATTTGTATATCGAGTCAGAAACTGTCTCATCACACGTCAGTTACATGTACGATGAATGTGGTCCTTGGGGGGGCGACCACTCCCTCAATCCTGCAGAAGCCTCCAGCAATCTCTGTCAAATATTACATGGAGGCAGTTGAACTTGGCTTAAAGGGAATATACAACATTTGCAAACATCGAAAAATAAAACTACCAAGTTTTTACCAAATACCTTACTAGGATGTTCGTAAATGACAGTCTAAAGCATCCTGTAAAATTATGGCACCTGGTGTGAAGTCATTTTCAAGAAAATGGTATTTTTGCATACATTTCCAACAATGGTCGGCTGACCACCGTTGGAAAAACCTAACTATTTTTCAACCACTGCTCCAAATTTACAATTTTTTTTTCAGTCCAAATATTGTTTGCTATTGGTTACATGTTCATGAACGGGTGCAGGCCAGCTAGACTGGTTCCCTTACCTTACAATTTTCCGGCATCTATAAATTGATCCATTTCATCTTTAGTGGAGTCAGGGAACCAGACTACTTGAACATTTTTGTTTTTCTTGGTTTTTCCAGCATTTTCGAACACAAAACTTCAAACATGTCAGTGTAACAATATTTTGATCTATTATACCAACCCCTCAAATAGTTCATTTCTGAAAATTACAGCAAAAGCCAATGATGTACATTCCCTTTAAACTCACACAATGTGAATGTAATTTGTAAGTGACATTAGATGTTGACATTGGATGTTAGTTTCATGCCTGCCCTTTTTTGTGGCGGTCTTACAGAGAGCACTTCATTGATCATATACAATTTTTTTTTTACAGGGTCAACCGGTGAGCATATATGCCTGGCAGGAGACAGCGCAGGCGGCAATCTGAGCATTGCCGTTGCGATGAGAGCGGCGTCGTACGGCATACGCGCCCCTGACGGAGTCGTCCCGCTGTACACCCCATTCAACGTCCACTACCAGCCGTCGCCGTCCCGCATGCTCAGCCTGCTGGACCCCTTGCTGCCCATCGGCATCCTGATCCGATGCCTCGCGGCCTATGCCGGCCTGGAGGAGGAGTTCATCTCAGAGGAGTTGGCCAACGCGATCATCGAGAAGGCCAACGACAAGTTTCACGTCGCCACGTCGCGCAAGTCGTCCCGGGGAAGCAGCGTGCGGAGCACGGACTCGACGGGCAGCCAGGAGGTGTCCCAGGATGCTCAACAGTCTGAGATTAAGGAGGAGAAACCGAAGGAGGCGGTGGACTTGGATAACAACGTTCAGACGAGGAGCGAAGAAGACGATGATTCCTTTCTCAGGACGTTGGAAATGACCGACGCATGGTCAGCGGACGTGGATGCTACGGAACTGAAGTTACCGTACACAGGGTCGGAGGTGTCCATGTCCAAAATGGAGCAGAACGGCGCGGCGACGTCCAACGGGGATGTCGTCCACTGCGAACGATCTGACGAACCGGAGACGATCGCCGTTGTCGATCCCAGCATGCCCCCTGGTTCCCCTTCCTTAAGGTCAAAGGTTATTCGTAAACCGAAAGATTCCGGAAGCGGAGATCAAAAGCCAACCTCAAACGACGTTGCTCCTGCTCTGAAGAGAGAAAGCTTGACCCTGGACCTCGGGGAGGAGGAGCCAGTCGTCCAGATCGGGCCGGAGACGCCGTCGGCGTACGTGACTTCACCAATCAGAAAGCTGCGTGAGGTGCCAATCATGAGCAACTCCTACATGTCTCCTTTGTTTGCCACCGACGAACTCTTGAAAGGCCTGCCCCCGGTTCACATCATTGTAAGTTTGAGACACAGCAAGATCTACCTAATAAGGCATAAAATAAGCTTCTCATCTCATACAAGAATTAGTTTTGATGAGTGTTCAAATATTTCCTTAGTTTTGTGTCAGGAATACCATCTCACCTCTCTACTAATACAGTGGAACGCCGCTATAACGAACATCGCGGGATCCACAGAAATTGTTCGTAATAGCGATCGTTCGGTATAGCGATTTTAGCTGCCGGTGCTCCGGTACTCACTTTTCAATAAATAGCGCCCTTCAGAACTTCACCCTGCATGCCCCCTGGTAGTTACTGAAAGAAGACTTTGAACATGTGCCGACTATTGAATTATGTTGTGACACAGTGTTTTTCTGCTTACTACCTACGACAATGGGTGGCTTTCCTCTTCTATTCCTTGGGGAAATAATAGCCCCTTGTCACTCTTCTGTTGACATTTTTCAACAACAATGCTCGGTACGCTGTGTACACAAAAATCAGAGCCAAGGATGATGTTCGGTACAGCTGAATGTTCGGTATAGCGGTGTTCGGTATAGCGACGTTCCACTGTACTAGACCGGCTGCTACATGCTGATTGGCCTATTCACTTTGACGAAACTGACGCAGCATATTTTCACCATCTGTCTTTCAAGGCGCATGGTCTTGATCATTGGAACATGCTTGCTCTTAAAGCTACAGTCCATCATTTGCAGCTATCCAAAAAGTAACTGACGTAATTATTGTTGAAAAACATACTTGGTTGAAAGATAGTAAGGGAACTAAACTCCCTGTGAAATTATTCTTTCTGGCAAGCTGTCATTTTGAAGATATCAACGACAGAAGGCCTTTCCAACGGTGCGTCTAAAGACGCACGGTTGGAAATTCCGTTAGTAGTTTGTTTTTTTATTCGGCGTTGACACAATGCACATGCGCACGCGGTTGCTATAATTCGTCAGATCGGTGCGCGACATCTCGTAGCTGCAATCGGCTCAGTGTGAATGTGTCTTGGATGCTGAATTCAGGCCCAATTCAAAACATGAGTCAGCAACTTTTGATTTGAAATCGAGATCATAGAATGCCGTTTTTCTTGAAATATACAGCTGAAGCTGAGCTGAAACTTATCAGGTTAGTTGTTCAGCACCCTTCTTTAGATTTTTGAGCACTTCTGTTGCTTCAAACGACCAAAATGCACAAATGGTAACTGTACCTTTGATGAAAAAAACACACCTCAAAACACTCCCTTATACGGAAGCATGAGGTTGTTCAAATGATCAACAGCACGCTCACACTGTGAAGGAAATATTGTGTGCATGTACCGGTACAAGTGTGTCATGGGGGAGCAAAGATTACCCCCGTTGCTTTGGTGCAGTTGCGTTGTCAGCTAGTCCAGTTAGGACAGAGTTCAGGGAGAATACATTGACCGTGGGGCAGATAGGGGAAATATTCGGGGCGATTGTGCCTTTGATGATACAAGCTTGGCATTTGGCACAAAATCAGAGGATCTTAACCAGTTCGGGCCGGATGGCGTGTATACCCGCAAGGGTTTTGCAGTATTCGGAACAGATGATGGATAAACACAAAGCAAGCGAGGCCGGAAATATGAGTGTGTTGCCCAAGGGTGATGGCTTAAGCCTACCTGGCATCAATCCTGCGCCTTGTTCCGTTCTTGTCAAAATAATCCCGGCGTGAATGGTTAAAGGGAATATATATATACAACATTTGCAAACATCAAAAAATAAAACTACCAAGTTTTTATGAAATACCTTACTAGGATGTTGGTAAATGACAGTCTAAAGCATCCTGTAAAATTATGGCACCTGGTGTGAAGTCATTTTCAAGAAAGTTGTATTTTTGTATAAATTTCCAACAGTGGTCGGCCGACCAGCGTTGGAAAAAACCTAACTATTTTTCAACTACTGCTCTAAATTCACCATTTTTTTTTCAGTCCAAATTTTGTTTGCTATTGGTTACATGTTCATGAACGGGGGCAGGCCAGCTAGACTGGTTCCCTTACCTTACACATTTCCGGCATCTATAAATTGATCCATTTTATCTTTAGTGGAGTCGGGGAACCAGACTACTCCACCATTTGTGTTTTTCTTGGTTTTTCCAGCATTTTCGATCACAAAACTTCAAACATGTTAGTGTAACAATATTTGATCTATCATAGTAACCCCTCAAATAGTTCATTTCTGAAAATTACGGTACAGCAAAAACCAATGATGTACATTCCCTTTAAGAAAGATATTTGGGTATACCCCGGTAGGGCCATCGCAGATTTTCCTTAGAACAGAGTATAGATGGAGTAACAAGCAGTTTTCAAAATTTTCAACATGGCTGCCGTTGCTTGTTCTTCTACCAATATTTTTTTTCAAAGGACAAATCTGCGATGGCCCTATAGCCAAATATCTTTCTCCTGACATACTCTGACTGTGTGCACAATGCCATGCTTGTATCTTCAAAGGCAAAATCCCATCACCTTTCTGCCGTACTTCATGATCATATTGAACAGTTACCCGGTACATGGTAGTGTTGGTTTGCTGCAGCCCATCCAATCCAGTTTTTGTTTGTTGTGTAAAAGAGCTGGCGGGCATGTTAAAATTCTGGCTTGTTGGTCTGTCCTTCCAGTCAAAAACAGGGGAAACCCTGATTTAATTTGTTTTTTTCCCCTGGGGTTGCACTAACAGTGCACTATGTCTGTTGGCAGTTAAGGATGTGACTTTGCGTTTAATTTTATAAACGTTAAGCAAAAATATTTTAAGAACTGTTTAAACATTTTATAGGCCAAACAAAAAATAGTTCTGCTTCCGGTTACCCTACCTACCCTATTTTGAAAAAGCCCCTACCCTAATTTGTTTTGGGAAAAATGAGGGGGGGGGGAACGAAAATCATCAATCACTACCTTTACCCTTGACTACACGCAGACACCTCCATTTTCAAATACCATGTAATCGGAAGCAGAACTATTTTTTTTGGCCTTAGCCGTTCAGAAAGGCTATTGCATGCTCATTATGTCTGCAGACCGATGTGATTGACATGATAAATCAACAACGGCAGCCATCGAAAAAGTACAAACTTAACTATGTGTTCCCCGAATGTAATCAAGTATTTAAGTGCTCCTAAGGTGTTGTAAATTAAATAGGTTTGAAAAAGAAATGGTTAATTCTGTGCTATATAGGTTTCACTCAAAGGAAAGACTGCGTGAACGGTGAACGTAGGTCTCTTTTATAAACTGGGGTTTCGTTTAAACATTGTTGAAAAATTTGTAAATGAAGTTAGAATAGTTTTAAATGTGTGAACATCACATCCTTTTGAGCAGTTCATTTAAAAATCCCCCAATTTGTACTTTCCACCCAGGCTTGCACCTTTGACCCCCTCCTGGACGACTCCATCATGTTCGCCCGTCGTCTGCGCTCCTTAAACTGCCCGGTCCACCTGGAGATCATCGATAAACTCCCCCACGGGTTCCTCCTGTTCTCCCCCGTCGGTAAGGAGTGCAAAGCGGCCTCCATGGTCTGTGTCAAGCACATCATGAAGGTATTGTACGGCTTCGACATCCAGGAGGAGGAAGAAGAGTTTTCAGAGCTCGACTCCGAAATGTATTAATTTAAGTTTTTTGGTTTATTTTTAGTTTTAAAGGTAAATAAAAGATAAATATGCGTTCTTTCAGCAAAACGAAATCCATTCACAAACACATCCTTATGTGATTTGCTTTCGTTTTAGTGAAAGAACCTTACTTTCTTGTGATCCATGGACAGAACCTTAAAACGGTGGTTGTGTTTATAAACTCCGTAACTTCAAAAGTACATAACTTCAAAAGTACATGAGTGCTTTGAATGATTCTTGTTCTAAAAGAAAGCTTATGAATTGGGCTTTCATATCCTAGATTTTGAAAGTGCTACATGCAGAACTTCAGTAAAACAATGGTTGCGACATTTGAGTTTCGGAATTTTTTTTTAACTCGCCCTTTATTTGATTGTAGATGTACGGCAGAAAGTACACTTGGCAAAATATTCTTATCTAAATGTGCCCAAACCCAAATTGCTATATTGTGTCTTGCATACTGTAATTTCATTGGTCTAGAACGATCACGTGTCCAGTCTTTAAAAATGACTGCTTACGTTACATACGCTTTTCTGCATTTAAGTACCTCATATGTACACAATATTGCATTGCGCGCCGTGAAGGGTGCGTGTGGAGGGCCCGCGCACCTCGCAACGGAGAACTGCAACCTCTCATTTTCGTGTCTGGCAGGAAAGTTCGCAGTAATCGATAGTTGACATTGCAGTGATTCAATTTATTTCTTGAATAGTGTGTTATAAAACCTTGATCTTTTAGACATATTGTTAACCCCTTAAGGATGGGGTGTAATGGGGACATTCCTCCACACATAGAGCAAGTGGCCTGCATGACTGCACAGCCTTTGTGTGGTAGCGGGACTGCACAAAAGCAGCAGCTGTGGAACTACCCACTAGCCGTGTGCCACGGCATACCACAGCTGGCAACTGCAATTTACAGATTTCTTGGTGGAATCAACAACATAGCTGCAATGCATGCTGAAATATGGCCCTCTTATCTTGTAGTAATTTCACTTTTTTTTTCTTTTCGTAAGGGGTGAATTGCTTAAAATTTAGTTATTACAACATGGTGCTTGATGTAAAATATGGAACGTTTTGTGGTTAACATTGCCAAATAGAATGGAGTTTATGATGTGGCAAGTTACTTTATACAATGCTTTATAAATCCCTGTCATTTAATGGTTGGGTCGTTGATCACCTGTCCCTGAATTATTCGTCCCAACCCACGGCCTGGCCGCACCTTAAAAATAGATGTTCTATTCCATGGTGAATAGACGTCCATTGCACGGTCACATGATTGGTGGCTCTGACCAAGCCTGTTCGGTATGGCGATATTTCACGATATTTCGATTATATTTTCATATCGGAAATCGTATCGATCTCATAAAAAAAAATCGGCACATCGTGAAATTCGATATGCCGAAAAATATCGCGATATTCTTTTGAGGTACCGCTTTTTGTAACCAAAGTCAATCCCTTACAGTTTCAAATCATCGCTAAAGCGCTCCCATGAAAAACCGCAAACGACAAATTCACCGCATTGTATTTACCGCGATAGGTCTTACCTATTCAGGGGCGGAACCAACTGACTGACGTCACGTGTATTGGATTTTGCGTCTTCCACGCTGCGCTGCACGTGGTGCAGTACAAACAACACAATTTCACCCGACGTACCAAGTGCCAAAATCGTAATCACGTGCGTGGAGTTAACCGAAGGGAAACGAAGTCTCTGACATTTCGCAAAGAAAATACGGTGCCTGTTTTGTTTTGACGGAAATGTGAATTTGTATAGACAAAACACCACAAATACATGTGCTTGAATTGTAGATTACGACGTTGAGAAGTGAATGTTTCGTTTCGGCACCGGCTCGAGGAGACCACGCCGATCCCGCAAATTTTTTTTCCAGCACCAAACGACATCCGCATACGCACGTTAAGCGCCCTCTACGATACTTTTATGATACGTGGGCACTATATATTGATTAGTTTTCCACTTTCGAAGCGAGCAATGTGACAGCTCAGTCAATAATTTAGTGCGGTTTCATACCGCGAGGTTGCGGGTTCGAATCACGGTGTTGCACATGATTTTTTTTATTATTATTATTTTCTAACCTGAGGCTTGGGAAGATTTTATTAAAAAGGGAAATAAAGCCCGAATTTCATATATTTATATTTTTGATTTTCTTTCCATGTTTTTAGAAAAGTATAAAGTCCAAAACGTCATAGCGTATTGCGGATGTCGTACGCGTTTGGGAGCCGGAGAGAAAAAAAAATCGCCACAGGCTAGGCCGACTCCGCGCATGGAGCTCCGCGCAGGCGAACTAGAATCAAATTTTCCTGCACGTATTTTTCCTGACTCGGAACGAGCTTCTCTTCCGTGGTTGTGCCTGGGCACTTACACTTGCTTAGTGCCAAAGCTGTCCCAAACTTATGAAATCTGTTCATATTTTCAGCAACAAAAAACGTCGAAAACCAACTGTTCAGTCGCGGCTTTTATTTCGTTCACAGAACAAAAAATGCGTCACAAGAAATTGGACTGATCCATTCATTTTTTGTAAAGGGGTGTTTCACCCTCATTTTTTGAGTTAACATCGTTTTTCGACCAAAATCTTTAGAAAAAAAAATATTTTGTTAGTTTGTAACGATGAAGAACTTTTTCTGAACCAGGAAATATTTTGGACTCCATTAAAAAAAATATTATTTGTAATTCTGAAAAGATGGAAATACTGGTAAATTGTTTTCAGTGAAGCACACCCTTGCCGCAATGGTGTGGGCTGTACTATGCGTGCGCGCACGTGTAGATCATGTCAATGCGGCGTGCAATTGCGTGCTTGTGCTTCGTTATTTCCTCGATTTGTTTTTCTAATAAATTGCACATTTTTATCCAACATTTCAAGGTAATTTTGTTTTCGATGTTTGAATGTGGAATTTGTTTTCTACCTAAATTGGCAAAGAAAATGAGACTCTAGTCAAATAAACTTGACGATTTTGTTCAGGACAATTTGGGTCTTTTTTCGCGGCAGTGGACATGGTGGATCGTGACTTCGGTCGTGTTTTTTTTTTGTTTTTGTTTTTTTTTGTTATTCCATTGTTCCATGAATGGAAAAATGACGTCATCACGATAATATCGCGATATCCGATATTTTTTTCACGATATGCCGATTTAAAAATACATGGATATCGAACAGGCTTAGCTCTGACCAATCAGATGACGAGGATTTATTCAGGTGTTGTATAAAACAAATATAAATGAATGTTTCACATTTCGTGCAATGGAAAGAATAATTTCATTCGGTGACAGATCGGAAGGTTCAATTTGCCTCGTGGAATGGACCATCCATCTGTCAGCTCATGGAATTATTCTTACCATTGCACTCATAAACATTCATTATTTGTATAATCCATTTCCTCGTCTTTCAGGTACATGTAGGTTTAACTCAAATGCCAGTTTGGCTGTAAGGGTTCAGTCATTGCTCTAGAGCAGATCACAGACTTTTTAAAAATCTAATTTTTTTACAGTGAATCGGTACTTGTGGCACTTCCTATCCTACTTTCTCCACTTTCCCTCTAAAATCCTTTTTACCCATTGACCTAATAATGTCAGGCGTGCAACTTTTCCTCAGATCAGCTGATTTCCTCGTTTTTCACCTCACACTTATGCCATTGAAAATTGAAAAACACTGTACAAAGTGTTGCATTAAGCTTGCAGTTTTTTGTTGTTTTTTTGTTACTTCCGAGTTGCATGCCTGTAATATACTAAATTTTATTTATCATAGCCTTTTAATTCAACTTCAAAACAGCAGCTTACATACACAGCTGAAATATTACTTGAACCTTGAGAAAGAGTATTTTTTTTGTTCTTTTTTGCAAGCATATATATACACGTTTATATATTTTTGGACTTGTATGCATACGGCAAATTAACTTTATTGGTAATTGAGGTCAACAGTAATTGCTGCCAATGTTTGTCTGAAGTCAGTTTCGCTACGCACAACTTAAGTAGCAAGTTCTCTCTTTTTGTTTGTTTCCTTCCTTCCTTCCAGAAAGTGCAAACTTCTACGATGTGTAGAACAACGCACTGCAGATGTGGGCGTGCTCAGAACAATGAACACACTTGTCTCACTGTGCCAAAAATTGTGTGTGTACATACATACAGTGCTGGGGTGCAGGTAAAAAGAGTAAAATGGAAGTCAGAAAATAGCATCCTTCAACGTTAATTTGAATGCATCGAAGTAGGGTCAGCTGGCTGGGTCCATCATCAAGGAGTTCCAGTCTCGGCAAGTTTGTGGGAAGAAACAATGAGGAGACCTGTGTCCTGCAGTGGGGCACGAGGAACCGTGAACTGTGACCTCTAGTGCTGGATGTAGCTTCAGTGAGGGAGGATCTCCAGTCTATGTCGACCAAGTTGAAGCGGATCCGATATAGCATCCCTAGATGGCTCTGGAGATGCCTGGAATTGAGTGAGCTCCAGTGCAAGTCATGTAGCAAGACCTGCAGTGGGGCATGAGGAACCGTTAGCTGTGACCTGTAGTGCTGGATGTAGCCTCAGTGAGGAAGAGCTCCAGTTTATGTCGACCAAGTTGAAACTGATCCGATATACCATCCCAAGACGGCTTTGGAGACGTCTGGACTTGAATGAACTCCAGTGCAAGTCATGTAGCATTGATATTACACTGCAGGTGCGGTCGTAGTTGCCAGTGATGTAGTGGGTGCTGTTGCACTGAACTTGCTCTACTTTCCTGGTGTTTTTCTCTGTGAGGGATCGCAGGCTGGAGTGGCATACTCAACGGGACTTGATCATGGTTATTCCAGCACTTCTTTCCATGCATTGCTAGGGTGATGCTATCATCCTCTAGGTTACAATATCAGGCGATACGTTGTCAGTATTTGTCAGTGGTAAAACCTGAGATTCATCTTGTACCGGTACATGTTCTAGAGATGAAAAGCCGTTGAAGATTAGGAGCTGGTTGTTTAGGTCTCCTTACAAGAAGACGTAGAGGCAACGTGAGTGACCAGACTTGTCCAATGCTGGCGGCCATGGGCTCGAGGATTAGTTTGCTTCAGGGTAAGGCCCAGCTGTTCCAGGTCCTTCACAATGATGTCACGCCGTTGCGTTCGTCGCACTCCCCGTTGCTATTTGTAACTTCAGCCACAACTGCTCTCCCTTTGTGTGTGATTTGTTTGGAGTTGATCACAGTCATTCCGACACTTCTTTCCATGCATTGCTAGGTAGATGCTACCATCCTCTAGGTAACATTATCAGGCGATTTATCCTCAGCATTTGTCAGTGGCAAAACCTGGGATGCATCTTGTACATATTCTGAAGATGAAATTGAAAAAAATCATTGATTATGAGCCAACGTAGATTACAAGAATACGTAGAGGTAACGTGAATTACCAGACTTCTCCAATGCTGGCGGTCATGGGCTTGAGGTTTAGGTTGCACCAGGATTAGGTTGCTCCAGGGCTAGGCTTAGCTGGTCCAAGTGCCCTGGCTATGACATCACGCCATCGTGTTCATGGCGCTCCCCGTGCTCGCTTCCAGCTGGTCATCTTCGGATAGAAATTGAAAATTTCATTTTTGTGGATGGTGCTCCCTGCAAGTAAACGAGGCATTTACGGCAGTTCAGTTGATGTGCTTTGATGACCTTAATCAGCAGAACCACCCTTCTGTTTTGGAGGTTAGTCACAATCCAAACTTTTCTCAATTGTGCTTTCTGCAATATATATAGGCCTACTGCTGCGGTAGTCGGATTTGACATCCCGCAGCTGCAATCAGTCCTTCACATTGGTGTTCGGCCACCTGGTCTTGTCGTGGGCCAGTTGCCGTAGGCAATGGAGTTGTCTCGCGGTGCTGAGGGGTTCGAGTCCAGCTTTCTGCAATGCAGTGCTTCAAATCACGTGTATCTTCTCTTGCATGTTCGACTGTGGACTGATGTGCATAGCATTGGTCATGTTGGTGGCTGAAACTGCCCGTTGTGTCCGATGAAGTCGTGGAGTTCTCTGCAGAATGGTCTGTTGGTGACTTAGTCAAGCCGTCAGATCTCAGAGGACCGCACACAATCGCACGTGTTGTGACCATATTCAAGCATTCATCAGGGTTGTCCATGCAAGTTGTTTGTAGAAAATTTCCCAGGTACAAGAACAACATGAGGATGCAGGTGGCGTTGCCTCTTCAGTCTTGAGGAGAGGCCAAGTTGTCGTGCTACAGTATGGAGGAAGGCTATCTGTAAAAAAAAAAAAGAAGTGAGAAGTCAACATTAAAATGGGCAGCTTGGTTCTCTCTAGAATGTAAGTTCAACGCCTACAATGTTCATTGTAGTTTCCATTGTGTTCCCAACTTCAATACAATGGCATACTATTTACACGAATACACATATTCCCAACTAGGTTTTACTGTTCTATGTTCAGTTGCGAAAACTGAATGAGTTCCCTGAATCGTTTTGGAGTTTTTCCAGCAAGAAATGAGAACAACATCCAATACTTTTTCTTACCCCTGCAGAGTTTCCAGAAGGCAATCTTAAATCCCACTGGTTTCAATGAGGTTTCCAGAAAGGCAGTTTGCGGCTGTTAAACGACAGAGCCTGCTTCTAAAAGCCGAATGCTGATAACTTCACAAGACAACATTTCTTTGGCTAAGCCTGTGGAGAAATAGACATAGACTTACCCTGTAATTACATGTACAGAATAATTCAAACACTTCAAAAAGAAATGTCATCTTGAGGTTTCCAGATATCTTTGAATATTTCGTCGAAGTAGCCTATGAACTTTTTGAACGAAGATGCAGGATCAAAACTGCCTTTGTCTGGATTCGACATACCTATCAAAGAAGAACTAGATTGAAATTGGCCAAGACATTTGTGATGCGATCTAGCTAAATGAGTCGTTTGTCAGGAACTTTCATTTGGAGATTCAGGCCAAAATAGGGCCACTTCATCACATCACTTTATAACATCTCTTGGTGGTCCGACTTCCATAATTTTTGAACTAAAGATGGTACAAGCATGTGGTTTTCACATAAGTAATGCTGAGATTGTGCTCTTAATTCAAATCTGTAAAAAAAAAATGACCAGTGTCAACAAATGACTCATTTAGCTTGGTCGCATCACAAATATGGACAATTTGACAAGAATTCTTAGCGTGTGCAGCGACCTGACGTTTCTAGCGGGCAATTTTAAATCCCCATTGGCTTTGATATGAGGTTTTCAGAAACGCATTTGAGGCTGTTAATAAATGTGTTATACTTACAGTCCAGCGGTGAACAGAAAGTGAGGAAAGTTCCATGTTTATGCATGGATTTTGGTCTCTGGGTTTGTTTTTCACGTCAGGTTTCTTTGATAGACTCTCTTAGGAGTACTTCTTCGGGTATTATTAAACAAAACGAACCAGTTAGAGTGGGAAAAGTGCAAGCACTACAAGTTGCTTTACTGAGCAACCCCAACACACCTGAAGCGTCGATGGGGAGTAATCCAGCATTGTTGAAGCAGCAAGGCCTCGATGTGTTGGTATAGTCTGGTCTCTGGGGTTTGTTTTTCACGTCAGGTTTCTTCAATAGACTTCTGTACTTTGACTCTTTCTGCTTCTTGACTGTCACCCCCACACACCTGAAGCGTCGATAAGGAGTAATCCAGCGTTGTTGAAGCAGCAAGGCCTCGATGTGTTGGTATAGTTTGGTCTCTGGGGTTTGTTTTTCACGTCAGGTTTCTTCAATAGACTTCTGTACTTTGACTCTTTCTGCTTCTTGACTGTCGACCCCACACACCTGAAGCGTCGATGGGGAGTAATCCAGCAGTGTTGAAGCAGCAAGGCCTCGATGTGTTGGTATAGTCTGGTCTCTGGGGTTTGTTTTTCACGTCAGGTTTCTTCAATAGACTTCTGTACTTTGACTCTTTCTGCTTCTTGACTGTCGTCCCCACACACCTGAAGCATCGATGGGGAGTAATCCAGCGTTGTTGAAGCAGCAAGGCCTCGATGTGTTGGTATAGTCTGGTCTCTGGGGTTCGTTTTTCACGTCAGGTTTCTTCAATAGACTTCTGTACTTTGACTCTTTCTGCTTCTTGACTGTCACCCCCGGTTACACCTCTATGTTCCGACACCCCTATGTTCCGACTGCACATATTCCTATTACTAACCCTAACCCTAACCCTAACCCTAACCGGGAGTAACACAATCTAGGTTGTCGGAACATAGGGGTATCGGAACATACGTAGAGCAGTCACTGTCACCCCCACACACCTGAAGCGTCGATGGGGAGTAATCCAGCAGTGTTGAAGCAGCAAGGCCTCGATGTGTTGGCAGAGTTTGGTCTCTGGGGTTTGTTTTTCACGTCAGGTTTATTCAATAGACTTCTGTACTTTGACTCTTTCTGCTTCTTGACTTTGATCTTGGCCACACCCTCTTGAGGAGGACTGAGCCTGCTTCCCGAAACCAACTGCTGATAACATCATGAGACGACATGTTTTTTCTTTAAACTCTTACTCCCTACTCTCTTTTACTAAAGTCCACCCAAACCCACTAATCACACTGCGTCCAATACATGCTTTGCTTCAGGCCTCCAGGCCCAAGTCCATCATACTCCATCAATATTTAGTCATGCCAGGCCTGCAGGACCAAGTTCCCCAAAATCCACCAAAATGGGGGGATGGATTTTGATGGAGTTGGGGAGGTTATGGCTAATAGCCTGTGGAGGAATAATTTCAAAACTTTTTGCTTTAATAATAACCATAGTAATAACATCTTTATTCGCACAAAGTCATGGCACAAGATGCAGAGTTCAATAAGCACAACTGTACAAAAAAAAAAGATATACAAAACATTACTAATAACTAAAAAAAAACAATTGACGCATATATTTATTTCAAAGATTTCACAATGTCATTTGCCACATTCACCTGATTGGATCTGGTGAAATCGGAGACGAAAAAATCATGTTTGATTTCACCCGGTCGCCGGTCCAATTTTTTGGCAGGTCTCAGACTTACTTACAGAATATTAATGTTACATAACATCTCAAAAAGCATTTTTACAAAATACAGCATTCATACTTAAACAGTCATAGCATTTTGCAAAGAGAAAACGTGTTCAAAATAAAAAAGTCAAACATACATGTACATCATGTGCAGTACACTCCTAATAAACATCAATTGACATATAATATAAAGGTAAGGATCATTTTATTGACAACCATTTGTTATAAATTACAATGTCTAAAAGTGACAAAATACATCATAATTAATTACAAACATAAGCCAATAATTAATTAACTAAATACGAATACAAATGAAACTAATGTTGGTATATAAGTAAAACGTTAATATTTAAATATGGCCAGTTATATTATACATCTGTTAACACTTGTGAAAAATATCTGTGAAAAATATCTTGTTCCATGACATCAGAGATAAAACCTAATTTACATACATAGTCAACTCTCATTAGTACAAACACTGTTAATACAAATTCTGGTTATAACAAACATAAAGCCTTGGTCCCGTCTGTGCATTTATGTGCACAATGAATGGGACTGATGCACTCTTAATAAAAAATTCTGATATAACAAACATTTTGACTAGGTCCGGCCGAGTTTGTACTAACGAGAGTCGACTGTACCTTTACACTACTGTGTATGCAGTGAAAGAATATCTTCCTGTAAATGTACCCTTAAGGAGACATTACATGTATGACGGCATAAGTTATACAGCCATGTCCGAAAGTTGTGGCTGCGGCTGGTAATAACACGTGCCCCTATGGAAGCCACTGGCTTGTGGCTACAGCCACTTCCCATAGACATGTGTGTTATGCTCCTGGTCGCAGGCAATTGATTCCTTAGGTCGATAATTATCCCTAACCATGCTAAATGCAACAGAATGCACCAGTGGTAAAAAGTTGTTGCAAGTTATTGCAAGTGGTTGCAAGTTATTGCAAGTTGTTGCAAGTTATTACAAGTTGTTGCATTTAGCAGAGTCCTGAGCTGATGCATTCCACCCCTGCATTCCGTTGCATTTGGCAGGGTACCGTACTTGGTACCAAGGCTGGCATGTATTAGTCCACTGCATTCTGTTGCATTTGGCAGGGTGCCTAGAGAATACCTACTGTCACAACTCCAACATGTAATAAGAGGCAACATTTTAGTGTTGCAAATAGCCTAGATCCATTGTTCGTGGTCAAAAACATAGATATGTACCAAAGTTTGTTGGGGTAGGGTAAGGTAAAATGGGGGCTCTTTATTATGACTAAACTAACGACGGAAATGACTTAAGGCAAATTTAGGTTAACTTTGCATGCATCTAAACAAAAAAAACCCAATGAACTAGAAGTTCAACCCAGCTTTAATTGACTTGAACGCAACACATTGAGGTAGGAACTAGCAGTGTGTGGCTAGATTGGGAGTGTACATGGCAAGAAGGGTTGATTTATGATGGTAGGGCTGTCCCGAATATATAGAATATTAAAATTTTCGTTCATAAACCGAATTTGCAGGAGTGAGGAAGGATCCTCGTACGTGTAAATCACTCAAGGGGTTAGAATTAATCTGTTTTATCTTAATTCTTGGATGACTTGCTCAGTGGAGTCACTTACAGGAGGTGTGTCCTTTTAATATTCCTAAATGTGTTGTATGGCTATGGTAGGGGCAGTGCAACTTGCTTCTTTGAATAGCCTTGTTTAGAAGGTGGTAGCGTTAATTAACCCTAACTGTCCTGAATCCTTCAAAATCCTCTTTGCCAAAGTGGAGGAATTTGGAGGATTGAGGTTACATGGCAAAAGTGCGATAATGATTTCGTTGGATGCCCTTTTTCAAGGTCTTGCGCCGGACCTTGTGTTGTTTTTGCTCAGCCATGCATACATATAGGCCTGGATTTTGCTTGAAATCATCCGTACCGATTCAGGATGTCACTTACCAAGCCTCAACATATTGACAGTCACTGCCGGAGGATTTTGCAGGATTCAAGCAGTGGTCACCCCTTCAAGGACCATATTCAAGAAATAATGGAGGAATTTGCAGGATTGAGGCTATTTTTCCATGAGGTCAATTGGAGGATTTTGCAGGATTGAGGCTACATCCTAGCAAAAAGGCCCAGGGAGTTAGGGTAAATAGGAGCTGCTGTGTGCTCCTTCAGTAACTTGTGACCTCAGCATATCAGATTTTCAGGGAATCGTCACTTTGCATCTGCAACCTGTGGAGTCTGAGAAGCTGGAAGGCTGTTGCTCATCGTCATAGGGCCAGGTTGCCAGTCTATGCAATGCTCACCTGTAGAATATGTGTAGTCTGGTGCTTTTGCTTCATTCTGTAACCAATTGTGACGGTGTGTAGTTCCTGGACACCCCATGCATTTTGAAAGGGCAACAGGATCTGTGTATAGAAATGAAATTGTATACAAATATATACATGTAGGGCAACAGGATCAGTCTGTATTGTAAAGATCAAATTTTGTATGCATACATGTACACGTATACATACAAATATATACATGTAATATTGTTTAAAGTCATTGCTACGCATATGAAGATGTTACATACTCAGTTTCAAATACTTCTACAATATAAAATATGTATTCCTTTGTGCTCTGTTTTTTATTAAGGATGACAATTTAACAAAACAATGTTTCAGAAACTGTGTATGAGGGAGTGGAAGAATGCTGTGAAAACTACTTGTATTGAGAAATAGTCAACGCTCTGAGTTTAAAAGTAAGATGGAATTTGTGTCTAGGTGATGGAAATTCAATGCAGGGTTTTTCCCTTTACTGACTTGTCTTATAAAAACACTGTATACTCAATGTTGTCCTGTGTGATTTGTGAGAGAAATTCACAAATTACCCGGGTGGGACTGGAACCCAAGACCTCTTGCTTTACTAGTGCAGACGTCTTACCACTGGACCACCGAGCTTGTCGGGGTCGGCTGGCTGGCTCGAATCTGATATAGCAGTGGGTATTGCTACCAAACTATTCATAAGATGGAACTTGCGTATACAATGTATATACAGTTGTGGCGATGTAAATTCATTATGGGGTTTGAGATGTAACTTTATTTAAATTTTGTTAACACATGTACCATGATGCACAAAGAATGCAGTTCAAGGGTTTTTTTTTACAATACTTTATTTTATTCACAGGTATAATATTCATACATAGAGTGATTTGGGAGGTACCGGTAATAGCCAAAAATGTCTTTTCATCTTGATAAAGTAAAATGTCTTTGAAAATGCAAGGCTATGTTACAACACTGTGGAACATTGTTCATATTACACTTAAATCTTAAAAATTCAAGGCTGATTTTGTTTCTGTATATATTTGGTTGGATGAGCTTTATTTATTTAAAAATAATTGCAGCCTGCAGACAAGGCTACCAGGTACCAGCATAAAGCTGGTAATCACAAAACTTTTAATACCACCACTGAAAGGTTAGTCTGAGCCATGTTTTTCTTAATACAACAATGGGTTAACAAAGACCTGATACTAGAAGGCGCCCGCCGAGTGGTCAGAGTTTCGAGGTCAAGGGGCAGTTTTGTTTTGAGTAATCAATCGCCGAATCTGCTGGCATACTCCCTTGCTGTGTAAGGGGATATTCCATATATACTAGCGAAAGGTAAAACTGCCGCAGCAAAACAAATGTGTTAACAAACAAAAAACCTAGCAAATCTATTGCTATTGCCCTGTACTTTTCCCAGCATATTCTCGGTTTGTCATTTTTCGAGGGTGGGCAGGGACATTTGCCCCCCCCCCCCCAACGCATTAAATTAACAACGATATGACTTCATGCCTCTTTTTCTTTCTTTCTTTTTCCTTTTTTTTCATTTCTTTTTCAGGGGGGCAAGAGCCCCCTCCCCCTTGCGACACCCATGTTTATTGAGTAAAACATATTTGTGTTGATGCCGACCTACAAGGTTTTTATGCCACACCGGTGGACACCCTACCCATGTCATAATGACCATTAACCTTTTTATGGTGACCATTATCATAATTTACATACAGTCATGTTTTATAAGCGAAGTGACGACTCGTAGTGGTTAGTCTTGTATAAAGTAACTTTAAAATGGAGCCAATCGAATAAGGAAAAATCATTGATATGAATGCAGTAAATTAAGCAATTATTGTTATTCCAAAGTATAGTTGTGTAATATTTTAATATTTAAGGTTTATGTCTTAACTGTTTTGATTCAAGGTCTTTGTTTGTAGATTGTATTGCAAGTATAATTAAGATAAAGAAGAGCATTATTTATATATTATTTTATATAATGTACTTAAAGAGTATTTAAGATGAAGGGTGTTTGTACATGTGTAGTGGCAAATATGAGAAATGTAAAACAAAAATTATTTCAAGGGAGGTGTTATAACTATATAATGTATTGTATGTAATGTACATGTATGTGTATTAGATATAAAGGAAAACCCAACTCGCAGTTGTGGCTCTAAGAAGTGGTGGGATTTAAATCCAGATTTTAAATTTTTTTTATTTGAATTCCGCTTTTTGTTTTTAATTTTTGAAAACCAGATATTCAAAACCAACCTTAAAAAAGTAGGCTTTCCATTTTTTGTGATACAGGCTAAAGAAAACAACTGGAACATACCCAAATTCGCTCCATGGTATCTGATCGCAACTTGCTAGTGGTCTGGTTTATGAACAGCCTGCCCATGCATTCGACTTACTTATCAGAGAGTTCCCACCAATTTTGTAAAAACATTACAGCTCTGGAGTGTTTTTGTAAAGGCAGTGTAGTCAGTGAATCCTGCAAACTATACCCAGTCATTGGGAGGGCATTGCATGTGGCACCTCACTCGTCACGTTTTGTTGGCGTGACTGTGAGCTGGATGGGAAGTTCCAGTCAAATCGGATAACCGTTATTCGGTTTGAAAAAAAAAAGGATAACCGGATTTTGAAATCTCCGATCTCTCCCACCACTAGTTTTAAATGGCAATAGAGAAATAATGTTAAAAAAAATAATAATAAATAAATTTTAAAAAGAATAGGCACGATAGTAGAGTTGGTTCCATACTAATTTGGTCAAAGGGGTTGAGGTCATCATCCAAGTTCAATTTTTGGGGCAGTGTGAGGCTTGGGCAAGTCTAATTAACAAGTGACAGTCATGGCCGTGCCCGAATTACTTGGCTGTGGCTTGCTATTGGTTGTGCCGACCAACCAAGCACGGAAATTTGCTGCTGAAAAAAAACGTATTTCTTTTCCTACAAAATTAGAAAAAAAATTGTCCCGGAAATAAATTGTCAAAGATTTTCTAATAATTCATATAGATTTAAGGGAAAGAATGTTGCATCCTGACGCCACTTTTTTCATCATAATTATGTTATCTTTATGAAGGTCAGTTACTTTAAAAATGTTGAAAAGACATGAATCTAGGACTGAGAAACATTTCCAATTTTGTTAGAAAATACTTTGAAAATGCACTCGGCTCTCCGTAGACTTTGTACACAACCAAAGAAGTGGCGCCTGGATACTACATTCGCTCCGATTAAAGTAACCAAAGAAGTGGCGCCTGGATACTACATTCGCTCCGATTAAAGTAAAACGAACACCGACTTGGAATATACATAACATGACTTCAAAAGTTAAATTCAAATTTTATTTACATAAAAATGTATACTTTCAGCTGAAAAAAAAATGAATCTTGTAAATGTTTATTTTTTAAGAAGAGCTAAGTAACTGGAGTAGATACTAAAATTGTAATAAATGTGGCATATCGGAGAAAAATGGAGAACATCATGATATGAATTGCCATTTGTTGCTTTTGAACCGTTGGAAACCGAAGGTAATATACAACGTTTGCTTTTTGCCGTAATACAAATGTACTCAGAAATGGATGGATTTGGGGTAATATTTTATAGCAAATTGTAACACTCACCTGTTTTGGTGCACAATGACTTGCATGCCTTTACTCTGCATTGTGCAAGCTCTAGACATGCAGCTTTGCAGTCGAACATAATAGTCTGTTATTGCGCTGCTGTTTCCAACAATAAGTTAAGGAGAACGGAGGCGAAGCCGACCCCATTCTTATATATTGAATCTACACTTATTCACAAACGTGGAGTTTCACGGTGGTAAACCAGGGATCATATTTGCATAAATTATTGTTGTTCCAAGAAATAGGTTAAGTCGGAGAATAGATTTGGAACTGTAGATTCGTGCTAGCCCCATAAATGTGGCCAATTTACTGGATTACCTCCGTAAATAAAGGCCACACTTGGAACATGTACCCGTAAATGTAGAACTTTGTCAAATTTAGATTGTAACATTTAGACCTTATTTGTAGTTTATTTACACTTTAGAAGCATACTCGCCCTCTTTATGGCGATAGAAAATTAGTCCCCCCCCCCCCTTTTCAGACATCTACTGTTCATGTAATTTAGTGTTGGAATTTAGATACGCAAACGTGCGCAAACAAACCTGGAAATTACATGAAATATAGCTGTCTGAGAAAGGGGAACTCATTTTCTATCGCTTTTAAAGAGGGTGAGTGTGCTTATAAAGCGTAAATAAACTACAAACAAAGTCTAAATATGAAAATAAAAACTTGACAAAGTTCTACATTTTCGGGTACATGTTTCAAGTGTGGCCTTTGTTTATTTACGGAGGTAGTCCAGTAAATTGGCCACATTTACGGGGCTAGCACGAATCGACAGTTCCGAGTCTATATTCTCCGACTTAACCTATTTCTTAAAACAACAATGATGTATGCAAATAAGATCCCTGGTTTACCACCGTGAATCTCCACGTATGTGAATAAGTGTAGATTCGAAGTTTGCCTGGCCCTGCGCTTGCACCAAGACAAGATCCTATTGTTAACACTTCGGATGGGCGCACATCTTTTGTTCCATTCGTCCCATGCACATTGCATTTGCCTTATCGGAATTCACACACACGTCACAATCACTGGTGTTTTAGTGCGAACACGCTGTCTACACTAAGCCAAAATGGAGTTTATACTTGTACGTTACAGCTATGGGATTATACTGGATCCTGAAAACTGTTCAATGCTTGATGCTAACTTTAGCGGGATTGAGCTGGCGAGAAACCCATTTGTGCATAGGATTTGTGGAGCCACATGTCATTGCCAATGGAGTACACATCGGAATATGACCATGTCACTCGCCACAGGAAATAGTTTAGTTTGGAAACTACATTACAGTGGAATATATTCGGAGAAGTATTGGGATTGGGTAAGTGTCATTGTATTTCTTTAGTCGTTTTGGGAAAGATTCCCATATCTGGCCATCGCTTGTCACCCTTTGCACAAACCCTATAAGACTGGTCAGAAAATGTCTAAGTGTGTTCTCAGTAAATACATCAACATTTTTCCTGCTAAATTTGACTTTTTCTTAGGACATACATGTATTATCACTTTCTGATGGCTGATAGGTCACTGAAGGGAAGAATAAGTGATGGCCAGATATGGGAATCTTTCCTAGTTATTCAATAACGGAGGAAATAATTATCAAACTAAAAATTAAATGAATTAAAAGACTCATGTGAACATGAACTTTAACAAAGGGATATCCATTGAATTTTTATAATGCAAATTTGAAGACAAACGATGAAGAATTAAGTTGAAATTTAAACAAAAATATTTGTGTGTATACATATAAAAATAAGAATTCAAATTAAAAAAATGGAATTTAAGGTAAAATTTATCATCGCCACCGTACAAATTAAAAGATCTAACAAAATTTTGTGGAAACAAATCAAAGAACTAAAATTGTACGCTATTCATTACCAATTTATTTAAAGTTCCTCTGCAATTTCCATTTCTTTATATTTTAAAGTGAACTGCCTCAAAATCCCGTTTGTACATCGAATTGTTTGCATAGGCTATTCACAACAAAAACTATATATCTTCTAATAATCGACAGTTAAGTGTACTTTAAATGCACTGTAAATTGTAGATTCGTACAAATAGTCTACACTTTTAACAATAGCGTGACGTCACAGAAATAGGTTAAATCTACTTTCGCTATGGGGTGGGACTTAATACGCACATTAATTCTTACCGCATGTAGGTACGACTGACAAACACAGCCATATTTGACACTAGGTGGCGCTGTTCCCGAGACCCCAACCATGTGGAAAGTAGTTATAGGGGTGCAACCCAGCAAAAAAAAAATCCCATAGACACTAGTGCTTAAATGCGCATACTTCAAAATTCTTTTGAAAATACTCAGAACTCTCACAGGTATTCAAGCTTCACAGAAAAAAAATGATGATCAATGTGTCATCTTTCATTTTTTTTCTTCATTTTTTGGTGGGTTGAACATTGACTTTTCGAGATATTTTCACCCAAAGAAGACGACCCCTATTTTCCCCATAGCGGAAAAGTAGCCATCTTGAAAAACGATCCCTCCACAACATGGCAAATTAGCGCCACTTTCGAACCCAATAGCATCCAAAATGCTCAGAATTGGAAGCCCCAAGTCCGGGCCGGAGGTTCATTGCCATATCTCTTCAATTCCCCAATGTTATGGCTCTCAGAACTCTCTAATATAGAATATGTTGAGGGCATAACTTTTATTCATGAGCTCGGCGGATGGATTTAGGCCTATTCACCGGTGAGCACCCATATAGGTTTTGAACAGCGCCCCCATGGGAGATGGTGCCGAACCCCTCCCCCTCAAACACTTTTACGTTGGTACGGGTGTCCGGTGAAAAAAATATGTCTACCTTTCAGCACAGTTCATATTTTTGGGCGCCCCCGGCATGGTTGGACATGTAACAGTCTAGTGTTTAGCCTCATTTTGAAATCACTTGACTTCCCTCTCATGTGCACAATATTGAACAAAAGTCTCCTTTAAAAATTGATTTGAGTCTGCAAACTTGGTTGGGAAAATACCGAGGACCTTTTCTTTGCCCAATGGAATTTGTGGAGAAATTTGCTGGCTAAAGAGTGAGTAAAGTTGATCTGATTTAGTTTTGCCGGTTTCAGAGCACTCCATGTCCCAGCCTGCCTGCGTGGCCCCTAAACCATAGGGTCGTTTGATTTAAATCCCTTGATTTAAATCAATGGAAATCACGATTTAAATCACATTAAAAAAAAAAATCATTCAATCTATTTCTCACCCGGTTGGCACATACGTTTTTTTATTTCAATGTTGACAGATATTTTTTTCACCGAGTTGGCACATTTTTTGGCAAATGTTGACAAGTAATTTTCACGTGACTCTGGACAAATATTTTATTGGAAATGTTGACATTTTGTGCGGGTTGGCTCATTGTTTTGGTAAAATGTTGACAGATATTTTTTTCACGAAGTTGGGGCATAATGCTTAAAAACAATGTTGACATTATTTTCTCGTGAATCTGGACTAATATTGTTTTAAATGTTGGCAAACATTTTTCGCCGGGTTGGCACATATTTTTTTTTTTTACAATGTTGACGTATGTTTTTCAGCGGGTTGGCATATCTGTTTACAATGTTGACATATGTTGTGACCATGTTCGCACATGTTTTTCAGCGAGTGAACGAAAGAAATGTTCACGCATGTTTTTAAAATGTTGCAATTTTTGTTTTAAACGTTGAACGATAAATGTTACCGTTATATAATACAAAAATAATTGTGGTGTATTTTGTAATGTTAATTTGCCGTGCAGGATTGAATAAATTCCGCCTTGACGTGCCATACTTAATGTTCACCACGAAAGAAAGATACATTTAACTGGTAAACATTTAAAAAAAAAAAAACCAGGGCGAAAAAAATTATTTATGTGTCCAGGCAAAACTGACTGCAGCAATATATACGTGATATTCTCACGCTGAACTGCTGACTTTATTAGAAAGCTTTTGCAACTGCCGGTAGAAATGTAACTTTAGAACTTTATTGTCTATTATCGGCCATAAACAATGATACAAATAACGGGGTGAGGGAACGCCCCCTACTCGAGGCCTGGTATCCCGCCCCCTTCTTGTGCGCATACTCTCTTGTTTTACTATACTGTCGAGGACAATACTTTGTGTTTCCCTTTGTCCCTGTAATATAACAGTCTCCCGTAGGCTAAGCACACAAACGTACTACAGAGGACCGTTTCCAACAAAAGACCCAACTCCCGAGGACTGAATTGTTCTCCCTCTGTGTGTGTGTCGGTCTTCGGGGGCTGTGTAGAACACGTACGTACCCGCATGCTCAGAATTTAGTGGCGGCTAAAAGAAACCGACCAAACACGTTGTGTGGCCCCCTCCAGAAAATGACGCCCCTTAAATTCCCCCTGCAAACGGGACCCATTCAGTTAAGCTGCTGTTCTATTTGGCATTATGTTGACTATAAATGTTCAGCCACAGACACTCAAGGTGTATGGGTTTAGTTGCTATGGACATTTCTATTGCATCCCTTTTTAAGCTCTGGCAACAGAGTTTCTACAAGTCACTCTGGTGTCGGTCGGTCCCCCAAAAATTGACCAAAAACAAACCTCCTAACTCACCCATAAAACTTTAAGTACCAAATCGTAGCTGTCCAACAAAAGCAAAAACTGTGGTAGTTTAACGAGTCTCCAGGGCGTGCAACTAGCGAGGACAGAGTCAGTTATGAGAGTCACTCTTATTTCGCATTGTGACTTGCAACAAATGAGAAATCCTTATTTCAATTGTCAATCGCGACCAAGTGAGTAAATGTATCATTTCATGCAAGACTGTCATGCAAGACAGCCAGACCTTATCGTGCAGTCGCACTTGTTATTACGAAAAGTCGTTACACGTACCTACAATGAAGTCGGCCCTCTCACACAAAACGAGCGCCTTGTCATCACCGTTGGCGGCGCTACGCGTACAGGTTTTTTTCAAAGCTTTTTTTTTCTCGAAATATGTTTTTCGCGAAGTTCCGCGATATATTCTTGTCTTTCTCGTAGTATTTCATCGAAAGAAAATAATGTACATGCATAATTTCGTTTTACTGGAAGACACACGAATTGCTCTTCAACATGGTGACTATACATGATCATGTCGTAATCTCGTTATAAATTATCTGTGGATGTCGTCACCCCATACCTTCAAGATGTTGTCATATCCCGTGGTAAGTTATCTTATAGATGTCGTCATCTTGCCTGTAAAAATGTCATCCTGAGATAAAATATGTTAGGATGACAGGATCTCAGCAAGTCAGATGGCACTTCCAGAGCTCCGTACATTATAGCCCGCAACATTATTATAAACGCCTCGACGCATTATTAACCACTAACCAATATATTCCGATTCGGCCAGATGGTTTGGGCTGGAGAACATGACTACGTGTGAAACGAGCGTGCAGTTAGCTAGCAACGCCGTGAACGGTTTAATCATTCGTTCTGTCTCGCAGACGGAGTACATTCGTGTCGAGGGACGTGCGAAAACGATCGAGTTTAAGCCACAGAACATTCGGTGAATACATTAATAGAATCCGAGAAAGAACATCTGCTTTTGCCACCTCAATTACCAACGCGGAGTGTAGGAGATTTTGTTTTGCTGATGATTCGGCGACCGTGTTGCTTATCACTTCCGGGTGCCAAGTTTGATATCTAAAACGCCAATAATGTAAGTACATGTATGGCTACACTGTTTGTACTCACTTATACTTGAATTTGTATCCTTGTTGAGTCATTTCTTTGTTCTCGTGTACTAAAGTTTTCGAGTTTGAAAGTGTATGTTTCAAATCGCTCATTTGTTTAACCAGAATTAAATTCCTGGGCTGAAATTTTGACTTAATGTCCGTTACATAAAATACTTCATTTTGTGACCATCAACATACCTTGGAAATTCCTAGTTTTTGAGTAAAATTCATTTATCTATTTCGTGATAACCTTGTGGAGACGTATTCACCTATGGAAATTGCCCTGTGATGACGTATACAATATTTTGTTCAATCCCAAATAATATTGTGCACATGTCTCTACAGGGCACCGTGTAACGGATCAGTCGTGAATGGCTTTACCAAATAAGAGGTGACACTGACACCAATTACAATTGCAGTAATTATCTGGCTATTTGTTAGTGCAGTTGAATGGGATCACGGTAGTGTATGCATTAACATTAATACAAATTGTGAACTAGCCATATTCAAGACTTTGATGTAGGCCTACATAAGGGGCCAATACAAATTATCAGTGTTTTTTAAATTTCAATTGTTTCCCCCCTCGAAAATGTGAGAGGGTTGGTCAAGGAAAATTACAGAAATTTGAAATTCACTTATCATTAAAAAAGATTAAATATTGATTGTATTAAATAAAAGGTTTGTTTTTTTAAGATCGAAAATTGTGGTGGGTGGGTTAAAAAAAAACCTGGAAAACAAAATGGAAATTTAAAACCATTGATATTTGAATGGCCCCTTTACACATATTGATGATGGCGAACAAGCGAATCTCTCACATTGTACGTTTTTTCACAGGTATACCAAAAATCAATATAGTGGACATGCATGTTAGATTGGCTCATTTTAAAGAGGAGATTCAGCCCTAACAGAGGATTTCTCCCTTTGATTCATATGTGCCCTATCGACCTTGTATATATATATTACACGGCATGTATTAAAGATTTATGCAAATAAGGCACCCTTCCCAAAATAATTTCAGGTGTCACCTTTTCTAAATACCTTCTTTGGGGCTATAAGAATCTTATCTGCCATGTTTGGTGCTTTGAACCAGTCGGTCACGATTCCAACCATATGCAATGTCACGTGACTAGTACGGCCTACGTGTACAGTGATATCATAATTGCAAGTCGACAGATACATGGGCATTCAGTTTTGTTTGAAAGAGAATAACAAAGCGAAATATCTTGAATAGCCCGGAACTTGTGAGGATCGAACGCTTCTTGGGTCAGTTCAAATTATATTCAACCGGAAATTAATCGACGGTAAATTTCTTATTGGCCTTGGTTATAAAGGATCGCATAGAGCGGATAAATTGGCAGCACTTGCACAAGTGGCCGCAATGGACAGGTTATTGCAATGAATGAGTGGCCGTAAGAACAGGTTACCGTCTGTAATTAACGTTGGCAACAATCGACAGCACAGGTGACAAAAACGGACGATTGCCAGCTTAATTGCGTGCAGTTTATAAGTCATTGCGGCGCCCGGTAACTCTATTTTCTTAACAATTCCATTTTTTAAAACCAATCCAATGCAATAACTCAGATCCTTCTTAATCGTTACAACAATGTGTGCAGAAGACCTATATATCCTCTTATCAATCGACTTATTTTGTCATAAAAGATGCTTGTTGTTCCAACTTTTAAAATGAATTGTTTTCCTCATAGCGTTCACTGCATGAGAACTGTTACCAATGTGAAAAAAACACATTGATGCAAGAACTGAACAATAGATCGATTGAAAAGATATCATTCCTGTTGCCTTAAAGGGACATTACGTCCTGGAATGCGCCCAATGCGGCTACAAAACGCGTTGTTAACGACATGATGTTAATTGGAAAGAGCATTTAAAAGTAGGATATAAACGTCCACATAACCATGCTTGACAAACTGGGCGTTTCTGTGTTGTTCTTGCGAGAACCGTGCGAGAACGAATTTTGGTGGTCAACATTTTGACTGTCAAAAATCGAGCTGTTGAGTGCTAGTCGTGAATCCTGCCGCGCAATCGCCTTCTGCGGACGTGCGAGAAACAACATGTGTGGATTGGTGATGTGAGTGTATTTTGTGACACACACACCCACAAGTGTGTATTTGCCTGCATTCGGGGACCCCCTATTGTCCCTCTTTTGTTTGTACTAACTTTTTAGGAAGACCACCCATATGTTTTGTACACGATCGGAGATTGGGGACCTTCGGGAAATGGGGACCCTATTGTCCTCCATTGTTCAACGTCCCCTATTTGAATGCAGAAACAAACTCACACACACATACAAGTGTGCATTTTCTGCAATCTTGGACCCCCTATTGTCCCTCTTTTGTTTGTAGGGCCTACTCTAACTTTTTAGGAAGACCTCCTTGTTTTGTACACATCGCCAAATTGGGGACCTTCGGGAATTGGGGACCCTATCATTGTCCTGTATTATTCAACGTCCCCTGTTGAATGCAGAAACAAACTCACACCCAGCTTATTTTACTATACTCGAGGACCTGCCCCTTTCCTTCTTTTGCTCCCCTTTGTTTGTACTAACTTTTTCTCGACCGCTCCCATAAGGTTTGTACACGAAATTCTCCCGAGGACCTGGGTCCAGGTCCTTTGGCCCATTGTAATTGCAGCCACCCCGTTGTCCCAAGTCCTCAGTCGTAAAGGATAACCAACCCACACACAACGTGTACCGTGAATGGAATAGACACGGCTGGAAATAAGTATGTCAGTGTATGCCACAAAATGTCCACCGCGTCCGATGTAAACAACCTAAAAAAAATTTGTCGTCTTTTCTCGGGAATGGTAAGACATTACTTTAGTTTCCTTTCCACCAGACCTTTGAAATGTGATAAGTAAACAATCGAAAAATATGAAAGTGTTCTGTGATCTCAGGCCGTAGTACCCCTTTAATCCTTCCCTTGCTGACAATGTAATGGGGAGTGTGGCCTAGTGGTTAGGGCTCGTGACTCATGATCAGAGGGTCAGGGGTTCGACTCCAGCTGCTGGTCATAATTATGTTGTGTCCTTGGGCAAGCCACTTCACCCACTTGCCTCTCTCCACCCAGGAGTATAAATGGGTACCTGCATATTAAGCTGGGGAGTAACCTGCGATGGACTAGCATCCCATCCAGGGGGAGTAGAAATATTCTCAGTCGTTTCATGCTACTGAAACCGGAGATAAACGCCGGCCGGATGGGCCACATTGGCTCGTGACAGACTTTACTTTTTTGTTTACTTGCCGATATTGTGATAATGTGACAACTGGCTTTTCGTAACGGTACAAATGTTACATTTTGTTTCACAAATCCATTTCCAGTTGGCAAAAGTAATTCCAATTGTAATCCGCCTTTAATAACGATTACCGGTACCGTCCGCCACCCAGACACTTGGTTGATGACATCTTTAAGGCAACTGGAGACGCTGTCTGGCTCCTCGATGTCATCTGTAATGTCCTCCGGGCGCACATAATCTTTCAGCCAGCCCTTAATATCCCCCGGTACGTTTTGTATTTTGTTCTTCAGTGTTGGCAGTTACGGTTTACAATGCATGTTATTGCCCGTGATTAATGTTTATATAGGCCCATAATGTGCGATGCGTCTGCTGTGGCCTTCTTGATTGAACAAGTGGACTTGCTGTGATTAATGTCGAAAGGGGAAACGAAATGTATCTTCTGAAAATGTGTGCGAATAAACATAAGGTTGTTCTTTAAGCTCGCCAATAGCTCATAATTTGACACGACAGTAGACTCGTACCAAAGGCTGACTATACACATGGACGGATGCAAGCATTAGTAATCGAAAGATGTAACAGGACAATTTAAAGGCCTATCAAATTGGAAACATTGGCAAACTTGAACCAATTATAAACTTCAAACAACTGAAGGGAACAGATATAAAATCAGAATACGAGAGTACAGCTTCCCAACTAGGGCCTTCTATTAAGAAATTATTACAACCATAATTTTCACAATTAACCCCAAACACGCAAACACACCTTAATTAAAATAACCAATCACGCTGGGAAGAATCAGAAAATGGGTAGCTATCCGCTCCGTCCACAAGTACCCCCTCACCGGCAAAGAAAGTACAGTTGAGGGCAACTTCGTCCCCAGGGTGTCGAGCAGTACGCGTCCATCACTATCTGCTCTCTCCTACTGGTATCGGATCATTTGCATGTGCAAGATTTTTGAACACGTATGCAAATGAGGAATAGTCTGGTGCCTGCATGTGCGTTTCATTAGCGTTTGTTTTTGTACGCGGTGTCTGGGGTAAAAACAGAGTCAATTCGTAGCAGCGCTACCCAGTGGGCAAAATACGTTGAAATAACGTTGAAACAACGTCAGATTCCGACGTTGAACTAACGTTGAATAATGATTGAATTTGAAAGTTGATCTGACGTTGAAATGCTGACGTTGAATCAACGTCAACAGTTCAACGTTGATTTAATGTTGAAAATTTTACGTTGATTCAACGTTGATTAATGATTGAATTTGAAAGTTGATCTGACGTTGTTTTGCTGACGTTAAACCAACGTGGAAAGCACAACGTTGAATCAACGTAGATATTTCAACGTTGATTTAATGTCGGACATTCTACGTTGATTCAACGTTGATTAATGATTGAATTTGCAAGTTGATCTGACGTTATTATGCTGACGTTAAACCAACGTGGAAAGCACGACGTTGAATCAACGTAGATATGTCAACGTTGATTTAATGTCGGAGATTCTACGTTGATTCAGCGTTGATTAATGATTGAATTTGCAAATTGAAGCGACGTGGAAATGCCGACATTGAAACAACGTTAAGATCACAACGTTGAGTTAACGTAGATATTTCAACATTGATTTAACGTCGACATCTCTACATTGAAATAGCACTGACATGATGTTCAATCAACGTATAAATAATCAACATTAAATGACATCCTATTCTTAGAAATAACACAGTTAAATAAACGCAATTTTGGAATCAACATATTTTAAGGCTTTTATTTAGATTTAAAGCCAGAATGTACTGATATTGGTGGACGTTGGCATTTTTCCAATCGTTCTATGTTAAATAAATTTGCAAGCTGAGGAGTGTTGTTAAATCCATGTCGAAATTGAATAACTTTAAATTTAAATGAAATTCTTCATCAATCACTTTAATGTTTTCCATGAAAAAAATGTTTGCATTTATTAATTAACTTCCATCCTTATCAGCTTATACAACACACTTTAGGTTAAAAAAAGTTGCAATTATTCCATACATTGTAAAATTCATAATTGGATTGACTTGTTCCAACAGCATTATAGCCTACATGAGGGTACTAGTCTCTAAAAAGATACATGAAGAGGAAATTGATATTTTTTTCCAAGGAAATGCAGCACTGCCCAGTGCATTTACATCGGAAATATAACAAGAGGTAACGAGCATATAGGTACAATTTTAAAACGTCTAAATTCATTTTTTTTTTCATTTGCAGGAGTTTCATTAGTTTTCACAGTTTACCTGCAGCACTATTCTGTCATATCTATGACTTTTCTTGTGAAATATCGCAAGAGGTTATGCGGCAGACTTGGACAAGAGCATTAGAAACTATCAAATAGAAAATAATAAAACAAAAACACAGTATTCATACAAAATTAATCTGAATGATTCAATTGAACATTCGAAGAGGTCAACCAAGAATCAACAGTAATAACTAAATAATGCACGATACGTGTACTGTATATTATTATAACAGTGCCCCACTTCTTGAACGTAGAAGTTTCCAAATGAAAAGTACAAGATGCGGCAGAGTTTGAATTTCCATCACTTAAAAAGGCTTTACCTGTTGTACACTAACGGAAAGATACCAGTCACTCCAGAGCAACTTACTGTATTTGAACAATTACTGTTGATCAACTAACTGTTCCACTATTGAAACATTGAATATAGTCCAAATGTACGACTGAACGTGAAGGTGCATGGGCCCTCAGTGTGTCCCTCCATCACCTCTTCTTTCAGGCGCAAACTTGACAGGAGATGAAAAACTCAACAAGCAGCAACATCCATCACCTTGCCATTACGAAGTTACTAGACCTCGCTAGAAAAGACAAATAAAAGATAATTCAATATTTTAGAATTGCAAGCTTCCTCCCCAACCATCTCTTTATTCATTGACACAACCAAATCAAAAACGAAAATGTTACAAACACAAACAGAGATAAATAAATTCATAAACCATAATAGTTTCAACAAAGCGACAACACGTTTGGTCATCATTTATGTGCTGACATTGTTTACAAAAAATCAACAGAACGATTCCTTTTTATTAAACTTGCACTTATAAAAACTACAACTTGTATTTCCTGACACTTCAGCAATTATCAACCATACAACCAAGTACCCACACAATGACATTTTAACCAAGATCAATAACTGGTCAAAATAAAAATTAAATCTGGCGAAGAAAATGTAATTACCTGCGAAACTGAAAAGGTCCGTCTCCTCATCTGCTTTCTTTCAGTTCCACTCTACCCATCATTGTTGAACTGTCTTCAATCACTTGGTCATGCACCTGTTGGATGAGGGGAAAAAAGCAACGCTCAGAGACATAAACAAAGATCCATCAGGAAAAAAAGATAACAGAAGAGTGTAAACAAACACCAGTTATTATACAATGCACTGTGACGAAACTTCTGCCAACATTCAATTAAGATATAACCATAAATCTGTTTTCATTTTTGCGTTTTGTTAATGTTTCGAATGAACTGGGCACTGGCCATTGTGTCTGTTGTTCGCACAAGTACAAATGGAGTTAAAAACATGTACCACTTTTTTTTATGTGCGATGACTGCGATCAGACTGAGCTACATCTCTTCAAGTGTTATTGACTTGAGAATAAAATAATCGGTTTCGGCCATTACTTAGCCCTGAATGTATTTTTTGTCGACATATACATACCAGCTACGGCACTGCGAGTACTGTCCGAAAGCTTTCAAACTGACGTATCCTGGAAAGTCATACATAACTCCATACTAGTCGACAATCCATGCTGAGTTTGGCTCCTCCTCAATTCCTGTATGAATCATTGCTGAATGGGGTTTCGTCATCTGTGAACTCTTGGAAACTCTTCTGGAATTTTGAAAAGAATTTTTTATTTCAGAAGCTGAAAAAGTGAGATTAACTACCCTACCTGTCCTACCTGCCAAACTTAGAGTAGACTCTGCATACTCCCCCCCCCCCAAAAAAATATGCAAACCATGTCCACACAAAACAAAAACAAGTTTATGTAGAAATACCACCTGCCTATGCAATGATTGATTAGGCCAATAAATTTACGTAATTACTCACTCCCTGCACCGTGAGTCCATTTTGTTATTGCACCATTCACAGCACAGGCTACAAACATCTGTATAATTATTCATGCTTGCATTTACCTTAAGTTTTGGTACAGAAATTTGTGTTATACATTCTCACTATTGTCACAGCAACTTTTAGTTTTACACAAAGATTCAAGGAACTACCCAACTTCCTCCGTTTTGTGACTTGTACATGTACATGAGCGACGGGGTGGTGATAGCAACATGTGAAATCGAAATCGGGAGTGTTTATCCTCCACTTGATAGGACTATTCCCTATGGAAGATAACCCACCTGGTTTAACAATAATGTACATGACCCATGACCTATCACCGCTGTGTAGCTGTACGAAGAAATCCAGTATGGAAGTAATTGACCTCGAGAAAAAATACTGCATTCTACAATCACTTTTGTACGATCCATTTTACTTTTTAGCCTGAAAATTACATGAAAACTGAAAATCTACAGTACAGAAAATCGAATTATATTTTTCCTCAGGTTATTATTTTTTTAACCAGGTAGGCTTAAGTATATTTCATCATCATGCATTTCATGTCCATAAGATCTACCAAGTGAGAAAAATTGCAATTTCTATTTCCTCAGAAACAACTTTTCAATACAAAGGAAATCAAGTAATTGAGCCACAATTATTCGTGGTTAACAATATCGTCTTGGAAAGTTTAGGTCACACGTCCATTATACTGTACAGTTCAAAACCCCAATGGAGGATTATTTCTCAGGATTTCTGTCAAAACTTTTCCCATTGAACCCGTTTTAGTACAGCTAAGCAATACACTGTTCCGAGTGCCGGGATGCATGCGGTCGACAGCTATGCCTACATGTCTAGTTGCTGGTTCCCACACGTACCGGACGCCGGTATCATCAGTGACCATGCATGCCAGTGTCCCCGACCCCATGTGTCAATATTTGTTTATCGTTTTGGGGAGAAATTGGTTGCAATTAATAAGTAAAGTGCTTCGAATAAACTTCAGGTATGTCTGAGCAAAATCATAACAATAACCACGAATTTTGATGGCAAAATTCTTACCTGTTATTTGAGTAAAATGATGTCGGCTGTACGCTACACGTCCACACAACTGCAGTATGATGTCGAAATATGTAACGGTCATATGCTCGCGCGCCATATCGTGATTCAAAGAGAGTACATGAAAACTGATTGGCCAGCGTCACAACCTTGGAATGTAGAACAAATTACGCGCCGTGTGATTGGCTAGCGTCACAGCTTTGGCGTGCTGACAAATAATTTGTTTTTCATAAAAAGGCCACAAAGTTCAATTAAGTCGGATATTTTGTTTATAGTTAAAATTATACGTTAATTGATACAGCAGATAACTGGTACATTTAGATCGTTATCACGACGCAATTTAAACATTTATCCAACATTATAGAATAATGTCAAAATACGTTGGAACAATTACAAAACTGACGATTGATAGACATTGAATTTAGATTGTTAATCATGATCGTGACGCAATTTAAACGTATATTCAAGGTCAGATTAATGTCGAAATCTGTACGTTGGAACAACGTTACCAAACTGACGTTGAATAGACATGGAATTTCGGTTGTTAATATCGTGACGCAATTTTATACTTTTATTCGACGTCAGATTAATGTCGAAATCTGTATGTTGGAACAACGTTACCAAACCGACGTCAGAAAGACGTTAATTTTAGGTTGTTAATATCGCGACGCAATTTTAACATTTATCCAACGTTAGATTAATGTCGAAATATGTACGTTGGAACAACGTTACCAAACCGACGTTGGATAGGCATTGAATTTAGGTTGATAATATCGCGACGCAATTTCAACCAACATTTAACGTTGGATTAATGTCGAAATATGGACGTTGGAACAACGTTACCAAACCGACGTTGGATAGGCATTGAATTTAGGTTGATAATATCGCGACGCAATTTCAACCAACATTTAACGTTGGATTAATGTCGAAATATGGACGTTGGAACAACGTTACCAAACCGACGTTGGATAGGCATTGAATTTAGGTTGATAATATCGCGACGCAATTTCAACCAACATTTAACGTTGGATTAATGTCGAAATATGGACGTTGGAACAACGTTACCAAACCGACGTTGGATAGACATTGAATTTAGGTTGATAATATCGCGACGCAATTTCAACATTTATCCGACGTTAAAACAACGTTAAACTGTAACATAAAATCAACGTCGCAAAAGTGACGTTGAAATAACGTTGTTTTACGGTATTTCGACGTCGTGACGTCATTTCAACCAACATTCAACGTTGAAATAACGTCGTGTGCCCACTGGGTAGCATGGCGTGAGTTACGAACACTGCGTGTACATAGTTTAAATCCCCTGGTGTACGTGCGTCAAACACAAGGAACGGTGCGCGTCAACCAGCTAAATGTCCCGCCCATGGGACGTCGTTGCTAGGTTAAAGGGTGTCCTCTTTCGTTAGCGCACGGAGCCCATATTTTACCCAATTCCCAGGGCCTATTAGGCAGAACGAGGTTGAAACAAAGTAGACTTTGAGGACGAGGTTGGGTCCATCCTCCACGTTACCACGCATGCGCATTCGCAGCTCTCGATATTGTTCCATCCAACATATTTTAGCTCATGTTTTACGTTATCATCAAACATACATTCACACAATACTCGAAGTGCTTCCAGAAAAAAAAAAATCCATGTTTGTTACAGTCGAACGTCCTTGTTTAAAAACAGTCTTATTCAACGTGGTGCAAATTACTGGAACAGTCTTATATAGTGAATCTATGGAAAAAAATCAACAGGCTATATTTGTCCAAAAAAAACCTTCTTGACGCACATTTATAACTTTAAATTTATTTCGTATTGTTATGTCTTAGAACCTGCATGCACACTCATATGCTGTTGTAGTCCTTTGTCCTGTCTGTCCCGTTGTCTGTCGCTAGGTTAGGGAACAAAAACATTTTTGCTTCACCAAAAGCTAAATGTTGTCCTTTGTGTAATCATTTGATAATGACCTTAACCTGTAATATTGTATTTCAACTTATTGTAAACACTGTACACTTCCAAGGACAGCATTGAAATAAATGTACTATTCAATCAGTCAACCAGCCTACCCTCAATCATTTAAAGGGAATGTACATCATTTTCTTTTGCTGCAATTTACAGAAATAAATGGATTTAATTGGAGGATCAGTATGTTATAGCAAATATTGTTGGACCGACTTGTTTCACGTTTTGGGTTCATAGATGCTGGAAAAAACCAAGAAAACCAATCATGTTCTCGTAGTCTGGTTCCCTGACCCCACTTAATTAAGATGAAACCAGAGCAATTCATAGACTGGGGAGAATTGTAAGGTCAGAGAATCAGTCTAGCAGGCTTGTACCCCTTCACAGGTGTGTAATCAATTGCAAAGAAAATACGGAATAACTAAATTTGCAAGATTAGGAGCAGTTTTTGAAAAAAGCCAGTTTTCTCTAATTAACGCTGGTCGGCCGACCAGCGTTGGAAAAATACAATTTTTTTGCAAATGTCAGCACACCAGGAGCCACGATTTTGCAGGATGCTTTAGACTGTCATTCCCTAACAATAAATGGCAGTAAGTTATTTCGTGATAATGTGATCATTTCGTTTTTGGATGTTTGCAAATCTTCCCTTTAATCAGTCTTACAACCGTCACGATAACACCCCTTTAATGTCGAGCCTAGTCTGGACCGCTTCAAGCCGCACAATGCATTGCAGCGACCTGTCTAGACGGAGAGTTGTCTTTACATAAGGGACGAAAACAATCCCCCGCGACAAATCCTCGAACTTTGCCCGGCAATGATTCCCCCCAAACCGTAAAATACGGAGCTCGGTGCTCGGTGCTCGGTGAAACACGACGCCCAGGCGGGAAGAAGGGCAAACATTTGCCCGGTCCCGCTGGGGGTAATTGCATCGTGTCTGATATTCACAGCGGTGTTCATGTCGGAGTACGGGGTGGGTCTGAGCATGGAGCTCCATGGTCTGAGGAAGAGCTAGCCGATCGAGGGGGCTGGCGGCCGGCCAGTGTTTGCGGCTCGGCACGCGGCCGCGCGCGACGAGGCGCATCCTTAAAAATCCCAGATGCGACGCCTGCAATAATACAGACCAATAAGCATAAAGACCTTAAAGTTGGTGTATACGTGCTTTTTGGGTAGTCTTATGAGTAGCGTATCACCCATTATCCTCGGAACAAGTCTCCTGTATAACGTCTGAAATATCTAGACATGCAGATATATGCAGGCCACGCGCCAGCCATGCAATCGAAGGCGACTTTACTAAATCGTGACGTCATTCCATACCCAAATCAGGACTAAATTGTTTGATTGGTCAATTCGAATGCAGTATTTTTGTAATAATCAACAGCCGGGTGCATATATGCGCGTAACATGATACAGAGCGCGTGAAACAGGATTTATCCATTGCCTATGACGCCCAACTGGTGAATGACCGAAGACTCGATATAGAAAGCGCCCGCTGATTGGTCAAAATCCAGAGGTCAAGAGGCGGCTGTCTTGCCTAATTCATCAGCGAATCTGCTCACATATAAACCTATTACCATAGACTACTGTTAGAGTGTGGCACCTTGAAAAAAGGGGTTTTCAAATTGAACTGATAATTTTCATAACATTACATTATAGTTATAATCTTTCCATTGAGACATCGCACGAAAAAAATCGGCCCACGACAAGTAATCAATCTCTGAAGACGGTCAGAGCATACTGACCGGAACGTCGAGTTCTTACCTCTGGTTCTTTTCAGAACCATTCTCTTAGTTGAGAAATTATTCGCACATGGTGTTTCCGCAAACCTTTCATTATTCATTATTTAAGTAATCAATTAATTAATTTCAACTTTTGAATTAAGAGCGGGATGACACTCCTAAATCGTTCTAAATAGTGCGCGCCATCTAAAATCACTTTTTAAAACTGTATTAAGGCCTGCAAAAATAAACAAGCAAATTTGTTTGTTGCAGGACATTATATTCCTTTAAATTTTCGGGGGTCACAATTTTGTCACCGATACATCGAGCTGTTTTTCAATGCTAGTTGTGATCCAGCCGCACAGTGGTTCGCACTCTAGCTGCGGACGTGTAAGAAACAACATTTGTGTATTTGTAATGCGTGTGTGATGTGCCACACACACACACAACATGTACGCTGGATTAAATAAACACGACTTGAAATACGTATGGGTATGTCACAAAATGTCCGTCGCGTCCGAAACAACCGTTTTTCCCCTTCTTTTCTCGGGAACGGTAAGACATAAGGTTTGGTTACTTTCAATCAGACCTTTGAAATAGTATTAAGTAAACAATCCAAAACATGACATTTTTGGGGATTTTAGGCCGTAATACCCCTTTAACATGGCCGCCAGGCATACATGTGTTCAGTATGCAACCTCGTCCCCAGGGTGTCGAGCAGTACGCGCCCACCACTACCTGCTCTCTCACCCTGGTATTGGATCATTTGCTTGTGCAAAATGTTTGAACACGTATGCAAATGAGGGAAGTCTGGTGCCTGCATGTGCGTTACATTAGCGTTTGTTTTTGTATGCGGTGTCTGCGGTAAAAACAGCATCAATTCGTCGCGCCGTGAGTTTCCAGAGCACGATTTTTATGAAGTTAAAATGTTATAATCTGGCCTGCCAATATGCAGCATCACATGTCATATTAATATGAGCAAACTGGAAAGGAAATGAGTATTTTTGCAAAGGCGCGTGGACGTTATAATTACAATGATTGTGAAAACACGTGATGCAACTACACGACATAAATCCATTACAAGCGAATTGCGGCATCGAATCAGGATACAAGAAGAAAGTTTCCTATCCAGGGCTTACTATTGGAAACCAGGTGGGAAATAAAGTAAGCACTGGGGACGAGTTTGTTCAGTACGTTGCTCCGGTTTAGATCATGTGTTGTACGAACCGACTGGTACAAGTCTTGCCGCGCATTTATAATATAATTATGAATGAAACCAATTCTGCTGGTATTTGAAACCAGCAATTCCAGTCAAAACACCGATGACTCATAGCATAGCACGCGGCCAGCTGTGCAGGGCTATTGTACTTTTGCAGCCGTGCTGCTTCGTGTGATTATGTAGAAATCGATCTCCATCTCCGCTTATAAAAACGGAATTTATCTATCGCCGTAGCACATTTCAACATCACCGTCAGCATCGGGCTCAGTGCAATTTCCACTGCCTGTAGAGCAACAGATGCAGGGTCTGCCGTAGAAGAAATCATACCGTAAGTACACAGAACTTCGGTCTGTATGATGTACGTGTGAATAATGAGTCGTCTACCATGCATACCACCGGAATCATTCTGCGATCTAGCGCATTTTTTTTTCTTTTAGCGTGGCAGACGATGAGGGTTCATCGGGGCTGCAGGGGTGATTTCCCCCACTGGCATCGACGTGACGGCACGCTCAGCTAGCGGCGCATTACTCGTGCACTTGCTAAATATCAGTGGTGTGTAAAATCGCGGTGCGTGTAAAAATATGTTTGTGTGTTGGAGAAATATTTGCAACTGATAGATCTCGCTTTAAATCGCATGAGAATTTGGAGTTTTGTTTGAAGCTTTATCAAATAATTAATGAGAGATAATCTATACATGCGACACAATGAGAGAGAACTCCCTCCTTGCTTAGTGGTATGTAGCCACGCCCCACATTGAGCTTCCCTGGAAGTGTTGCGTTATGGTGATTGAGTAGATTTTTTTTCCTGCATGTGCCACAGACATGTTAATTACCAATAATGGGTGTATTAGCAAAGGTAATGCCTTTCGGGTGCACATTAACCAACCGTGACATTGGATGGGTTTGTGTCGCTGTGATGTGCATTGTATATAAAGATTTGTTTTCCCTTGACAATTTGTTTTTTATTGTTTGCCATGAGCCTTTGCGAAAACCTCCAAAAGAGACTCGGGCGGGACTCGAACCCACTGCTGCTGAAGGGCATGTGCACATTCAAAGGCAAAAAGTAATCAGATTTGACCAGAGTATAGTCAATCCTGCACTGCTAAAACTGTTTTAGCAATTAAACACTTTTCTAAACACTTTCTTGCTGTCGGTGTGTAAACATGTTTAAATATTAAACATGTTTAGCGTAAGGATGGATAGTGTTTAGCCATGGAACATTGGTGTTTAGGAATTGGACACGTAATGTTTAGCTTCTAAACATCCATACTGGAATTTGTATCCTAGTGGAGTCATTTCTTTGTTCTCGTGTACTAAAGTTTTCGAGTTTGAGAGTGTAGTTTCAAAATGCTCGTATTTTAACCAGAATTAATTTCCCGGGCTAAAATTCGGACTTAATATCCCTAACGTAATATACTTCAATTTGCGACACATCAACACACCTTGGAAATTCCTAGTTTTTGAGTAAAATCCATATAGGCCTATCTATTTCGTGATAAACCTTGTGGAGACCTTGTATTAATCTATAGAAATTGCCCTGTTGAGACGTATACAGTCTTCTAGTTTGTTCCCTATTATGCTCATGTCTCCCCAGGGTACCGTGTACTTTTTTTGCTATCAGTTTGTAAACATGTTTAAATAACCATGTGTAGAGTATTGATGGATAGTGTTTATCTCGTCTTGTCTTGATGAATACTGCACCAACACCCCTTCTCAGGGGTCACACGGGCAGGGTTGGTTGTGCGCATCATGGATTTGTTGTTATGCTATATAAAATAGGGGCCTACACGCACACTTGACGGATAGTTCAGATGAAAAGTACTATCGAGTTGAATCTCCGCCTTTCAGGTTCAGCAAATCTCCCCAATTGTGCAAAAACCTTGCCTATAGATGTTATTTAACAGTCAGGTGTGAGTGAAACTAAGCTCAAAAAGGTGGTATTTGAGCAGATAATTTTCAGCAATCTTTCAGAACTTGCTCTCCACTCGCGCATGTTTAGCCATTGAACATTGATGTTTAGGAATTGGACACGTAATGTTTAGCTTCTCAACATGTTTACGAAGTGATAGCAAGATTGTGTTTAATTGCTAAACACAGATTTTAGAGTGTGCACCTGGTTGGCTGCTTTAGTTAGCTTGTGCCAAGTTGGACAAAATTTTCAAGTAAAATCTGGCCAATTTTGCTTTTCAGTGTCTATGCATGGCTTTTAAAAAACTATCCAGAATGTCATTAATATTAAAGTGTATCTAGCGTAATGCATTCGATATATCACCACTATATAGGTAGGTTTACGATAAACGATTACTTCAACAACCCTTACCGACCTAACCGGTTGCCATCACCACTAGTGCTGCGAAGTACCGAAAACTTATATCGAATGAACTTGCGGTCTAGCTTTAAAAGCCGTCGGCACTAAAATCCGCTGGAGGCCATGTTTAAGTTTACTTTTCTCTGTTTTCCCTCAAAATTATTTGGCGCTACTATCCCCCCCCCAAAAAAAAGATAATACAGGCAATATGCTAAGTTGTACACTTCGTTGTAGCATTATCAAACATTTCTGACAAATTTACAAACGATCGCCACCAAATAAGGCGAAGCCAATTTCATTTGATTATGATCGAAATGAAATTGGCAATGTGAGTTACATTACCACATAGGCTATACAAATCGAAATCGAATAACTGCAATATGTTCACGTATTCATGTTGTATGTACGAGACTCATGCTATGCCGAGCGTGGAGTTCAAGGTTTAATCGTCTGTGTTTTGAACATCATGAGTGCCTGCCACATTAGTGTGTGTACGGTGGACCAGACGGCGATTAAACGTTATGTTAATGAGCGGCACTTGCAACCGTGTGACTGTGTTGCGTTTCAAACGAGGTTTTCGACACGTGTCAGTGCGATTGTCTTACGCTTGAGCAGGGGCGGCCCGAGCCACATGTACATCAGTGAACATGACGCTGTCAGGGGCGGATCCTGAAATTTTTGCGGGGGGGGGGGAAGGGTTGAGGCCCGTCAGATTTGTATGTCCTATTGTTGCGGACAGGCGGGCATAATGGATAATGCAGAACATTGTTACTTATTGTTGTAAATAAAATGTGTTTAGTGCCATAACATTCTGAGATGGGTCGGACAAAATGTAACGTGAGTAGGCCTAACCGTAACGTGAGTAACCATTTTTTTGTGGTTTGCAAAAAAAAATGGAAGATTCTAGAGGATTTGTGTGCTCCATGGCATGGTCTTTTATCCATTTAAAAGACATTTCCACAGGTTGTCTGTATGAGGACACGTTTTGATCAAAGTATGTTTGCTATTTATGCATGTCTGAAAATGTAACGTGAGTAACCGATTTTGTTTATCATACGTTTTTGTTTATCATACATAACACATTTTTCTGGATGTCATCTTTGGTGCTTAGGTAGGTCTAGGTCTACTCTATCTACCATGGGGATAACAGTTATTAAACCTTTTCAGTAAGGTAATTACAGCCTAAGGAATCTCCAAGTACATCAAAAATGTAACGTGAGTAACCGTGGAATTGCCCTGTTGATGAAATCAAGGATCCCATTAACACAGTCCCTATATATAGAAGAATTAGCTCGCCAGTCTGACGAAACCAGTGGAGAAAGTTAGGCTACGATGATAAAGTAAATTTCAATTTTTGGAAAAAAAATATTCATATGTCATAAATATTCTGTGGAAACCATGGAATAGGTGCTGACAACCTAATCCTTATAAGTTATATCAACCGTGATGGATTCGAACCGGAGACACTGTAGGCGAAGAAGGTACCTTATACGCGTCAACCCCGCTTCCATTTGTCTAAACAGTATTGCAACGGTTTTGTGTTATTAGTGTGTTCCATTGTACAATATACATGTACTATCAAATCCATAATAATATCTGGTGTGTATAGCAAAGTCTCAGCGCGACAAGGCCTGCCCATTTATATTCATGGGTGGAGAGAGGCAAATGTAGTGAAGTGTCTTGCCCAAGAACACAAGCACCGTGTTCCCATTCGAACCCACGTACAATCACGCGCGAATTGGACACCTATTTGGACGGCGGCGCACCATTGCTTACCATTGAGAGCAATACAACGAAAACAGTTTGTGTTTGTTCGGACATTTCCCATTACACAAGACGTACAATAAGTCCATTGGCTGAAATTATGCAAAATCATGTAATAATATTAAAAGGTGCAACATACACCGCCTGATTGAGCACGCAAGATCTCGCGTTTCAACGTAAATTGGATTTGGTAATTTATTGACTGAGAATCCATTGACAGCAGACAACCTTTTAAATATATTGCCTTTCAAACTACGACGTTTTGTATTCTCGTACTCACTATCGTACTCACTTTTAATTTCGTACTCACTTTTTGTAAAGGCCTACAAAAATAGGCCCAGTTTGCAAAATGTTGGATTGAATGACCAAGTGTAACTTACTATTATAGTTGAAGATCAAAACTGTTGATGTTTAAACGAGAATGCTTGATGAATCTATTCAGAGTACTATGGAACGCTTCTAAACGCGTTGCACTGAAATGACCGTAATGGTTTCCCAGCATGCAATGTTTGCGTTACTAAGTGCGGTCGGCCATTTTTTTTCAGGAAGCGATATTTGTTTCCATATCACACATTCGCTATGGGCGTATATCGAAGCACGTTGAGTTGCAAGTCAGGTTCTTGGACTTAAGTTTCCCTTGAAAAAAAATTTGCAAACTAAAAATGTTCCAAATGACTAAAAGTCTTTAACAAAAATAAGAAGTAAAGAAAGACGAATAAAAACACAGCATGTAGATTCGAACTGATGACCTACGGCTTTACAGACCACTACAGTACAGCAGAGACTCACTCAACTGTACTGAGTTAATTGTGGTGAATATTATTTGATTGCATGTATAGCGCCCTCCACGTAATTCTCGGTATACAAGTATAACATCGACTGTGTGGTAAAGTAAAATAATAATCCCGGCCAGGCCGCGTTTGCCAGGTGCCAGGGAAGTTATAGCTGTCTGGCCAAAAATCATATAACAAGGCATATATAAGACAGTTTTACAAATGCAATACATTCTAAAAAACATCAACTACATGTTCAAAAATAAAAACATCAACTACACGTTCCAAATAAAAACATCAACTACACGTTCAAAACAAAAACATCAACTACACGTTCAAAATAAAAATGGATTAACTTTTTGAACGTGTAGTTGATGTTTTAATTTTGAACGTGTAGTTGATGTTTTTTATTTTCGAACGTGTAGTTGATGTTTTTTATTTGGAACGTGTAGTTCAGGGTTTTTTTATTTGGAGACGTGTTGTTGATGTTTTTATTTTCGAACGTGTAGTTGATGAATTGATTTTGAACGTGTAGTTGATGTTAAGGGGTTTTTTTGGAACGTGTAGTTCATGGTTTTTATTTCGAACGTGTGGTTGATGTTTAACTCAATTTCTGTCCTCCAACCCCCATATGGATTAATTTGGTATGACGTTTGAATTGAGAGAGTAATAATCGGGATTGTCATTTCAGGGACATTCTGCTCAAAAACAATCAAACCAGCCTGATATTGCTCTTTCTGTATGCAGCAGCCATCGCACGTGCTGGCCCTGTTTTTGTTCACTACTACTATGACCTTTAAGAATTAAGAAAGCCAAGCTCTTTAAAACTATCATTGGTGTTCTGTACCAGAGCCCATCTTTGTTTTAGTCATAGATTTTAATTTAAGAAAATATTCATATTTTACAGCTTTTATTGGTAGTTTCTAGATATCAGTTTTCGTCCTTTATAAATGTCGCAGTACATTTACTACCAAATTCAAATCCACTGCTGTGCTGGCTACCACAATACGATAAACCACCAAAAAAAAGTTCAAACAAATGCAAAGTTGGAAAAGTATACCTAGTAAGCACTTTCAGGCTAGCTGGGCATATAGCAGACAGTGTTCACAGAAAGCCATTTTCAATTTAGGTTCCTAAATTGTAAACTTTTTTCTTCCTCGCTTATTAGAAGGTTTTATGTTGTTGACATTTTGAACTTTTTATCTTTTGCTAATTTGTGGTTTCGAGTACTTTTTTTCAAGGGAAAATGAAGTCCGACAACCTGACTTGCAACTCGACGTGGCCCAAAATACGCCCATAGCGAATGTGTGGTATGGGAGAACAAAATCGGGTCCAGGGCAGTGTCTGCTCTGTGTTTGCTTTGAGATGTGGCATACCGACAGAATGCCTCATGTCTCTGGCTGAAAAACAGTCTGCATATAGAATTCATCTTGTTTAATCCCATAGCACTTCCCCCTGGACAGTCTGCAGCTGAAGATCATGGTAATCTAATTTCTTTTTCTTCAGGTCCGGGAGAATTTTCTGTGGTCAGGCGAAAGCAGTGAAAAAATATCCAGGGACCCAAAACCGTGTTTGACTTGGCGCGCTCCTATCGGCATCGGGGGGTTTCCATGGCGACAAAAGGGATGGGTAGTTCATGCCCTGCAAGGCGGACTTAAGACACGCAGAATTTCTTGGATCTAATTAATGGATCAAGTGAAGTTTTGAGCACATGCGTGAACTTCGGAGATGGTCGTTATGTCTGCATTGCAGGGCCCTAGTTTTCGAGTTGTCTGTGTCCGTTTAACCATATTATTTAATCATGTGTGCAACTTTGAAGAAATGCCTTTCGGTTACTGGATCAAGTGACGCCCGTGCTTAACTCACACAATTTGTCATTATGCTTGGAGCCCGGAATTACGCCCCAGACAATGAGCACAATCTCTCCCTGGATGTGACGCACAACAAAAAGAGAGAAGTTGAACAAGATCGAGTATAGCGAAATTAGCGCGGCTGCAGTTTAAAAAAAAAAAGCAAAGACGTAAAGGCACATGAAAGAGGCAATGCCCTTGAATGAAGTTTCATGGCTTTTGCTCTTCTAGCCTACATGTATATGTCCCCAAAAAGGTGTCCGTCTCACTCGACTGTTTTTAAAATCACTACAAAACCACGAGGTCCATTTTGAAAACGTTTGGTTGTGTAGATACTCCTAAGCCTCGGCCTCAACCCCCATTTCATTTCAGTCACACATAACTGCACAATTGTCAGTTGATCACACAAACATTTTTGGACACTATGACCAAGTTCCATGCCTTGATCAATTTCAGTGCTGTGTTATAGCTGTGTAAAATATTGCATGTTGTGATATAAAGGCTGATGTGGTTTGAGATTGGAATCATTTGCCCTTGAGCATTAAACTGAGGTCTTGTCATGATGACTGATAGCCAGGCAAATGATTCCAATCCCAACACTTGAACTGCAGCCCTTTTTACAACATGCAGGATGCTACACAGTGGCACAACACAGCACTGAAATTGAATAAGGTAAGGAACTTGGTCACATCGTCACAGTGTCCAAACATGTTGTGATCAATTGATAGTTCACGGTGTAGTGATGCGTGACTGAAATTAAATGAAACTCATTGGGGTTGGTGAGGCCTAGGCATTAGGACAAATGTAAGAAAGTATCTGCACAACCAAACATTTTCAAAACCACTTCATGCTTTTGTAGTTATTTCAAAAAATAGTCAGACCGACACTTTTTGGGGACATACATGTACTGCATAATCGTGTACACGTTAGCACAGAAATTCTGAGTTAGGCCTTAACTACAAAATCCAGAGTCACATAATTCATGCATGCCTATAACTTGACACAAGCATAAGACTCCTTCATATAACCTGCGAAATACACTCACTTGAAATATTAAAAACCAGATAGGAAAACTGACTTGAAGCCCAATGCCAATTGATAGCGAATATCTTTCTGCAGATGCAACCTCGGGAGTCAGGTTGGCGCAGTGGTTACTTTCCTCGCCTTCCCGCGCTATGGCCCTGGCTCGATTCCTGCCCTGGTCCACATGTGGATTGGGTTTTCAGTCCCTGCCTGATGCCGTGGGTTTCCCAGAATATTCTTCTGGGCTTTTCCTCCCACCTCTAAAACTGTAAATGTCTTCTCATTGTCTTCTCTCTACAGGTTTTTTCAGGCTTTTGAGGCTTCTCATTGCCAAGGGCACTTTTAATGAATCCTTGCTTAAATTCCCAGAGATAAATAAACCTGGATAGGTTCTCTATTGCTCTCTCAAGTAAGTTTCCCGTTCCAGTAGATGACTAGATTCAATTTTTGTGTCTATTACTCCATTTTATTCTTGGATGTCTCCAAATCTGCATCCGTTATTCCTACAGCTGTAGTTGCATAGATGCTTTGCTTAATACGGAGACTTGGAATGGGCGCAGGTGTGTACGAAACCGAATCAATTGATAAAAGGCTTCACTTTACGGATGTCCATCAGGATAACAATCTAAGTGTCAAATTAGATGAAAAATTCAAGATATTTGGCAGTGTATTTAAGATATTAAGATATCTTTCAAGGTTTTAAGATATCTTTTTTTTTGTGAGGAGAGACACGACAAAATCGATATAAAGTCCTTTTTGCTTTCTTTTGAATAACCATCTATAGGTTCTAGTTTCACGATTACTGGACACTGGATCTAGGACAGAGTAGTTAGATTTAAAAATTAATTTTACTTTTTTTATTTCTGTCTTCCTTTCTGGTAATGAAACCAAGGATTCCTCGAAAGTGCCTTAGGCACTGTAGCTCGAAAGAGGGAAGAACATGTGTTGAGAGAAGACAACGAGAAGAAGTTAGAGTATTAGAGGTGGGAGGAAAACCCATGAAGAATATTCTGGGGGAAACCCACGGAATCAGGTAGGGACTGAAAACCCAATCCACATGTGGCCAGGGCAGGACTTAGCCTCTGTACTGACGTCACACTTTGTTTACATGTGCACTTTCCTATGGAGCCAGTGGGGGTCAATCTGCAGACTTCCCTAGTAAATATTCACGTGGACGCATACTTTGTCTACTCAAGAGTATAGATCAGTTTTCGGCTGATGATGTTATAAGTCGACTGTCTTTCTACTTATCTTATTGTGTTAGGCTGTTCTCTCTTTAAAGAGAGCCATCGTACTACCGAAGAGACGTTTTGAATAAACAAAAAACGTCTTAGTAATACATAAAGTATCACATCATTAAACAAGGGGTTTTCATTTTTCAATCCCTGGTCGTGTAAAGACACAACTCGTTTGCAAGACTAAAAAGATTGCAGAGTGTAGTACGGGCCGTTCCAAAACCTGCAGTTTTATTAAATCCTTCAAAGGAACAAAATAAATCCAATTATTCAGGAGAGTATGGGTATACGTCCGTCTGGAAGCCAGTTGTCGGTATTGACGCGAGGTGGCTAGCTAGCTGCACGCCTTGCAATAATAGTTACCCTTTTCCAAAAGCGCAGCTGTTTAGAAGTTCACAATTCTCAGACGTACCGATTTGTTTGCAAAGGAATTAATCACTTTAAAAGAAGTAATTTTGGTGACAGCCCGATAGTCCGAAGGTTCGATAGTCCGAAGGGTCATTAGTCCGAAGGTTCGATAGTCCGAAGATCCGATAGCCCGACGGGCCCATTATTCGGAAAATAGAATAAGGGTGCGATAGTCCGAATCGACAATAAGGTTCGATAGTCTTTATTAACAACCCTATAGGCAAACAATACGATTTATAAAATCCACTTTTTTTTAAAAGACAGGCCTTCAAAAGGACTTTGTTGAATATTTTTAACTTTTAAACTGAGGTTTTCATCGCTGGTGATGTTTGAAGACAATTGTGACGACGATTCTTGAAATCGCATAATCTTTTGGACGAAAGAGGTGTTTAATAGGATCATTATGTTTAAATGGTGATATTCTTTGAACGGATAGAGCAATTTCAGTAATTTTTTTCATCAAAAAGTAGCTAATGAAATTGGGTTTCCAGTCATTATTATGTTTGGTGCTACATATTTTTGTAAAATGAAATATAATTTTGAAGATTTGGGTTCCGTTTTTTTTACTTATCCTGTATCTGCGATTGCAAACTGGAGGGAAGAACAGGAAAGACCTCGGAATTGAGTGATAAATAACGTGTGCTTATATGTTCAACCCCTGGATGTGTCTAAAAGCAAAGATCAATTCTCAGGCTCCTCCGCGCGCTCGCGCACGTACGTACGCCTCCGGCGCTCAATATTGCAACGAGTTGCAATTTATATTCAATTTATCCATCGGGTCGGGAATGCCTGCCTGGGAATAGTCTGGTACCGGCACTTGATGACTGGTTTATGCCTAAAGGGGCTATGTGTAATAATTTGTCGTTAGGGACTATACAGAGTGGATACCAAAAAAAACACGAAACCGAGATATTATTGATAATTGGAACAGAAGTAGGGCACGTGTGAATCAAAGGGAGATAGGCCTATCCTCTGTTAGGGAATCTCCTCTTTAAAATGACACCCTGGTCATTCGCGGTTGACTGAGCAATGACCTATTTTATGAAAGGGTCTATTTAGAGATGATTGCGCCACTTTTCAATTGTGGTTTTTGTTGTGTCACTTGTCACAGAGTGAAAGGCTATATGGTTGCCAATCAAGGCAGGTGGGGGGAAAAAAGAGATTTCACCATGACATGTGGCGCAATTCTCTAAATGTACCCTTTCATAAAATTGGTCACTGCTCAGTCACCCGTGAATGTAAGGACATGATCAGGGTGTCATGTTAAAGAGGAGATTCAACCCTAACAGAAGATATCTCCCTCTGATTCACATGTGCCCTACTTCTGCTCCAATTAGCAATAATATCTCGGTTTACATTTGTTTTTTATCCACCCTGTGTAGGCATCTAAGATTAGGTGTAAGTTGCCTAAATACCAAATGTCAAACGACAATGTTCATTGTGCAATTGAGCAGTGTGCAGTTGGCTAACAGTGGTGGGCATTGTTTCCTGTACAGGGTGAGTCAAATAGAAAGTGAATCAAATTTGAAACACGAATGCGGTATTAGTTAAGGAGAATGTCCTTCCACTCATCTGCTAAAAACAATTACTGAAATCGTTCCATGCAATCAGAAGATATTGCATGTTTTACTGAAAGAACCAATTTTTACAGCTGTCCATAAAATGCAATTGAAAACTATTGAGCATTCAAATACAACAGAGATTTTAATCATTTGAGGCAAATTGTTCTGAAATATAGACGGCGATTTTTGTCTTGTTTCCTGTGCAAGTTTTCGTTCCTTCATGGAGTCGGGAAAACGTCCATGTTTCTTTGTATTTAATGGGTATTCATCAGCTCATAGAACGGTATATGATCAGTTGTGGACAGCTGAATTTTGTGGTCTATTTATTAAAGATGTTGTGGAATGCTCGAAGACATTTCCGTCATTTTTCGGGTATATGTAGCCTAAGGTGTGATGAAATAAAAACGACTATTGTGTCTGTCATGAAATGAGTACAAAAAGGACTTTTGAGAGCTGTTTTTCAAGTCCTGTTTCGACCCGAACGTGCAATTTGTGTAAAGGTCGTCGTTGGGGGCAGCAAACAAAACATAGTAAAATGTGACGTAATAAACAGGACTCCCGATGCAGCGTAGGTTAAACGAGTTCGTTGAAAGAACGAACACCTTTTCTATGTGATCCGTGGACAGAACTTTAAAACGATGGTTGTGTTTAAAATTCCGTAACTTGATAAGTACATGAGTGATTTGAACGATTCTTGTACTAAAAAAAAGCTTATGAATTGGGCTTTTATATCCTAGATTTTGCAAGTGCTATATGCAGAACTTTACTAAAACAAAACGATCCAGACATTTGGGTTTCGGTTTTTTTTTTAACTCGCCCTGTACTTCAATGTCAAGCATGGCTCTGTAATCATCCGCATAGTGTTGTTGACTCGCATAAAGCCAAGGACAAAATCGTATTAAGCAAACGCCGGACCAGAATGTCTGTCCCAGGTGAACGGAAAATGATGGCGACCCTCGATAAAAAAAACCGGCCGCACCCCAAGTCGCATAATGAAACGCGCAGGATTGAATCAGCCAGAAGTTCGGATGAAAGGCTAAGGGAAATTAGTAAAAAGCGTCAGTGAGGGTAGAGAATGGAATTTAATTGGGAAAAAAAAAGAATTCCCGTGTTGGGTAGATTTTAGTTGTATAAATAAATTGCTAGCCTTTGCTTGCAGTATAGCGGTAAGCTTGTTAGAAAGGCCCTGGTTTTTGCCTCACTCTTAGGAATCCAATTTAATTTTCATGTCCTCACAATTACCTTTTTTTTTATTTCTTCGGACCAAAGTCTCGGTTGGGTATACCTGGTTTATCGACAAGTTTGTTGCCTTTCCACGATCGTGCTGAGGTAATTCTGTCTCCAGCCAATTATGGCTAATTTATTTAGAATTAGGTTCCATTCCCTCGATGAGATGCCAGTGTATCACAGATTATAGCTGACACCGGTGCCCACTCAAACTCCCGGGTGCACCTGACCAAGTAAGAGTAAAGTGGCTTGCCCCTGGACACAGCCTATGGCGAGCATTGGATTCGAAACCTTGGCCCTTCGATAAGGAGCCACAAACCAAAACCAAGCTGCCACACTTCAATGTTTTTTCGAACATGCACTGCAAATGAATGCTATTGTTCATTCAAATTGTAACCGCGGTTTGATTCGTTTGAGAAGAGTTTCCCTAAAATTGGTCAAAAATGTTGTGCCTGAAACACATCTCTTGAGTCATGTCACATTTTTAAGATGAACGTTTTTTATATAAAAACATTGAAGTGCAAGCTTTTGTTCCAGAGTTAAACCTCTTCTGATATTGGGATCTTATGTAAAGCAAACGGTTAGTCTTGTTCAAGACTGGAGTTTAATTTTATTCCCCTTATATAGCCGGTCCGTGACTAACGAGATCGCTACCAACGAGATGAATCAAACCCAGTTTTGGCAATATTGGTAGCGCAAACCGATCATACCTCAACGCGCGCTGCATTCAAGCTAATGCTCGCGCGTGATGTATGCTCGGAATTTCCTGGGAAGCGCTGCCAATATTGCCAAGACTGGACTTGACTCATCTTGTTGATAGAGACCTCCACCGCAGCGGCAACTTTACCGCGTTTGTCACGTGACTGGCTGCACAATAGGGAATAGAAATTTAAATGTAGTCTTGGAACAAGACTGGCAAATTGTTAGAATACAGGGTGAGTAAAAATGGCAGGACCATTTTGTCAGAAAAGTTCTGCATGTAGCACTTTTAAAATCTAGCATGTGAAAGCCCAATTAACAAGCATTCGTTTAGTACAAGAATCATTTAAATCACTCATTTACTTTTAAAGCTACGGAATTTTGAGCACAAACACCATTTTAAAGTTATGTCTACGGATCGCAACAAAAGGTGTGCGTTCTTTCAGCGAAACGAAAACAATTCACATCCATCCCTGTGAATCCCTGTAGAGCATCATTTTGTTAATTTACATTTTTGGGGAAGATTTTTCTGATCTCTCATCAGTCGTTTGCATGATCAGTAGTAAATATTTGTTCAGTTTGCTTGCACACTGAGTTGTTGGTTTTTGGTTTGTGTCTGTACCAGCGGTGCAAAACACCGGCCTCTGCTCCCCAAATTAATTGCAATCTATCAACCCGCACCCGCCCCCAACTATATCTGACGCTGGCTTTTACCGCGTTGCCGACTGACATAACTGCGTTCCCCAGTGCATCGGGCATGGGCGGGCAATTAAATCGAGCATGCACTTCCGAGTGCTTTTATCGTGGGTTGACCTTGGCCGGTTTAATGGCCAACAGAAGGTCGCCTTTTCATAATTTTACGGATTAATTGTGCCATGAGCCAGCAGTCTATGACTGTTTTCCCGATTGTCGAAATGTAGATTGCAGTCAGTGTCTGGGGAAAAATCAACAGCATATTGGCCTATGTTTATAAAAGGCCCATGAAATGTAAATTTTAATACAATCCTTGAAATTACACTTTGTGTCCTATTAAACCTGATTTTCAATTTTCGTTTTGCCATTTTCAAGGGTATATTCAGTGTGTTGTACTACATAATTATGCAGAAACCTCACTGTCCCGAGATATTTCTGCACAAAAAGTTGCCAGAATTTTGGATATTTTACTGTCATAAATTGTCTTTGCTTTCGTAATTCGTTGTGTCTGTACATGGCGGTACTGAGCAAATGAGCTAAGTTATCTCACAAATGTCTTCAATAAGCAAATGTTGGTGTTCACAACAGAAAACCCTAAACTGAACAGTGGCTTCCTGACATCACAGCAACATCGCCCTCTGTTGTCCGGAAAAGCATGGACAATTTAAATGTTTAAAAGAAATGCACTTTCGAAAAAAAATTTACCAAAAATGAATGTCAAAATAGTTTTCATACATTTAAGAGGAGTAGAAAGCAAACAATCATTAATAAGAAATCTAATACAACTTTAGGAATTATCCTAGAATGCTTTGTGGCATAAGAAGGTCCTCGCCTGTGATATACGCATTTAAATCGTAGACCTTGAACAATAAAGGACCACAGGGTCCACGATTGACCGAAGGTCCACATTTGAGGTGTGTGTACAGAACTTATGGGAGGTCTTCATAAAAAAAGTGAAGTATAAACAAAAGAGGGACAATAGAGGGTCCACGATTGAAGGTGTTTACAAAGATGTGCCAACCTTACCATCTTTGTGTGAACCTGAGAACAAAACAGGTCCACATTATGCTGATTGTGTGATCCTTCTGTGGTAAGCCAGCTAGGTCCACACGAGGTTTCGGCCTCTCTGGAAAACAGGTTTAGAGGCATTCTGGGGTTATAGCTACTGGTCGCAAAATGAAGAGGAGCACTTAAGGAAATGGCCAAAAAAAATTGAGTTTAAAGAGGATTCAAAGTGAGGTTTTTGTTAGGCATTCAATAGGGGACGTTAATGGAGGACAGTTTTCCACAATTCCCGAATGTCCACAATTGATGATCGTGTACAAAACATATGGGAGGTCTTCCTTAAAAGTTAGTACAAACAAAAGAGGGACAATAGGGGGTCCCTGACTACAGGCAAATACACACTGGTGACGTGAGCGTGCACCTGCAGTTGGAATGATAGAAGGACCTGTATCAGTTTGCCGCCACCAAACGTCTTCAAGTCTCCAATCTAGTAGCATATTTGTTTAATAATGTTCATGTCCTCGTCTCATTTTTCCAGTTCAATTAACTAGTAGCCATGGGCGACTCGTTCCACAATTTCCTGAAGCAGCTCGGGGAGAGCATCTCGGAGGAGGAGCTCCGTTCTCTGGCGGCCGCCTGCCAAGACGTCATCCCCAACGAGGAGCGGGAGAGGATACACAAGCAGCGGGAGCTGTTCGAGTACATGGAGAAGATAGGCAAGCTCAGCGCAGGTCAGTGTTGCAAAGGGGTCACTTCATGTTGTGGCTCGAGTGAGGCCGAGTCATTCTGAGGCAGTGACTCGAGTTGAGTCTCAAAGTGTACTTGAGCCAATTTCCGAGTAACTGACATTTTGAACGCCATTTTGTTTGTATAAAGAGAATGGTTTTTGCGTTTCAGCGATTCCTTGTTTTAGTTGCGGGATAGCAGCCCGACCGAATCATCCTGTCTCTCCTTTAGTACGTTAGTTAGTAACAAATGTTGACATTGTCTAATTGCTCCTACATATTTTGACCGATTTCAACCAAACTTTCTTAAAAGTATCTGTAGCACAGCCCCAACATGTCACATGACCAAACTGAAGCCAAAGGTCTACATGGGGTCACGCAGGTCAAAAACCTTATTTTTATACTGAACAACACTACTTCCAGAAATTACATGTCACAATCACGTGACTCATGCATCGAAACACGAATTCGTTGGCCCGCAACTTCCGAGATATTTCCGATCTAGTTTTTTTCAGTTTAATCACTGTCAATTGGCCGACCCTGTAGATCGACAGAATTTAGCTCAAATAACCGAGAAACTGAAGTTCCACTTGAGAAGGAGAAAAAGTATGATTTGTTTAAGAGACTTTGGTCGATTCATTTGCATTTAATAAGTCGAGACGAGTCATGTCACTGAACGAACTTACGAACTTTTTGGGGGCAAAGCTAACCAGGGCGTCACGGAAAGGACTGCATCAGTGACATTCGGGTCAAATGAAACTAACTAGCTGGGTCTGGACTCTACTATAATGTCATCTACAATATCCCAGCCAAAGTGGTTGGAACACTTCCTGAGCCTGCCACGGTCACCCACTCCCCCGCTGTCCCGCTCCCTCGGTCAATGTTGTTCTCTCCAGCTGATGGAGCACACACCGCGCGATGAGAGACAACATTGAACGGGGGCCGGGGGGGTTGGGGGCCCAGCGAGATTTGGCCAGGATTGTAGATAGACCATGTGCCCTGTGTACGTCATGCCGATAGGCAACCGCCCGGCAACCCAAACAGTTAAGCATCTCTTACATGTTGTTTACCTTGTATGAAACAGTATAACGTCAACACTTTGAAGCCATTCATATTTCAAGAGAGGCAGTGCAGAAGAGAACCATTTACTGGAAATTGGCATCACGTGACCACTACATTCAATTTTGTAAACAGTGTCGCAGTCGGGTCTTCTCAATCAATCCATATGAGGAGGGAAAGCTGACGTCGAGGTTTCAGAAATGGCAGAGAGTTTAATTTCAGGCAAAGTACTGTCATTCAGGCAGCGTGAAGACGGTGGACGACCAAATCTCTGGACATCATCAGAAAAAAAAACACACCAAACGGTGTCAACTGTGAGAATGCTGAACGTCACTCCTTAATTGTTCCACTTAATTCACGTGTTCATTTGGATGTTTTCATTCCATACAGATGATTTATCGTACTTAGAACACGCGCTGGAGAAGATATGCCGGCCTGATCTAGTCACGCAAATAATGGACTACAAGCAGTCGCTACCAGACAAAGAGACCAAGAATAAAGAAATATCAGGACCGGCCAGAAAATACAAAGGTACTTTTTTGAGATTATGCGAAAGTTCATCTTTAAAAAAAAAAATGGTAGTTTTGGTATTGGTACATATGATACGTAGAGGGTCAGGGGTTCGAATCCAACTGCTGTTGTGTCCTTGGGCAAGCCACTTCACCCCCACTTGCATCTCTCCACCCAGGAGTATAAATGGGTACCGGCATTAGCTGGGGAGGAACCTCCAGGAGCAGTAGAAATATTCTCGATGGTTTCATGCCAAGCAAACCGGAGATTAACGCCGGCCTGATGGGCCACATTGGCTCGCGGCAGACTTAAATACTTTACCTCTAAAAGTCAGACTGTACCAATATTGATCTACATAATGGAACGCAAGATTCACCGCATAACGTAATCACGCTGTAAAATAAATACAAGCTTAAACATCTATTTCAAAAGTACTAATTTGTTACTTTATTTAGGATTAATAACCCCGTCCTAGGATTAGGCCTTTACATTTACCCTTTGGCTCAGTTCATATAGTTCTTTTTATATCACATAATGTTCAAGCAAACAAAAGTTTTACTAAAATTTAGTTCCTCACAAAATTTCGAATTTGCAAAACTTTAAAAGTAAGGGAATTTTCCACGCAAATGACACACAGGTGGCTTTGGGGATAATTTCATATTGAATGGTCGTATTGATGAAATTTTATACTCCGAGCACAGAGAAATGTCGAGAATTGCCATTACACAGAAAATAACCCATTTGCAGAGTAAAACTGCTTATGGAGATTTGGTCTATGCGAGAACATGTGGTTCGGGAACCCGGGTATCTTATTGAGGTAAAACACGGGTACCTGGTTCCCTATATATGCACAGCCCTAATTTGGCCAACTCGTTTCAATTAACTGGCCCAATGAACTCGCTTTTCTAATCACCAAAATCTTTCGCCACACCCACCGCAAGAGTTTTGGCTGGCTTCACATGCAACTACGAAAACAGTCTTTGACAAATCTGCCGGGTACCAGCAAAATCTAACCTAGTGATACAACACACTCTTAATTTCATTCTCTTACAACAGCAATGAACGAGGAGACGGGTCAGGTCCCCGATGACGTCATATCCGGTCTGGCCAAGCTGGAACTAGCTCCTCCCCCTACCCATAAAAGGAAAGACAACAGATGAGATACCAGCAGAAAGATATTGCATTAATTACGAATGACCAAATTATGTTGTTTTACTTGAGGCGTATACAGAGTATACTAAATGAGGTTTCGCCTCGATCTCTGAAATCCAATTACTTTTTCTCTTCAGTTGCATTTTATGTAAATATCTGTTTGATGCAAATGCCTCTTTTTCCTATCACCTTTTATTGCTTGACTTACTTATCGGTAACCCCATTGCGCCCGTAATGTCCGATACGGACCATTACAGGATGAATCAAAAAGAAAGTGACCGAATTTCAAAAATATTTTTAAAATATTTGCCTTGCCCCATTTCATTAAATACTTTACAAAAATAGGTTTAAGGTACATCTCATTGACTATTAACTGTGAAAATTTCACTTAATTTTCGTACTCTATTCCCAAGTTATGTCAATTTCAATACAAAGATCACAAAACTCGGCTGTCCACCACTGATCATCTACCGATCATCTACCGTTATAACGAATTAGTAATCCGTAATAACGAATTAATAATCCGTAATAACGAATTAAATAATCCGTTATAACGAATTAGTAATCCGTAATAACGAATTGAATAATCCGTAATAACGAATTAAATAATCCGTAATAACGAATTAATAATCCGTAATAACGAATTAGTAATCCGTAATAACGAATTAATAATCCGTAATAACGAATTAAATAATCCGCAACATATATACTTGCTGGCGCTAATGAGCTTTCGTAAATGTGATTGCTTTTTAAGAAAAACAAACCTGTAATCCCGGTCACTTTCTTTTTGACTCGCCCTGTACAAAATAATAGGGACCATAAGAAATGGTCCACGCACGCAATTCGTATGCGGCTCAGAAAAAAAGTGGTCTTAAAGGCCATGCAACGCAATTATTTTAATGCAATCCTTGAAAATGCACTTTTGTGTCCCATTTAAAGGGACGATACAACATGATCAAATTATCACGTAACACCTTACTGAATTGTTAGGGAATGACAGTCTAAAGCATCCTTTAAAACCGTGGCTCCTGGTGTGCTGTCATTTTCAAGAAAAACTGTATTTTTCCAACGCTGGTCGGCCGACCAGCGTTGGAGAAAACTGGCTTTTTTTCAAAAACTGTTCCTACTTTTTTATATTTAGTTATTCTGACTTCTCTTTGCAATTGATTACACACCTGTGAAGGGGTTCAAGCTTGCTAGACTTATTCTCTGACCTTATAATTCCCCAAAGTGTATTAATTGCTCCGTTTCATCTCAAGTGGGGTCAGTTAACCAGACTTCAAGAATATGATATAGTTTTCTTGGTTTTTCCAGCATCTACAAGCCCAAAACGTGAAGTAAGTCAGTTTAACAATATTTTCTATAACATACTAACCCTCCAAATCCATTTATTTCTGAAAATTGCAGCAAAAGCAAATGTTGTACATTCCCTTTAACCTTATTTTATTTTTTTTTGTTTAGTCATTAAGGGTATTTTGGTGCATTTTTCGGTTTTTGTGCTAATGCGAAGTTCCATATTCATGAGCAAAAGTGTGTGAAGTAAATTTAGGCAGAAACCTGATTATACAGTTATTTCAGCACCGACATCAGTTGCCAGAATTTTGGATATTTTGCTGTCTTCAATTTTCGTTTCTGTGGTGATTCCTTGTTGTGCCAGTACATAGCAGTAAGCCAATGAGCAAACATTTCTCATAGATAATTTGAACATAAAACCCTAAGGGTGCACACCTGTAAATAGGCCAAAAATCCGTCCGCATATAGCTCATGAATAACAGTTATACCCTCAAAATGTTCTATATTAGAGAGTTTTGAAAGCCATAAAATTGGAATTGAAGAGATATGGTAATGAACCTCTGGCCCGGACTTGGGGCTTCCAATTCTGAGCATTTTGGATGCTCTTGGGCTCGTAAGTGGCGCTATTTTGCCATGTTGTGGAGGGATCGTTTTTCAAGATGGCTACTTTTCCGCTTTCGGGAAAATAGGGGTCGTCTTCTTTGGGTAAGACTGTGCAGCTTGAATACCTGTAAAAGTTCTGACTATTTTTAAAAGAATTTTGAAGTATGCGCATTTAGCACTAGTGTTTATGGGATTTTTTTGCAGGGTTGCACCCCTAAACTGAACAGTGTCTTCCTGTAGTGACCTCATAGCTACAGCGCCCTCGGTTGTCCGGAAAGGCAATTCCACAAATTAAGATTGTTTACCTCGCTTTCCATTTATTATGGCCGACTGGTGAATAAAGCCTGACCTGATTATACAGTTATTTCAGCACCGACATCAGTTGCCAGAATTTTGGATATTTTGCTGTCTTAAATTTTCGTTTCTGTGGTGATTCAAGACCGTTATAGAACGTGTTCAAGGATTGGAAAACGATGGCCGATGATCAGTGATCTGGTACACGGTACCCTGTTGAGACATGTGCATAACAAAAGACTGCGTACGTCTCCAGAGAGCAGTTTCTCTAGGTGAACACGTCTCCATACAAGGTTATCACGAAATAGATATGTGCATGGATTTTACTCAAAAACTGGGAATTTCCAAGGTGTGTTGATGTGTCGCGAATTGAAGTATTTTGTGTAAGGGATATTAAGTCCGAATTTCGGCCCAGGAAATCAATTCTGGTTAAAATATGAGCATTTTGAAAGTACACTTTCAAACTCTAACATTGTAGTACAGAACAAAGAAATGACTCCACAAGGAAAAATTCCAGTACTGGGTGAGTAAAAAAAAAACCACGAAACCTTTATGTCGGGACCATTGTTTTAGTGAAGTTCTGTATGTAGCACTTTCAGAATGAGTGATATGAAAGCCCAATTCATAAGCTTTCTTTTGGTACAAGAACCATTCAAATCGTCTATGTACTTTTTAAGTTACGGAATTTCAAATACAACCACCGTTTTATAGTTCTGTTCACGGATCACACAAAAAAAGTGTCCGTTCTTTCTGTTGATATAAGACGTGCCTTTTTTGTGATCCGTGGGCAGAACTTAGAAAACGGTAGTTGTGTTTGAAATTCCGTAACTTAAAAAGTACATCGGTGATTTGAATGATTCTTATGCTAAAAGAAAGCTTATGAATTGGGCTTTAATATCCTAGATTTTGAAAGTGCTGCATGCAGAACTTCACTTAGAAAATGGTCCCGACATTTGGATTTGGGGTGTTTCTTTTACTCACCTTGTATGTGTGCTCAGTGCAAGTCTGTTTGGCGTGCACGTTCTGTTTGTCATAATAAATCGCGGCACTTCTGCGTAATTATCTATATGTGTTCACAGGTCATTCCGTCCAGACTTTAATTGCTTGGGATCCAGGCCACTGATCTCCAAGTAAAAAGAAGAAAGAACAAGATAGCTCTGTTACAACTGATAATGTAGTAACCAACTGATAATGTATCACCAACCGATAATGTCACACAAATTGACCGAGACCGATACTGTATCACTAACCGATAATGTAACAGAAATTGACCGATAGTGTAGTAAATGTTACTACACTAATTTAAGTAAATGTTACTACACTATCGGTCAATATTTGTTACATTATCGGTTAAGACCGATAATGTAACACCAATTGACTGATATATAGTGTAGTACATTTTTACTACACTATCGGTCAATTTCTGTTACATTATCGGTTAGTGATACAATATCGGTCAATTTGTGATACATTATCGGTTGGTGATACATTATCCGTTGGTTACTACATTATCAGTTGTAACATAGCTCACTGGCTGTTGAAAGTGAAGTCACTGCCCACCATATTACTACTCCCATAACTTAACGATAATGGAACTGTAACCAAATGTATTGCAATTACATTACCATGTTGGCCTCTGTGACTAAATTTATTGATTTTTCTTATTTATAGAAATTAATTCTTGCCAGAGTATATTTTATAGTCAATGAAATTTGTTTTGGTATAAATTCAGACACCAATGATTAATCTCTTATAATACGATTGGAGTGGTATAAACAGGCGTGGTTCTAGAACCAATATATTTTTTGGGGGGGGGGCTAGCACGGTGGATCCAGATTTTTTTTCAGGGAGGCGTGCTGAAATGTTGACCAGTTATTTTTTCCAGACACTTAGGCCTCCGAAAATCAATAGGTGGTGGGGGGGGGGGGGGCTCTTGTCATATTTTCAATGGGGAGCGCCAATAAAATCCTAAAATCATTTACAATATATTAACTAATGCACCCTTGTCACCGCTATTTCTTCTTTAGGGGGAGACCGTTCGCATGTACATCACAATCCTCCTTTTTGCTAATGCATTTTTTTTTTACAGAATTTATTTGGGGGCTAGACCACTTAGGGGGCTGGCCCCTAGCCCCGTAGAACCGCGCCTGGGTATGAACTGCTTTCCGTATAGTATTCCAGTGGAGGGATTGGGAACCAGACTGTGTACAGCGGGTAATAGCCATCGGGCCATCCAGACTTTTCACTTGGACATCAGTGCTCTCGGCTAACAGCGTGACTGTGTTTATTGTGCCTGTTCTCTCTCCTGCCTATAAAGTTCACATGTATGTATTTTTTTTCCTGTGCTATAACTTTCTTCATTGTTGATTTTACCTGGGGTGCGTTTTGGCAGTCATAACCAAGAATTGGTTCGCTGGTTTCTTGTCGGTGAATTTCATCAGCAATTTTAATTGGGTTAGAATTACGCATGATCATGTAGTACTCAAATCTCCAAAACAATTAACCAAAGAGAAACCACCGAACCAATTCTTGGTTATGACCGCCAAAACGCACCCCTGTTGTCTGTGTTTTTCTTGTGCAGTTTCATTGTTCAAACATGGTTCAAACGAACATGATTGAGGTTTAAAAATTAATCAAAATAATAAAGAAAAATGTGTGCACTAGCCAGATGATAAAATAAACAACTTGATAATGTAGTGATGTTCCTTATCACCATCAGCTGTATGAGAAAAGTCCAAAGAGGGTCTCCTTTTTGTCCCATATTTAACACCATGTTTTCTTTGATTACATAATCATCGCAAAGACTAACTAGAAAGCACTCAGAGAACGCAAACCTCCGCCAAGGCAAAACAATTCCCCGCCATATTGTCGAAGAAATTCTCACAAAAATGGTGAAGAATCCATTAAAAAAAATCCTGGATCCAGACCCAGATCCGGATCACTTCCAAAATCTAATCGACTTTTACTTGTAGGCCTACCAAGGACCGCCCCTAAAAACATATCATGGAAATCCGTCCATAACTTTTTGAGTTATCTTGTTAAAGGGAAAATACAACATTTGCAAACATCAAAAAATAAAACTACCAAATCATTTTGAAATACCTTGCTGGACTGTTAGTGAATGACAGTGTAAAGCATCCTGTAAAATTATGGCACCTAATATACTGTCATTTTCAAGAAAAGTGGTATTTTGTATCAATTTCCAACGCTGATCGGCCGATCAGCGTTGGAAAAAAACTGGCTTTTTTTTTCAAATACTGGCCCCAGTTGACCATCGCACTTGTTTGCAATCGATTACACACCTTTGAACGGGTACAAGCCAGCTAGACTGGTTCCCTGACCTTACAATTCCCCAATGTATGTAAACTGCTCTGTTTCTTCTTAAATGGAGTCAGGGAACCAGACTACAGGAAAATGATTGTTTTTCTTGGTTTTTATAGCATTTTCGAACCCAAAACCTCAAAAAGTCAGTGTAACTATATTTGCTATATATTTCCAACCCCCCAATTCCATCCATTTCTGAAAATTACAGCAAAAGCAAATGATGTATATTCCCTTTAACAGACAAACCAACCAACCAACAAACCAACAAACAAACGCCGATGAAAACACAACCTCAGTGGCAGAGGTAATAACATATACATTCTTGTAGTATTATCCTTGCAGATGCTCAACAGTAGTATAAAAAACGCCACTGAAATCCATGAATATCTTAGAGGGTTAAACTTTGGTCATAATCACGTATGGCACATAGCGTGCGCGCCAGTGCTCATTATTATCGGGCGATGTTGATAGGCCTAAAGCAAGGGGGGACGGTTTTCTCAGCCTGATTTTCATAAGAGTAAGCTCTACATTTAGATTATAGTAATTAATATCAGTTAAGCGGGTGTATATTGATTGGTTCCTTTAGTTATTTTCAGCTTTCTTTACGCATCACAGCTTCATAGCATTGCCCATAATAATCATTATAGTAAAGGTACGCACCCCTATAGGCCCACTGCGCACAGGAAATAGTCATCGCACTTTAATTTAATCTTCGGAAATTGATATCGTGCGTCTAAAGAATTAATAAATCCGATAACAAGAATAAAAGATCGCTTTAAATGTGTGATGAGTTTTTCTTTTCAAGGTGTTATTGACTTTGAAAAATCATTGAAAGCATGAACATTTATCATTCGTTCATTGAAAACAATTGTCGGGCGAGAAGGGGGTGGGGTAGAGTGGAGAGGTTGCGTTGTCAGTAAATCGAATCGCCAGTCCCCGTTAAATTTCCTTTCCAATCTGACAATTTGAAGTAGCGGGGGCGCGCGCGCCAACCTATGATTGGGAGAGCGGAGGTGAAAGGACCGTTCTAAAGATTGAATTTGAAAATATAGGACTTTCTTACCCAAGAACACATTGTGTGTGAGGGCGGGTCCAGGGGAGGGGCAACAGGAACCATGCCCCCCCCCCCAACAAAAAAGAACCCTTTTTTTAAGTGACGTCGCAATAAAGGCAGGCACTGCGTACACCACCATCCTTTTCTTCAAAATAATTGGTCAAAGTGGTCAGAAATTGCCTCAGATCGCACCACAGAGCATCTAGAATCCAAAACAATTTCCAGGGGCCCTTAAGCGGGCCCCGAACCCCAATTTTAGTTGGACCCACTTTTTGAGGGACCCCAATTTGTTTTGCCCCCCCCCCCCCAAGAAACAAATTGTGCTCTGAATCCGCCCTTGATTGTGTACGGCACACCCTTCCATTATGGACCTATATGTACATTTATACTTTTGCAAGGGCGGATCCGGGGAGGGGGGGGGGGCAACTAGGGCCTCAGGTCTCCCAAAACAAGTGTTTTTTTACCTCCCTTTATTAGTAATTAAACCAGACGAGGTCAAGTGAAGTTGGCAAATCGACGCTCCTTTCCTTCTACGGACTTAAATGTGAAATTAACCCCCAAAAAATTAAAAAAGCGGGAAAAACAGCGCCCCCCGCGTCAAATGAAGACCAGCTCCACCCATTCCCCTTGCTTTTCGAATTTTCAACGAACGACTGGCCAGTTGTCTCCCCCCCCCCCTTCGCCCCACACCGAAAAGTTGGATCATTCTGTTCTTTGATCAGAAAGACCAACCGAAACGAAGCCGAGGTTTAGAAAACACGGCCACAGCAAAAAGATGTGTCTAGAGAGGGCGCTGTTCATGCAAACATTTCAACAGCTGAGATTCAGAAACGAGGTGAGATTTGTTTGTCTTGATAATAATATATGTAGTATTTTATGTAATATATGTGGCTTGTTCATGTTCAGTCATTCCCCAAGAATAGCATAATAAGTATGACCTCAATTAGTGTGGTTCATTTACCAATCTGTTGCAACACGGGACGGGAGAACATGATGTGATTTGATAGAAAATAATTTCCCCAAAAGTCCCATTGACTTTGTACACAACCACCAAAGTAAGTACCGGTAGCGGGGTGCAGGTAATATACGAGAAGCATTAACGCTAGGATCATCCTTGCCCTAGTCTGTGGCCCGCACTGATGGAGTAGACTCTGCACACTGGGCCAAATGTATGTTTCCTCATAGTCCGAGTAACTCGGACCCAACTTATCGCCTTTTTTAACATTTGGACATGGTCTGGCGATAGTAGGGTCCAAGCTAATACCGCGAGCTGGAAAACACCGTCCCAAAAAACAACATTTTCCAACAAAAAACATCAGATTTCACCTTCAAAACGGCCTCCAAATTACTACATATGCCACCTGAGGTACAAGTAGACATCGATGATTAAGATGGTTGTACTGAAGTTTACTTACGATCCGGAAAAAAAGTGAAAGCTCCCCTTGCGATCTTGAACATGTTAAATTTCCGATCGTGTTTAATGTTTGAACGACATGATTTCTTCTTCATGCCCAGCGTACATTCGATGGTCCCCGTATCCCGAGTGCAATTCCGTTACCGAGTGCGCGCGATGCATCGATTATGATAATGAGTAGACTGGATCACGTTTGTAAACACATGTGCATTTCAAACGATAATAGGGAGTCGGGAACTAGCGCAGCTTTTATGGCGGATACCAGTTCAAGCTGGTTCCCGATTCCCTTTTACAGTTCGAAATGCACATGTATGTGTTTACAAACGTGACTCATTATCATAATCGATGCATCGCGCGCGCTCGGTAACGGGTAAAGAGAACACAAATGAGAAAGACAGTTACCCTAGATAGATCCACACATTCATGACATTATAAGACCCCTTAAATCGTCCCCAATAAGTGGTAATTTTGAAAAAAGAACAAAATATTCTGATAAACTTACCGCTCGCAGTTAAATGTGTCTGCTGAGTTGTGCCAGCCATTTCATTGCTGATCGTTGAGCGCATGTGTGATGTCACTATAGAAGAAAAACAAGTTGCGCTGAATCTATGACTGTTTCGTGTACTGATGTGCCCTGCCCAAAAAGCCCTGCCCAAAAAGCCCATACTGTAATGTGTTGTCAAAGTATGCTTATTCGGTGGAGCGCTAGTACAGAGGGTACTGAAGGGAAAGATTTCCATATACGAAGTTCACTCAACACTCTGTGTACAAACCCTATGAGAGTGGACTGAACAATTCTAAGTGTTTTCTAAGAAAATGCTTGTATTTTCTCACTGCTCAAATTGACTTTGATGACATGAAATTGCTATCTGAGGGCTTGTTAGTCAATACAGAGGAAAATTTGTGAACTTCGCATATATGGTAATCTTGCCTACCAAAGTTCCAGCGCTCCACTCAGTAGAGCTAGAATTGCCCAACTGCATGAGATCATGCAGAGAATAATGTGTAATTAATAAAATGTTGTGAATAATAAATATGCCATCAATATTTTTTTCTTCAGATTCTAAATATTGCAGTGTTATTAGAGCCTGCCGGATATGTCTTCAAAAGGAGGGACTGGTCCAGTGGGCGGAGCTAGTGGTGGGGGGCATAATGGAGGGGGGAGACGGAGGAGAAGACGCGTAAGGTCAAAGGTGAGTTCTTTTGCACTGTTAAAGAAAAAAATGTTGCTTGTGCACAAAGTACATGTGGTGTTAGAAAAATTTCCTCTTAAATGTGGAAATATTACTCTAGCCAAATTGGGGCAATTTCAGTTTATGGGGTGTTGGAGGAGTTTTCTCTTAAATTTGGAACTATATAGTGTGGTGTCTAATGCAGTGTTTTAGTTGACTCCATCACAATTCTGGTCACAAGGCCAGTCACAAATCTGCAAGCTATCCCAGGTCCACAAGTCTGGTCACAAGTCTGGTCACAAGTCTGGTCACAAGTCTGGTCACAAGTCTGGTCACAAGTCTGGTCACAAGTCTGGTCACAAGTCTGGTCACAAGTCCGGTCACAAGTCCGGTCACAAGTCCGGTCACAAGTCCGGTCACAAGTCCGGTCACAAGTCCGGTCACAAGTCCGGTCACAAGTCCGGTCACAAGTCCGGTCACAAGTCCGGTCACAAGTCCGGTCACAAGTAGTCCATCACAAGTCTGTCACAATTCCATCACATGTCCATCAAAAGTCCATTACAAGCCCAGCACTGTTGCCAGCTCCGGGCATCTGGGGGGTGGGGGCACAGTACAAACTAGGGGGCACACCACAAGAAAAAAACACAGTTACACTGTATATGTATTTTAACACTTAAACGTTTTTTGCCGATGGGAGGGGGGCATGGTCCAGTCACAAGTCCACTCACAATTTCCAGTTGCAAGTAACAGGGGATGAACAATGAGAAGAGTATGCCCAGTGGCTGTAGATGGACATGTATTAAAGACTAGTGACGATAGACTTTGATCGCCCCATTGGCAAGTTCTCCAATTCACACAAGACTGAAGTAGTGATGATAAATGAGTCGTATGTCGGCAACTTTCATTTGGAGATTCAGGCCAAAATAGGGCCGCTTTATCACATCGCTTCACCACATCTCTTGGAAATTTTTCCGAATTCCAAATTTTTGAACTAAAGATGGTATCAGCATGCGGTTTTCACAGCAGTAATGCTGAGATTGTGCTCTTTTCAAAACTGTAAAAAAAAAAATTGACCAGGGTTGACAAACGACTCACACGTTTTGATGTTAATACCAATTGTTGCTTTGTAGACACAGGAAGAGTCCCGAGATGACTTCAGTTCACCTCAGCTCAGCAAGCCAACCATTATCCTTGCCAAGTCCTCCGCTTCTCAGTCACAGGTACATGTACCTTGTCCAGGTCTGCATCTGTAAAACATTTTTACCCGAATCCATTTTCAATAACCGCTACAAGCAACCCACAGATGTGCTGCCTTAGGTTTAGCTTTTCGCAGTCTGGATTTTTGTATCCCACATTCGTTCCTCAGTCATTAACCCTGCTAGTGGGAAGTCAATATTGTGAGCAATATGTAAAACCCTTTAAAACCCTGTCGGTTGGTTTCAGGTGAAGGGATATAAAGTGGTAAAGTATTATAACTGTGTCACATAGAGATGGTTCTGCACACACACAAAACAGCACGATGGAAGCTGAACAAATCTGCCTGCTTGCCCTGAGCTTAACCACACTTGTAAACAAATTGTGTAGGGATTCGAAGTGTCATCCATAGCCCACAGAAGAATATCTAAAAGGTATTTGAAGTGTGGGTGCTAACTTTATGGGCAAAAGTGGTTTTGTAAAACTTGAAGGGTTGTGAAGTGCAGAAGACTACCTGGGTTAACCCCGAGTTGTCCTCCTTTCAACAAGGTGGTGTCTCTTAACTTTCAGGGTAAACCAGAACTGTACGGCTCCTCGCCCGAACCAGGGGGTGCCACTCCCTCGACTCATCAAGCGGGGGAAGCCCCCAAGTCCACGCCCCAGTTCAAAATCATCACCCGTCAGAGCGAATCCACCCCCAGCCGACCAATTTCCACCGTGGCCGCAGGGAGTGCTGCCTCCACGGCGAACCAAGCGCTTTACCAGTCGCCGGCCACCGTAGCCTTGTACGGATCTTCCCCCATGACCGAGGCAGGGCAGTCTGGCGGCAGCGGCACTCATCACAATCAGCCCCAGGTTGTGAGTCAGGGTACCAGACCAATGGCACCATCGGGGACAGCCCATTCAATTACCATTGAAGGTAAGTTTGTTGATTGCTTTTGATTAAACCCTCCTATGCAAACATACATTCTGTGCCAAGTAGTCCTTTCAGTCAAAATCAATCAAGTGACTGTTTTCAACAGTTAAGAATTCCCAGTCTGCGTAAAGTAGGATTGACTGGCTGGGACTGTTTAAGTAACTTGATACAGCTGTGCTTTGACTCCCGGTGAGTGATAAAACAGCTGTGACCACAACTTGCCTGCGTTGTCTGTTGACCCAGTTTGACTAGTCACAGTGCTTGCTTGGCATATGATCTGACTGCTGGTGACAAGTCTTTGTTAAAAGTATAGCAGGGGAAGTGGAAGTGAATTTTGACTGTCTGGGACTGTTTATTTGCCAGTAATTACAGTATTTTTTTTTTAGAAATTTGTGTCATGAGAAAGGCAGTTAACATGCAAAATGAAGACAGGTTTTGTAAGTATTGACGGTGTTTCCACGAAGTGACAAAAATTTTTATATCTGGCAAAAAAGGTCATCCCGAGATAACCACATTTTGCATTTACTGTTTTTTTTTTTCAAAACACATTTTCGACCAGTTTGTAGTTGCAGATTTTTGGGAAATGTTTGCATTGTCAGGTAATGTATGCTTCGTTCTGTGCTAATTCACAGTTGTTTGTCTCTCTTAAAGCCAGAGTCCATCATTTGCAGCTATCCAAAAAGTAACTGGCGTAATTATTGTTGAAAAACATACTTGGTTGAAAGATAGTAAGGGGACTAAACTCCCTGTGAAATTATTCTTTCTGGCAAGCTGTCATTTTGAAGAAATCAACGAAAGAAGGAGTTTCCAACGGTGCTTCTTAAGAAGCACCGTAGGAAATTCAAATTAGTAGTTCGTTTTGTTATTCGGCGAAGCGCGCGCAAGCATTGGCACTAGGCACACACGCGCGCGGTTGCTATAATTCGTCAAATCAGTGCGGGACATTGCGTAGCTGCAATCGACTCAGTGAGAACGTGTCTCGGGCGCTGAATTCAGGCCCAATTCAAAACATGATTCAGTAACTTTTGATTTGAAATCGAGATTTTAGAATGTTTTTTTTCTCGAAATATACAGCTGAAGCTGAGCTGAAACTTCATCAGATTAGTTGTTCAGCACCGTTCTTTAGATTTTGACAATTTTGTTGCTTCAAACAAACAAAATGCACAAATTACAAATGACGGACTATACCTTTAAAGAGTAAATTCAATAATACAAACTCTTTTACACTTCGTGAAACCATTCAATTTCCCCAATTTGTCCAACAGTTCCTGTTCACAATAGATTGACTGCACCCCTTGAGATGAAACAGAGCGTTCGACTTGTGGACAACAATTTTCAGTGGTGTGACAATGGAATGGAGGTAGGCACATGTGTGACCTGTCATCACGAAATGAGCTTAAAGTCAGATTATTTTTGGAGACATTTATTTATTTGGATTCTGCAGAACAAAAGCTTTCCAACGGTATACAATGTTTCGGGGTACTGAGTTCTGGAACGGTAATATAGCGTCCACCAACTAACCCTAACCCTCCAGTAGGCTATCAGCTTCGGTCCAAAAAATAGGGCAAACAGTATCAAATGATCGAAAGGAGCAATGTTTGGCAAGGGATGCACATCTAGAGTTGGAAAATGTGTGATAGCTTTGCAGTTAGGTGTTATCACTTTTATTTTATTTTTTCAAAATGGCCGCCAATATGCTTGTTACCGGATAAATTATACGTGGTAACAAGCATGTTTTGGCCGCCATTCTTTTTAAAGGAAGTGATAGCACCCAAAAAGCTGCCACCGCTGCAATGTTATCACATATTTTCCAACTACAGGGGTGCATACATGTACCTTGCCGAAAATCACAATGAGCATTAATCCCCTCATTTGATACCGACCAAACCCCCAGGCTGATGGCCAACAGGGTATTTTGGCTACAAACCCTGCCAAACGCAGCAACATGCAACACTTGTCTAAGTGACAAGCCAGCCCAATATGGCAAGATCCATCAGGGCAAAAGTCTCAAGGCCAAACTGCCTCAGAGTCTGTGGTCACCAGATACTGGCAGGGATATGTGACAACGTACTCTAAATGGGACTACAAGCTCTTGGGCTCAGGCTGACATTTATGCACTGGTGTTGGTAGCCAAATGCATTAAAGTGCACAATACTTTTCCACCTGATGCACTGTGTTACGTCTGGCAGGGTTAGGGATTGTAAAACTGATTCTCGAGAAAAATGGCATTTAAATATCATGCAGTTGTGTTACAGTGAATGAACAGCCAACTTATCAAACAGGATAAAAGTAGGTTTTAAAGATGTTTGACAGAACCAAAAATCTGGAGAATGGTAAAAGAGGACTTGCAGATCAAGAGGAAAAAAAAACCAAAATAAGTAAATTTACAGGCTTTTTTCATGGTGATGCTAAATATAAATAAAAGGTTTGCGAGGAAAACACCATGTGGAATTATTCGCACATGGGTGATCAATAAATTTTCTTTATTTTTAAAGATGTTTGGTTTTCCTCGGAACATTCTTCTGGGGTTTTCCTCCCCTTGTTATTTGAATTTTACACAAAGCTGTATGTCTTCATGTCTACAGCAATGGCATTCAAAGAGTCTGCCCGACTCTTTTACACCACTGAGGGGAAACTTGTGCACAGAGATGGTGCAACGACTAAACAAGTTACTAAATGAAAAGGAATAGATGCTTTTGACAGCAAAATATTATAATATTCAACTACCATTTTTTTCTGTTCAGATGATGCTGGACCACACAGACTTTCTGGTGGTGGGCGTGCTGGGCCTGCAGGGCAGTGGGAAATCAACTCTGATGTCCATGCTGGCTGGCAACAAACCAAGTGACCAACAGGGGTGAGTTGCCTATACATAGAGCCCGAACAACAGTGGGAAATGAAATCTGTTCATTTTTGTTGTCAGCATTAGTAAATTGACTGCTCCATTCAGCCCCGCCCACTGCACACTTGGGCAACATGCAATTGTTGCCTGCTGTGCACCACTGCACACTTGGGCAACATGCAATTGGCAGGGTCCATGGTGTTTTGTACACCCAAGGGGGCACCCCCTCGGTGTACAAAACATCATGGACCCCGTCACAGCAACAATTGTTTTGTTAATAATGCCACAGTAATAGATTACTAACATCTAAAACTGTGGGTCTAGGCTGTTGCGGTACAGAATTGGCGAACTTTTGGCACATAATTTTCCTAATTTTTCTTCGTGCTGATGCTGTCAAATTTCTGATCTCGTCTTTGGATCAAGAGAGAAACCTAGATCTTTGGAGGTGACCTTTGTCATCTGCCGACATTATTACGGTGAAATTACGGCGAAATTTGCACAGTTAAAAAAAGCAGACGAACAGTTACGATCCATGTAAACAACAATGGCGGTCATAGCAGAAATATTGCTTCACTGTCCCCCATGGCACATCTCGTAATAAATCATACATCGATTTACGTAGTACCAGCGTAGTTACAATCTCGTACCCGAGGTCACACAAAAATAACACAACGCGGTGGAAACAACATTTTCAACATTTTCAACAGCCGGAAAGAAAACGGTAATGTACCTCGTGGGGTACATCACTCATGTACTAAAGTGTGCGCGGCGTACAACGCTGTACATGTTTGTGGCATGACACGTGATCGCTGATGGACCAATAAAAATTCACAATCTACATACATGTGCAGCTCTCTAATGCCACACTGTGTGTTCCCAGATGCACATGTTATACTCCTGTGCACGCATGTCGGATACTCTTAACCACTCAACCACAGAGCTAACCATGGTCACATTGGTGTACATTGTTGACTTAGCAGTGCATTGTTTATATTGGGCACATTGTTCAGGCTGTGGGCCTTCCTGCTTAAGGTTGCAGACCAGTAAATCGGTCCGAAATTGCCTACGCTTTCCAAATCACGATTTGCATGCCCTCAAAATCTTCAGTATTTGAGCATGCTGTGGGCCATGAACTTGAGGGTTTGTAAAAAATATGGGTGGAAGCCGTGCACAGGACTGTGAGCTTGTAGTTCGTTCAATTTGGATGAAATTGGGGCCCTTAAAGTGCTCTATTTTGCAATGGAGTGTAGGCATCGTTTTCAAAATGGCGATGGGCTTCAGGACTATTTTCAGGGGTGATCATCTTCGGATGGAAATTTCTCCTAAAAGTCATCAGTTGACCCCCCCCCAAAAAAATTGAAAAGAAAATGAAAGATGATAAAATAAGCTTTAATTTGATGTGTGTCTCCAACACCTTGGAGGGTTGTGAGTATTTTTCCCGAATTTTCTGAAGTGGGAGCATTTACCATTGGGGTCTATGGAAGTTTATTAACCGGTCTGCAACCTTAAATGTGAACTGTAAGTTGTCTCCCAAGTGTAATTAAGTGACCCTGATCATTAACAACCACATTAAAGACTCAATCACATATATTCCTTGATTATTGTGTAATAAATTCTAATCATATTTTGTTATGCGATCAAGCTTAATGAGTAACGATGTATCAGCGTGCGGTTTTCACAGCAGTAATGCTGAGATTGTGCTCTTTTCAAATCTGTAAAAAAAAATGAAATTGACCACGGCCGACTCATTTACCTTGATCGCATCAAATTTGTTGTGCCGACAATCCTGTTGTCAAGATTTGTTGTTGGTTTATTGTGCAATTAACAGAGAGTAATCACAATCATTTTAATCGGCGGTATATTTCCTCCAAATTGACCTGCTCCCTAAGCCTTGAGGTCGCTCTGAGCGGTCCCTCTTCTTGAAGATCAGCTACACTCTAATAGGTGTCAGACTTGGTCCCAACGAACTTCAGTTTGGCCCTGGTTTGAAATTGTTATCAACTCGAGCATTAAGGAGATAATCCAGGGTAAATCGAAGCCAATTAGTGCAATGAATCATATGTGCAAAAGGACATTCATGTAAGGCGGCAAAATGACGACTTACGGTACAGCATATGTCGGCATTCGCGTAAGCCATCACAAATTCTCAGGTCCCGAGAGTGCCGACTTAGCCGGAGTTTACTGTATTAGAATTAGAAATGTAAACCTCTGAACACATGTTGCTCAAATTCTTGATGTTACCAATGTCTAGCTTGTGAAAGTCAAAACCTCTGTCAATTTTGTTATTGAAAAAAATAATGTTTTTTTTTCTGACAATGCAGCTCATATATTTTCAAGCCGCAAACCAAAGAGAACCGGAACCAGTCTTTGCACCAGACCATGGGCATCGATCTCTTTGTCACCGGTGAACGGATCCTGGTGTTGGATGCGCAACCGGTACTCAGCTCCTCAGTCATGGACCATCTGCTGAGTCACGAGAAGAGTCTGCCCCCAGACATGACCTCGGCCGAAATTTGCAACGAGATTCAGGTAGTGCTTTATTGGCTGACTTTACTTGTGAAGTCAAATGCACGTTTCATTTGCACGTCTTTGTTGACACCTGGGCAGCTCTACGTATATTGTGCGTTGATTCTAGCTACAGGTGTTGTATTAAGCAGAAAATGGGATGAAAATATTCCAAAGTCTTCGACAACAGTTCAAGGTAATATATATGTACAACATATGCTTTTGCTGTAGTTTTCAGAAATTGACAGATTTGGGGGTTGTAAGTTAGTAGCAAATATTGTTTCACTGACCTGTTTAACCCTAACCGCCCTGAATCCTCCAAAATCCTTTTTGCAAATTGGAGGAATTTGCAGGATTGAGGTTACATGGCCAAAGTGCGTTCCTGATTTTGGAGTACGCACTGTGTCAAGGTCTTGGGCCGGACCTTGTGTTGTTTATGCTCAGCCGTGCATAAATTTAGTCCTTGATTATACTTGACATTCTCCGCACTGCTCCAGGATGTCACTGCCTCTGCCTCAGCCTATTGACAGTCATAGCCAGAGGATTTAGCAGGATTCAGGCAGTGGTCACCCCTCCGTGGACCATATTCAAGAAACAACGGAGGAATTTGCAGGATTGAGGCTATATGCTATTTTTCCATGAGGCCAATTGGAGGATTTTGCAGGATTGAGGCTACATCCTAGCAAAAAGGCCTAGGGAGTTGTGTTCATAGATGTCAGAAAAAAAACAAGAAACATTGTGATGCGATCAGGCTAAATAAGTCGTTTGTCGGGAATTTTCATTTGGAGATTCAGGTCAAAATGGGACCACTTCATCACATCACTTCATCACATTTCTTGGTGTTCCGACTTCCATAATTTTTTTTAACTAAAGATGGTATCAGCATGCGGTTTTTACAGCAGTAATGCTGAGATTGTGCTCTTTTCAAATCTGTAAAAAAAAATTGACCGGGGTCGACAAACGACTCATTTAGCTTGATCGCATCACAAATGTTAGTTTTGTTGTCTGGTTCCTTTACCCTACTTCAGATGAAATGGAGCAGTTTATATACGTCAGGGAATTGTCAGGCCAGGGAACCAGACTATCTGGCTTTCCCCGTTGTAGGATGTGTAACCATTTGCAAACAAAATGTGGACTAACTAAATTTGGTAAATTTGGGACAGTATTTGAAAAAAAGGTAGTTTATTTCCAACGATGATCGGGCGACCATCGTTTGAAATTGATAGAAAAATTCCACTGTTCTTGCAAATGACCAGGTGCCATGATTTCACAGGATGCGCGAGACAATTATACACTTCCAGTCAAGTAAGATATTTCATAAAAATTTGGTAGTTTTGTTTTTTGATGTTTGCAAATGTCCTATTTTACCTATAAGGTGAAATACCCAGGGTACATGCGATGATGTATTCTGTGAAGTCCAAAAGGTCATTATACTTTTGAAAGTAAAAGCATGTCACGAGCCATTATTGCCCATCTTGTTTCAATGCCATGAAGCGACTGAGAATGTTTCTATTTCACCTGGATGGGATGCTAGTCCATTGCAGGTTACTCCCCAGCTAATGCCGGTACCCATTCGTACTCCTGGGTAGTCAGAGGCAAGTGTGGGTGTTGTAGCTTGCCCAAGGACACATCATATGGCAAGTAGCTGGATTCGAACCCGTGAACCTCCGATCATGAGCAACGAACCCTAACCACTAGGCCACACTCCCCACAATACTTTAAGATTTGTTGCATAAAAATGTTCTGAACTGGTGAACTTTCACAAATTAACGGGTCCATGCCATTATTTTTTCTGACAAACACATTTTGTGCAACTTTCTACTCCTCTTAAATGTATGAAAATCTATTTGACATCCTGCTTAATTTTATTGAAAAGAGCACTTCTTTAAACATTTGAAATTTTCAATGCTTTTCTGGACAACTGAGGGTGCTGTCTGTGTGATGTCATTCCAGGAAGACAGTGTTCAAGCTGAAGAGTTTTCTGTTCCAATTGTGAACACATAATTTGCTCATTGAAAACATTTGTTTGCACATTGGCTTACAACAAATCACCAAAGAAAAGAAAATTTACGACAGCAAATTATCCAAAATTCTGGCAACTTTTTGTGCTGAACTAGCTGTGACATTGAGGTTTCTGCCTGGAATGACATCACAACTTGCTTAAATGCATATGGAAATAGGCATTAACAATACCCTTCGAAATGCCCAACAAAATTTAAAAATAACGTTTAATGGGACCCAACGGTACTTTTCAAGGATTGCCTTAAAAATATTACATTGCTTGGGTTCGAGATAAAACAAAACTTATGTTAAACTTGAGCAACTTTTCTCACTCCCCTTTACAGTCTCTTCAGCTGGCAGCCTTCCTCTTCACGGTCTGCCACGTGGTGCTCGTCGTCCAAGACTGGTTCCTGGACATGAACCTCATCGAGTTCATCAAACGGGCGGAGATGTTGAAGCCCCCAACCCCAAATCCAGCAATGGAGGGGGCAAACAACGAGGACACAGAGGACTTCTTTCCAAACCTTGGTGAGTGCAGCCAGCCTCAAAAAAAGGCTAGAAGAGATATTACTTTAGGGGAGAGAGTGATAAAATGGTTGAAAATTCGATCATAACCGAATATTTAAATAGCTTTTTGCGGGTCAGAATATTCGAAAAAATAAAATAAAAAATACACACACTGTGATGTTATGTTAATCATGAAGTTGCAGTGCTTTATTGTCAGGTGCCACCTTGTTGTCAGATGTCAGATGGTATTTATTGTTGTTGACAGGGGTAAATTGTTATTGTTAAGTGGTAATACTGAAAAACACTCTAGCGGCCCATAATTTTAACCGGCACACTTTGCGTGCCACTTTTGACCAGCGCGGTACACAGCTGCAGGTGGCGCATGTAAAACCTGTGAGGCGAGTTTCGAATATTAAAAAAAGAAGAAAAAAGGCATCTTTCATATTCACGACTACAAAACTGTCTAAGACAAGATAAATTTGCGGTAGCACCATGTGAATAAATCTCTTTTTTGAGTATGCGTGGTTTTGAAAAGAACCGGAGGGACTCAACGTTTCGAACAGTATGCTCTGCCCGTCGTCAGGAGAATGAGGGATTCCAACGATGATGCGATGTTATAAGGGTGGGTGCAGTGAGGCGTGAGAAGGATGCAAACTGGTGAAGCTCGAAACCGGTGAAGCTGAGAAAGATGCAAGTTGACTGAGGGATGCTGGATGATCACTGGAGCGTGTCAGTGCGTACGACGGGCAGAGCATACTGTTCGAAATGTTGAGTCCCTCCGGTTCTTTTCAGAACCACACATACTCACAAAAGAGATTTATTCACATGGTGCTACCGCAAAACTTATCTTGTCTAAGTATCTTTCCACCATGCAAACCTTCAAATCTCATCTAACAAAATGTCAAAACTTTGAAGGCCTTTTTCTCATTTTTTAAAAACTTTTTTAGAAATGTCGACAAATGCAAACTTTAAATATCCATAACTTATCAACGAAATGTCCGATTGAAGTGCAACAAATAGCACTGAAAGCAGAATGGTATTCTCTTTCCTAATATTCACAAACTCTTGTTTTGAACTCTGCCCAGTTCTGTCTCATTTTGCCAGAACGCCTCACATATTATAGACAGTTGTGTGTGTATTTTTTTTGGTTTTGTTTTGAATATTCCAACTGGCCAAAAGCTATTCAAATATTCGGTTGATGATCGAATTTTCAAATATTTTGTATTCAGGACAGCCCTAGTAATACATCTCTTATGCAGAGGTATAACCAGATCAATTTTTTTTTTGGTGGTGGGGGGGAGGGGGGTGGCTAGTGTCGGGGGTGGATGGTTGACAAGCAAATTTGCCGACAGACCCTCTGTGATGGAAGGTAGGCAGAAATTTATTCTGGTCACCCCCTCAGTCCCAAATTGTAGGTTTTGGGGGGGGGGAGCAGGGGGGGGGTGGGATTTTTTTTCAAAAAATGCCTTGTGAAGACCAGGGTATAATAGGGAACATACATGTAAGATTGTGAAGGTCTCCACAAGGCAATTTCTAAAGGTGAATAGGTCTTCACAAGGATTTCATGAAATAGATATGTGGATTTTTACTCAAAAACTAGGACTTTCCAAGGTGTACTTATCCATTGCAAATTGTAGTATTTTATGTAAGGGATATTTGGTCGGAATTTCAACACGGGAAAGTAATTCTGGTTCAAATAGGAGCATTTTGAAAATAGCTGTCGACCCTCTCACAATTTTGTACACGAGAACAAAGTGATGTGTCCACAAGGATACAAATTTGAATAGGGGTGGAGGCGTGTGTGGGGTTGGTGGGAATGGGGGGGGGGGAGGGGGGCCCAGCTGGAGACACCATCTGTTCAAAGTGCTCTTCAAAGTGGACGTTCTTGGACAGTATCAGGTGATAGGTGGTGCTGTTCATTGCAGCATATTTGCCGACAGGTACAACTTTGTCTACCAGAAGATGATTTTGCCTACAGAAATGATTAATTGGGGAGCCACACCACATTTCCCCCTAGTGACGCTCATGACCTTATGATTCTGTACTTACTGGGTTAGCACCAAATTTTTTTGACTGCATTTCCAGCATAGACTTGAAATCAAGTCGTTAATCGGCTGGGTTTAGTTCGCCTGCGCCGCTGCGTTGACGTCTAGGGGTTATGTGTAGAGTTTGGGTATCACATGCAGGAATGTTTTGTGCATATCCTCGGTCCGGACTTCGATTCCAATTAACGACTTGAATAACTTGTACTCAGGTTTGCCCACAACATATGGCGATTTCCACCAAAATTGGATGGAACATTCTGATTGGATAAGAAGCAGGAGGATATGAATATTTACGGTATATTACACCTGGCATTCTCGCATCTCGTTGCCCATGTATGTGACTGTGTGGTGAATGCATGCAACACAGCCCGGAGTGAATCGATCACTCGAGGGGTCGAAAGCTTATTCCTGGGTCATTCGGTATTCGATGCATCATATTGTATTCTTATTCGAAAAACTTGTTTTTTGACATTATACTTTCTAATTTACCACTGAGTGTACTATTTTAATTAAAGTCGTTCGAAAGCAGAAAAAAATGAAGAAGCATGCATGCACTGATCAAGCAAGCAAAAGATATTCCCCCTCTAATGATGGAGGCTTCCCCAGCAATATGGTGGGCTATTATTGGCCCTCTCTATGGAAACGTAATTCCATGCATCATGTTAGTCAAGGCTATGAATGCACAGAATGAGGATCAGTTTCATGGTAGCAGAGTGATGACGTTGGGCCCTTTTCTTCATCGATATCATTGGCAGTGTTCGTGTTGAACAAAGCCAGGCAGGAGGACTTCCAGCTGACAGCAGTCCAGTCCATGCATCAGACAATCGACAGACTCTTCAAAGATTCAAAGCTGACATATCAAGGTAAGCAAGTAAATTGTTGTAATAATTATGTAGTTCAAGTCATGTTCATGTTTCTTTGTACTGAGGTTAGTAGCATAAACCTACACGTACATGTGTATAAGTACACTATGTACACTATGTGTATAAGTACACTATAATTTATGAATCCAGATGTATGCCCTTGTCTCATACCAGTTTGTGTTTTTTTAGGTTGAGCTTGTCTTACATACGCAGTGTGGACTTCCGAACAAAACATGTCCACATAATGTACGTGTAGGTAGCAGCGACGAAGTGTGGACTTGCCCACGTCCACACTTTGTTTCCCCATTTCTGGAAAACAGGTTTAGAGGCATTTTTGGGTTAGGTTTATCCGTAGCAGAATGAAGAGAAACACTCAAGGGAATCATAGAAAAATATTGGGTTGAAAGAGTTTTCACAGTTTGAGAAAAATGAGTATTTCCACTGGTGTTCCTTAACTACACGAAAAGAAAGGAAAGTCCACACTACGTATGTGAAACAAACATGTGTGTGTCTTTGTGTGTCTCACTGTTGTCCATTTTGTCCTTTGTCACTGTCTCTGTTTTTCTCGGTCTGTCGATAAGTTAGGGGGAAAAAAGCGTGACGCTTCACCTTATACCTAAATGTTGTCGTAAATTTGTTTTAGTATTGATCCATGAACATTATTATACACAATTACATAATTCATTGCATTTTGCTCTGTATATGATGTTTACACGGCATTGTAACATTTTATTGTGTGGAAATGGCAACATTGAAATAAATGTTTCTACAAGTACTTTGCTAAGCATTTGCTGAAAAAAAAAAAAAAAAAAAAAAAAAATACAACACCACCACAGTCAGAATTAATATATTATATTCAATGCTATGTATGTGTACATATATATGTATTGTCACAGAAACAATCCCCGAATGTCTGAAATCTAATTCTTTGGGACAAAACGTTCGAAATTCAAATAATAGTAAACATGCATACTCCAACATATGTTTGTAATCAATGAGATTAAAGGGGCACTAGGTCCTGAAATCCCCCAAAATTTTATGTTTGGATTGTTTACTTATCCTATTCCAAACATCTGGATCAAAGGAAACCAACCTAATGTCTTACCGAGAAAAGACACACAAAAACCTGCTTGTTTACATCGGACACGACGGAGTACGAATACGTTTTTGTGTCGTTCTCAGTGTACGATATACACGTTGTGTGTCTCGGGAACAGCGGTGACCAATCACCGATGCAAACAAAGTGGTTTCTTCAAGTTTGCAAAAGGCGAACTCTTTACGAATGAAATCACATTTAGCATCCAAACAGCTCGAATTTATGGGGTTGCAAAAGTGGACCCCGAAATTCGTTCTTGCATGCATAATACAGGAATAACAAAAAAACACCCATTTTTGAAAGGATAGTTGTGTGGATGTTTATATCCTCCTAAATGTTATTTCCGATTAACATCATCTCATTCAAAGCGCGTTTTGTAGCCCAATTGGGCTGTTCCAGGACCTAGTGTCCCTTTAATGGGGCTATTTGTAAAATGAAATTCAACAAACATGGTGCATTCAGTATACTAACCCTACTATGCAAACATACATACATTCTGTTCCATGTTGTCCTTTTAGTCAAAATCAATCAAGTGACTGTTTTTAACAGTTATGTGTAAGAATTCCCAGCCAACATCAAGCAGGATTGATTGGCTGTGACTGTTTGTGTAACTTGATACAGCTTTGCTTTGTGTGTCGGATAAGCCAGCTGTACACTCTGCTTAAAGGTATGCTAGGTCCTAGAACAGCCCAGTTGGGCTACAAACGCGCTTTGAACAAAATAATGTTAATCTGAAAGAACATTTAAAAGTAGGATATAAACATCCACACGAATATCCTTTCAAAACTGGGCGTTTTTGTGTTATTCCTGTATTATGCGTGCGTGAATGAATTTCGGGGTCCACTTTTGCAACGCCCAAAATTTGAGCTGTTTTGAGGCTAGTTGTGATTTCATCCGTAAAGTGTTTGCCTTTTGCAGACGTTGTAAGAAACCATATTTTGTGCGTTGGTGATTGGTCACTGGGCAATGTTCGCGAACACGGTGCTGTATCGTACGTACATTGACTGAAAGTGAAAACGACAGGAAAAGCGTATTCGTACTCCCCTGTGTCCGATGTAAACAACCAGTTTTTTCATCTTTTCTCGGGAACGATCAGACATTACAATGTAGGTTGGTTTCCTTTGAACCAGATGTTTGAGGGGATTTCAGGACCTAGTGCCCCATTAAGACTAGTTGGAGTCTGGATGCTGATAATTCAGTACCCGAGCCGAAGGTTCAGCTCGGGTAATTATCAGCATCCAGACTCCAATCGGTCTTAAACACAGTGTTTAATACCAACCAAGCCAATATTTATTCACAAATACCTTTTCGGTAAAAAAAATAAAAACTCTTGGTCCACAAAAGTAAACAAAAATCAAAATTTTTAAATTTCAACGATTTCATTCAACAAAACACCCCTCTAGCTACACAATGGTAAGGCCCTCTGGTAAATCAGCAAATTGTAATTTTGATGAGGAATTCCCAGTTGGAATCCACCGAGTAGACATTTCTTTGTTCATGTGGGTTAAATAGGATGGAGGATTTTCTGTATTAAATGGGAAAACGGAAGTTTTTGAAGTAGAAACCATTTCCTCCGTTCCTTTTCCCAAAAAGACTTTCTCTTTCACCATTTGAATGTGTTAACATTGTACATGTACCAAGGCCAAAAAAAAAAAGTCTCCGGTTTCTGGTATGCGCGCGCATCGCCGTAGCCATGCGCGTCGGCAAAATGAAAAAGTCTTTTTTTTTCAATGAAAGATGATGTCTCAAAACCGCCAAACTCTCTGGTTTGACTGGAATCCTGCTGCTGCACAATTTTAATGTGATTTTAGATTGGGTTATGGTCGAGAATAAGCTTTAGGTGGCCTCTCTGGACTCCCATATATTTGCACTAAGTTTAGTCGGGCACCATTTGCAGTCATCAGCCGACATTTGAAGCAAAAAAATCAGGTAAAAAAAAAAAAAGCTGCGTCGCCGCACCACTTTTTGGGCAAGCCGGAGACTTTTTTTTTTTGGCCTAAAATGAACTTAAACTACACATAAGTCAAATCACTAATCTCCGTGTGGCATTTGACTTTCTGGAAGATCTTGACAGAGTTCTTATCAGCCACAACCAGTTCTCCTCTAGGAGTCAGTGCCAAACCCAGAGGGTTGTACAAGCTCTGGATGATGTGCCCAACCTTCCTCCCCTCATTGTCGTAGTGATGGATTTCACCTTTGCCACGTCCTAGCCCCAGATGAACGGCAACGTAAATGTTAGAGTGACCCTCACAGCAAACCCCCATGGGTTTCACAAGCTTCCCTTTGTGTGTCGTCTCGACAGAGAACACCTTGTTTCCGTAGAGGTCCATGGACACCAACCTGGACCGTCTGTAATTTGTGAAGATGAGTTCTTTAGTCTTGTTGATTGCAAGGTTATCTTCAACAAGATCAGCGGGGAGAGTTCGAATCGGCGATCCATCCAGGTTGTGAAGGGATATAACTTTCTTTGTTTCAAATCCAATGGCGACCAAGCTATCAGCGACAGCAAGGCAGGATGCGATATATTTTGTAACTGCCTCTGTTTTGACATCTGAAGTCGCTTTGGATCCCACTTCTGCAACCAGTTCAGATCCCACTGCTGCCACTGGTTCTGAAGCACCCATTGTTCCTGCTTCAGGTTCTGTATTAAGGTTCAATGCCTCCTGGCGCGAGGTGGATATTTCAGCTATCTTTTCTGTTGTGTCTCCACTATCATCCACAGACTTTAATCCTGCCTCGTGTTCACAACACTCGCCTGCTAAGGATGGAGCAAAGTTGTACAGGTGCACTTGTTCTTGGTTGAACACCTTCACAACTGGACCATCCACAACAAACAGCCGATCGTCTTGATGATTAACTGAGATACTACTTGGAACATTCAGGCGTTTTTCTGACTGGTCTGTTTTCCCATCAAAATAGCACTTAAATTGACCTTTTGGATCATGCACAGTCACTTTGTTCTTATCAGCATCCGCAGTCAGGATATCCCCGTCAGCAAGTGTGCTTACTTCTTGTGCCATCTGGAATGAGTTGGTGACATTTCCCCCTGCGCCAAACTCAACCCTGAGCTTCCATTTGCTCAACACAAATTGACCAAAATTCTGTGGAATCTCTTTGCTTTGAAAGTCGAAAGTTCCAAAGAATAGCTCATCAAGCTTTGGTGGAGAGTACTTATCTGCAGCAGCCCTCAAAGTACTTTGGATGGTTTGTTTTTTTGCCAGCAACTCCAGAGAAGTACCACCTTCCAAAAGCTCACAAGCCCTCGTTATTGTTTTGTCTGCATGTTGTAGCTGAGCGCAGTAGCCAACAAGGGACCTGTCGTACACAGCTGACCTGTCTTGATCAATTTGCCCTACCCTTCTCTTCAGCACAACCTCCCTCTGTCGAACCCTGTCCACCTCATGGTTCGCTGCCTCCGTTATCTCAGTTACCACCTGATTTGCGGCAGCCTTCAGCTTGCACAGAGCCATGTCTGTAAGCTCCATGGCATCCTGGGTTTCTTTCTTGCAGCGTTTCACTCGACAGAGTAAGTCCTGGAGTTCTTTTCTGCAGGACTCCTCGGCCGACGAGACTTCCACAAAGTCGTGCTCTGGAGAGTGATGGTCCAGAGCTGTGCAGGCCGTACAGACCAGCACTTGGCATGTGTTGCAATAAAAGTGGAACAAGTGTCCGTGCTTCTTGCATCGGACTTCTTTGGAACGTTGTCTTTGAGTAGTTTTTCCGATGGGATATTTCCCAATAGATGGGTCAGAAATGGCAACAAGTTGGTGATCCTCTGAGTTCTCCAACTGTTCATGCATCTCCTTGCATTTCAGACACATGAAGTGATCACAGTCAGTGCATTTGGAGACCACTTCCTCCGTCGAGTCGCATTGCTGACATCTGACCTTTGACCTCAGAACCCTTAGAAGCTCTTCTTGCCTGTTGAACTCTTCCACCAGTGCCATCAGGGAAAAATTACTTCCCAGAGCACTCACACCGTCCTTTGATAGTCTGGTCTCCTTCCGACAGATTGGGCAAACGAGAGTTGGCGAGTCCGGGTCCTGCGTCTGTCGGAGGCCTTCCAGGCACGCAGTGCAGAAACTGTGAAGGCAGTCGAGGAGTTTAGGATGTTTGAAACGATTGGAGCAGATCGGGCAGTCCAGGTGACCGTGGCTTATCCGTTCCAGGACAGACTCAATTGTTATTCCTGCCATTATAAAAGATTAGCTGATTTGCATATTTCCCTTGTACAGCACCCTCTCCGAATCACAAGTGTTTTAGCTGAGTCCAGTGTGAGTCATTCCAACTACCTGACTACAGAACTCGTTCAAGCAGCATCAGCACAAGCTCCATATCAATACAAAATGGAGTTTTGAGTCCACTTAGTTTTCAGCTGATCACGTCATGATGACATCACATTGGCTTGACTGGGGGTAGTCATAGTGACAGCATCAGGCAGCATCAGCACAAGTTCCATATCAATACAAAATGGAGTTTTGAGTCCACTAAGTTTTCAGCTGATCAAATCATGATGACATCACATTGGCTTGACTGGGGGTAGTCATAGTGACAGCATCAGACAGCATAGTTCAGACAGCATCAGCTAAGTTCCATATCAATACAAAATGAAGTTTTAAGTCCACCAAGTTTTCAGCTGATCAAATCATGATGACTTTACATTGGCTTGACTGGGGGTAGTCATAGTCACAGCATCAGACAGCATACATGGTTCAGGCAGCATCAGCAAAATTTCCATATCAATACAAAATGAAGTTTTGAGTCCACCAAGTTTTCAGCTGATCAAATCATGATAACATCACATTGGCTTGACTGGGGGTAGTCATAGTGACAGCATCAGACAGCATATTTCAGGCAGCATCAGCAAAATTTCCATATCAATACAAAATGAAGTTTTGAGTCCACCAAGTTTTCAGCTGATCAAATCATGATAACATCACATTGGCTTGACTGGGGGTAGTCATAGTGACAGCATCAGACAGCATATTTCAGGCAGCATCAGCAAAATTTCCATATCAATACAAAATGAAGTTTTGAGTCCACCAAGTTTTCAGCTGATCACATCATGATGACTTCACATGGGCTTGACTGGGGGTGTTAATAGTGACACCTTTACACCGTAATAATCAAAGAACCTCTCACAGTCATAGATCCGTCCTTCATTCATAGTGTTCCATGTATTCTCAGGTGCCAAACACACACATGAAATGTGCCATTGATGCAAGTCAGTCCATACTTTTACATAGTAGGTAACATCACTGTCTACAAACGACTAGAGTTTACTTTTGTCACCCCGTAGAGTAAGGATAAATTACAGCAAGCAGTTTGCACTGTGAATGATTTGCTCACCGTTCAAAGTCTGTTTTGCCAATGTGAAGTCATCATGATTGATTCGACAGTAAACTCTTTGTCACCTATGGATGAATACGGTACGCATGGGATGTGCACAAAGAGATATGTCAATGCAGTGTGAAGTTTGTCAATGGCAAAGTGCCTCCATAGGTCACTTTGTGAGTGCTGTCACTTCTTGCTAATCTCCCAAAGTTCAACAGTTGTTCACTGAATACACATGACAATCGCACCGACATTTTTGCACGTATTTGTAGGCCAACTGCCTTGTGTTCCTTTGCTCAGGAATGCAACTTTTCTTTGGATCCGCTGTTTCCTCGTTTTTCTTTTACTTCTCGGGAATGCAAGTACAAATTGAAAACTACTGTAGAAAGTCTGGTGTGGTTTGGAGTTTCCTCGTTTTTTCCTAAATTCCCAGTTGAATGCCTGTTTACTTAAATTAAAATAAAAAAGAGAAGCTTTTCCCCCAAAGAAAGGAAACTTGAGTTTTAATGAATTAACCCTAACCGCCCTGAATCCTTCAAAATCCTCTTTGCCAAAGTGGAGGAATTTGGAGGATTGAGGTTACATGTACGCGTGTACATGGCAAAAGTGCATTACTGATTTTGTAGGATGCACTTTGTCAAGGTCTTGGGCAGGACCTCATGTTGTTTTTGCTCAGCCATGCATAAAAATAGGCCTGGATTATGCTTGAAATCCTCCGTACCGCTCCAGGATGTCACTGGCCAAGCCTCATAATATTGGCAGTCACTGCCGCAGGATTTTGCAGGATTCAGGCAGTGGTCGCCCCTCTACGGACCATTCAAGAAATAATGGAAGAATTTGCAGGATTGAGGCTATATTTTTCCATGAGGCCAATTGGAGGATTTGCACGATTGAGGCTACTTCTAGCAGAAAGGCCTAGGGAGTTAGGGTTCTTAATAGGGAATTTCATGTATGTAACGGTATAAGTATGACGCATAGGTACATACATTCAAAGTTCTCTTTTTGGGGAAGGTTTTTTTTATCCATTACCGGAACACATACGTGTACATGTAGCTAGATGTACATGTACATATGCATTGAGTACGGGTTTCATATTTCGGACACGAAAAATCAATCCCATTTATAGCGCACATCCCTTTAATATTATGAGCTAACATGTACATGTACATGTTCTGGTATACGTTGCGTGTCTGTTTTGATTATTCGTCAAAATTTAGAGAATTTTTCGACCTCTGTCCAGTTGTGTCTCATAATATTGCCAGAGCGCCTCACATAATTATTGTGATTTTTGATGAATTATGGAAATCGTTTTAGATTTGGGGCATTCGGTTCAAACTATAAATCTTTGTTTTCTCACTGGATTCCGACTGTAGTGAGCTGAAATCTTCAGGGGATTCATTTTTGGTCTCCAGGTACCGGTACTTTTTATGAGCAAATTTGGTAAAATTGGATTTTTGGGTCAAAAATTGACTTTTTTATGATGCCAGATATGGAAAACTTTTCAGTTTTGGGCGCATTTGGTAAAAACTGTAAAACCTACATATTCTCACTGGATACATGGTACCTTTTATGAAATTTTGAGCACATTTAATACATTTGGATTTTTGGGTCAAAAAATGACTTTTTTAAGATGCCAGATATCTAAAAAAAAAAAATTAGTTTTGCAGGGGCTGTGCATTTTGTATTCTCACTGTATACTGACCGTAGTGAGCTGAAATATTTGGGCAATTCATTTTTGGACTCTACAATGTACGTACCCTGTGCAAATTTTTGAGCGAATTCGATAACTTTAATGTAGTTGGATTTTGGGGTAAAAAAAATTGACTTTTTTTTGTGTTGCCGGATGTGGAAAATATTTTAAGTTTGGGTGGATTTGGGAAAAACTGTAAAACCCGATTTTCTCACTGGATAGGGACCGAAGTGAGCTGAAATATTGGGGCTATTAATTTTTGACTCCGTGTACCCTGTGCAAATTTTGAGCAAAATCGATAACTTAGTTGGATTTTGGGGTCAAAAATTGACTTTTTTTGTGGTGCTGGATATGGGAAACATTTTGGTTTAGGGTGCTTTCTGTGAGAACCGTGGTGAGCAGAAATCTTGAGGAGATTCATTTTTGGACTCTAGGTACTCTGTGCAAAGTTTTGAGCAAATTACATATGGTTGGATTTTTGGGTCAAAAATTGACTCTTTTGATGACGTCAGGTATTGAAAACTTTTTCGTTTAGGGGGCATTCAGTAAAAACCATAAGTCTTTGTTTCTCCACTGGATACTAACCGTAGTGAGCTGAAATCTTCAAGAGATTCATTTCTGTACTCTATACTATTTTATTTCTCGGGAAAATATCAACAAATACATGTAAACAAATGACTAAAGTTACAACACAAAACAACAAAAGCTTTAGATACATTTAACAAACAAACAAAAACAAAATACCATTCAGCTCCCGAAGGATTGCCCAAAAGAAACATTGTTTCTGTCTAGGGGTTCTCCAAACTGAATGGCATACGTGAAAACAACAAGCAATAAATAAAGTTACATTAAGTCAAGAACAAAGTTGGTAAATTATATAATTATTAGACAAACAAATCAAAAGCAAAAAAAAAAAAAAAAAAATCAATTACATTTGTGCTAGGTAAATTAAATGAATAAACAAATTAATATACATTGTACTTCAACTACTACCACTACTACATGTACTACTACTAATACTTCTATTAATAGATAAATAAATAATAAGACAAGTTGGTAAGTTAGCCTTATTAATTAATTAATTAAATAAATGAGTAAATATTGCATTTTTAATTCCTTAAATAAATACTTATTAATAAATAAACAAAAATTACAGTTTTACAAAAAAAAAAAAAGAAAGATTCATAAATAAAAAAAAAGAAGTTTTAATTATATGAAAAGGTTGAAGAAGGTTAGATAAATAAGTTCAATAAAGTGTACAGTGTAAAGCAAAGCATGTGATTATTAATTGTATTAATGAAATTTGAATACTGTAAAAAAATAGCTGAAATCAAATCAATATACATCACCAAGCTTTAAAGGGAGAGATTTAAAAAAAAAAAAAAACTTAACAAAAACACAACCAAAAAACATCGAACAACCCATCAATGAATATGTACATAAATAAATAAATACATAATAAAAAGAAAAAATTGTCACTCTACTGGTACATGTACGTACCCTGTGCCAATTTTTGAGCAAATTCGGTAAAGTTGGATTTTGTGAAAAGAGTCACACCAGAGAATCAGCACTGTGGTCACTCAGCAAGCATTTATTTGCTTGATACAGTCCAACGAGCATGGTTTAACAGTCACATATACAATTCACCTGCTACCAGTTCTAATAATTACATGGTCAAGGTATGCAAGCATGGTGTATAAATCACATCAACTTTGCTATCAGTTATAATCATTTCAAGGCTACGGCTATCCCTACAATTAGAAACGCAATCACTTTTCCCAACAATTACAAGCCCAATCGCTTCTCACAAGTCTTAATTGACTGCTTATATCCATATCATTAAAAGCGCAATCGGTTCTCACAAAGACCCAATGGACTATAGATATCCCTACGATTAGAAGACAAATCGCTTCTCACAACAGTGAGAAGTGCAATCGCCAATTAGAAGTGCAATCACTCTTCACAAGCTGATAAATGCTGTGGATAATTCACTTATCCGCAGCACAAGTGCCCATGGAAGGAGAGTGGCTTAGATTCATCATTCCAATGATAATGGACGTGAGCCAGCACCCCTGCCAGCAGTCGCTCGTCCGTTTGTGCTGACCCTACCAGTCAGAATTTGACAAATGGACAATCTCACCTCTCCCTCCCGGGGCTTAAACCATCCAAACAACCATACAGCCATTTTTTTAAATTTTATTTTGCTGGGCCTGGTTACCCATTTAACTCTGACTTTGCTTCAACTGGAGACATTAAGTGTGTGCAGCTGGAAAGTCGCTCGCATCTTGGAATAGCCCAATACGCGGATTGTGATATGGACCATGCGACACGGTATAATATCACACTGTTGTTGCCATGGATCGACCAATCAGGATTGAGGATACATGTTGCTTGAAGACAACATACGTTATTCCACGAGCGCGTGTTACAACAAACAATGTAGTGCATCTGTGTCCCACATATTAGGTCGAAGGCCGAGTGGTGTATGTGACATTTGCATATTAAAGTTTTCACAACGTGACCTAATACATTTTTTGTCGGTACCGGTAGCTTCCACTTTCCCATTTTTTGGGACATTTTTTCTGTATTTTTATATTGGAGGTATCTTGGCTGCTATATTTGTGCTATGGACAACAGGAAGCCACCTGAGTCTGGTACTTGGACTTCCTGCCCTTATTTACTTCTGTGGAGTAATTGTTTGCTAGGTGGGTCATTTCTTGGCCTGGTGGGCCTTTAGGACTTTCACAGCTTCATCGACTTTGGCTTTGAGGAATTCGTAGGACTCTAGCATATGCAGCAACTCTGAGTTATCATCTCCAGCAGCATACCAGTGATCTTACCGGCCAGCTGGCCGTGACTACGTTGGATCAATGGGAGGAGACGCTCTCCCAACATCTGCTTCTGTTGCTGTGGGGTGGCGGCAGCCAACATGCTGGGGGTTAGGGGTTCCTGGCCGGAGAAGGTGGTGATGCGTTGGGCATTCGAGAGGGTAGGTCCTTTCTTGGCCTGGTGGGCCTCAGAGCATTCACAACTTCATCCACCTTGGCTTTGAGGAGTTCGTAGGACTCCAGCATATGCAGCAACTCCGAGTTATCAATCTCCAGCAGCATACCAGTGATCTTACCGGCCAGCTCGCCGTGACTGCGTTGGATCAGTGGGAGGAGACGCTCTCCCAACATCTGCTTCTGTTGCTGAGGGGTGGCGGAGGCCAACATGCTGGGGGTTAGGGGTTCTTGGCCAACGACCTCGATGGCCTGTTGGGGCACAGCCTGTTGAGTGGCCTTAGGCATGGCCAGGACTAGTTGAGGGTTGCAAGAACCTGCAGTTGCTGGGACGTACTTCATGGCTCTGGGAGCCAGCTGCAGTTAAACACTACGTTGAACAGGATGGGTTGGCGTCGCCCCAGCAGCAGTGGCACGTGGGTTCCCTGCAAACTGGGGCCTACTACCCCCAGCAGGCATAGTCTGCAATGACGGGGTGGTGATGCGTTGGGCAGACGGAGCCGGCGGCAGTGGAACACTATGATGAACAGGACGGGTTGGCGTCGTCCCAGCAGCAGTGGTACGCGGGTTCCCTGCAATTTGGGGCCTACAACCCCCAGCAGGCACAGTCTGGAATGACGGGGTGGTGATGCGTTTGGCAGACGGAGCCGGCTGCAGTGCAACACTATGATGAACAGGACGGGTTGGCGTCGCCCCAGCAGCAGTGGTACGCGGGTTCCCTGCAAACTTGGGCCTACAACCCCCAGCAGGCATAGTCTGGAATGAGGGGGTGGTGATGCTTTGGGCAGACGGAGCCGGCTGCAGTGGAACACTATGATGAACAGGACGGGTTGGCGTCATCCCAGCAGCAGTGGTACGCGGGTTCCCTGCAATTTGGGGCCTACAACCCCCAGCAGGCACAGTCTGGAATGACGGGGTGGTGATGCTTTGGGCAGACGGAGCCGGCTGCAGTGGAACACTATGATGAACAGGACGGGTTGGCGTCATCCCAGCAGCAGTGGTACGCGGGTTCCCTGCAATTTGGGGCCTACAACCCCCAGCAGGCACAGTCTGGAATGACGGGGTGGTGATGCGTTTGGCAGACGGAGCCGGCTGCAGTGGAACACTATGATGAACAGGACGGGTTGGCGTCGCCCCAGCAGCAGTGGTACGCGGGTTCCCTGCAAATTGGGGCCTACAACCCCCAGCAGGCATAGTCTGGAATGAAGGGGTGGTGATGCGTTGGGCAGACGGAGCCGGCGGCAGTGGAACTTTAGGATGAACAGGATGGGTGGGCGCAGCCCCAGCAGCAGCGGCACATGGGTTCCCTGCAAACTGGTGCCTACCCCCAGCAGGTATAGTCTGGAATGATGGGGTGGTGATGCGTTGGGTAGACGAAGCCGGCTGCAGTGGAACTCTAGGATGAACAGGATGGAATGACAGGGCACCAGGCCGAGCTTGAGGCTGCGGCCAGCATGGGTCGCGAACGTGGGCGACCTGGCTGTCCGCATACATTCCTCGCTGGGTGTGCGGGATGGTCGGGGTGTAGTTTCGGGCCTCATTTTGGAATGACATTTCTGCTGCCTGGATGTCCTCATAGGTTGCCTTCCCTGACCGCAGATCCTCTAGGGTCGCAATCTCATGCTTTTTCGTCTTCACTGCCTGTAGGTGTGCTCTCTGGCACTCGCAGCACAGGTACTCTGCACAGTCAGTACATCTGAAAAAAATTGCGTCGTCGTCTTCACAAACCTTGCACACTATCCTCGACTTCGGCCTCTTCACAAGATTTTCCTGATGCTTGAATTCCTCAACCAGTGCAGTCATGGCAAAGTTGTTGGAGAGACCAGCAATTCTGTTGTCAGGTAGGACAGTTTCCTTTCGGCAGATTGGGCATGGAAGTTTAGGGCTTGATGGATATTGGGTGCGTTTGTAATCCTCAAGGCATTCATGGCAAAAGCTGTGGAGGCAGTCGAGGATTTTGGGACGATTGAAGCGTTGGATGCAAATTGTGCACTCCAGGTGACCCTGACTGATCTTGTCCAGGACATCTTCTGTTGTCACTTCGGCCATCTTCAAATCTGTTGAACGAAGAAATTATTTTCGGTAAAACCCTGTCTTCCTCTTCGGCTCAGGTTTCGAGAGTTTTGAAGACAGTGTTTCAGTGTGAGTGCCTCATGCTGCTTCATCTAATCATGTGACAGAAACAAGACAAAGATGATTTAGATGGAGCCTAACTTTTGAAAACCCCATAGGGGCAATTCCGTAAAAATGACAACCTGGGGGTCAAAAATAGTTTTTCATAATAATTTATCATGTTGGCTACCATTCTTTAGCTAATAAAGTCCACAATATAAAAAAATGTATTCAACTTTACATCAAATGCAAATTTGACCAAAAAATGAGTGGGAAGAGCACTTACATGTACTGGTTTAAAGCAAAAATTGCATACTTTTCTTGTATTTGGAAGCTCTGTCATCAACCAATGAACAAATATGGCAAAGAACATTCATATAACGTTTTGTTATTATTCAAGTTAACCATGGTAACAGACTGACGACTGTGGTAACAGACTGACGGTAATGTACAGACCATAGAGCTATATGAAATTACTAGAGAGCTAACTTATGTACAAAGTCCTGCCTGCTGGGCGCATCCATGTTTGTACACATACCTACATGTATGGAGAACTAGAACTTTTATACACATTTTGTACATTGACTTGCATCTGCATTTGTATTCCATACCAGTGCGTCATCGAAGCCGATATGCCCAAAACCGCAACGCACGATCAACAAATGAGCGTCTTTTTTGCTATACCCAAACATCACAGCGCGTGCATGACATTTTTGGCAGCTCATGACGCCTTTAGCCCTGTTCTTTCTGCTAAAATCCTTCTTCTTGCGCGGCCCAGACAGAGTACACTTTTTAAATTCAATCCATCTATTTTGATTGTGTTCTACAAACACGCACATAAATTCAAAATGTCTGTACCAGAGCGGCTTGAAAGCGTCTCCGCGCGCAAGAATGAAGAGTTAGCGCTCTAGTTATTTAATATTAGCTCTATCGTACAGACTGACATTTAAGTCTATGGCTCTAGATGCTAGGCTTTCAGGGATCAGTGGCCCATAGGTGGAAGTTTTCTGGCCACTGCTTCAACCAAGAGGCATATCCTTTGGCTTATATTCCTGAAATTTGGCAAGAATTCTGGTTGGTAGGTTCGCTCGTACCCCCCCGCCCTGCAAACAGGATGCTGGGAAGGGCTGATGAATTCATGCACTGATTGGATAGATTTGCGTGACCTGTGACCCGCAAGTCATCACGACCACGACCCAGCAAGGTTTCAAACGGCTGTTTAGACTGATTCATTACTCCTTTATTCCAGTTGTGTCTCTTTGCTGATAGATCATTTTCTGTATATGGCCCCAGAATCTGGAACAAACTTCCAGAATACATTAGAGATACCACCTCACTGCATACATTCCAGACACTCCTGAAAGCTCACCTGTTTCAGGAGGTATTAATCATTTTTCTTCCTTTTGGTGCCCCATAAGAGCCTCAGAGCAAACTTTTTGATTTTGGCGCTTGATAAATTTCTTTTGATTGATTGATTGATTGATTGATTGAATTCATACATGCTTTCCTTTTAGTTAAAAAGCGTTATATTATGTAGGAACATCTGTAAAAATTATCTATGTTGTAAATTTGCAATTCCCGTCACTTGCTCAGGCTCCTTTTCGAATTACGAAGGGTCAATGATTGCATTATGCGACGCTCGAAATTTGTCCACATACACTGTAGTCCGCAATGAAAAAGAAATCACATCCGGTATGGAATGTGTGCATTTCTGTGGGGAGTTTTTTGGATAAAATTATGCGCATTGTCTATTAAAGTGCGGTCTTGAACAGCTGCAGCCAGATGCTTTATACATAAATGTAGGTCATCATTCACTTCCTTCACAAGATTCTGTGAAGCTCATCAGCTCATCAAAGTAAGCATAAAGTTGAATGATCCCCTAATGTTGACTAAGAAGATGTACCCCGGAGGAATGCTTATCAGTCAAAACCTAGAAAACTCAGAGTCAGTGTGATAAGAATTATTTGATATTTTATAATCAGGATTTATTCGTACAAACAGACTGGACATTTGTCACAAAATGTCTGTCCTGTTTTTGGATTGTAACCTAAAATCACATCATAAATTGAACCAGTTTGAAAACTGTTATATTTTTGCTCAATAACAATGTAATGGCTGAGAATGTCACTGGAAGTGCCTATTAGAAACTGACTTCGTCCTAAGCACCCTTTTCCTAGCAGTGTGTCTGTCCACGTTACAAACGTAGGCCTATCACACAGAAAAGATGCCTGTTATTTTCTCAAATTAAACATAAGGTATCATCTTTTGTCTTGTCTTGTCCTAGTCACTTTCAACTTAACAAGGTATAGGAAAAAACTGCAGAAAATACTATAGCTCATCTTTTACCCTTTATACGCAACATTCATAAACTTATCTTTAGAATTGGCCCATTAAATGCCCAGGTACTTGTATACATTTGGTTGTGCCGCTTAAACCACATGAGGGTGCTTTACTTTTTGATGTGTTTTTCTATTTTTGCCAAAAACATTGTTTCTCGCATAATGTCTAGATTTCACATTCACATGCTTTCAAATTTGGTCTAAACATTGTTAGGGACAATATCTACACGTGTATGCATTTAATCAATCTTTCCCATCCTAAGGTGGCACTAGAGGGCGCTATATGAAATGTTTGCATCAAAGCATCATTTTTTTTATTTTGTCCTCAAATTTGAATTCTTTTCATCCAAAATCATCCCGGATATACCTGCATAATACAACTTATACAAAGGTTTCAAACACCAAAAACATAATTTAAACAGGAAAAGAACTTGACAAAGAGGTCATTAATGTACTAGTTTATTGCACACACTTCAGTCTGTTACCACTGATGTCAGTCGGTATTACTGAGCATATTTTTGATCACACCATTTTATCCGGCAGTGATTTAGGGCAACACAACCACCATTTGTAAACAGCAAGGACTAAGCTTTCTGATTATCTGTACATGTACGTTTACATGTTTTTATTTGGCAACTTCAGAGAGTTTTTCCATTGAACAATCGGCTTGAAAAATGCAGCTTGCAAAAGTGTCAGTCTTTTACCATGGTAACACATAACTTTACCGGACCCCAACAGAGAGAACATTTTGGAAAAAAAACCTGCAGGATGTAGGGGCATGTGCGATGAACAAAAATGCACTTGACCGTAATTCCTAATTTACAACAACAACCTGACAGAAGGGGATATATTGTGGAACTCCCCCCCCCCCCCATATGTCAGTCTGTTACCCATGGAATTGCCCTAGCTTGAGTAACTCCAGCTAACATGTTCATATTCATTCACATTTAGCGCTGGAGACATAACTAGGAGTGAGAGTGTGGTCTTAATTAGACCCTTCCAGAATGGCCTCCCCAAAATTGTCCTTTAATTTTCACCTCTATTATCCCACTCCAGATTCCATTTACATACCTAGCTCATACATTCAGCAGTCATTCACGAGGCTAATGATATACCATCTAGGAAATGAGATCTGTGCTGTGGCCTTGGGAAGTAATGTGTACATGTATGTGCATGCATATGGTGCATGTGAACAATAACGTACATGTACCATTGTATTATTTCTCATCTAGGAATTTCCCTACACTGTGTACGTGTGCTATTTTTAGGGTAGCGCCAGTATCACAACTCCAGCAGTACACTTATCATAATTTATGCCGTGAACAGTACAGCGTCATCAAACTTATGAATTACTAGATTGTCTGTCCTTTGCGAATTGCGCGATGTCCTTCTCAGCAGGCCCACTGAGCACGGCTACCATACATGTCAAGGTTCCTGCACTACTTTGGTGTAACATGTACATGTACATCTACAATGTTACCAACTTTACTCATAATTGGCCGGGACATTAACCTTCAAACAATCTCTCCTCCTCCAATATCGGTGTGGTACTGTATCTACATGTACTTGTTTTAGAGCTGCATGGTTAAAACCATTGATTTAAGTCTTACTAATGGAGATCAATGTGAAATGGTGATCAATGGTTAAAACACATATAGTAGTTAAAAATGAGAACGCGAGATGTTGGTCAAATCTCTATTATGTTTCGAATTAATTAAATCAAATTGAAATCTGTTCGGTGATGTTGACAAGTAAGAGAAAGAGGAGGTAGTGGGGAAAAAAGCAACAATAAAAAGAGGCCGATTTTTTGCGAAGCACACAATTGAAATTCTGTAAGACAAAATAATATACATGTACTAAAAAAAATTAAGGAATAATCAGAAACTTGATCTATCTTGCCAAGCTTGAAATCGTGTTGCTTGTGATCTAATGCCACTTGGAGGTTGTATACATACCCAAAATAGGGCCTAATGCAAACATCAAAATTTGGCGTTTTAATGTCGGTTTGCAACCATATGCTCCTATACGCTTAAGCTTGCATGTGGGCCCATATGGTTTCCTCTAATTAAAAAGTATGGTAATTTTCTCCTAAAACCACTAACCCTCTTTGGCACAAAGTCATTACACACACCTTTTTTCTGCATGCAGGAAGTGTTAAGTTTCACAATTACCTATTATTCCTGCGGAAAAATATCTGAGACATGCTAAGGTCAACTATTTGATACACTAGGGTAAGGATAAATGTGCATAATTAGCATCTGTGGTTATGGCTACGCAGTCTATACGGATGCACAAGGAAAGAAATCTAAAACGCGGGATTCTTTAATTTAGATAAATAAGATTTTGATACAGATCAAATCCATTAATCAAAAATAAATCTCATTCATAGCTCTCCAGAATATTAAGCAAGGTCTACAGAAATATGATACATGTAATGCCCTTTTCTCTTATGGTTGTGTCAAAAGGACAGGTAGAGTTGGGAAAGTTGTGTTGGTCCGTTCAGGGGTTCAGTCCCTTTTCCGACGTACTAAGCATACCATGGCACTGCGAGTTCCGGTTGTGTTGTTTGTGTTTGCCAGAGATTATGGCGAACCTCTACAAAGTTAATAATTAATTAGCCCAAGTACAAGTAAATTTACCTCTTGTACAAGTCGAACGCCATCGGAAAATTGCTTTTATGGAATGGGAAGAATGACATGTTACAGCTGGCTCTTGTTAAAGATCAAGTTATATCCAAAAGTACACCATTCGATGCTAACCTTTGCTTCTTTGGAGTCCCACCGACTCGGATCAGACCTGCATATTTTAAGTCCTGTGACGTGACGTGCCTGACTTGTGGTGACGTAAGCATAAATTATGATAAGTGGTACTGCTGGAGTTGTGATACTGTACTGGCGCTACCTATTTTTAGGAACTGACCCTCTTTAGACTTGTCACAGTCCAAATAGTGTTTAGTCTTTGGGAGAAAAATTATTTGCTTTGAGTTGCATTTTTTGACTTCGTCCTTCTTGTACATTGAGAAATATTTTTTTTAAAGTGGAATAATTGTGTTAAAACTGTACAAAGTGGAGTTAATTAAAGTTGACAGTGAGAATTTTATAGTTGAGACTAAAATTCAAATGTGTCACACAATTTTATCATTGACATAAATGCAAACACGCAAAAATCAACATGCAAGGCACAGTGAAGCAATAGAAAAAAAATGAACACTTGCCAGTTCTACATTTACGATTCTCCTGTAGCATAAAAAAAAGAAAAAGGAAAAAAAAACACTATTTCTACCGGTATGTATGTTTGTTTGTGTTAGAGCATAAGCTTTTTTGTATAATTATGATTTCTTATGAGTTGATGTGTACGAACATGTTCCATGAAATATTAGCTGTATTGCAGTTCTCTAGATATACCGGTAGAAATTTCAAATATGCACCTTTAAGATGACATCTCATGACATCATCCTAATTTTTTAACCATAACACATCCCCTGTCAGTACAAACAGGTTTCAACCCAACCATACTTGTAGTTTTCTAGAAACAGGACTTACAGGTACGTCCCTTTCAGGTGACGTCACATGACTCATGATGACGTCATCATAATGTCGCCCGTCTAGGACAAAGTGTACATTTGGGGTCTTTGTCTGTGCCTAGTTTTTTAAAGTCAATCTGACTTCGAAATTTTGCTATTAAAAACTGGTTAGAAAAAAATGTTAAAAAATTTCAAATTTATAAAAAATCAGCTGATGACGTCATCATGACATTACTTCAGATTTTGTATATCAGTATCTATCGATCCGCCAAGTTTCATGACGATCGGAAATACATATGTACCCTTATGTTTTGAAAATTGCCATGGCTAAATCCAGAAGAGTATGATGCTCACTTTTTTTTTATCTCTGTCGATCTACCTACATACCAAGTTTCAACACATATGTTGTTGCCCATGTGTGAAGTGGCCAGGGCTAATGTCTAAATCCAGAACAGTTTATAATGCTCACTTATTAAATTATATCCTTCTTTGCATTTGCACAGGTACAGCATCTTTGTCCCACACCAAACTGATGCCAGGTTTGAATCCTAAAAACCTGCCGCTTGATGTCAACTTGTTTGTCCTGCCCCGTCTGGACACTGCGACCTCTGATGAGCATTCATCCACTGATGGTAAGCTTCTGGGCAAGTCCAAGAATTCACTCATACTTTGACCCGTATGTAGCAAAAGTTGGACCCTCTTAGGCTATCAGCTTTGGTTCAAAAATTGGGCCACCGATATCAAATGATCAAACGATCGAAAGGAGCAATGTTCAAAGCAACTTTTGGCAAGATATGCACTTAGAGTTGGAAAATGTGTGATAGCTTTACAGTGTGATCGGTGGCAGTTTTTTTCTGGTGTTATAACTTTTAACTTTTTTTTTTTTTAAATGGCCGCCAATATTCTTGTTACCGAATTAATTATATGTTTTGAATCAAATCAAATAAGGATTTACATCATCCCGACGGGGTGATTTGCATCATTACATCATAGTATTTACATCACCCCGACGCAAATTTCCATCTTATAAAAGCCTGCTTTGGCTGTCATTAATTTAAAAAAAAAAAAAAATAGCACCCAAAAAGCTGCCACCGCTGCAATGCTATCACATATTTTCCAACTACAGGGGTGCATACCTTGCCAAAAATCACAATGAGCATTATTCCCCTCATTTGATACCGACCAAACCCCCAGGCTGATGGCCTGTCTAAGACATTCATGGATTTCAGTGTGTTTTTTTTTTCTGCTGTTGGGCATCTGCAAGGAGAATACAAACAAGATTTGTTATGTTATAAGTCTTTGCTATGATTATGCCAAAACAAAAATAAACAAAAAAATCATGGGGTTAAGTGTGGGTCAAAAAGGGACGTTTTATTGGACTCAATACCTTCCATTCAAAATTTCAAAATAGAAAATAGAAAACATTCACTCTCTTCAGTGTTGCAATGTGAATTTATACAAAAATTACAAAGCCTTGGTGTTCTCTGATTTATTCTTTTGTTAAAACTAAAGTACAATGACATCCATTGATTTATTTTTGTTGCCCCGTTGCATATTGGTAGCTTGTACAAATGTAATTCTAGTCAGGTGCAACTGCAGTGTCTTTCTTCCACTTGTTAATAATGAGTCCTTTCTTGCTTGATCATCGGATACAAAAAGTAAAGTAAAGTCTGTCACGAGCCAATGTGGCCCATCAGGCCGGCGTTTATAACCGGTTTCAGTAACATGAAACAACTGAGGATATTTCTATTCCCCCTGAATGGGATGCTAGTCCATCGCAGGTTACTCCCCAGCTAATGCCGGTACCCGTGCATAATACTTCGTGGAGAGGGGCAAGTGGGGGTAGAGTGGCTTGCCCTAGGACACACCATATGGCCAGCAGCTGGATTCGAACCCCCTGACCCTCTGATCATGAGTCACAAACCCCAACCACTGGGCCACATCGAATATAAGGAAACTGTTAAAGTTGAGTGTTTACATGCTTTTTAGATGTGGCACCTTGAAAAATAGATTTTCAAATTGAATTGATAATTTCTAGCATGACATTAGTTGTGAGCTTACCAACATCGCACACAAAAATCGGCCCATAACAAGCAAGCAATTAATTAATTTCAACTTGTGCATTGAGAGCAGGGACGCTCCTTATTCATTCTGAATAGTGTGCGCAATTTCTGAACTGGGGCGGGCCATTTTAAACCAAAATTGTAAGACTGTATAAAGGCCTGCAAAAACAAATAAACACATTTGTTTGTTACAGGACATTGCATTTCTTAAATGTCTTTCGAAAAAGAAATTTTGAAAAAGAATGTATGTACCAACTTGAAACTACTCAGAATTTTCCTCCTGTTGTTTTCACTTGTGTCTTTTAGGTCGTATTGTTGGAGTTTCCCAGATTCCCGTCTCTCCCCTCCCCCTTTAATACTTTTGTTGTGGTTCTTATATTTCTGTATATCTGCTTAATGCTTTTCTTACCCTTTGATGGACAGGGCGGTCACTCATTTTGAGCAGATTCACTGATTAATTATGCAAGACATCTGCATCTTGACCTCTAGATTTTGACCAATCAGCAGGCACTCTCTATATCGGGTTTTCAGTTATTCTTCCGTTGTTGCATCACAGACATGGATAAAAAAAAACTCTAGACACAGCAACAAAGGCCGTGGTCACGCGCTTTGCTTTATGTTACGCGATATACGCCCGGCTGTTGCTGTATTACAAAAAACTGCATTCGAATTGACCAATCAAACCATTTAGTCCTGATTTGGGAATGAAATGACGTCACAAGTTAGTAAAGTCGACTCCGATTGGCTGAGGCGTGAGATCGCTTTAATCTGCATGCTTTGATATATCAGACGTTATACAGAGACTGGCTCCGTGGATAACAGGTGATACTAAGGCTAGGCAGTCACTAGCGACTACCCAAGAAATTAAATGTAATCTATACATCTACGGTACATCAGCCTGGGATTAGTGCTATCTCTTAGGCTGACAAAATTCTCCAAAATGTTCATGAGGCAAAGTCAAGGTCCTCAGTATTTCACCAGCCAAGTTTCAAGTCTCATATCAATTTTTAAAGCAGACATTTCTTCAATATTATGCACTTGAGAGGGAAGTCAAGTGATCTCAATGTGAGGCCGAAGACTAGACTGGTACATGTCCAACCATGGTCCAACTGTTTGGAAAGACTGACCTCTTCATTATTCAGGTGCCTGACTACGGAGCAATGTGTAGAAATAAGAACCAGTACCAGACATACACGATGTTTTTTTTGGGTACATTGATTCATGCAGTATTGAAGGGTTGTAGTGCTGAAACTGATCCTCCAGGTGCGGTTCGGTTTGTTTTTTTCCTCAGATTGGTTCATTTCAGGTTCGGCTTTTATAAGTCGCCGTTTCGCTCAAGTCGGTGTGTTACTTTTGATCCCCTACTAAAAGCTAGACAAAATCATTTGTGTAAATGGGAATTCAAAAGATCACGCATTGGCATCGACTTCCTGCAAAATACATGAACATGTGCCACCACAGCACGCACAATCTAAAAGGGGTTTCCCCAATACATGCAGTACCGGTATACCGCTCATCTCGAGCAATACCAGTAACCCCTCTAGCCTGCACGCATGCCCTCTGTCTATTTTGGGGGTCATCTTATTGAATGACTTACCAAGCGTGCATTTAATTCGTAACTGTACATGACATGTACACCACTGACTTCTATTACACGCGCATTATGTACATGTGGTCTCCACTATAGCAATGCTATGCGGTTGTATGTATTATGCACACCGAAGACGGACAATCGTGGAGCTAATAGCCCACCAAACATTGAAGATGAATGAAGCGTTTTGTTAACACAGTAAATTCAATCATCCGTGCGCTTCAATTTTGCCCTTTCACTGCAAGCATTAGCATTCCTAGCGCTACCAAAAAAACTACTTGCTGAACTTCCGAACCGACCATTTTGGTTTGGCTCGGTTCGGTTCGGAAGCTAGGCTACCTGTACGTTCGGCTATTTTTAGTTCAGTTCAACAGTTCGGTAAAGGGTTGTTGGATTGGTTGTTTCGTGTGCCAGTCTATTTTTTTGTATGGCACGCTTTCAATATCTTACGTTACATCAGTGGTCGGTTTACTCTTGTACCTGGTTCCGATGCACATCCCTAATGACGATTAAGGATTTTTAATGTTAACATGTTGGAATGCTTTATGATATTTATTTCTTTTTCATTTCATCAGATCAGTCAATCTTGCTGAGTCTGTTACCGGTCTCATACCAAGGCCATCCCAGTGTGGACCTCCTCGTCAAGTCTTTCCGGAACCAGATCTACGGAGCTGCCAGAAGTTCCCTCACTCACACCTCTCTGACTGAGAAGAACTGGTCAGTTATTTTTCCAGAAAAAAAAAAATTGTTGGTGGTGACAAAAATTGTCCTTCAAATTTTCTTTTCACTTTTGAAGTGATATAATTTTGCTTCTGGCTTTTGGCAGAGGGGTTGATGGCACTTGTTGTACCGGACAGCCAAACTTGAAAGTCCTCATACAACACAGACAGCAACAAATGTTGGTCTGGGTTTAGAGACTTTTTGGTTATTTCATATTTATATTAATTTAATTTGTAATGACACCTAGAATTCCTGAAAATTGAACATGCTGACTCCCCTGAATGGTGTTCTGTCTCTTTTGATGTTGAAAGACCGTTATTTTCTGACTTTTGCAGGTTTCACTACGCAGGAAGGACATGGGAGACCATCAAGAAATCCAGCCTCATGTCAGAGTTCAACAGACTTCTAACCTGAGGGTGTCTTTTCCTGGATGAATAACCGACCGTCTGCTTCAGAGGAAAACAAGCTGTTGGCCAAGAATAAAGGCTATATGTTTCTTCATGACGAGAACTGCTATTCATTCAATTATCACTGTTTATAGAGACTATGAGCTCCGTGCACAAGTACCCCTTCCACAGCAAGAAAAGGAGAGTTGGGGAAGACCTAGACTGGTTCCTGATTTATCCACTGTGTATTTCGAATGATCCAAAGTTATTAGGAGCGGGGAATTGGTCTGGGAGACCATCACAAGATAAAGTTGAACGTATTCGGTCGCCGACGAAGCGTTATACTCATGCGAAGACGCTAGTGGGCCTGTGAATAATAGCTTTGGCACATTCAGGAAGACGTGCGTACTTCGCACGCGAACCAACAAGGTACATTACGCACATGCTGTGCGTCCCGTCCACGGGGCTCTCAAAAGTGGTGAAAAACGCCCTCTTTTGTTGGTGAGCGGAGCCCATACCAGTGCCTCTTACTTGAGCCGTTTTTAAAATTGTTGTGATGAGACAAGCTTCTGTCGGCAGGGGGAATCCTGCTTTTCGTGCAGAATGTAGTGCCACACAATATTCATTTTTCTCCACGTGAGGAGGTCTCATCTGAGTATCAAAAGCTTTGTTTTTATGATGTACATGTACATGCAAAAGCCCTCCTCAGGTCGACATGCCATTTGCTTGCGCCACGATGGAACTGTCGGCATCAAGCAGAAAAGTAATGCTCAGGTCACAGAACTGAGATACAAAATGCATGAAAAGCAAATGATCTTGATGCTTTCAAACATTGGATTTTTGGTAAATTGTGGTAGTTTGCAGTGCATGTAGGGATGATGTGTATAAAGAGTACGCATCAACCATTTTTGATGTTCAAGGCCCTACGTCATTGTTAGCCTGCTCATTGGGCCAATGAAACATTCCAAATACCATCTCAGCTCCCTGGGGAGTATACAGCTCGACGCTGCCATTTCAGTGCTAAGCAGCTAAAATCAACCACAAAAACCATTTTTGCCCTCACTGGTATGAGTGACAAAGGGCCCTGCCCCAAGGGCCCACACACGCATGTACCATAACCTTTGCACTGTCAAAAATGTTTTAATCCTTTTTCCTAACTGTTGAAAACAGTCACTTGATTGATTTTGATTGAAAGGACAACTTGCACCGAATGTATGTTTGCCAAGGAAGGTTTAAGCAACTTTCCCCTCTGAGGTAAGCATGCCACTTGCCGTGCTTACTGCTTAATATCTCCATGAAATAGACAGAGGCTGTTAGTAGAAAAGTTGTATGCTAAGCAGCGCCATGAAATTGGGCCCGTCATTTCTAGCAGTTTTTTTCTCATGGAAGGCTTTTTCTTTTTTTGCCGATTGTTGCAATAAATTTTGGAACCCATGAAATGTGAGTTCTGCTTATATTCCGAAACAATTCTGTTTTTTTTCCCAGTACGAAGTTAGTTCCCCCCATACCTTAGTTGACCGAATGGCTTTATATAACACCCAGGTAAATCCTTGTCATTTGATTGGAAAATTGTAGCTGACGCTACATTTATTAATCGAACGATTGCACTGCTACATCATAACTGTGCATTTTTGGTTCAATTCGGGTGATTCACAATGCAGTGCGCCACCAAGAGTTTGCCATGGAGAGTCAACTTTTCAAGTTTACGGTCAACAAAATATGGCCCATTTGAATGAGTGTACACTTCAGCTAATTTGTCATAGATTGGGGCATTGCGTTCTGCCGTCTTACCAAAAATCACAGGTATTGATACAAAGAAAAGAAAGGGCAAACATATACTTGAATCATACGCTTACAAAACTACTGACCGGAAAAAAATGAAAAATTTCAAATGTCCCGCGCTGCGAATTTGTCGACCATCTCCCACAATGCACTGGGAAAAATGAACTCTCTGTGGCAACTATTGGTGGCGCTCTGCATTGTGAATCACCCGAATTCACTGTGCATTTTAGTCCCATCCCTTTTGATCTATTGCACACTGCGCGCACACTAAGATGCACAACAGCCGGCGCTGTATGATCTTTGCGCTATTTAGATCATATGTGTTATAGCAGTACAAAACTTGCCTTGATGATTTTTTTGCATAATTTTAAGAACTTACAATGCTATTTTTTATTATTGTCAATGATTTGACTTTTAAACTTTGTTAGCCTTGGTGAGCTGAAAAAAGTAGTGGATATGATACAATTTTGTGAGTTTTGTTTGTTCTTAAAGTTTTATCCTCCCATCGAATGACAACGATCTACTTGGATGTTATATAAAACAAATAATGAATGTTTTGCATTCGTGCATTGGTGAGAATATTTTCATTCGTTGAAAGATGGAATGTTCCATTTTTTTTTCTTGTTTTTTTTCCTCTTTTTTTTTAACATTTAATCTTTCAACTCATGAAAATATTCTCACCATTGCACTCATGAACATTCAGTATTTGTAGAATATTCAATTTATGTCTTTGAATGCATCTAGACTACTAAATGGACCATTCACTTCTATTACAGGTTAGGGGTAGCACACAAATAAATGGTTTGCCAACTGCCAAATAGTTCGCAAGTGATTGACTCGCCAACCACTTCAGAGCGATGTGCCGAATGGTTCATGCTTGATCTGCGCTGGATGGCAAGACGCCTATCATTTTAGATGACCCCAAACAGTAGAATAATCCAAATGATTTCGCAAATCAATCAGGGCAAACATTCGGTGGACATTTGTATAAGGACGCTGCCCCTTACTTAATCCTGCACGATATAGCATGTGGTCAGTCAGAGAGCTAGTCAGTGAGATAGCTACAAATGGGATACCACCCACCAGGGGTATAGCCAGCTATTTAAAATTGGTTCTAGTATGAACTAGTGTAAATGCACAGTTGTAAATTTCAACCTAGTCTTGAGTCAAGACGTTGCAAATTGGATTCGCAATAACCTGTCCCCAGGATAACCCGCCGCCACGATGACAATCTGCTGAGAGAGGGCACTATCAGGCCAAAGAGCAAAACAGCCACATACTGGGGGTTGCTGGTTTCAATAATGCAAAGGAGACAACTGAAATCAATGGAATATTGGCAAATGAAATGACTTTGGTGTTTTTTAGTAGTGATACAATGGCGCCTATCCCACTTCTGACACCAGTTTGTAGCGGAATTGCCCTTGGACGACTACCCAGTACTCCTCTAACAATATTGGCAAATGGGTTAGCCTCTAGTGGCCGGGATCACAGATCCGTTTTGGCGGGCCACACCACCAGGCCCGAAGCACACCACCAAAAGAACACCCTCACACGCTCGCTGTCACGCCACCCAACGGACTTATCAGAAGGACTAAGAAAAGAATGGGGACCCGACACCAGATGCACGATTCGGAAGGTAAATCTATTGGCCTACCCATAGGCACCTTGTGCATCTCTCATCTATACAGGCTACTACGCTGTGTTCCAGTTCTTACAATACAAATTACTCAACTACCAGGTATGGAATCGGGAATTATAAGAGTGAATTGAATTAACCTAACCCACACAAAGTATGAGGCTTCCCCACAGTGACTAGATAATGATTGGCATGAATTGATAGATAGGGACTCGGCGGGGCAATGGTTACCTACCACACTCGCTGGTATTAAGACTCCCTCTCTGTACAATAGCACCAACATGTATAACTGGTTCGTGGTAGGCGACCGTCATTAACTTTCACTTGTCAAGGGCCAATAAAAAACTTTAACACTTAAACAGAACCAGCTTTAGTTTTACATAAATAACACTCATAACTTTAAACTCTACCCGTAACTTTAATCTCTGCCCGTAACTCTACCCAAGCCTTGATAGCTTTAGGTCTGTGGTAGACCCACCCTCGGTTTTACACGTGTTGAGGTATTTGTCTGGTCAATTGGCGCCTTTGACACAGTGCATGCTGCAGATACGCTGGTCCTTTGTCACTTTGCAGGATGCTTTGTGTCCTCTGTCGCATTTCTCTTGGAGTCACATTTACGCTTTGGCTTCTCGGGAGTTTCGCTCGCTGCCTTCTGGTGGCCCTTTCTTGTCAACTTTGGCTTGCCTGTTCTCTTTGACTCCTGTTTACTGCTTTTGCTGCGCCTGTTGTTCTTATGAGCACATCTTCCACACCAGTATTACACTTTTGGACCGTGCTCAACCGTTGGATGTCGGTCTAAGCTTCACTTATGAGGCAGAACTTGGCACTCGGGGCATCTTACCTGTGGACCTTCTGGTATGTCACAAGTCACTGTTGGTGCATCGACTATCCACGCCTGAATCGGCTCACCTACATAGAGTTTTAGTCTGTCGCAGTGGATGACGTGGACGACCTTCATCTTGCCCTTCCTTTTCCTTTGGATCATGTAGGTGACATCTGACAATTGCAGGATGAGGTAGGGTCCCTCCCATCTGCATTGTAGTTTAGGTGATAACCCTTTCTTTTTGGTAGGGTTGTGTAACCAGACAAAGTTGCCGGGCTCCAGTTTGGGTCGTGTTGCTCGTCGATCATTTCTTTTACCTCCTGGTGCTCTGCTTCAAGCAAACTCTCGACGATATCACTTTTTCGATGCTGTGCTCGTTCGTCTGAGCAGTTGATGGAGAGACAGAACATAGAATCAAGGCGGTAGAAATAGCTGTAAGTGAGCAATCAAAGAGTAAGAGCAGGTTGGGTCAGCAACTGAAACGTGTTGAAAATTTTGTCGGCGCAATGGCAGGTGAATCATGAGGTACCTCGCGAGGAACCTGAGGGGCCTGAGGGTTTACTTCCTCCGGGGAAGAGAACACAGGCGGACATGAAATGTCACAAGTGTAGCCAGAGGGGTCATTTTGCCCGCAAGTGTGGACAACGAAGACGAAAGAAGTCCCCGCTTCAGAAAAACGACCAGCAACCGACCGAGGGGCCCGCAAAATTAAAGGCTTAACGGCATGTAGGGTCCACAAAAGCAGTTTGAGAGAAAGATGAAATTAGACTGGGAAGATGATTTGCATACGGTGACTGGGCCAATGAGGGGTCCTTGTCGGGGTTTGTTTGTTGAGAGGCCGATTAGATCCACAAAGTCTCGGTTGTTAGTGGAAACTAGTTAGTGCCACAGATACGTTGATCAGCACCACTGTTTACTACCAGATACCCAAGGAACAGGACCTGTCTTCGAGAGTTGTGGCAGTAGAGTACGTCAGGTTGGTGGTAGTCCATTGCAGGTTTTGGGTTCAATATGGATGGAACTACAAATTGGGAGAACGGTTTGCCCTGTGAAAACAGTTAGTGCTGACATAACTGTGCCTATGATGTTAGGGACTGACTGGCTGTTACCGACGTGTGGTTGCTTGTATTTTGGGAATTTGGAGTTTCATGTGAATGGAGAGAAGATCAAGTGTATAGGAGGTACCGGAGAGTCGTTTGCTGGGCGTGTTATAGTGAAACAGTAGCTGCATGTACCGGTGCCGGCTGGGCATCAGGCCATTGTGAGGGACACAGTCGCCAATTCCAGGTGCCATATTGAGGTGCCGATGTGCCTTGCGTTTGTTGAAGCCATTGAGGGTTGAGGAGAAGTAGGCCAGAGGGGCCTTGTTTTGGCTAATTCACTGGTTGACGTGTCGGCTGATGTGGTGCCTGTGAGGGTGTTGAATCCTAGCAATTAAGAAACGAGTCCTCCGTGCGGGTACGTACCACAGCCGCAATGGTAACTCCTGTAGAGGTGGATAAAAGTGATGTGAGGAGGCAGAGTGAGGTGCTACCCCCACATTTACATGACTTTGTATAAACGGAGTAAGCAGAATTTGGAGCCCTCAGATCACGTAAAGGAGACGAGGTCACTTTTTGGCCGAATTTGAGGATGTGTTTTCCAGGGGGAATGATGATATCGGTATACCAATGTGGTGAAGTATAGCATCAACACGGGCAATGCAAACCCATCAAGCAGAAGCCGAGGCGGCACCCGGTCTGCAAGATTGACAGGCAGGTTGAGGGATTGAAAAGTAGGAGTTGATCGAGAGTATATTGTTTAATATTGTTTAATATTGTTTTGGTGAGGAAGAAGGATGGATCTAAACGGTTGTGTTTGGACTATAGGGTGTTGAATTCCGTCACTATCAAGGACGCGTACCCCGTCCCGGTTCCCCAGAATTGATGACACGCTTGATGTCCTATCTCCCGGATGGACATCGAACGTGTCATCAATTCTGGGGAACCGGGACGGGGTACGCGTCCTTAATCGTGACGGACAGTGGTTCTCAACCTTAGATTTGACATCGGGATTTTGTCAAGTAACCTTGGATGAGGATGCGAAGCAGAAATCGGTTTTTTTTTGTGGTACGAAATGGGTTATAATAGTGTCGTCTTTTATAGTGACTCTCGCATTAGGGCCGCTCCGTCACAATTAACTCAATTGAGGAGTCGGGTTGGCGTAGCGGTACTTTCCTTACCTTCCGCCGCTGTGACCTGGGTTCGAATCCTGCCTGGGCCAATATGTGGATTGGGTTTTCAGTCCCTATACCTGATTCCGTGGGTTTTCCTCAGAATTTTCCTCTGGGCATTTCCTCCCACCTCTAGAACTGTAATTTTTTCTCATTGTCTTCTCTCTGCAGGTTTCTTCGGGCTTTCGAGCTACAGTGCTTGGGGTACTTTTGAGGAATCCTTGGTTTCATTACCAGAAAGAAATACAATGAAATTAGTGTATATAGTTTCGTTCTTTTAGTTAGTTTCAGCTCTATCAGCTTAATAACGTTACCCAAAAAGATATGCCACTCCTTCTAATGTTGTAGGCCCACTGCAGTGCACCGAAAATATTGTCATTGCACTTAAAATGAAATCTTCGGAAATTGATGTCGTGCGTATGAAGAAGTAATAAATCCGATTACAAGAACGAAAGATTGCTGTGTGAGATGAGCTTCTTTTTTTATTCTCAATTGTAATTGACTTTGAGAAATTCACTGAAAACAGTTATTTGGTTATAAAAAATAAAAAAAACAGTGTCGGGCGAGAAGGGAGTGGGGTGAAGAGGTTGGGTTGTCAAGAAATCGAATCGCCATTCCTTCTTAAACATCCTTTCCAATCTTGACAATTTGAAATTACCGGGGGCGCGGCGCCAGAGGGAAGGAAGGGGGAGGGGTTTCGTGAAGATTGAATTTCAAAACATGAGGCATATTTAACCCAAGAACACGCGTGTGTAAACACAACTGATCATGCATGGATTATAGGGTGCAACCCAGGCCTGTATTAAAATGCGCGTAATGGACACCAATGATAAATGCCCACTCTTCACCATTAAAAATACTCGGAACTCTCACTGGTCATCAGAATCTACAGATAAAAATGATGATCAATATGTCATTTTTTTTCATTTTCTTTTCAATTTTTGGTGGGTGGACCATTGACTCTTTGAGAAATTCTCACCCAAAGAAGAATTAACACCCCTAAAGACGAACGATGTTTCCCAAACTGGAAAAGTAGCCATTTTCAAAAAAGGGTCCCTCCACAACTTAACACGGTTATATAGCGCCACTTCTGGGCCCGATTGCATCCAAAATGCTCAGAATTGGAAGCTTCAAGTTCAGGCCAGAGGTTCAGAACCACTTGTCTTCAATTCCATGGCTCTCAGAACTCTCTAATATAAAATATCTGTTATTCATGAGCTCGGCGGACGTTTTTTGGCCTATTTACAGGCGTGCACCCCTATAAAGTACAACTTGCGCAAGCGGACGGAAAGTGTCTTTCCTCACCTTTTTTTGTGTTAGAAATTAAACCGGAAGAGGTGAGTGAAGATGATTGTGAAAATAGAGGTAGAGTACATAATTTGCAGCCATATCCAAGAAGTAACCGGCAAAATGACTGTTGAATTTAAATTAGTTGGTTTAAAGATAGTTAAGACACTATACTCCCTGTGAAATTATTCTATCAGACGTGCTATCATTTCGAAGAAAATCACGGAAGGCCATTTCCAAGATTGCGTCTAAAGACGCATTCAATTCGGGGATGGTTTGGTCACTTTTCAGTGAGTTGAAATCGAGATCGTACAAACAGGTTTTCTCGGGATACCCAATATTCGCTGAGCTAAACCTTCATCAGGTTAGTTGTTAAGCATATACCTTCTTTAGATTTTGAGCACTTTTGTTGTTTTAAATGGAAAAACAAATGCACAAATTACAAATGACGTACGCTACCGTACCTTTAATCGATGCTACCTTTCTCAGTGCGCGTGCGCTGGATGAAATATATAAAAGATTTTTTTTTGAAGAAGCGGGGGTGAGGGGTGGGGGGGGGGCGCCCCAAGCGTCCACTGAAAACCAGCTCCCTAAATCCTTTTCCAATTTTCAATGGCCTATTTGGCGGTTATCCCCTACCTCAGTGTCGCAAGGGCGCGGATCCAGACCTTTTTTGGGGGGGGGGGGGAGCGCAAACAAAATGTTGGTCCCCAAAAAGTACCGGTAGGTTTATAAACATACCATTACGGCAAAGGGTTCGGGGGCCACTTAAGGGCCCTTGAACAAAAATTGGATTCTAGATGCTCTGTGGTGCAATCTGAGGACATTTCCGACCACTGAAACCATTTTGTTTATACGAAAAGATAGTGGTGTACGCAGTGCCTGCCCTTCGCGACGTCACTTGAAAAAATGAAATTGGTTCCTGGGGCCGGGGACATGACCCCCATTGGCCCCCTTGATCGGCCGTTGCAGTGGCGCATCCAAGTGTCCATTAATTTGTTTAGTCCCACAATTTGACCCTGGTGATATGATATGTATGTGGCCTATTTTCGAGTAGTACAAAAAGGGGGTAAATGGCGTCACCAACCTCAAAGTAATCCGTCGCCCTGCCCTCCCCCGCCCCCGAAAAAGATGTTGGCAACATCTTTTGAAAAAAAATCAAACTGCTAAAATTTTGAACATAAAATTGTGAGCCCGCCCCCAAGCCAAATCCTGGGTGCGCCACTGCCCTACCTGAGAAAAAAAAAATCAGTTTTGGATTTAGTTAGATAAGGAAAAAAAAACAAAACAAAAAGCCTATCCGAAACGAAATAATGTGGTTTAAAAGAACACGGCCTCAGCAAAATGTGTCTAGAGGGCGCTGTTCACACAAACATTCTACTTGTGCTGATTTTTGACAACTGTTGCACGCACGAGGTCCTTGCTCACGTTACGAGCTGTGCGTGAGCTAATGGAGAGTTACATGTATGTTGACATTGACAGCAAGAGAGATTGTAATTTACAGCCGTCAAAAAGAGGAAACTGCTCTGGTTTTGACACATGGTCAGCTGAAACGGTAGTGTCGCAAGTGTACACAATCCTGGACTGAGGGTGGAATGGATTATGTAGCCGCAAAAGGGGGAGAGACAGCAGAAAATGTGGGCAGACGACATCAAGGAGTTACTCAAGACCGAAGCAACGCCACTACTACGTACGCCGTTACGCTATTGCATGGGGCAGAAGGAAGGAATGCACGTGGTGAGTTTTGTGACATTCATTCCCCAGGGTAGCATAATAAAGATGACCTCAATTATTGTGTTGTTGTCGAAATGACCCAAGTACTGGGGATACCTGCTCTGTGTGTACACATCGTTACATATGTACAGTTTTAGTAGGGGCCACTTGCGCTAGCACTTAGCAACTATTTAAAAGCAAATGACTGCAGCTGCTTGAGTAACTCCAGGTCCAATAATGCTCACCAGGAATTCGACAAAATATACAGCCTGTCCCCCCCCCCCAAAAAAATGCTGCAAGCAGAAACGGGCTTTCTGTCCTTGGATTATTGAAAAATATTTCATGATGCTTAGGCCTATTTAACGGTAATCCTTACTTTTAGAACCCCTCTCCTATATAAGGTTAAAAGACTCACCAAAACAGCTGACTAAATGACACTCAAAAGTGACATTCTGATATTTATTGACACATTTGAACATTTGGCAATGACACCTTTTGAATATCAGCAGGTTTGATTTTGTAGAAGAGGGCCAGGGTTTGATTTATGAGGGGTTAAAGACGACGATGACAAACAGAAAATAACTTTAAAAAGCAAGATGGCGAACTGCAAAAAAAAGGTAGGAAAGTCACATTTTCTTTTAAAGTGCTTTCAAAATTATAACTAACATGAGTTTGTCTGAAGAAAAAAGACTTCTTTAGCCTGCAAAAGTCACTTTGGTACTGGACAGTCATCTGCAAACGTCAGTTTTGAACAGAACTCGTACAAAATAGAGGTGTCCTAAAAGTAAGGATTACCTATTTAATGTTAAACCTGGGATATTCAGCTTTCAATTTGTTTTATCAATTTTACTTTCGCCAAACCAGAGATATGGTCCGTTGAACACAAACACTCAAAAATCAATTTGTGCCACTTTCTACATTGTTAGGCCTAATAATGACATGACATGACAAGACATGGCACCTGTTCAAATCCGACTTCAATAGAAGTTCGCAGTTCCAGAAGATTTTTTTTTATTATGATGATTTGGAGAGTGTGTTACAAATAATGAAAAGAACATTATAATATGACTAACAAGGCGTTTCTTCACCTATTTATTTATTTTAATTGTTTTTCTGCACGATCATACATGTGTATAATACTGGCAATGCTGCTTATCATTTGTGCAATGATGACCTTCATTGAGATAATGCACGAAGAAAAGATCAGAGTGAGGTTGCAACATTCTTTTCCGGATGAGCATGACGATCGAGCAGGATTTTGGAAAGAATTTTGCAACCTGACGCTGCTGTTCAGCGGTTGTGTACAAAGTCTATGGAGAGTCAAAAATTATTCTTAAGTATTCCTAACCAAATTGGAAATGTTTCTCTGTCCCAGATTTCTGTCTTATCATCATTTTTGCAGTGACTGACCTTCATTGAGATACGAAGGAAAAAGGAGCGTCAGGTTGCAACATTCTTCTAGACTTGTTTTCACATAGGGCCCTAACCTACAGACTTTGATGCAACAGTGCACTATAGGTATGTTGATGTATGGTGTAACACTCACCTTCAATGCTACTCATGTGTGTCGGGGGTGGCTGGGGTGCTTGCCTCTAGAAAAGGGGGTGGGGGAAAGGAAAAACAAAAGAAGAAAAAAAATTAAAAAAAAAAAATTAAGGAAAAAGGGGCAGAAAGTCATATTGCTGTTAATTTAATGGAGGGGGGCAAATGTCCCTGCCCACCATAAAAAAATGATAAGTTGAGAACATGCTGGAAATAAAGAACAGAGATTTTTTTGGGAAAATGTGTTTTGCCCCCCTCCAGTTCAAATCCTGCCGACGCCCATGATGCTAACTACTACAGACTGGGACCTTAGGTACTCCAAACGATGCAAAAGAATATCAGACCAATGAAAGTTTTGGAGAAATTTGCTGGCGAAAGAGGAAGTAATACTTACACTTTTGCCAGCAAATTTCTCCAAAACTTTCATTGGGCAAAGCAAATTTCCTCAGTAGGCCTATGTCACCAACCAAGTTTGAAGACTCAATTCAATTTTTTTTTTAAGGGAATAGGCCTATACAACATTTGTGAACATCTAAAAACAAAACTACCCAAATTTGTACAAAATACCTTACTAGGATGTTGGTAAATGACAGTCTAATGCATCCTGTAAAATTATGGCACCCGGTGTGAAGTCGTTTTCAAGAAAAGTGGCATTTTTGTGTAAATTTCCAACGGTGGTCGGCCAACCACCGTTGGAAAAACCTGACTTTTTCAACTACTGCTCCAATTTACCATTGTTTTCAGTCCAAATTTTGTTTGCTATTGGTTATATGTTCATGAACGGGTGCAGGCCAGCTAGACTGGTTCCTTTACCATACAATTTTTAGGCATCTATAAATTGATCCATTTCGTCTTTAGTGGAGTCAGGGATCCAGACTACTTGAAAATTTTTAGTTTTTCTTGGTTTTTCCAGCATTTTCAAACACAAAACTCCAACATGTCAGTGTATATAATATTTGATCTATTATACTAACCCCTCATAAAGTTAATTTCTAAAAATTACAGCAAAAGCCAACGATGTACAATTCCCTTTAAGGAGACTTTTCTTCAATATTTGGCAAACTTGGCTTTCACATGAGAGGGAAGTCAAGTGATTTTTGCTGATCAGGTAATTTCCAGAGAAAATTGTTGACATTTTTGAGGCTCGTTTTTTACACGTTTGAGTGTACAGTCGCAATTGCATGCTGGTAATGCGTGAGCTGCAGGTCAACATGTTTGTTGGGCGCACTACACCAAAATGACCCAGAATACACCTCTAATGAAGGGTCTTGTCACTTATTTTAATTTAATTGTACCCCATTTTTGTATGTTGGGAATGAAGCCTCATGCTTAGGGTTTGTAATCATAGGGTCAGGGGTTCGAATCCAGCTGCTGCTCATGTGTTGTGTCCTTGGGCAAGCCACTTCATCTCCACTTGCCTCTCTCCACCCAGGAGTATTGGATACCAGCATTAGCTGGGGAGTCACCTGCGATGGCATCCCATCCAGGGGGAGTAGGAATATTCTCAGTCGTTTCATGCTACTGAAACCAGAAGTAAACGCCGGCCTGATGGGCCACATTGGTTCATAACAGACTTTACAAATTAGGTACGGTAGTTTTTAAGAGTTCATAACACTTGTACTTCAATGAGAATTGCCCAACTGCATTTCATGAGATCTTGCAGATAATATGTAATTAATGACATGTTGTTAATATGAAAATGCCATCAATCTTTTTTTTTCAGATTCTAAATGTTGCTGTGTTAGAGCTTGCTGGATATGGCAACATTAAGACATTTTTTTGTAAGAGGGAGTGGTCCAGTGGGCGGAGCTAGTGGTGGGGGCATAATGGAGGAAAAACAAAGGAGACCAGTGAGGCCATACATGTAGGTGAGTTTTTGCACGTGCAGAAGTTTAGGGGGTGATAAGAGGAAATTGTCTCCGAACTTTGGAAATATTTCTCGGGTCCAATATTTTTGTCACATTAAAGACTACTAACGACACCTGGGACCTAGTTGAGGTGATGTGTACGTTTGAGGGGAAATTGGTGAAAGTGAGTTTTTGGGTCAAAAACTGACTTTTTCGATGATGCGGGCTGTGGAAAACGTTGAAGTTTTTGGGGCATTTTGTAAATAGTCTTACAATTTTATGTTCTCACTGGATGCTGAATTTAACGAGTTGCAGTCTTCAGGGAATTCAATTCTGGCCTCTAGTCACCTTGTGTGAACTTTTGGGCAAATGTGGCAAAAATGAATTGTTGGGTCAAAAACTGACTTTTTCGATGATGCCGGCTATGGAAAACATTGAATTTTCTGGTGCATTTTGTAAACAGTCATGAGATTGTCTTTTCTCACTGTATACTATATTTAACGAGTTGCAGTCTTCAGGAAATTCAATTCTGGCCCCTAGGCACCTTGTGTGAACTTTTGGGCAAATCCGGTGGAAATGTGTTTTTGGGTCAAAACTGACTTTTTCGATGATGCCGGCTATGGAAAACGTTGAAGTTTCTAGTGCATTTTGTAAACAGTCATCAAATTTTTCTTTCTCACTAGATACTGAAATTAAGGAGTTGCAGTCTACAGGGAATTCAATTCTGGCCTCTAGGCAGGCACCTTGTCATGCTTGTGTGAACTTTTCAGCAAATCTGGTGAAAATGGATTTTTGAGTCAAAAACTGACTTTTTCGATGATGCCGGCTATGGAAAACGTTGAAGTTTCTGGGGTATTTTGTAAACAGTCATAACATTTTCTTTTCTCACTGGATACTGAATTTAATGAGTTGCAGTCTTCACAGAGTTCAAATCTGGCCTCTAGGCACCTCGTGTGAACGTTTGGGCAAATCTGGTGAAAATCGATTTTTGAGTCAAAAACTGACTTTTTCAATGATGCCGGCTATGGAAAACGTTGAAGTTTCTGGTGCATTTTGTAAACAGTCATAAAATTTCCTTTTCCTACTGGATACTGAATTTAACGAGCTGCAGTCTTCAGAGAACTCAATTTCGGCCTCTAGGCACCTTGTGTGAACTTTTGGGCAAATCCGGTGGAAATGTGTTTTTGGGTCAAAAACTGACTTTTTCGATGATGCCGGCTATGGAAAACGTTGAAGTTTCTGCTGCATTTTGTAAACAGTCATAAAATATTCTTTTCTCACTGGATACTGAATTTAACGAGTTGCAGTCTTCAGGGAATTAAATTCTGGCCTCTAGACACCTTGTGTGAACTTTTGGGCAAATCTGGTGAATATGGATTTTTGGGTCAAAAACTGACTTTTTCGATGATGCCGGCTATGGAAAACGTTGAAGTTTCTGGTGCATTTTGTAAACAGTCATAAAATTTCCTTTTCTCACTGGATACTGAATGTAACGAGTTGCAGTCTTCAGGGAATTCAATTCTGGCCTCTAGGCACCTTGTGTGAACTGTTGGGCAAATCTGTTGAAAATGGATTTTTGGGTCAAAAACTGACTTTTTCGATGATGCCGGCTATGGAAAACGTTGAAGTTTCTGGTGCATTTTGTAAACAGTCATAAAATTTCCTTTTCTCACTGGATACTGAATTTAACGAGTTGCAGTCTTCAGGGAATTCAATTCTGGCCTCTAGGCACTTTGTGTGAACTTTTCGGCAAATCTTGGGCAAATGGATTTTTGGGTCAAAAACTGACTTTTTCGATGATGCCGGCTATGGAAAATGTTAAAGTTTCTGGTGCATTTTGTAAACAGTCAAAAAATTTCCTTTTCTCACTTGATACTGAATTTAATGAGTTGCAGTCTTCAGGGAATTAAATTCTGGCCTCTAGACACCTTGTGTGAACTTTTGGGCAAATCTGGTGAATATGGATTTTTGGGTCAAAAACTGACTTTTTCGATGATGCCGGCTATGGAAAACGTTGAAGTTTCTGGTGCATTTTGTAAACAGTCAAAAAATTTCCTTTTCTCACTTGATACTGAATTTAACGAGTTGCAGTCTTCAGGGAATTCAATTCTGGCCTCTAGGCACCTTGTGTGAACTTTTGGGCAAATCTGGTGAGCATGGATTTTTGGGTCAAAAACTGACTTTTTCGATGAAGCCGGCTATGGAAAACGTTGGAGTTTCTGGTGCATTTTGTAAATAGTCAAAAAATTTCCTTTTCTCACTGGATACTGAATTTAACGAGTTGCAGTCTGCAGGGAATTCAATTCTGGCCTCTAGGCACCTTGTGTGAACTTTTCGGCAAATGTGGTGAAAATGGATTTTTGGGTCAAAAACTGACTTTTTCGATGATGCCGGCTATGGAAAACGTTGAAGTTTCTGGTGCATTTTGTAAACAGTCATAAAATTTTCTTTTCTCACTGGATACTGAATTTTACGAGTTGCAGTCTTCAGGGAATTCAATTTTGTCCTTTAGGTACCTTCTGTGAACTTTTTGGCAAATCTTGGGCAAATGGATTTTTGGGTCAAAAACTGACTTTTTCGATGATGCCGGCTATGGAAAGTGTTGAAGTTTCTGGTGCATTTTGTAAACAGTCAAAAAATTACCTTTTTGTCACTGGATACTGAATTTAACGAGTTGCAGTCTTCAGGGAATTCAATTCTTAATTTTAGTATCAAAATCAGTATTTTTGATGACCGCGGATATGGAAAACTTTTGAGATTTGGACCATTTTTGCTAAAAAACTGAAATGTTTGTTTTCTGCCCGGATCCTGACTGTAGTGAGCTGAAATCTCTTGGGGATTCATTGCTGGCATCTACACACCTTGTGTGAACATTTGACTTAGTTTCGTGAAGTTGGATTTTTTGGCCCAAAATCAGTATTTTTGATGACCGCGGATATGGAAAACTTTTCAGATTTGGACCATTTTTGCTAAAAAACTGAAATGTTTGTTTTCTGCCCGGATCCTGACTGTAGTGAGCTGAAATCTCTTGGGGATTCATTGCTGGCATCTACACACCTTGTGTGAACATTTGACTTAGTTTCGTGGAGTTGGATTTTTTTGCCCAAAATCAGTATTTTTGATGACCGCGGATATGGAAAACTTTTCAGATTTGGACCATTTTTGCTAAAAAACTGAAATGTTTGTTTTCTGCCCGGATCCTGACTGTAGTGAGCTGAAATCTCTTGGGGATGCATTGCTGGCATCTACACACCTTGTGTGAACATTTGACTTAGTTTCGTGAAGTTGGATTTTTTGGCCCAAAATCAGTATTTTTGATGACCGCGGATATGGAAAACTTTTCAGATTTGGACCATTTTTGCTAAAAACTGAAATGTTTGTTTTCTGCCCGGATCCTGACTGTAGTGAGCTGAAATCTCTTGGGGATTCATTGCTGGCATCTACACACCTTGTGTGAACATTTGACTTAGTTTCGTGGAGTTGGATTTTTTGGCCCAAAATCAGTATTTTTGATGACCGCGGATATGGAAAACTTTTCAGATTTGGACCATTTTTGCTAAAAAACTGAAATGTTTGTTTTCTGCCCGGATCCTGACTGTAGTGAGCTGAAATCTCTTGGGGATTCATTGCTGGCATCTACACACCTTGTGTGAACATTTGACTTAGTTTCGTGATGTTGGATTTTTTTGCCCAAAATCGGTATTTTTGATGACCGCGGATATGGAAAACTTTTCAGATTTGGACCATTTTTGCAAAAAAACTGAAATGTTTATTTTCTGCCCGGATCCTGACTGTAGTGAGCTGAAATCTCTTGGGGATTCATTGCTGGCATCTACACACCTTGTGTGAACATTTGACTTAGTTTCGTGGAGTTGGATTTTTTGGCCCAAAATCAGTATTTTTGATGACCGCGGATATGGAAAACTTTTCAGATTTGGACCATTTTTGCTAAAAAACTGAAATGTTTGTTTTCTGCCCGGATCCTGACTGTAGTGAGCTGAAATCTCTTGGGGATTCATTGCTGGCATCTACACACCTTGTGTGAACATTTGACTTAGTTTCGTGGAGTTGGATTTTTTGGCCCAAAATCAGTATTTTTGATGACCGCGGATATGGAAAACTTTTCAGATTTGGACCATTTTTGCCAAAAAAATGAAATGTTTGTTTTCTGCCTGGATCCTGACTGTAGTGAGCTGAAATCTCTTGGGGATTCATTGCTGGCATCTACACACCTTGTGTGAACATTTGACTTAGTTTCGTGAAGTTGGATTTTTTGGCCCAAAATCAGTATTTTTGATGACCGCGGATATGGAAAACTTTTCAGATTTGGACCATTTTTGCTAAAAAACTGAAATGTTTGTTTTCTGCCTGGATCCTGACTGTAGTGAGCTGAAATCTCTTGGGGATTCATTGCTGGCATCTACACACCTTGTGTGAACATTTGACTTAGTTTCGTGGAGTTGGATTTTTTGGCCCAAAATCAGTATTTTTGATGACCGCGGATATGGAAAACTTTTCAGATTTGGACCATTTTTGCTCAAAAACTGAAATGTTTGTTTTCTGCCCGGATCCTGACTGTAGTGAGCTGAAATCTCTTGGGGATTCATTGCTGGCATCTACACACCTTGTGTGAACATTTGACTTAGTTTCGTGGAGTTGGATTTTTTGGCCCAAAATCAGTATTTTTGATGACCGCGGATATGGAAAACTTTTCAGATTTGGACCATTTTTGCTAAAAAACTGAAATGTTTGTTTTCTGCCCGGATCCTGACTGTAGTGAGCTGAAATCTCTTGGGGATTCATTGCTGGCATCTACACACCTTGTGTGAACATTTGACTTAGTTTCGTGAAGTTGGATTTTTTGGCCCAAAATCAGTATTTTTGATGACCGCGGATATGGAAAACTTTTCAGATTTGGACCATTTTTTGCTCAAAAACTGAAATGTTTGTTTTCTGCCCGGATCCTGACTGTAGTGAGCTGAAATCTCTTGGGGATTCATTGCTGGCATCTACACACCTTGTGTGAACATTTGACTTAGTTTCGTGAAGTTGGATTTTTTGGCCCAAAATCAGTATTTTTGATGACCGCGGATATGGAAAACTTTTCAGATTTGGACCATTTTTGCTAAAAACTGAAATGTTTGTTTTCTGCCCGGATCCTGACTGTAGTGAGCTGAAATCTCTTGGGGATTCATTGCTGGCATCTACACACCTTGTGTGAACATTTGACTTAGTTTCGTGGAGTTGGATTTTTGGCCCAAAATCAGTATTTTTGATGACCGCGGATATGGAAAACTTTTCAGATTTGGACCATTTTTGCTAAAAACTGAAATGTTTGTTTTCTGCCCGGATCCTGACTGTAGTGAGCTGAAATCTCTTGGGGATTCATTGCTGGCATCTACACACCTTGTGTGAACATTTGACTTAGTTTCGTGAAGTTGGATTTTTTGGCCCAAAATCAGTATTTTTGATGACCGCGGATATGGAAAACTTTTCAGATTTGGACCATTTTTGCTAAAAAACTGAAATGTTTGTTTTCTGCCCGGATCCTGACTGTAGTGAGCTGAAATCTCTTGGGGATTCATTGCTGGCATCTACACACCTTGTGTGAACATTTGACTTAGTTTCGTGAAGTTGAATTTTTGGCCCAAAATCAGTATTTTTGATGACCGCGGATATGGAAAACTTTTCAGATTTGGACCATTTTTGCTAAAAAACTGAAATGTTTGTTTTCTGCCCGGATCCTGACTGTAGTGAGCTGAAATCTCTTGGGGATTCATTGCTGGCATCTACACACCTTGTGTGAACATTTGACTTAGTTTCGTGAAGTTGGATTTTTGGCCCAAAATCAGTATTTTTGATGACCGCGGATATGGAAAACTTTTCAGATTTGGACCATTTTTGCTAAAAAACTGAAATGTTTGTTTTCTGCCCGGATCCTGACTGTAGTGAGCTGAAATCTCTTGGGGATTCATTGCTGGCATCTACACACCTTGTGTGAACATTTGACTTAGTTTCGTGGAGTTGGATTTTTGGCCCAAAATCAGTATTTTTGATGACCGCGGATATGGAAAACTTTTCAGATTTGGACCATTTTTGCTAAAAAACTGAAATGTTTGTTTTCTGCCCGGATCCTGACTGTAGTGAGCTGAAATCTCTTGGGGATTCATTGCTGGCATCTACACACCTTGTGTGAACATTTGACTTAGTTTCGTGAAGTTGAATTTTTGGCCCAAAATCAGTATTTTTGATGACCGCGGATATGGAAAACTTTTCAGATTTGGACCATTTTTGCTAAAAAACTGAAATGTTTGTTTTCTGCCCGGATCCTGACTGTAGTGAGCTGAAATCTCTTGGGGATTCATTGCTGGCATCTACACACCTTGTGTGAACATTTGACTTAGTTTCGTGAAGTTGGATTTTTGGCCCAAAATCAGTATTTTTGATGACCGCGGATATGGAAAACTTTTCAGATTTGGACCATTTTTGCTAAAAAACTGAAATGTTTGTTTTCTGCCCGGATCCTGACTGTAGTGAGCTGAAATCTCTTGGGGATTCATTGCTGGCATCTACACACCTTGTGTGAACATTTGACTTAGTTTCGTGAAGTTGGATTTTTGGCCCAAAATCAGTATTTTTGATGACCGCGGATATGGAAAACTTTTCAGATTTGGACCATTTTTGCTAAAAAACTGAAATGTTTGTTTTCTGCCCGGATCCTGACTGTAGTGAGCTGAAATCTCTTGGGGATTCATTGCTGGCATCTACACACCTTGTGTGAACATTTGACTTAGTTTCGTGAAGTTGGATTTTTGGCCCAAAATCAGTATTTTTGATGACCGCGGATATGGAAAACTTTTCAGATTTGGACCATTTTTGCTAAAAAACTGAAATGTTTGTTTTCTGCCCGGATCCTGACTGTAGTGAGCTGAAATCTCTTGGGGATTCATTGCTGGCATCTACACACCTTGTGTGAACATTTGACTTAGTTTCGTGAAGTTGGATTTTTGGGCCCAAAATCAGTATTTTTGATGACCGCGGATATGGAAAACTTTTCAGATTTGGACCATTTTTGCTAAAAACTGAAATGTTTGTTTTCTGCCCGGATCCTGACTGTAGTGAGCTGAAATCTCTTGGGGATTCATTGCTGGCATCTACACACCTTGTGTGAACATTTGACTTAGTTTCGTGAAGTTGGATTTTTGGCCCAAAATCAGTATTTTTGATGACCGCGGATATGGAAAACTTTTCAGATTTGGACCATTTTTGCTAAAAAACTGAAATGTTTGTTTTCTGCCCGGATCCTGACTGTAGTGAGCTGAAATCTCTTGGGGATTCATTGCTGGCATCTACACACCTTGTGTGAACATTTGACTTAGTTTCGTGAAGTTGGATTTTTTGGCCCAAAATCAGTATTTTTGATGACCGCGGATATGGAAAACTTTTCAGATTTGGACCATTTTTGCTAAAAAACTGAAATGTTTGTTTTCTGCCCGGATCCTGACTGTAGTGAGCTGAAATCTCTTGGGGATTCATTGCTGGCATCTACACACCTTGTGTGAACATTTGACTTAGTTTCGTGGAGTTGGATTTTTGGCCCAAAATCAGTATTTTTGATGACCGCGGATATGGAAAACTTTTCAGATTTGGACCATTTTTGCTAAAAAACTGAAATGTTTGTTTTCTGCCCGGATCCTGACTGTAGTGAGCTGAAATCTCTTGGGGATTCATTGCTGGCATCTACACACCTTGTGTGAACATTTGACTTAGTTTCGTGAAGTTGGATTTTTGGGCCAAAACTTGGAATTTTTGATGACCGCGGATATGGAAAACTTTTCAGATTTGGACTTTTTTTGCTAAAAAACTGAAATGTTTGTTTTCTGCCCGGATCCTGACTGTAGTGAGCTGAAATCTCTTGGGGATTCATTGCTGGCATCTACACACCTTGTGTGAACATTTGACTTAGTTTCGTGAAGTTGGATTTTTGGCCCAAAATCAGTATTTTTGATGACCACGGATATGGAAAACTTTTCAGATTTGGACCATTTTTGCTAAAAACTGAAATGTTTGTTTTCTGCCCGGATCCTGACTGTAGTGAGCTGAAATCTCTTGGGGATTCATTGCTGGCATCTACACACCTTGTGTGAACATTTGACTTAGTTTCGTGGAGTTGGATTTTTGGCCCAAAATCAGTATTTTTGATGACCGCGGATATGGAAAACTTTTCAGATTTGGACCATTTTGCTAAAAAACTGAAATGTTTGTTTTCTGCCCGGATCCTGACTGTAGTGAGCTGAAATCTCTTGGGGATTCATTGCTGGCATCTACACACCTTGTGTGAACATTTGACTTAGTTTCGTGAAGTTGGATTTTTTGGCCCAAAATCAGTATTTTTGATGACCGCGGATATGGAAAACTTTTCAGATTTGGACCATTTTTGCTCAAAAACTGAAATGTTTGTTTTCTGCCCGGATCCTGACTGTAGTGAGCTGAAATCTCTTGGGGATTCATTGCTGGCATCTACACACCTTGTGTGAACATTTGACTTAGTTTCGTGGAGTTGGATTTTTTGGCCCAAAATCAGTATTTTTGATGACCGCGGATATGGAAAACTTTTCAGATTTGGACCATTTTTGCTCAAAAACTGAAATGTTTGTTTTCTGCCCGGATCCTGACTGTAGTGAGCTGAAATCTCTTGGGGATTCATTGCTGGCATCTACACACCTTGTGTGAACATTTGACTTAGTTTCGTGAAGTTGGATTTTTGGCCCCAAAATCAGTATTTTTGATGACCGCGGATATGGAAAACTTTTCAGATTTGGACCATTTTTGCTAAAAAACTGAAATGTTTGTTTTCTGCCCGGATCCTGACTGTAGTGAGCTGAAATCTCTTGGGGATTCATTGCTGGCATCTACACACCTTGTGTGAACATTTGACTTAGTTTCGTGAAGTTGGTTTTTTGGCGCAAGAGCAGTATTTTTGATGACCGGGGATATGGAAAAATTTTAAGATTTGGACCATTTCTGCTAAAAATCTGAAATGTTTGTTTTCTGCCCGGATCCTGACTGTAGTGAGCTGAAATCTCTTGGGGATTCATTGCTGGCATCTACACACCTTGTGTGAACATTTGACTTAGTTTCGTGAAGTTGGATTTTTGGCCCAAAATCAGTATTTTTGATGACCGCGGATATGGAAAACTTTTCAGATTTGGACCATTTTTGCTAAAAAACTGAAATGTTTGTTTTCTGCCCGGATCCTGACTGTAGTGAGCTGAAATCTCTTGGGGATTCATTGCTGGCATCTACACACCTTGTGTGAACATTTGACTTAGTTTCGTGAAGTTGGATTTTTTGGCCCAAAATCAGTATTTTTGATGACCGCGGATATGGAAAACTTTTCAGATTTGGACCATTTTTGCTAAAAAACTGAAATGTTTGTTTTCTGCCCGGATCCTGACTGTAGTGAGCTGAAATCTCTTGGGGATTCATTGCTGGCATCTACACACCTTGTGTGAACATTTGACTTAGTTTCGTGAAGTTGGATTTTTTGGCCCAAAATCAGTATTTTTGATGACCGCGGATATGGAAAACTTTTCAGATTTGGACCATTTTTGCTCAAAAACTGAAATGTTTGTTTTCTGCCCGGATCCTGACTGTAGTGAGCTGAAATCTCTTGGGGATTCATTGCTGGCATCTACACACCTTGTGTGAACATTTGACTTAGTTTCGTGAAGTTGGATTTTTGGCCCAAAATCAGTATTTTTGATGACCGCGGATATGGAAAACTTTTCAGATTTGGACCATTTTTGCTAAAAAACTGAAATGTTTGTTTTCTGCCCGGATCCTGACTGTAGTGAGCTGAAATCTCTTGGGGATTCATTGCTGGCATCTACACACCTTGTGTGAACATTTGACTTAGTTTCGTGAAGTTGGATTTTTTGGCCCAAAATCAGTATTTTTGATGACCGCGGATATGGAAAACTTTTCAGATTTGGACCATTTTTGCTAAAAAACTGAAATGTTTGTTTTCTGCCCGGATCCTGACTGTAGTGAGCTGAAATCTCTTGGGGATTCATTGCTGGCATCTACACACCTTGTGTGAACATTTGACTTAGTTTCGTGAAGTTGGATTTTTGGCCCAAAATCAGTATTTTTGATGACCGCGGATATGGAAAACTTTTCAGATTTGGACCATTTTTGCTAAAAAACTGAAATGTTTGTTTTCTGCCCGGATCCTGACTGTAGTGAGCTGAAATCTCTTGGGGATTCATTGCTGGCATCTACACACCTTGTGTGAACATTTGACTTAGTTTCGTGAAGTTGGATTTTTGGCCCAAAATAAGTATTTTTGATGACCGCGGATACGGAAAACTTTTAAGATTTGGACCATTTTGCTAAAAACTGAAATGTTTGTTTTCTGCCCGGATCCTGACTGTAGTGAGCTGAAATCTCTTGGGGATTCATTGCTGGCATCTACACACCTTGTGTGAACATTTGACTTAGTTTCGTGAAGTTGGATTTTTTGGCCCAAAATCAGTATTTTTGATGACCGCGGATATGGAAAACTTTTCAGATTTGGACCATTTTTGCTCAAAAACTGAAATGTTTGTTTTCTGCCCGGATCCTGACTGTAGTGAGCTGAAATCTCTTGGGGATTCATTGCTGGCATCTACACACCTTGTGTGAACATTTGACTTAGTTTCGTGAAGTTGGATTTTTGGGCCAAAATCAGTATTTTTGATGACCGCGGATATGGAAAACTTTTCAGATTTGGACCATTTTTGCTCAAAAACTGAAATGTTTGTTTTCTGCCCGGATCCTGACTGTAGTGAGCTGAAATCTCTTGGGGATTCATTGCTGGCATCTACACACCTTGTGTGAACATTTGACTTAGTTTCGTGAAGTTGGATTTTTTGGCCCAAAATCAGTATTTTTGATGACCGCGGATATGGAAAACTTTTCAGATTTGGACCATTTTTGCTAAAAAACTGAAATGTTTGTTTTCTGCCCGGATCCTGACTGTAGTGAGCTGAAATCTCTTGGGGATTCATTGCTGGCATCTACACACCTTGTGTGAACATTTGACTTAGTTTCGTGAAGTTGTATTTTTTGGCCCAAAATCAGTATTTTTGATGACCGCGGATATGAAAAACTTTTCAGATTTGGACCATTTTTGCTCAAAAACTGAAATGTTTGTTTTCTGCCCGGATCCTGACTGTAGTGAGCTAAAATCTCTTGGGATTTCATTGCTGGCATCTACACACCTTGTGTGAACATTTGACTTAGTTTCGTGAAGTTGGATTTTTTGGCCCAAAATCAGTATTTTTGATGACCGCGGATATGCAAAACTTTTCAGATTTGGACCATTTTTGCTAAAAAACTGAAATGTTTGTTTTCTGCCCGGATCCTGACTGTAGTGAGCTGAAATCTCTTGGGGATTCATTGCTGGCATCTACACACCTTGTGTGAACATTTGACTTAGTTTCGTGAAGTTGGATTTTTGGCCCAAAATCAGTATTTTTGATGACCGCGGATATGGAAAACTTTTCAGATTTGGACCATTTTTGCTAAAAAACTGAAATGTTTGTTTTCTGCCCGGATCCTGACTGTAGTGAGCTGAAATCTCTTGGGGATTCATTGCTGGCATCTACACACCTTGTGTGAACATTTGACTTAGTTTCGTGAAGTTGGATTTTTTGGCCCAAAATCAGTATTTTTGATGACCGCGGATATGGAAAACTTTTCAGATTTGGACCATTTTTGCTAAAAAACTGAAATGTTTGTTTTCTGCCCGGATCCTGACTGTAGTGAGCTGAAATCTCTTGGGGATGCATTGCTGGCATCTACACACCTTGTGTGAACATTTGACTTAGTTTCGTGAAGTTGGATTTTTTGGCCCAAAATCAGTATTTTTGATGACCGCGGATATGGAAAACTTTTCAGATTTGGACCATTTTTGCTAAAAAACTGAAATGTTTGTTTTCTGCCCGGATCCTGACTGTAGTGAGCTGAAATCTCTTGGGGATTCATTGCTGGCATCTACACACCTTGTGTGAACATTTGACTTAGTTTCGTGAAGTTGGATTTTTGGCCCAAAATCAGTATTTTTGATGACCGCGGATATGGAAAACTTTTCAGATTTGGACCATTTTTGCTCAAAAACTGAAATGTTTGTTTTCTGCCCGGATCCTGACTGTAGTGAGCTGAAATCTCTTGGGGATTCATTGCTGGCATCTACACACCTTGTGTGAACATTTGACTTAGTTTCGTGAAGTTGGATTTTCCTGCCAAAATCAGTATTTTTGATGACCGCGGATATGGAAAACTTTTCAGATTTGGACCATTTTTGCTAAAAAACTGAAATGTTTGTTTTCTGCCCGGATCCTGACTGTAGTGAGCTGAAATCTCTTGGGGATTCATTGCTGGCATCTACACACCTTGTGTGAACATTTGACTTAGTTTCGTGAAGTTGGATTTTTTGGCCCAAAATCAGTATTTTTGATGACCGCGAATATGGAAAACTTTTCAGATTTGGACCATGTTTGCTCAAAAACTGAAATTTTTGTTTTCTGCCCGGATCCTGACTGTAGTGAGCTGAAATCTCTTGGGGATTCATTGCTGGCATCTACACACCTTGTGTGAACATTTGACTTAGTTTCGTGAAGTTGGATTTTTTGGCCCAAAATCAGTATTTTTGATGACCGCGGATATGGAAAACTTTTCAGATTTGGACCATTTTTGCTAAAAACTGAAATGTTTGTTTTCTGCCCGGATCCTGACTGTAGTGAGCTGAAATCTCTTGGGGATTCATTGCTGGCATCTACACACCTTGTGTGAACATTTGACTTAGTTTCGTGAAGTTGGATTTTTTGGCCCAAAATCAGTATTTTTGATGACCGCGGATATGGAAAACTTTTCAGATTTGGACCATTTTTGCTAAAAAACTGAAATGTTTGTTTTCTGCCCGGATCCTGACTGTAGTGAGCTGAAATCTCTTGGGGATTCATTGCTGGCATCTACACACCTTGTGTGAACATTTGACTTAGTTTCGTGAAGTTGGATTTTTGGGCCAAAATCAGTATTTTTGATGACCGCGGATATGGAAAACTTTTCAGATTTGGACCATTTTTGCTAAAAAACTGAAATGTTTGTTTTCTGCCCGGATCCTGACTGTAGTGAGCTGAAATCTCTTGGGGATTCATTGCTGGCATCTACACACCTTGTGTGAACATTTGACTTAGTTTCGTGAAGTTGGATTTTTGGGCCAAAATCAGTATTTTTGATGACCGCGGATATGGAAAACTTTTCAGATTTGGACCATTTTTGCTCAAAAACTGAAATGTTTGTTTTCTGCCCGGATCCTGACTGTAGTGAGCTGAAATCTCTTGGGGATTCATTGCTGGCATCTACACACCTTGTGTGAACATTTGACTTAGTTTCGTGAAGTTGGATTTTGGGCCCAAAATCAGTATTTTTGATGACCGCGGATATGGAAAACTTTTCAGATTTGGACCATTTTTGCTCAAAAACTGAAATGTTTGTTTTCTGCCCGGATCCTGACTGTAGTGAGCTGAAATCTCTTGGGGATTCATTGCTGGCATCTACACACCTTGTGTGAACATTTGACTTAGTTTCGTGAAGTTGGATTTTTGGCCCAAAATCAGTATTTTTGATGACCGCGGATATGGAAAACTTTTCAGATTTGGACCATTTTTGCTCAAAAACTGAAATGTTTGTTTTCTGCCCGGATCCTGACTGTAGTGAGCTGAAATCTCTTGGGGATTCATTGCTGGCATCTACACACCTTGTGTGAACATTTGACTTAGTTTCGTGAAGTTGGATTTTTTGGCCCAAAATCAGTATTTTTGATGACCGCGGATATGGAAAACTTTTCAGATTTGGACCATTTTTGCTAAAAAACTGAAATGTTTGTTTTCTGCCCGGATCCTGACTGTAGTGAGCTGAAATCTCTTGGGGATTCATTGCTGGCATCTACACACCTTGTGTGAACATTTGACTTAGTTTCGTGAAGTTGGATTTTTTGGCCCAAAATCAGTATTTTTGATGACCGCGGATATGGAAAACTTTTCAGATTTGGACCATTTTTGCTAAAAAACTGAAATGTTTGTTTTCTGCCCGGATCCTGACTGTAGTGAGCTGAAATCTCTTGGGGATTCATTGCTGGCATCTACACACCTTGTGTGAACATTTGACTTAGTTTCGTGGAGTTGGATTTTTTGGCCCAAAATCAGTATTTTTGATGACCGCGAATATGGAAAACTTTTCAGATTTGGACCATGTTTGCTCAAAAACTGAAATTTTTGTTTTCTGCCCGGATCCTGACTGTAGTGAGCTGAAATCTCTTGGGGATTCATTGCTGGCATCTACACACCTTGTGTGAACATTTGACTTAGTTTCGTGAAGTTGGATTTTTGGCCCAAAATCAGTATTTTTGATGACCGCGGATATGGAAAACTTTTCAGATTTGGACCATTTTTGCTCAAAAACTGAAATGTTTGTTTTCTGCCCGGATCCTGACTGTAGTGAGCTGAAATCTCTTGGGGATTCATTGCTGGCATCTACACACCTTGTGTGAACATTTGACTTAGTTTCGTGAAGTTGGATTTTTTGGCCCAAAATCAGTATTTTTGATGACCGCGGATATGGAAAACTTTTCAGATTTGGACCATTTTTGCTCAAAAACTGAAATGTTTGTTTTCTGCCCGGATCCTGACTGTAGTGAGCTGAAATCTCTTGGGGATTCATTGCTGGCATCTACACACCTTGTGTGAACATTTGACTTAGTTTCGTGAAGTTGGATTTTTGGCCCAAAATGAGTATTTTTGATGACCGCGGATATGGAAAACTTTTCAGATTTTGGGCCATTTTGCTAAAAAACTGAAATGTTTGTTTTCTGCCCGGATCCTGACTGTAGTGAGCTGAAATCTCTTGGGGATGCATTGCTGGCATCTACACACCTTGTGTGAACATTTGACTTAGTTTCGTGAAGTTGGATTTTTGGCCCAAAATCAGTATTTTTGATGACCGCGGATATGGAAAACTTTTCAGATTTGGACCATTTTTGCTCAAAAACTGAAATGTTTGTTTTCTGCCCGGATCCTGACTGTAGTGAGCTGAAATCTCTTGGGGATTCATTGCTGGCATCTACACACCTTGTGTGAACATTTGACTTAGTTTCGTGAAGTTGGATTTTTGGCCCAAAATCAGTATTTTTGATGACCGCGGATATGGAAAACTTTTCAGATTTGGACCATTTTTGCTCAAAAACTGAAATGTTTGTTTTCTGCCCGGATCCTGACTGTAGTGAGCTGAAATCTCTTGGGGATTCATTGCTGGCATCTACACACCTTGTGTGAACATTTGACTTAGTTTCGTGAAGTTGGATTTTTTGGCCCAAAATCAGTATTTTTGATGACCGCGGATATGGAAAACTTTTCAGATTTGGACCATTTTGCTCAAAAACTGAAATGTTTGTTTTCTGCCCGGATCCTGACTGTAGTGAGCTGAAATCTCTTGGGGATTCATTGCTGGCATCTACACACCTTGTGTGAACATTTGACTTAGTTTCGTGAAGTTGGATTTTTTGGCCCAAAATCAGTATTTTTGATGACCGCGGATATGGAAAACTTTTCAGATTTGGACCATTTTTGCTAAAAAACTGAAATGTTTGTTTTCTGCCCGGATCCTGACTGTAGTGAGCTGAAATCTCTTGGGGATTCATTGCTGGCATCTACACACCTTGTGTGAACATTTGACTTAGTTTCGTGAAGTTGGATTTTTTGGCCCAAAATCAGTATTTTTGATGACCGCGGATATGGAAAACTTTTCAGATTTGGACCATTTTGCTAAAAAACTGAAATGTTTGTTTTCTGCCCGGATCCTGACTGTAGTGAGCTGAAATCTCTTGGGGATTCATTGCTGGCATCTACACACCTTGTGTGAACATTTGACTTAGTTTCGTGAAGTTGGATTTTTGGCCCAAAATCAGTATTTTTGATGACCGCGGATATGGAAAACTTTTCAGATTTGGACCATTTTTGCTAAAAAACTGAAATGTTTGTTTTCTGCCCGGATCCTGACTGTAGTGAGCTGAAATCTCTTGGGGATTCATTGCTGGCATCTACACACCTTGTGTGAACATTTGACTTAGTTTCGTGAAGTTGGATTTTTGGCCCAAAATCAGTATTTTTGATGACCGCGGATATGGAAAACTTTTCAGATTTGGACCATTTTTGCTAAAAAACTGAAATGTTTGTTTTCTGCCCGGATCCTGACTGTAGTGAGCTGAAATCTCTTGGGGATTCATTGCTGGCATCTACACACCTTGTGTGAACATTTGACTTAGTTTCGTGAAGTTGGATTTTTGGCCCAAAATCAGTATTTTTGATGACCGCGGATATGGAAAACTTTTCAGATTTGGACCATTTTTGCTAAAAAACTGAAATGTTTGTTTTCTGCCCGGATCCTGACTGTAGTGAGCTGAAATCTCTTGGGGATTCATTGCTGGCATCTACACACCTTGTGTGAACATTTGACTTAGTTTCGTGAAGTTGGATTTTTTGACCAAAAATCAGTATTTTTGATGACCGCGGATATGGAAAACTTTTCAGATTTGGACCATATTTGCTCAAAAACTGAAATGTTTGTTTTTTGCCCGGATCCTGACTGTAGTGAGCTGAAATCTCTTGGGGATTCATTGCTGGCATCTACACACCTTGTGTGAACATTTGACTTAGTTTCGTGAAGTTGGATTTTTGGCCCAAAATCAGTATTTTTGATGACCGCGGATATGGAAAACTTTTCAGATTTGGACCATTTTTGCTAAAAAACTGAAATGTTTGTTTTCTGCCCGGATCCTGACTGTAGTGAGCTGAAATCTCTTGGGGATTCATTGCTGGCATCTACACACCTTGTGTGAACATTTGACTTAGTTTCGTGAAGTTGGAGTTTTTGGCCCAAAATCAGTATTTTTGATGACCGCGGATATGGTAAACTTTTTTTGCTAAAAAAACTGAAATGTTTGTTTTCTGCCCGGATCCTGACTGTAGTGAGCTGAAATCTCTTGGGGATTCATTGCTGGCATCTACACACCTTGTGTGAACATTTGACTTAGTTTCGTGAAGTTGGATTTTTTGGCCCAAAATCAGTATTTTTGATGACCGCGGATATGGAAAACTTTTCAGATTTGGACCATTTTTGCTAAAAAACTGAAATGTTTGTTTTCTGCCCGGATCCTGACTGTAGTGAGCTGAAATCTCTTGGGGATTCATTGCTGGCATCTACACACCTTGTGTGAACATTTGACTTAGTTTCGTGAAGTTGGATTTTTTGGCCCAAAATCAGTATTTTTGATGACCGCGGGTATGGAAAACTTTTCAGTTTTGGACCATTTTGCTCAAAAACTGAAATGTTTGTTTTCTGCCCGAATCCTGACTGTAGTGAGCTGAAATCTCTTGGGGATTCATTGCTGGCATCTACACACCTTGTGTGAACATTTGACTTAGTTTCGTGAAGTTGGATTTTTGGCCCAAAATCAGTATTTTTGATGACCGCGGATATGGAAAACTTTTCAGATTTGGACCATTTTTGCTCAAAAACTGAAATGTTTGTTTTCTGCCCGGATCCTGACTGTAGTGAGCTGAAATCTCTTGGGGATTCATTGCTGGCATCTACACACCTTGTGTGAACATTTGACTTAGTTTCGTGAAGTTGGAATTTTTGGCCCAAAATCAGTATTTTTGATGACCGCGGATATGGAAAACTTTTCAGATTTGGACCATTTTTGCTCAAAAACTGAAATGTTTGTTTTCTGCCCGGATCCTGACTGTAGTGAGCTGAAATCTCTTGGGGATTCATTGCTGGCATCTACACACCTTGTGTGAACATTTGACTTAGTTTCGTGAAGTTGGATTTTTGCGCCCAAAATCAGTATTTTTGATGACCGCGGATATGGAAAACTTTTCAGATTTGGACCATTTTTGCTCAAAAACTGAAATGTTTGTTTTCTGCCCGGATCCTGACTGTAGTGAGCTGAAATCTCTTGGGGATTCATTGCTGGCATCTACACACCTTGTGTGAACATTTGACTTAGTTTCGTGAAGTTGGATTTTTTGGCCCAAAATCAGTATTTTTGATGACCGCGGATATGGAAAACTTTTCAGATTTGGACCATTTTTGCTCAAAAACTGAAATGTTTGTTTTCTGCCTGGATCCTGACTGTAGTGAGCTGAAATCTCTTGGGGATTCATTGCTGGCATCTACACACCTTGTGTGAACATTTGACTTAGTTTCGTGGAGTTGGATTTTTTGGCCCAAAATCAGTATTTTTGATGACCGCGGATATGGAAAACTTTTCAGATTTGGACCATTTGGGTAAAAAACTGAAATGTTTGTTTTCTGCCCGGATCCTGACTGTAGTGAGCTGAAATCTCTTGGGGATTCATTGCTGGCATCTACACACCTTGTGTGAACATTTGACTTAGTTTCGTGAAGTTGCATTGTTGGCCCAAAATCAGTATTTTTGATGACCGCGGATATGGAAAACTTTTCAGATTTGGACCATTTTTGCTAAAAAACTGAAATGTTTGTTTTCTGCCCGGATCCTGACTGTAGTGAGCTGAAATCTCTTGGGGATTCATTGCTGGCATCTACACACCTTGTGTGAACATTTGACTTAGTTTCGTGAAGTTGGATTTTTTGGCCCAAAATCAGTATTTTTGATGACCGCGGATATGGAAAACTTTTCAGATTTGGACCATTTTGCTAAAAAACTGAAATGTTTGTTTTCTGCCCGGATCCTGACTGTAGTGAGCTGAAATCTCTTGGGGATTCATTGCTGGCATCTACACACCTTGTGTGAACATTTGACTTAGTTTCGTGAAGTTGGATTTTTTGGCCCAAAATCAGTATTTTTGATGACCGCGGATATGGAAAACTTTTCAGATTTGGACCATTTTTGCTAAAAAACTGAAATGTTTGTTTTCTGCCCGGATCCTGACTGTAGTGAGCTGAAATCTCTTGGGGATTCATTGCTGGCATCTACACACCTTGTGTGAACATTTGACTTAGTTTCGTGAAGTTGGATTTTTTGGCCCAAAATCAGTATTTTTGATGACCGCGGATATGGAAAACTTTTCAGATTTGGACTTTTTTGCTCAAAAACTGAAATGTTTGTTTTCTGCCCGGATCCTGACTGTAGTGAGCTGAAATCTCTTGGGGATTCATTGCTGGCATCTACACACCTTGTGTGAACATTTGACTTAGTTTCGTGAAGTTGGATATTTTGGCCCAAAATCAGTATTTTTGATGACCGCGGATATGGAAAACTTTTCAGATTTGGACCATTTTTGCTCAAAAACTGAAATGTTTGTTTTCTGCCCGGATCCTGACTGTAGTGAGCTGAAATCTCTTGGGGATTCATTGCTGGCATCTACACACCTTGTGTGAACATTTGACTTAGTTTCGTGAAGTTGGATTTTTTGGCCCAAAATCAGTATTTTTGATGACCGCGGATATGGAAAACTTTTCAGATTTGGACCATTTTTGCTAAAAAACTGAAATGTTTGTTTTCTGCCCGGATCCTGACTGTAGTGAGCTGAAATCTCTTGGGGATTCATTGCTGGCATCTACACACCTTGTGTGAACATTTGACTTAGTTTCGTGAAGTTGGATTTTTTGACCAAAATCAGTATTTTTGATGACCGCGGATATGGAAAACTTTTCAGATTTGGACCATTTTTGCTCAAAAACTGAAATGTTTGTTTTCTGCCCGGAACCTGACTGTAGTGAGCTGAAATCTCTTGGGGATTCATTGCTGGCATCTACACACCTTGTGTGAACATTTGACTCAGTTTCGTGAAGTTGGATTTTTTGGCCCAAAATTAGTATTTTTGATGACCGCGGATATGGAAAACTTTTCAGATTTGGACCATTTTTGCTAAAAAACTGAAATGTTTGTTTTCTGCCCGGATCCTGACTGTAGTGAGCTGAAATCTCTTGGGGATTCATTGCTGGCATCTACACACCTTGTGTGAACATTTGACTTAGTTTCGTGAAGTTGGAGTTTTTGGCCCAAAATGATTATTTTTGATGACCGCGGATATGGAAAACTTTTCAGATTTGGACCATTTTTGCTCAAAAACTGAAATGTTTGTTTTCTGCCTGGATCCTGACTGTAGTGAGCTGAAATCTCTTGGGGATTCATTGCTGGCATCTACACACCTTGTGTGAACATTTGACTTAGTTTCGTGAAGTTGGATTTTTTGGCCCAAAATCAGTATTTTTGATGACCGCGGATATGGAAAACTTTTCAGATTTGGACCATTTTTGCTGAAAAACTGAAATGTTTGTTTTCTGCCCGGATCCTGACTGTAGTGAGCTGAAATCTCTTGGGGATTCATTGCTGGCATCTACACACCTTGTGTGAACATTTGACTTAGTTTCGTGAAGTTGGATTTTTTGGCCCAAAATCAGTATTTTTGATGACCGCGGATATGGAAAACTTTTCAGATTTGGACCATTCTTGCTAAAAAACTGAAATGTTTGTTTTCTGCCCGGATCCTGACTGTAGTGAGCTGAAATCTCTTGGGGATTCATTGCTGGCATCTACACACCTTGTGTGAACATTTGACTTAGTTTCGTGAAGTTGGATTTTTGGCCCAAAATCAGTATTTTTGATGACCGCGGGTATGGAAAACTTTTCAGATTTTGGCCATGTTGGCTTAAAATCTGAAATGTTTGTTTTCTGCCTGGATCCTGACTGTAGTGAGCTGAAATCTCTTGGGGATTCATTGCTGGCATCTACACACCTTGTGTGAACATTTGACTTAGTTTCGTGAAGTTGGATTTTTTGGCCCAAAATCAGTATTTTTGATGACCGCGGATATGGAAAACTTTTGAGATTTTGGCCATTTTTGCTAAAAAACTGAAATGTTTGTTTTCTGCCCGGATCCTGACTGTAGTGAGCTGAAATCTCTTGGGGATTCATTGCTGGCATCTACACACCTTGTGTGAACATTTGACTCAATTTCGTGAAGTTGGATTTTTGGGCCAAAATCAGTATTTTTGATGACCGCGGATATGGAAAACTTTTCAGATTTGGACCATTTTTGCTCAAAAACTGAAATGTTTGTTTTCTGCCCGGATCCTGACTGTAGTGAGCTGAAATCTCTTGGGGATTCATTGCTGGCATCTACACACCTTGTGTGAACATTTGACTTAGTTTCGTGAAGTTGGATTTTTTGGCCCAAAATCAGTATTTTTGATGACCGCGGATATGGAAAACTTTTCAGATTTGGGCTATTTCGGCTGAAAACTGAAATGTTTGTTTTCTGCCCGGATCCTGACTGTAGTGAGCTGAAATCTCTTGGGGATTCATTGCTGGCATCTACACACCTTGTGTGAACATTTGACTTAGTTTCGTGAAGTTGGATTTTTTGGCCCAAAATCAGTATTTTTGATGACCGCGGATATGGAAAACTTTTCAGATTTGGACCATTTTTGCTCAAAAACTGAAATGTTTGTTTTCTGCCTGGATCCTGACTGTAGTGAGCTGAAATCTCTTGGGGATTCATTGCTGGCATCTACACACCTTGTGTGAACATTTGACTTAGTTTCGTGGAGTTGGATTTTTTGGCCCAAAATCAGTATTTTTGATGACCGCGGATATGGAAAACTTTTCAGATTTGGACCATTTTGCTCAAAAACTGAAATGTTTGTTTTCTGCCCGGATCCTGACTGTAGTGAGCTGAAATCTCTTGGGGATTCATTGCTGGCATCTACACACCTTGTGTGAACATTTGACTTAGTTTCGTGAAGTTGGATTTTTTGGCCCAAAATCAGTATTTTTGATGACCGCGGATATGGAAAACTTTTCAGATTTGGACTTTTTTGCTAAAAAACTGAAATGTTTGTTTTCTGCCCGGATCCTGACTGTAGTGAGCTGAAATCTCTTGGGGATGCATTGCTGGCATCTACACACCTTGTGTGAACATTTGACTTAGTTTCGTGAAGTTGGATTTTTTGGCCCAAAATCAGTATTTTTGATGACCGCGGATATGGAAAACTTTTCAGATTTGGACCATTTTTGCTCAAAAACTGAAATGTTTGTTTTCTGCCTGGATCCTGACTGTAGTGAGCTGAAATCTCTTGGGGATTCATTGCTGGCATCTACACACCTTGTGTGAACATTTGACTTAGTTTCGTGAAGTTGGATTTTTTGGCCCAAAATCAGTATTTTTGATGACCGCGGATATGGAAAACTTTTCAGATTTGGACCATTTTTTGCTCAAAAACTGAAATGTTTGTTTTCTGCCCGGATCCTGACTGTAGTGAGCTGAAATCTCTTGGGGATTCATTGCTGGCATCTACACACCTTGTGTGAACATTTGACTTAGTTTCGTGGAGTTGGATTTTTTGGCCCAAAATCAGTATTTTTGATGACCGCGGATATGGAAAACTTTTCAGATTTGGACCATTTTTTGCTAAAAAACTGAAATGTTTGTTTTCTGCCCGGATCCTGACTGTAGTGAGCTGAAATCTCTTGGGGATTCATTGCTGGCATCTACACACCTTGTGTGAACATTTGACTTAGTTTCGTGAAGTTGGATTTTTTGGCCCAAAATCAGTATTTTTGATGACCGCGGATATGGAAAACTTTTCAGATTTGGACCATTTTTGCTAAAAAACTGAAATGTTTGTTTTCTGCCCGGATCCTGACTGTAGTGAGCTGAAATCTCTTGGGGATTCATTGCTGGCATCTACACACCTTGTGTGAACATTTGACTTAGTTTCGTGAAGTTGGATTTTTTGGCCCAAAATTAGTATTTTTGATGACCGCGGATATGGAAAACTTTTCAAGATTTGGGCTATTTCGGCCGAAAACTGAAATGTTTGTTTTCTGCCCGGATCCTGACTGTAGTGAGCTGAAATCTCTTGGGGATTCATTGCTGGCATCTACACACCTTGTGTGAACATTTGACTTAGTTTCGTGAAGTTGGATTTTTTGGCCCAAAATCAGTATTTTTGATGACCGCGGATATGGAAAACTTTTCAGATTTGGACTATATTTGCTCAAAAACTGAAATGTTTGTTTTCTGCCTGGATCCTGACTGTAGTGAGCTGAAATCTCTTGGGGATTCATTGCTGGCATCTACACACCTTGTGTGAACATTTGACTTAGTTTCGTGGAGTTGGATTTTTTGGCCCAAAATCAGTATTTTTGATGACCGCGGATATGGAAAACTTTTCAGATTTGGACCATTTTTGCTCAAAAACTGAAATGTTTGTTTTCTGCCCGGATCCTGACTGTAGTGAGCTGAAATCTCTTGGGGATTCATTGCTGGCATCTACACACCTTGTGTGAACATTTGACTTAGTTTCGTGAAGTTGGATTTTTTGGCCCAAAATCAGTATTTTTGATGACCGCGGATATGGAAAACTTTTCAGATTTGGACCATTTTTGCTAAAAAACTGAAATGTTTGTTTTCTGCCCGGATCCTGACTGTAGTGAGCTGAAATCTCTTGGGGATTCATTGCTGGCATCTACACACCTTGTGTGAACATTTGACTTAGTTTCGTGAAGTTGGATTTTTTGGCCCAAAATCAGTATTTTTGATGACCGCGGATATGGAAAACTTTTCAGATTTGGACCATTTTTGCTCAAAAACTGAAATGTTTGTTTTCTGCCTGGATCCTGACTGTAGTGAGCTGAAATCTCTTGGGGATTCATTGCTGGCATCTACACACCTTGTGTGAACATTTGACTTAGTTTCGTGAAGTTGGATTTTTTGGCCCAAAATCAGTATTTTTGATGACCGCGGATATGGAAAACTTTTCAGATTTGGACCATTTTTGCTAAAAAACTGAAATGTTTGTTTTCTGCCCGGATCCTGACTGTAGTGAGCTGAAATCTCTTGGGGATGCATTGCTGGCATCTACACACCTTGTGTGAACATTTGACTTAGTTTCGTGAAGTTGGATTTTTTGGCCCAAAATCAGTATTTTTGATGACCGCGGATATGGAAAACTTTTCAGATTTGGACCATTTTTGCTCAAAAACTGAAATGTTTGTTTTCTGCCCGGATCCTGACTGTAGTGAGCTGAAATCTCTTGGGGATTCATTGCTGGCATCTACACACCTTGTGTGAACATTTGACTTAGTTTCGTGAAGTTGGATTTTTTGGCCCAAAATCAGTATTTTTGATGACCGCGGATATGGAAAACTTTTCAGATTTGGACCATTTTTGCTAAAAAACTGAAATGTTTGTTTTCTGCCCGGATCCTGACTGTAGTGAGCTGAAATCTCTTGGGGATTCATTGCTGGCATCTACACACCTTGTGTGAACATTTGACTTAGTTTCGTGAAGTTGGATTTTTTTGGCCCAAAATCAGTATTTTTGATGACCGCGGATATGGAAAACTTTTCAGATTTGGACCATTTTGGCTCAAAAACTGAAATGTTTGTTTTCTGCCTGGATCCTGACTGTAGTGAGCTGAAATCTCTTGGGGATTCATTGCTGGCATCTACACACCTTGTGTGAACATTTGACTTAGTTTCGTGAAGTTGGATTTTTTGGCCCAAAATCAGTATTTTTGATGACCGCGGATATGGAAAACTTTTCAGATTTGGACCATTTTGCTAAAAAACTGAAATGTTTGTTTTCTGCCCGGATCCTGACTGTAGTGAGCTGAAATCTCTTGGGGATGCATTGCTGGCATCTACACACCTTGTGTGAACATTTGACTTAGTTTCGTGAAGTTGGATTTTTTGGCCCAAAATCAGTATTTTTGATGACCGCGGATATGGAAAACTTTTCAGATTTGGACCATTTTTGCTCAAAAACTGAAATGTTTGTTTTCTGCCCGGATCCTGACTGTAGTGAGCTGAAATCTCTTGGGGATTCATTGCTGGCATCTACACACCTTGTGTGAACATTTGACTTAGTTTCGTGAAGTTGGATTTTTTGGCCCAAAATCAGTATTTTTGATGACCGCGGATATGGTAAACTTTTTTTGCTAAAAAACTGAAATGTTTGTTTTCTGCCCGGATCCTGACTGTAGTGAGCTGAAATCTCTTGGGGATTCATTGCTGGCATCTACACACCTTGTGTGAACATTTGACTTAGTTTCGTGAAGTTGGATTTTTTGGCCCAAAATCAGTATTTTTGATGACCGCGGATATGGAAAACTTTTCAGATTTGGACCATTTTGTCTCAAAAACTGAAATGTTTGTTTTCTGCCTGGATCCTGACTGTAGTGAGCTGAAATCTCTTGGGGATTCATTGCTGGCATCTACACACCTTGTGTGAACATTTGACTTAGTTTCGTGGAGTTGGATTTTTTGGCCCAAAATCAGTATTTTTGATGACCGCGGATATGGAAAACTTTTCAGATTTGGACCATTTTTGCTAAAAACTGAAATGTTTGTTTTCTGCCCGGATCCTGACTGTAGTGAGCTGAAATCTCTTGGGGATTCATTGCTGGCATCTACACACCTTGTGTGAACATTTGACTTAGTTTCGTGAAGTTGGATTTTTTGGCCCAAAATCAGTATTTTTGATGACCGCGGATATGGAAAACTTTTCAGATTTGGACCATTTTGCTAAAAAACTGAAATGTTTGTTTTCTGCCCGGATCCTGACTGTAGTGAGCTGAAATCTCTTGGGGATGCATTGCTGGCATCTACACACCTTGTGTGAACATTTGACTTAGTTTCGTGAAGTTGGATTTTTTGGCCCAAAATCAGTATTTTTGATGACCGCGGATATGGAAAACTTTTCAGATTGGGCGCATGTGTGCTCAAAAACTGAAATGTTTGTTTTCTGCCTGGATCCTGACTGTAGGGAGCTGAAATCTCTTTGGGATTCATTGCTGGCATCTACACACCTTGTGTGAACA